>BSDF01000018.1:4845723-6185813 GCA_027925045.1 Hypotaenidia okinawae
ATTCAAAACATGTTAAACCTCCAGCAATAACTCCCAAATTAAAGAAGCTAGAACAAAAAGAAGTACCTTGTTTGAATCTTCTTATTCAGAATATAGAAGCAGCACCTGTCACTATGGCTCTACGCCTTTTCCTCTGCTAGAGAAGAGGGAACATTCCTGGTACCTCCTAAGGTGTTTTTCTCAGCCGTAGCAGACTGCAATTCAAAACATGCTTAACATCCAGCAATAACTCCCAAACTACAGAAGCTATAGCTGAAAGATGTACTTTGTCTGAAAACTCATAAGAAAACACACCAGCAGATCCTGTCACTCTAGCTCTCTGCCTTTTCCTTTGTCTGGGAAGAGAGAACATTACTGGTACCTCCTAAGGTGTTTTTCTCGGTCCCGGTAGTGGTTTCACCCCGGCTGTGGGCTGAGATCCACGCAGCTGCCTGCTTCTTAAAGTAAAAGATCAGGGGAAAAAGGAAAATAGGGGGGAAAACAAGGGAAGGGAAAAGGAAAGGCAAATAACTCCAAAACCAAGAAACTAAGAGGCCCGTTCGTGTGGATAAGGATAGTTTACTAAGAGAACAGAAAGATAAAATATACCAATGCTAACAGGACTTTAGAGCAAAAGAATATGAAACTCTTGATCCCCAATGCAGTTTCTCACCGACCCACACAACTCAGGTACCACCCAGAGCTGTCCCGGAACCCGACCGTCCCCCCAAGAAGCACGCGTCCCGCCACCGCCCCTCTTCTTCCTCCCCTCAGCCCCCCGTTCTCCTGGGCAGGACGTCATTGCCATGGAATACTCTCTTTGGCCCATCTGGGTCACCTGTCCTGGCTTCGCCCCTCCTTTCTCCTGAACAGAGAAATAGGAAGAAGCTGAGAAAAGTCCTTGACTGTCTGACTGCAACTAAGAACATCAGGGTGTTCTCAGCACTGCTTTCATTGTAACTCCCAAACACAGCATCCCATCAGCTGCTACAAATGAAGTTAACTCTATCCTGACTGAAACCAGGACATTCCACCCCTTATTCCATACCATTTACGTCATGACCAGGTCCAACCATTTCTTTTGGGTACAACCAATGTTTCAGACACACATATATGTATTATTCCCTTAGTCTATGGACCATTCATCTGAGTTTTGTTGAGTAAATGATTTAGTCCATGATTTTCAGGCTCCATTCGTTGTAACAGTCTCTCATGGTGTCAGTATGCGCCATTGGATCGTTGCATGCTGCATCTCGGGCTCTCGACCGATGCATCTGACATGGTCCATGGTCATAGTCTGTGAATCAAAAGTGTTCATTTTCAAAGGGGAAGAGGAAAAAGTTCTTATGGTGGCAGGTCTTGGTCCCATCATCGTGGCAGTCTTCCTTCATTGACGTGTATGATTCCAGCTGTAACTCCATTGGTACAACAAACAACAACATACAGCAATTATAGTAATAATGACTATACAGTAATGTGTTATTTAGCACTTATTATAATACATTTTCTACCTTACTGTGTTAGAGGCTGAAGTGAGCTTAACTGGGAAGGACTGGGAGAAACACCCAATTGTGACTGGCCCAGAAGCTCCATGCATTCTAGGTATAGATTACCTCCGTAGAGGTTATTTTAAAGACCCGAAAGGGTACCGGTGGGCTTTTGGTGGGCTTATTCTCACCTAAAATCAAATCCCTGTGAGGTACACATCGAACTTCTCCATCCTTCTGCATTACCCACAAAGTACAACCAGGTCCTTGAGCAAAAACAATTCCCGACATAGGTTTACCTTTACCTGAAGCAGGGATGACCCAAACCGTCTTCCCTAATATACTCTTCATATGCACCACTGGGACTCTGTCTCCTTCTACAGTACGTGGAAATTTTGACTGGGCAGGGCCAGCCCGATTGGTAGAACCCCTAGAGTTAACTAACCACGTGGCTTTGGCCAAATGTGTATCCCAGTGTTTGAATGTTCCACCACCCATTGCTTTTAGGGTAGTCTTTAAGAGTCCATTATATCGTTCAATTTTCCCAGAGGCTGGTGCATGATAAGGAATGTGGTACACCCATTCAATGCCATACTCTTTGGCCCAGGTGTCTATGAGAGCATTTCGGAAATGAGTCCCGTTGTCTGACTCGATTCTTTCTGGGGTGCCGTGTCGCCATAGGACTTGCCTTTCAAGGCCCAGGATTGTATTCCGGGCAGTGGCATGGGATACAGGATATGTTTCTAGCCAGCCGGTGGTTGCCTCCACCATGGTAAGCACGTAGCGTTTGCCATGGCGGGTTTGTGGGAAGGTGATGTAATCGATCTGCCAGGCCTCCCCATATTTATATTTCATCCACCGTCCTCCATACCAAAGCGGCTTCAACCGCTTCGCTTGCTTAATTGCGGCACACGTCTCACATTCATGGATAACTTGTGCAATAGCATCCATGGTTAAGTCCACCCCTTGATCTCGAGCCCATCTATATGTTGCATCTCTCCCTTGATGACCTGAGGAACCATGAGCCCATCGAGCTATGAATAATTCACCTTTATGTTGCCAGTCTAGATCTACCTGAGCCACTTCAATCCTAGCAGCCTTATCTACCTGATGGTTGTTTTGATGTTCCTCCATGGCTCGACTCTTAGGTACATGGGCATCAACATGACGTACCTTTACAACAAGCTTCTCTAATCGGGCAGCAATGTCTTGCCATAAGTCAGCAGCCCATATGGGTTTGCCTCCTCGCTGCCAGTTGTTCTTTTTCCACTGTTGCAACCAACCCCACAGGGCATTAGCTACCATCTATGAATCAGTATAAAGGTAGAGCATTGGCCACTTTTCTCTCTCAGCAATGTCCAAAGCTAACTGGATGGCCTTCACCTCAGCAAATTGGCTTGATTCACCTTTTCCTTCAGTGGCTTCTGCTACTCGTCTTGTAGGACTCCATACAGCAGCTTTCCATCTTCGCTGCCTTCCCACAAGGCGACAGGAGCCATCGGTGAACAGGGCATATCGTTTCTCATTCTCTGGTAGTTTGTTGTAAGGTGGGGCTTCTTCAGCGCGTGTCACCTCCTCATCCTCTGGTGACATCCCAAAATCTTTGCCTTCTGGCCAGTCTGTGATCACTTCCACGATTCCTGGGCGATTAGGGTTTCCTATTTGAGCCCGCTGAGTAATTAGTGCAACCCACTTGCTCCACGCAGCATCAGTGGCATGATGTGTAGAAGGGACCTTCCCTTTGAACATCCAGCCCAGCACCGGCAGTCGGGGTGCCAGGAGGAGCTGGGCTTCAGTTCCAATCACTTCTGAAGCGGCTCGAACCCCTTCATAGGCGGCCAGTATTTCCTTTTCTGTTGGAGTATAATTGGCCTCAGATCCTCGGTAGGCCCGCCTCCAAAACCCCAGCGGTCGACCTCTAGTCTCCCCTTGTGCTTTCTGCCAGAGACTCCAGGTAGGGCCATTCTCCCCAGCTGCAGTGTAAAGCACATTTTTAACATCTGTCCCTGTCCGGACAGGCCCAAGGGCCACTGCATGGACTATCTCGCGTTTGATCTGCTCAAAGGCTTGCTGCTGCTCAGGGCCCCATTGGAAATCATTCTTCTTCCAAGTTACGTGGTAGAGTGGGCTCACAATGAGACTGTAGTTTGGGACATGCATTCGCCAAAAACCTATAACACCTAAGAAAGCTTGTGTTTCCTTTTTGTTGCTTGGTGGAGACATAGCTGCTATTTTATTGATAATGTCCATTGGGATCTGACGACGCCCATCCTGCCATTTTATTCCTAAAAACTGGATTTCTCGTGTAGGCCCCTTGACTTTACTTTGCTTTATAGCAAAACCAGCTTCCAAAAGGATTTGAATTATCCTTTTTCCTTTCTCAAATACTTCCTCTGCTGTATTGCCCCATACAATGATGTCATCAGTGTACTGCAGGTGCTCTGGGGCTCCACCCTTTTCCAGTGTGGTCTGGATTAGTCCATGGCAAATGGTGGGGCTGTGTTTCCACCCCTGGGGCAGACGATTCCACGTGTATTGGATGCCCCTCCAAGTGAAAGCAAACTGTGGCCTGCACTCTGGCGCCAGTGGTATTGAGAAGAAAGCATTTGCAATGTCAATTGTGCCATACCACCTGGCTGCCTTTGACTCCAATTCATACTGCAGTTCCAGCATGTCTGGTACAGCAGCACTCATACCTGGAGTGACTTCGTTTAGGCCACGATAATCCACTGTCAGCCTCCACTCTCCATCGGACTTCCGCACTGGCCATATGGGACTGTTAAAGGGTGAGCGGGTTCGGCTGATCACCCCTTGGCTCTCCAGTTGACGAATCAGCTTATGGATGGGGATCAGGGAATCCCGGTTAGTGCGGTATTGTCTTCTGTGCACCGTCGTTGTAGCAATTGGCACTTGCTGTTCTTCAACCTTCAACAACCCCACAACAGAAGGATCATCTGAGAGTCCAGGCAAGGTACGCAATTGCTCAATGCCTTCTGTCTCCAAAGCAGCTATTCCAAAAGCCCACCGGTACCCTTTCGGGTCTTTAAAATAACCTCTACGGAGGTAATCTATACCTAGAATGCATGGAGCTTCTGGGCCAGTCACAATTGGGTGTTTCTCCCAGTCCTTCCCAGTTAAGCTCACTTCAGCCTCTAACACAGTCAATTGTTGGGACCCCCCTGTCACTCCAGAAATGCTGACAGGTTCTGTCCCTACATGATTCAATGGCATTAGCGTACACTGGGCACCAGTATCCACCAGAGCCTTGTACTCCTGTGGGTCTGACGTACCAGGCCATCGGATCCACACAGTCCAATAAACACGGTTATCCCTCTCCTCCACCTGGCTGGAGGCAGGGCCCCTCTATTGTTGCTGATTGTATTGGCTGCTCACTGGTGCAGCCTTCTTCCTGACAAAATCGCGTTGTGCGGTTCTTTTACCTCGCAGCTCATTTACTCGTGCCTGGAGGGCTGAGGTGGGCTGCCTATGCCACTTCCTCATGTCCTCACCATGGTCACACAGGTCAAACCACAGCTGCTCTCGCAGCGTGTCTCGTGGTGTGTACCTTCTGTATCCTCCCTTCTGGGACGATGGACGCTTTCTCCCAGTAGCTGCAACATTGCCCCATACGGGTTGGGAGTTGCACAAATTTTTGTCAAGTCGTTCAACCAGTTTCTCTACCGCTGCGATCACAGATTGGGAAACATTGTCCTGATATTTCCGGAGTCGGCAGGACACTTCACTTACAGTTGGTGGATACATATTATCCCAGTCTATTGATGCTAGTGAATTGGTGTGCCCTGCTGGTGCACTTCGTACAACCTTACGCCACATATCTGGGGTGCATATAACTTCATCAGGATCAGAGGGAAACTGTGATTTGTCCCGATCATAATAAATGATCTCCCGTACAGCTAATTCTCTCGGGTACTGGATAACTGCCTCTATGTTGTTACACTTGGGTGACTGACATGTAATATATTCCTTTATGGGATACCTTTCCTCCACACTTGACAGTAGTCACCTCCAGAGGCTGAGGATTTCTGGCTTTTTCCCAATTTCCTTGTCAATGCCTCCTTCTCTAGCTAGGGATCCCAACTGCTTGGCCTCCCTGCCATCTAATTCCAGACTATCGGCCCCTTGATCCCAGCATCAGAGCAACCAAGTGATGATGTGCTCACCTGGGCGGCAGCTGAAATCTTTTCGAACCTCACGCAACTCACTCAGGGTCAGGGATCGTGTGACAACCTCTGATTCTGCCTCATCCTGAAATGCCTGAGATGGTCTTGCTCTATCCTGAGGGGCTTGAGATGGCCCTGCTCCATCCTGAGATACTTGAGATGACCCTGATTCATCCTGACATGCTCCAGATGGCCCTGATTCATCCTCATCCTTCACTACACGAACTGATTTCTTTTGTTTCCTCTTTTGTACGGGAGCAACAGACACTGGTGGGGGTTGGTTTTTTGTTTTATCAGCAGTATCTGCTGTAGGGGTTGCAGTAGCTGCAGCATCGGTTGGACAAGTTGCAGTAGCCACAGTGCCAGTCATTGGGGTTGCAGCAGCTGCAGTCTTTGCTGGTCTGTTTTCATTCCTTTCCCTCTGACAGTGCTGACAGTGCTGACAGTGCTGCCTGTTATCAAGCAGTGTTTTGTAAATAGTGGCCAGGGCCCAGCACAGTGCAGTAAGGTGTGTATCTCTGGTAAACTTACAGCAATTTCTTTTCAGATATGCAGTCACTTTATCAGGGTCCTGTAACTGCTCAGGAGTGAAACTCCAGAGCAACGGAGGTAAGAAAGTGCCTAGGTACTTGCCCATGCTCTGCCACTTGCCCTGCCACTCACGATTATCTGGCCTCGCAGAAAACTCTTGAGTGGTATTCATAAACCTCTGCTTAATATTTGACAACAAATGAACCATCTGCACCAAACCTACAAACAGCAAAATGCTAGTTTGAATATCCCAGGGATACTGAAAGTTTTTAAAGACTGCTAGCAGAGCTGTTGTATTTAGCCCAAAGGAAAACAAAGCAGTACTCCCACCATACCAGCTGCCGTTATTAAACCCTCCCTGTCCAAGGAATGGACAGGGCAGCAAGCTCTCATACAAATACCAGCACAAGTTCACGATCCTCAATATTACTGTATCATAGATTGTTATCATAAAAGACAAGAACAGGACCAGGAAACGCAGCCTCGACATGGTAAAAAATCCTGCCAGGATTGCAGCCAGCGTACGGTAGTTTCGCGGCCACAGCTGTGACCACAGCCATGTGAATAAATACCACAGCATCGTGATCGGAGACTGCTTAAACAACAGTACTTATCACAACTTTGTCTTAATTACTATCGGGTCAGGGTCAGATCTACCATTATCCCAACCTTTTGGGCCCCACGTTGGGCGCCAAAAAGACTGTCGTGGTTTCACCCCAGCTGTGGGCTGAGATCCACGCAGCTGCCTGCTTCTTAAAGTAAAAGAGCAGGGGAAGAGGGAAAAACGGGGGGGGAAAACAAGGGAAGGGAAAAGGAAGGGACAAATAACTCCAAACCCAAGAAACTAAGAGGCCCGTGGGTTGGGATAAGGAGAGTTTACTAAGAGAACAGAAAAATAAAATATAACAATGCTAATAGGACTTTAGAGCAAAAGAATATGAAACTCTTGATCCCCAATGCAGTTTCTCACCGAACCACACAACTCAGGCTGTACCACCCAGAGCTGTCCCGGAACCCGACCGTCCCCCCAAGCAGCACGCGTCCCGCCACCGCCCCTCTTCTTCCTCCCCTCAGCCCCCGTTCTCCTGGGCAGGACGTCATTGGCATGGAATACTCTCTTTGGCCCATCTGGGTCACCTGTCCTGGCTTCGCCCCTCCTTTCTCATGAATAGAGAAATAGGAAGAAGCTGAGAAAGTCCTTGACTGTCTGACTGCAACTAAGAACATCAGGGTGTTCTCAGCACTGCTTTCATTGTAACTCCCAAACACAGCATTCCATCAGCTGCTACAAATGAAATTAACTCTATCCTGACTGAAACCAGGACACAAGGCTAGTGGGTGATGCCACTGAGACAATTACTAATTCCTGAAAGAAAGATGGAAATTGTGCTTCAAAGTCTGCACCAAGAAATGCACACAGGATCTGATGAGCTGGTATGAACTGCTACAGGAGATGTTTTGGGCCCCAAAATGCAGGGTATAGCAGGTATTGTAGTAAAGACATGTGCCATCCATTGTAGAAATAACCCAAAAATCAGAAAGAAGGTTCTGGGAGGACTTGTGAAACAAGGAATAACACCTGGGGAACAGTGGCCAATAGGCTTTTCAGAATTACCTAAATGCAACCAGTGTGGATATTGATTGGTATTAGTGGATACCTTCTCTGGTTGGCCAGAGGCTTTCCCTTGTCATACCAACAAAGCTAGAGAGGCAACTAAAATTATACCCAGATTTGGTATTCCAGAGGGAGTCTCCTCTGACACGGGGTTTCATTTTATTGCAGAAATAGTACAAGGAAGTTCCAACTTTTTGCAGATTAAGTGGGAACTACCCACCCCCTCGAGTGGGAAAGCAGAAAGAATTAATGTTGCGGAATGGTTAACTAACAAAGGCCACACAGACATGAAACAGCTGTCTGAGCTGGAAGTTGGGAGGCATCGTACACAGCTAACCTAGCTGCTGATATGGCCAGGATGTTCTATTCCTGGATACATAAGTTGCAAACAGCAAGATGCCTCTCTCTCCAGGCGTGGGAACAGGAGGATTTGGTTGATCACACATAAAGAATTGAGGGCTGGACTAACCTTAAAAATAATACCCAATAATAAGCTTGGCTTTTGCAATATGTAATGAGCTAATTAGAGTTATTATAAAAGACTGCTGTACTATTCAATAAACGGAGCTTGCTGATCACTTGCATCAAGTGGCCAAGTCTTCCCTCCGTCGCAACAAATGGTGCCCGAACAGGGACCCTGACCAAAAAGAGGGTGACGCATCGTGCGGCGGAGTCCGGGTACCGGTCCTGTAAAGCAGCACAGGAGGCGAATAAGGGGAGACGGATGGGCATCCCATGTCTGCGAAGACCCTGCGGGGTTAAAGAGTGTCTGGGAGGACCCTTCGGGGTTAACGAGTTCCTTCGTCCGGGAGTACTCAAAGGGGTTACCGCCGGGAGCACCCAAAGAGGTTAAATGAGTTCCCCCGCGCCCGGGAGCACCCAAGAGGTTACCGCCGCAGAGGTCTGGCAAAGGCTGCGACAGCTCCGAGGCAAAAGGGAGATCCCCACGCAAAAGTCGAGGGGAGAGACCCCGGCCAGCTGATGAGAAGGTATGGATAGACAAGCGGCGTATGATTTGCTCAAATGCTTTTTAGAAAAGCGGAGCATTCAGGGATAAACTATAGGAAGAAGTTACCTGGGCTTTTAGCGTATGGAGTAGCAAGGGGTTTTTTCACAAATCCAGATATGGTTTTTAAACATGCAGAGTGTTACAGTGAAGTACCAGGTACCTCGCCATAGGAAGCAATAATGCCGTGTTATCAGAGCAAAGTGGTAAATCTGTCAGAATTGAAAGAATTAGTACGCATAAATCTGCCATCAAGGTATGTGAAGCCCCTCCACTATTATACATTTGGAAGGAAAAAATGTGGAAACAAACGTACAACTGACTGCCTTTAATATCTGTTCACCTCTAACTTTTACTGAGCCTGAAACACCCTGTGACGCAGTTGAAAATGTTAACCGCCATGAGCAGCTTCGTCTTGTCCTTGAAAAGCTAGTAAACATGGACACGGAGCGGGCAACAGCATAGCCTGCTGTTAAAGGGTTTGCAAAATTGCCCATCCACCCACCCTAAAACTACAGAGATGAAAACTATGGACACAAAGAATCATCGGCTAAACCACCGGACAAGAAACCTCAGGACTGGAACAACAATCCTACGGAGAAGGACAAGTATCGGCTTCAACAACCATCGGCTCAGGGACACAGAGACGGCTCATCGGAGACTGGACACGTAAGGTGGTGTCAGTACGGGGAAAACGGTGAAATCAGGGTATTTCGATTCCTATTCCTACACAATCGTGGTAATTACCAGGGAGAATTTATGTGGGGATGAGCGGGTGGTGTAGAAGGTGGGAGGTGAAGGAAGCATGGTGACCGTGCAGTGGCCCCCCCTTTCCCCCCTTTCCCCCCTCCCTTACCCCCCCCCCAAACAGAATGGTTTCGCGTCTTGCAATGTAATTTCTGTGATAAATTGGTTTTCAGTATTTCTTTGTATATGCTATAGATTCAGGGATGCGTTTCTCCAACTGAGAGCAAGTTTAGTTATTAAGAAAAAGGATTTCTGTTAGCGACCCTTGAAAGTGGGCAGCTTACTTAAAAAATTTAACCTGCAAAACAGACATGTCTATTTGGGTTGATCAGTGTACAAAATTTAACACGGGAGCAACTGACTAAGGGTCATATCAAGCCTTCCACAAGTCTGTGGAACATGCCAAATTCTTGAAAGACTGGGATTTTTCGGTATGCGTAACTGCTTTTCAGTCCCTACTATAAACAAAATAAACCCGGGAAAAGGGTATCACTGGGTGTGCTCCCTCAAAGCATAAAAATTCACCAACTAGGTGCCAAAATTATGTAGATTGGACACTTGCTCCAGTATGAAAAATGCAATCCTTGCTTAATCTTTTATCATTACATGGTTGATATCTTGATTGTGGGAAAAAACTTGAACGTTGGAAGTTTGATTCATCACTTAACAGTGCATTTAAAAAGCAAGGCGTTACAAATTTGTCTATAGAAAATTCAAAAGGAGCCAGTATGGAAATATTTGGACTGACAGATTGATAACTAATGCTCAAAAGTTGCTTAGAGATATTAACTCATTTTGCTCATTGCATGGTATTATGCATCAGTATTTTTATTACCCATATTTGCAGCCACACTGAACCAACTGGCTGACTCAAGATCTAGCAGGGAGAAATCAGAGAGCAGACAGGCTGGTAGCACCAACAGGAGCTGCTGCATTGCAGAAGCTCTGAAGTTGTAAGAATTTTTACACTTCCACGACAATACCACTTGTTGGTTGCTGAATTTAAAGGGCTTGTACTGCTACTGCACAAACCAGAAAATCTAGTGAACATTCAGTGCCAAGTGTGCTCTGGTACCAGAACATATCACATAAGCAATACCAACCTTTTCCATTTTCGAATTATGGGATGTTACCTGTGGTACAGGGACACCACACTTGCCAGCAGGTCAGGCTGTAGTGGAACGTGAATCAAACTCTCAAGCGTTTGCTTTACAAAATAAAAACGGGGGAGAGGTTTGGTACCTCCAATGTTGAAACATGCAGGAGGTTTAAAAGGGAACAAAAAGAATAATAAAAGGTATTCCTAAGAAATGAAGTTACGGGTACTAACTACGGGAAGGAGATCTGCCTGTGTTATTACAGATATGGGAACTAAGTGGATAAAGCTGTGGATCCAGAAGAAATCGAGCCCGCATGAACCAACTCGGGATCCTGATCACAGTAACTGAAGTCAAGTTTTGCAGCTGCAGCCACGGTGGACTATCAGTTTTGCTGCGGGACATTTTGAACCATCTAACAGTTTTTGAAGTATGCATGTGTGTTTGTGGTAACTGAAAATTAGGGAAATGATGATTTCTGCACAGCCCAAGATCACAGACTACAATAGATGCCTGTACATAAATGTGAGGCTGATGTTACCTGCACTCCTGACACTCCTGATTGGCGAAGCAAGCAAATACAATCACAAAGGTATTAAAGTACTTAGCTACAGAATTGTGCAGCACTTGAATTTTGTTGCTGTCTCATGACAGGTGCTGCAGGAATCTGTCTGATCACTCAGCATTCAAAAATTTATAGATCAAACTCAAAACATATGACATGAAAATTTAATTCTCTGGATTGGACAATTGGTTTCATGAGTGGGACTTTCAGGATGGATGTTGTCAGTGGTCAAATCTGGATTATTGAATTTGGATTATTGAATATGGTAATTATGGCACTTGTCTTACATTTACTGCCATGCTTGCTGAGCTTTCTGCAAAGGGCCCTTGCAGAGACCTCTAACAAGCAGATACTAAAAAGGAAAAATTGTCTGGGAGGACAGCAGGCTTGCCGGCAGTCTGGCTCTCCTCACAGAGACATAGGCCCCTGACAGTATCCCTGAATTCCCATGCAACAGGAAAATTACTTATCCTGAGCGGTATTTGGTAATCACATTTTCAAAACACAGTGGCCTTGAAGGCAGGTGGTCAGACTGCCTTAGAGCAAAGAGTTGCGAGAAACTCTTTGAACAGATCATGTACTATTCATAATAAGAGAGTCAAAAACACAGCAGGTGTGCAGATAACTTTTAGGCATCAAAGGTAAACTAACAATGTGTAGCTATAAGACATGCTTATCAAGACTTTTTACAATTACTAATTAATCACTTTGGTGTGAACAGTATGTGCAGCAAATTGGCAGTTTTTAGCTTGCCACATTTCACAGTATGGCTTTTAGTTTACAGAATGGCTTTTAGATTTGGTTAAACAAGAGCTTATGTTTTCATTAGTTATTTTGTCTTAGTGTTATTTTGCCGTGTAGGTCACAGTGTTTCTCTTGCAAGATAGATAATGCTCTTCGCAAAAATCTGGCTGGTCCATAAACAAGAAGGGGGAATTGTAGGTGTGTAGGAGAGGAGTGGGTTTCGTGGCCCACCCAGATTTGCTCCTGACCCCCGCATAATCAAGGCTGGGGAAGCTAGCAGAGGCATGTCAGTATGCAGTAACAGGAGAGCTAGGTGTCTGTGGGAACAGGAGGCTGCAAGAAAATCCTTGAGATAAACTGCAAGAATGTTAACAACTGCCTTAAAAAGGAACAAAGTGACTGTGTAGCCTCACCCAATTATTAGCAATAGTGAGAGGCATGTAAGGCGGGTGAGCAGAACATCTAACCAGAGCAATTGTTGACTCTTGGCAGAACGTATGGGCCTCCCTGGCACGGGTATTAAATACCACCACCCTCTGCACCAGTCTTGCTATGCCTAGCACCCCGTTTTTGACGTGTCTAGTAGGGGTGCCAATTAATGAGTACACATGGACATTTCTTAACAGTTCCATGAACACCGTGTTGAGGGGAAGAAGCATCAGATCTTAAAGATGCAAGTCTGGGCAATGGGTGGGCCCTGCATCAGTAATCTATGTGGGTCGTGGTTATGTTTGTGTTTCTACGGATACAGGTACCATCTGGGTTCCCAGCCAGTGGGTGAAAACAGCGATGGAAGCTCTAAATAATTCCAGAGCAGCCTGCGAATGAGTTTGGTTCAAGAACTTGGAAAAGATCAAATCAGCTGTCATACTTGCAAGACTTGTGACCCCTGGAGTATGGGACACAAACAGCGAGACAGCTAAATTTACCTGACCCGTAAAAGTGACTGGGTCCGTACCGTCCATCAACGGACTCCAGAACTGTTAGTTTTAAAATTAGAGTATAGTCAAAAGTGTGTGATAAAGGTAGTTTGTAGTGTTAAGGAAAAGAATTAGGAGTAAGCTAAGGCAAAGTACACACAATGGTTTGGAGAGAAAAAGGAATGCATATGGTGGTTAAGGGAACAACTGAAACCATGAAAACCTTTTGTGTGCAACTTTGTATCTTTTATGTTGTAGTTGTTAAGGCTGAAACATCAATATCTCCTCTCATAGATCCTCGAGAAAACGTATGGGTTACTCTGGCCCGATCACTTCACACAACTAGTTTTTGTGCAAGCTTGGCAACACCTAATTCACCATTTACTACATGCCTTGTTGGGGTACCTTTAAGCAACACCACATTTCAAATGTATAACCAGTCTCTTGCAGCTTTGAGGAAACAATATAAGATAACCAGTCACCTCCCGTTCAGGTGGAATAATCTCTCGAAAATGTTTAATGACTATGACAAATGGGATGACAAACTCCCTGTAGGCCCTGAGCTGCAAGAGATTGATATAACAGACTCTCTCAATGCCAGCTATTGTATTTATATTGGGAAAAGGGATTGGTGCGATGAGAACAAGGAGGGGCGCAAGGTTAACAAGTCAAGCCCCACAATCATTACTCCGATAGGTGACTCTATCAGCTGGGAAAGAACGTGGTGCCAGAACATAGCCCACACTAAACACCAACCGGCCCCTGGTACTATGTTACCTAGGCGCTTACCTAAAGGATTCTTTTTAATATGTGGCAATCGTGCCTGGGCCGGAATTCCCACAAACCCTCTCGGAGGACCATGCACCATAGGTCAACTCAGTTTAGGTGCACCACTTCGCCATCCCAACTCAACTCACAAATATTGTTTCAAAAGGGACCTTACCATCACCCTAGAGTCAAGCTGTCGTGACTCAGTTAACCTCTGGAATAGGTGGGAAATTATATCTGCATCATTTTTCGTACCAGGTGTTGCTGCAGCACGAGCTCACAGAAATTTAGGAGATCTGGCATGCTGGGTGGTAAAGCAGGCCAACACAACAAGCAGGGTTTTGTCAGAATTAGCAGAAGATCTATCTACAGTACAGCATGCTGTGCTCCAGAACAGAGCCGCAATAGATTTCTTACTACTGGCTCATGGACATGGTTGTGAGGATTTTGACGGACTGTGCTGCATGGATTGAAATGACCACTCTAAATCCATTCACAAAGAGATTCAGTACCTGATGCAACACTCTCAAAAGATCAAACAAGATACTGGGTTTTCTGGCTTGGAAGCTCTAGGGAGCTGGATAGGGTTGAGCGGCTGGCTAAAGGGTATCTTTCAAACAGGGTTATTAATTTTAATTGTAATTGTAACAGTATTGCTTTGCTTAGGATGTGTGTTCTCTTGTCTTAAAGCCCTTTTTCTGAAAGTGGTCAACCAGGTCTATTTCGAAAAAAATAAAAACGGGGGATTTGTTGCGGAATGGTTAACTAACAAAGGCCACACAGACATGAAACAGCTGTCTGAGCTGGAAGTTGGGAGGCATCGTACACAGCTAACCTAGCTGCTGATATGGCCAGGATGTTCTATTCCTGGATACATAAGTTGCAAACAGCAAGATGCCTCTCTCTCCAGGCGTGGGAACAGGAGGATTTGGTTGATCACACATAAAGAATTGAGGGCTGGACTAACCTTAAAAATAATACCCAATAATAAGCTTGGCTTTTGCAATATGTAATGAGCTAATTAGAGTTATTATAAAAGACTGCTGTACTATTCAATAAACGGAGCTTGCTGATCACTTGCATCAAGTGTCCAAGTCTTCCCTCCGTCGCGACAAATTAATCTGACTCTCGAAAGACAAGTTTCTAAACCCTGTCAGGAAGCATGCCTTGAGGGGACCAGAGGCTTTACCCATGGCTCTTTTGTGAATTCAAACAAACCCCAGAATCAAGGAAGGAATAAGCCCCTTGGAACTCTGGTATGGGAAAACATATCCAGCAAAGCTTTTCAGTGTTGAGGGTGCATGGAAAAGGTCAGTCTGCAGTGAAAGAACACTTGATTTCTCTTTCGCAGATTGTATCTTCACTGCTCAGGTACCTAAATCGAAAGGTTTCCCTTCCTTTTCACACAGCAGCTCACGTATTCCAGCCAAGAGACATTCTTTACATGCAGAGCTGCAAAGAGAAAGGGAAAGGACCTTTTACCATGCTATTGAAGACTTATGCTGCAGTCAAAGTAGAGGGAAATAAATCCTGGATTCATTATACGTGAAGGAAAAGGGCACCAAGGCCTGATAAAGATGCATGGATCTCTATGCCAACTGGGGAAGTTGAGCCTCGGTTCAACTGTACCTAAGAAGAAGACTTGCCTAAACAGAGACTAAGTGCTCACAACGCCATTTGTTTTGGGGGGCGTTGTTGTCCTTTAGGGTTAATAATTTCAGAGAATCACAGAATCTCTAGGTTGGAAAAGACCTTTAAGATTATCAAGTCCAACTGTTCCTGTCCTATGTTAAACCATATCCCTAAGTACCTCTTCTACCCTTTTTTTAAACACATCAAGGGATGGTGACTCAATCCCCTCCTTGGGCAGCCTGTTCCAGGTCCTGACAACTCTTTCAGTGAAAAAAATTTTTCCTAACATCTAATCTGAACCTGCCCTGGCACAGCTTAGTGCCATTTCCCCTTGTCATTTCGTTATCCGTCGGTTTGATTATGTACGAAATTTTTTTTGCCTCTACAGGGACAATTATATAACCTCCTCGGAAAGCTTATTATTTAAACTCCGCTAAGATGGTCAATATGATAGTATAGTTAGTATCAGTGGTCTGTGAAGGACAATCATAGTTATACTAGCGAGACATACGAGCCCCACGAGAAGAGATCTCATAGTCTCAAAGGGGGGAAATGAGATCTATAAAGCTGAATTTTCCACTTGACGGGGACAGAAATATGTTTGGCTGAGTGCTTTCACATTTAGGGTGAAATGTGCTGACTTGCTCTGCTCACTTGCTTTGCTGCATTTGGAGAAGGGACGAAGAAGAACAGATAAAGAGCACGCTTTGCTAAAAGCTAAAGTGCAAATTCGGGGTTGGGGTGTTTGTGTGGGTGTTTCTAATGCTGTAACGAAACCAATAGGTTGTAAATTCTGTGTGTAGCATGAGGGCTGCGTGGAACTACCACTGAGCACCCATCTCTGTGCAGACACGGAATAAATCCAGCACCTCTGCTTGGGGTGTGTATCAGCATCCTGCACAGAGGGTAACTGAGGTGGGACCTTACTCATGCTGACAAGTACTTGAGGGGTGGGAGCCAGGAGGATGGGGCCAGTCATTTTGTCAGTGGTGCCCAGGGATAGGACAAGAGGTGAAGGGCACAGACTTGACTCGAGGAAGCTCCAGCTCCCCACGAGGAGGAGAGACAACTTTCCTGTGCATGTGGCAGAGCCCCGGGCCAGGCTGCGCAGAGAGGCTGTGGAGTCTCCTTCTCCGGAGACAGTCCAAGCCCGCGAGCCTGGGCGCTGCCCTGCGCAGCTTGCTCGAGGTGACCGCGTTCTGGCAGGGGATGGGCAGCGTCCGGCCCAGGCAGAGCCGGGAAAGGCGATCGGGCGTCGCAGTAACCTCCTCCGTCCGAGACCCGGAAGCGGCCCGGGGGATCGAAGCACAGCCTGGAAACCGAGAACAGGAGTGCTCCGCCAGGCCCCGCCCTCATAAACAAGGGCACATGGCAGGGGGTTCGGCCAATAGGCAGCGAGGGGGCGGAGGGGCTGGACAATGGGAGACAGAGGGGCGGGGCTTCGGGGCGGGGTTGGCAGGAGCCGGCTCGTGGAGACGCACGCACTTGGGAGTTCGATCCAGGAGCAGGTTGACAGCGGCACGAGCGGGGCTGGGGGCGGCGGGGTCTGAGAGCCGCCTCCCCCGGTACTTTGCGCGTGCGGAGGTCAAGGCGAGGAGCAGGAGAAAGAGGAGGAGAAGCATGAGGAGTAGCAGGAGGGAGGAGGAGCAGGAGCAGCAGCAGCAGCAGGCGGAGGAAGAGGAGGAGGAGGAGGAGAAGGAGGAGAAGGAGAAGGGTGCTGCCTGCCCGTCCCTCCTACACTCCCGGGTCCCCTCCGGAGAGAAGAGCTCCCGTGCCCATCAGGTCCGGCGCTGTTCCCCGGCAGGGCAGCAGCCATGGCCCCACTCAGCCTGTTGCAGCTGCTGGACGATGCCATCGGGAAGCCTGAGGAGAACATCAAATTCTCAGCGCTGCACAGGCTGCTGCAGGCCATCCTCAGGCACCTGAGCCTGCAGGACCTGCCTGTCCTGGAGGGGGGACACGGCCCAACCCCCTTCCTGAGGGAGCACCAGCCCGAACAAGGAGTGGGACAGGGCGGAGGAACGGGCACAGGGCCCGAGCCGCTCAGCCCTGTTAAGGAGCCACTGTGGGGGCCGGCAGAGAGCAAGAGGGAAGAGCCTGGGAGCGGGATCTCCAAGGTACAGCTTCTTCCTGGTCACCTGAGTAAGGCACAGATATGCCAGGAATTCCTGGGAACAAAATCCTTCTGTGGTTGCTCTGGGCCCTCCGCACATCCCTCCCTGGGACACCCACGGAGGAGGCAGCGGGGGAGGGCTGGGCCAAGACTCTGCACTGCCCCTCGGCTCTGAGCAGACCACAGCAGGAGTAAAGATCCTGGCGCCCAGGGACCCTGCCCTGGACCTCACCCACACCCCCTCTCCTAGGCCGTGTGTGTCTCCCAGGATCTCCTCGATGAGGTGGCTGGGATAAAGGCCGCACAGTCCCGCATGGCTGAAGACATCCAGAAGATGCGGGAGGTGCTTGGCTTGGTGAGCTGCTACCAGTGATGCCAGGAGGGAGCTGAGCCCTTACCCCCCATCCCTTCCCCTCACCATGTCACCTCACACAGTCCCCCTGTCCTGCAGCCCTGGGTGTCACCCGGCACGAAGGGCACCAGGAGGGATGAGCAGGAAGGGTGTCCCGAGAGGGGGTGGGGGAGCTCAGCCCTCTCCCCTGCAGCCCCCCAACCCTCCATCAGCCAGAGCTGCCTTGGGGAGCAGAAAGGGCCATTGCTGCTGGCAGGTCAGGTTGGCAGGAGAGGGAATGGCCCACGCCAGCCAAAGCAATGCCGAGGCACTGCTTAACTGAGCAGCCAGCAAAAAAGAACGGGGAAGCTGGGAGGGAGGGGAGACCAAGATGTCCCTAACGCAGCAGGGAGACAGCCCTGCCAGGCGCCCCTCTGCCTCATGCCCTCGGATACTCCCATTAACTCCCACTTCCAGGCCCTGACTGCTGTTCATCTCCTTGTCCCGCTCCAGGGGAACCTCCCGGGTGCTGCCAGCCAGCTGCCCAGCCTGCGGGACCTGGCGGTGTTGGACACTTCTGTGGTACGACTGCAGGCGCGGCCTGATCCTGCTCCAGAGCCGGAGGCAGCTGCATCCCCAGGGGCCCACTGCAGCCAGTCCCGCCGCATCAGGGCACAGTCCCCAGCAGTGCTGGGTGGCAGAGCTGAGGGGATCCGTGTCCCTGTGGGTCCCAGCCCCGGCTACAAAGCTAGCCTGAGCCCTTGATCCCTTCCTTCCCCAGAAAAGGCTGGAGGAAAGGCTGAGCCTCTTGCCGGCCCCGGAGGAGCTGTGTGATGTGGTGCGCTGGGGGGAGCTGGAGAATTGTCTGGTGCCCAGCAAGGCAGGAGGAGGAGGACAAGCTCTGCAGGTGCTGAGTGCTGGGGCATCCTGTCTGCGGGAGAGGGAGCGAGTGGGAGCACAGCCCCCAGCGCCTCCTGCCCAGCCAGGGCTTCTGCAGAGCTTTGCTCAGCGTTTCTCTTGCGCTTCCCAGTGGCAGGCAGGACCTGGCATCCCAACCATCACCCCAGGGATGCAGCCAGGGACCTCCAGCACCCAGACCACATCTCCTACACAAGAGCCGTCTGTGCCCTGGGGGTCCTCAGGTACCAGCAGTGCCGCCAGCCGCTACGCAGAGACAGAGGAGGCTCTCCGACAAATCGGGCAGCTTGGCCACCTCTATGCTGCCCTCAAGGAGCAGGTGGCCCAGCTGGAAGCCACCAAGGCGGATCACCAGGAGCTGGAGAAGCTGAGGCGATTCTTGCCAGAAGGAGGTGGGAGTCCTGGGAACACTGACAGGGGGCTCTTTGGGAAGGGGACAGGCTGGGTTGGGGGCTCGTCCTGCTCAGAGCCCAACCATGAGGGTGAGACCCTCACCCTGAGCATGTGTCCTCCTGCACTGTGTCCCTCTAGATAAGGAGACCATTGCCAATCTCCTGGCTGACCTCCGGGGCCAGATGTCCTCGCTGCAGGGCCAGATGTCCATGCTGCAGGGCCAGATGTCCTCGCTGCAGGGCCAGATGTCCACACTGCAGGGCCTGGCCAATGAGATGCAGGTAGAGAAAGAGAAGGTGAGCCGGCAGCAGTGCTCAAGGGGGCTGTGGGGATGCCAGGGGGAACTTGGGCAGGGATCAAGCAGCCCAAGGGCCCCATGCTGGGATGCCACGACGGATCACGCCCTGACTCTGCCCCCGCCGCCGTTCCCAGATCAGGCAGATGGAGGACGCCGTGGGAAAGCTGAGGGTAACTGGAGAAGACAGGAGAGAGGATGGCAGGCACCAGACAACTGAGCAACCGGGGTAAAAGGATGGGAGAGGGTTCCCTCCCTCATAGGGCTGTGAAGGAGCATCCCAGTTTGGAGGACAAGGGCCACCTCCTGAGCAGCCCTGTGGAGGCTGAGCCTGCCCGTGCCCCTGTCTCGCTGCCAGGGCCACGCTGCAGGAGATCAAGCGGCAGCTGAAGGAGCTGGGTGAGCAGCAGGACACCACCAAGGCCACGCTGGAGCAGGTGCTGAGCCAGATGGCAGAGCAGGAACAGGTGAGGCTGGGATGGACTTCCAGCTCCCGCCTGCTGGCTGGGGTGGTCCTGGCTGGCTGGGGCCAGCGAGTCATTGCAGCACCAGGGCTTATGACTGCCGCCAGCCCATCTTTGAGCCACTTCCTTCTCTCCTTCTTGCAGCTGGCCAAGCTGCAACCGATGGAGGAGAGCACAGGGCAGGAGCCAGCCAAGGATCAGGCAGTGTGCTGCATCTGCAGCACAGACATGGGGACACAGGTGGGGCAGCTTCTCCAGCGCTATGAGAAGCTCCAGGAGGTGGTGGACTCCTTCATGTCCCAGCAGGCGGTAGGCAAGGTGGTGAGGCAGCTGCCAGAGAGGAGCCAGGTAGGGAGAGGCAGGCATGGAGGGGTCATCAGGGACCGTGGTGTAGCCAGCCCCTGCCCCAGCACGGTAATGCCTTGTTGTCTTCCTCCCAGAAGCAGGAAGGGGAGCTGCTGAAGTGCCTCCAGGCCACCCTCACCCAGGTGCAAGGAGACTACCAGGAGCTCAGCTCTGTCACCGGGAACCTCCTGGCTGACCTTCACCAGAAGGACAGAGATATTGAGGTGGGTTGGCAGAAGCACAGACCATCCCCCAGGCAGAGCCCAAGCTGGGGATCACAAGGGCCTTGTCCTGCTGCCTCCCTGCTCGCAGTCCTGCAGAGCTTCCACACGCCTTGGCTGGAGGTTTTTGAGGGCAGTGGGGAGGCAGGGGGTGCTTGGCAGTCCAGGAGGCAGCTCTGGCCCTGCCATGGCATCACGGGGTGTTTTCTGCCTCCAAAGGCCCTGTTCCAGTCCCTGGCGCAACTGGAGAAGGACAAGGCAGACAAGGAGGAGCTGTCACTGGGAATTGATGTGGTACGGCCTTGAGGGGTCCTAGCACCAGCCAGGGGAGTTCTGGGAAGGGTGACAAGCCCCCATGGTCCCTCGGGTGCTCCATGGAAAAACTGCCATCCCTCTGTCCTGTCCCCCTTGATAGAAAGCCGACAAAAGTGCCCTGGCTGGCAAAGTCAGTCACCCCCAGTTTGATGCCTGCATGGAGCAGCTGACAGAGGCAATGCAGGAGATGCTCAGTCGGGTGACAGGCCTGGAGCAGGACTGGCTCCAGGTCCAGCGCCAGCTGAGCCAAGAGCTGGATGCCAAGGTGAGGGGCGGCTCGTCCATGCGGTGCAAAAGCTGCACCCTGAGGACTTGAGAGCCTAAGGCAGCTTCGATGGCTCTGAGGGTTCTCGCTCCCAGCTATACCCCCAGAGACCACACTGTCCCAGGCTGGGGTGCTGGCTGAGGGAGTGTACTCCTCTGCAGCTGGACCGCCTGGAGCTGGGGCCTTTCCGGCAGCAACTGGAGGAGCACTGGAAGAACATACAGGAGCAGCTCCAGAAGTCGCTGACGCCAGTGGCTGAGGATGCAGCTGGCATTAAGAAGTAAGTGTGAGGGACGGGAGACAGTGGTGGCCTTGGGGACAGTGCTCACCCTGTACCCTCCAGCTCTACCTGCCGGTGCTCCCGTGGGCCCCTGGCCCGGGACAGAGCAGCCAGCAAAGGGTGGGGTCGCTGATGAAAGAGCGGTGCCTTCTCCGGTCGGCAGCGGTGTCCCTACATTCAAGGGGACGCAAGGAAGACGAGCAGAAGGAGAAGGCAGCTGCTGTCCAGAGCCCTCCCAACTCCAACCTGGGCTGTGGGTGCAAGGCTTGCTGGGGCAAGGGTGGGGGGATGGTGCCTCGTCCTCCTCCCAGGGAAGGGGTGCGACATGTGGTGCCCTGGAGCCGGGTTGTGCCATGCCCCCCTTGCAGGGCACTGGGGGGTAATGAGCGCTGAGGACACGATAGAAACGGGTGCGAGGGCTGGTTGGGATGGCAGGCATGGGCACCTGCACCCTTCAGATCCCATCCCTGCCCACCCTGCCTGCTGTGGGCCGCTGCCTGCCATCTGCCTGCGTGTGTGCAGGCAGGGCTGCGTGTCCCCCGCCCAGGAGCTCCCCCAGCCCTTTTCTCGCCCACCCCCAGGCAGCTGCTCCAGGATTTCCAGTGCTTGTCCTGCGACCGGCCCCTCAGTGTCCTGGTGCCTGGCCCGTGAGTAGCACCCGGTCCCCGGGGGTGGGTGTGCAGGATGGGGGGAGATGGGTGCTGGTGGTGCCCAGCTGTGTCAGGCACGGGGCTTTGGGTGTCTCCCTGGGGGTCTGACCCTCCAGAGCCCCCTCACAGCCCTGCCAGGCAGTGGGGGACTGGAACCCTGCCTGCAGCCAAAGGCTGGACAATGTTTTGGGGTACAAGCCTTTGGGTTTTGGGGCACTGCCCCAAGCTGGGTTGGGTCGGTTGTCCCCCAACACTCACCAGCGTGCTCTGCTCTCCCCTCCCCAGGAACATCGTGCCCCTTCCCTCCATGCCGCCGCTGCCCCCCTGTCGCACTGGGAGCCCCAACACTTGTCAGGAGCAAAGCCAGCAGCACAGGTACGGGAGACAGGGACCAAGCCCCTGCGTGCAGAGTGGCCCTACCACCGCATGGGGGAGCGCTTCCCACAGTAGTCCAGGGCAGTGCAGCGGCGCAGAGATGCTCTGTGGAGGATCTGCCGTGCTTGCCTCAGCTCTGTGAGGTTTGGCAGCACACTCCACACTGTCCCATGCAATCCAGGTCTTGGATAGTGCTGAAGCCCTGTACGCTAAGTTCTGTCCTGCCTCGGGTGACTTCAGAGCTTGCAGGGACTTGGGTTCATTCTCTGAAACAAGTTGCCCAAATTAAGCACCCAGGCATAGGGTGATGCATGGGGTGCTGCAGGGCCGAGCACTGAGTACCCCTATGCCCAATCCCACAGGGAGCAAGAAGCCAAGTGCGGGTACCCCAGGGTGCCACGGCAGTGCGGCGGCCAGCGCACCCTCATCCAGCCACTGCAGCGCTGCCTGCGCCTCCAGCCCATCCCACCCAGCACGCCACGGCCACCACACCAGGTACCCATCCTGCTCCCCAGCAAGGTAGACGTGATGGAGGACAGGGGCAACTGAGGCTGAGAGGGCGATGCTGAGCATCTGGGGGGAGGAGGGCATCTGTGCCTCAGCTTCCCCAGGGAGAGCTGCATGTGGGAGAGGTGCTTGGGGCCACTGGGTTCGTCCCCGTTGTTCAGCCAGCCCGCTTGCCCCTTCCCAGCATGTCGCAACGGAGCTGTTGGGCCAGGATGGACGTGTTCCCAGGGGCTGGACGGCCAGGCAGCTGCCTGTGCTCATGGGTGAGGAAGGTACGTCCATGACAGGCTTCGGGAGGGGATCCTGCAGGTGTGGGCAGGGTGTCCACCGGCTGCCAGGTTTTTCCCAACCTTTTCACCCCCAGCTCCCTCTGGTCTCTCCCACCAGGCTTCCTGGGAGACAAGCCCGAACTCTCCCCAAGGCCGATGAACCCCCGGGACAGCAGCCACCTGCTCTCGCGGCCCCAGAGTGCCAGGCCAGTGCTGATCCAGACAGGTACGGCCCTGCCAGGGCATCAGGGGGCACATGGGACACTGCAGTGTTCCCGATGGATGGATGGATGGATGGATGGGGGTGAGGGAGGTCCTGTGCCTGCAGCTGGGCAGGATGGGATGGGGAGGGCAGGTGTCCCTGCTGCCTGCCCTGTCTTGCACCGGCAGAGCTGCCCACAGCCAGCACCTGCCTCGGGAGCTGCAGGGGGACTAACACCTGCCCCTGGTCCCCAGGCACTGTCGCTTCACTGGACCACAGGCCAGCCTCCTCTGACAGCCACCTCTCCCACACATCGGAGCTCTTGCACACCCAGCAGGACGGACCCAGCTTCCCCCAGGACAGGATGTCCCCCGTCACACCCCATCAGCCCAATGGTTGAGCAGGTGCATCGGCAGCTCCAGCCAGCAATAAAGGGTGATGGGCAGTTGAGTGCTGTGTGGCCTGAGCTGGGCAGCCCTGGGTTTGTATTCTCCCCTCATGCACAGGGAAGGGTCAGCAGCATCCCCATGGTGGGTCCCTAGGGAAAACCTGCCTCTCTACAGCAGGGGACACTCGGGAAACATCGCCCCCTGCACAGGGTTTGCCCCAGAGCCTGGCAGGACTGGGCGTCCTTGATGGTGCAGAGGCCTGGGGCAGTCATCACACGGGTGGGTCACAGGGATGGGTTCTGGGTTGGTCCGGGCTTGCTTGGTATGGTAGCCACATGGGTCTGAGGTCTCCCCTCTGCCCCCGAGTTGGGGGCAGCAGCAGAGGCTTCTGCAGGCAGCGTGCAGGCAGGACGGGGGAGTTGGTGCATCCTGGGGCTGCTGGCAGCTCCCAGTAGGCTGGGGGCATGCAGGGACCCAGCTTTGGTGAGGTTGTGCTGTGGCTGGGGTTTCATCACCATTCCCAGTGCTCTGCCAGGAATGTTCCCCCAGCAAAGATAAAAGGCAGGGACAACTGGTGTTAAAAATGTCCTTTTATTATTTTTAAATTAATAAAAAACCTTCAACCTGTTTTTTTACTTTTGATTTTTTTTTAGGCAAGATTGATTTGGAAACTAAAAATTCCCTCAGTTCCCCCTCCCCAGGGAAGTGCCATGAACAGTGGTCGCAGGGACAGGGCGAGCATCACCTCAAAAAGCTTACCCAGGCCCTGGGGGTGCTGCTGCAGGAGGATGGGATAGGGGGCTGTGCAAGAAGTCAGGCTGCGTTCCAGAAGAGGGAGGGGAATTTGATCTTGATCTTGCTGAGTGTGTCTGGGAAAGCCAGAGCTGGGGCTGGGGGTTGGCAGCGGCTCTGTGCCCCCTGTAGCTGAGATCTGGGCTGCTGACAGCCTCCTATCACCCACTGCTTTTGTTATTCCTGCCCCCACATCCAAGGCCTGCTGCAGGGATGCTGAGGGGGCTGTAGGGGAAACTCTCCCCCAAACTGGGCAGCTGCCTCTGAGTTGCTGCTCCTCCTCTCTGGAATTATATACATTAGATATATTTATATATTATAGTTATATATTTAAAAAAAAAAAAAAAAACAAACAGAACAGGAGGAGAAAAGGCCAGCTACAAACTCTTGCAGAGGCACTCATGGGCCGGTGTCCTCCCCTGCAGCATGTTTCCCACCCACCCCTCCCATCCCCCCCAAAGAAATAATAATAATAAAACCTAGAAAATTCTTCCAGTGCGTTCCTGAGGGAGCCCCTGCTCCCAACGCCCTGGCCCAGCCTCCCCCTCCCTGCTTCCTCCCCCTCCCTCCACCAACCCAGTCTTATCTCTGGCCATCCATGGTGGCCACAGCTTTCTGCGGGGGGGCAGCAGGTGGGGGGGCAGGGGGCCAAGCAGGCTGCGGGTGGTGCAGGTGGTGGTGGAGGCCGTGGGCGGTGGGTGAGGAGGGGGGCAGCCAGGCAGGCTGGTGGCTGGGGGCGAGGAGGCCCAGAAGGGGCTGAAGCTCCCCGGTGGGGAGCAGGCCATGGAGGTGATGGGGCTGTTGCTGCTCTGCAGGTTCTCAGAGGTCCGCAGCTTGGAGAACATGGCCAGGGCATCCGGGAAGTTGGGCGGCGTGGCCGGTGTGTTGCTGGGGGTGCACATCTGTGGGGGAGAGAGGTTGGGGGGATGGAGACGTCAAGTTGGCTTTTAGGGTCTCAACCCACCCACAAAACCTGGAGCCTTTGCTGGGGATCCTGACTGCATCCCATGTCTGGGACCCCTGCCTCCTGGAGATGCTTGGAGCCTGTGTCTGTGATATTGGGGCATCTAGTGCTGCTGTGCAGCCTTCAACGGTCTGGAGGGAAGGGGGGTCCCAAAGGTGTGGGGCTGCCTGGGGAGGGTCCCCACCTCAGGAAGGACCTTTTGGACCATCCAAGGTGCTCAAAACACTGGGATATGGTGAATTTTGGAGTGGGGCGGACACACCCTGCTCTGATCCCACAAGGGAGCAGCAGAGATGGGGCTGATACAACAGGGAGGGTGATGGGGTACCCCTGGCCCTGTAGAACTCCCCTTCACCAAGTTCCCAGCCCCTCCTCCCCTTCACACCCTGTCAGGGCACAGAAAGTGAAAGGCAGGAAGGGCTGTGCATGGTTCCTGGTACAGCTCCTGCCTTCTGCATACCCAGCTAAATTTAGCACCCTCCCTACTTCCCACCTGGCCTGTGCCGGATCTAGCCCTTTGCTCAGCTGGTCTTGCTAGCAGAGGACAATGTGGGGGGGGGGGGGCACCCAGCCCTGTGGTGGGGCTCAGGGGCTGGGTGCACTGGCAGCCCTGATTCAGTAAAGCACTTGTTGCACTTGGAATATGGAGGGGTTGCTAAAGCACAAACTTCCCCCCCAAAAAGGTGATGTGTTAGGAGGGGGATCACTGCAGTGGTGCCAAATAGGGTAGATGCTTGCCCTCGGGCCCCTGCCCATATTCATCCCCAGAAGGGGGTCACTGGCAGGGCGCAGTGCTGTCCCTCCAGCTGCTCTGAACATGTGCATGGCAGGGGGGTATGTGTAAAGAGCAGTACTTTCCCTGGTGAGATGGGGTGCTGGGGGGGCAGGCTTCACCCCTCTGGATTAAATCCACCCCAATCCCTGTTGCTCCCAGGATGCAGCTGAGCAGCGCGTCACACTGCTCATGGGCGCATCGAGTGGTGCCAAGGCACCAGGGCAGCAGCTGCTGCCTCCAGCCTTTGCTGCTGTTATTGATGGGGAATTGGGGTGACTCTGCTGAGGGGGAAATCAGGGTGACACATCTCCCCCTGCCCTGGCTGGTGCTCAGCAACCCCAGCTGCTCCCCAGCTCACACAACCCCCCACATTCCTCTTGCAGGCTCCTCCTTGTCCCCTGCCCAGCTGTCCTTGGGGATCACCAGCAGCAGAGGTGACAGACATACAGCCAGACATACAGCAGGGGCTACAGGCTACCGCCTGCCACAGTCAAACCCCAGCCAACTGGGTCCTAGCCAGATCTCTCTGAAGACAGGGTGCTCCCCCAGCCTGGCTGACCAATGCTGGCAGTGGGATGGATGAGCTCTCCTCAGCAAGTGGAGCTGCTGCACCTCAAAAATGTAACCATGGCCAGGCTGGCAACCACTGAGTTTGTGCCAAGCTGGGGATGTTCCTTTCTCACTGTGCATGGACTTTGGGAGAACTTGTGTCACAGCTTACCTCAAAACGGTGGTAAGACAGATGTTTGTTTGTTTTGTTGGGCTTTTTTTCTTAAATATACCCTATAAATTTGGCAACATTTGAAAATATACTTGTTGCAAAAAAACCAACCCCAAAACCAACCCCAAACCCAACCTTCAGGTGACTGTTGTTTTTAAAACACTGGGACACCTCTGCAGCAGTGCACGCACACACTTGACACCCCCTAGACTGGAGGTGGGATGCAGTGCTGAGGTGGTTGAGGGTGACAGAGCTCTGAGCTTCTGGGGGTGCATTTGCTGGATTGATTAAAAAAAATTAATTTCCAACAAAAACAATCGCTGCACAATTACAGCCTTCCTCCTCTGACATGTTTCAGCTCTGGAGCTGCTCAGCTGTCAAGAGGATAGGTCCTACTACAATCCGATGCACCAACGCACCAAACAGCCCTGGCAAGTCCCTTCCCCACGACCCAGACCCACGAGGGTTTCACTGGGCGGGGGCAGCATCCCACTGTAGGGGCAAAGGTGACATGCCGCCCCGTGCTGCACTCACAGCTTTGTTCTTGGCTGCTTGAAAAGGAAATAGAAACCACAACCATAAAGCCCCCCTCACCCTGAGCTGTACAGGGCATTTTAAATCAGGGTGTTGGGGTGGGGGGCATGGGAGGGAACAGTAGGGTGAAAAAAAAACCAACAACAACAAAAAACCCAAATCCTTAAAGAGAAATGCAGGATCATTTGGTGAGAGGTATTTTCTCACCACGTGGAGCACACTGTGTTAGGAAAACACAGTGGGGACAGGGAGAACCAGCCTGCATCAGCCCCGGGAGCCTCTGTGGGGGTGATGAGGCGGCCATTGTGCTTGGGGTGGGAGGGGGAGGTTGGGCTTGGCCCCAGAGAGCAGGCTGGGATGGGTTCCCCCTGCAAACTGCTTTGCATCTCGCTTCCCCAACGGACATCGCCCTGAAAGGCTTTTGGTGTGAAAGCATGGTGAGGTCTGGATCCAGCCAGCACCCCCCATTGCTGCCATCCCTTCTCCTGCTGGGAATGGGAGTTTTCCAGGAGACCACCCTCCTCAAGCTCCCTGAGGTGGCAAAACATTGCACTGGGGCAGGGGCGGGGGGAAGAAAGAACGGACATAAAAGAGGGTTAAGCAGGAGGCAGCTGGCAAAACGACTTTCTCTGAGAGAGCCTGTCAGCAATGCCAGGCCGACTGGTGATTTTCTGATGCAGAAGAAAAAGGGAAGGGGGAGTGGGAAATTGGCTTAACCCAGATCTGCTCCTTCTCCCGCGTACAGCATGGTTTAGTTCCCTCAACAGGAAGAAAAAGCCTAAAGATTAAAAAAAAAACCAACAAAAAAACCCACCCAAACAAAAAAGCAGCTGGAGTGGAATAACTTCCTCCCCTCAGCAGAGGGGTCGTGCCCCCAGCCAAGGTCAAGCAGCATTTGAGGAAAGGTTAGGGTGACGGCAGCCCCCCTCCCCCTTCTTGGCCTGAGGAGCCCAACTTCCAGCGCGATGTTCACGAAGACAAACTATTTCCTGGCAGACATTTTAGCTCATGTTTACATTCGCCGGCTGCGTGTTCCTCAGGGCGCAGAGCAATATGGCTGGCAGGGGACTGACAGCTCTGCATCCCAGGGGGGTGGAGGGGCTGCGGACCCCTCTGTGGTGGGCTCAAGAGAAGTCTGGGGAAGTCCTGAGCTAGATGGTGTTTGTAAGGGGGGTGGAAGGGGTTGGGAGCTGCTGGGGTGGGATTAAAGGTGGGTTTAGGGATGAGGGGGTGGGAAGAGGGGAGTATGAGTGCCACTTACCATCTGGGGAGGGTGGTGGCTGCTGGGAATGTTGGTCTCCTGGAAGAAGGCGCTCAGGGCCGTCTGTGGGGACAAGCCGTCAGCCCCAACCCACCCGAGACAAAAGGGGAATGAGAACAGTGGGCTCCCACCCTGCCACCAACCTCACGGTTGCCCCACTCGTCCCCATCCCTGTGGGATCGCACCAGGGGGTGGGGAGGGGCACCCCTCTTTCTCCACCAGGCCTAAGGCATGGGGAGCCTGGTGCTGCCCTTCACCCGACCCAGTCGGGATCGCGTGTGTGCGTGTCCCCACACAGGGGCTCCCCGTGCAGAGGATTACAGCTTCCCCCCATGTTTACACGGCGAGCCCACCCACGGTCCCTCCCGCCCCCAGCTCCGAGGGGGGTCCCCGGCGTCGTGCGCTGGGCCGCAGCTCGGGTTACGGCCCGGGTATAAATAGACCGAAGGGAGCTCGGAACCGGATCCCCCCCTTCCCGTGTGGGTGCTGGGGAGGGGTGGGGGGCCAGCGCCCGGCCATGCGTGTCGGTGGGCCGCGACTGGGCCGGCCTTCCCTCCCTTCCGCGGCTCTGCGGGCAGGGGGGTGCCGGGGGCTCTCGGTTTATGGGGGAAGGAGGAAACGGGGGAACCCGGCCTGTACCTCGAACTGCCAGTGGGCCGCCTGCAGCAGCTGCTTGGCCTGGTCAGCGGCGCAACCGGCCGCCAGCACGAACTGGTTGATCATCACCTGATGCCGCAGCTCCTCCATGTTCACCGACATGGCGGGGGCGGCCCCACCGAGCGCCGCCCTGGCTGCCCGGAGCGCGCCCGCCGCCCCGCGCCGCGCCGACACCGGGGGGCGGCGGAGGGGATCGGGCGGGGGGGGTTACCGGGGGGGGAATACGACGACACACGGGAGGACCCGCCCCCGCCCCCCGATTGGCCGCGGCCGCGCCGCCCGCCCCGACGGCCGTACGGTTCGAATCTTCCAGCTGCCCCGGCGCCGCTGCCCGCCTCAGCCCCTTCCCATTGGTCGACGCTTGTGTTTTGGCTGTAGACGGCGCAGCTATTGGTGGTTGGAACCCGGGGAGGGCGGGGCGGTCGCTGATTGGGTGTGTTGGGTGGTTCTTTTCGGAAAGCGTTGGTGGCGTCACGTTCATTGAAGAGGTTCATTGAGAGGCGCGGGGGAGGAGGCGGGGCTCCGGTACCCTGAGGGCCCGCTCCGGGCGGGGTCTCGTCCCTTAAACATCCCCTCCGACTCTACCCCGTAGGTCTTTCTCTACTGCCCCTCCCCTTCCTGGGACCCCTGGTCACCCCGGGACAAGGACCCCAGCCCGAGGGGCAGGAGGGTGCTCCCGGCTTGAGTTCACCCGCACGCCTTTCCCGTGTGGGAGGGGGTTGGCTCAAGCAGAGCTCCCGGGTTTAAAATCCCGGCGGCTCCGAGGTTCCGCAGCCGCCTGCAAGGTCAAGTTTCCCCAACACGCATGGCCCTCCCACCTTCTGCCGGGTTTGGGATGGAGCAGGACTAGCGCGATGCGCGCCTGGAGGTCTTTAATAAAGGAAAAGCCACATCTAAACCCTAAATGAATCAAGCAGGGACTTTGTAAATGGATGGTGTGAAAATAGACTGAGCTGAGAAGAGCAGATGGAGGTTTAGACGTGGCAACGAGCTGGCTGAAGGAGAGGGGCAGCAGAGGAGGAGGGATGGAGGCTTGGAAGCAGCATCTGTGGCTGCTTGCCCCCAGTGAGGGCCTGTGCGAAATCCTGGTGGTCCCGAGGAGGTGGGGGTCTGGTGCTCATCCCACCCAGCCTGCTCGGCCTCTGGTGCCACAGTTGCCAGTGGGTGATTTCCCCGGGTTGGTGTCACCCTGGAGGGTTCAGGGGGAAGTTCCACTCACCAGGGTGCAGCAGTGGGTATGGAGGGTCCTGCATGATTTTGGTAGTTTTGGGGGCAAAACCCGCCCTGAGGTGGATGGAGGTGTGAGAAGAGTGATTGCAGGAGCCGGGATGCCCCAAACCTCCCTGCCTCCTGCCTGTAGCCCCTTTACATGGAGCCCTGAGAGTGCTTGGACCTCCTGCTTGCCAGAAACACCAGCCTGCATGCGCAGCATGGCTGCTAGCTGTGCTAGCAAAGCTGTGAGCAGCCAGCCTGCCTGTAAAACCTGTGGGAATGCTGTCATGAGCCCTCACTCATAAACTGGTGAGGCTTATCAGTGTCCAAGGCTGTGATTAAACACAATGCTTAAGACATTTGGAAGAGCAGGCAGGACCTAGCCTGGCTGTAGAGCCACAGGACTGCTGCCAACACCTTGGCTTTTCCCTCCGCGCCAACCAGCTGGTGGAAAAGCCCATTTTTGGGGCAGGATTCACCATCTATCTTCCCTGGCCTGATCCTGCCTTAGGTGCTCTTCCGTCCTCCTCCCATCGGGCATGCCACCCCACCAGCAGCTCAGCTGTTAGGGCTCAGCACTGACTACCAAACAGACTGTCCCCTCCCCAGCCATTGCAACCCTGCAGGGCTGAGGCTGCCTCTCCCAAGGGCTGGGTGGGGATGGCTGGGGCACCCAGTTTGGGGATGGAATAAATGGAAAAGATGAGTGCCAGCCCAAGGATGGGCTATGCAGCAGGTGCCAGCAGCTGCTGGAGGAACTGAGAGTATACTGGGCATACTGGGTATACAAACTTTTGCTGCTGCAGGAGACCTGCTCGCTTTTCTGTTTAACCTCTGAGAAAACTGCTCCCTTGGTTTCCCTATCAGCACAAGCAGGTGATAGCAGGGTCCCCCTGCCCTGCCCCAAACACACACTAAATCCCACAGCTGGGCAGCACAAGTGCTTCAGCTTTGCAACTTATCCAGGAGCAGGTGCATTTTGGGGTGAAACATTGCTTTTTCTTTGTGCATTGGTTCCTCCCTTCCCACGGCCCTGCTGGGTCAGCCCCTCTGGGGTTTGTTCTGGCTTTATGTGCTGGGGAATGACATGGATGTGGCTCAGGAGGCTTGGGAGGGAACCTGTCCTCGAAGCCATATCATCACCCGGCTCCTGCGCTCCACTGCGGCACTGTCCTACAAAATCCTCTGCTGCAGTAATACACTGCTGAAAAAAAAAAAGTAGGGAAAAAAAAGCCAAACCCACAAGCCATGCATGCACACAGCAGCTCTGTGTGTAATGACTGCTGGGTTATGGATCTGCACGGGGATAACTTTGAATTATTATCTGCACTAAAACCCTGCAGTCTGTTGTGTGCCGGTAATGAATTGTGCTGGCTCCCTCTCCCAGGCTCGCCTTTCTTGCTGGCATTGCTGGCAGCGCAGCAGTGCTGGGCTGGGCTAGGGTTTTTAGTTATCTATGTGCAGAGCAGATTCCACAAAATTTGTGCTAGGGTGAGTGGGGATCAGCCCCTGGGGTCTAGGGGCTCCCAGACTGACTGCAGCACTGAGAACCAGAGCAAGCTGCCCTGGACCTGTTCCTCTTCATCCAGTGTTGCTGTTGGCACCCACCCAGGGTGTGACATCCAGCTGTGTGGGCAAGGTGTCACTGCTGGGACTATAAGTCTTGGTGCAGAGGCAGCAGGCTGGCGAACAGGGTACAAAGCTGCCCCTGGGTTTGCCATGGCTGCTTTTTGGTTTGGCTTTTCCTATCCATCCTTGGGTCTGTGGGGACAGAAAGCAAACAGGGACAGGGGAGATGAACGTGTCTCTCAGCAGGGAAGGCACAAAGAGGGGAGCCCCAGGGACAGCCTTTGCTCATCACTGCTGAGTAGCTGAGGACATCAAGGCAGCTGATCCACCTCTCTGCACATCTCCCATCTGATATTTATAGCACTCGTGTTATCAACTCAAATCAAAATCATGTGATGCTCCACTAACTTGCACTGCAGGACTAATTAATCACTGGGGCTTTAAGTGAGTGGTCCAAGGGTCCATCCTTCACCCCAAAGGGGAAGGTGCTCGATGCTTCCCGGTAGCTCAGTGCTGGGGAACTGGGGGAACCTGGGGGTGCATTGGGGCACACTGGAGCAGACAGGCAGCTGCCGGTCTCCAGAGGCTGCTCCCGGCAAATGCAGCTGCTCTTGGTGCGGAGTAGAGCTGGAAGGAAGGATGGAGAAGGGGGGCTTTTAACCTGACACCCCCCACACACCCCCTCCCCCAGGACTGTGCAGCCCTGAGGTGCTGCTGGAGGGGCTTGGCCCGTGTAGTGGCAGCTCCTCCATCTCCTCCATCTCCTTCCCGCACCAGCTGGAAAAAGTGGGGGGGTTGGCCTTCTCCCAGAGGACACCTCAGTGGCTTGGGGAGAGGGATGGAGACAGAGGGGCCGTGCTCTGAGCCAGCCCGGAGGGCCACGCTGTCCAAGCCCTGAGCTGGGGTTGCTGCTGGGTGTCCGACGGCTTGGGGGAGGGAGGGTTGTGATACAGGTGGAGACAGTGGGGTGGGCGGTACTGGGGCGAGCAGGGGTCACTGGGATGTGTGAAAGTGGAGGGACAGATGAATTCCAATTATGGGGGGGAGGCGATGGCAAGGGGCACCAGTGAGCAGTACTGGAGCAGCTGGGTGACACTGGGGGCGTCACCGCAGCACACGCGTGTAACGGGGACGGGGGGGAGAGGGGAAGTAAGTGGCACCTGAGGGGATCCCGCTGTGCCGGGGATCAGCTTTGTCCTCTTGTCGCCCGAACTGAGCCCCACGCCGGGTCGAGCCGAGCCGGACCGCGGCGGAGCGGGGCGGGGCGGGGCGGGGCGAAGGAGGCCCGGCCCGGCCCGGCCCCGCATTGGCGCAGCCCCGGCGCTAGCGTGGAGGCGGTGCCGGGCGCGGCGCTGAGCGGAGGATGCTGCGGGCGGGGGTTGCTGCTGCCAGCCCGCCTGCTGAACTCCGGCCCGGCCATGGGGGCTCTGACCAGCCGGCAAAACGCAGGGGTGGAGGAAGTGGATATCCCCGCGAATTCTGTCTACAGATACCCCCCGAAATCCGGTGAGTCCCCGCGGCGGGGGAAGGAGGTCCGCGTCCCGGTGCCGGCGCGGAGCGGGGGTTGGGGGTGAGCGAGAGAGCGAGCAGGGCGGGTACCAGGCAGCACCTCGCTCCGGTTAGGGGTGCCCCTGCGCACCCCAAAGCAAACCCTGGCCGCGCACGGGGAGGGACGGGGGGGCCACCGGGGCTGCGCACCCTCGCTGCGTGCGGTGCGGCAGGGATAAGGTACCCCGGGATCTGTATGCGGGGTCCCCCGTCGCCTCTTTGCCTGCCACGCTCGTCTCCCAGATTTGGCCGAGTTGATGCGACCTTAATGATATTATTATTAATGTTATTATTGTTGTTATTGTTATTACCCGTGGTCTGTGGCGCTGGGCTGGAAAGGCTGGAGCTCTTTTTCTAGCCGGTGGCTCCAGTGCTGGCTGCTCGGGAAAAGCCTGGGTTTAAATTCCCGGGAGGATGAAGGCGGCTTGGGTGGGAGGGATTGGAGGGGATCCCTCCTTCCCAGTGCCCTGCCCCACAGCAGCACCCCAGCTTCTGCCGTGACTGTCCTTCTCTGACTCTTCTCCCTTCCTCAAGGCTCAGCTGTGATGTCTCTCCTGCTCCCAAATCAGGCCCTGTCTCAAACCTTGTGTGTGACCTTGGAAAATCCGCCCCTCCCATCCATGCCTCGGTTTTCCTTGCAGAGGGCCAGGCTGAGGGCCAGGCTGAGTAGCTGTTCTGGGGGACACACGACATGACAGTGCAGGGGTTGTGGTGGGAGAGGTGATGGAGTTCACTCCCTCAGTGGGTAGCACTTCAGAGCTGCAAAAATATCAGTGGATGATGCCCAGGAGCAGCATGCATGTGTGGGGATTGCTACAGGATCCTTGCAGCACAGAATATTATTAATAGGTAACTATTTTGGTAGTTAATAGGATAAGGTAAATGCTTGGATTGTTAGTACTGTGACAAATGACTTGCTAATTACAAATAAAGACCTCCTTAGGAAGAAGTACAGGCAGCACAAACCGTGCCCTTGTCCTGAAAAGCTCTGCATGGCTTTTTTTTTTAATTTAATTTAAAATCAGTTGCATGGCTGGCACATCTCGGGCAAGGGTGTGTGGGGGTTAACCAGGGTACTGCGGGGTGGAGATGGCCAATCCTCGCCAGCCTGGCCTCCTGCAGGGCCCCCCCCAGCTCCCCCTTTTATGCAGTTTTAAGGCCTTTGTCACCTTGAGGCCAGCTGAAGGTGGACCACTCCATCAGGGTTGCTCTCTGCAGGGGCCCTAGCTCCATTCTTCAGAGGTTTTTTTCTTGAAACTGCTTCTTATTTAGGGGCTCTTGAAATATCTGGGCATGAGGGGATGATGGGTGGTGCCAGGTCCATGCCCCTGGCTGAGCACTTCCAAACTCATCTCAGCTGGCAGGGGACACCAGGCTGATGCTTAACTCTAGCTTTCAGGGAGAACTTGGGGCTTTCAGATGTGCTCAACTGGGCTGGTCCCACGGATGGGGTCTGGGCTGGGTTGGGGGGACCATTCCAGTGCTGCCTGAGGTCCTCGAGGGGAGGGGCAGGAGGTGCCTGGGTGACATGGCCATCTGTGCTGGGATGAGGGCAAACTGGTGACTGTGGGAGATTATGGCTGGTTTGCTTTTAATCGGAGAGGGGATTTGGCTTCAGCACTGCTGGCAGCCGAGAGGGAGGCAGGGGGGATGTGCCAGGCAGCTGAGCCGATTCCTCCACAGTGGCAGTGCTTATCCCACCTGGAAAGAGCCACTGGCTTGGGAAACAGGGACCTGGGAGGGGTCATTTGGAACTCCGTGGCATTTCCCCTCTCTCTGCAGACATGGTTTTGGTTGTTTGGCCGCAGGCTCACTTGGATTGGCCGATGCAGCCTGTGAAAATACGGCAGCTGCATCTTGTCCCCATCGAGCATCTCACCCTCCCGTGCTGGGGGTCCAAGTCCCTCCAGGCAGGGTAGAAATGGGATTAGTTAAACCAATATTTTGAAGGAAAGGTTGGGATTTATTTCAGCGGCTCTAATCTTGTACTGGCAAAGGTGATGGGAGGGAGAGCAAACGGGGGCTGTTATGGAGCCCATTGCCTCGCTGGTGGGATGGTGGTTGGGGCAAGTCCCCAGCTCTCAGCTTCCATCCCTGGCTGAGGCCGACACTGAGGTCCCCTGAGGCACTGGCAGGGAGGGACATGAGCAGGGCCCTGGCTGGGAGCAGCAGCACTGGGGTTAACCAGGCAGTGACATCCCAGTCCCAGGGCACACCCCACAGCTAATGGTCAGGCTGTGACCCTACTGAAGCATCCAGACTCCAGCATTTGAGAGCCAGAGGTTGTGTTCCCAGAGCTGAGCCAGGCCCTGGCAGGGCAGCAGTGGCTCAGGGCATGATGTGGGACAGGTAACCTCATGTGCCAAAGCCATGGGCACAGCCATGGCACGCAGTGGGGTCTGTGCCCATGGGGTCCTTGCACATCCCGGGACATCTGGGCAAGGTGGCATCCCTGGCACCCACAGATACCAGAGGTTGATGAGGTTATTGGTGCCTGAGACCCCCCATGCACTGGTGCCAGTGGGCACACAGGACACAATTTGTCTGTCAGGGACATCGAGCAGTTTGGGGTTATTCCTCTTTTCCAGCACTGCTCTGTTCAGTGCTTTCTGTGTGCTTGCCAGGCCTCTGAAGTTCAGCTTTCCCTCCACTGTGCAACAGTCCTTGACGGACTTTCCTTCCACAGGGACAGGCATTGGTTAAGGATTTATAATTAGCTGATAATAAGGTGCCTGTGACTGGAAAGGTGCTTCCCTCTCTGCCACTTGACCATGCCCATGGGGTCACTGGCACCAGAGGAGGTTCCAGCTGAAGCCTCTGGGCCATGCACAGGGCTTTCTGGGATCCTGCAGCACCCAAGGGTGCTCCCAAGCCCTGGCAAAGAGCCTTAGTGATGGCAGTATGGTCCTCACCTGCTCTGTCCATCCTATGGGAGCCACCAGCACCCACCAAACCATGTCTGGGACCATTTCAGAGAGCTCCGGCTCTGTTTTTCAGCTTTTCCTCACAGCTGGGAAGCTTTTATGCAGATTTAAATATAATTATTTTCCATCTCATGCTTTTCACCCCAAGTCTGTGCCAGGAAAAGCTCCAGATGGCCCCGCTATCCCCTGGCCATGCCACTCTGGGCAGCTCCAAAGGCACTTTGCTGATTTTTTTTTTTTATGTGGCCGTGTCACTCCCTGGGGAGCTGCCTATAAATTATGTACATGGAAAATGGGACCAGAAAGCAGCAGATATCAATAATTGATGGTCAACGTTTCCTAACGGACGTGCTGCATCCGGGCATCCCTGTGCTGCGGGGCCTTTGGGTGAAGCTGTACAGCCCTGCTCATCCCTCCTGCCCAGGTGCTCCTCCTCCCCTTCAGCCCTGGGCTCCATGTTGGTTTGTAAATGCGGCATTAAAGCTTGATCCAGCCCTGCGCAGTTGCTGCATCTGCTGGAAAACAACTGCAACCTCTGGCTTGAGACCCCATGAACAGCACTGCAGCTCAGGCTTGAGCTCCTTTGATCTGCGGAGCCCAAAGGTTTAGTTTTTGGGGTGTCTGGAGGGGTTGAGGCTGCCTCTGTGCTGCTGGGTTTGGGGTTTTTGCCAGCAGCCGCAGCACCAGCCTCACAGAAAATCTCTCCTCTAGTGTCTGACCTGGGGGCTGTTTCCAGCTTGCTTTAGCCTCCAAGAGAGGAAGGACACCAGTCCTTGCCCAATATTCACCAGGACAGTGTGGGACACTGCGAGGGGGCTGCTGACACCCTGGAGGGTCTACAGACTACCCAAATCCTCCCTCCTGCAAACAAGCTCTTGCTAAGGAAAACTACAAGCTGAGAACATACAGAACTCAGTTCTGTTGTGCTTTGCCTGCCTTCCTGGCTGCAGCTGCAGCAAACCCGAGCAGGTGCTTGGCTGCAGACATGCCACCTTAAATGGTACACAGAGTCTGCGATGCTGTGCTTTGGGCAGAAGGAATGCAGCCTGTTTCAAGGGCTGTGTGTCTGGCCTGTGCTGCCCCTTCCCAGCACCATCCATGGGGTGTAGGAGCCAGCTGGGACACCCCAGGGCTTCCAGGGCTTGGGTGTGGTGGTGGAACAGACTGTGACAGCTGCCTCTCTTGCCTCCTCAGGAAACAAGCTGGTGTTTATGCAGGGGATTAGTGGCTTTGCCTCCTCAGGAGCCATCTCCCCTTCCTGCTGACAGGCCTGGATTCATCTGCCCCTGACAGCATGGGGATGGTTGAAGGTTGGGGCAACCTTGGGTGGCTCAGGCCGGGCTGGGGCTTGCAGAAGTTTTCCCAGACCAGGGTGCTGAGAGGTGGGGGAGCAGGCGCTGAACTTGGGGAGGGATGCAGCCAAAGCCCTGGAGGTGCAAGTCTGCTGCCAGGCACTGCCATGGTGCTGGACCCCTGCACCGGCCTCTTTCTGCCTGGGTTTTGGCTGGGCAGGGACAGGCTGCAGGGGGATACAGGCAAGGAGAGGGGTGCACAAGGCAGGCAGAAGGCAGACAGGAAGGGTTCTTGGCCAGCTCCCCCTTCACTTCCAGCTTGGAGCTTGGTAGCACGTGAGCTCAACCCAGAAGTCTCTCAGCAAGGTCACACTGGGGACAAAGCCACCTCTGAGACATTGATTCTGCAGCGTTGTGCTCCATCGCCTGGTTGAAGCCTTATCCTTCTCCCCCTGCTCAGGCAGTCTCCGTGTTTTCTTTCCAGGGAGCTACTTCGCCAACCACTTCATCATGGGTGGCGAGAAGTTCGACTCCACGCACCCCGAGGGTTACCTCTTCGGCGAGAACAGTGACCTCAACTTCCTGGGGAACCGGCCGGTGGTGGTGGGCACCGGGGGAAGTGGGGCTGGGGGGGACATGTGGGGGCTGGGTCTGCCCCTTCCCAAAACGGTGGTGACTGTGTGTGGCATGGAGGTGTGTATGAGGCTGCTGGCTGTCTCCTGCCCCGAGGGCAGAGCCAGCCAAGCTTGCCTGGGTTGGCCTGGGTGGATTCTGTGATGTCTAATATACGGATTGGTTACTCGTGGCAGCCTATCCTCCCTCAGGGACTAACCCAGATCTCCTCTCAGCCTGTCTACCTGCGTCCACCAGGACGTAGCATCATTGCTGTATCTCTTGCCTCGCTGCCAAACATGAGCTGCAATGGGGGAATAGGTTTATAAAGTGGTTGGGAATACACTGGGCAATTGCATGACCTCCACCTTCAGGCACTGCTCTCTGTGGTACCCATGCTGCAGGTTGTCAGACCTGAACGTATTTTCTGCCCTGCGAGGACAGCCTGCGGGCACAAACCCACCAGCTTAAAAGTGAGGGGCAGTGGGCTGATTTACCCCTAGTTCTTTCCCAAGAAACAGAGAGCTGTTTTTCCTCTTGCTGTACCTAACCCAGACAGCATCCATCTCCTGGTTAAGATGGCATAGGGTGGGCGATACGTGGACACCAGGGCTGGGGTGGTGCGGTGTGCCTTAGACAGGAGTAGGAGAAAGTATTCCCCAAGCTCTAGTAAAAAAGGGTGGAAAGAAGTGCCAGGGGCCTCAGGCAGCCGTGATCGGTTTTGCAGTGCTGGTCCCCAGGGTGTGGGGAAACCCAGCTGCAGGAGAGGCCCCTGCAGTCCCAGAGCCCGTGGTTCTGCTCATGCTCTGTGAAGGGGAGGAAATGAGAGTGGGGCTGTCATCACAGTGGGGCTTCAGCCATGGGGGCAACAGCCCCTGCTCCTCCGGGTGCATCTCCGTGGGGCGTCTCGCCAGGATTGGCTGGAGCAGCACAGGGTCAAGCATTAAAAAGAAATTCAAGGTGAGGGGTTAAAAGACACTGAAGCTAGACATAAATTTTCTGGATGCTAATGGCCCAGCTCTCAAAGTCCAGCCGCTCCATGCTGGGCTGGCAAGGTTGCTGCTGTCCTGGTTTGTGTTTCCTCCTTAAAATGGACTTCAGCAGCATTTTGGCAGCATCGTACAGCCCTTTAGCAGGGTAGTGCCTGGCCCAGGGCTGTGCCAGAGTGGGCATGCTGGCAGAGCAGAATGCAGGAGCACCTCCACACCCCAAACCCCCCAAACTCTGTGAGCGTTGGGTGAGCAAAGTCAGCACCTTTCCTCTGCGCTTCCCCAGAAAATAAATAAGGCAGCACTTAGGCTCTCTCTGCAGCATCAAGCACTGAGAAATCTTCTTGGTCACAGTAAAAGCCTCTAAACTGCACAGTGAGCAGTTCCCGTGTCAGACATCCCAACAGCAGAAGCAGCAGGGAAGGCAAAGTAACAGCTTGGAAGCAGCAGAAAGAATTAATGTCTCCTTGCAAGCTAAATTACATTGCTCTGGCTTAATTGCCAACAGTGCTGGGCTGCAGAGCGGTGAATGAGGTCCTCTCTCTGAAGGGAGAGGGGGTGTTTGGGGGCTAGGCTTTTGGGTCAGGCCAGTTTGGGGGCTCAGGGGGGTTGAAGAGGACCAGTGTCATTTCTTGGCCAAGCCTGTGTCTGGGTGCTCCCTCCAAGACCTGTCGTGATACTTCTTGGCTGCAACACTCTCCTGTTCAAGTCTGCTGTGACATCCCTGGCTGGGCTAGGAGTGATGGAGGGGACTGGTGTTTTTCAGTAGGGGATTCATTTGGGGTTTCTTGGGTGACAAGCTAAGAGGTCTTGGAAAAACTGTGTCCTGAGTCATCTCTGAGCATGCAAAGCACCCCGAGGCTGTGCAGCTTCGTCTTCTCCACAGATAATGGGATAATTTGGCTTTTCCAGCTCAGGACAGGTTCCCAAGGGGCTGGGAAGGTTGTTGCAGATTTAAGTAGCTGCCACCATGCTGGGACACCTCTACAGGGGCTGAGGAGTCGCCTGTGGCATGGGGTGCTCTGGGGACAATGGGGACTGCCAAAATGTGCTGCTAGGTTTCCCTGCCCACACAAACCAGCCTGGGTCTACTTGTAGAAAAGCCCCAAGAAAGGTTATGGAGGATTTTTGTGGGTTTTTTTGTTTCTTCCACTTTAACAGAAGCTGCTCTGGATGAAATGTTGCTATAGATGCATGGATGGTGTTTTTAAATGGGTACCAGTCCGGTGAGGTTCTTTTTCCTGTTGTTTTTCAGTGTGATTTAAATTGGGGAGATGCAAAAAGTCCTTCAAACAGCCCCTTTCTGATGTGCAAATCCAACTTGCAAAACTTCATTCAAAAAAAAACCCCACCAACCTGAAACCCCAACCCCACCAAAACCAGAGCCCACACGTGGGTGCGAAAGGACCCAACGGCAACAGCCAAGTGGTTTCCACAGCGAGAAATTTGCTTGTGGTGCTTCCTCATCTTGCCACCACAGGACCCCCAGGGCTGTACCCAGGACCCAGCTGCCCCTTGTCTCCTCCATTGCTGTCGTGGTTTCCCCCCAGCTGTGGGCCGAGATCCACGCAGCTGCCTGCTCCTTAAAGTAAAAGAGCAGGGGAAGAGGGAAAAAGGGGGAAACAAGGGAAGGGAAAAGGAAGGGGCAAATAACTCCAAACCCAAGAAACTAAGAGGCCCGTGGGTTGGGATAAGGAGAGTTTACTAAGAGAACAGAAAGATCAAATATCCCAATGCTAACAGGACTTTAGAGCAAAAGAAGATGAAACTCTTGATCCCCAATGCAGTTTCTCACCGACCCACACAACTCAGGCCGTACCACCCAGAGCTGTCCCGCAACCCGACCGTCCCCCCAAGCAGCACGCGTCCCGCCACCGCCCCTCTTCTTCCTCCCCTCAGCCCCCGTTCTCCTGGGCAGGACGTCACTGGCATGGAATACTCTCTTTGGCCCATCTGGGTCACCTGTCCTGGCTTCGCCCCTCCTTTCTCATGAACAGAGAAATAGGAAGAAGCTGAGAAAGTCCTTGACTGTCTGACTGCAACTAAGAACATCAGGGTGTTCTCAGCACTGCTTTCATTGTAACTCCCAAACACAGCATCCCATCAGCTGCTACAAATGAAGTTAACTCTGTCCTGACTGAAACCAGGACAATTGCTCACCCCTGGGTGCTGCGTCAGGAAGGGGTTTGCATCCATGGGTGCTTTCCCTGCCAGGGCAAGCTCTGCTGTGTACCACAGGCTGGTTTGGATACAGCTCAGCTGGGCAAGGTGTGAATGAGTGAAATTGGATTGCTTCATTACTTTGGGTAACAGAGGGTGTGTCGGAACATGGTGCAGCACGTCGTGACATGGCTCTTTGCTCACTTGCTCCCTTCCAGTTGCAATAGGCAGTTCTGCAGGTGCCTCTTTAGTGCTTGTGACTCCTTAAAAAGCTCATTAACAGCAGATTAATGACTCAGCCACCCATTTTCCCTCCTGGAGGAGATGGATCCAAGGTGCTGTGGATTAATCTTCAAAGCACCTGGTGCCCTAAGCCATGCTGGGTCCTGCCTGGGCTTTAACCTGCCCTTGGATGCCACTGGTGGGTACAGACCTGCAGGGTGGCAGGATGCAGATGCCCAGATGTGGAGGAGGGATGAGGCAGGCCACCTGTCCCACCCCATCCTCCTGAGCCCAGCACGGGTCCCCCAGCCTCACCCAGCCTGTTCTTCAGGGCTTTGGGGGTGGGAAGGTGACAGCAGCTTTGGGGCACAATGGTTTTAGGGATGGGACAGTGACTGTGGCTTTGGGGACACAGTGGCTTTGGCAATGGGAACATGACTTTGGGGACAGGAAGGTGACAGCAGTTTTCCCATGTGAGGGTGCCAGGGACATGGGAAACAGGTCTCTGCCTCCTCATGGGGCATCCCCAAGTGCCTACAGTCATGTCTCCTCGGTGTTTGGGTAAGCAGGCACCTTCCTGTCCCTGAGCCTGCTGTTTGGGGTGGCAAGCAGGGAGAAAGCTCTGGTTTCCCCCTGCCCAGCCTCATCCTGCAGCTCTGTGCTTGCATCAGCAGCCTAAAAATACATCAGCATCCCCCTGCCTGCCCTGTGCCCCATGTCCCCTGCATCCCTCACGTGTCCCCTACCCTCCAGCCAAAGGGAGAAGGACTGGCCCCTCTCTGTGTCTTCCCACAGTGAAACTGTCCCATGCAAGGGCTTTCAGGCATGCTCTTTGAGGGAATGTCCCCATTGTCACATTGTTGGTACCTGAGTACCAGTGGGAGCTGCAGGTTCTCAGCACCCATCTGAATACACAGCCCACCCCAAGTCCCTGCCCTGTAGGGGATTGGGGGGTTCCTGGGGTTCCATTGTAAGCCCCCCACGTCTGCCTTCACTGGTGTCTCTCTCATCCTAGTTCCCTTACGCTGCTCCACCTCCTCAGGAACCTGTGAAGACCCTCAGGAGCTTAATCAACATCCGCAAGGACACCCTGCGCCTGGTCAAGTGAGTCCTGGCCAGGGGGCAGGGAGGATGGGGCTGGGTCCCTGTGACCGTGAGCTGTGGGGACAGAAAGGTCTGGAGATCCTGAGCATGGGGATGCTCTCCTCTCACGGTGCTAAGGCACTGCTGTCTGAATGCTCACCCTTCCCCTCCCAGCATGGGTGAGCTTCCTGTCTGCAGGTACTGGCTGCACAGTGAGATTAAAGGAGCTTAGTGCTGCCTTTGAAGTGCTCTGCTTTTTCTTCCTCCCCCACCTTCCAAAAGCTTTGTTGGAAGGAGGCTGGGAATTACAGCAGGATGGGAGGCTTGGGATTAGGGCTGAAATCTGCCAGTGGCATTGCTCAGGCTGCAGGTTTGACCTTGGGCACGGCAGGTCTCCTGGGGTACCTCAGTTTCCTCTGATGAAAGGGGGCAGCCCCTTTTGGGGCCATCGGTGCTGTGGGGATCAGTGCCAAGGCCATCTCTGAGGGGTGCCTATCTCCCGGCCACTCTGTGCTTCCCAGGTGCTCGGAGGAGGTGAAGACCCCAGGGGAAGAAGTCAGCAAAGCCAAGGTGCACTACAATGTGGAGTTCACCTTTGACACGGATGCCCGTGTGGCCATAACCATCTACTACCAGGCGAGCGAGGAGTTTCACAATGGGGTGGCAAGGTGAGGAGCCCCAGCCCAGCCTGGTATATCCCCCTGGCCAGCGTGTGGGGATCTGCTGATGGACACAGAGCCTCTCCTCCCCAGGGCATCTCCCCTCCTTGGGGCACAAGGCAGCTGCTGGTGGTGCCAAGGCTGGAGGGGATTTCCTTGCCTCAGCCAGGTCCCTACCAGTCCCCACCACCTCCCTCCCCATTCCATCTCATTCCTTCTTTTTGCCTTCAGATCAGAGTTGGGGCCAGGAGAAATCATCACCCCTGCCATCCCTACCAGTTTGGCTGCAGAGTTGTCCCTGTCCCCTCCTGTCCCATGTCGGCTGGCCTGGGGTTATTTTACCCCTGTGGATTATTTTAGACCTTGTTATCTTGTTACCTCAGCCCCACTTACCTCTCCCTCCTGCTGTCCCCTAAGCTGAGGAGTGGTGTGGGACACGTGTGGTGCCGCTGACCCTGTTCTCTCCCCATGGCACAGCTACATCCCCAGGGACAACAGCCTGCAGTCAGAGACAGTGCACTACAAGCGCGGGGTGTGCCAGCAGTTCTGCGTGCCCTCCCACACTGTCGACCCCTCAGAGTGGAGTGAGGAGGAGGTGAGTCCCACCAGCATTGACTGTGGGGTCAGGGACGGTTATGGATGTGTGCTGAAGCCTCCATTGCTGCTCTGTCTCACTGAGTCTGTCCTCCTGTCTCTCTCCAGCTGGGCTTTGACATGGACCGGGAGGTGTACCCCATGGTGGTGCACGCAGTGGTGGATGAAGGAGAGGGTGAGAAGGGGCGTTTTTTGCTGGGTTGGGCTTGCCGGGTTGCTGGGATTGTGATACCAACCCCTGCACTGACTGGGCAGAACCTCCTGCCTTTCCACCACGGCTCTGCCTGAACCCTGCCCATCCCTTCGTGTCTTGCAGAGCACACCGGGCACTGCCACGTGCTGCTGGCCACCTTCGAGAAGGTAAGTGCCAAGCTGGAGCCTTCTCCCGCTCCTGTCTCCTCTCCCACTGGATGCAAGAGCCTGGAGGAATCCTGTGGGGCTCAGGAGGACACTGTTAGGCTAGGGATGTTTTGGGGCTACTCCTGAAATTCTGGGGTGATTCCCTAATTTTAAGGACCCAATTTTTGAGGGATTTGGTCTCAGTTCCATCTTCCTTGCTCCAACAAGTCTCCAGCTTTGCAATATGTGTGACATCCCATGCCTGCCTGGCACCAGGGACTTTGGGGGTGGGGGAAAGGGGAATTGTTGTGAAATGGGCTGGTTGGGAGCAAGGTGGGAGCAGTGATGGCTACAGAGCAGGCAGGTGCTCAAGCACGATGGTCCCTGGGATGCTCAGCCCAGGTGCCCACCCTTGTGCTGTCTCTCCTCTCTCCAGCACAGCGATGGCACCTTCTGTGTGAAGCCCCTCAAGCAGAAGCAAGTGGTGAGTGCCCAGTGTCCCCATGGGTGTTGGCAGCTGCCACCCCTGGGGGGAAGGTGGCAAGGGGCTTCTGGGGAGCAGCAAACCCCAGTGTGGGCAGCAGCTTGCCCCTGCTCTTCTGCCTCCCAGGGAGCTTGGGGACTACCCAAGCATCGATGGATGCTTCCAGTACATCAATGCAAAGAGGAACTGCAGGTGTTGGGGCTAGGAGGGCTGGGCTGGGCTGAGGAAGGGGCCAAGAGCTGCGGCAGCTGGGGAGGGGGAGCCATGTGTCTGCTCCTTACCCCTTCCCCATGGTTGCAGGTGGATGGTGTGAGCTACCTCCTGCAGGAGATCTACGGTATTGAGAACAAGTACAACACGCAGGACTCCAAGGTATGCTATTCCATCCCCTAGCCTCCTGCACCAGCCTTCATCCCATCCACCCTCTCCTTCCCTCAGCACAGTCCAGCAGCTGAAACACACACAGAGCAGGAGTTGGCAGCACAACACAGAGCTGCCAGTGACTGTGTTTGGTGTTGGCAGAGGCAGAAAGCTGAAGGATTGAGGCTTCTCCCCACCCCCATCCTTTGTGACCATTTGGGAGCATGTTGGCTGGGTCTTACCAGCTTAGGAGGGCACCATGGGGCTCAAAGTGCAGGACATGCCACCCCCTGCTATATATACACATATGTAAAAGTTGGGGTGACAGATGCATCCCTCCTTGGGGTGCCTGATGCCTCCAGTAGTGGGAGGACAAGGTCTCAGGGTCGTGTTTCAAGAGCAGGCTGTCCAGAGACACAGGTAGAACCCTGCAGCAAGCCCTTGGGACACCCAGTCAGTATTTTAGAGCATCCTCCTCATGCTGTGTGGGCTCTGGACCCTGAGACCGAGCCGCTCCTGTCTCTCCCACGGGGCAGGTGGCTGAGGATGAGGTGAGTGATAACAGCGCCGAGTGTGTCGTGTGCCTCTCAGATGTCCGTGACACCCTCATCCTGCCCTGCCGCCACCTCTGTCTCTGCAACACCTGCGCCGACACGCTGCGCTACCAGGCCAACAACTGCCCCATCTGCAGGCTGCGTAAGGGCCCGGGGGGACGCACCCTTGCGGGGGTGGTTGGCTTCTCACTGGGAGGAGGCTGGCATCCCCCATCCTCGGATTTTGGGTTCTCTCCAGCCGTGCATGCAAGGATAATGTGCCATGGATGTCAGTCCTGGGAAATGGGGTGGCATTTTATGGGGGATGGGGGGGCAGTCCTTTCAGCACTCTGTTTTCACCCCATGCTTTGTCCCTGCTGCTGCAGCTTTCCGAGCCTTACTTCAAATCCGAGCCATGAGGAAAAAGCTGGGTCCCCTCTCACCCACCAGCTTCAACCCCATCATCGTCTCACAGACCTCCGACTCTGAGGAGCACTCGGTCAGTGCCTGGCTGAGCCCAGCCCACCTGGGCTGCTGCGGGACCATGGCCTTCTCCCCTTTGCTGGGACCAGGCTGGAGAGGTTTTGGGACACATGTGGTTCCCAGGGCTGGGACCTTGCAAAAAAAAACCCACAACCAAACCCAAATCAATTAAACAAACAAATAACTAAAAAAAAAGGTTTTCAGTTGGGTGGAAAGACCACAGATTTGGGTCTTTCATTTGTGCAGAGAGTTTGTCCATTCTCTGGGTTCTGGCATCTTCCTGGGTCATTGGGGGGGGGCCCTGATAACATCTCTCTCCTCTCCCCAGTCCTCAGAGAACATCCCCCCAGGCTATGAGGTGGTGTCGCTGCTGGAGGCCCTCAATGGGCCACTGACACCCTCACCGGCCCCTCGGCCGCTGCGTGCACTGGGGGAACCCCCGGGCGCAGGGACCCTGCCCTCCTATGGCAGTGACGGCCCCCTGCCCCCATTGCGGGCCCTCTCACCCCTCTCGCGTCTCCCCGACTGTGGCCCCCCAGGGATGAAGCTAAAGAAAAGCCTCTCCAAGTGAGTACTGGGGTAGGTGGGGGCATCAGGGGGCTGTGGGCAGGAGTGAAGCCCTCTGCTTTGTCCCCTCTGGGCAGGTCCATCTCGCAGAACTCCTCCATCCTGCCTGAAGAGGAGGATGAGAAGTCATGCACCGAGTCAGAGCTGAGGGTCTGCAGGAGGAGATCCCCTGCCCAGCACGAGGAGGTGAATGCCCTCTTAAACAAGCTAGTGATGAACTGGGGGGGGTGTGTGTGGAGCGGGGGAGGTTTGGAGGAGTCCTGGGTCTGGCTGGGGTTTGCCCCTCGTGGCTCTTCTTCCATCAATAATGATGCCTGGGGTAGATGGATCCATCCCTGCTAAATATTCCCCATCACATCCTCCCCATGAGCTCTTCTTCTAGGACTGTGGTGCAACACCAGAGAGCGAAAACCTCACCCTGTCATCATCAGGAGCCATTGACCAGTCCTCGTGCACTGGGACCCCCTATCCTCCACCATCTCTTCCCCAGAAGGTACAGCACGGCAGGGCTCACAGGTGTTGGCAAGGCAGGAGAGCCACATCGCAGTTTCGGGTCTGTCCTGTTGCGGGGGGATGCAGAACGGGTTTGCATGGCCCCTTCCTGCTTTGCCATGGACATTGCATGAAGCAGAGTGTCACCTCTGCTGACCTGAGGTGGGGGGCCTGTGGGTACCCTTTGTCCCTGCTTCATCACCCCATAGACCCAGGGATGGGGGGCTGCAAGCCCTGGGGACCCACTGCTGGCAGCTTTCCACCCATCACACCTCCATGGCATGCAGCAAGTCCTTGCTCTGCACCCCCTTGCTCCTTGTTACCCCCTTTTTCGATTAGCTGGTGCTGTACCACAATTTGCACCAGTGGGCTAGGTGGGTCTGGCAGCTCTGCTCAGCTCCTGCTCTCCTGCAGAGCCCATCAGCAGCAGCCTGGCTCAGTCTGTCATGTCCATGGCCTCCTCCCAGAGCCAGCACTCCCAGCTCAGCACTGATACAGTGTCCTCCATGTCTGGCTCCTATGTCGCTCCTGGAACGGAAGAGGAAGGGGACATGTTTCCCTCGCCCGCAGCTGCCAGTGCCATGGCCTCTGATGGAGAGGTAGGGCTGTAGGGCTGTGGGAGGGTGTTGTTGATGGTGCCAATCACCCCCAGGTTCAAGAGCTTCCCCATGGAATGTAACTTCTCCAAACCCGCTGGCACCAGACTCTGGTTGGTTGGTTTGATTTGGGTTTTTCCCTTCCATCTTTCCTACCTTGTTCCCACAGTCAACACCCGTGGAGTCCCTGGATATAAACTTTGTCAGCATCTCGGCTGAGGAGCACGATGCTGAGGTAACCGCAACTGCCCTGCGTGGGGCTGGGGGCCACAGTGCCACCCAGTGAGGTGGGGGAAACTCGGTTGTGCCTGGCTCTGGGTGCCTGCCAAGGGCTGGCATGGGGAAAGAGGCTGCCCTGGGGATGGGTGTTGGGGCTGTCCCCCACCCAGGCTCATCTTCCCTGTCCACGGACACCCCCCAGGGGCCAGGGGTGTTCCCCCAAAGGGACCCAGGGACAACCCCCAGCGCGGTGCCAGGACGCCATGGGGTTGCTCCAGCTCACTGCCTCTCGCCTGTGCCACAGGGCAACGACGTGCTGGAGGAGGAGGACGCCTCTCCCACACAGGAAGACGGTAAAAGCCCCTGGGTTGTTGTTGTCCCTCTGCTTTTGGTTCAGTGTCACCGGCGGGCAGCCAAGTGAGCAGCAGATGCTGTGTGTCTCCAGCTCCCCTGTCTGCTGGCTGCCGGCAGGGAGATCCCTGGGCATCTCTGTTGGCATCGGGGTTGGGAAAGCGTACATCACAGCAGGGGCCACCCATGGGTGGGTTGAACACCAGTAGGTTCAGAGAAACCAGCAGGTCATAGGCATCCTGGTGAGAGCAGTGTGGGTGGCAGCTGGAGCACAGGACCCAATGGTGTTTCCAAAGGGCCAAGTGGGAAAGAGGCTTCTCTGCTTTTCCCCTTGTCGAGGACTTTCCTCACCTCTCTGTGAGTCTCCCCCTTGGGGATGCCTGTCTGGGTCGGTTCCCATAGGAAGGGGCTGTAAAACTGTTCCCTTTGGGATGCTTTCCTAATTTTTTTTTGGCCCTGTCCTCAAGGGTCTTTTTTTGTGAGCCAAAACATGCACATCAGTGGCTCCTCTCGTCTCCTCCCTGCACTCAACTAGCTGATGAAGGACATGGTCACCCCTATGCCATTGGCCATCAGCTGCCTTGGTTTTTTGGTGCTAGGGAGGTGCCCAGTGTGCCCTTTCCCATGTTTGCACATCTCTGGTTAGTGAAAAAATACCAGAAGTGTTTTCCCATCCAACCTGGGCACTTGGCCAAGCTGGAAAGCAGAAACACCCATCCCTGAAAACTGGTCTCTGCCCTGCAGGGAGGCTTTTGCTGATGGCAAGACTCTGTGCCAACTGGGGAGCAAGCAGGGGCTGTGGTGGACACTCATGTGCATCCAGGAACTGGACAGCCTTTCTCCTTAGGACACAGTCCCGTGCCTGTCAGTGGGACTGCTGCCTTCTTTGGGAAAATCCCTCCTAAGGTTTAGTTGCCTGCATCTGATGGATGCAGGTAATGACCTGGGGGCTGATCTCTTGTATAGGTGATGCTGAGAAGCAGAGTTACCTCCCTCAGCCCCAAAAGTCTCCATCCCCCCATGCAAAGCTTGGCTATGGCTTCTTTTGCCTCACGCATCCAGTTGCTGCCTCTTCCCAGCATCCCCGCGGCTCTGGCGCACGCGCTGATGGTGCTGGAGAGGCTCTGGTGGGAGGTAACGGGTGCCACCATGGCCTGACTCTACTGACCAGGGTCTGCTTGGCTGTGCCGGGTGGACAGTTTGGTTGAACTCTGGGCAGGCGGTGCGGGAAGCAGCTCATGGTTCATGCGTGCCAGCGCCCATCGTTGCTGTTTTGCTGCCCTCCAACACAGCCGATGCAAGAAAAGGAGCAGTTCGGACCATGCCCATGTGCGTTATTGTCCGCTCTTCACCCACTCCTATCTAGATGCATAATTTTTTTAATCTATTTTTTTGTTTGTTTGTTTGAAAGAGGGGGGAGGGGAGAGGAAAAGACCCAGAACCCCCACATCGCACCTTTGTAAAGGCAATGGCAAGCCCCAGCGCCGAGCCGCGGCGTTAACTGCCTTAACTCCCTTCCAGGCCTGAGGACAGGCACTTTCCTTGGTCTGAGGTGTGACAATAACAATGACTTGGGCATCGCACACGTGAAAGCGCTGGACAATAAACTGTGCTCTGAGGCCTGCTTACCTGGTGAGTGGCCATCTGCTGAACATGAACTTGGGGGGCGGGTCCGAGGGTTCCACTCCTCCCTGCATCACCCTTTGCATCCATCCCTCCTCTCCTACCACTGCCATCCCCACCACGTTGTCCTTGCTGCACCCCATCACCTGTCCTGCTGCAGGGCTGAGCACCAGGTGTGTCGGCACCTGGTGACCATGGGTCAGGGTGCCCTGTCCCCACTCGGACGTTCCCAGGGGGTTGCAGATGGGAATGCGTTGTCCCTTGGCCAAGGTGCTGCTGGCACCCTGGAGGCACTGTCCCTCCCTGCAAAGGGAGACGTGGCTGTAGCCTGGTCCAGATTTGTGATGGATGCAGAAGTATTTTAGGTTGGCGTACAATTCTCAGCCAGCCCAGCCTCACGGCAGGGGTTGCCTGCCTCCCCTCCTTTTCCTCCAAGGCTGAGGACATGGGGCACTTTGGGTCAGGTTGTCCTTCTGCAGGGCCCCAAAGTTCATCCTTCTTTCTCATTCCTTCATACTTTCTCTCCTTCCTCCCACTTCTGTCTCCACCAGCCCTTTCTCCATCCCTTTTTTCTCTTTCCTTCTTTGTCCATGTGAAAGTTCATGTTCACTCTGTGCCAACACGGTTTTCCCAACCCGTGCTTGTGTCCCCTCCCTGCTCAGAGCTGCCCGAAGGTGACAAATGTATTGGTGACCCCTGGTCCCTGTGCCAGCCAAGGTGGCAGTGAGCTGGAGACCTTGCCCAGCACTTCAGACTTCTCTTTGTCAGCTTGTGTTGAGGGGGGAACAGGAGAAAAAAACAAGGTGAAGCCCTCCAAGGGTCTAGGTCCCCATCAATACATTTGTGGACAAGCTAAAAGCAACTCTTCCCTTTCCTTGCCCCTCTGGCCAAATTTGTGGCAGGTCTGAGAGCTGCAGCATGTTCTGGAGAGCCGGAAGGTTGGTGAAACCCACTGGAGGGAGAGGATATGCTTTCTTCTCCCCGTTCTCCTCCAGGAAAGCTTGTCCTGCTGCCTTGCCTGTTTCTGGTGGTTTCTGTGCTGGAGAAACATGGCTGAGGCTCTTGAGGAGGACCAGGTGCCTGCCACAAATGCCCCACGTCCCCTCCATCATTCTCTGGCAGCAGCTGGCTGAGCCCTGCAAGCCTGAGGGGGCTGGGGCTTGAGGCTCCCAGTAGCACCTCTGCCTTTACTGGTGGTCCCAGCAAAGCATGTCCCAGCAAAGCATTCCCCAGCCATGGCACCAGCCAAAGCTATCCTTGACCACATTCCCCTTGGTTGTGCTAGGGGCAGGATGAGGAAGGGGAAGCTTTGCAGCCCAAACAGCCCTAGCACTGGGTCAAATTGTTGTTCTACTGGGAGGCCTGCAATGGCCTCATCCCCCACCTGGGCTGGGGTGCACAATCTGGCCCCTGGACCAAGCCCAGCCAAGGATTTGCTCTCCATCCTTTGGCCACCGCATCTGTCTGTGCGTCCAGTGGCTGCACTGCTTGGAGCCCTCGGCAGGGAGCTGTGGTACCACCAGCATGAGAAGGACAGTGTGGCCTCTGCATTTGCTGGGAAAACCAGCAGGAACTGCCGCTCACATTGGGGTGGGTGCAGCGTTGGGGGGCTTTGGGGCTGCTCACGGTCCCCTGGGGATGGCAGAGGGGCTGCAGGGAGTGACTCTGGGGAGGCACAACTCTGCCCTGAACGAGCTGGAGTAGGATTGTCCTGGGGTGTTCCAGGGTGCTTGGAAATGCATGGGGGACTGAAGTGGAGCAGCTGCCCCTGGGGCTGTAACAGCTGGTTGGTCATTTCCTGTTTGCAATCTGTGTTTTGCATCATTGGTTTTGTTCATTGGATTCAGGGCAGCTCCTTCCTGCCCTGGTCCTGGCCGCTCCCCAGCAGCAGCCACCTGGTACTGGGAGGTAGCTACTTTGCTAGGAGATGGTTTGAAGGACGATTTCATGCTGATGGTGCTGGGTGGCAATGGCAGGGCTGGTTTGCACGCACTAAAAAGTCCCTTTTTTGCAGATTTCTTGTGGGTTTGGATGTAACTGCATCCACAGGGCTGGCAAGAACAGGCTGGACTTGAACTTTTTGGGACAGGTGCTATTTGCTTGAAAGCTTAAAAGAAAATCCTCTTGACTAGAGATGATGATGGTGGAGGAAGAATTAATAATCATCATCAATTTCTCTCATGGGGAGGTTTTGCCATGGTCAGAACTACGGGTTGGTTTTTGCCCTCTCTGTAATGGATGAAGGTGTGGGATGTGGTTCCTCAAAGCAGAAAGGTTTGTTCATCACTACTGTTGTGAAATCTCTGCAGATTTCAATCTCATGGGAAAGGGCTTTGGAAGGACTGGAAAGGCTACGTCCCAGGGATTGTAGGATACAGGGTTTAAATAAAGCCTGTGAACCCACGTACTCAAGTGGATCTTGCAGAGTCCCGGGGTGTGCAGTGGGTTATGGAGCTATGCCCACAGCTCAGAGCATCCTCTGCTGGGGGCAGTGTGGTGGTGGGAAGAGGAGCTGGGGGAAAGTGCCCATGGGAAAGGCTGGCAGTGGGGTAGGGAGAGTTGGGGAGCTGCGACATCAGAGGCAACAGAAGACCTGAAGTCCCCCCAAGAGCTTTGGCTGGTTTAAACCCGCAGAGGATTCGAGCCGTAAGCGATATCGCAGCAGGCTGGGTGAGCCGGTTAGGTTTCGCCACGATGCTCTCTGGGAGCCGGTCTGCTCAGAGCAGGTCTGACAGCTGCTGCTGGCACTGTGGGGGAGCTCCCTCCTGCAGCCCAAGGGGAGAAGAGGTGGGTGGGCATGGGGCTGGGTCCCTGCTGCAAAGCCAGACCATGTCCTGCTGCGCCCAACCCCAGTCCTTGGCAAGGGTGTGCTGAGCTGGGTTTCTGCACCCTGCAGCAACTTGTGTGATATCTTGTTCTGTGTGGGATTTCGGTGCATGGGGGGGTGGGGGGTGGCGTGTATGTGTGGTTCTATTTAATTCTCTGCTCACTCTGGGATCCTCAGCCTTAACATGCCTCGCTCTCCAGGCTGAGCTCGCCCTGAAAAGACATTCAAAAGGGCAGCTGCCACATCTCATAAATCAGCAGGCAGTGGGTTTTTGTTGCTCCCTCTCTGAGGAAGCCTTGGCGCTTGCCCTTGGCCTTGGGGTGCCCTTGCACAGCCTCCCAGGCTCAGAGCTGTCCTCACACTTGGGCACAGGGACTGACCTCATTGGTGGAAGCAGCCACCCTGCCTAAAGTGTGTACCCCCTTCCTAAGGGCACCGTGTAGCCTCTGATTGTTTGTGTGTGAGGACACAGGGTATGGACAGGTGGGTCCCAAGCTCTGTCTGTCACCCTGCCCCAGCTGGAGGGTGCTGCTTGAACTGGGATCCCGCAGCTGGAGAGGAGGCGTGAGGGGACCTGGCTTCCCCCATGCCACAAGCATGGCCACTCCTTGGTTCTCCTCAGCATGAAACCCTGGGGGGAGTCACTGTGCATGACAGCCCTCTTGCACCATGCCCAGTGGTGGCTCCCCATCCTTGTCCTAGACCCGTTCGCAGGTGGCGAGTCCCCCTGCCACCACCCCCCATGGTCGCCCCATTTGCTCACTCATGTGCATGCCCTCATGCCACCTCTGCTCCCACCTTCACCATGTGCCTTCTGGTCTCTCCTGCCACGCAGCTGCTGTGCCGGACGCCTGCCCCATTGACATTGAGGAATAGGTATGAGACTCCTGGAGCCTGCGCCTGCCTCGCGCTCTCTCACCTGGGGGAAGATACTGGGTTCACACCCCTCGCCCCTGTATTGCTGGCAGTCTCCTCACTGGCCTGGCCAGGGGGACATCCCTTTGTGCACAACCTGCAGCCCCCATGGGGCATCTGCATGTGTCCTCTTGCCGGGCATTGGTGGGGGGCAGGCAGCAGCAGCCCCCTTCCATTTGGGTGGTTAGAACCTGGCCGTGGTTCACTGTGCCTCCCGTTAGCCCCTTCTCATTCCTAAGAAATTGAGGGGATAAGGGGTTCCCCTGGCCTGGAGAAGTAAGCGTGGGCGCTTGCCAGCCCTTGCTGCAGCCAAAACCCAAAGAGGAGCTGGGGATGTGGGTGTTATTTGGGGAGACTAAATTGCACACACACACCCCCTCCCACCCCAGAAAGATGAGCTGACTGTGCTGGCAAGCTTTGGTAGTCCCTAACCCCCCTGTTTTCTGTCCCCAGGCCTGGAGGCAGCCAACAACAACGTACAGATCTCACAGCAGGTGCCCTGGCCCGGCCACTGTCTTGGGACTCGAGACCTGGAGCAGGCAGTGGCCACCCTGCCTGTGTGAGGGCTCAGCCTCAGCAGGGCACATGTCCCCCTGCCACCCAGAGGGACACTGGTGTCTGGGCACCGCAGGCATCACCACCTCCATCCCTCAGCTGTAGCAGGACCAATTTTTGAAAGAAAAGATGGTAATCTCAATCTATCCTCCTTGGCACCCCTGTGCAGAGGTGGGGGTCAAGAGTCACATCACCTTGGAGCCCCATCAGCACTTTCCCATCCTCCAGCCCTAATGGAGACTGGATGGGTCCCCTTCTGCCCCCAACCATCTCACACCTCCTGGGCTCCCCCGGTGTGCAGAGCAGTGCCCAGGAGGACAGAACAGGGTCACACTGCAAAGAGTGTCCTGGGATATGGCTGGAGTGGGACGATGAGATGAGGGTGCCCAGGGGTGTGACTTAAGGAGGGGTGTTGGCATCCTAAGTGCATGAGCTGGTGACCACCATGGGGGGCTGGCCCCCGCCCAGTTTGCTGTTCTGTGCCCCTACTATGCTGTGGGATATCCCCATTAATGCGCTGGTGGTGATGGTGACCCCCCAGCTATCACTCCCTCTGCTCTCCTCCTGAGCTGCACATGGGCTCTTGGCCCAGACCCACAAAGTTGCTTTTCCCCAGGGGCTGGAGCAGGATGGCAGGGGTGGGCAGGGGACCCAGTCCCCCCAAAGTTATCATCCCCTGGGTAACTGCTAAGTTAACCTTACTGTCTTCCGCCCCACCATGAGCTTGGGGCTCTGGGCTGTGCCCTCTCTCTGGAACAAGTGCCAAACATGTTACCCCTGTCCTACCCTCCCCATCGCACTTTGTAGCACAGGGTGGATGAGGGTGCAGGAGCTGTCACCCACCCCTCCATCCCCACTCCTCATCCCTCCAGCCAGCACTGGGATGACAGCATAAGTGGGTGTTGCACCAGGGGACAGGTATGCAGGCATACAGGGACACCAGTGGGGTTGGGATGCAATGCAGCCACAGCCCTTGGAGACTTGATGGAGCCATTGGCAGGGGCCATATGCCACCCTGGAGAACATCACAGACAGTCAGGAACCACTCTGAGGAACATCAGACCCAGCATCCCAATCTAGCCAGCTTTGGAGCTGTTTGAGACATTAGGGGAGAGTCCCCCTTTTCCTTACCTGGTTTTGTCACTCAGGTGTGATAGCAAAGGCCATCTCTTCCTCAAAGGAGGAAACTGGGCTTCAGAGCTACATTAGGATAGAGATGTTCATATAGTGAAAGAAACCTCCCACAGTGGCTGTGGGGTGCATGCAGGGAGCAGGTCCCTACCACCCATCCCTGTGGCATCTCCTATTGGCTCAATAATTCCCAGTTTTCTCCCTGGGAACCCAGGGCTGGGTGTTTGATGGAGGGTGACATCTCCAAACCACTATCCCAGGGGCTGGAACCTGAAAAGGGCAGGGAGGGCTGGAGCAGCAATGGCTATCATGCACCCTGTTTGGGAGCATGCTGTGTCCCCATGTGGGACCACTCTCCAGGACCATGGTGACACAACCTGTGGGTTTAGGTGTCCCAGCACTGAGCAGCCAACAGCACTGTACTGGGCACAGAGAGAGCTTTGGGGTTCACAGTCGTCCTGAGCTGAGAAAACCAGGGGGCTCTGGGAGGTTGGCTGTTCTCTAATCCTCCGGCATGGGCAGGGAAGGGAAGATCAGGTTGATGCTCCAGGGGTGGCTCATCTACCAAAGCCTAAGCTTCCTCTCAAGTCTCAAAGGGAAGGAGAGCTCTCCAGCCCTGGCCAGGCACCATGGCATAGGGCCATGGCAGCACTGGCAGCTGCCAGCAGCCCAGGGCAGCACAAGCAGCTCCTTGCTCAGGAGGGTGCTGGGAAGTGACCATGAAGGTTTTCTGGCTGCTCTGAGCTGCGTGTCCCCAAGGCTGGAGGAGCAGCCAGGCGAACTCATGGGTGGCTGCATGCAGGTGGCTGTCGCTTACTCAAGAGAGGCTGCAGCTTCTGGCAAGCACGAGGCAAGAGAGAGATGGGAAGATGCTGTGCATAGAGCATGCTGCTGCCATGATGCAAGCAAAGCAATGAGCATACTCTGCCATGGCACAGGAGAGATGGGATTTCGGTGTGGGTAACACCAGTGCTGTATTCAGGCACCCAGAAGGGATGAGGCACAGACAGGAGCCTCTGGTGCCAGCAGCGTGGGGTAAAAGGCCACAGCCCTTTGTTCCAGTGACCCACCTGTCAGGGATTTAAGGAAGGAAACCAGATTGCTGCTTATGAGTTTGCTTTGAGCATGTTTTGGATTTAAAGAGTATGTTTAATAAAGGGTACCTTATGTCAACAAAGTGTCCAGAATCCTTTCATGGTTACAAGGCAAGGGCAGATGGGGCCTTGGTGGATGGAAACCCTTCTTGGCTGGGAGCATCCACCCACCCATCACCCAGGCACCTCCCCCAGACTGGCCCAGCTATTTCAAATCTCCTAAATCCCTACCCAGCCATCCTAAATCCTGCCTTCTCTGAGCCTTGCCAGGATGGAGAAGGTGCAAATATAAACAAAAGCTGCAGGAATAGCTTGGCCCAGGGTAGTGGTATCTCTTCAGCATGGCCTGGCAGGTGGCACAGGCTCAGCAGCCCCTGACACCACTGAGACAGATGGGGACACCCAGAGGGGACCTTTCATGGAGGGCAAGAAGGGAAGCACTTGAGGAGCTGGGTGCTCATGCAGGAGAAATCCTTCTAGTGCTGGGGAAGAAAACTCATGCTGAGACCTGATGCCTTGAAGGTGAGGAGGGCTGCAAGGGGGGCTTGTAATTTGGTTTTAATGGAAGGGGCTGATGTGTGATGGGGAACATGACGTTGCAGCTGTGGATGGAGGGCTCATGGGTGTCCAGATACTGTGAAGTGGGAGGATGGGGATGGGAGAATCAAGGCGTGAAGTGCTTGTCCCAGACTGCTCAGGAAAGCACATGGCTGTGCTGGAGACTGGACCTAGAGCTCTTGCTGTTTTCAGGTGTGCTTTTGTAGGGGCAGGTCCTATTGCTGGGGGGCTGACTGTTAGAGTGACAGAAAGTGAAGGTTTGAGGTTGGTTCCTGCATATCAGTCCCCCAGAAAGTCAACAGAAATTTCTGCTCCCCTGGGAGCTGCCTCCTCCCTCCTCCACACCTGGTCCCAATACCAGCTACTTCCTGGCCCATGGCAAAGGGGCATCTGCATGTGTACTGGGGAGAAGGTTTGACACCCCCAGCTTCTCTCGCTCAAATTCCTAGGGATCCTGGCAGAAAAATCCCTTATTGTACACACCATTTCAGGCAGCATCACCCCTTGAGAGCCAGTCTGGCTGCTCACGTGCCCCTTGCTCACAAATGTTCTTCTCCTATGGGGCAGGTGCAGGAGAAGTACCTGGTGTTTAAAACCCCCAAGCCCCCACTCCTCCAAAGGACAGGTCTGTTGAAGGGGGGATGAAAGCAAACAGGCTTTCCTCGGGTATGGGGGCAGGGCTCTCTCACTGCTCTCTGTTAAAGTCCTTGGGCTAGCAGTGGAGGGGATCAGAGATTTCTTAAAGGGGCATGGGGATATAATCCTTTTCATTAGATAAAGGCAGACCCCCCTTTTAATTTGGGGATATACTAGCCCCCCTTCCCCCTACAGCTTTTCCCCAGTTGCTCTGGGATGCTTCGGGGTCAGAAGGGGCACAGGTAGGATGAAAGGGCTTGCCCTGTGACAACCTAGGAGAGAGAGGGTGCAGGATCCAGGTTTTGGGTTTGCTGCTCCAGTATTTGGCCCTGGGTGGGGTCAGGCATCCTCCCCACCCAGCATCCCTGAGTACCCCAACCCTCTCCATCCAGCTCTGCTCCTCATCCCAGGATCTGTTCCCAAATAGCCAAGTGTCAGCCATAACCGGCCGGTCCCCTCTAGCTCCCCATGGCAACGCGAGGACCAGTGGCAGAGCCGGAAGCTGTTTACGGGGCGGAGCGTCGCTGCGGCAACGCGTGAAGCCTTTCGGAGCAGCTACTTAATGGCAGCTCCCGGACTGTCGGCAAATCACGGCGGCTCGGCGGGCAGGGCCTGGCACTGCGAGGGGTCATCCCTCACCCGGAGGTGAGATTCCACCTCCGCCATCCCCAGGACCAGGGTTTTTGGCCCTTTTTTTTTTTTTTTTGGCGACCCCCCCCCCCCTTTTTTTTTTTTCCTCCTGTTTTTCCAGAAGCTTCTTGCTCTTTCGTGAACTTTAGAAGTTGGGGACGTCGCCGGGACGGGGTAAGGGACGGCAGCGGTGGCAGAATGTGGCGGGGAGCGGTGGGCTGGCTGGAGAGGGCTTTGGGACGGGCCCGCGGGACAGCACCGCTGCGGGCTCGGCCGGGCGGCTCGGACAGAGCCGGCTGTCAGGAGCCCTCAGTGCTGTTTGGTGGTTTACTTTTATTGAATTTTTAAAGAATTCTTTTCTCACACACACACCTAGACCTTCCTCTCTCTTCCGACCACCGCAGGGAGCTTTTCTGGCATCTCCCTCACTGCGGGCACAGGAGTTTGTCGGGGTTGGGCGGTGGGTGCACCGGGCGTCTGAATAATTCCTCCCCGCCCCTCTCCCCCACATCTAAATAATACGCGGGGCAGGGAGGAAGTTGGGTGGGAGTTGGGCAGGTAGCTCCTGGCCGCACCCGCCCGCGCCCGCCCGCTCACCCGCCAGCCCCGTGACAGTTAAACACGGCGTCATTCAAACGGCGGTACCCCCCAGCTCCAGCCGTCGCGGCGCAGCCGGTGCGAGGGTTCCTCGGTGCCGGACGGAATCGGGAGATCTCTCTCTCTCTCTCTCTCTCTTCGCCCCGACATAGGGGATTTCGCGTTTAGAGCCCAGCGGTGAAAGCGGACGCTTCATCGACAGGCAGCGAATAACCGAAGCTTGGATCTGGCGGTACGCTGGGAGTGAGGGTGTGCTTGGGGTGGGTCCGCGCCTGCCCCTTGGCTGGTTTTGGGGTACCGGGTGAAGGGAGGAGCAAAAGCAGCGTGAAAACGAGGGGAGCTGGTAGCGGGAAGAGAGGAGGGCACTTTAGGGTTAATTCTGTTGAAGTGTTGGATCCTGAGATTATTTTTGTCCTGCTAGAGAGAGACAAATCCTCGCTTTGAGGGATGCTGGGGCTGGAGTTTTGGTTGTCTGGGGGAAGGGGGATCGTCACTTTTTAAGAATTTCTGTCTTCAGCCAAAGGCTTGCTGGGCAGCACCAGCTCACCGGGGGTTGGGTGACAGCGGGGCACGGGGCTTTCAGTGAATTTCCCCGAGTTTTAGAAGTTGCTAAAGCACCGCGGGGGGAGGCATTGCAGCTCCGATGGGCAGCACCCCGAGGACGGGTCTCACCCAGTGGCAAGTCAAGAACTCGGCCCCAGGCTCACCGGGTGCCAGCACGTTGCTGTACCTCGGGGATTCTCAATCCTCTCCCTGTTGTTATTGCAGGATCTGCCCCATCCCCTTTCCACGCCTTCACGTGCACCCCGTGACTGCAAGAGTCTGTACACCCAGGCATGGCTGAGGGGTGGCTGAACCACCTGGAGACAGGAGAGGATAAAGGGCAGGAGGGCAGCATGGGAGACTCAAACAACCTGGATGACAGCCTGACCAGCCTCATGTGGCTGCAGGATTTCTCAATCATCAATGCCAGCATGGGGAAGTCCTCCTGCTTCCCCAGTGGCCCAGACCCCAATGACTGTCACAGGATGCCCAGCTTTGCTGCCCCATGCTCACCCCTAGCTGCTGATCCGGCGTGCATGGGCATACCCCACACTCCCTGCAAGCCCATCTCCTCTTCCACCTCGAGGACAGCGCACCATGCTATGGCCATGCATCCTCAGCTTGGGGAGGACATCAACTATAAGACCAACCCACACATCAAGCCACCCTACTCATATGCCACCCTCATCTGCATGGCAATGGAAGCCAGCAATAAGCCAAAAATCACCCTTTCTGCCATCTACAAGTGGATTACTGACAACTTCTGCTACTTCCGACACGCTGATCCCACCTGGCAGGTAGGATATTTGGACCTCTTACCTTGTCCCCTCTCCTCACAGGGTTGGGTAGAACTTTCCACTGCCTCCATCATGCAAAGCAAAGACCCACAGGGATGATGGATCCCACTGGAAGGAGAGCAGCACCTGCATCTGGTGGGAAAAAGACAATGATTGGAAAGAGCTTGGGTGTGCAGACATGCCATGGCCTCAAGGACAGCAGAGGGAAGGAGCTATTACAGGGGAGAGGACAGGCCTATTTCGGGAGCAGGGAGGTACTGCTGGTCCCTGTGGCTCCTCTTGGCTCTGGGGCAAAGGCATTGTTGTCCCTGGCTTCACCTTACTGGAGGTCTCCCAGGGTTCCCAGTCCCTTGGATCTGAGTACATGTGAAATTTTCACCTCTGATTGCTGAGGACCAGGCATAGGAGAGGGATGGAGATAACCTCAGGGAGGTGCCACATGTTGGACAAATCCCTTGTTGCAGAGGTTCAGAGCAGAAATGCTGCTGCTTTCCAAACAGGGTAGAGGGCAGGTCTCCTGGCCCCTTGGACAGGTGAAGGAGGATCTATCACTGCGTCAAGCTGGTGAGGCCTCAGAGGGAAGCCCAAGAAAGGTCAGTTAAGGCTGCTGTCCCCAGGGGTAGGGGACAGCCCTCAGGCTCACCAGCTTTGGAGACAGCCTGTAGCACAGGGCTTTTCCTGGCCAGCTTGGCTCACTGCCCTCTTCCTCAGACGAGGGGATCTCTGGTGTGCGAGGCTTTCTAGGATATGGCAGGGCAGGAGGGACCTGGGTGGCTTGTCCCTCCGCACAGGTTATTCCCAGCCCAAATCTGTGATCCTGAGGGTGAGGCCCACCCAGGCAGGGCTGGGTAATACTGCTGGGAACTCCTGGTATTGCCCAGCCTCTCCCCAGGAAGGTGGGGCTCCAGTAGCTCTTGATGCCCATCATGGGGAAGGGAACCCCGGGGTCCCAGGCCAGGTCTATCTGGGTCCCCTGGCCCAGTGCTGGGGAGACCTACAGGAGGGATTCGGGAGGAGGAGCTGTGTGCCGGTGTGTTGACTTTCTCCTGCAAACTCACGGCTGGATAAATCACCACAGTTTTAATTACATGTGTTTATTAAAAAAAGAAGTTTTTCAGTCCCTCTCTGCAGAGATGCAGGGGATTCATGGGATTGCAGGCAGGAAGGATAAATGTTAAATGTCTGGGTAATAAGAGATCACCCAGGCTGAATGAAGTTTGGGATGGGGAGAGGACACGGGGAGCAGAGGATTCAGCTTGCAAGTCTCCAACCCTTACAAAATTTTGTTAAACTGTAAATTTAGAGTTGCCACAGCCTGCATAGTTTGCAGGGATATTTGTTTTCCTGGTGCTTCTTTCTTTCTTTTTTTTCCTTTTTTTTCCTTTGTTTTTCTTATTTTCTTGTTTCTTATTTATTTTTTCCTTTTCCCCCTCTCTTTTTCTCTTCTTTTTTCCTCTTCTTTTTTCCTCTTCTTTTTTCCTCTTCTTTTTTCCTCTTCTTTTTTCCTCTTCTTTTTTCCTCTTCTTTTTTCCTCTTCTTTTTTCCTCTTCTTTTTTCCTCTTCTTTTTTCCTCTTCTTTTTTCCTCTTCTTTTTTCCTCTTCTTTTTTCCTCTTCTTTTTTCCTCTTCTTTTTTCCTCTTCTTTTTTCCTCTTCTTTTTTCCCTTCCTCTTTTTCCCTTTTTTTCCTCTTCTTTTTTCCTCTTCTTTTTTCCTCTTCTTTTTCCCTTCTTTTCCCTTTTTTTCCTCTTCTTTTTTCCTCTTCTTTTTTCCTCTTCTTTTTTCCTCTTCTTTTTTCCTCTTCTTTTTTCCTCTTCTTTTTTCCTCTTCTTTTTTCCTCTTCTTTTTTCCTCTTCTTTTTTCCTCTTCTTTTTCCCTTTTTTCCCTTTTTTCCCTTTTTTCCTCTTCTTTTTCCTCTTCTTTTTTCCTCTTCTTTTTTCCTCTTCTTTTTTCCTCTTCTTTTTTCCTCTTCTTTTTTCCTCTTCTTTTTTCCTCTTCTTTTTTCCTCTTCTTTTTTCCTCTTCTTTTTTCCTCTTCTTTTTTCCTCTTCTTTTTTCCTCTTCTTTTTTTCCTTTTTTTTCCTCTTCTTTTTTCCTCTTCTTTTTTCCTCTTCTTTTTTTCCCAAGACTGTTCTTATCCCCTATCCCAATTCCTGTATGTGAAAAAAGCCTGGAAAGGTCATGCCACCCATACTCTGGGGGGAGATGGATATCTTCCTGTGGGAGCTGAGTGCTTTGGCGAGGAGCCAACACACCCAAGGAGCTTCAGCCCAGAGGAGGGTTTTGGGGGGGGGGGGGTGTATGTGCGTGTGTGTTTTTCAACAGCTCTAAGCATTCAAGCCTTGTTTTTCCTATTCGGCACTACGGATTATGGATGAATAAGCATAAAGATATCCAGGCAACACTAAAAAAAAACCAACACCCTCTAACATATCCAATCTCTTAATACAGCCTTGGCTTTGTGGAGTCCAACGCTGGGTTATTTACCCAATAACTGAGTTTCCTTTCTGATTATTCGCATCACTCCAGGCACATTCAGGGTTTCAGAACAACTCGACAGGGGCAGAAACTCCTCCTTTCCCCCTCCCCCCCACCTTTGCCCCCTCATCTCATTTGAGCTGTGGCTGATGAAGATGCAGTGATTTCACACTGAGCTTCCCCAGGCCAAGAGGCACCTCTGGGGACACACAGGGCTGCGGTGGAACAGCCCACGTGTCTCTCTGCTCTTCCCACCTGGATTGTGTCAGCCTGGCTGCAGGGAGGCACAGTGCCTATTTTTTTGCCAAATATTCCCCTAAACACTAGCAATAGCTGCAGACAAACTGGAGGCTGCAAGGAGGGCCCTGATGATGCCATCCCCCATGGTGCTGCCATGCATTGGTGCTTGTAATGGAGCCATGACCACATCAGTTTTAAAGACCCTCCTCTTCCTCTTTAGCCACCAAGGAGGTCCCTTCAGCTTAGCTCTACATCTGGGGAGAGTCTGGCCCGTTTCTCCTAGTGCTTTGCATGATCCATGGCCCCAGTTCAGAGTCTAAAACCTTCCCATTGGTTGGTGAGTCCTAGCTTGAACCCCTTGGCTCCTGCCACCTCTACCTGGATTAGAGAGAAGAAAAGAAAACTTTATTGCTCTCAGGACAGGGGAGTTTCTGCTGGGCATGTAGCCTGGGATGTCTTGACACTGCTCTTTCTACTTTCTTTTTTCTTGCTGTGCTTTTTCACCAGTTTCCCCATGCAGGTAGGTGCTGCAGCAACAAACAAATGTTCAACCTCGTGGTTTTTTTCTCTTTTGGGTCTAGAACTCCATCCGGCACAACCTCTCCTTGAACAAGTGCTTCATCAAGGTGCCTCGGGAAAAAGGTGAGCCAGGGAAAGGTGGTTTTTGGAAGCTTGACCCCCAATATGCTGACCGGCTCAAGAACGGCACCTTCAAAAAGCGGAGGACACCCCCAGTTCAGATTCATCCAGTCTTCACCAAAAAAGTGCAGGAAGAAGCACAGCATGTCACCAGCCCAGCTGCTTCATCTTGCACCTCTAACAACATCCTCAATGTCAACATGGAGTCACAGCAGCTGCTGAAAGAGTTTGAAGAAGTCACCATAAACCAGAACTGGAATCAAGTGGAAGGCAAAGGATACAAGCGCAAGCAGTCCTTGCCCAAGAGAGCGGCCAAGGTAGCTCGGCTTTCCAACTCTGCCTTGCCGACCCAGGAAGAGGAGATCGAGCTGGGATCACTGAAAGGTGACTTTGACTGGGAGGCCATCTTCGACAACAACCTGAATGGAGACTTCCCCAGTTTTGGGGATCTGGAATTCACTCCTCCAATCAGCTCCGTAACACATGATCTGGACTTGACAGTACAAGAGCACCACAAGGAGTGTTCCCAGGAGCAGGAGCAGGTTCTCATTGACTCCAACCAGAACAACCTGGACTTTGAGGAAACCTTCATGGCCACTGCTTTCCTGCAGCATCCCTGGGACGAAGGGACAAACGATTACCTCTCTGACACCATCAACGTGGAACAGATGTTTGAACTCAACGATGCCTCTTTGCCAGCAGATGTGACCGACTGGAGCAGTCTGGCATCACTTTTGTAAGAACCCAGGCACCATTCAAACCCACAGACTTTAGTAAGATGCTCCCCCCATGCTGCTGGGACTTTACAAGGGACAAGATTTTCTAGAGAGGCACATCCACAGTGACTTTTACCAGCTACATTGTAAGACTATTCACAAAAATACCTGGGGGAAGAAAACACCACCACTACAGAAACTGCTTGATATATCTTTAAAGGACACATCAGAAGCCTCTAGTCCATGAGTTTCCTCAAGAGGATAAATATAACATTACTTATTTTTTTACTTTTAAAGGAACAAATGTGAATTTTTTCCTCTTTTTTTCTTTTTTTTTCCATGGAAATGGACACAGCATATGTTCCTTCAGGTCTAAAGGACAGCACCTGCTAAATCCCACCCAAGACACGAGATTCCTGACGACTTAGGATACAATAGACTACGTGCAATTTGCTCACCGTTTTGCCTTTTTGTTTCTCTCTCTTTTTCTGTCTGGAGTTGGTACAGAGTGATAATTAGCTAGCAAGCAAATAGAGGTCCCTTCTGGATTCTCCGAGTTCAACCTCCCTCCTGATTTGTGCCTAGGGAAGAAGAAAAGGTTTATAAATTCAGCAAGTCTGCCTCTTTAGATGTTTTTATATAATCTATTATATATTATATATTCAAAGAAAACTATATTTTTAGAACTAGAATTTCTTAAGGGGGGATAGGGGAAATGCAGTTTGAGAATTGTTCTATATTTTCACTGTTTAAAGGCTTGTGTTCATTGTTCTGTAAACCAAGACCACGTGAGGGAGGGTTCCTGGAGTAGCAGCAACAGGTTTCAGTAATGATCCAGAAACTGGCCGGGCAGGAGAGGAGCAGTGGGGACCAGAGCGCTCCCAGAACTGGCTTTTGTATCTTTTGGACCCAAAATCCTCACAACGGTTGCCAAAGAGTCTAGACCACCATAAACCCTCTCTGTCTTTCACCAGCGGACATAGCCCCTATCCATTTTTTTGATTTGAGACTTGCTCTCTCTTCTGCTCATCCATCAAGCTCCAAGCCTCTGCCAGGTCAACGTAGGACCCCGATGAAGGATGTGCTTTTGATGGAGCTGTAAAGAAACCACCATGACATGGCCATCAGCTGGCGGGACACTGCATCAAATACTCCCAAGTGGGACCCAGGCGGAAAGAAATCCACATTCATGCTCAGGCCAAAGACTGTGAGTGTCACGGGCTCTGGGTATAGCAGCAGAGATGAAGTCCCACCCAGCCAGGAGCAGCTCATCAGCTTCTGGGATCGACACAAACCGCATGCAGCGAGAGCACGGCGGGGTCACTGTAAAGTAGCTCAGAAACATTTCGGGACCGGAGCCAAACTGCTGAAACTTGACTTGAAGCACTTAGGATCTGGATTCTTCACCTCTCCTTCGTTGTAGATTATTAGAGATAGAATAGCCATCAAGTAGAAGCTATAGTTTTAGTGGTGTGTCTTAGACTTGTTGAAAAGTAGAAGTTTGTAAAGAGTTTCTTTTTTGGTTACAAAAGCACTTAGGACATTTAATGTGAGCAACATAATTTAGTGAGTATAGTTGTAGAATAAGAATCAATAAACAAGCCTTAAAAAAAAAAAACCAACAAACAAATAAAAAACCCCAAACACCCAAACCCTTGGAGTAATTAGCACCCTGGGATGTCACCATATGGCTGGGGACAGTGTCCCAGGGCTGGGGAGCAAGGGTCATATCTCTGGGAGGGTTTGGGGGTTGGTTTAGATGTTTATATCTGTGTTGTTGACTTTTACTCTTATTTGTTGTTTTTGTTATATTTTCCTGTTTTGGGGCTTGTATATGATGCTGAAAAACTGCAGAGATATGTGTGCAATTTAACCTTTTTCATGGAAAGTTATTTACAAATAAAAAAGATTAATACAAAAAAAGCCTTTTGCATCTTTATTTCCCTCCAGCACTACCTGGCTCTGTCTGACTCCCTTCTGTCATGTCACTAGCCCAGCCCTGGCTGCACACCCAGCCCCAGTACATGGGTGCTAATTACCCTCTCTGCAGCAGCACAGAGGTTATGCTTGGGGAAACTGAGGCACAAACTGTCACCAGTGTGGTAATGGTTACACACCACCTGTGAGGCACAAGGGTGGCCATCCCCGCTGTCCCGAGTCCTGGGAGCTGCTCCCAACCCCTGGAGCAGACTTCCCTGCTCCTGGGGGAGCTCTTGGGGGTGTCATGGTGTGAATGCCTGGGACTCTGGTGCCATGACCCCACCTGGCCCTGTAGATGCCCTGAGAAACACAAGTGGCTCTGGAGCCCTCCTGGGTACAGGATGGTGAGAGGAGCTGTACAGAAGCCTCAGGACTAGCCAAGCTCTCATGAGGCCAATTACATTGAGGAGCAGTTGGGCTCTGCCAAGGCAGGGAAGAAAAGCAGCGTATGCTCAGCCGCAAGCCCAGACAGCGCTGGCAGGGCACGGGACAGTGAGTCTGGGTGCACCAGGTTCTGGAAGCCCCAAGGAAAGCACTGTTTGGCCCAGGGGTGTAAAGCTGGCCCCATATCTGTGGGGCAGTGATGCCACTTGGGATGGTGGGAGAAGGGGATGTGAAGGGGACTCTGTGAAAGGGTGGTCTGGCCCCCGCTTGGCTGCCCAGCCCCCTGTCACATCTGAGCATCTCCAGGACAGAGAACCCCCTCCAGATCCTGCTTGGGGCTTCACATGGACCCACTCCAGGGTGCCCCACCCCTTCTGGCACTGGGGACACAGACTTTCCCTCTGCCTAGCACATGAGAAACACCGTATCACCTCCCCGGTGACCTACTGAATCCCACTGGCACCGTGCATTTGCACAGTCAGCCCCAGAGCTGCCGTTTGCCCTGCAGTGGTCACAGCTGCTCCCAATCTGGCCAATCTTAACCCAAAATAAAGGCTGGGGTCACCCGAGGGGCTGGGCTTTGTTTGTGTGTGCTTTGTGCTGGGCCAGCAGCATGCAGCCCTTGCGATGAGGTAGGGTTATATCTGTGGGGGACAGATTTGATGTGTCAGGGAGGGGGTTTTCAGATGCAGATCTGAGCTTCTTTTCAGCTTGGGGATCATGAACCCACAAAAAGCAATAGGGAATCACTGTCCTGGCTTCTCTCTTCTTCCCCTGGTAGCGGTGACACTGGCAGGGCTGCAAAAAGCTGACAGCCCCCTCATCCCTAGGTTCATGACACCACTGTGTAATTTCTGTTTTTAAGCCCCTTGGAAAAAGAGAAGCCCCAAGAATTCCCACCCTGCTAGGGGACTGAAAACCCTAACCTTGCCAGGAGAAAGTATTCTAGCCTGATGGAGCCAGTTGAAGGTTTTAAGTGAGAAAGGATGAATATAAAGGAGGCACCAGGCAAAGCCTGAAGCAACCTTGTTTTGTTCAGCTTCTGAAAGCCACAAAAACAACTTGGACGTGATTTTTTTTTCTTTCGGTGAGATGATTTGGGGGTGGGGGGGATTTTTTAAATGGCAGTCAGGAGGTACACGAGTGGGGGTGTTATGGGGTGGGAGCATCCCATCCCATCCTTGGGGCATGGAGGCAGGCAGGACACTGCGCTGCCGCCTGCACAAAGCCCGTGTATGCTGCGGGCAAAGCGTGGTGCCAGGAAGGAGTTCGGGACCCGGCAGCTCCCGGCCTGCCCGGGCTTGCCGGTGGCAGCAGGGTTACAGCCAACGGCTGGGGCTGGTCCAGCCCTGCAGGCTGCCCCGGCCCGCCTGCCTGCACAGGGGCGGTGATGGTTTGGGGACCCCAGGGCTGGCCGTGTCCTCTCTGCTCTATGCGTGGGCAAGGCATCATGCAGTGAAAACCCGGACCACAGTAACCCAAAGCCTTTAGAAGCATCCCACCGTCAGGCTTGGAACCACACAGCTCCAAAAGCTTGCTGCAAACTCAGCCTTCGCAGCCCAAGCCATGTCCTTCCCCAGCCAGTTATTAAGCACATGGCAATTATTCCTTTATTATTTATTTCTGCTATTCCCCCAGCCATCCCTTCATCCATCATCCCTCCCTGACGGGCAAACATTGACACCTCAAACCAATCTCCTGTTCACAGAAGGGGGGGAATATACACATAAGCCCTTCTTTTCTCTCCTTTTCTTGCCTGTCTTTCTTTGCCCTCCATTGAGCGCAGGCCTGGCATGGAGCCATTCTGGCAACAGCCGGCTTTCACTTGCTAATCATCCTAAATATTGAAAATCAACGCCTAGAATAAACAGCTCAAAGATTTGGACCATCTCTGTTCTGTTTGGAAATGCTAGTCTCACTGCCTTTTGTTTTCCTTGTGTGGATTTGGTGCTCTGAGTTTGAAGGAGGTCACAGTTTTTTGGGTTTTTTTTTCCTCCCATCGTGAAAAATTCAGCCCATTTTAACATCCCAGGCTGGGGTGGCTGAAGTGCTGAGGGGGAAGAAGTGGGGAGACTGGATGGTGGAGGGTAGGGAATGGACTGGCCTTGAATAGCAATGAATGAACCTCCAAAGTTTGGGAAAAACAGGGTCCCAAATGTGATCCAGGAGTTCACACTGGTGTGAAAACTCATGGGAACTGCAGGCTGGCAGGGAGCGACCTCCCTGATACAGCAGGTCCTGGGGGGGATGGGGATCGTGTTGGTGTTTGCAGGGATCCAGCTGGCTGCAAGCAGCTTTCCATGGGTTGTAGAAGCTCTGGGAAAGGTGGCTTTGAGAACAGAGAGGGGGAATGCCCCTTTTCTGCTTTTCCAGCAGTAACCTTGCACTGCTGGCTGAGCCCAGGGACATAGCACAGCTTGGACATCTTCTAATGGGGAAACTGAGGCAAAGGCAAGGCAGTGGTCTGACATGGACCTGAATCTGATGTATCTACACAGCATGCTCAGAGCATGACTGCACCCTTGTGTTTTCAGCCATGTTTTTGGCCCACACACTGGGCTGCAACTTCTGGAAACAGAGAGCCATCCAGCAAAGCTCCCCTCTAGCACCTGCCTTTCCTCCATGCCCCAGGCAGCCCGGGACAGGTCAGTGGGCCGTTGCCAGCAGCAGTTCCTGGTGGTGCGGCCGACACAATGTGTCGGCAGGCTGGGGCTTGCCCTGCAGTTGGGGGAGGGCTGGCGTCCACTTGCCAGAATCACAATGCAGCGGCCCCTGCGTAAATGCCATCACGAGGAGACACTCGGCATGGTGCCCCTTCCTCCTCCTCCCCACCATCGCTCTGATTTATGCACAGATGGGGGGCTGCAGCCCTGCTGGGCCCCTGCTCCTCCAGTCCAGCCCATGCCACAGAAAGTGGCCTCGTGGGCAGGGTGGGGACACATCCAGCCCCAGCAGTGGAGGGGCTGAGTTGCTGGAGCAGTGCCAGCATCGCCTCCTTCTTTGGGAAACTGTGTCATGCTGAGGTCGAAACTTGGCTGGTTTGCAAACAAGCGCTGGGGCCACGGGGATTTCTTTACAAAGGCTGTTTTTTCAGGTGATTTATTTCCAGGTTTGGAGCCTTGGGGCCATCCCACCTCCTGAGATATTTTTTTTTCCCCCACTACCGTCATGATAATAAGAAACTCACTTTAGAAATCCAAAGCGCTCTCTTTTGGTGTCTGACTCCAGAGGATGAGGCAAGAATCCCCCAGAAAAGGCGCAAGCAGACGCAGGCTGTGGGGTGCTGCTGCAGGCAGAGCTGTGCGGCAAAGGCAGCACAAGGACGAGCAGGTGTACCTAGGGAATAACCCCCAAACATCTGGGGCTGACAGATGGGACCGGCCAGGCTGGACAGTGTGGGGATGTCATGTGCAGATCCCCCCAGGATGCTCCCATCCTGCATGTGGGGGCTGCTGGGCTGGAGGCTGTCGGAGGCAGCGGGAGGGGTCAGGGGCATTAGGAGCAGCGGGTGTTGACCTAGAAATCTCAAGGAATTTGGCCTGGCATCGTGCTGGCGGGCAGCATGCCAGCCTGGCAGCCAAGGGAAGCGCGGCTCCAGTCCGAAATGGCGCTCTTTTTCCCTGTGCCCAGTTGGGAGAGGTGACTGCTGTCTGCCCTGGGATCTCAGCATTCTGGACTCACTGGTGTGGAGGAGTGGGATACCCATTGATGGTAGCAGAGGTATTGCAGGCTGAGCATGAGCTGCAGAATTATTTTCACTCCTCTGGGAAGCATGTGCTCCCACCCTGCAAGGGGACAGCGCTGATTCCCAGACAAGGAATGGGGAGAAAAGATCTGCAGGTGCTGGGGGAGTAATGCTCCATCCCAGCAGCTTTTGGTTACAAGACACATTAACAGGCAGAAATGTGCAAGCATCCAAAGGTCAGAGCTGTGTGGTAGCAAGGCAGTTGCACTGGGTCCCATCCCTGGGAGCACAACAAATGAAGGAACGACCCCTGTACCCCACTGTGGGCAGAGAGGGCTGGCAGAGGAGGCTCCCCCTGCACAGAGCTCATTGGACCTGCACCCCTCAGGGAACCCCATGGCCTCACTGGGCAGCTTGTCAACCCTGGGGTCACCAAGTGCATTCCTGCTGGGGGGACAGAGCCAGCTGCAGCCCTGCACGGCCTCCCCATCCCTGTTGCATGGGGTGATGCACACCTGACACAGACCCGCATGGCAAATACCCCCTTCCTTCCCCAGCAACAAGGCATAGAGAGAAAATGAGCATCATCCCCAGCCTGGCCACCAGCTCATGAAATACTGTGCCCTGTTGTTCCTCCATCTCCAGGACCAACACTCTTGGTGCATCTCACCCCATCCCAAACCCAGCTGGGAACCTCCTCTCCTGATCTAAGGAGAGGAAGGACTCAGCATGTGCTGGGTGGCACCATGTTAGTATGTGCCAGCTCCATGGTGGCCCAAGGGGCTTGGCTGGAGGTGGGGTCTCTGCCCTGTCCCCCCACTCTGGGAAAGTGCTAGGTAAACAGTGATGAGGGGAACATCATTAATCTTGGTCATTCATTTACAAAAAGCCATTTAGAACTGGCTGTGCAGGCAGTTATCAGAGCAGGACCATAATTTCCTCTGCAAATAAAGCTAGAGGGAGACCACAGATTGTGTCTGCAATAGATGGGAGCCTGGCGGGACTTCAGGAGCCAAACTTTGAGGGACTGATCCCCAGGAACTCTTTTCTTGCAAGGAACTGAGGGTTGTTACAGGATTCCCCATTAGGTGATTGCTTGGTTGCTGTTTCAGTGCAATTGCTCCCATACCGCATCTTTCCCTGCAGCAGCCAGGCTGGCATGTTCTTTCCCGGCCCTACACTGGGTAGCTGTGGGAGTCCAAACACTAACCCTTGTCCCACATGGAACCAGTTTTCTGGGAGCACTCCACATCCCTTCAGCACATTGTGATGCTATGGACCCAGGTCAGAATCAAAGCAAAGCCACTGGGGCTTAGAGACATTACCAGGGAGGCAAAGTCCTTTGGTGGATTTGGTTCCTGTCTCAGCCCTTCAAGTTCATGGGCATGGTAACAGCCAGGACGTATGCCTGTCTGTGCAGCCTCTTTCAGGAGCTCTCCCCTTTTAACCCGACCTGGAAGGGAAAGTTGGGGACTTCTCACCTAGCTCAGAGCTCCTGGTTCTTCTGGTTGAAGATAATTCTGGCTAAAGATTTATTGCTTTTTCTATCTGGCTGACCCAAGGGGAGATAGAATAGGCTGTGTCTGGGGAGGAGGCAAGGGCAGTGCCATGAGCAACGGTGCTCCCACACATTCTTGCAGCCTGGGACACTAACAGGTCACACCACGGGGGCACATAGCCCTGGACTGCCCTTCAGCCCATAATGAAAGTTTTGTAGTTTTATGTTAATCCCAGCTCCTCTATACTCTGATCTCTCTCCTCTCCCACATCAAATGCAAGGCCCTTTCAGAGGCTTCTGGCTGTATTAATCTTGTTTTGCCCTCACCTCCGCATGCTGCGTGCCTCGCAGGCAGCTCCTGTGGCTTGGGGAGACCTGCTGCCCCATTGCATCCCTGCTGTCCCCTCCATGCAGGAGCTGGATTAACCCTGTCAGTGGGAGGCAAGGGCAGGCATAATTCATTTTTTGGCAATAAAACTACTATATTTTTAAGCAGGAACTGTTCCTGGGGTGAGCAGTACCGAGCCACAATGCAAGGGATAGAAAGTTCCTGCTTTGAGAGCTATTATTAATTTAATTTATCCAAATCTTGTCAAGATTACACCTTTTGTGCAATGATATTCACCACCATAATGGAAGCCAACAGAAATGTGGATTTGGGGGATATTTGTGTCTTTCCAGTGATTTGGAGCCAAGCCCATAGCAGGCAAAGTCAAGCCCTTCTCTGCCTCTGTTTTCTTACCTGCAAATCACATCAATTCTATTTCTGGAGCATTTCGGGTGACCAACACCTTGACCACCTTGCCCTCGGAAGCAACTGTCACGTCCCTCAAAGCAGGAGCCAATTCCTCATGCCTGTGGTGGCGAAAACTCCCTCTGATGAACAACAGGACCTCCAACACCCCAAACACATTGGGCTGTGATCTGATTCAGTGTCCTGAGTGTTGGAGCACTGAAACTGGTTTTGTATGGCAAATATTGCAAACAGGACTTGTTAGCTCCCTTGTTAGTGCACCAAAGCCCCAGCTGAACATGATGTGTTTTCTGCATTCTGCGCCCATGCTGATAGTAAGTATAGCCACCTGGATGAAAATCCCTTCTCTGCAGAAGAAAAAGGGGCTTTTCTCCCTGTTACATCTCATGGAGGAGAAGGCAAAGGGCGACTCAGCATTCCTCCCCGTACGCTGCTGAGTCACCATGTTTGCCTTTCATCTGGCGCGGCAGCTTTGGCGCGGAGAGTGACCCTGTGCCGGGACCCTGTGGCTGGCGGTTTGCAGGGTGGGAAGAGCAGCACGGCCCTGGCAATCTGGCGGGAAGGTGGCGGGACTGGGATTATCTCAGAGCTGCAGTTCTGCCAGTTGCACTCACTGCTGCAGAAACAGTCAGTAATGAGCTTTGGGGCGGGGGTAATTTCCTGGAGTTCCTCTGTCTGTTTTGTGCCTTTTCGCACTGTATTTTAACACATAAACTGCAGCACTTCTACCCTTTCTTTTTTATTTTACTAGAAACAATCCCTGCTGCCTTGACTCTGTGGATTTGACCTGCAAGCCAGGTTTTTTCTGCTGCCACCACTTGGATGTGGCATCGCACCTCAAGACAAGATGCTCTCTGGCAGCTGTCCCATAAAACACAGTGGGCACTCATAGCCAGGCAATATCACACACAGAAAACACAGTGCCCTGTCTGTGCATCGCCCCTCACAACAGCCAGAGCCAGGGTACAGCTGTTTGCAGCATGATAAGGTGGGTTATGAAACGCATCAAAGTTGTTGAATAAAAGAAGCCCTTTCAACTGTTTCAGCTCCTTTCTAGAGCTCAGGGTGCTTTGACAAGGGGAAGATGGATGGGAACATGCTGGTTCCTTTGCACAGCAGAGCCTTGCCTCAGAGCAGCACAAGAGGGAGGGAGGCTGTGACTGTCTATCCTGGTAAAAGCAGCGCCCTGCTCTAAACCGGACACAGTTTATGGGGATGTAGAGCCCCATGACTGCCCCAGTGCGTGATAAGCCCAGCCATGCCCACCTATGCTGCAAGGAGGGAGAAGACAGCACTTCCCTGTGGTGGTGGCTTTCTTTCTGGACAATGGATGCAGGACAGGGGCAGAGAGTGACCTGCACTCCTGCAAATGCCTACGTTTCTACAATTCATATTTCTATAATTTCATTTCCCTGGCCCCCTGTAATCTTCCTCCACAGCTTGTTCCTCTCCCCCCAGGTGTGGGGCAGAGCAGGCCTGGCCACCTCAGCAGCTTGGCAGGGCAGCAGACAAGTGGCTTTCACCCCATCCCTCCACCCCACGTCATGTGGAGACAACGCTGATATTGGGGTTGAAGGGTTCAGCTCGGACAGGCCGTAGTGGGGATGGCAGCCGTAGAGAGCCAGCCCTGCCCTAACAGCAAAGCAGGAGACACGCCACTCCCAACATGGCGACAGAACCAGCCCGTCACTCCCACACTTGCCGTTAGGACGGGTAGTGCGCATATGTCTATTCCGATCTGGACCTACTGCGCATGCGCATCACAACGTGCACCTTTCCGACCCCTAGTCGGCGGGCAGCCACTCTTAAGATGGTGGTTAGCCGTGCTGCGCATGTTCAGTGTGTCTTGCCGCGCCCAAGATGGCGCCGCGGCAGTGACGGGGGCGGAGGTGGGTGTCTGCAGGGGGACTGGATTGAACCGCGGAGTGCAGCCCTCGCGCCTCGCGGCAGGATGATTCCTACTGAGGAGGTGTCGGCCCGCAGGCGGGAGATCGAGGACAAGCTCAAGCAGGTGGGGCTGGGCTACGGGTCGGCTGCGGGACCTGCCCGGGGCCTGGTCCTGGGCCCCGGTCCTAGTGAGTTGCCTAGGAGATAGGCTGGGAGCTGGCCTGGAGGTTCCCCACCCGGTGTGGGAGAGGCCTGGTATCCCTTAAGGGCCGAGTCACCCCTCTCCGGGACTGGCAGCATGCCCAAGTTCCCGTCAGGGCCTCAGGTCCCTGGTGTTCAGAGTCATGGGGTGTCTGCTCCCCATTTCAGTCCTAGGACCCTCCTTTTAGGGTCTGGTAGCTTCTGGGGGCTCTCCCTTCAGGTCCGCAGATGCAGGCTGTGAGGTCAGCCCTTGCAGGCTGCAATTCCTTCCCTAGCTCTGTGCTTCAGTGGCTTGAAAACAGCTCTTGGTGGTTGTTTTGCATTGGCTGCTTGAGTTCATGACTGTGTATAGGATTTGGACAGTGCCTGTGCATCACCTGTGTTGCACTGTCAGGGGGAAATGTGTGCTCTGAGTCAGTGTGCCTCTGTGGTAAAGGTGTTAATTTTATATTATACTGTGGCTTTAGCATGATAAGGCATGGGATATTGTATGGAAATGAGTAATCCATAAAAGCCTCCCTTGTTATGTGTTTTGCACCTTGGGTCAATTGCTCTGATTGTATTGAGAGGTTGTATATGACCTCAGCTTTGGACCAAACATGGTTTGCTGCAGTGTTTATCAGGACTTGTAAAAAAACTACGTGTCATGTTTAGTCCATTAAATGCTTAGTGTTCAAAACTGGAGACTATTTTTTCATCCTGCTGGCAGGAAGAAGAAACACTGACCTTTATCAAAGAGAGCCTTGAGAAGAGTGACCAACTCACAAAGAACATGGTAAGAGGTCCTTGAAGTTCGATCACAATGTTGCTCCTGGTTTCCTTTTATTGAGGAGGATCTGCTTTTAAGGCTGTCACTGTGCCCAACTGAGGACTGCAGAGTAATAAACCACTTGCTCTGCATCTGTGTTTTACATTTCAGTGGCTGGGCAAAGTGGAAAACTGATGAATGTTTCAATCCTAAGCATTTTTTTACCTGAAGAGATGAAGGGCTCAAATGAACCAGTCAGTGGCCTTGTCTCTTTAAAGTCTGCCCTCTCTCTTGGGAAGATGTCTTAATAGACTGTAGTGTAGTCTGTGCAACAGCATCATGTTATTGCTTCATAAAGGCAGGTCTTGTTTTGAGTTTATTTTGAGGGTGCTCCATTTAAGAGGTAGAGAGTAATAATGGTGCTTTAATAGCTCTTAAGCCCTCAGCTAGTGTCCAGTTTTGGGCTCAGCACTTTAAGAAAATCACAGTGGCACCACCAGAGAAGTGTAGAAAACGTAACACAGGAGTGATCTTGAAACACATTTTGGCCCAGAAAATGTGATGACATTAAGGCATCCTTTATGAGCTTGCTAATGTTTTTCACTTTTCAGAAACAATATTGCAGTCACTCTTAAAAATCACTATGGAAAAGAAGTTTCACACCATACTGGTTCTGTGCCTTCACGTTGTGCATCTCATGTTTGGGTTTTAGGGGGATGGAGCAAAGTGGCTGCTGGTTTACACCTTTGTTGCTCTTTTTACTGAGGGCACCTCCAGGCGGTTCCTATGGATTTGTTTCCTGCTGTCAAATACTATTTTTTTTTCCTCCTTAATACTGCCTGGGAACATTGTTTTCACACTTATAAACATTTAATCCAGGGTTGGCCCTTCTCTGTGTGGCAGGTGATCTGTTCTGTGATTACTAATAGAAATGCAGGCATAGAGGAATTAAACAGCCCACCTAAGGAGTAGCAGAGCCCAGAAAGAGAAGCTGGAACCTGAAGGACTTGCTCTAACTACTACCCTACTGTGTGGATCCATGTGGAAGGATGTCCTTGCATGTCTCTTTCTCTCTCCGCATGTAGGTTTCTATCCTCTCCTCCTTCGAAAGTCGTTTGATGAAGCTAGAGAACTCCATTATCCCTGTCCATAAACAGACAGAGAACCTGCAGCGCTTGCAGGAGAATGTGGAGAAGACCCTGTCCTGCTTGGATCACGTCATCAGCTACTACCATGTGGCTAAGGATACGGAGAAGATCATAAAGGAAGGGTGAGTTCAGGACCTAGATCTTGCTGGGTAGCTTCATCCTGTTAGTCTTTTCAGACAGAAGTGGAAGCTGACTCCACGCACTCATTGTAGTGTTCCTTGTACCCATCCCACACTCCTTCCTACCACCAGTCCACTGGAAAGCTTCCTGACATGACCTTTAGTAATCCCCAGAAGGCAAAGGCTGCTCAGACTGTGCCCCGGTGTCTCTTCTTTCCTCTGCCCTTTCCCTAAAGATTCTTCCTGCCCTGTTGCTGCATCCAGGGTGAGTCAGAACTGTTATGGCACCAGTGTTCAGCTTTCTCTGGGATGAGGTGTGCAGCTTCCTCTTCCTGACCATCATGGCCTGACTGGGAGAGGAAGGCAAGGCTGGGAGTTGTGTGCTGCTCAGTCATCAGTACTTCAGCTCCTGCATGGATTGGGTGTTCTGTTGTGGCACTGAGTGGAGGCAAAAGGGAATTCCATGATCTCCTCCTAGCTGAGGAAAAGGGAATTGACATTTTCCTTAATTTTATCTGGAATTTGATCTGATGCTTTCTTGTTTTCTTCTTTCTTTATTTCTCGGGGAACTACTTTTTATTTTTGCTTCTATTTTCAGCCCCAGTGGGAGGCTTGAGGAATACTTGAATTGCATGGACAAAATCCAGAAGGCGGTGGAATACTTCCAGGACAACAATCCAGATAGTCCAGAGCTGAATCGTGTGGTAGGTTGTGAGTTTGGAACCTGGTGTGAGTGAAAGAGGGACGGACATAGCCATGCCACTTGCCCTCTTGCTGTGAGAGGCTGATGGGTTTGCTGTGGGCTGAGGAAGGTGTTTGGGTTCTGTTTAAGTCTGCACTCAGCAGCGATTTTGCTTGTGGTGTTGCGCTTTCCTTGTGTGTTGTGTCAGTAGGACTTCTGAAAGTGTATCTTGAATGTGTGGTGGAGTTGATTGAACCTCCTCCTGAGTAGCTCTTGTCAGTCCTTCAGCCGCTTGAGCAGAATGGGAGACCTGTTTAAATCCCACTTGAAAACTGAGGAACTCCCAAGCATTTTCTTACTTAATTCACATAGTCTCTTAGTTACCCTCGTCATTAGACTTGGAAGCACACAGTACTTGGCAGTGGTTAGAAATGCTGCAGAAAGTATGTTATGCAGAAATACTCTCGAGTGAGTGATTACAGAAGCCCTGTGCTGGTCTTCCTGCTGTTTTGTGCCAGAAATCCCTCTTTGAGAGGGGCAAGGAGTCCCTGGAGTCAGAGTTCCGCAGCTTGATGACACGACACACGAAGCCAGTCCCCCCAGTCCTCATCTTGGACCTGATCAGTGGGGATGATGAAATGGAGACGCAGGAGGAGATGTCTCTGGAGCACCTCCCGGAGAGTGTCCTGCACGATATCATCCGCATTTCTGGCTGGCTGGTGGAAAACGGCAGGAACCAAGGTTGGTAGTGCTGCATGTTGTTCCCTTGTAGTTCTGTATCAGGCAAGTCCTCTCCAGCTGCTTCCCACATGTGGTTGAGAGCAAAAATAGGGTGTTGATGGTTCTGTGTGCTGCTGCACAGCTTGGCTTGTAGATCACATGTCTTCAGGCACGGAACCTCTGCCCAGGTGCTGCTGAGGCTAATAAACCATGCAGTGCAAGCAAGCCAGTGACTGGCTTTAGTGGCACCTTTCAGGTAAGCGGTTCAGTCATCTCTTTAAGATTCTGCTTTTGGGTGGGGGTGGTTGTTCTACAGTGTTTTTATTGTGGTTTGTCAGATGAACAGAATGATCTGCTGGTTGAGACGATGAGAGCAAAATCTGTAAATAAAGCACAAATTATCTTAATGGATAGTCTGTCCTGTGGCAGAAATCCACTTAACTTGCCTCTGTAGTGCTTTCTGATGGAGCTTAGGTATTGTAAATGTGCAGAGCACTGGTCACTTATTCCCATCTAGGACCTATTTATGAACAGAATGTTTTCTGTTAAATGTGACAAAGGGAAAGAGGGAAAGTACAGACTTTCTTCAGTCAGTACAAGTCTCATCTTTCCTGTTCTGCAACTTCAAAATTGAATTGAATTAACAACTTGTTATAGGAACCCTGTACTCTTACATACATATAGCTACTTGAATCACTCCCACCTAAATGATTTAATTCTGAGTGGGATTACTCTGCTTACTAAGTATGACGAACAACTTTAAAAGCTTCTTAAGAATTTTTCTGTGATCAAAGGCGCCTCAAGCATGCATAGCATATTTTGTTAGCCAGTTTGTTTTCTGCTTTCAAATGCTGAACACCTCATTTGGTTCCCGAGTGCCCTGGATCCCAAGAAGTGTGTAAAGTTTCTGCTGCTAGAAACTGAGCATTTGCATTGGCAATGTTTTGCAGAAATGTCTTCCATCAGCTCCATGACTGATGTGCTCTCGGTGGCAGTGCACAGAGTTAATGTGTGTAGTGGGAGGGCTGGAATGAATACTGTAGGGGAAGGAAGAAGTTTTGAAGAAAATAGGAGAAGCCCTGGGAGGGAAAAAACCCTTGGGGTCTCACAGCAATGCTCATCAGTCCCCTCAGGGGCACAGAGTGTTTCAGGAAGGGTTTCTTTTGCCATATAGTGTTCCCTGTTTGCTTATAATCTTATTTCTACCTTGTCTCCTTAGATTTCATGACTGTTTACTTCCAAATCCGCTCTGTCCAACTTGACCGCTCCATCAAGGGACTGAAAGACCATTTCCGTAAGAACAGCTCCTCCACAGGGGTGCCGTATTCTCCTGCCATTCAGAACAAAAGGAAGGACACCCCCACCAAAAAGCCGATCAAGAGACCGGGTGAGTCCCTAAGGCAGGTCTTCTCATTGCTGAGGCAGCCTCTGTGTCCAAAATGTATTTTTTAGCACAGGAGCAGGGGTGGGATTTTGGAGATAAGCAGCTCTTCTCTGCTCTGGATTCAGCACTGAGGTTCCAGACACTTTTGTCTCTGTTTATCAAATCATCAGGTCTGTTCTCTGGGCGATGTAAAGGGAGCAGAGAGGTCCTGTATACAAGGATAGAAAAGGCCTTAAATAAAAAGACACCTGAGAGGGCTCTAAAAGACAATTATCTGAGAACACTTGTCCTCAGCCTTGGAATATGGAATATAGTCTGTGTGACATCAAAATAGAAAACTCAGATCTAATAAAACACATCACTTTCATCATTAGTTATGAATAAATGATTATTATGCTAGGAAACCAAGGACTTGCCAGAAGTTTAGATGGGGACTGAGTAGGTGCCTGTGGAAACAAGATCCAAAGTTGTCTCAGTTTGGGAAGGGCTGTTAAAGCTGTTTTGCCTCAGCCTGTCTCTGAAAGAGGTGTGAATGCGGCTGGTGGGTTATTCCACCTCTCTTCACAATGAAGTTTTGCTGCATTTTCTGCAGCTGGTGAGGCTGGTCACTCACCTGTATCAGGAGCACACAGAGCTGGAGTTCCTGTCTCTGAAATGTGCCATCTAGTGGGAGCACGGGCTGGAGGAGGGCCAGCAGAAGCTAGCAGCTGCCTCCCACAGCAGCACACCGATGTTGTCCTTCAGTGTGTCGCAGCACTTTGTTGTCTCCTCTATAATTATGATGAAAATCAGAAAAAATAATTTTTCTGTGGGCCAAATACTCCCCTACCCCAGGTTTGTTTCTTTTTTTCTTGTGTTGGCCAAATAACTCTTACTCCTGGAAAATAGTAAAAACTGTGGGTAGAGACTGGGAATGGGTGGGATGGTCAAAGGGAGGAAAGATAATGACATATTTTAATTGTGTTGTGTTTATTTTTATAATCCTGATGTGAATGCAGTCCTCATCCCAGGTAATGTGTGTCTATGTGTGCGTGTGCTGGCCCTGGTGCTCACTCTCTTTACTTCTGTGCGTGGAGAGGCTTTGCTGGGCCTCTTCTTGCTAAAGCAGAGGGTGTGCCTGGGATATTTGGAGAGGGGAGGCTGTCTGGGGAAGGCTTTGACATCCAGGGGTCACCCCTCCAGTCAAAACAATCTGTGCCATCACTGCTCTGCCCTGGAGCTGTTCCTGAGAGCTGATCTGTGAGTTGCAGTTGGTGAATGGGGTCAATCTGTGCGCTTAAGTGGATTTTTCCCTGTCAGCAGAGAACCACCTGACAAAGAAATGTCTCCTTTGCACTCATTTTTTTCTGGAGTTTTACAGGTAGTTACTTGCAGAACTCCCTGAGTTTGGGACACCTGTAGAGGGACAATATCCTCCTGCAAAGGAGAACTAGCTATGCTGTAGTTTAGAAAAAACAGTGTTTAAAGTTGCACCTAAGCATGATGGCAGACATTTGTGTCCAGCTCCTGAACAGCAGCTCCTGCCCTACTGGAAGACTGTAATAGGTAAAAATTGGTTTCATGTGGTTCAGTAGCTCTACTGGGAAGGTGCCAGATGGGGATCTGTAGTTGAACCACAGGGAGGTCAAGTTGCTGATGCTTCATATTTGGTCCACATGTCTCTGTTCTCACCTAACACTGAAAAAATCCCTAGGTTTTGATCACCATCAAGTCAGCAAGGTTTCGGGGAGGCCTGGCAAATCCTAACATCTGCCCTATGCTATAGGTAAATAGAGATTGAGGAGGGGTTTTTTCATAGGTAGATTTTAAATCACTGAGATTTAATTTTTTTGAGCTCAGTAATGAGTCTCAGATCTTGGATGCTCACATAGAGAGCACAGAAAGGAGGCCAGACATTTAAGAGCACAAGCAATTGTTCATTACAAACGCAGCTCCTACAAAACTGATGTATTTGGGCATCCAAAATAACTTGTAATGATGAATGTCTCAGCTGTAGATTTGCCAGGAGATTTTTGCCTCTTTTTGCACAGTTTAATTGGCGTTTGTGAGATGAGCCAGGTAGAAGGCACAGAACACAGTCTGAATGCATTTACAGAGCTGACAGTATGTGAAGGAAAGACCATTTCAGATCATCTTACCAGGGTATTGTTAATCCCAAGAAAAAATAGTTGCTAATTTGTCCTCAGTCTTCTGTGAACAAAGCAGACAACCAGACTGCAGCTCTTGAAGGATGGGGATGGTTAAGCCTCATATACTGGCCATCTCTTCTGGCTACTAGATTGTACCAAAGTGAAATTAAATAGGGGAGAAATAGTATTTAAGCAGAGATTCCCCATCTTGTTTTCTGCAGTTCTATCAGCTTTCAAGGACAGCTCATGAGGTGGAGGCCTAACACCCTCTCCACACTGGCACAGTGACCCTCTTTGTAGCAGTATTCATCTGGTGGTGTTTGATTCCCTTGATTTTTAGCCTTTGTTCAGTTATGGACAAAGAATATTTATTTCTGTCCTATTGCTTCAGTAAGTAAAGTCAAGTCAGACAAGGGGTTTTCTTACTGTTCTAACAAATGACCTGATTTACTTAGTCCTTAAGGAAGAATATCCCAGTGCACGCCCCAATGCACACTTTAACCTGCTGCGAGGGATAAATAACAAACTAAATCTGATGTGCTATAACCTGTTTACCCCCAAAGCAGAGCACAAGAGAGGCTACAGCTAAAGGGAAGGTGAGGTATTAGGGACAGAGTAACAAGGGCAGAAAAAAGCCCCCTTTTCCCCCAGTACTATAGTGGATTTTGGAGAACATGCCACATATCCATGTATTGTTTCAGAGGACTTTTATCTCTGTCACTGTGTTACTTGTTGGTGTACCCTGTACCCTCTTCTGTTGTTACAGCATGCAGTTGAAAATCTGACTGCTGGAGATGCTTCTAAAGCAGAGTGTCTTCACTTAACTGAAACTTGCCAAGTCAGATTGAAGTGATGGGGTTTTTTTTCTCCTTTAGTTTACTGTTTGAAATGTCAGCAGTCTGCCTTGGAAGCCAGGTGTAGTCAGATTCCCAAATCATCCTGAAGGTGATTGCTTCTTTGTGATGCCTGTAGACCTGGTGTTCTTTTCTTGGCTTGAGAGCAGCAGGTAGCTCAGAAGCTCAGCAGTGCTGGGGAAGGCTAGGGCCAGAAAATGCTGGTAGGAGCACCCAGCCTGGCTGCCTACAAGCAAAAGTCAGAGAGCTTGAGTCAGTTTTGTAGACTCCTGCAGCTGGTGCTTAAGAAAAGGGAATGTATTGCCCTTCTGCTTGGTTGGAAAACTGTCTGATGCAAGAGAACACGAGAATGGTATAGAATTGGAAAACTGGGCCCAAGACCCACTTTATTTAACAATTGGGCCACAGGAGCAAAAGATTCAGATGCTTTTTTGGGGCCCTTTTCAAGCTGTAGGGGAGCCCTGTTCCAGATTACTTATTGTTCCAGTTTACCTAGTGATGAGGTGCTACCTCAAGGCAGCCTGCGGAGTCTTTGTGTGGCAGAATATTCTTCCCATTTCCCATATTGATCACTGCCTGGCTTGAATGTGGTGCTTTCATTAGTAGCTGGAGCACCATCCCATTTGGTTTGTGAGCTGCCTAATAGGGAAAAACAATCACAGAATGAACGTGTTTGGCTTCCACTAGAAGCCATTAAAGCCTAATTATGATTGCGAAGTAAGAGGGATACAGCAGCACTGAAGTGATGCCCGTGAACACTCCATGTGTGGCAGTGTAAACACAGGTAATGGTGCTTATGCAAATAAAATGCAGCAGAATTGTTTCAGCTCTCATCTGAGAAGCAACTGTTGGGGTGGGCTGTGGAGACATGCACCGCACGCCTGTGCAGTGAGATCCTGTTGACAACAGCCACAGCTGTCTCCTTGCTTTTCACACCAATTTACCCTCACTTTTATTATTTTTTTTTCTACCCCTTGATGCTTGAAAGTGGGAAAGGTGAAAGAACTGGTACCTGGGTTGAGCTGTTCTGCAGCACCTAGGCCATGGTAACAGCAGTAAGGAAGAACTTTGTATGTAGCTCCAGAGCTTGCTACAGCCCCGCTTGCTCAGGAGAACTTGCTGTTATGCCCAAGCTCTTAAGGTTTCTGAAAGTAGCTAAGTGGAATTGTTGGGTGTGAAGAGCATCAAGAAGCTTGGGAGCTTAGCATAGCCCCCTCATTTGATCATATGGCAGAAGCCAGGAGCAAATGCATCAGCTCAGCAAGGGTGCAAGTCTTCCTACCTTCCTGGTATGGGTCTAGAGGGAAGATGTTTCCTGATAGAAAAATGTGGCTTATGGATATAATTATTTTTTTTCCTCTACTAAGTGGTTGAGAACACTCAGAACTGTTAGCGTAGGCTGTGAAGCTTTACACTTCTGGAGCTGTCTTCTGTTATTTAGTAAGTGTATCAGGTTAAGACAGGCAATTCAGTGGGAGCTTCTTTCTCCTTGCTCTTCCCCATGCACTATCTGGGGGGCTGAAGTTTGTGTCCCTCTTCATCCTTTTGTTGGGATAAAGCTGTTCTGCACCCCGGGATGCTGTTCTGCAGCAGCATGTACTTGGGCTTCCCCTCAGGATAGTGGTCCCCAGCATTTGGCAGCCAACATTCATTCCCAGGCTGCACTGTGGCTCAGTTACTGGTGGAAGTAGAGATTTTCTGCATGTTGGAAGGATTTATTACTTTAAAGTGGAAGAACAGTTCTTAATTTTGGCAGCAGCATTTTTATTTCTTGGATCCTTCTTCACTTACTCAGCCCAGTTCTCTTTCAGCTGCATCTCCTATAGAAACTCCTTCTACCTTCTCAAAACTTTCTCTTCCCTGTTGTGCAGGCAACAGCAAAGCTCTGCTGTGAGAGGGTGTCAGTGTGCTCATGATAATTGTAGCTTGCTGCATGACAACTAACGTTTTCATGTGGAAACAGTGCTTAGTCTTCAGTTGTCTCATTAATGCTTTGTTTTGTGTTTTCTAGCTGTATATCCAGCATTGACTTTTGTTCAGTTCTGTCTGGTTTTTGTATGTGTTGAGTATAAATCTTTTAACCCACTGTTATTTTTTTTCCCATGGTTTTAATTGATTTGCAGTTCCTTAGAAGAAGGAGTGTCTTGGGGATTTGGGTGACTTAATGCAGTTAGACATGGGTGGGCAGCATCCATTACTGTGTGATTCCTGTGATGGGAATTGCTCCTTGCAATTACTCTCTTGACAGAGGTTGTCACCCTTTGATTGTCCCCTGTAATACCAGACATCATTCCTTAGCTTGGCTGTGGGGCTCCTGATGGGTCTACTGCTGAGCATGCTCAGAAAACGTCCCTCAGAAAGACACCTTTTTCTGCAGCTCTAACCCACCAGCTGCCATGGTGGCTCTGGGGACCAGGACACGTGCTGCTGAACAGGGATTGTCTGCACTGCAAATCCCTGCTTCCACAGCTGAGGGGAAACAACAAACCTTGTACATTTGGATGCAGAGACCTGCTTAAATAAACTCACTACAAGGAAGGGTGTTTTGTTGCTTCCCTTCTATGACTGTGTTGTCTCACCCAGCCATGCCACCTCACCAAACTGACTTGAGCCCTTGCTGACTCTCTAACCCTTGCTGGAATTCCCCCACCACTTCCCTAAGCAGGGAAAAATCCTGAAAGTGCCGTTGTACCTGCACACTTGGACATGAGCTTGGGGGTCACATTCCTGTACTGAGCATGCTCACTGGTACCCATCATCCTTTTGCTGGGCCCAGGTGACTTGCTGGTGGAGGGCTGGTGTTCTGGGTTTGTTTTCTTTCACTCATTTTCTAGGTCTTCTTGTGTCTTCTCTCTGTCTCTGGTGACAGGCACGATCCGTAAGGCTCAGAACCTTCTGAAACAGTACTCTCAGCATGGTCTAGATGGGAAAAAGGGGGCCTCTAACCTCATTCCTATGGAAGGTAATCACAGCTCTAGCTACTTCACTCTTGAGTTTCTCTGTGTATCAGCCTTGCTTTTCCATGTGGGACTTCCATTAGCCCGGTGCTCGGGGGACAACATTGGATAGGTACAGCTGTCTTTGGGAAAACAAGGAGATGCTGGGGGGCCAAACTGTTTTTCTCAGTTCACTGTCTGAATTTCAAAGTCTCCATAAACATGAGTACAGGTGGAGAGGAATGTTGCCTTCAAGTAGTTGACCCATCATAGTCATCTGGCTAATGGAAGCTCTGTTCTGATGATGTCTGCTTGTGGTGTTTCTGTTTTTCTTTTTGCCTGGACTTTGAGATATCCAATTTCCTAGTGACCTTTCCAAACCTGATGCTGAAGTGTTAAACCACAGCCAGCTCAGTGCATCGTGCCTGAACACCTCCTCTGTGGAGACCTACCTAAATGACCATCCTTAGGTATTCTGATCTCTTCTGCTCATAGAAGTTGTACCAAATAAAGGGTAAGAGATCACGTGTTTCAAAGTATCTGTGAGACCTTTCTGCATCCTACTGTGTATGAATCCAGAGTAGATCTCTTCAGCACCTACACTGTAGTCTACTAAAACCCAGGTGGTGACTAATATCACTCACTTGGGGGGAAAAATCCTCAGTGCTGAGCAGGAGGTTGGCTTTGAGTTTGGATTTGTAATGCTTGTGGGCATAAATTGGACTTCTGATGCCTGCTGTCCTATCTAGAGCTTATGGCAGGAGATTGCACGGACACCTGTGGTCCAACAAATGACTTTCTCACACTTCTCATCAGGTTTCAAAGGGTTGCTAGTGCTACATAGCCCAACAAAGGGATTTGGTCAGGTAGCATTCCTGGGGTTGTGTAGGGACAAAGCAGTGTCCGCCAGATCAGATAAGCCAGTGTTGAAGCGGCTTCCAGCCAGTGTGAGCATCCGTGCTGTAACCACCCTGGATAAATTGCGCCTTCTGTTTGTGCCGGCTGACATCTCACTAGGTCATGAGCATGATTTACGAGTTAAACACCTTTCCGATACCCTGAGCGACAAGCATGGGCCAGCTGCTGGTAAGTACCATGTTGTGACTTCATAACAAGCTGGCTAACATCCCTTCTTTTCAGCATGTTTCACAGTAGTTCTGTAGCCAGCGGCTGTTCATCTGCGTGGGCAGTCCTGGAGCATGGGCCTTCTCTGGCTACGAAGCTCTGGCTCTTCTCAGTAGAATTCACTCCTACTAATCCTACATGCCCCAAGCCCTCAAACAGGGAATCCCAACTTTGTCCAACCAAAGACACGTGGCCACCATGCTTGAAGGGCCGTTATCAATAGGTAGATACTGGCTTGTTGGGTGAAGCAAACAGGGAAGTATGCAACATGCAGCGTACAACACATGGGCTGCCCTCCACCATAGGCAGCCTGGAAAACCGCATCATGTTTGTGTGTCCCCTGCTGACCATAACTTCTAAAAGATCAACCTGAGAGACCTGTCAGTGCAGGGAAGAATTGGTTCTTTTTCCAACAAAAGTTGGAGATGTTTCTGGGAGGAGAGAAGTAGCTTAGAAAAGGCCTCTGTGTAGTCTTGCTGTCCTGTAGTGGTTACTTACAGGGGTCTGAGTAATGTAGTATGGTCTGAGTCTGTCTGCCTGTGTCTGTCCTACTGACACATCCAGCTGGTGGTGAGCAGGAGTTGGTGTGGGCCCTTGTATCATACCAGCACCTCTCATGTCTACCATGCAGGTTCTTTGCTGGATCTTTGAGACATTTGTATGCTAGGACTCAAATGTTTACATTTTTCTACAGCATTGTGTGTCAGGTAGCTCACTTAGCTGTGCTGATATTCCTGCTTCATAGGATTTAAATGTTCATCTGCTTGTCTGTTATCTTCTGCTTCTGCCTGTGGGAAGAGGCTGGCTTCCAGGACAGCCTTGATTTCCCAGAAATTTTGATGCAAAATGGCAGTTTGTCATCTGTGTGATGGATGGAGATAAAGAAGTCTAAAAATACAAGCAGAGATGTTGAGTAATTCACCTCAGGTCTTCCTGAGTTTAGTACTCTGTGTTCAAGCCCTTGATTAAATTTAGCCTGTATCCCAGAAGAGCTCCAAACTTGCCTTCTATCATGAGGCTGGAAAGATGTGGTGTCCTGATGTGCCCATTTCCTGAACTGCAGGTGACTATCTGCAGGGTATGCATAGCTTCCCATGCACAAGTCCAGGGGGCAGGTTTGGCAGAGAAGATTCTTGTTCTCACACAAGGATGAGTGCAAAGCCAGAACTGCCTTTTCCAGAAGAACCTTGTGCTCCTTGTGTGAACCAAGGCCTTGGAGTGAGCAGAGCTGCTGGAAGCTCAGTGTGAGTTTTGTTTTCCCTTAAAGCTGTCTTGCCCTTACAGGGAGGGATGACGTCTTCGACATCGAGATTGATGCGTACATTCACTGTGTTAGTGCCTTTGTCAAACTGGCCCAGAGTGAATACCAGCTCCTGACAGAAATTGTCCCAGAGCACCACCAGAAGAAGACCTTTGATTCGCTCATCCAGGTCAGTTGAGCCTCTCTGCTTGACTTCTTTTGTAAAGGATACACACAAAGTTTTATTCCCTTCCTCTTTGGTGAGAGGATGTGGGTTCCACCACCTGTTGTGGGTGCCCAAGAGCACCACCACTGCCAGGGTTGTCCTCCAGGACCTGTGTAGGGAACCGGGGTCTGCCCAGACCTTGGGGAAGATGTGTTCAGAGTTGCTCGTTGGATAAAGCTAATGATCATTAATGATCATAATGAGACATCAGCTAAACTGACGTCTACAACAAGTATCTGGCATGGAAACCCTTGTGCTGCTTGGGCAAAAGTATGTTGCTTCCTTCTTACTGTCTGGCTTTGTTGCAGGAGTCATTAGATAACTTGATCATGGAGGGGGATAACATTGTGTCAGCTGCCCGGAAAGCCATCATCCGACATGACTATTCGGCTGTGCTCACAATCTTCCCCATCCTTAAGCATCTCAAGCAGATGAAGCCAGAATTTGACCAGGTCTTGCAGGTAAGCATGATGGGATTGGAGAGGGTCCTGTGGCTTGGGTTGTCTGGAAAACTTCTTGAAAGGGTGATCACAGTGCCGTTGTTTAAAGTCATGCAGCTTCTGTCCTCCAGCACGGACTAGAAGTGACATGAATGAAGCTTGTGCCTTCCTGTGATGCTAAGCCAGCATCTCAGCATATTTTAACAATAGTTCTCTGACCTCGTGATGGACTGTCTACATTATTCTGCTGTATACATGGCCCCTGAGGTGTTCCATCTCTGGTACTGTTGAACTTAATTTAGACTGTGCTCATTGACATCTGGAAGGTTGCTCTGAGAAGAGCCTGTTTGGACCATGCCACAGTGTTCCTCAGGTATCAGATAGGGCATCCAGGTTTAGCAGGGCTCTTCTCCATCTGCTTCCAGCTGGTGACTGATGCACCAAGCTCCAAGTATTGGGTACTACATGAGAGGAAACATGAGAAGTAACAAGTCCTGGTGACTGTAGGATCACAACATCTTCCTTTCCTCACTGACTGAAGAATGCAGGGTTTCACGTGTTATTGATGGTGTGTAAATATCCTCCTGGTACATGGGGAATTGAGAATGAGATGTGGGGGTAGAGCATCAGGTTGTGTGGGTGCTGAATGAAAGTTCAGATGCTGATTGTTTTCCTTCTCTGCCCTGTTGTGGGACTATTCCAGGGAACTGCAGCAGGCACTAAGAACAAGCTGCCAGGGCTGATCACTTCCATGGAGACCACTGGTGCAAAGGCACTTGAAGAGTTTGCAGACAACATTAAGGTAGGATTCTCCTCTCTGTTCTCTCTAGCAAAACCAGCACACATGGAAGAAGGGTTTTCTGAGCAGTTTAACTTTTTGATTTCTCTGAGGCTACATGCTTTCAGAGTCAGCAGGCCTGTGCTTGCTGGATTGCTTTGGATGGTCAGCTGCAAATACCAAATGCTGGGTGCTGATGTCAAATACAGGAGGCCTAAGACCTTTAACAGGCGTACTACAGATAATTTGGTATGAGCTTCCAGGTGCCATGTCAATCTCAAAATGTGATCATACTTAGGAAAGTTGTTGACTTGAAAACCTTTGGAGGACTCAGGTAACTGTCCCTGAGTAAGGTGGGCTTGGTGGATGCAATGCCTGCTAGGTGAGCTGAACTTTTGATGGTTACATACTGAACAAATGCCCGTGGCCCTGAGCTTCCGGGGTGCACAGGAGCTGTGGTTTCTGAGCACCAGGAGATGGCACTGTGCGAGACAGGTCTGAGGATGGATGAGAGGCTCAATAAACAAGCCTAAAGCTCACTTGCAACAGCAGTTGTGTCGTAGATGTCTTCAGTTCCCTTACGTGTTTGCCTTATGTCTCTCTCTTCCCTTCTTAGAATGATCCGGACAAGGAATATAACATGCCAAAAGATGGGACAGTTCATGAACTCACCAGCAATGTATGTGGTGATGATTTTGAACCATCCTTTGTCTAAAACAGTCTTGAAGAATTTTTTTTTAAAAAGCAGTTGGGAATTTTTTTACGTTGTCTTGGTATGGGATAGGCAATTAACCAGCTTCCATGGTGAGATCAGATAATTACCCTTGCTAAGCCATGATGTGTCTGTGTGGGTGAAACCCAGCAGCTCAAAGGAGTGCAGTGGTTTGTTTCTTGAAGGCTTTTAAGTGTCTGAGGGCAAGCAGTCCTTCATGATCCTTAATAGCAGAGCATAGGAAATGCAATGTCAGTTGCTCATAATGTCCCTCCCTTGCTTCCAGGCCATCCTTTTCCTACAGCAATTGTTGGATTTCCAGGAGACGGCAGGTGCCATGTTGGCATCGCAAGGTACATGCATGGAGCTTGTTTGGGCATGCAGTTCCTTCCTCAGATTGTCTGGACCTCTTCCTTAAAAAGATCAAATCTCAACATGCACTTTGAGCTTGTCCTCCTTCTCCTTCACCTTGTATGTGGTTTGTCTTATCCTCCAATCTGCCATGACCACATAATTGGTTATCTGGAGAACTCCAGGGGATGCAGAGAGTTTTCCTGCTGGCCTTCCACACTTGCTTCTATCAGGTACTCTTTGGATTACTGTAGTATCAAGAAAGGATGTCTTAATCATTTAGCTTCAGCTCTTACTCTGGACTGGTCCTCTGTGGCTGTACTGAGTGAGGATGGTTGGTCCAGTTGTGTTAGCTTTAGCTGGGCTCTGTGTTGATGAATTGTCACATTTCTCTGTCACATCCTCTGGTCAGAGTACAGCAAGAGCAGCAAGAATATTCTCCTCGGCATCTAGCCATGGTCAGGCTGGGACTCCTGAGCCATTTGTATGCCACGTACCCTGCCAGAGAGCCAAGATTTAGTTCTGCTCTTCAGGATGCTAAAGAGACTAGTTCCAAAAAGAAATGTGTACATCATAAGCTGAGGCCTGCTGCCTCATGTAATAGGATGCTGCTGCTTATCAGCTGGAGCATGGTTCTTGGTTCTGTGAAGAGCAGCAGTATCTAGTGAGGCCTCAAGCTTGGTAGACCTCATGCTTTCTAGTAAGTTGGAGTAGAGCAGGTTTGAGAGGTGGACAGCTGGAGATTCTGGGGACACAGGGACTTGAGGACACACAGGCCACTGGCTCATGTTTGGAGAGCGTTAGGGAGCCCGTTAGGAACAGGGGAAGGGGAAGCTTATAGCTGCCTTCAGACTTGTATCTGCAATTTCTGCTTGAAAAAAAATCTGCTGCTTCAAAATTAACTCAAGCTAGGATGTCTCCACTGCTTGCCACGTTTCCTCTGGTCACTGGTGCCCTCTCCACTTGCAAGCTCAGCATGCTCAGAGCCTCCCAGACCTTGACTCTTTCTCCTTGTTGGAGAAACCAACTGTTTCCTGTGTCCTTTCCTGATGGTGATGTCAGTGTTGGTGTTTCAAAGTCTTGACCTGTTGCCACAGAGATCTGTCACAGGAGCTGATTGAAAAAGTAGCATAGGCCTCTCTGATTCTTCTATTGGTCATAAACAAAATGTGATATCAATGACACACAAGCCATTTCCTTTTTAATTGTGGCTTCTTATCCCATCAGGTATAGAGGGATCCTGCTGTGTAGGGACAGCTTGAGGAAAATGCCTCTTTGCAGTCTGTTCAGTTATTAAAGCTGGAAGTCAGTGTCATTGTAACAGCTCTGGTAAGGGGCTGTAGCACCTTAGAGGGGTGCAGGAGATAACCCACAACCTGAGTACAGTAAATCCTGTTCTGCCTGCAGCCTGGCCTTAGGGGTTGTCCTCTTTCAGGTGTTACTGCTCTGCCAGTAGTGCTTTTCTTGTGCAGCAACAGCGCTGTCGCTCCAAAACCTGGGCCTGGGTTAATGCAGGGCACCCACATGGGGCAGAGCAGCTCTTGTTTTGAGTGACACTGGTTACTGAATGTTGGTCAGGCTGTTGTCCTTGTCACCCCATGGACCTGACACCATCCTAGAGAATGCATCACCAGGTCAGGGCTGATTATGTCAGTGGATTTTAAGGGGGAGATGCTTCTGCAAACAGGTATTTGCTTTGGGATGGTGACTTGCCCCCAAGGGTGCCTCTCTACTGACAGCTTCCAGTTGCTAGTGAAGGTGTGGGTGTCTGCAGGTTGGGTTAGATAACTTCCCCAAACAGTGGGAGATGCACACAAGTTGTTTCTATGATGCTTGCCCTGAGTGGTAGCAAAAGTTGATCATGTAAACGCAGTGATGTCAATCCCTTGCTCTTGCCCACTGAATGGCTCAATAGGGCCCTGTGTTGCCATGCAGGGATGCTACAGGGGAAAGTCAAGGTGGGATGGCTTTGCTCAGGTTCTTGGGAAGGTTATATGGGTCGTATAGTTTATTTCAAGCACCAGTAGACTGCTGCTGGCATGAGGGGAAGCTTTCCTTTGCCTTGAAAGTGGGTTTGAACTGATTTGGAATGAGGTGTCTTGCTAAATACAACCAGTGACTGGGTAAATGATGTCTCTGGCAGGGGAAGGAGGTTAGACTCTGTGATCCCCACTCAGTTTGTGGTCTCGGAGGGACCCCTGCCTGCTCTCCTGCATACAGCTGTCTGTGGCTGCTCTGTGTTAATATCTGCTTTGTTCTCAAAGGGATGGTGGTCTCTAACCTGTCTTTTTGCACTTTGCATTTCTTTTTCTCTCTCCTCCCTCCCCTTTTTTTCTCTGCTCTGCCTAATCTTTGTAGTTCTTGGGGACACATACAATATTCCTTTAGATCCCAGAGGTAAGCAGACTTACCCACATGTACCTGTTCATATTGCCTTGGACCCGGGTGATGTATGTTAATTCTTTATCCTCCAGAACTGGTAAATAAAATAATTGAAAAGGGAAGAAGGGGAGGGTAAGTAACTCTTGCCAGTGGGCTGGAGAGAGTAGGGAGGGCTTGTCAATGGCAGACAATGAGGGGATGCCACATGAGCTGAAACAGGTGAAAGACACTCTCATGGCACTGAAACTCTTTGGCATGGGTAGCAAATTGGCCCAGCTGGTATCATGCTTTAACCCATGTGCTCTCAGCTCCTTATTGTCTAGCTCCCAGCAACAGGAGCCTCGAGGCCTTTCCCATGGTGTGCTTATGAACTTGGACCACCAGAGCTAGGCCTGGCTGCCAAACTCTCTGGTGGGGGGAGGAGGAAATAGCCACCCCACATGTCCCATGGGACCCATGCCCACAAACCCTTGAGGGCAGAAAGCCATCTTCTATGCACAGAGAGAGGAACATGTGCGAGCCCAGAGTCATTGCTTGTAAGGGCAAGCTCCCATGCTGGCACAGTCCGTAATACAGAGCCAAGCAGGCCCTATCAGCAACCATGGGGATGGCTGAAACTTTCCAGAGCCCTTCTGCTTGTTTCAGTAACTGTTGTGTGCCTGCTGTTAACAGCTCCAGCTCATTTGTTCTCTGATTGGCAATTTATAGTGCTTATAAACCCTTTTCAGGTGGTGGGGGAAGGGTGGGGAGGATGTGCTTAATGACTCTATTTCTGATCAAGTGGTTGTCCTCTGAGCACTAGGAAGGAAAGGGGAGATTCCTGCTGGGGTGCTTAGCACTTGATGCAGATACAAGGATTGAGGGGTGCAGAGCTTTTCCACCCTCACCCTGCATAAGCTGCTGACAGTCAGCACTGAATCAGGGAGCTAATTTCACTGTTGAAAGGAGCTCGTCACTAATTCCATAGCAACGAGGAGGAGGCATGTTTGAATAGTGGCAGGCTGACCACACAGACCACCCCTTCCCTGTGGTATGTTAACTGGCCTAAGACTTGGTTTTTTTTTTCCAGAGACCAGCTCTTCAGCCAGTAGCTACAGTTCAGAGTTCAGCAGGCGGCTGCTGAGCACATACATCTGTGAGTACTCTGCACACTTTCCTGTTCCTCCATCATCAGCTGCCCTTCACTTACTTACCTTGTCCTTGGTTGAAGAGTATGGGCTGTGTCTCTTATTCCCTGTGATCTTTCCATGTTTGAGCTGGAGTATGATAGGAGGAATAGAAAAAGAGGGCCGAACTGGGAGTTTCAGGCTGTTACATTTAGCCAGGACAAAGCATGGTGCAGCAGCTAGCTGTGCTGCACAGCTTTTGTCATCAGATGCCTTGGACCACTCTCAGCCCATAGAGGCTCCCAGCTGCCAAAGGGGGAGGTCTGTACAATCTCCATTTGTGTTTAACAGTAAAGTGAGTTCACAGTACTGCCTTGTGATGGTCTGTTACAATGGGGATCAGCTCCTTCAGCTGCTTTGACGTCAGTGCTGGCATGGTGGTCAGCCTGTGTGTGCCCATCCTGGTCCTGAACTTATCTGAACACAGAATGCAACAAAGTTTCAACAAAGGCACTAGTTGCAGAGCCTTTGAAGTTGGAGTTGCTTCTGTCTCCTAGTTTGTGCTTTCAAGGTCTCTTGTGTTGTCAAAGGCAGAAAAATACTGGTTGATAGGGGCTTGAAATGTTAGCAGCCTGCCAGCAGCCAGCTCACGTGCTTCTTCAGGATTTCTGTTCTCTCAGGTCTGAGCTGATCCAGTTGGTAGTCGTGACACAACTAGTTGTTGCCAGTTTCAACAAAGGCACTAGTTTGCAGAGAGGCTTTTGTGATGTGATGAGGAAAGACATGTGTAAGACATGTAGGATTGCTGGCTGGACAGGATTGTACCCTTGTCTGCACATGCATTGGGGCTGTGCTGTTTGCTTTGCTCTGGGCCCACAGGGACAGCACAGAGAGATTGGTTAGGATTGGCAGTAATGAGAGGTTTTGGTGCAAAACTCATTGTTCTCTGTTTTTCCCTCTTTAAGGCAAAGTGCTGGGCAACTTGCAGCTTAACCTTCTTAGTAAATCCAAGGTTTATGAAGACCCAGCTTTGAGTGCCATTTTTCTGCACAACAACTACAACTACATTCTGAAATCTCTGGAAAAGTAAGTGTGTGACTGGGTACATCTTCCTGAAGTCCAGGCTGATTGTAAGCATGGTTTTGGAGCAGAGCTCTGCGTTGAGTGGATTTACTTGCCAACCTGTTTCATCTCTGCTCTTTCTTTTGTTCTTGAAATTGCCCTTTTAAAAGCTTCGTGCTATTCTAAGCATTGCATTGCACAAGGGTGGAAGATAAAAGCATCAGAGATGCCTTAGGTTGTAGAGAAACCTTTGATCTTGGGAAGACTGAGGTCATGACTTTAGAAAGTAACTTGGAGTTGCTTCTGTCTCCTAGTTTGTGCTTTCAAGGTCTCTTGTGTTGTCAAGGGCAGAAAAATACTGGTTGATAGGGGCTTGAAATGTTAGCAGCCTGCCAGCAGCCAGCTCACATGCTTCTTCAAGATTTCTGTTCTCTCAGGTCTGAGCTGATCCAGTTGGTAGCTGTGACACAGAAGACAGCTGAAAGGTCCTACCGGGAGCTCATTGAACAGCAGATCCAGACCTACCAGCGCAGGTCAGGTGACATCCTCTGCTCTTCCCTTGGTTCTGTCAGTTTGAGAGCTCCTTGGGAGCCTATGCTGCTGGAGCAGTGGGAGAGCCTGGCCTAAACAAGAAATTAATCTAAAACCAAAGCCAAGTGTTTTGGTTTCAAATCAATTCATCTAGTTTGGGATGGGGTCACTGTGGATAGTTTTTGGGTGTGTATTGTCTGGGGTGGCCTTTGGGTCGTGGGTGAAGACATCAATGTTCTGATGAGACATGAGTAACTCCTCATTGCCTCCTTCCTATCTCTTTTCACATGCAGCTGGTTGAAGGTGACAGATTATATCTTGGAGAGAAACCTGCCCATCTTTCAACCAGGAGTAAAGGTGAGAGGATGGACAAGGATGGTTTTGAGATTATAAAAATTGCCAGAAACATCTCCCTTGTCATGTTAAAAAAAAAAACCAAACCAAAAAAACCAAACTTTCTTTCTCTCTTGTGCCAGTACTGCTCTGCAGAGTGAGTGCTGTTGCTGGAACAAGGTGGAGAGCAGCACTGCTTTTTCATCTCCCCTGCCCCAGATTCACACAAGTCTCTTTTTCTCTGCCTCCATTCTTATATTTTTCATGTAAGCAGATGCTTCTATTTTAGCTTCACAAAACCCTGAGACCTTCCTTTAGAAGGGACTGGAAGCATAAAGAAGTCTATTTTTATGTCTGTCCTGGATGAAAATTACCCTCGTTAAACCTATTTCAGATGAAAGCCAGTTGCTGAATGCAGGGTGCACTGCTTGCTGCAGCTTTCTCTCCTCCCAGCTTTAGGTGAGGGAATTCAACCCAAGTAGGTAGGATGTTACTTACACTGGCAAACACTGTTGTTGGAAATTTATTTCTGGAAATGAAATAAAATCCTTTCCTTCCTTGTTGCAGCTCAAGGATAAGGAAAGGCAGATGATAAAGGAGCGCTTCAAGGTAAGGTGGTGTTAGGTGGCATAAGAACAGCCTGTAGTTGGTTGGGACAGACAGAACAAACATTTAACTGAGGAGGAGACCCATCTGTCGGTGATCAGCCCTGAAGGGGATAGATCAGGCTCAGTACAGAGACGTGATTGCAGGCCAGATGTTCACAGGGTTTTACTTTGGGCAGGGTTTTAATGACGGGCTGGAGGAGCTGTGTAAGATCCAGAAGGCATGGGCAATCCCAGACATGGAGCAACGGGACAAAATCCGCCGGGCACAGAAAACCATTGTGAAAGAGACCTACGGTGCCTTCTTGAACAGGTGATGATCTCTTGCAACACTGTCCTCTCTTCTTTGGATATACTGAGGTTTTGGTGGACTAGGGCAGCCTGAGCTGAGGCATTTCCCTGCTGTCTTGACTTAACTTCTCTACCTTGTGCACTAGAACATCCCCAGGCTGAATTCTGCTAGTTGTGAACGTCTGCTGTCAGAGTGAGTGCAGGTGTTCTAGCTAGCACAAAGCTCTGAGCCACCCTGTGCTATTCATGTAAAATTCAGGAGACCAGTTAAGTCGAGAAGAACTTTCTCCCTCCAAGATTTCCTGTCAGATTCATGTGCTGGAGTGGAACCAATTTGTGACAGAGGAGGGTCTAGTGGGTTTCTGTGTTGTGTGTTCAATCCCCTGTCACCCAGGGGTTGTCATCTTTTGCAGATACAGCAACGTGCCCTTCACCAAGAACCCTGAAAAGTACATCAAATACCAGGTTGACCAGGTTGGGGATATGATCGAGAAGCTGTTTGACACATCGGCATAAATCTCCAGCTGTTGTGTACTTTCCAGCTGCCAAGTACAAGTCAGCGCTTCCTCAGCAACCTTTAGGACTCCCTTTCCTTCTCCCCTGCCCCATTGTGGTGGGCAGGCTGTTAAACTTGTATTTATCAGATTTATAAACCCATGGGAACACTACCTCCTGGCTGCCTTTGCCTTATTCCAGGGATCCAGAGCAAAGGCTGCAGTGCAGACCCTTACATTTGTGTATCTTCAGGCCCGGGTTTAAATGCTAATGCTTTGATGTGTGGCAGCTGTGGTGAGTGTGTTAGACACAAACCAAAACCAACCAAACAAAATGCCCCAAAACCAAACCAACATACCAGAACAAAACCATGTTATGGGTGCAGCCCTTTTCTTTAGGGCAGGACTCTGTAAAGCTCCGAATGGTGCTGTCTGCTAAGTTGTGTGGGATCCCAAAGGATTTTCACCTCGTTACTCCTGACTGCCATTTAATTCAGGATCCTGTGCCTGGCTGACCTGTGGTCTAGTCACGTACCAGGGATGTTTTATCCCAGAGGTTCAGCAGTGGTTCTCTGTTCCGTGTGAGGCAGGCTGGTGTCATGATGGGGCAGCAAGAAACAGAGGGAGCTTCATGATGTCCTGAGTCACTGCGGCTCCTCACTGACCTGAGGCAGAGTCTGTGAAGAAGTGCTCCCATACTGATTTCCACAAAGCACCTGCTTCCCCCTTACCCCCAATTTTGTCTCTTATCGTCTTAAACCTGACACATCTCTTCCCTGCAAGCAGCCAAGTCCCTTCTCTTCATTTAACTCACAGGCATTGGCTGAGAAAAGTGCTGCTCTCCCGCCTGCCCTGGAGTGACATTGGCAGGGCTGGACTCTGCTATCCTTGCACCCAGGCCTTCCAGAGCTTCAGAGCGCATCTGTTGTTGTGCAATGTCTGGCCGAGCAGCTCCAGCTCCCACCTCAACCCTGCTGCTTGCTCTGTTGGGGGATCTTCTCCATTATTTGCCCATCGTAACACTTGAAGCCCAGGGTTTCCATAGAGCTGGGAGTGCTCACAAATAGCTGCTACTTTGCAATTTGGAGCAAATCCATTATTCACCTGAGCCATTCTTCAGGAGCTGAATGTATGCTGGTGTCTAATTAGCCCAGCAGTGGAAGAGCCCTTGTGTGGCTGCCCCGGGCTCTGCGAGCAGAGCAGGGAGGTGGAGAGGGCAGAGCAGACTGAAAGGGGTGTGAGAACGGATGACAGCAAGGTACAGAGCTGTGTTTTGACCCCTCTGCTGCTGTGCATCCACCCACCCTGCCTTTTCTGTTCCCAGCAGGGAGGCTGCCTTGCTGTGTGAGTATCACAGCTTTGATCTGGGCTGTTGCCCTGGGGAAGTTTGGGTTGCACGTCTGGGAAAGGCTGGGGAGGTGGGCCACCTTGCTCCATGTTGCACTGGATTTGGATGTTAGAGCCTGGATGCTGTCCTGCTGTGGTAGGCCTGGCTGCCACCTCCAAAACCAGCTGGTTTTCAGGTAGTTCTTGGCTTTTCTCAACACTGCTCTCTTCTTCCTCAGCCTGGATCTGAGTGTGAAAGCACTATCTGCTCCCAGTAACATAGAAAAAACAGAAAAAAAGCACCAAACCACCAGATTTGACAGACTGGTCCAGCCCAGAGCTGCACCGCTGTGTAGGTTCAACTCTTGACACCTGCTTGGCTGATTTTCAGGAGTCTGGCTGTGCAGGCTTACAGGACTGACCCAAGAGCCTTCCCTTCCCAGATCTCAAATGCTTGAGGAAACCTGAGGCTTTTACACTAGCTGGTTTTCCCTCTGCCAGCTCCAAGAGCCTCTTGAAAGCTGGCAGGGGCTGGACATAGTGGTTTTTCAGCATAAGCAAAGCGCTGCTGGCTTTCATTACACACGGTACCAAGCCTGCTGGATGCACATGATGACATTCACCAGAAGGAGCTGGATTCCGTCTTTCTGGGTTGTTTCAGCTGCTGTAATGGTCTGGTCTGAATGTCTTTCTCCAAGAGAGCAGTGGAACTTGTGCTGAGGCTATAAAATGTGTTTTACTGCAGCTGATCCCAGGGCAAGGCAAGTCACCTGAAATAATTGCAGGCAAAGTCAGGGGTGGGAAGTGGGAGCTTCTCCTGTAGTAGTTCTGGAGCAGCTGGGACTTGAGCATGTGGGAGCTGGTATCCTCTGTGTGCTGATGCTCTTGTGCTAACCAAACCTCAAAGAAAATACACAAGATCCTTTAGGGGCTGTGAAGAAGGCACATTCCCTTCTCCAGAGGCTCTGGATGTGCTTCTACATGGCCTGTGCTGAAAGAGACATTTCTGGGCTTTGCTGCATGCCTATTCCACCAGAAAAGCTGTACCTGTCTGGGCCTAGCAAGGAGTTGGTCCAGCTCAGCTTGCAGTTGGGGAGATGCAGGCAGAGAATGGGATGCAAAATGTCCCACTCCCTCGTGGTCTCCATTACCAGCACCAGAAGCTGGCTCGGTTGTTTGCTACCCCAGGGATGCCCTGGCTATGTCTGGAGGAATGAAAGGGGGGTGACAGGCTGCTGGGGGCTGAGAGCCTAGTGCGGTGGCAGCTGTGCAGTGAGGAGTTAAAGGAGGTAAGTCCTTGGGGGAGAAGTGGATTCTGCTGCTCCCAGGTATGTGGCTCTTATGTGGGAGTCCAAGACCCTCCTTTTCCCCGAGCTGAAGGGAAAGCGGAGCCGCTTTGTCCCGAAATCCAACCTCCCACTTGTCCTGGCTCTGGCCCTTCCTGCACCATCTGCCTCTGCCCTGCTCAGGGGATGGACACGGGGAGGTGGATGGCTCTCAGCCCTGTGGAGGAGCCGCTGCGGCAGCCAGAGCCAATTGGGAGCAACAGCACGCTCCATACAGAGCCCCCCTTCCTTGGGGGGGAGCAGGAGGAGCTGTTCACCCCCTTCCTTGGAGGGGGGAGCAGGAGGAGCTGTTCACCCCCTCGCAGCTGACCTCAAGTGTCCGTGCTGTGCGGCGCTGGGAAGCGTGCGCCTTGGCTTTTTATGGTAAGGAATGTCTTTGAAACGTTAATTAAGAGCACTCATAGCAGCCAGTGCCTGCCGACACTCTCACAGGCGAGTGCTTCACACCCCCACTGAGAGCTGAGTGGGCCCAAGCGATGCTGAGGGCACAGAGTGGGGCCACACACCTGAATGGCCTCAGACCCCCCTGCCTTCCCCTCTGCTTTCTCCAATGCTCCTGCAGGGCTTAATGCCTTCCCCTCACCTCCTGGTTTGCTCCGGCTGCCGGTGAATCCCCTGAGACGGACAAGGACGAGCTGGAGATGTCTCTGACTCCCAGGGTTTTGGGTCTGGAGCCCATTTGTCTGGTTTTTGGGGTGGGTTTTTTTTCTGCAGTGAGCCAGGAGCGGTAAAGTTGCCAGGGGCTGGGGATGCTACCTGCTCTCTGCTGACTGGTTTTTTGGGCAGCAGAAGGGTTTGTCAAACCCCGCTGGGACAGGGACAGGCTCTGGGGTCCCTGCAGCCACCCTGCTTCTGCTGCACTTTGCAGTTGGGAGCTGAGGAACTTCAACCCCGCCCCTTCCCTGCCAGAGTGTTTGAAAACAAATCAAAGCCACAGACCAAAACAACTTCAACAGTGAAAAATCTGCGCTCTAGAAAGCTTGAGCTACCCTGAGGTTTCAGCCAAGTACCCCTTGTGTCCCTGCCCACCATTGGGCTTGATGGCAGCTGAGTTTAGTCTTTATTTTCCACCCCTAATCAATCCTGCTTTTATTAAACTTTAACCAGAACATCAGAACTTGCAGCAGGATTCATACAAGATAAAACCTCCCAAGGGGCCAGATGGGAAGCCTGTCCCCACTCAGCTGGGAGGCTTGCTGAGCAGCAGCAGCAGGTCATGATGCTCTTGTGTTTGCCATTTAGGTCTGATATGCTCCGTTTGGGTGAAAGTTGTTGCCCACCATGGTTTGTTTTTGCAGCAAAACCTTGAAGGGCTGATGAAGGGATAGACCGGGTGAGAGGGAGATGGTTTCATTCTCAGAAGAGCTGGGGCAATGGCAGATACTCTGGGGAGGTATTGGCCGTCTTTATTTCAGTAGCATCCAGTAAAGGGTGTACTGAGCCAGCAGCTGCCACAGGCTTCCATCTTGCTGCCTGCAATGGAGCAAATACCGATTCACCAGTGAGGATCCATAAAAGGAGGACTCACAGATGTGTCACACCACAGAGACCCACTGAAACTGGTCATCCCTAATCATTGCAATGCCCCTTGCTGCTCCTGTGTGAGGATGCGAGCCAGCGTGTGAGCTGTGGCGTATGTTGGAGGCAATTTTGGGGGTGCTGAAGGCAGGAGTGAGGTACAGCCTCCAGCTCGGTGCTATGCCACATCTGCCCAAGTGTCACTTGCTGGGGTCTTGCTGCTGACCAGTGAGTAGAAATGAACTGGTGTTGGCTGTCCCTGCAGCCTGGACAGGGGGGATGCAGCAATGCTTTGGGCTGGGAGCTGAGTTTGCGGTGTCCTGGGATGCATCTTCAAAGCACATGGGGGTAGGTGGGGAAAGGGGGCACTGGCAGCCCTGGAGAAGTTACATGGCAGAGCAGGGCTCAGCCCTGGGCTTGGGAGGCTGTTGGATGCAGACAAGGCAGTGCTTCCAAACTCCTTACTCTGCACACAGGGGTTTTCTGCCATCCCCTTGAGCCTTGCTGAGCCCTGACACAAGCGGTCTGTCTGTGGGTGGAGGGCAGTGACATCCTCCCTAGCTCTGCCTTCGAGATCGCACAGGAGTCTCACTCTGCAGGGATTTATATCTCCAAGGCACAGCTCCCTCCTTGCAGTCTCAGCCCCTGCCTGTGCTGACACCCACCAGCACCAAGGAGCTGGGAAGCATTGAGTCACTGACATTGATTTGGGGGTTTTGTGTTACATCTAATTAGCGATTGTGCTGGGAGTCTCTGCACATAGCTCTGCTTGTGGTGCTTTAAAAAACTTACCTTATTTTTCTTTCCTGGGCTTTTTTTGCATGTCCATACACACACAGACTCTGTCCCATTGATTCTGTGCGTTCAACTGCATCATCAGGGTGCTGCTTTTGTGTCGCTCCCGCTGAAGAGAGTTCCTGAGTTTCTCCTTTGGGAGACCAGCTCTGCCAAACTTTGGTGAAGGCTCTACTTCATCATCAATTTGCTTCCCTCTCATTTTGTCCTCTCGCCTTGGCCTTGTTTGGGAAGATGCTGGCTGACCATGGGATGTGGTGGTGGACGCATGGCTGGTGTGCCTAGGAGGATGCCCAGGACTGGGCATACCCTGGGGTGGCACAGGAGATGGCTCCATGTTGTTCAGAGCAGGAGGCACCATGGACAGGCTGCTGCATAGGTGCTAGCTCGTTTTTGCATGCTGTTATTTGTCCTTTGTGCCTTCCCCCAGTGTCCAGGCTGCCACTGTCACAGAAATGGGCTTTGGGATGCTTCAACTGCGTTGTACCCGTGGCAGTTGGCAGTCTGTTTGCCCCACAGCCTGGACCACCACCCCTGGGATTTGCAACCCCCACCTCTTTGCCCACTGTTTCTTTTTTATTATTATACTATTTATTCCTAAACCCATTTCTCCCGGGGCTGAACATGAGCATCCCAGGGCTCTGCTTACAGTGCCGGTGTTCCAGCAATGTCAGGGCTCCTCAAAAAGACCCAAAGCTGTAAAACAAGCAGCTGTCTGCGACAAAGCCAAGCCAAAGGGGAGCAGTGATGTCATCACACCGTGTGTCGTTTTGATGAGCTGTTCTGAAGAGGTGACCCAGACCCTTTTCTCTTCTGGCCAGCAGACATGGTTCTAAACTGCTAATCGTATTTTGAGCCTTTTTCCCATGCACTGCAAAAATACCTAGGAAACAAACTGAGTTTATGAAATTCATGGTAGTTCAGCACTTTTCTCCTGTTGGTTGCTGTAAATCTGCTTTCACCAGGGTGGGACTGCGGGACCTGCTGCCTGTACAGACGGAATGCTGTCACTCGGGGTCAGCCCCAACTGAGTCGCTGACCAGAGTCATCTTCGTCATCTTCAGCTGTTCTGTGGTGGGTATGATGCTTCCACCAAAGGAGCTAATGTAGCTGCAAGAAGTGTGTCCCCAGAGACCAAACTTCACTGTTCAGAGTCATCTCCCAGCCTGAGGACAGCTTGGTGCTGGACGTTTAAGAGGTCGGTGGCCGTGCTGTGGTCTGGGCTTTTCCCACGGTCGGCTTAAAAGTGGCACCAGAAGCCTCCCTGGGGATGGGAAAGGAGTTGGAGGCACGACCGGCTGCCCTCTGCCTGGCCCTGTTCCCTGCAGGTCCCCTGGGACCGGGTGCTGCGTGCTGGGTCACAGTGAGCAATCAGTAGCAAGAGCAGCAGCAGCCCCAGCTCCAAACCCCCCAGTGCTCACCCCATGATGAGATGAGATACCGGGTACATCCCAGCTCCTTTCCCCTCCCTCCCAGGGTTCTTTCTGGGTAGCTCTCAATCCCCTTCCCAGGGCACGAGGTGTGGATTGAGGTTTGCTGGCTGGTTTGTACATCTGTGAACCAGTTATTTCTTGTGAACGCTATAAAAATATGAACTCAGGAATGACTCCTGTCTTCTCTGGGAACTCGGCCCTGCACAAAAGGGAACAACCTGGGCTTGAAAGTGAGTGCCAACTCCATGGGGTTTCCTGGGGTATGACCTGGGGACCAGCGCCATGATGCCCTGCAGCATCTCAGGAGATCTGTGTGAAAGGAGAACAGATCTGGGGGGTGAGACAGAGGGGAGCAGGTTCTGTGTCTCCTTTAGGGGACATGGGACACAGCATCCCAGGCATGTCAGTACAGGGACTTCTATCCTTGGGCTGTAAAGAGATGGTGAGCCCCTGTCTACATCCTCAAGGTGAGCAAGTAACAATGCCCAGGAGAGGGGCTGAACCCCTCAGCGTGGTGGGGGATCCACTGGAGCCAGGTCCTGTGGCTTTCTGAACAGAGGTAGATGAGAGGAGGAGGAAGATGAGGCTTTTAGCTGTGTCTGTGTAACTGATTCACTGTTTTGCCTGGCCAGGAAGACTTGGGCTGGGGAGATAAATGCAGATATAAGTAATGGAACTATTTATACACTCGTTGTGTGTGACTTATGCTGTGAGCGGGCCTAGACTAAATATAATGGTTATTGATAGGAGGCAGCGGCTGATTTATGGCCCTCTGTATGGGGGCAGGAAGGTCTGGTTATAGTAACACTCCGTGGGGGAAAACAAATGTTTGACAGCCAGAAGTTTTCTGGGAAGGAAGGCCAAGTGCTGAGGATGGGTGTAGGGCAGTGTGGTGTGGGAAGGCACAGGGCTGCATCAGGACCCAGACCCTGGAGCAAAACCCTGGAGACAGCCAGGGTCCCCGATGGAAACAGTCTCCCCCATCACACCCCAGACCTGTCACAGGGATGTTGTGAGGAGGGAGATCTATGTAGACAGATTTGCACTCTCAACAATGGCAATTTATAGAGACCTGAGCTTCATGGGTGCTTGGTGCTGCCGGGGCATAGCCCTGGCACTGCAGGGGTGCTCAGCACAGCCCAGCCAAGCCCAACTCACATATCCTTTCACTACCTCCTCTGGCTGTGCTCTGCCACAGGGTTTTCAAAAGAGTTAATCAATCCTATTCCTGTGATGATGCTTCTGGCAAGATGATGATGGTTCTGTGAATAAAGCCCTCAGCTGCTGGCAGTCACAGGGGTCAGCCGCCCATGGAGCCTTTGCGGTGGTAAGAACAGGAGCCTCACATCACATCAGCCTTGTGTCACATCAGCCTTGACACATCAGCTGTGTCAAGGGGAGCATGGGACCGACCCTGGGTGCGCCTGCTCGGACGGAGATAACCCAAGCCCTCTGCTCCCTGACTTCCTCCAGCTTGCCTCCAGCCAGTGGGTCTCACCACCCCTCCAGCACCCACCTCTCCTTTGCTGTGGACCACAAGGGTGTCTCAAGGGAGCGGGACATGGGATGCAGGATGGAAGGCTTTATTGTGGCTTCTCCAGCTGCCTGGGGTCCCCCAGCACCCGCGCAGCCCCACTGTCCGGCCCCACACCACAGCCACAGGAACAGTGCCAGTGCTTTGCTTTGCTTTGCTGTTGTCTGATTCACCTCACCTGGGCTGAGGTGCTGAGCCGTGCCCAAGCTGTCTGAAAGCATTAAAATCCTCCCCAGTGCCCACCCACTGATGTCCTGCTCCACTTCCTCTGGCAGCATGACATCTCCCAAGGGGCCACGGCTGTGCTCCCCTGGCAAACAAGCTCCCCCCTGCTCCTTGCCTTGCTGGTTTTCAGTGACCTCCAGATGCTCTGCAGAGCCTTGCACGCCCTGAAATGACAGGGACAAGCCACAGTCAGCAGCACAGTACAGCAGCACAGCCCTCAGCAGTCCTGTGCTTGGGCTACAGCACTTGTCGCGGTGACAGATGCTGCTTTCAGCCATGCTCCATCTTGGGGAAAGCTCACCCAAGCCACAAAGGTTTGTCTCTTGATTCCTATGCTTCTAGCTTGGATTTTCCCATCCAAGACAGGTTTGTGCCCAGGTGGCTGTGGCAAGCACTGCCCTGGGACACAGCTGAACTGGGCCACAAAGGAACCAAGACTGCCTGAACGTCCCTGAAAACGCACCCCACTAAGTCCAGGTAAGAAGATGTCGTATTGGTGGGAGACACTGGAGCTTTCAAGTAGGCTCCAGGTGCAGATGCCGCAGGGCATCAGCCTGTCTGTGACAGTGAAATGAGTGAGCACACGAGACTTGATTTGGGGGTTTGATCTCTCTGCTCTCAGCAAGTGCTTGATGGAAACAAATCCTGCCCTTGGGCTCTTCGGTTGGTCGCTTGGCTGAGTCCAAGCCAGCGGTATCATTTTAACAGTTACGATATCTGGGTGCATTTGAATGAACAAGGGTACGAGTTGATGCATTTTGACCCAAAATGTAGCCCACCCCCAGGCCTGTGATGCTGCAGGAGACTGCGAAGCCATGGGGTGAGAAGAAGCTCTGCTAAGTCATGTTGAAGGTGATGAAGGACTTGTCCACTTTCTGCTGATGTCCTACTGGCTCTGCCTGCTCCCAGGGGTGGGCTGGGACCTTGCAGCGCAGGGATGAGTGGCCAGGCAGGGCTTCGCTGATGTGGGTCACCTCACTGAGCTCTGCCTCCAGTGTGCTGACAGTGTTTGTTGCCTGGGCCATGTGTACCTTATTGGCTGCCTTCTTGTGCAAGAGGCAGATGAAGATCTTCTTGAAGCCCTTGCGGAAGTGTTTGGAGACCAGGGCATAGACAATGGGGTTCACACAGGAGTTGGCATAGGAGATGAGGTGTGAGAGGATGCGGAGCACATACGTAGCATGATTGAGAGGGAAGTACCCAAACCAGACGCAGAGGATGACCAGGTGATGGGGCAGCCAACAGAGGCAGAACAGGACAGCTACAATGATGATCATCCTGGTGACCTTCCGCTTGGCCTTCTTGGACTCAGACATGTCTTGGAGAGGGTCCACAGACCTCCACAGGTAGCGAATAGTCCGCATGTAAGTGAGGCTCAGGATCAGCACTGGGATGATATAGCTGAAGATGAAGGTGCAGATGTCCATGACTTTGCGCTGTGTGATCTCCCAGATGGGGTGGCAGACAGTCACATTGCCCAGCTGGAACTCCTTGTAATAGCTGAGGTAAGGGCCCGAAAAGATGAAGGAAAGCCCCCAGATGAAGCAGATAGCCATGAGAGCATTCCTGGGTGTCCTCAGCTCCCTCGAGTGCAGCGGGTATCGTATGGCCAGATACCTGCATGGGAGAGGGAGAGGGACGTGGCTGCAGTCCTGGGAGAGTGCGCAGCACGGTTCCAGGAGCAGACCGGAGAAAGGGCAGAAGTGATGGATCTGAGCTTTCCAGGGAAACTAGTCACACATCTGATTCTCAGATGCCTATAAGTGTCCCAGGGAGTGAGGAGGATCCTCTCCCCTGACCCTGTCCCATCACCCTCCCAGCTACCAGCAGTGCTCATGGGGAAGACAGGGACAGTCCCCTTCTGTCCCTCATCCAGGAGATCCTCACTTGACCATCAATCTGTCTGGTACAAGCAATAGCAGCAGTGAGGATGTGGCAGCAGGAGGAAGTCCCCAGGATCCCTAGGCACCGTACTGCTCGCGCTGGCACATACAAAAGCATGTCACCCATTTTCAGCTCTGCAATTAGCTGGTTTCTTAATTATGCCCAGACCTAGGGGCTCATGCAAGCCCCCACTTGCTTGACACTTCTGTTCCTCCCTGCTCTATGGGAAACATGAGGAGAGGCAGATCTTGGGGGGCTGGGGGAACTGTCCTGGCATCCAGTGCAGTGTCACGATGGGATAACAGGATGCATCCAGCCCTGCTCCGGGGCTGCTGCAGTTCTTCCCATGGGACTTTCACGGGGACTCCCCACATCCCACTGTCTCAATGGTTTCAAGCATTGAGCAGAGCAGTACCAGCAGCAATCTGGCTCTGGCTTGCTGGAGGTTAGCAACTTGCCAGTCCCTGCAGAGCCAGGGCTGAGCCAGCAAGGGGTAAAGCTCCCATGCCCCTGGGGCCAGGCTGGGACAGTCTCTGGGACAAGGGACAGGACCAGGACACAAAGGGGCTTTTTGCGAATAAAAGGGGAGCATGGGAAAGGGAGGGTCCCAGTTCAACACAGCCCTCCCCCCACCCTGCCCCCCCACCCCCCCCACCCCAGTGCTTTCTCGTCCTCGAGGTTTGCTCAGTTTGCTGTGGGATGTTGGCTGTTGGGAGGGCAGGGGCTCTCCCCATGCATCCCCTGAAAAGCTGGGACTGTGCAGGGACCCAGCTTTGCTTCTATCTGGTTTTCTATCTCTGCTTCAGCTGCCAGCTTCAGGGGCTGAAAGCCTTCTCTGGTCACTGTGGGGCAAGGGTTCCTGATCCAACCCTCTCTGCTGGCCCCCATCCTCGATGATGGCATTTCCTTGCACACACAAACTGGCAACTACTCCCAGTGAGTCCCTGGAGGACCTGGTTCCTGGGGATTCAGTACCCTCTCCTGCCTGAGAAGGAGAAGCCGCAGGGCCCAGGAAGCCCCCCACCCATTCCCATTCCTACCTGTCAAGGGAAACAGTGGCCAGGGTGAAGCTGCTGGCGTACATGGTGAGGTAGATGAAGAAGTGGACGGCCTTGCACATGAAGGGCCCAAACACCCAGCCCTCCAGGGTGTAGATGGTGGCTTGGAAGGGGATGCAGAAGAGGATGAAGCAGAGGTCAGCCACCCCCAGGTTGAGGATGAAGAGGTTGGTGGTGTTCTTCGCCTGCCCATTGCGCAGCAGCACAGCCAGAACCAGGCAGTTGCCCACCGTGCCCACGAGGAAGATGATGAAGTAGATCAGCGGGATGATCAGGGACTCGGGCTGCCAGCCCGCTGCAGAGTCTGTTGCTGAGCTGTTCATGACTAGGAGTGCACAGAGTGTGCAGCAGGGATGGACGGGGGGAGTGTGCGTGGGGAGTGTGCTGGGGAGGCTTGTGGGAGGTGCACGGAGAGGGTGGTGGGGGTGCACGGGAAAGGGGGTACACAGAGAACACAGTGGGGGGTACACCAGGGACTTCGTGGGAAAGGGGGGGTCATGGAGAGCACACTGAGGAGCACAGCAGGGATGCAAAGGAGAAGGGGGTGCACGGAGAGTGCAGCGAGGAGTGAAAATGGGTGTGGGGAGAGTGCACGGGAGATGCGGGGTAAAGAGGGTGCACGGGGAGCGTGCAGGGGACCCCACCGGAGAACCGGACGGGGTTACACGGGGCGGGCAGCTGGGCTGCACGGCAGCTGGGTGCCCTTCACCTCCTCCGGCTCGGCCGGGATCCCGCGGCCGGTCGGCGCGGCTCCGGCGGCGCGACTCGGCGCTCCCCCTCCCGCCGGCGGAGCGGGGGCGGCTCCGGCTCCGGGGGGCTCCGGGGCGGCGGTTCCCGCCCAGGCCCGCGCCCCGCGCCCCGACCCTTCCGTCACCGCCCTGGGAAGGGGGGAGCCCGGCCCGCCCCCGCCGAGATAAACGCCACCCCCCGAGGGATATTGGCGGCAGGACCCCCCTCCGCCCCGGGAGGCGGCTAAATGCCCTTCGGTGCCGCGCCTCTCCGGGAGGGTGCTGAGGTAGCCCAAAGCGAGCTGGACACACAAAATGGGGGTGGGGGTGGGGGGAAGGGTTCCTTATTGCTCGCCCCTGCAGCGGTTAATGGCTGGTCTGACCATCTCCCGGTCAGCTACATGGGCGAGGTAACGCAGGGAAGCGAACACACGGCCTTGCTGAGCCCTCTGCTTGAGGGTGCTGTGCTCTCACTGGGAAAAGCAGGCAAGCAGGAGCAGCGCAGAGAGAAGGCAGGCATCCCGTAGAGCCCAGCAGGTCCTGAGACCCAGCAGCACAGCTCTGCCTTCCCGTGCTGGTCCCAGTCTGGCCACATACCCCTGGGGAGTCACCAGTGGTGCCTTTGGGGTTCCCTGACCTGTGGCCAGCTCGCAGGGAAGCCAGGTCTACCCTCATGCTGCAAAGAAAAATACAAGGGAAAACACCCAGCTCCTTCCTAACCACCCATGCAACTTTCAACCTGCAGTATCACAGGGAAAGATCAATAGCACAATCCCCCATCCAGAATCAGTTCCCAGCCAAATCAGTTCCCAGTCTGAGACCTGGGATGTTGAACAGTGGTTTGGGCTGGGGATCTGGCCTCCATGGGAGACCGAAAGTGAGAAAAAAGGCTCCCAACCCTCTTGTTCTGTCAGGACAGCACAGGATGCTCCATGCAGGGTGTGAGTTTCTGGAGCCAGTCACCCTCAGTGGTTTATCCTCCACAGCTCTCCTGCAACACCAAAGGCAGCTCGGACCCACCACCTTGCTGCCAGGCTCTCACCATAAGCTCTGCTTGATGTGGTGCTGCAGGTCTGTGTCATCTCCCTCTCCCTCTGCCCTGGAGGAAGAGCAGAGCCAGCTCTGCAGCAGGAACCCATGTACCGAGCCAGACTTTGACAGTTTTATTCTTCTGCTTACAGACTCCAGAGGAGCAGCGAAGGTTTATGCCACCATAGGATGAAGGCAGCATGGCAGAAACATGCCTGCGCTAAACCAAACAGCCATTCTGCCACTGGAGCAGGTTCCTGGATATGTGACATGCATCTTTGTGTTGGGATAGTGGGATGTGACTGCTGCAGCACCAAGCTAATCCAAGTCTGTCGGACCCACCATGGCCCTGAGAAAGGAGCAGTTATTGGTAAAACATGCTTTGGTTGCCACATCTCTGCATCCTGAACACACAGTTTGGTTTAGATAATGAATGGATCCCTGGGAGGCATGGTAGAAACCAAAACCAGGCAGAAATGACCCAACAGATTTGCAATGGAAAGCTGCAGCTTGAGGACTTGGGTTTTTTTTTTTCCCTTTGAGCTTTCATATACAAGAGAGGGAAGGAGAGCGCTGAAGTCAGAAAAAAAGAGGTCATAGCTGAGCCCTCTGATGGGGAGAGGAGCAAAAATGACTGCTTGCTGTAGGATGGCAGCAGCAAACTGCAGCCAGCCTGGCTGGCCTGGAGAGGTCTGGGCAGGGGAGCCCAGTAGGAACACTTGTTGGGGCAGCTCCATGTTCTTACGGCTGTGTTAGTTTAAGACAGGAGATATTCAGAAAAGTTTGGTGTCTGTCCCTAAAGAGGTATTTCTAAGCTTGGTTTGAATATTTAAACCCCTTGAGCAAGAGGACCTGGTCTTAACTGGTTTATCCCTTAAAAGAGCTGCAAGGATGTGCTCTGGGATTTGGGTTTGTTTGTGGCTTTTGAATAAGAAGAGTTTCATTTTTTACCAGGTATACAGTCAGGTAAGGGTAGAGGTGCTACACATGCTGTGGCTGGAGGGGGAGTTTCTGGCCAGGGCTTGGCCGAGGGGAAATTCAGCCTCTCTCCAAAGGGCTTCCTGGGGCAGTGGGCTGGAAGTGTCCTGGGAAGGTGTGAAGGGCAGGAGAAGCTGTGGGATGCCACAGCAGCGCGGCCCTGGTCAGGCACAGTGTGGCAGCGCCTGATGGGTCCCTGCTCCCAGGAAGAGGCACCTGGGTGGTGTCAGAGGGCCATGGCAGGTATGTCCACGTTTGATCCTTGGCCTGGGGTGAGCCAGCTTGGCTCCGGCACCGGCTGCACTTTGCAAGGACTCTCAGCTTCTGGCTTGCTGCAGCCTCCTCCAGCCACTTTAGCCATCTCGGGGTGGTGAGAAGCTCAGAGACAGTCCTGAGGAACAGTTCTGTGTGAGGGTCTCAGCGCCCCCCCCCCCGCCCACCCCAAATCATAGCTGTCTGCCAAGGAGAGACATGGTTTGGCTGAGTTGCAGCTGTGGGGCTGGCGCTATGCTGGGCAGAGCAGTCCCTTTAGCCAGAAAATGAGCAGGGCTAGGGGGCTGATCCTGGCATTTGGGGTGACCCTGCGGCAAAGGAGGGGACAGGGACCCCGTCATGGGAGCTGGGAGGTCAGCCCCGGGTGGGATGAGTGGGGCAAGGCAGGATCCAGCGGGGGGGCGGGGGTGGGAAGCGAGGGGCGGGGGTGTGTGTATCCCAGCCCTTGGCACCCCCAGAGCCAGCCCAACTGGATGGGGAGGGGTGATGCATCCCAACTCCTGGCACCCCCTGAATCCGGCGAGAGGTCTCTTCATCCCAACCCTTGGCACCCGCCGCCCCAGCGCGCGCTGTGTGGGCAGCTCCCCCTCCCGGATCCTCCCCTATATCCCGTCTACCCCCGCGGCGGATACGCTCGTCATGGCCTCGGCGAGCGCCTCTTCTCCCCTGTCCCATGATGCAACGCTGCGGCGGCGGCCCGGGCTCAAGATGGCGGCGGAGCGGCAGGGAGCCGGTGGTGGCCGCGGCGGGGCGGAGGAGGAGGAGGAGGCGGCGGCGGCGGCGGCGGCGGCGGTGCGGAGGAGAACAAGGAGAACGAGAGGCCGGCGGGGGCTCAGGCCGGCAGCCTCGGCGACAGCCTGGGCTTGGAGAGCATCCTCTGACACGGCGGTGGCAGTGGGGGGACGTGGCAGTCCCGGCCCCGTGGGCGGCGGGGGACGTGGCGGCCGCTGTGGGGAGCGCGGGGGCTCCCATGCCCCGGGCGGGTGGGTCCGCCCAGGCCGCGCTGCCCCATGACTCAGGCGGGAGCCGTGCTGTGGGCCCTAGGGCCGGGCCCCGGAGGCTCCGGGTGGTGCTGCCGTGAGAGGCGGCGCGGGGCCTAGGCTGACCCGGAGGCGCCCATGCCGTCCCTGGCCGCAAGGGTTTGACGTGCGTGAAACCGTGAGGCCAGCTTTGCATCTCTGAATCGTGGATTTATTCTTTACCTTTGTAGCGTCTCCTTCCAAGCCGCCTGGCAGCTGTCGTCAGCCTGCAGAGCAGAACTCTGTGCCAGGCTGTGTGAGGCAGATAAGAGCAGGTTTACAGTAATTTTCTGGTGGTAATCTTCGTTCTTGGAGAGGGCAGTGGTGGATAAATTAATCTTACAGGTACGCTGTGGTGGCGAACAGGCTCTGCTATATTTAGCACTTTTACAGTCTGATGTGATGTGTAAAGCTCGTGGCGTTTTTGTCGATGAAACTTTTGTGTGAAATCAGTCCAGCTGTGCAGCTGTGATAGGGCTGGGCAGGAGGAGTAAGGTTGCAGTTTTCCATTTAGTAGATGGTAGCTATTGTAAAGTTAGTGACTGTCGAGTAAGATTTAGATGTAGTAATTGCCCTTACTACGTTGGGAATATTTAAGTTAATGAAAAAATAAATGATTCAGGGGATATGAATTCAGTGAGTGACTGCACAGGAGAAAAGCCTGAAAAACTTAAGTAGATGACAAGGTGCTGTGTTGAACACCACAGCTTGACTTGGTTGTTCCACGAATGCAAGCTAATTCAGTATAATAACTATTGATACAGGTTTTTAATACTTAAGAGACTTTCTTTTAGGTGCAGTTCCAAGAAGTCAATCTGATAGATATCTGCTGTTTTAAACCTCAAAAGTCCAGTAGTTTCTTTAGCTATAGTAACAGAGTTTCTTTTGGAGGTGTCATTGCATAGTCTGGTTTTGTGTTTTGGTTGGTTTTTTTTTTTAAAGGCTTCTTAGTAAAGCTTAAAAGGGAAATTTTGGGATATAAATACATACAGCACAGGGATTTCTTGTTTATGATGTGTATTTTATTTCACAAAATAATTTGCCGTGTAAACCGAAGGGCTAACATCAGTATATTTCCTAGAATGCAGCAGGATTTTATGTGCCAGCATAACTAAGGGAATAAAGCACGTGCAGGATGCACAGAAATTAAAGGTGCAAAAGAATGCAGAGCCTGAACAGAGGTTGTGGAGTGATGCTATCTTAGGTTGCAGGCCATCGCGTTCTGCCATGGAATACTTGTTACAGTGATACGTAGTAAGCCTGGAAATGTGTTAGGAAAGTTGAGTATAAATTAAGCCCCAAAACAACTTCCCCAGTTCTCTTTTTATGGGGGTCTTTGTATTCAGAAGCCAGTCTGTGAAAGTCAGGAAGGCAGCAATGATTCTGCTTTGATTTTGTACTTTCCCTGAGAGAAGGGATGTTTAAGGGCAGGAAAGCTTCTCTCTATTTCAGTTTTGCCAACAAAACTGTGTCATAGGTGTGACTGGGGAGGGGTGTATTGGCCTAGATGCATCTGTTGGTGTAGTTTATTACTCTGAAATGAGCTATAGTAAGACTGAGACTTGTGTTTTTCTGTCTGCTTGTGGTATATCTTCGTTCAGGCCTTGATGATGGGCATAAAACTCTGAAGTGAGTGGTGGAGTCTTCTAAGGCCATCAGTTCTTGCAGCTCTGTGTTTTTAGGAGTTTTTTTGGGTACCCCTCTGTTCAAAGTGTGTTGCTTAATGGAACCTATAAAGTTCCCTTCTGTTATTTTGGGGTAGAACAGTGAACTGGTAACAGCCTGTGTTATCAATCTGCCTTAACTCAAAGTGCAGTCCTTCAGATTGTGAAGGAGTCCCAGCAGCAGCATGGTTTGCGACATGGAGACTTCCAGAGGTACAGGTCAGTAAACAGTGTGGACATCTTGGAGCTACTAGCGTGGCTTGGCTTTATTTAAAATGTAAACCTGATGTAGCAGGTGACAAAAGTGATCTGCTGAATAAACACTCCTTGTGACAGGTTGCTTCATGGGAAGCAGGGTACACTTTTTTCTGTCATTAGACATAATACTCTCTGACTGTTCCATTTAGGCAGATATAGATTGGCACTTGGTTCCCTCTTGCCCTTTCAAAGCTTGTTTGTTACCAAATAGTAAGGAGAACCTCCTGTTTTGTTGAAATCAGGACTTTTTACATGTCTTCTTACCTTTCTTATATTCTGTTAACCACTGGTTTACAGCTAGTTTATAAAGAACCTTGTACCGTATGTCATATATGGAGTTTTTAGTTGTTAAAAGGTTGCCTGTCACAACCTTTAGTCCTCTTTTCCTTGGAGAGTGCAGTAAAGAGGAACAAAATTGTTCCTTGGCCAAACTGACTGTGGTCATCTATTCTTTAGGGGTTATTGCTCCCGTAGGCTAAGGCGACTCCGAAAAACTCTCAACTTCAAGATGGGAAACAGGCACAAGTTCACTGGGAAGAAAGTAACTGAAGAGATTCTCTCAGACAACAGGTACAGTCACTGGATGGAATCAAGCAGTTTCTTTCATTTAAGTTTTCTCTTTTCACGTGGGTGCAGTAGAAAACTGTTCTGTGCAATATAGTCAGATGTTTCTTTTCAGAGATGCATGGTGTTGATCTTGAAAGATGAAAGTTCAGGCTGCAGTGCAGTGCACTACTCGGATCATGCTTCCTCATCTGAGCAAGTGGGAGAAGAGGGAACATCAACAGTCAATTCCTTCACTTCTGTCATAGTTGATACAATGGGTTCTTTTCATAATTGGTAAATTACTTTGAAGAGAAAACACTTACTAAGATCTGTTGAAAAGTAGCCACGTGAATACTGGTAACGTAAATGGTGTAGCCAGCAAGATTGTTGTTGGAGACATAATCCCTTCCCTTTGAATAGAAATATTTGGTTGCAGGTTTCACTTAGATCTTCAGAATCTGGCAGAATTAGTGTCTGATGGAATGCCTGGAGAATATTCCAGCATCCTGGCCTCATTTCCTGGTTTTTCAAAACACTTCACATGTCTCCTGTGTAATCTTTTCTTACAGGGAAAGAAAACATGATGCTGTCTCCACCTGTATTGTTAAGAAGCTAGAAGCATTATAGCATTAGCTGTTGGGAAAACAGACTTGTTTACCTGTATCGAACCAGTGTGAAGAGGGACCTGAAGTCATAAATTCCTTGTCTTCACCATGTCTGTGGTGGTGCTACAGAGTGATACCAGATTCTCTTCCTCAGGTGGATGACTACATGCCTGTAGTGAGAAAAACAGTAGAAAACAGTTAGGGATAATATGACTTTGTGTGCTTTGAATAGTAGGGAATAAGAGCATCTACCTCTTCCTAACCAACGCTGAACTTCTGTTACCAATCTTTGCAGATCGTGTGGCAGGGAACTAGTGGTGATGTGATAATAGTTGTTGGGGCAGCAGTGCTTTTTCATGAACCTTCCTCTGCTCCACAGGTATTTGCTGTTGATTCTGATGGATGCAGAGAGAGCCTGGAGTTATGCCATGCAGCTGAAGCAGGAAGCAAACACAGAACCTCGCAAACGATTTCACTTGCTGTCTCGCCTGCGCAAAGCTGTGAAACATGCTGAAGAGCTGGAGCGACTGTGTGAAAGTAACCGAGTGGATGCCAAAACAAAGCTGGAAGCTCAGGTACCCACTGATACTTTGATCTTGATTTATACCAAAAGCAGAACATGAAACTGTTGGATTTTGGGTGAAGAGCAATAGATAAAGAAAATGGACGGAATCTCAAGCTGGATAATGTCTCTTGGCATAGCTTGGACTTGGTGTTAACGCAGCTGCTGGAATTGCAGAAATAGTGTTAAGAAGTTTCAAGTGTATCAAGTGATTATCCCTTCCATTAAAGACCAGTACCATTAATAAAAGTAAAAAGACTTGAGAGAGACTGAGATGATGCAGCACAGCCTAAGATGTTATGCTTATCTGCTGAGTTCTGCGTGTTGGTCTTTTTAATGTCATACAGTGGCCAGCTAAACCCCAAACCTTGTGATCTGGTTCCTGGAACACAGAAAGCAACTGTGGTGCTCTTTGAACAAGGGGCTGCAGTGGTACTCAGTTAATTCAAGGTACCACTTTTGCTTATTGCTGGGGGAAAAAAACCAAGCTTGTGACATCAGTGGGCCATATTGATTGCATAAAAAGCAAGAAATGTCTTACTTTCAAAACATAGCGATGTCAGTTAAAAGGAAAAGTGGTAGGTAGCTAGTAACCTGTAATCCAGCTCAGTTGTCTTCTGTGGGAAGACCAGATGAAAAAGGAAAGGCTTAATTGCTTGCTGTAGGCGTCACGGCAGCTTTCCCGCTAAAGGCCATACAATGCAGGCTGCTTGTCTTAGGGAAATTAACTGGCATGTGTGCTCTCTGCAGGCTTACATGGCTTACCTCACAGGGATGCTTCGTTTTGAACACCAAGAGTGGAAGGCTGCAATGGAGGCTTTTAACAAATGCAAGTGAGTTTCCCCACTTTGCTTCGTAAATAGTTTTGGAACAGTTGTAGTAAGCTTATGTACTGTATGTACGGTAACTTGTTGTTTACCTAATGGTGCACTTAACTGGAAGGTACTGCTGAGGAAATAGCATCCTCAGTAGAGACAAACTGTTTCTCAGAAAGCGACATGCCTTGCAGTGTTGATGTGTATTCTTTGCTGTAGGACCATATATGAAAAACTGGCCAATGCTTTCACGGAAGAACAAGCTGTACTGTATAACCAGCGTGTGGAAGAGATCTCGCCCAACATTCGCTACTGTGCCTATAACATTGGTAAGGAAGGGGGAGTACCTAACCTTGGACAAAGAGCAAGGCTTGTTCACAGGAAAGGATTGTTGACTTGATAGCTAAATACTGGTCTAAGTGACATTGGAGTCAGTCTGGAATAGTTTGGGCAAATCCTGTGCATGTTGTGGGTCATTTTAGCAATGGAGGAGTCTACTTATTTTCTAACAATCCATGTGGTTTTGTGGAGAAATGAAAAAATACCAGTTGGCAGTAATTTGCTTATGAAATTAGAATGAAAGTACAAATCTATCCCCTTTGTCCCCAGGTTGTTAGTACAAAATATATTGATTAGCTTTTCTACATTAAGGTAGTTTGTGAACTTGGAAATGTAATCTTGATTTGTTAATTCTCTCAGGTGACCAGTCTGCTATGAATGAGTTGATGCAGATGAGACTGAGGTCTGGTGGTACTGAAGGTCTTCTTGCTGAAAAACTGGAGGTAACTCACTGAATGCCTCAAGGTGAAGCATTCGTTACTACTCTGAGCAGGAATACTGCTGCAGCACACCTATCTTAAGAAAGCAAGCAAGCCTGGGCTCTCTGGGCAGCACTGCTTTCCTGAAAAACCATTTAATTTCAAAATAGTCAAGTCTAATGTGAATTTGAAGGGTTCAGTTTTGGATGCCTTGAAGTTCAAGCTCCTGAGTTTAGTCTGTTCTCGTCAGGCACTGATAACCCAAACTCGAGCCAAGCAGGCAGCCACAATGAGTGAGGTGGAGTGGAGAGGAAGAACTGTTCCTGTGAAGATAGATAAAGTGAGGATCTTCTTGCTGGGGCTGGCTGACAACGAAGCAGCAATTGCTCAGGTAACCCAGAAGCCATTTCCAGTGCTGGTGTTCTAACTGTCCCTTTTCATTCAACGAATGAGATAATACACAATGCCTGGACTAAAAGCCTTTAAGTAATCTTTCTCACAAACTTGGGGTCAGAAGGCTAAAATTGAAAGTGGGAATATTGACTGTAACCCAAAGCTGAAGTGTCTGTTGGGGATACGCAGTCTGTAAGTGGCAGTGGTCTGCTCTACTAAATCAGTGAGTATTACTGCTCTGATGAACACTTTGTTCTGCCCAGGAGTGTGACTTTTCAGTAGAAGGGTGATAGCCGTTATTTTTAAGTCACTTGGAAGCCAAGGTTCAATTTTAAGAGTAATGACTTTTGAATTACAGTTTTTATGTCTTTAAGTATTTTGCTCAAATGCTCAAACTTTGGAGAAGATCTGTATTGATTTATTAATTGTTTTAGCAGTGAAAAACAATTTTCTGTGAAGCCAGTGCTGTGAGGCATATAGCATTCTCTTTGTGACTTAAGCAGTGACAAAATCGGGAGGAGAATTGCTAAATATCAGGGTGTAAATTCATCTCCAGTGTGTCAGACACCTCAGAAACACAGTGCATGTGTTTAGTATTGCACACAAGGTTTTCACATGGAGCTTTTTCATTGGAAGTGGTAAATAGTGCTTCTGTACAGCACCATTGCTGTGTGAAAAGGCAGTGAAAGAATCTTTAGTAGCAATCTTTGTCCCTTGCAGTGTCAAGAAAACTCGCCAACAGGAGAAATATCAGGAGAAATACCAGTTTAGATTGGTAAGATGAAGACCTTACAAAGGTATAAAGCAAGAGCAGGAGGTAGTGCGAATAGGATAAGCAGGGTATGGCTGGGTAGGAGGCAGTAGCGTTAACCAGTCTTGTCATAAGGTTACGAATCTTGTGTTGCAGTTTGTTTTTCCGTGGGTAGTACACGAGTAGGGCCAGCAGGTGGAAGTGCAGCTCAGTTCAGTGGTCCCTCATTTAATTTCCATCCTGCCAGGCTAGCAGTTGAACATTTTTGGTTTAGTTGCCCTTCTTGTTTCATAAAACTGTGGCAGAACAGTGATGTGAATTTATTGTCATCTTGCTTTGTGTTCCTTGGAAGCTCTGACTAAACAGAGGAGTTTTGTGGTACCGGATCACAGCTAGTAACAGTGAGAGCTGAGCAGCAGTGTTACACACTCAGAGGGCTAAAACTTGGCTTTTTGAAAGTAGTTCTGCAGTTTCTGGATCAGCTGTGATTGGCAGTCCAGCTTCAGCTAAATGCTTTGTGGTTCCTGGGATCTTTAGCTTTTTCTTGTTCCTTTTCACTAAGCTGAAGCCCCAACCTAACAATAGTGCTCCTCAGGGCTTGTTTAGAAGCAAATACAAATGTGGGGTTTGTGTAAAAATGGAAGTTCTCTGCACAGTTGTCTCATTGCCTTTAGTGTCTTATTGGTAACAGGAGAGACAGAACAAATAATTACATTGAAATGTGTGTCCAAGTTTAAAATTACCTATGCCAGGTCTTTTGTAGACTTGAAATGATGACTGAAAGAGACAGTTGACTCAAACCAGGTAGAAGTGAGAAGGCTGAAGGACAGAGCACTAAAAGGAGTGCTCTTATCTGATACTGCTGTGGGTTCTGTAGTCATCTCTGGTAACTAGAATAGGTGGCAACTTTCCAAGGTGAAACACCATGTTTTAGAGCAAAGTTAAAATTGGAAGTGAGCACTCCTGGAATTTCAGAAGTGGATTCAGTTCAGTGGGGCCTCTTTCAGACGAACCTGTGCGGTTCTTTTGGGGCACTTGAATCTCCAGCTGTAGTGCTTACATCTCAGTCCTGTGATTTGCCATCTCCTGAATCGGAACCTACGTGTATTTACCCATGGAGTCTGTTTAACCTTAGGAGCTTTTGCTTTGAAAGGAAAGCCTTTGTTTCAGTGCATGGCCCAGCCCTTGCCCTGTTTGTACTTGACTGATGAACGAGCTGTGTCCGCTTTTGGTTTTGTGCACACGGTAAAATTGCCATGCTCTTCTGGGTGAGGCTGAGAATGCTGTCGGACTCGTCTCTGGTTATTCGCAGTGGTTAGTCCCACCTGGGAAATTCTTGTAGCAAATCTTAAAAGGAAAAAAAAACCCAACAAAACAAAACAACAAAACCCATAACCAAAACCAAACCCTCAAACAACACCTTAATCTTGGGTCAAGATATCTGAGGGTTTGTGAGGGAGTAAAAATAACATTCTTTAATGGGTTTGCAAACCTGAAAGGAGAAGAGGCAGAGATTGAACAGCTCTGCTGAAGATAAACAAGCAAACCTGGCTTTAGATAGTTGTTGGGTTTTTTTATTCACTTGGACAACTGCAAATGTGTTGTAGTAAAGTTCATCTTAATGCTGTTATGTGATGTGGAAGTGTTGTGATGCTGCTGATACACTTTAATCCTTCCTTCCATTGCTGAGTTTGAGGTTTGTTCCTGGGCAGTTTCTCTTACTGAATTTGTAGTCTCGTGATTCCCATCTAGTTACACTTTCAGTCACATGAATGGAAGTTGAGTTTGAGTTTTGGGGCACCATTTAATTTGGTTTATGTCATGTTAGTCTATTTGACAGAGACCAAGCTTCAACTTGTTTTTTTTAAAGCTGCTTTCATATTTTGGCTTTTGGGCAGAAGCCAAAAGTGGCTTCATTTTATTTTTTGACAAAAGTTGTGACAGCAGAAAAGCATTCAGTCACTCCTGCTTCTAAAATATGGGGTTACCTGAAAAAATGCTTCAAATTATTGCCACTGTGAGCATTTCTAGAGTGGGAGTGTAGAAAAGATAATCATCTACATGTTCTTACCACATGAGAAGTTAAATCAACATAACAAGAGCCATCTATGTTGGTAGTTTGCCAGTTCAGTAACGCTCAGCTCTTCTGTTGCTGGCCTTTCCCACAGTGCAGTCCAACCTGGGCTGTTCTCAGAGTCGCGTGGGTGCTGTCCTGGAAGGGAAGGGAGTTGCTGGGAAGGTAACTGTTGTAGGGATGAGGTGATGAGGGCTGTGTAGGCCAGCCCTTCAGTGCCACTCAGTTCTCAGCGTTGACCACATTCCTCAAAACTTCTGGCAATTTTCCCCGTGGAATGTATTGCAGACAGCAGCAGACTGAATGTCTAGCTACCCATGGATTTAAAGCTTAATTTGGGATAAACTGTTTCATTTCCTCTGTTATTTCTTACATCATGAGATGCCAAATACAAACACTTCTAATAGATATCTGTCTTAATTTTCCTTTGCTCTTAGGCAGAAAATGAGGAGACAAAAGAACGTTTGTTTGAATCTTTGCTCAGTGAGTGTAGAGATGCCATTCAGGCTGTGCGGGAAGATCTGAAACCAGACCAGGTGAGCAGCAACCATCAGTGTTTCAACAACATGATGTTTCTTTGGAACTGATTTGTTATTGTTAAACTTGCTTAACAGTAAAAGAGGCTGGGATTTCTATAATAAAAAGCTGTAAAAGAGTCTATCACTTGTGATTTGATTCTCTTCAGAACTGGAGAGGATGAATGTCAAAGCTCTCATTCTTTCCTGAAAGTCTGTTATAACTTCCCTGGTTTACTCAACCCTTAGAATCATAGAATGGCCTGGGTTGGAAGGGATCCCAAGGATCACAGAGTTCCAGCCCCCCTGCCACAGGCAGGGCCATGAACCTCCAGGCATGATCTAGACAAGGTTGCCCAGGGCTCCATCCAACCTGGCCTGGAACACCTCCAGGGATGGGGCATCCACCACCTCTCTGGGCAGCCCATTTCAGCACCTCACCGCTCTCTCTGTAAAGAACTTCCCCCAAATATCTAATCTAAACCTTCCCTCCATTAGATTCCATCCATTCTCCCTTGTTCTGCCATTTTCTACCCTTTTAAAAAGTTGATTCCCCTCCTGTTTCTCTGCTTCCTTCAGGTATTGTAACCTTGAATAGTTTCTGATCTTCTCTTCGCTCATGTCAGCTTTAAGTAACTCACACAGTGTTTTGTCTCCCAATTTTGGCAGAAGCAGCGGGAACACTCTCTGGAAAACGATTCTGGGAAGGTGTCCAACATCCAGTACTTACACAGGTAACAGGCAAACATTACTGCCTGGTCTAGTGTGAAGAAGTTTTATGTTGAGATTTTGGTTTTGTTTGGTTTTGGTTTACAGAGGTTTTTGTTCTGGGCCTCTCTCATCTCAAGGGATGATTGTACATATAAGGATCTGATTCATGCAGCTTTGAAAACATTTTACTTAAGAGTCTCGGGTTGACCTTTCAGATGATTGGTTTTTTCCCCCCCTAATAGTATCATTTTAGACTGGGGAAAGGTTTTGGAACAAACAGTAATGCTTGAGTAGTTCTGACAGTCAGCTATTTTATCTTTTTAGTTATTTGACTTACATCAAGCTGTCAACAGCCATCAAGCGCAATGAGAGCATGGCACAGTCTCTGCAGAAGGCACTGCTCCAGCAGCAGCGGTCAGAAGAGGATGGCAAGCGCACGCCGCGGCCTCAGGACCTGATCCGTCTGTATGATATCATTTTGCAGGTAATGCTGGGGGAGGGGAAAAGATCTTAATTCTTTAACTGGAGAACTTCTGTGCAAAATGTTATGGTAGGAAATAGAGCAGTGCAAGTGAACTGCCTGAGAAAGGGAGCTGAGTTACCCTGCCAAAATTGTCTAGCATCTATGTGAAACACAAAACCCCTTCTAGTTTGGAACATTAAATGCTGTTAGAATGGATGCCCTTAATTATATGCTCCAGTTCTTAAATAGTTTTTTCTGGCTATTTTATGCAGCACCCTGGTAGCTGCCTTAGTGTCTGCTGGCTGGAGAATGTAGCAGCTAAAAATACTTAAAATATACTTGTCCTTCATAAGCGGTTTCTTGTTTCTCACAAATTTTCAATTAACTGTGGGAGTCTGTGGCTGGAAGCTGTTGTGAATGGGGAAGGGAAATGCCTTATGAAAGTATTACTTTGTGTGAAATCTGAGGAGTCTTTGTCCTAGTTCCTGTTTGTGTCAGGAAATCTGTCCTGAGGGCAAACTTGCACAAGTTTCAGTGAGTGGCCTTCATGAGGTTAGCACACTAATAATTAGAAAACTTGAAATATTTCCATGGGAGTGTACTGTTGAAAGGGGCAGCTTTCTCTTACCCCAGCAGATTCCAGAGGAAAATGATGCCTGAATTTGTTCCTCTGGCTCTTTTGCATAGAACCTTGTGGAACTGACACAGCTTCCTGGCCTAGAAGAGGACAAGAACTTCCAAAAAGAGATTGGAATGAAGACACTTGTGTACAAAGCTTACAGGTGACTGAGAAACAGCCAGGTCTTCTATAGCAGGCATTACATCTTCCAAGGCTATTATTCAAAACCTCTACATGATGTACAGGGCTTTGATGCTGTTTTCTGTGCCCTTTTGTGAAATGAAGACTGGATGCTAAGGGGGAACCAGCCAGTGCTTCTTAATATCTTATCAGTCATTTGGGTTGGCAAAAGGTATGGATGGCAAACACATCAATGAGCCACTCTGCTGTTGCAGGTGTTTCTTCATTGCACAGTCCTATGTCCTGGTCAAGAAATGGAGTGAAGCTCTTCTTTTATATGAAAGAGTGCTGAAATATGCCCGTGAAGTTCAGTCAGGGGCTGGAGCTTACACAAACAGCTTGAAGGTAGGAGCCTGGTCCTGTGTGTAGAAGAGAGTTGAAAAAGCTCTGTCCTGTTATTTATTGTCAATCAGATGCCAGACCATTACAATTCAAGACTGATCTTAAAGTAGAGAGAAGAATAATACAAGTGTGATTGCTTGACACACAATAGTAAAGACTTTCTAGTGATGTGGAAGTATTTGTTAGATGTAATTTGTTGTAACTACTCCATAACATCTACCACCCTTTCTCACATCTGCTCTACCTGTCATACTGCTCTAGTGCCTCATGCACTTTGTGGTAGCTCTTCCTCTCCTGGGAAGGCTTAGCAGCACTAGGACTTAATTTCTTAGTTGTGATTCAGGTTTTACCTCTGCCCTAACTCTTAAACTCTGAGATGTTTCAGGCTCTCAACTTTTTTTTAATGACCTAGGAGCTGCCTGATGTCCAGGATCTGATCACTCAAGTCAATGCAGAGAAATATTCCTTGCAAGCAGCAGCTATATTAGGTGAGTTGCACAATGATCCCAGAGCTGTAACATCTCTTGAATAATGTCCATGCAGCTATTTAATTCCTCTTATTTAATTTCTGAAGTTCCAAATGAGTTTTCACTGATCTATGTAGGCTCAGGAAAAAATTCCCCTCCCACCCCTGGTTCTAGCTGCTTCTGGCTGTGTATAGAGCAGATAAAGACTATACATTTGGCATCTTGCTTCCTGCCTGGAGATGCCAAAATACTTCCTGAGGATGTGCACCTATCTTGATAACTGACACAGGATGCAGTGTTTAGAATTTTATTTTTTTTGTTGCAAACAAGTTGGCCTTACTCATCCCAGTTTTGCCTAGCTGGGAGACCTGCAGAAAGAGGAGAGCAGTGATGATGTTCTCTTTGTTGGTGTCAACCAGGTTAGGTGAATCTGGGGAAGTGGATGAACTTTGATTTGTTGATCTGCTTCTCTTTGTTGTGTCTACTGCTGGAAACCCAAGATAAGCAATTTATTGTCTTTTATTGCCTTGATGTTACTATAACAGACTCTGCTGGGCTCTTCTGCTTTGTGCTTAACTTGAGACTTGTGCTTTCATAAGGTTCTCACAACAGTGTGAAGGAGCAGCTCTCCATTGTTGGAGAGTTGCGTTGTTTGTAGAGGACTATGTGTGATTCTCTTAGTCTAGAAACTCAAAATACTGTCTGGTGTATCCCAGAAGGCTCATAGTAAGCTTAAAGGACAGCTGCCTCCTGAGACAGTCTGATGTGCCAAGATCCAGGTTGCAAATCTTACCACATTTTCTTCAATTTGCAGATGCAAATGATACTCATGAGACTGAGTCTCCTTCTCAGGTCAAGGATGGCAAGGTAAGAGCTGTGAGTTTGGGCAAATTCCAGTAGTGTCCTTAACAAATATTGCTGTTTATCTTCTTACCTGGGTGTCTCTTACAACTCAAGAAGTGTCATGCTGATTGGAGTTTGGTCATGACTAGATTATTTAAGAGATTTTATTAGGCTTGTGTTCCCTCTGCAAGTCCTGATGGTGGCTGACAGAGTGGGCATCTTGGGTAGGAGCTAGGTAGCTGCTTGCAGCTTCTAGTGTGATGTGTTATTTGTTTTATTTAGCTTTCTCCCTGCTCTCAGGTGGATTTTCCAGAGAACCTGCAGTGATGCTTTGACAGGGGTTTGAATCATCTTGAAGGGCCCTAGATGTCACACAAGGGGACTTCAGCTTCTGTTGTTTGACCCTTGTCAGCCTTGATTTGACATGTTTAATTTGTGGTTTTGGTGTCTTTCAGCCACTCTCGGAACGGTTTGAGACTTTCTGTCTGGATCCTTCTCTTGTCAGCAAGCAAGTCAGCCTCGTGCACTTCCCTCCAGGCTTCCAGCCCATTCCATGCAAACCCTTGTTCTTCGACCTGGCCCTTAATCATGTTGCTTTCCCACCTCTGGAGGACAAGGTGGAGCAGAAGGCAAAGAGTGGCCTCACAGGATATATAAAGGGCATCTTTGGATTCAAAAGTTAACCAGGAACCCCTGAGGAACAAAGGTTTTATTCTGTATTGAAGGAAAAGCTCCAAGAGGTTGTAGGACACAAATATCTGCACCTGAAACGGACAGAGGGGAGTTTTACCATCACCTTCCCCGTGTTCTGTGTATATGTCTGTGCACTTATATTTTCTCCTGGTGTATTAAAGACAACCAACCTATTCAGAAACATACATACACTATAAGTAGCTGAAAGTAATCTGGAGCACAGAGAAATTCCATCCTGCTTGGGGAAGTTGGAGCTCGCTTTGTGACCAGCGGCCTGTTCAAGGCTGGGACACCTCTACTTATCATGGACTAGGCCATTCGGTATAATTTGCTTTCTCCCTGTGCCCTGTTATTTGAAACTATAATTTGGTATTTTGCTCTAGAAATCTGGGTGCAATGGGGAAATGGAGGCAAAACTAAATGTAGAACTAAACCAGCAAGTTGAGGCTGCCTACCCAAAGGCTCTGAAACAGCAGCCGGGGGAGCTGACTTCTTCCCTTTTGACTCCCAGAAGTCTGTTTTTCAAAGCAGTGACATTCAGACATGATGGAATGGAGCCTCTTTCCTTATCGATCAGGATGGCAAATACCTTAACAAATGTTAATGGTTACCCAGTTGTGGGGTGGAGTATAACCTGGCTTTCTATTTTGGGCTGATCTTTTTCTTTATTCATAGATGTTTTGTTAAACACCTAAATACAGTGTAGGACCTATTCCTGCAAGGCATTGCCTGGGAAACTAGCTTCATGGGTGGCTTTAGAAATAGCTACTTGCTCTTCGGGGGAAGTTGGGGGCTGCAGTGTTCATTTTGTCTCTGATCCAAACCTTGCCTTGAAAACAAGATGATCTTTTCGTAATCTTTTTTCTTCTGTTGCTTTTTCCTCATCATTATTCAGTACTTAGACCTGAAATCAGTAATGAGCAACAGGAGACCAGTGGGTTCTTGAGTCATAGATCTGTGTCATGCCAGATGGCTGCTTTTTTTGTTTAAACAAAGTGCCCAGGTGCTATGGTGATAGGCTCTTCAAAATGTGGGTAATTGGGATCATTTAAACAGGAAAAAAACCCACAACACACGGGCAGAGCTGTTCCTAAATGATTTGAAGTTTCCACCAGCAGTGTTTGGATTTTCACTCTGTCTGTAGCTGGAAGCTGAAACAGCAGCTTGTTTGGCTGCCTTAATTCTCCTGCCCAGGTTGTTGTGCCATTGCCTTGTTTCTCTTTAGGCATTGGGGTTAATAGGGGTAGAAACAGAAGACCTGTTCTAAATGATGGGGAGGTAGTTGTGGGAATTTTCCATGCAAGGTGCATGTCAGATGGAGAGGGGAATTAATTCCCATTATTGTAATATGAATGTTTGCTTCTTTGTTCCAAGTTGATATGATTTGTGAGTTCTCAAAGTACAAAGCAGCTTTTGAGAGGGCTCAGTGCTCAGGAGGAGGTAACTTCTTGGTTTTGTTTATTTTTTGCAACATGGAAGCAAAATTGGAATTTCTGGTATTCTGGCTAGTTCACCCTGGAAGAGGCAAATGGATTTGTAGAGATAAAGGGAGAGTGAGGAGCTGAATGAAACTTGGAAGACTGTATTCATCAGATGTCAGTTTGTAGGAAATATGGTCTTGAATCTGATTTCTCTTCCCCATAAAGCCTGTTTCCTTTTAGACAAGGAAAGGTTATGCAATAACCAGCACAGACATCAACTGGTTGATCTTCTTCATGGTACCTCTTTCTGTGTACGTTAATCTGAGCTTCTCTCTCCTTTTCAGCTTTTATATCAAATCATTTTGAGAACTGTTCTGTTTGGTTTGCAAACAAATTTCCTTTCTGCTTTCTTACCACAAATCTGTGTGGTGCCTGGATCAATTCCAGCGCAACTGGTGCTGCGGCAACTTTCTAATCGGTTACTGTTACAGAAAGCAAAGAGTTGGCCTCTTTATGTTAAACATCTTTTAACAGATAACTGATTAGTTGAATGCAGATAAGAAATCTGAAAACAATAAAGTTTTATTCCTGACCTCTGAGGCGTGTAGTTTATGTTGAGCATTGAGAACACCAAGCACTCTGCATTCAGAGGATCAAGGTCACGCTGTAACCTGGGGCTACTTAACCCCCAGAGAATGGCCACTTAGTTATGGAGTTGGATCTTCTGCCTTGAAGGCTCAGATAACCTGCACCACTTGTAGAAGGAACTTGGCTTATTTGGGTTGATACAGCATTAAAAGTGAGCAGAGTGGGGTTTGTAAGCTGCAAATAATGTGGAAGGCACACCTGGGGTACTAGGAAAAGATGTTTAAAAAATAAAAAGGAAGTAATGGCATTACTCAAGTTACTGGTACAATGGAAACCTGACTCTGAAGTTCATTGAGGGCTTTAGCCCTGGGGTGGGGTTTGGGCTGGTGCAGACAGTGGCAAGTTGCAAGGGAACAGAGGCGAGTGAAGGGCCTCATGCAGGCACACTGAGTGCCCTGGCTCCAGTGAGTGTTGGTTGTGCTTGAAGCGGCTGGAGCAGGATGGGGAGTCCTGGTTTATGGTGCTTGGAAAGCTGCTCCCTGAGTGCTCGCACTTGTTTTAGGCTGTGCTGTTTGCTCTCCTGTGAATTAACTGGGTAGTAGGCCAGGGGATTGCCCTCAACCAGGGTGCTCTGGCAGAATGGTCAGCGTTATTGTCAATCACCTTTTCTTGAGGAGTGCTGTACCTCTGGACTTTGCAGTGGCATTTTAATGAGCTAGATGTGCCTGGTTCCTTTACCTCAATTAAAATAGGGGTGAGATTGTATGCAATGGCTCTCAGCCCTACCATCAGTGATGCAGTAGGTCGTGTGCTCCCAGGGGTCTGGTGACAACTGGGTCTTGAGGAACTAATGGCACATGGAGTGTTAAGAAATGATTGTGTGAGACAAACTGAGCAGTTTAAAGAGAAATGAGAGGTGACGGATGAGGTAGTAATCATCTCATCTGCCTCCTTCAAAACACGGAATTTGGGGTTATTTCAAGCTGAAGGTATTGTGCTACTAGAGAAAAATCATTGCTGCCCAGTCCAAGGTGCTTCAGATGGAAAGTATCCCAGGCCACACGCTGGCAGCAAGTTCTCTGGGACCTCTGCTTCTTGTGAGCTGGTTGCTAGCCAGGGCGGCAGCTGAGGTTGGTGCAGGGCCACATCCTGGGGACTGAGGTGGGGGGAGTCCTTGTCTGGCAACAGTGGCAGTGAGTAGAATTAGTTCTTGGGAGAAGAGGCGTCTGCTGAGTGACATTTGAGCTCCCGCATAGTGCTTGTCAGCTGTACTGTTAGAGCTACAAGCACAGATAGCCCATGGTGTTCAGCTGAGGGTGTAAATGGGGAGTTTGCTCACTTGAAGGAGTGATTTGATGTGATCTTGGTAGTATATGGCTGCTCCTCTTTTTCTTTGGGACAGGATTGCTGTTTTCAAGTGTAAGAACAGCTGGAGGTAGGTTTGTCAGCCAAAGAAGATCTCTTCCTGCTCCAGGTGGGAGGAATGTGTGGGATATGCCCCATGCACAGCAGGACGCTCCAGGAGGAAGGATAGGAGAGGAAGCCGACTTTGAAGTGGCTTGGCAAAGGTGGGCTAGCAGCAGCCTATCTGAGCTTTCCTGGAGCTGGGACCCAGCAGCAGCTCTTGGTGACTGTGTTGCCTTCTCCTCCCTTCCCTGCTCCTATGTGATGAAAAGTGCTGGGCCTGCCGTGGACTGTGCAGCCCAGCTTGGAAACCTGGGTTGCTGCTCAAGCCCCTTCTTCCCAGGACCTGCCCTGACCTCTCCTTTGACTCTGGCACACAGAGGGTTTGGAGTAGAGTGATGCCGTGCTCTGGGAGTTGGGAGCTGATCACGCAGCCATGTGGAGGGACACACCTACAGCAAAGGTTCATGCTGAGTTCTCACCTCTCGGGCTCATCCCAACCCTGCCAAGGGTGAACAGGTTTGTGAGCTCCCTGCCTGTCTCCCTTTGGGTGAGGTATCCTTGGCCCGAGCATGCTGCTTTGTGCCTTGGGAGGAGAGGCTCAGTGCAGTGCTGCAGTCACCTCAACTGCTGGTCAGGTAACTGCTGCTGTTGGTGCAAAAGTACCATCTGTAGTGGAAGTGGATCACGGTGGGATTCGGATGGGGACAGAGCCCTCAGGTCCTTATTCTGAAGCATCCAGCTCTGGAGTGTCCTCAGTCTCTGTTTTTGTTTGCCTTGGGAATTTACTTTCTGTGCAGGGAGGGTGAATGATGAGCTCCTTGCTCTGTGCTAAGCGCTGGATTACAATGTTTGGGTTAGAGCTAAGCCCAAGTGCAAATTCCTGCTAGCAAGGGTTGGCGTGGGGGGAGGTGGCTGTGTCCCCTCCATGTCCCCAGCCCTTCTCTGGGCTACTGCAAATAACCTGGGGTGAAAACCTTCCTACCTCTGGCCTAAAAGCAGTGATGTTTCAGAGAGGAAGGCTTAACACAGCTTTCAAAGGTTGTAGTTTGCATGTCTGTTCTGTGCACGTGGCCTTTGGCGTTCTCCAGTGCCAATGAATTAAAATTTGGCCCCAGGTACTAGTGCATGCTTGGCATTTCTTAGCACTGCCATACTGTGATCTTTGGCAAAATCCTCCGCTACCGAACACCCTTGGTGTTGGGACGATTAAAATTGTTACTCTGGATGTAGTTGCCTTGTCCCTCCCTCTCTGGGCTGTGGGACAGGGATGTCTGTACACAGAACAGACACAGCAGTTTGCCCCAGGCTCACACGCTGTGCATGAGGATTAGTGACTCTCATCCCCAGCCTGTGGTCAGTCCGGGGAGCGATGCTGTGGCTATGGTGCCCGAATGACTAAAGAACACCATCAAAGCCTCTGAATTACCTGCAGTGCTTTCCTTTTTTCCACAGAAGCGGGAGAACATCTAATTTTCTCAGAGCATCAAATTAAGTCGGGGAAGGCAAAGTCTGGCCATACAGAATTAGTCGTGGCAGATGGATTGATCCCGCTCCGGTCCCTGCCCGTGACACAGAAGTGCTTGCTGCTGAACCAGGCGACAGCAGCTCAAAACCAGAGCAGTGCAGGGGATCCATGTCCGACTGAAAAACACTCAGAGCTTCTGGGCTGTCAGGTTGGAAGGGTTGAAGAAGTGTGTGTGGTATAGCATGTGAGCATCCTTCTTTGTAATGCTTTTCAGGCCTTGCCAAGTGGCATGCTCCAACCTGGACCCCTCTCATCTGAAGGTCTTCTCCTTCTGTCAGCTCTCTCCCCCAGGCCAGAAGTTTCCCTCCCGAGCAGGTACGCCTTTAAGCTGTTCCAGGTATGTGTGTTCCAACCGGCCACTACCTACAACACAACATCCCACAGGTGTTTTTGCACATTACAGGGCCTCCTTTGTGTTACACTTGTGGAGACACAGAGGAGAGCAAACCTCTACTCACACTTTAGCTTTCCATCTCCCTGATGCAGGGCAGTTGGTGCTTTAGCCTGGTGAGTGTAGGGCATCATCCCTTCTGCAGGGTGCTGCCCTGTGAAGAAAGCAGCATTTTAAGGAGACGTGAATGAAACCTACCCCAAAAGCTCTGATCTCTCACCCTGATTTCATGGGGCACTTCTCCAGCGGTGCTGTGTGTGCAAAGGTTGCCTTTCCAGGCAGGTGTTTTAATTACCTCCCATTGCGTGGTTAATGACCTAGGACACAGCTTGTTCAGATCCACTCCATGTGTTTGGGGAACAGCTCCCTTCAGCAGTGTCACTGGATAATAAAGCCAAATTTGCAAGCTGCATCCTGTAAGTTATAAACAAGTTTTCCAGACAAAGTGTCTTGAGAATCTGCCATTAGTGAATTTATTTAGTGCTATTACAGCCTTGCCTAATCCTCTGGGGAGAGGAAAATTAGGTTAACACATTAGCTGCTGTAGGGAATTGCCATGATGTCTTGCTCATTTACTCCAGGGCTTAAGCTCAGAAGAAGCTGTGGGATGCTGTGATGAGCCAGGAGAGGCGAAGGGGTGGGAAGTGGGCAGGTCCTTTTGATGTCTGAAGGGTCAAAGAATGAGTAGTCCACAAAAGCCCTGGGACTGAGCTGTTAACACAATGGTGTAGTCAAAATGTCCTCTGCTTCTGGAGACATTAAGGAACAGGACCCAGACTTCCCTATCGTGCAAGGGACCTGTGCTGAATTTGGCCTCCTCTAAGGCTGAGCCCAGGAAGCTTTTTATTTGGCCTAAATCAGATCTTCAGGGAGAATCACAGTGGCCTTTGCATTTTCCCTCATCAATTGGTAAAGATAAACTAATGCAAAGTCTGAGGATTGAATGATTTCAGACTTAAGAAACTGAAAAGTCCCATTTTCCCAGTGGGGCATCAGTTTTTTCAGATAGGCAGGCTGCTCTTAGGCTCTGGAGTTTCACTTGGGCTTGCATGAAAACTGCTCCCCAAGGAACGAAAGGGGCTGGGATAAACATGACACGAAAAGGTGCCGTTCCTTGTGTTTGGGAGCAGAAAGGAGGCTGAGTCGTGTGCGGTAAGAGCAGGCTCTGCTACATCCCGAGGTGGTGAGTGTCTGGGGGCCTGTGGCTCCTGGTTCCCAGACTGCTCTTTGTGCTTTCCCCTTCATCCTTCCCTGTTCTCCATGGCTTTGGAGATTCTTCTCGCAAGGTTTCCCCCTCACTGAGGACAGCTGAAGCCTTACAGACTCTGTCTCTGGTGGCAAAGACCATGTGGCCTTTGCAACAAGTCCTGGGCTGAGTTGGCTCTAGCAGCAGATCCTGACGCTGAACAAGCAGCATCTCTGCATAGCAAAGCATCCATCACTGTTGCAGAGGGCTCCTGCCTCTGCTCAGCATCCTGCATCCCTCCTCCAAAACTGTTAGAAATGAGATGCTGAGTGCAGACAGGAGTGACTGTGACTAACCTGTTTTTTCACAGGTTTGAAGATGAGAGGTGAGATGACAGAATTGGGAGCTGTTCTCCAGCTTCTGGGTGCTGCCTGTCTGACCTTGTAGCCTTGAAACTCTTCCTGACATTGTCTCTGGGGACATGGTGGTGGGTGCCACTGGAAAGGGTGCTTGGTGAGACAGGACCATGGTTTTACTTGGTGTACATCTCAATGATCATTAGCTGGGGCTTTACAGGGGTGAGGAGATGCATTACCTGCTCTTCCATAGCTGGTGGTTTACAAACACACCAAGGTTGTTTCCAGGTATAGGGAAGACTCAACCCCAACCACTATCCTGCATCTATGCTCACTGATGTTTCTGGTTCTTCTCTTCACAAGTATTCTATTTTTTGTAATAAAGGTCCTTCCATTGCTCCCTTGTAGGTACCCACCGCTTCTACAGGTTGTTTAAGCCCTTAGCAGGGGAGTTTTCCCTGCAGTGTCTGACCAGCAGTAGCTCTTGGAGGTGTGACATGGGAGGCTTGTGCAGCGTGAGGGATCTGCTAGCTGTTTTGGTTTCAGCACGTCGCTTCCTAGGAGGATGATTTCAAGAATGAAGGAGTCCAAAAGCAAGGAGATGAAGTGGGAAGACAACTCAACCAGAGGACTGGTGCATAGAGGGTGGTCAGGAGGGAAAGCAGAGGCACAGAGGAGCCAAGGATGTTGTCATCCAGAGGGGCAAATGGTCTTAACAAGTAATGGTAAATCATTTATGGTTCAGATTAGGCCATTGTCTCCTCTGTAAAAACTTGAGGCCTGCCTAAAAATAAAGGCATGCCATCCTCTAAATTCCTCCTCTGATAAAGTTTTATGGAAGATTAGTGCAGGATTGCTCCTGAAACCTTCCTTCCCTGAAATGCTACCTGCTCCCCAAGGTCCTCTCACAGCTGTACCCACTACCTGTCTCCACAGGTGACCTACTCATCTGTGTGAGCAGCAGGAAGCATCTGGTGATGTGACAGCTCTATAAAACCAGGCATCTGCACCCTGGCACAGCTTTAGGCTACTGGGATGATCCCCAGATCGTCTTCTGGAGAGCAAATAAAATGATTATGATGTGACTTCCCATTTCATTTCCTTCAGTGGCTGGAGCCCTGCCAGAGCAACCAGGTCTGTACCCCCAGGAGTTGTCTCACCCCCAAAGGGTGCTGGAGCCTAGCTGGAGCCCGGGCAAGATGCAACCTCCTCCTGAACTGACTTGGTCTGGAGATCAACAGCAGCAATTCAAGGTTGGTGCCCCTGAGATGAAAGGAAGGCAGTCCTCCATCCCTGACCTGTCCTCTCCTGGGCAAGGCAGCTCTGCTGGCTGCAGCCACAGGGAAACTGGTCCCCATTGCAGTGCAGAGTGATCCTGCTGGAAATCTGTCTGGGGTAGGAGGTAGCTGGGAGGTCCCTGGCAATGTTGGTTGGGATTGTCTTCTTGGAGTCCTGTGCTGGGGCTTCGAGCTGCAGAGCAGCAAATTGCAGGGCAGTCTTGCCTTGATGTTTGGTCCAAGTACCAGCCACTGCTATGGTGCAGAACTGGTTGAACTGGTCCCCTTGCCTGTTGCTTCTTGCAGGGCTTGGGTTAACCATGTACTTTGCCCTGGCATGGCTGGGGCTGGTCTGAACAAAACCTGCTGAGGTTCTGGAAGGGATCTGGGCTGGAGAATTCTTTCAACAACATCCCCTTTTCCCACACAAGTCATGGTGGTGACTGCAGGGTGGGGGAGGCTGGGCTGGCAGAGCATTCCTCCCCTCCATGCTGCAGCAGGAACCTGTTTTGGGCAGGATGTGGTGGCAGGGTGCTGGGCTGGCAAGACCTGCACCCCAGAGCCATCTTTGGCTCTACAACTGTGGTTTCCTGAGGTTGTGATGGTGACAGACCCCTTGGGGCTTTGCTGAGGACTGGGCCAGCCCTGCTCCTCTGGCAGGTAAGCAGGCAGTAAAGAGCTGCCCCCTCACCTTGGCTCTGCATGTGATGAGAGAGACTGGCTCTGCTTCTTGTCCTGCTATGTCAGGCTGAGTGAGGAAGAGCCAGGTCTCTTTGCTGCAGGGAGTCAGGCTGGATGTTCAGCATCACTCCTGGACCAGGGCTCAAACCCAGGAGGGATCTGGCCCAGCTTTTCAACTGGTGTCTGAGCAATGGGTGTTCCTCTGCCAAGTGTGCTGCCACTTCTCCTGTCAGCCCTGAGATTAGCCCAGTGTTTATCTGTCTCATCTGCATACAGCAGGGGATCGCTGCTGCCTGCCAAAGCGTGTGTCTGTGTGTGCACAGGGGTGAGACCAAAAGTATCAGCTTTTAAAATGCTTTGTCTTTCTAAGGGATCCCTGCCAGGTGGAGACTTGGCTGGGGAAAGGATCACACCTTGGTCTTGTGAAGAAGAGCAGAGGAAGGTGCTGTTTGTTGCTTCGCAGGTGAGGTGCTCCAGCCCTCAGCTCCAGGCTCTGGTGATGGATGGCTTGGGGAGCAGGTTGTCCAGGGGTGTGTATGTTGGTATGTGCCTGGTTTGCTTTTTGTGTTCATTCTTAGAACTTCCTCCACGTGGGAGCACGCTATCTTCCAGGGGATCACAAGCAGTCAATCCTGTTTGATTTTTTCCTTTGAATTCATAGGGAACTGGTCCCTTCCTGCCTTGTGCAAAGAGCCCTGCAGAGAAGAGCTGTTGGCTCCCGTGTGCTACTGTGCTCCTTGGGCACAAACAGAGGTCTACTTGGCCCTAAATGCTCTCAACTCTTGTCCCTGGCAAGGCTTCAGCAGGCTTAGAGGCTTTGAATACCAATGCAGCAGGGACTGGTCCTGTGGGCTACAGGGGTTGTGCTGTGCTTGCTCCTCCTCCCTGGGGCCCTCCAGCAGCTCTGGTTGAAGAACATCATTGCTGCTGTTGGTCAGCTGGATGTTAATGGTGATCTCTCAGCAACTGCTCTCCATCCTGTCTGTAGACATCCACACAGTAAGGATGACCTCAAGTAGGTCTCTGTTGACTTCAGACTCCTTGGAGGAGAGGTAATCCATGCTCCTAAGGTCCACACCAGCTGCCTCTCAGTGCTTTATGCTGGAGATACCTCCTGTCTTCATGCTTCTGAGATCCTGGTGTGAGAAGCAGGGCCTAAGCTATGATACAACCATGATAGAGCTTTGCAGTTTGTTGGAGAGCAAAACCATAACAGAAAATGAGTGCCTTGCAAAGGAGCCATGTTACCATGGTGTGTCTTTCCCTCACTCTTGAGATAAGCATGATTTGTTTTGTGCCAATCTAAAGAGGACCAAGAGGACACCCAGGGGATGATGATGGACCCCAGGACTTTGCTTCTGGCCCCCTGGGTTGTCATTGAGGAGGAACAGTCACAAACCTGTGTCAGTATGATGGGTGGTTGGTGCTTACAAGGGGGATGTGGTGCCCAACCAGTCCTGTCCCCTTCCTCCTCCATTTCTGCTCTCCCTCCCCAGTCCTGCACTGGATGGGGATCCCACGCTGCTGCAGGATCCGTGTTGGATCAGCCTGGAACACAGAGTTCCTGGTTTGTGGGAAACTTTGAACTTTGCTTTATCTGAAATGAGGAGGATGTAGACAGCAGCCCGCCCTTGCTGTGGTTTAGGAGAGCCACGGGGCTGGTCAGCCCCAACCGTGAAGCACAGCCTGGACTGGCATCTGCAGGAGCCACAGGGATACCAGGGTATTTGTTGAGCTGTACTGGAAACCACTTGGGACTTGGCTTCACAGGAAAAAGCTGCCCAGAGGTAAAGCCTTCTCTAAGGTCTTGTGTAGATGGAGTGTCTAGGTAGAGCCTCGGGATTGGGGCTTTGATTACCCCGGGTTGTTCTAGAGCTGGAGTCCTGCTGGGTGATGTCCCCGCAGTGCTATGCAGGAGCTGCCAATTGTCCTTCCACCATGAGTCTTCAGTGTTTTGCTCGTAGCTGGGGCCACCTTGTGCTGAGCCTGGGCCAAGAGTTTACTGAACTGCAAAATAACATCATGTTCTGCAGACTGGTGGTTCACAACCTGCTTCTGCCTTGGAAAAATCTTGGTTGGCTTTGTCCATAAAGCTTCCCTACCTTTCCAAACAGCTCAAGCAGGAAGGTGCTCTAGAACATGTTCCAGTAGTTGCAGCGTGCTCCTCCAACTGAGGTTTGCAGACTCTTCCTCCCCGCAGAGGCTGTGCTCTCTGCCCCTCCGCTGGGAAACTGCTGCACAGTTATGGCTGTGTGTGCCAAAACATTCTCCAAGCCAGGGCGAGGTCTCCTGTTCTCCCTCTGGGGCTCTGCTCTTTCCACCTCAAACTGGTTTTTCGAGTCATTTTTTCATATGTGCCTCCATCTCTGCTGCTGCTCACCTGCATTTGGGGAGGAGCCTCCCAGAAACTGCTCTTTAGCGTGCCGCAGACCTTTCCTCGCTGAGTCTTGTCATTCCATCCCAGCAGAGCAGAGAGCCAGCGCCTACAAACAGCTACCTTGCAGACTCCGGGAGACCATCTGGGATCTTGCCAACATGTTCAAGGGGGTGGGCAAAGGCTCCCCGAGCAGAAATTCCCCCAGCAGAGGTTCTCCAGTCAAGCCTAGCAAGTAAGTGCAGCTCCTCTCTCTAAGCTGTCCTGTGGACCCTGGGGGAAGATGAGGGAAGAGTGCTCCGCGTCTCCTACGCCACCCTAAGAACTGTCCCTCCTTGGTGGTGGAGCCAGGAAGTTGGGGCTTGTTGGGAGTTGGTGCCAAAATGTACTGCACCAGCTGCTGTCCATGTCTTGGGTGGGCTTTGTGCTCCAGTATCTGCACTTCTAGGGATGTGCAGGGCCTGAAGACGTGCTCAGACATGTCAGTTGAGCAGGGAGGTGCACAGTCCCCAGGAGTAGGGAGAATAACTTTCTCCTCCTTTGCTTGGGTGGAACAAGGTCTGCTTGATGCTGAAGCAGATACCAGCCTGGGTTTGAGATCCTGGGACGCATTGGTTGTGTGAGGTGCTGACCTGGGATCCCAGAGAGGGATGCTCGTTTTGGCGCTGCTGAGGTGGCGAAGATGGGCAAGGTGAGGGCTTGCTGCAGACTGCTCTAACCCATCCTGGTGACAGGCTGGGTTTCTGCAGGTCAAACACCTGAGGTTGAGTCTTTTAGGCCTATCTTAGGCAGCACCTGACAGCCACATCCTCCTCTGAAGAGATTCCCTAAGCTCTGGGGGTCAAGATGTGTGATGGGACCAAGATGCTCTCCTAGGAGGGGGTATCCTCTGGGAGAGGTGCTCCTGCAGAGAGAACACTCGTCCCTCCCTTCAGCTGCAGTTTCTAACGATCTTCCATGTTCCCTCAGCTTTTTTTCATTTCATAGTGGACTGATTCTGCAGGAGTCCCTGGCCCCAGCCATGGTGAGGGGTTGAGGAAATTGCCAAGGGGCTTGTTCCAAGGAGAAGGGGACCTGCTGGGAGGAGGGGTGCTGGCCCCATCACTTGGGGCCACCAATAGCAGCAGCCCAGGATGGTGTGTGTGCAGATAACTAGGTGGACACAACATGGTGCTGGCACCCAGCTATGCCATTCATGGGGGCCAAGCCCAATGTTAGTACACAGCCACTGAGGAGGGTGGTGGCCTGGTGCTGCTGGATGGGACAATGGGACCTGGGGAGAAGGTGGCCCTGGAAAGGCTGAGGCTTCCCTGTGTGGATGCCAGAGCTGGCCCCTGGCATAGGCAGCTTCTGCCTCAGTGGAGCTGAGCACTCACAGACTCATCTCAAAGACAGGTTTGGGGGCTCTCTGAACACCAAGTATTTGTCTGGGCCTGACTGCAGGGAGATACCTCCCCAGAAGCCCTGAAGCTGTGTCAGCCTCTGGTTTTAGTCTTGTTCATCCAATCTATTTTCTTCCCTAGCTGGCTTCCAAACCTGGGCTGGGGCTTTCTCATGAAGTTTGCTGGGACAGCTTGCTGCAGCCCCATGGCACCACAGGAAGGTCTGAGCTAGGTTCTCCCCCAGTGTAAGCCTCTCAAGATAACTGGAGTCACATCCTAGTGAGACCTCACACCTCCTGCCTGTGCAGGATGGAGCCTGGATCCTGAAGCATGGCAATTACTGAGCTAGTTGTGCTTGTTTGAGGAGACAGCAACCATCAGACAAAGGCTAATTCATTTGGACGTGGCCTGGGGCTTGGTCAGCATCCATATTAGATGAGAAAATGATGGTGAATTTGTTGTCTCAAGAGCAGCCACCAGCACATGCTCTGCAGATGGCCTCAAGAAAAAGCTGGTGGCTCATGGCTGCTCTTGGTGGCCCCCAGGGCAGAACCTCTGCAGCAGCTGAGTGCCTCTGGGGGTTCACGATTAGCAGGTGCTGCTGCTGGCGTAGACCCCTACAGAGGTACTTTGTCTTGGTCCGTGGAACCATGGTGTTGAGCATCCCAGCTTGCAGAGCCCTTTGCTGTCTCTGCTTGGTGGATGCCTCCCAGGGAGGCAGTAGCAAGACCAGGTTTGCCCCTGAGGAGCACCCTCACTGTGCCCTGCTCTGGGAGGAGGCACACTGCAGGGCTGAAAGGGAAAACTCATGAGAAGGTGGAATTGAACTGGATCTGGCTGGACTGGCTTCTCCAGCTCAATCTTGACGAAGGCCGTGGGTGGTTTTGGAGGTGGATGGCAATTCTTCTGCTGGTTTAATTGTCTCCTAGGATCCTTGCTTCTGTCACTACCTCCCTCTGTTTCTCCTTGATCAGTCTAGAGCAGTGAGGTCCCCAAGGGGACAGGCACAGGGAACTAACCCAGCACTGGGTGGGGGTTGTTGGTGGTCTGCTGTGAGCAGATCAGAGTGTGCAAGGACTTCTGTGTGTCAGGGAGAATGGACTCAGCTTTGGGGTGAGCCATAAACCAAAGTCCCCTGGAGCAGGGGGGTCAGAGACTGAAGGGGGTAGGTGCTGAGGTCCTGCCCAAACGTGCTCTGACAGGAGTGACCAGGAGTGAGGGCCAGTCCTGCTCCTGTGAAGAGACACTATCCCTTGCATACAGTTGGCCTGTCTAGGAGGCAAAAAGTGGTATAAGAAATGAACCAAATAATAATGATAGTGCTCTGCCTCTTCTAGGCATGAGATAGCCCTCGGGAGGCCTGTCCTGGCTCTTGAGGAGGAGGAGGAGCAGGAGGATCTCTGCCAAGCCTTGCCCTCAGCAGTCTTGGCCAGCCTGGGGCTGTGGCTGTACACATGCATCGTTGAGCACAGTTGGACCCAAGCCCTGGGAGGCTGAGAGATGCTCTCATATCCCACCACCCAATGCCAGGCTTCCTCTCTGCAGACCAAGTATCATCATCTTCATGCTGAAATGTGAGACCCAACTGTGCTCAGGTCTTGGGAAGGGGCTTCTGCCCAGGGTCAGCAGGGATGGGCAGGAGGGACAGCCATAAGGAGAGACAGTGATACATCTCTGTCACTGCAGGCTGTGTGAATGGGTGTTGGCATGGACAAGAGAAGCTCATGCTCCTCTTGGTGTGGTTTACAGTTGGGATGCAGGGTCTGTGGTGGTTTGGGTACTTCCCTAAGCATGTGTGGACCAGGTGGGTTCCTCAGCATTGCTTTCACCTTGATTTGAGGAGCACGGTGAGTTTGGGAGGCTCAGCTGAGGACAGATAGCATCTCTACTCATGCATCCCACCTTATTCTGGCCCCCAGAACAGCATAGAGGCACACCTCTCCTCCTGGGGTGTCCCCTGACTGGCTTCAGCACTCCTCCAACATCCAGACTGCTCCCAGCAGGCTTTGAAGTGGTCCAGCAGCAGCTGGAGAGCCACTTCCAGCCTGGCTGCTGGCTACAGGGTCTCAGTCTCCTCATCTGCCAAGCTCCTTCTTTGGCTGGCATGGAGGCAGTGTGGGCTGGGGCTGGGCAAGGCTGAGCCCCAGAGGTTGCTGAGGTCTTTTCAGTCCATGTTTTTGTGGTGACTTGGCCTAAACAAAGCTGATTTATGTGTCCAGCCTTGTGAACCAAGAGAGGGGGTGTCCCATGTTTCCTTCAGCCAGGAAGGGGCTCCCACCAGGAATTTTATTGCCACCATGATTTATTAGCAATCTACCCTTGCTTCTCTCCTCATGGAGCTGCAGAGAGGTAGCTGTGACCACTATGTGACCACTATAAAGGAGATCAAAGTGGACAGATACCCCATTCAGGATCTTCCCAGGTGGGAGCTGAGTCCAGCCAGACCACTTTGGTGGATGATGCTCTCCTCTGGTGCACAGGGAGAGGCATCCATCCTCTGGGATGGTGGCCAGCCTGTGACTCACTCTCTCCTCCTTGTGTAGTGAGCCTGGGTGGGAAATCTGGGTGGTGCCCAAGTATTTGCTCATGGGACACCACCTCATTCCAGGCGTGTCAGGGATGAGCAGGACATTGTGTAACTTCCTGGGGAGAGGGGTCCTCTTGGGGCTTTCAGGCTGCTGCATGCTCAGGCTCATGGGGTCCTGGAGCTGTGCAGTTCCCATCCACCCTGTTGTGTTGGGACTTGGGCTCACCTGTCTCCCTGAGCTCTGCAGTTTAGCCCAGGAAATACACTTGTGGGGCACAGATGGGGTAGGAAGGTGAAAGACAGACTGTAGCAGACAGTGATGCTTTGATGATGAAGGTCCTATTTAGGCACTCTGGCCTTGTGATCCCTGGAATTAGAGCCTGTAGAAGAGGACACTGCTAGAGCCCTGTGGTCTCCCATTTACTTTGCTGATGTGCATTTTTGCAGGCAGGGAAGCTGAGACATGGCCAGGAGACGCTGCCAACCCAAAGCCCCTGAGGGAACTGGGAGCTGCCACGTCACAGACCCACGCCACCTCTTGAGAAATTAAAACAAGGGAGGAGTTGAAGAAAGGGGATGGGAGGATGCTGTGAGCAGGAGCTGGGGCTGTGTCTCCTCTGCAGTTGCATGGGCTTGGCTGTGGTCAGTGTGGGCTGAGCTGACTTGAAACACAAAGTCTGTCTGTGGCATCTGGGTGCTTTGCTTCAGGTGACCAAAACACTGGCACTTTATAGTCACTTAGGGCTGCAATAAATGAACATCCTAGCACCTCTCTGGCCTTTGGTGTGAGCGATAGAATAGCTGGAGCCATGATGAGGAGCTGGAGCAATGACAGAGCCATTTAGGGGACCACTCCCCTCAGTCCTTTGGTGTGTTCAGGGGCAAGGAAGAAAACCACGTGGCTGGAGAAAGATGAGGACAGCTCTGCTGCAGGACATCACCTTTCTCCTAGTTTCTTCATCCACCAAAGAGGTGCTGGCCAGCTCTGAAGAAGTGTGTGTGTGTCTCCCCACCTTCAGCTGACCCATGTGCCTTGTCCCACTGTCTGTACTCAAACTCTTCTGCCCTGGTCTCAGATCCCAGAGTCAGCAGATAACTGAGCTGAGCCTCTGCTGAACTTTGTCCCATCAGCAACCATCCAGGGGTTCCAGTGCCTGGATGATGCTACTGGTTCACACCCTCTCGCCTCTGCTTGCCCACATCCTGGCAGTGCTGTGCTCTCCCTGCCTGGGGGGTAGGGCTGGCACTGTCCTCAAGGGCTGATGCTATTAGAAACAATGGGTTATGAGGACAAAGGTGGCACCAAGGCTTGTGCCTCCTTGTCTGCAGGGAACTTTGGGAACCTTCCTGTGCCTTGCTGTGAGCTCTGGAGCCATCTCTTTCAGCAGGGCTCTCAGTGCTCATTCACAATAGCAGTGGTGTAGAAGGGTGTGATGGTTGTGTGATAGCACTGAGGAGAGAGGTGATAGGGAATGGTCTGATGGGCACCTTTGGTGAATCTTCACTGGGGTGAGGAAGGCTGGTAGTTGTGCTATGGCCTTGGGAAATTTGTCCCCAAATCTTGAAAGCAGCATGATTGCAATAGCCTACACAGTGCCCAGAGGGGCACTTCTGGCCTCCAGCTGTCTGTGGCTTCAGGTTTTCCCAACCCAGCGGTGCATTTTGGAGCCTTACAGTATGGGTTTGTTTTTGTGAGGTTTTTTTCACCACTGCTTTTTGAGTCCACACAAATTTTTGAGCATCTACAGTGCCCTGTGGCAGGGAGCTGTGCAGATGAGATGCATGGTGTGCAAAAAGCTGCTGCCCACTTGCTCTGAACACACCGCCTCTTACCTTCACTTGGCTGAAGGCAACAGTCAGGCACCAGCAACTAGTATGCTTCCTTGCCCTTGGACACATCTTAGACTTTCTTTGGAGACCAGGAGGACATGGGGGAAAGTGCTGAAGATCTATGACTGTGTGAGGTCCTGGGCAGTGAAGAAGGTGAGATTGCCTTCACAAACTCCTCTGCTTTTCTACCCTCTCTCTCAGGTCTTCAACAAATGAGCTGGCTGTCCTCATCTCCCGCATGCAGACAAATGCTGACCAGGTGGAGAAGGACATCCTGGAGACGCAGTCCAGACTCAAGCAGGTGAACTGTGTCAGAGGGTGGTGGGAAGGTAAAAGGCTTTACCTTGCAGTGTCTAGGATAACAGGTCAGGTGTTCACTGTCTGCATCAGCTTGCTGGTGCAGGTTTGGGGGCTGAATTGAGGCTGGGGAAGAACAGAGCACCCTGGAGAACCTCCCAGGCCCTGGGGCTGCATACCAGGGCCTCCCAGATTCTAACCTCTGTGCTTTCTACTCAGACCCTCATGGTTCCCACAGCCAAGGCTGTCTCGCCTACAGCATCACAGCCCCATGCCTCCCAGTAACCTCAGAGGCAGGCAGCCAGATGGAGCCACGGTGGTCCCCCTGGGTGGGAGAGATGCTGAAGCAGGCAGCTGGGCTGGGCATATGCTCCCAAGCTGCACCCTTGTGCCAGGGTTCCTCTGTGGTTGGTGTGCTGAGCATCCAGGCCATCTATGTTGGCCAAGGAGTACATTGTGAGGTCTGTGTAGTCCAACCAGGCTATTTTCTCTGTCTTTCCTGGTCTGCAGGATGCCAGCAATCACCAGAAGAACAAGGCCTTTGAGTTCCAGCTGGACAATGCCAGGAACCTGAAGGAAGCGGAGAATCTGCTGAAAGACCTCTTTCTGGATGTGGACCGTGCCAAGCGACTGAAACATCCTCAGGCTGCTGAGATAGAGAAAGAGTGAGTACAGTGGGGGGTGGCTGGTTTGGTGGAGTCACTGAACAGTTGGGAACCCTCCTACAGTATAAGCTGAGCTCCAGTCATTGCCATGAGTAGTAGTTTCACCCATTTTCTCATAGACTTTAGCAGGGCTCTTGCCAATATACTGTAAAGATAGTGGTATGCAGGCTGGCTGCCAGAGTGATTACCAGAGTCCACTGTCTTATTTGGGAGCTCTTGTAAAAGGTTACCAGAAAAATGGGGACCTAGAAGGTAGCCCTGCTCCCAGGAGAAATCCTCTTTTCCTCTGTCTTTCCTAAAATAAATGCCTCTTGTTAAGGTGAGAACAGAGCCAGAGGTGGGTATTTGAATGGGAGAAGAGCTTTGGGGGCTTTGTTCCCCGTCACTCTCTAGCCCTTTGAGGTGGAAACTGGGAGGGGAGTGTTGTTTCCAGACTGGGGAAGGGATATCTATGATCTCCCTGCAGCTTCCTCTCAGGTTGTAATTTCTTAGATGGAGAGAATCAGGATAGGTGTCTCCATGCCTGGAGGCAGCCTGTGTCACAAAGGCACAACAAAATAGCCTGGGTCTTATGAGTGAAATCTGGACTCCACAAACCCCACACCTTGGTTCTTCCCCTTGTAAGCTGACACAGGCATGTGTGTTTTCTCCTTGGCAGCATCCAGCAGCTCCATGACCGTGTGACACAGCTTTGTGCAGAGTACCGGGCCCTCTATGAACAACTGAACATCCCTGACGTGGGGCCCAGGGTAGACTGGGCCAGGATTCTGGACCAAAAGATGGTAACATCAACTGGTTTTAGATATATCTCCCAACTCCTACAAGATCTGATAGTGTCTGTTATTGCCTGTAGGGCTCTGCCAGCCATTGTGCTCAACATTGTGCAGGGATTTTGGAAATAACTCCAGGTAGAAGGACTCTCTTTCCACCTCTTAAAACCTTTTCTGGAGGACCCTCTTGGTTGACCTAGATTAAGAGCTACTGGAGATGGATCAGGTAGAAATGCCCCATTGTGAAATGAAACGATGGAGAAAGTGATGTCTTCAAGGGCTTTGTAGCCCTACATCCTAGGGTTTCACCCTGCAAGGTCTTGAATATTTGGAGTGCCCAGTTTGGAGCCAACCTGCGATTCCCTTGAAAGTTGGTGGTAACATCCACTGCATGTCACCATGGGAACAGTGGCTGGTTCATCTCAAGTTTGTATACCAGGGATAGATGGCCTGGGGAAATGGTAACTATCAGCAATCCCAGTAAGCAGCAAGATTCCCTTCTTCTGGGACTGGTATCAAATACCAGATCTTTTCGTGCCCTGACACCATTCACTGGGGTTTCTCCTTGAAATAAAATCTTTTGCTTTAGTCTCTGCCTAACCTCTTTTGCACAGAAACAAGTCAATGCAGGACAGTATGGTCCTGGCATGTCAGAGCTGGAAAAGCAAATAGCTGAGCACAACATCCTCCAGAAGGAGATTGAAGCCTATGGACTCCAGATCAAAAACCTCCACTCTGGGGTAAGAAACCCTCTGTCCTCTCCCTGCTCCTGTTGGCTCTTCTGGGGGCCTTGCAGACTCTGCTCGCCACCAGGTTTTGTGTCCCGTCTGCTGTTCCTCACGGTGAATACACAACCCTTGTCCTGCATAGGGGAGACCTGAGCTTGCACAGGCCAAGCCATACAGGGCCCAGGGAGGTGGTTTCTGAATGGTTTCTAAAGCATCTTCCATAAATCAGCTCTTCAGCATCTACCACTGATGGTGTTTTGGTAACAGCTTTTTTTCTTTTTCTTTTTTCCCCTCCCCTCCTTGATCTTGGCCATGTTATAACCCAGGATGTGGCAGATTTAAAGAGCCAGTACAAGGACTTGCTGGTAAGCTTCTCAGCGGGTTCCTGGACAGATGGGGTCATACAGGGTCATACAGGAGAGTAACACCTTCCCTGATGGACAGGCAAAACCCAGTGCAGGGCAGGAGCTACCTCTGGTCTGGCACAGTGAAGTTGTCCCCTCCCCAATTTCTTTCCCCATTTCCACTGAACCTTGGAATGGGTGTAAATTGAGAGCAGTTTTAAATTGCTTGCTACCCTCAGGTGAATGCTGTGGGTGATATCTGTGTCTCTTCTCTTTGTGGATCATTGATCTGGAGTTGGCTGATATGTCCATGAGTGCAGGGGTACAGGTGCAGCAGCAGGTAACGCCCGTGGGCTCTTCTAACCAGGAAATGTCAAGGCTTACACTGATCCCCTACAAGGACTCCAGAAAGGAAACAAGCAGCTGGACCAAAGGAGGTGGCCAGGAAGAAGGTCCTCAGTTTAGCCAGGTTATGCTGAAGAACAGCATTTGTGAGAAATAGGGCAGAGCTGGGCCTGCACTTGGTCTACCCGAGGCATCAGCCCACACCTGTGAATCTGGTTAGACCAACATATCCTGTCTGTGAAGGTGGGAAAGGGAATGGCAGCCCCATCAGATAAGAGCAAGCAGGCGGCAGATGTCTCTCTGAGGTCTCTGGGAATCTCCTGGTGGATGTGGAACACAAGCAGGGTCTTGGGGAGGGGGAGGAGGGGAATGGGGCCCCTCAGCCTGAGCACCAACACTGTGTCTCCCCTGTGTGCATGGGCAGAAAGCCTCTATCTGGAGAGGACAGAGCCTGGGCAGCCTGTACCACCACCTCCAGGCCTGCACCAAGGAGCTGGGCTACCTGACAGACCAGCAGACTAAGATCCTGAAGCAGGACTGGAGTGACCAAATGATGGACATCCAAAGCGTGCGTCGGGAGTACGAGGTGAGATCTTGGGGACAGTAGCTTGTCCTAATATTGGGGCAGAAGATTTGCAGGGTGTATGCCAACCTCCTAGGCATCCATCACCAGCCCCAAGCCTGATGCTTTCCCAGGACAGCTGGATATCACTGGGCACAGAAACAGAGGTGGAAGAGATGCTGTGGGTCCATGCAGGAGTTAAGGATGAGCCACTCTGTGTGTCCTCTCCTGTCCCCTAAGCTGGTGTATGGCATCATACATTACAAAGCTGTTGGTGAGGCTGAGTGGTCAGAGGGGAGGGAAGGGCTCAGCATCATGTCAGCCTCAGCGTCCAAAGTACAACACCCAGTGAATTCTATATGCTGGGACCAGGAAGAAGAGAGGAATAATTGCTTAGGAAAATGCTCTTTGAACAAATGCCTTGGTGCTTTCCAAGGCCCAAACCTGTCTAATTTGGTTTAGCCCTGCCCAGCCCCTTCTTTCTTAAAAACAAAGAAAGGAAGATGTCTGTGCTTTGGGAGCCTTTTCTCTGCTCTGTGCTCCCTGTGTGATCCCACTGTCATAAAGTTTCTCTTCCCCTTCAGGACTTCAAGTCCAATGAGCTGCTCAGCCAGGAGGAGTTTGTGAACCGTCTTCAGGATGATGGGGATAGGATGATTGAGCTAAAGCACCCAGCTGTGAAGCCTATTCAGGTAGGGAAAGGGGGTCTCCTCCCAAAACCTCTAAGGGAATGAGACAACTTTCCATAATTTGTGGATCAAAAGCCAGGAGACAGGTTGGAAGAGACTTCTTCACCTCTTCTGCAGAGCTGCTATGGGACCCCATCCTCTCACCACACCGACTTTACTTCAGCATCCTTCTGCCTGCTCCAGCCCTATGTGGGGAGGGGCAGTGCAGGGTCCTTACCCCTTCAGAAATCTCTAGGACATAGTGGCCAGCATCTGTGTGCTGGGACCAGCCCCTGGTCTGGCACTCAAGACATGTGGTCAGTGCAGCCATGTTCATGTTGCTGTGAAACTCCAGCTGTGATGAGTATGACCTCTCCCAGGTGAAACCAGCTCTCAACTTCCCCAGTTGTATTTCCAAGCCCACGGCTGCAGTTGCAAGTGAGGTGGGCTCACAGCTGAGACCCTTTGAGAAACAATGGCTGCTTTGTATGAGCCAGGTCCCTGAGGAGCAGTGTGCTTGCTCAGGCAGTGTCTGATTAACTGCAGTCTTTGCCCTTCCTCTGATCTCTGGGACTTCTGGGGAAAGGAGACTGGTGGGGAAGGTAGGACAAGCTGGATCCCACTGAGTCATGTTCTCTCCCACCGCAGGCTCACCAGGAAGCCTTGAAGAACGAGTGGCAGAATTTCCTGAATCTCTGCATTTGCCAAGAGAGTCAACTGAAAAGCGTGGAGAGCTATAAGAAGGTAAAAAGGAATGAACAGACTACAGGCCATGGGGCTGTGGGGTCAGGCCAGAGCAGGCAGGCTGGGAATAGAGACAGCAAAGGGATGAGGATGGAACACCCTATGCCTGTACCCAGTCAAGGTATTTTGGGGAAACACTCCTCAAAACACAGTCCTTTAGTGCTGCAGGGAAGGATTTGCTTCATCTGCCCTGTTGCCTTAGTGTGCTGGCTTGGAGAAGAGGGGCAGAGGGGGATTCACTCACCTGGGACTTGTCAGTAGATTGGGATTATTTGCGGCTCAGGTGATGGAGAGTCCTTGTCCAAGCACACACTGTGGGGGTGGTCCATGGAGTCTTGTGAGCCCCAGGCAGGTTGTGGGAGAGATGCTGGGAATTGAGAGACCCCATTTGGTTAGGGATTGGGATGGGAGGATATTACTGAATGTCTTCCTACCCATGCCTCCAGTTCCAGGATGATGCTGAGGCTGTGAGCCACTCCCTGAAGACGATGAGCTCTGACCTGGACACCAAATACAGCAAGTTCAGCAAAGACAGCCCTGGGGTGATGTCAGATCTGCTGCTTCAGCTGGAGGTCAGGTCTTTAGGTCTGGTGGCACTAACCAGACCTAAGGGGCAAACCAAACATTACAACCTCCTCAATAAATAACAGTGGGGAAGGGGAAGAGGTGGGTAAATAACCCTACTGGGACAGCTTGTCCCAGCTCTGTACCAGGGAAGGGGAAGCCCATGGCAATACTGTGCTCTGGGTGCTGGGTCCCTGTGGCCTTGAAAGGTCCACACCACTCACACTGTGAGGCAGTGACCCCTGGGAAGGCACTGGTTCCCATCAGTGACCACTGCCAGGCTCCAGGTCACTATCAGAGTAAGGGAGAAGCACAGGGGAGGAGCTGCATGTTGTCCTAAATAGGAGACGCTTGGATCAGAGATCCCACAGAGAGCATGAGCTTCTAGCATCCAAGCAGCAGTGAGAGGTGCTCCCATCTCAGCATTCTCATGAGCCACAGGCAAGGGAGGGAATAAAGAAATCTGACCTCAGGGGTGAGATGCAGTTAGGAAAGGAACATTTGCCCGGGAGAGAGGGAGGGGGCATGTTCCACACTGTATCTTCCCATGCATGCAACACATCTTGCTCCCAAGAGGTGCTGGGATCTTGGTACCTTCTGACATTGGAATGCAGCCACCTCTTGGCAGGTCTCTGCTCCATTTCTGAGAAGACAAACTTCTCCAGGAGACTTAATGTGACAGTGTGGGATCACCTAAGGTTAACTCAGGCTGTGCCTTCAAGGAAAGATCTGCTGTGAGCAAAGCAAACCAAGGGGAGTGTTATAACGAAAAGGGGGAGAAGGGACGTGGAAGGATCAAGAGTGGAGACACTTCTGACTCCATCCCAGCAGTGACCACACAGGGATGGACAGTTGGCCCTACTGTACTGTGATGCCCCCAATTCTTTCTCATCCAAGCCTAATCACAACCACTGTCTTCCCTGTTTTGTATAGAATGAGGAGAAGGTGGTGAAGCAGGCAGAGAAGAGCATCAGTGACCTGAAGAGGAGGAGTAAGGAGATCAGCCCACTGAAACTGCGCAGGATGCATCCCCCTCAGACCCTCACCTTGGACACCCTCTGTGACTGGGAGGCTGGGGAGGTGAGGGCCTGACTAGCAGTACCCTCAGAAGAGGCAGGCAACTGAATTCTTCTTTGGGTGCTCCAGATCTTGGCCCCACTGTGGGAGGAACTGGTGCTGGAAAGCCAAGCCTTTCCCTGAATTTTTTGTCTTTGTCCCAGGTGCAGCTGACAAGAGGTGACAAGTACACTCTGAAGGACAACAGCAACCCAGAAATGTGGGTGGTGCAGAGCACCACCGGTGTGGTCCAGGAGGCACCTTCTGCTTGCTTCTCCATCCCTCCACCAGACCCTGAGGCCATAGAGAAGGTCAATAGGTGAGTCTGCAATGGAAAGCTTGACACAGAGAGATGTTCAGACTTGCTCTTAGCCAGTATGACCACCTCAGCTGCAGAGGAACAGCAACTAGGAACAGACCTCTTGACTGTGTAATGCAAAATTTCTCCTGGAGGGGGATTGTTCCCTGCTCCCAAGTATCTCGTCCAGGTTCCTGCCACTTCTTGACAGCGCTGCACGGACCTTGCTGTCAGAGAGTTTTCTGGCAGTCAGGTTTGATTTCTTCACCCAAGCATGTGACTTGCATAGGTTTGACTAAATTCATTGCAGAATCAGTCTGGAGTTTGGGACTTGCCAAACAGGACAGAGTTATCTGTGGAATCTTCTCTCAACAAGCCCCAGCTGGAGACTGAGAAATGTTCCTTGAACCACTGTGCAGTCTACTCCTGTTTGCTCAGTCAGCTTCTGTGGTTCCCACAGGATGGGGTGGTGGTGCAGGGAGCTTCGGCATTACCGTTTTAATCATGTCCCCGGGTGCTTGGATAAATCAGTGCTGCTGGAAAAGCCCACAGCCCAGACTCAGAGATACCTGGGCATGTCTGTGATGGGAGCCCCAGTCAGGCAGGCAGAATTACTTAACTGTGTTGCTCTTTTGAAGTGTATCCTCCTCTTCAAACATCCTATTTTACTGAATCCTTGGGATCTATAGGTTTCATGTGTGGCTTAAAACAAAAAGGAAAAAGTTAGCAATGTCCTCCTGGATAACAGCTCTGCAGGTGTTGCACAGAAAACTCTTTCCCTTTTCAGGACATATCTGGCAGCTTGTTTCATTTCTCAGTGTTTTCTTCCCTTCCTACATGTACAATATTTGTCTTCATTTTATTTCCCAGGCTGTTCCACCGTTTAGTCCCTCTGCATGGAGCTGTGTCCTGGCTCTGCAGACGGACAGCCCATGTTTGACACCACCAGGCAAGCTGGGACTTGCTGTTCTTAGAGTGCAGTGTTTAGTTGGAACAGTCCATAGCAGGGATCCGAGCTAGTCTGGTCCTTTGAAGGCCCCTTCTCATTTCATTCTCCCACCCAGAGAGTTTTTTGGTTCTTCCAGCTCCTTCTGATACCAGCTCTAGTTTCACTGGACTGAAACCATCCTCACAAATGAGAGCTGGGCTGCAGCCACAGAAGCAGCTACTTGTACTCACTTCCTATGAAGTGCTGCAGTGGTACAAAATAAATTTCCAGCTTCATTAACATCTGGCAGGAGTTGAGAAGCACTGTCTCCATTGGGAGAAACCAGCTGCTTGGACCAACCACCTGCTCTTGCTGTTCACCCCCTTTCCTGAGGGACATCTCTGAATTACAACAGGCTGCAGGCTCCCAGCTTGCCCTGGCCTTTGGGAGCACCTTACCTGGCAAAGACATGAAGTTGCTCCTGGACCAGGCTGTACTGAGGCTTGCTCAGCACAGCGGTTTCCCATCCCCCCGACTGATGCTGCTCCTCTCTGCTTGCAGGCTGGAAAGGGAACTGAACACTGTGAAGCAGAAGCGAGCAGCGGTTCAGAGCACCCTGAGACAGGGCCACAAGGAGCAGGTTCAACACAGTCAGCAGGGTATGTCAGCTCATTAGCCACTCCCTCTCCAAAGCAAGCCCATGCACCTTCCTGGCTGGAAGCAGAGCATCCACCCAGGCAGATGTACCTGTGGGTGGACAGGAAGATGCCTTCTACCCTATGGAAAAGAGCAGCCAATGGGATAACCTGACTCCTGGTACTGCCAGCGACTCACCATGTGATCTCAGGCAATTTGCTTAAACACTGTTGCCCTTCTCAAACCTCTAAGATTGACTTCCAGTTCCATCAACAGTTGCAGAGTATTTAGGGTTGCAGGGGATGACCCTATGTAGCAGACTTAAACCTTCTTTGGGAACTGAGTTCCTCACGGTTCTTTTCTGCAGCTGGGGGCCGTGGAATAAGCAGGCAGTCATGGTTACATCCCAACTCCCAGCTAGCTGTGTCACCCCCACAGCTGTAGTTCAAAAAGCTCCCAGTGAAGCTGAGCAGGCACGTGTCTACGTGGCTGTTTCTGTACCCCCTTTGGGACCTGTGCTCTGGCTGGCTAGGGCAGAGCTAAAACCATTTTCTTAAGCCTTTACCATGGCCACACACATGTGCATGGTGCTCTGCAGGTTAGAAATGTTAGCAGGATTGTTTATGGTCACATCAGACTCCCATGCTCAGGAGAAGCCTGTGTGCTTCAGAGCTGCAGAACAGAAAGGGCAGAGCTTTGCAGCAGGGCTGTCTTGAGAGTGAGTTGGAGCTTTAGTGTCTGTTTATGGGAGAGCTCAGGGAAAGGGCTGTGCAGCATCACTGGGATGGTAGATGAGAAATGGGGCTTTAACTAAATTGTGTCTCACTGCAGCTCTGTCCAGGAGCACCCCTGTAGTCCAGGATGATCCCCAAGCTGACCAGCTTCTTGGTAGCCTGGATCGTGTTAGCAAGGACCTGGTCCAGGTAGAGAAGGAGGTCTTGAACCGAGTGAGGTCTCCAGTGAACTACAGTGACCCCACAGATGACATCACCAGGAGGATCAAACACCAGCAGGTAGGTTTGTGGGTGTTGGCAGGTTGGAGCAGGGTGAGTTTGGTAGCGCTGTGTCCTTGGCTCAAAACACAACAGCATAATGGACAGAGGAATTACACTGCACATGACAGCCAGTGCCTCAAAGGAGAAACGTGTCCTGCAGTTAGAAGTGTTTCAGGCTGGTTTGAGCCCCTGAATGGGACCACTTAAGCCAAATCCTAAAGAAATGCAAGCTCTCTCTTCAGCTCATTGCTGTAGCAGGGTGATCCATTCCTTTCAGAGCTATGGACCAGACACCAGTCCTGGGTCCTGGGGAATCCTCTGCCTTGCTATGGGGATGATGCACCCTAAGTCTGTTGCATGAAAGATAATAAGAGATGAAAGATAATAGAGGGAATCCAGGGACCAGTTTTTTCTGACCTGGTGGGGTGTACAGACTGGTAGATGTAGGGGGCCAGAAAAAGAGGCAGTGCCTTGGATCCTCCTCCTTTCCTCTGGGATAAGGTCTGAGTCTGTAGTATGTTACATCTTGGGGATTGGAACTAGATGATCTTTAAGGTCCCTTCCAATCAAAACCATTCTGTCATCTTCATCTGTGGGTATTTATCTGGCCTTGGCAGAAGGATGGGCTCTGGCAGGTAGATTTCTTCCATCTTTGTTTTGATCTCTTTCCCACACTGTGCCATTGCCAGACAGCCACAGTCTGGTTGGGGCTGTGCCCCAAGGGCCAGCACCTTATCAGAGGGGTACCGCACCCTTACCCCCACAGCAAAATTCACCCCTGTGGGAGACACGTGTTCACAACAGCACTGTTATGACTATGTTGGGTGACTCTGCTCCCATCTGCCATGCCAGGAAACAACAAAGAAACTTGAGAACCTAGGGGCAACCAAAGATGCCTTGCAGAAGGAGTGTGAGACCTACCTTTCCAAGAAACCCACCAGCACCTCAGCTTCCCAGCTCCCTGTCACATTGAATGCCCTCAGGACCAAATACAATGATGTCAACATGCTCTCCAGCCTGTACAACGAGAAGTGAGTGATGATAGCATGGTCTGATGGGAATAATGGGAGGAAGTCCTTGCACAGAGGTGTCAACACAAAAGCATGAGCGAAAATGTGTTTTGTCTGTGGTGGGCATTGGCTGAGGTTCATCTAGCCCAGGGCAGGTTGCAAACCTTCCATCCATCATCAAAGGAACCTTTGAAAGAGTTCCTGTATGTAATCTGTGGTCAGATCCCCCTACTGTGGGAAGTCCACCACAATTGGCATGTGTCCTAGCTATGCTGTGTGAAGTGAAACACAATACAACTGACATCTGGGCAGCATGATGGTGTTGTGAGTGCATAATTCTTGTTCTCTGCCATGCTGTAGAAGCTCCAATATTTAATAAGCTTAAATGTATAAAATCAGAGAAAAAGAGAGAAATAGGGTCTTCTGCAGCTAACCTTGTCCTGTTATTTTTCTTGCCCCCAGGGCTAAGGCTGCCCTGAATCTAGAGGCTCAGATTGAGAACACAGACAAGATCATCAGCACATTTGAGGCCAAGCTGGCTCAGGATAGCATCATTCCTGCATCTCCCAATGCCCTGCAGGATCGGGCCAATGATCTGCAGGTAGGACACCATCAGGATCTTTGTCAGGGAAGGGAGATCTCTGAGCTCAGCTAGTGGTGGCGGGGAGCTGGACTTTGTATATTAGAACTCTCCAAGGCACTGGCAATGAAGCCTTTCTAAGGACTTGTTCCTCAAAGGCTCTATTTTGGTGTTGCAGGTTGATTTGCACTCTGTCCCTCCCAGGCTACCTTTGGGGTCCCTAAAATATGCAGTGAACCTCTTGGCATCAAACCTCTATTGCTCTGCCACACACCCATCTTCCATTGTCCCTGCTCCACCATTAGCTTTCACCCTTGACTCAGTGACTTTTATCTTCCCCAGAACTCCCTTCTGCTCCATGCACTGTCCAACCCACCTCATTTCCCACCACCTTTACTGAGCAAGTCTCACTGCTACATCTCTTCCACATTGCATTTCCATGTTGCAGAGCCTGATTAGCCCCCAGGTGATTCTCAGTTAGGTAACTGTGCTAAGGAGAGTATTTCTGGTTGGTGCATCAACTGGTGTGAACCTGGAGGTGTCTCTTTTTTCCCCCGCAGAAGATGAAGCGGGACCTGGTGGCCCAAGAGGACTGTGTGCTGAAGCTAAACCGGGGGCTCAAGGACACTGAGCACAGCTGCAGTGCCGTGCAGAACAACTTCCAGGAGTACTGCCCTGACCTGCCCCGGCAGAAGCGGGAGGTGCAGCTGCTCAATGATCGCTACCATGCCGTGGCAGACCAGCTGGATCAACGGTGGGGAACTATGGCATTGCCACTGCTCCTCTTACCTAGCATAGACCAATGTTAGTCAAAGTCCCAAGTGTATGTTCTTCATTGCAAGACTCTGATCCACTGTATTATGGGGCTGGGTCTGTCCTGCTGCACAGTTGCCACCTCCCTACACACAGCACAGGCTTTGAGCTTCCAGATAACTGCAAGAAGGCAGTCTTTAGTAGCTGACTGCTTGTCTCTGCCTGGCCTGACCCTACCCAGAGAGACACCCTGGTGCTTAGCAGTTCTCACAGGCATTGCTACTGTTTGCCCACCTGGTTCCTTCTTTCATCTCCCAAACTGTGCTCATTCTGCAGGAGCAAGCCTGATGTGCACAGAGTTGTGCTCCCCACACAGGGACCAGATGTCACCCTCTTGATTTTGTTCTCTTGGTGTTTGTTGTGGTGATTTTTTTCACTGTAGTGTCTTTTTAGGAGCTCTGCCTTTCCCCTTAGTGTTTCTGTTCACCTTTGTTCTGTTCAGAGAGAAGACCCTCAGAAATATCAGCCTCACCTACCAGCAGTTCCAAAACTCCAATGAGAACCTGATGTTCTGGATGAACAATCTACCCAAGCACCAAGTGAAGACTACTGATGGGCCAAGCCAGGTCAATTACAAGCTGCAGGCACAGAAGGTGAGTACCAGGGCAAGCATTATCACCTGTAAAGTTACAGGGGTGGGGGAAATTTGCTTGCATGCAAAACAGTACCTACCAACTCCTAGTTGTGTGCTTCACCTGTCACAGTGAATGAACCAGAACAAGAAGACAATGGACTGCAGCTCACAGATGATGTATCTTGCCCTGCTGCATTCATGTACAGTGCTGGTGTCCTCATCTGTGCTAGTCACCCCTAGGTTGATATCCTTTCCATGGAGAGGATGCACCCAGAGCAGATCTTAAGCTGACTAGCTCACATGATGAGCCGTGAAGGTCTCTGTGCTGGCTGGTATTTATTTCATGATAAATCAGCGAGGCAGGTTCTGGGCCAGTGAGAGGGACACTGAGATCCTCTAAAGCCCAGGAGGTTTTCCTAAATGTCCTCCTTTCCCATGTTTCCTTTGGTACAAGACTGAGCTACTGCTCATGTCTTCAAGAGTATAGCTGGACTGCTGTAGCTCAGTCTGTCCTTAACATCATGTGTCTTTCTGGCAGAGGCTGGTGGAGGAGATTGAAGGCAAGGAGCCCGAGAAGAACACAGTGGTCAGACTATCCCGGAACATGCAGTCCACCCTCAATGTATGTCTGGGTTTTCCCAAGTAGCACTCCCTTAGTGTCTCACTTGGGAGATCCCAAATGATACTTCTGTTTCTGCTCTGAACAGGACTATGAACTCCAAGCAGGCAAATACAGCTCTTCCCTGGACCCTACCCTGACTGACTTCACTGCAAAGAGGCTGCGTGTGACCCCTCTACAAGAAAGCATCCAGGCCCAGGTAAAATGTATAAGGTTAAAGCATGGAAATTGTTGCTTAGCTCCTTACTCAAGCCCCATGTGCTCTACAAGTCTTCATGCTCTGGCAGCCCCAGGGGATCATGGTCCCAATCCCAAGGACAAATATCAGGAAGTCCATTGTCTATGGGGCTAAGTAGAATGTGAGGCCTAGAATTAGGGCTGTGTCTGGTACCGTTGGTTGAGATTAATGATGCTGCCTCCCTACCATGGTGTGTGGGAAGATAAAACTTACAGGGGTAGATGCGTGGGTTTGCATAGGCACCCCTTGATGTAGATGTGTTGTGGTTTAACCCAGCAGGCAGCTAGAACCACCACAGAACGTTTTGCTCACAGATCACACCCCTCCTCCCAGTGGGATGGGGGAGAGAATCAAAAATGGGGGGGAAAAAAAAAAGAAAAAAAGAGTCAATCTCATGGGTTGAGATAAAAAGTTTAATATGACCAAAAAGGGTAATAATAAAAATATACAAAACAAGTGGTGAACAGCACAATTTCTCACAACCCAAAGTGGATGCTCAGCAAGACGTCACGCTGCCCTGCCTCCTGTTCAACCCCCAGTTATATATGGAGCATGATGCCATATGGTATGGAATATCCCTCCTGATAGTTTGGGTCTGCTGTCCTGGCTGTGTCCCCTCCCAGCTTCTGGGGCACCTCACCTTCTTGTTAGCAGGATGGTTTGAGAAACTGAAGAGTCCTTGACTGCTTGGCAACAACTATAAACATCATTGTGCTATCCACACTGTTTTCAAAACCAAATCCAAAACACAGCCCTGCCCAAGCTACTATGAAGGAAATTAACTCTATCCCAGTCAAAACCAGCACAAGGTGGATTTGATATTGTCCTCCAAACCCTTTTATTTACACATTTTCTGCATTTAGGATCAACAAGAATAATGAAGATTGTTACTGTTTTGCCAGATCTCCATTGCCATTTGAGTATGACTTGGCGTTTAAATACAGAACAGGATTCTGTTGCCAGAATAATCCAATGCTTTTGCTAGGAGTGGGTTCAGAGGAGGCCTTCAGACCTTTGTCTCAGCCCTGCAGAAGCATTGCAAAAGCCAGGTCATCTTCCACCTTTCTGAGTACTGCTGCTGAATAGTGTGTGTTTGTGTCACATTTTCTCCAAATGTGGGGACCTGTTTTAGGGGTGCATTAAAGGCTGATTTCTGTCTACCTGTGCAGAACATGTGAGCAGGTACATGGGGACAGAACTGAGCCAGAGCTCCTGTGTGCTTTTCCCAGGTACCCCCCATCACCTTGGGCTAGTTGCCAACTGCCATCCATATGTGGTCCAAGGTGATTTAGAAATGTGGACCCTGTGTAGACTAGCAGGCATCTAACAGGAATTAAAATAAAAGGGTTCAAGATCTCCTGCATGAGTCCTTGGATTCTGTGCCTCATTTTCCCTATAAATTAATCTGTGAAGATGATAATCCCTGGAATAGTGCTGTGCAGACAGTGCATGTGGGTGGAAGGGTGTGCCATCTGACAGAGTTGCATCAAGGTGAGGGGGACAAGGCCCTCAGTGCTGTTTCTTTTTCAGGAAAATGATGTAACCAAGCTCTACATGGAGCTGGCAGCAGAAAACAAACAGCAGCTCAGTCGGCTGGAGTTTGCCAAGAAGATTGTTGAGAAGGTACCAGCTAACAGCTCGTGGCAAGGTTGGGGTTTGAAGTGATCTTTCCAAAGCTGCTAGCAGTCTGCTAAACCTAGGATCCCCTCATCCCTCCCCAGATCTCCACATCCTGAGGAAGCACAGGAATGGAAATTCCCATGAGAAAAAGACCCTGAGTAACCGTAGTTGCACTGACACTCATCTTAGGCTGTGATATTCATCACTTCTGTGGGCCCTCTGAACTGTTTACTGAAGGTGTAGTTTATGCTAGAAAAAAATTATGTGAATTAGGGCCCTTAAGTCCTGTTCTCAGCCATATTTAATCAATATTCACTGCGAATTCTAGACTTGTCCATGGATGTGGCTGGAATTTAGTGCTCACAACCTTCTGGGAACGCTTCAAAGCACTAGGACTTCTAGGGCTTGATTCACCTGCAGACAATTTTTCCAGTCTGGATGACATTCAGTGTGCTTAGGAAGGACGAGAGATTAAACTGAGGTGCTCTGTGATGTTACCATGACCCAGCTGCACAGTGAGGACTGGCTGTGTTACCCTCCCTCAGCTGAAGGTGCAACAGGGCATCACAAAGCTGCTCCAGCACCTCCATGACAAGGGGAGGGCACACAATGTAGGCTGCCTGGTATGAACGTGTTCTCATTTGCTGTTTACTAGCAGCTTTATTTGGAGGACCCATGGTGTTTCTGTACCAGTTCTGTCTCCTACCATGTCTTACCAAGGAAAAGAAAAGGCCTCTGCCCCAGATTTGGAGAGGCTTGGTTTCCCTGCCTTTTTTTTTCCTTGTAATTTTTTAATTTTCTCTTGCAGAAGGAAGTGCATGAGGACATTGAAGCTGTACATGAGAAAACACAGCAACTTGAAAGCAGAGCCACGGCAAGCAGGGAGTCTGAGGGGCTGAAGTTGCAGCTGGAGGAGGAAAGGAGGAAAGTGGCCAAGATTGAAGAGGACCTGGAGGAACACAGAAGCAAGTTGCTAATGTTGAAGACTCAGAAACCCATTGAGAGAGTGGAAGAGAAGGAGGTCATAGAATATTACAGGGACCCACGGGTGGAGAGCAACCTGTCTAACATGACACAGCAGATTGAAGAGGAAGGCAAAAAGAGACAAAGTCTGCAAGAAGACATTGAACTGATGAACCAGAAGCTTGCCCAGATGGAGAGCGAGAAGAAGGTCATTCCTGCCCAGCTGCTCACCAAAGAGATCACAAAAATTGAGAAAGATCCAAGCCTGGATAGTCAAGCAGCCAGTCTTCGTCAGGAGATCAAACGTCTCCAGGAGGAAAGCTTGGCTGCTGCTTCTGAACTTGAGAACCATAAGAAAGAGTTACACATGCTGGAGCAAAAGCAGCCCAATATCAGAGAGAAAGTCGTGGTGAAAGAGCTCATCAAATTGGAGAAAAACCCAGAAATGCTGAAATCTGTTAGGACCCTGCAGCTACAAATTGATGAGGAATCCTTCAAGAGGAATTCTGCAGAAGAAGCAATAGCGAAGGTGAAGAACAAGATTGAGGAGGTGGAAAGACTCATTGAAACAGCAGAACCCAAAATTATTGTTAAGGAGGTGAAGCAGGTAGAGCAGGACCCAGAGTTATTGAGAGAGTCTTCCAAGCTTAAAACTCTGATTGAAGAAGAGAAGAGCAAGAACTTGATGCTTACAGGTGAGCTGGGAGAGCTGCAGAGCCAGTACAGCATTGCAGAGAAGCAAAAACCAAGGATAGAGGTTAAAGAGAGAGTCAATGAGATTTTCCTGGTGGATCCTGAAACAGAGCAGCAAATTGCACACCTGAAAAGGGAGCTGCAGGAAGTTACTCTGAAAAGGACAAAGATTGACAGAGAAGTGGAAGATGCCTTAGCAGAGCTCAATGTCCTCAGGTCACAGAAACCAGTGGTAGAGCTCAAGGAAGTTATAGAGGAGGTGGTAAAACATGAGAAGAGTCCAGAGATTCTTAGAGAAATTGACAGGCTGAAACAACAGCTCAATGAACTAGTGAACACCAATGGCAGGACCCAAGAGCAGCTCATTAGGTTGCAGGGTGAAAGGGATGAATGGAAGAGGGAGAGGTCCAAAGTGGAAACCAAGCTGGTCAACAAGGAAGTCATTCGCTATGAGAACGATCCACTCTTGGAAAAAGAAGCTGATCGCCTCCGTCAAGAGGTGCGTAACATGTCTCAAAAGAGGAGAGCTGCAGAAGATGCAATCTATGACTTGCAGAATAAATACATGTTACTGGAGAGGCGAAAGCCAGAGGAAAAGGTAGTTGTCCAAGAGGTGATAGTGACTCAAAAGGATCCAAAGCTCCGAGATGAGCATAGCAGGCTGAGACGGAGTCTGGATGAGGAGGTGAGCAACAGGCGTCGCCTGGAACGTGATGTGCAACAGGTTCATGCACTGGTGGAAGAGCAAGAGAAGTTGCTCAACTTTCAGGAGGACCGAAGCAAGAGGCTTGCACTGGAGAAAGAGATGAGGCAAATTACACTGAAAATAAAGGAGCTGGAGGAGACCCCAGCTCCAGTGCAAGAAAAGATCATTATGGAAGAAGTGGTCAAGTTGGAGAAGGATCCAGTCCTCGAGCAGTCTGCCAGCAACCTGCGTTTGGAGCTGGATCATGAGAAGATGGAGGTGCTGAACTTGCAGAGAGAATGCAAGAATCTGCAGATGCAAGTTGATGTCCTGCAGAAAACAAAATCCCAGGAGAAGACCATCTACAAGGAGGTCATTCGAGTGGAAAAGGACAGAGCGCTGGAGAGTGAACGTGCACGCATCTGGGAGCTGCTGAACAGGGAGAGAGGGGCCAAGCAAAAGGCAGAAGAGGAGGTACGGCGGCTCAGGGAGAAGATCGAGAGAGCTGAAGGTATGAAGAGGACATGGGCTCGTGAAGAGACGGAGCTGCAGAAAGCCAGGAACCTGGCCATCCAGGAGAGAGCCAACTTGGAGAGTGAACTGCGGGATCTGGAGAGACAGAAGCAGCAGAAAGTCCTCTTTCTTCGGGAGGAGTCCAAACTGCTCAACCAACGGACTGAGAATGACAGGCAGAAAAAGAAGCAGCTGGAACATGAGTTTTCGCTGTTGGAGGCAGATATCCTTAGGGAGAAGGACCAGATCTACAACAAGGAGAGGTTCATTAGAGATCTCCAGTCAAGGGTCAACCGGGAAGAAATAAATCATGAGACTCAGATGAGAGAGACAAATCTCTCTACCAAGATCTCTATCTTAGACCCTGAGACAGGCAAAGATATGTCCCCTTATGAGGCCTATAAAAGAGGTATCATAGACAGAGGCCAGTACATCCAGCTTCAAGAGCTGGAGTGTGACTGGGAGGAAGTCACTACCCTGGGCCCAAATGGGGAAGTCTCTCTTCTCCTTGACAAGAAGAGTGGGAAGCAGTACTCCATTGATGATGCACTAAGGCTGAGGAGGATCACAAAGGAGGAGTACCAGCTGTATCGGGATGGCAAGATTCCCATCTCTGAATTTGCCTTGCTGGTGGCTGGGGAATCCAAGCCTCCCTCAACCCTCTCTATTGGCTCCATCATCTCCAAATCCCCAGTCTCATCACCCACCACCCACCAAACCCAAAGCTTCTTCCCCCCAGCCTCACAGAAGGGCTTCTGTGATGACACATCCCCCATTGCTGGAGTTTATGACACCACCACTGACACCAAGTACAACATCAAGACTGCTGTTGCAAAGAAACTGCTTGATTCCATGACAGCTCAAAAACTCCTGGAAGCCCAAGCTGCCACAGGGGGAATCATAGACCTCATTTCTCGGGACCGTTTCTCAGTTCACAAGGCAATTGAGAGGGGGCTGATTGACAGGACCTACATGCAGAGACTGCTGAATGCCCAGAAAGCTTTCACAGGGATTGAGGACCCAGTGACCAAGAGAAGGCTGTCTGTGGGGGAAGCAGTTCAGAAGGGATGGATGACCAAGGACAGCGCTTTCCCCTACCTGGAGGTCCAGCATCTAACTGGAGGGCTCATCGATCCCAAGAAAACTGGACGCATCCCTGTGCTGGAAGCTGCCCAGACGGGGATGATAACAGGTGATCTGGCCAACAGGTTGCAGGATGAGGCCAGCTATGAAAAAGATCTCATTGACCCTGTCACTAAAGAGAAAATAAGTTACAAGGAAGCCATGGCTCTCTGCCAGAAGGATTCACTGAGCAGCTTCCTGCTACTCCCAGCCACATCTGAGGGATATCAGCGGTACCACCAGGTGAGCCGTTCCCCCAAGCTCTCACGGTTCAGGCACTGAATGGGTTCAGGCATCTGCTGGATCTGGTTCCTTCAGGAGTTCATCCCTTCTAAACACTTCTTTCCACAGAGGCAGCAGCGATCACAGGAATGGAGCATCTAGCATTTAGGGCTGCATACTCTTCTATCTTAGCTATCTCTGCTTCCCAACACAGCTTGGTTGTGCAAGGAAGAAAATGTGATCGTGAGCATGTAAGAGCCTGACACACAGTGGTCCCTGCAGTCCCCTGGGTGCTGCTGTGACAGCAAAGGAGTTTGATCATGGGAACTCCACTGGCAGTAGGTTAAATGTGGTTATGTCCAGAAAGCGAGTAGAGCAGAGTGTTTTCCAGTTGGGTCGTTCTTCTGCATGCAATAAACATAGAAAGTGCATCTCTGTTGCTGCGTTGTCTCTGTGGGCTGGGGCCACAAAGTGGTTGAAAGCATGGCTAGTCCCCCACCCTGTGCAATCCTGTACCCTGCAGCTCAGCCTACAAAGGGCTTGCAGACTTTTGCTCCCCCTCTGTTGTGTTAAGGGTAACAATATGCCCAATTGGCCACTCTAAGTCTGGTCACATTCCGTGCACTGAACTATCACGATGCAGATTCACAAGTAACGAAACACTCCGGCACCCCAGTCATGTTCCTTGAACTACTACAGCCGTCTCAAAAGGAGTTCGGTTGTCTTCAATGGGAACTAACGTGACAGGCTCCAATGAAAGAGTATTTTTTTCAAGCAACAGACACAGATTCTTTGCACTGTCTGCAAAACATTATTAAATACTAAAGGTCTTAACTCCTAATGCGTTATAAGATGTGTTTTTAAGTCTCCTGGGTGGGGCACTTGGCGTCCCGAAGCATTTAAATCTTACCCAAAGGTGTCCCGATGGCGGGGGGAGGGAAGAGAAGCTCAGCCTGTCAGCTGGACCCAAGGATCAGGGTGAGGCACAAGGGTATCTTCCCTGACAAACACATCTGGGATTTTGGCCTATTTTAATGTCACTTCTTGTCTTCAAGGTGGAGCTTGAGGGACTCTAATCATACATACCTTTATCGGGATTGGTGTAAAATTCTCTCACCTCGTGTTCCAAAGTACAGATTGACAAAATTGATGGAGGTGGGTTTTGGTATTATGGTGACATTAAAATTCACCAAAAGGACAGCGTGTTGTGGGCCAGGGACAGCAGGGATGCAACTTATCAGTTCCATCTTAACCCTCAAGTTCCATGTTATTGCAGAGTTTGGCTGCGATGTCTCCACTTCACTCCATCCTCCATAGCTGTCTCAGGGTCAATACATCAAGCTCCCCTGATGTTATTAACCTTCAAGATTGCCTTGGAACTTATTACAAAGGAGGATGTTTAGGAACTTTATGGCTGAGTGGGTGCCTGGCATCTCAGCTACTTATGACCCTGGAAGGTTCTGTAAATGCTGAGCCTTTTGAAACAGGCTTTACTTTTTAAGTAACCATTACCTCCAGTCATCATCCCACACCCTCATCTCACAGCACTGAACTTTCTAAATTTCTTTCTGTGTGTTGATTCCATATTGTTAAAGATTTTGTTACGTTTGTCTTCAAAACTGAAAGCTAACAGGACATTGCTCCCTAGTCATTTGGACACCTCTAAAAGAGGGACTTGGTCGTGAAAGGGTGCAGTTCCATGTCATGTTTGATCCAGTCTAAGTGCAGGCAGCTACCACATAGATGTGAAAAATTAATTTCTATTGACATGAGCTGCTCTTTTCCTCTGTCTCAAGGGTGGTTCTAGCAGCCACTGTTTGGGAAAGCCAACACTCCCCAAAATAATCTGTAAGGGGAGAGGTTTTCCCCCCATCAGAACTGCAGTATAGTCTGTGTTTCTACACAGCCTAGGTGGCATTTGAAGTCTGGGCTCTAAGAAGAAATTCTTCCCATGCTGGCAAGCTGAGTGTAATCACAGGTTCTGCTACCTTCCTGCTGGTAGGCAGTGCTCAGCATAACTGTCCAAGTCCAGCTACGGAAACACCAAGGTTTCAGTCCAAGGTCTGTCCGGGCTCTGTCTCATGCTCTGCAGGGTCTGTGCTTATTGTCTGGCCTATGGCTGCCTGTGTCTGTGGCCGTCTTAGCTGCTGTAAATCAATACGGGGCAAGTCCTTGGTTTACAATGAGGAACACTGTTCTATACATCCCAGAGTGCCTGTTCCCAGCCTGTTTCCTTGCACTGCTGTCACATGGGGAACTGCGCATCCTTCTCCTAGCTGGTCTGGACCAGCAGCAAGGGCTGGAGATGGGCTGTGACAGACCAGGAGATACATCAGGAGAGAAATCCTGGCCTCCTGCCAGGGCAAGCCTAAAAGCCCCTGGAGCACAGGAACACAGCCAGATGAGAATCATGTCTCAGAGCAACCAAGGAGCCCTGGACCAGTGTGGTTCTCAGCAGTCCTTGGACCCTAGCTCTTCAAAGCTGCTGGGAGCAGCCTTGCTGTGATTTGGCTTTGCTCCCCTTGGCTGGTGGAAAGCAGGAACGATCCATCAGCAACAGGGCTGTTGCCTGTTCTGCAGCTTGGCTCTGCCAAACAGGTAAGTTTGCCATCAGCCTTCCCCTTGGCTGTCCCATGGGACAGGGTGATGAGCTCCAGGGCTGCCTTCGATCAGGCTGTTCCCCTTGCAAATGAGTTAAAACAATGCTTGTTTGTAAAGCAGTATGATGTTCACATGGTGACTCTTTCCTGAAGTGCTGATTAAATAATTTTGGGGAACTCTCTGCAACTAAGGGACTTGGAGTGCTAGTAGGTAATTAGGCAGTCATTTTGGATAAAGTGTTCCCTAACTGTGTGGTGGGAGATATTTACCTAGGGCTGGGTGAAGGTGTTGAGAGATGCTCACTGGCTGAACAGACTCCTTTGAATCTCCACTAAAAAACACCTCTTCTTTACAACCAAGAGGTTCTGAGCTGCAGCAAACAGCTTGAATCATGTCCTGATGTGTCCATAGGAGGTATGATGCAGCCATTGGGCTTTCAAAGCACCCAGCTGTCTGATGGGGTTGTGAGGAGCCAGTAGTGCTTTTCTTCCCTTCTTAGATACAGTGTGATGGGGCTGCACTGCGGCCTTCCCAGAGCGCTTATTTCGACACAGCTGTTGCTTGTTCCTTTTGCTGTCAGTTGCTGGGTCGTAAATGTTTGAAATTCATCCTGTTGCTTAATTTTGTCAGGCTAGCTGAGCTGTAGTATTTTTAGTTATATATTTTTTGACTGGATTGAATGTCCTTGTTTTTTAATGTGCGTGTTTTTAAACAAAACCAACATACTCTTCTGCAAGCAAATATCTGGTACAACATGAGCGTTTATTTATAAAGAGCAAACAACAGAGTACTGTCTACACAAAAATAATTTACTTTAAAACGTATATGCAAAGGCAGGGAAATGATTCTCATATCAGATTCATCCATGTCTGACAAACATGCCCCTGTGAGCTGGGTGTTACTGTACACAGGGCACGAGATGCTGTAAGAGCACAGCAGGGCCTCCATTTCCTCTGTTTCCCAGCCACTCACTGCTGTGTGAGCCAACCGCTTGCTCTCCCCTGGTCAATCAGAAAACCATCCCTCCCAAACATGAGCAGGTTGGCTTTTTCCAGGCAGCAAGTCCAACATGACTCTTAACAACAGCTTCAAAAACAAAGCAGGGCCTGGTGGCTTCTAAAATGGAGGGGAAGTAGAGCCCAGTGGCAGGACCCTGAGGGAGGTGAGCAACAGGTCCCAGGGTTTCAATGTTGGGGATCTCTCAGGGGTGTGGGTGCTGCAGCAGGGATGGGAAAAGTCTTTTTGGTGTTGAAAATTAAACAGAGTGACCTGCTGCCTTTCGCTGAGTGGGAGAAGGGATGAATAATGGAGGGAGCCAAAGAGCTTGGCTTGGGAGATGCAGGTCTTGGGCTGAGAGGCACTTTTTCAGGAGGAGCTCTAAAGGTTTCTCTCCCCTGTGGAAATTCTCTGGTTTCTAGTAGGTGGGGAGGGAGATTTGTGCTGCAGCTGCCCCTCTCCTTTACTGCATGGTTTATCTGTTGTGAAACTGTTGGACTTGGACAGCATTTGAGAGCTGTCAGGTTGGGCAGAGATCAGTTCTGGGATCACCAGAGGGCACATGTATGAATGAAAAACAGGAGGGCCAAAGTTTCACTTCCCAAAGTTAAAAATCTGTCTTTTGAGTATTTAAGTCAATAGATTGTAACTCTGAACTGCTTTGTGGCAATTTCTGATGGAAAGCAAGCCTAGTTTACAATACTGAGACACTGCTGTACTGAAGAACCATCAGCCCCTCGTTCCACAACAGAATTGAGAACACATTTCTGCACCTGCCAAGGATTTGGGCTGGAAAGGAGACAAGGAAGGGAGAAGAGCTCTGTGGAAAAAAGAACCAAGCGGAGTGTCCTGCGTCACTAGCCTAATGGGCCATGCCAAACAATAAACACTGAGGTTTCTGAGCAAATGACAAGCCTTTAATTTTTTTTAAATGTACTGAAAGAAAAAAAAAAAGTCAAAACCACACCAAAGAAGTGACACTTCTCCAAACATTTGAACAGCAAAAACATTTCCAAGACCATAAAGTGAAGGAAGCAACAGTACATCTGGACTGATGATGGAAAAGCAGTGCCTGAGCCATTTCCGTTTCCAACCATACACAACAGGTGCATTGTGCTAACTGGATCTTTTGCCTTCTTGATCCCAGCTAAGGCAGAAATTAAGATACTTGATAGTGCTCTTCAGCTTGTGGAATGACATTCAGCAGAATCTCAGCTCTATTAAACAGCCCAGATTAAACAATTTGCCTAGTTCTAACAAGCCCCATCTCTGACAACAGCAGCAAAGCGCTGAGCAGAGAAGCTGCCCTACCAGAAGCAGAGCTCCAGCACACCCTGCTGTCAGAAACGGCCACCGACAACTTGGGGTGCTCCAGTGCTGTACACAGAAATCACTGTGTGTCTCCTTAGCTTGCTGACTAATGCATGGGTAACCTTCTGAACGATGCAATTCAGTGCTTTATGCTGATGAATACCCACCCCCAACCTTTTGCACATGACCTCTTCAGAACCAAACTTTCCCCAGCAACAGACTGAGGCTCTAAATGCAAAAATGTTTCCCTCTGGGCTCCCTGACACCCCCTTGCTAAGCACCCAAAACCAGATCTGCACTGGTACCCCAAGATATGAATGAGCAGGGAGAGCTGTGTCTTCTCATCTGTGGTGTCTCTGCAGCACACGGCGCTCTTCAGGGCTCTGAGGGTTTTTCGAGAAGTAGTGGTGGCTGAGGGCTGCCTTGGCTGAGATGCGCCTGCTGGGATCGTAAAGGAGCAATTGCTGCCAAGAGAAAACCCAGCAGATTTAGGATTTTCAAAACCAAAAGAGCAATTGCACCTGCATGCATTTGGTTGCAGGTGTTGCTCCTGCCTTTTGCCCTCTCTGGGCTTTGGGGGTAACCCACAGCCTAAGTTACGGTGGGCATTACATTAGAAGGGTGTCTTGACCCTCCCTCTGCGCAGTGGTTTCCTAGGGGTACCTAGCCTAACAGCCCAGCTTCAGAGCCAGGACTGAGCCCGAGTCAATGACTCAGAGAGCAAGATCAGCTAATGTGCTTCCATGTAAATCAGTCCCGAATGTCCCTATTCTTTGCCCAATTTTAAAAGGTGCTGTCTGTCCCCAGGCCTTATTCTGAGCCCTCACTCACCACCAGCAAGTCTCTACCATCTTGATCTAAGTTGGGAAGAATTTCCTTCATGTCCTTCTGTGTCCACCGGGGAAAGTTCCTCTTGTAGTCAGGCAGCTGGGTCACCCCAGGCCAGGTTGCCTCAGTGGGAGTGCCCAGAGTTCGAAAGATCTGGAAGAGCTGATCAATCTCCGAGTCCCCTGGAAACAGTGCCTTCCTGGTCACCTGGGGAAATAAAACCAGCTAGTTCCCACCTTTCTATCAGCTGTGTGCAACACTTCTGGCTGCAAGCTACCCTGTGTCCCAGCAGATGCTAGCACAGTGCTGGGCAGTTACAAAGCAGCAATTCTGCTGGGCAGCAATCAAGAAAGTCACGGGTGTCTACTTGTCTCCAGCTCCTCTCCAGGGATCCATACTCCCCTAAAGCTGACCTCTTTCAGTCAAGCCCTTAGCCTCTTTGTTTCCAGTTTTCTAACACCTGCTCTTGCAGGCTAATTCCCTCCTCACCTACTCACACAGCCTCTGCTGACCTGCAGCTGGGGATAGCACTGTTATGCTTCAGGGATAACAAGTGCTCTTCAATGAGGAGAATGGACCCCTAGGAGATCCACTCTGCCATGCTATGAGAATGCTAGTTCTCTGCAGCCCACCATAGGGGTAGCTGCAAGACAGTCATCTTCTCCTAGGATGGAACCAGACTGAAGATAACCTCTCCTTCAAGGAGGGCCATCACATTCCCATAGACCTGGAACTGCAGCCAGACTACTGAGGCTTCTTTGCCATCTGCCAGGCCCTGAGGGTGGCAGATTTCCTTCTGAGCCCACAGCTAAGGATCAGTTAAACCTCAGGGTGGACTTTCTGTAACACACACTCAGTAGGACTACAGTATCATATATGTTGTGCATCCTGTCACTCCTTCCCTACTTTCCATTGCAGCTGCACCCTCCCTGCTCATGAAAGAGATTATTTAAATCCATTCTAACCATTTCTGCAAAGATGCAGCCAATGCTCCAGATATCCACAGCAGTTGCATAGTATTTGCATCCCAGCAGTATTTCAGGAGCTCTGTACCACAGAGTCACCACCTGGTAGGAACAAAGAACCTTTGTCTAGTTTCCCAGCACAAAACTAGAGGCATGGGGTCCCCTCTTCTCAGCTGTAATGCAATAACTGTACAAATCAGTGTGCCAAGGTCATGCACAATTAACAGATACTTTAATGAGAGCAATATTTGGATTAACAGATTATTCTTCAACAGGACACACTGGATCAAATAAATACACCCTAGGCAGAGAAAGTGGGAACCCAGCTTGCAGGCAGGTTAGGGTAGAACCAGTCAGTACATTTTGTGGGGACACAAGATAATCCCTTAGTGCAAGGTCAGGTTAAGACCACGTGGGCACAACTGTGCTGCAGCTGTGGATAAGCTGCACTCTCAGGTGGCAGAGAACCTCAACAATACCTCGTGAGTGTATGTGCGCAAGGGAATACCAAAAGCTCTTGCCAGTCCAAAATCAGCCAGCTTGATTGTTCCTGCTTCATTAATGAGCAAGTTCTGTGGCTTCAAGTCCCTGTGGATGACTCTGTGTGAGTGGCAGAAGTTCACACCTTGCAGTATCTGGAAAAGATAGTTCTAAAGAGAGAGAAGAGATTTCAGACAAGGCCAAGATGAAACCACTTTGAAGTCTGGATAGTGTAAACCAACACACTTTGGATCATTTGAAGACCTGAATGGGAAAAAATAAAGACCTTACTATAATGTAACACCAGGCTTGAGGACTACACTCAAGAGGCACGTGCATACTGTTTCCACCCTACATGGGGCCAGACAGACTCCATTCCAGGCCTCAGCAGTCCCTTCCACCCATCCCTTACCCTGTAAAATGGCAATCAGCAATAGATCCCTCAACTGCCCTCTTATCAGCAGTTTGTTCTGCAGCAAGATGGGCTGGAAACAGCTGTGAAATAAATATGCTGAGCAATAGTGCCACGAGGTTTTCCCAGCTGAAATGTTTGAGATCTGAGAGGCTGAATGCCTCTAGCCAAGAGTGAAATGTCCTCCAGGTGCAGACTGGGTAGAAGGAGCTCAATGCTGGCTCTGCCCAGCAGAAGGCAGCAAGGACACACGCACTTTCTGCCCTGCCTCTCAGCATTTCTTCCATGCTGTACCTTAACCAAGCTTAGAGGAAGCCTTTCGGTTTGGGCTGTGTCCATGTATTGCTTCAGGTCCTGATTTAGATACTCAAACACCAGATAGAGTTTCTTCTGGCTGTGTATGACATCCAGGAGTCTGCAAAAGAAGTGCAAACACTCCCTTCAGTACCTTTCAGCATCTTCTCCAGACCTTTGTAAATACTTTTAACATCCCTACTTTGTGAGTCCTTTGGGCAGAGGGAGGCAGATATAAAAGCAGCAGTGAGTATAAGACAGCAGCATCTGGGACCAGCCTGTCTTGCTGGCAGTGCTGTGGGCTCTTGCTGCAAACCAGGGAAGTGCATTTTCCCATTTATTTTGCCCCTTTCTGTGCAGTCAGGACAGGAGTTGAAGGTCCATCTTGCTGCCTGTACACAGAGCTCCCCATGGGGATGAGTAAGAGCTCATCAATATGCTGGTGTGGAGAGTTCATCCATATCTTACCTGACTATATTGGGGTGCTTCAGCTCCTTCAGCAGTGAGATTTCTCGGATCGCAGTGCTGGGGACACCCTCCGTCTCCCTGTGGCAGAGACTGGCTTTATGGCACCCTGTCCCCCACTGGGATCCCACAGCCCATCAGAGTCCTGTGACCCTTCTCCCATTGTACCCCATCACCTGCACAAGGTAAGGTATCTCACACCAGGCATTCTGGGTTTGGGATGGAGTTGAGCATGGGGTGGGCAGGGGGAAATGGATCATGGGGAAGGAGATGGAGGGGTGACCTAGGCAGTGCAAGCTCTGAGGTAGAGCTTGTTTGGGAGCACCTGGGGGCACGTTTGGAGAAGGAATGCTTTAAATGCTCAAGCCTTGCTTTTCAGAGGTGAGGGGAGATAAAAGCTCTTTACTCCTCAGGCAGCTGCTATCTTCACTGTCCTGGAAGGCTTTGGTACCCCCACCATGACCCCTGGTCCACAGTGATGCCCCTCATTGTAGAGGCAGGCCAGGCCTGACCCAGGGGAATGGTAATAAGATTTTATCTGCTCAGTCACCACCCTGGAGAGGTGGAAGTAGTCCCTGCAGGAGGCTGAGCCTCACTGGACCCAGCACTGCACCCCTGAGGGAGAGGTCACCTCAAAATGGTGGTTACTTCCCCCTGCCCCAAGCCAAGGTGCTAGGGCTAGGTAACACTGGGCCAGGCCCTAGCTGCTTGTATGAGACACCAGAGACAGTGTTATCTCTGACATTATGCTTTTTTGAGCCTCTTGCAATTTTGGATGCTGGGCTGGGCTCAGGGGCCCTATGATCATTCCCATAGTAGGGCTGGGTCACTGCTGGGCTCAGCTGACAACTTTCTCCCCATGTGCAGCATCACTGGCCTAGGAGGAGCCATTTGCTTTCCTCAGCGCCCACCCTCCCTTCACAGCCCATTGCCACTGTGCTGGGGTGATGGCTGACCCAGCACCATGGCGGGCCAGGTGGGTGCTGGGCTGGGACAGGCCATGGCAGCCCCCAGGGCCAGGGCTTGGTCCCACTCACGAGTCCAAGCGGATCTTCTTAAGGGCCACCAGCTGCCCAGTGCGCTTGCTGCGAGCCTTGTACACCACGCCGTAGGTGCCCTCTCCGATCTTCTCCACCTTCTGAAACACCTCCCAGAAAGCATCCATGGTGCTGTCTCAGCCTTGGTGGTGGCAGTGGGGGCAGCTAGTACTGTTTTCTGAGGGGAAAAAATAGAAAGGAGGGAAAAAACCCCTAAACCAAACCAACAACAAAAAAACCCCAAAAGCCAAACATGCAGGTGTTTGCTCTCCCCATACATTCCCTGAGCTACTCTCTGGGGCCTGGATCCCCCTTGCTGCCCCCCAGCACAGGGACCAACCTGGACCTGGGCAGCTGCAGGCAGACAGGGCCGCCTGGGCACACTGCCGGGCCTGTCTGGAGGCATTTCGGGCAGAGCCAAAGACACTGTGCACAGGCTGCTGGCAACTGGCTGCTGGCAACTGAGGTTGCAGGGTGTGTTGGCTAAAGCAAAAATTGAGCAAAAATGCACATTGAGTGCTTTGAGTATGCAGGAAAGCCTGCAAGGACTGTACAGGCCCAAGGGAAGCTCTGCAGCTCCATTTCCACAGTACCAGGCCTCAAATGATGTGGCGCATGACAAGGGTTCCCTGGGACACACTGAGGTCAAACACACAGCAGAAACATCTTTTTAATTTTTTTTTATTATTATTTTTAATCTTGCACAATTGTCCCTTGAACCTCCCCACTGTGGGCTGTGCCACTTGGTCAGCCTTTGGAAAGGTGTCCTTGGCAGGGGATTAATCATTAACTTGACAGCTGGTAGAAAACAAGATTAAAAAAATATTATGTGTTGTGGTATCAGGAAAGGTGAAGCCTCAGGGACTGTTTCCTGGAGGGCTTGTAGGCTTCACGTCTGAAGGTGGGCACAGCACCCCACTTGCTACATGGGACCACAGTGCAGATCCTAACTTTTAGTTGAATAAAAAGAACTGATTTAGCCCATAGCTGACCCACCAGCTCAAAATCTTTTTTAAATGTATCCCAATTCTGCCAGTGTGAAAGGATCAAAGCATGGTTGCTCTGTGGCTGAAAAGGGATTCACGGGCCACAGCAAAACTGTGTGGGTTTGCTGGTGGCTTGTGAAGGTTAAGTTTGCACTCACATTTCCATCTGGGGTCATTGCCAAATTTGCTCCCCTTTTCCTGGCTGGATGGTTTTGTGTCCTTTTTTATTTTCATAACACTTGTAGGAACCTGGTATCTTGGATATTCCCAGTCCTGGCCTCTTAGATATTCCCAACTGTCTGGCAAGCTTGGCCATTTGGATGAAATTTAAGCTCAGGCAGAACAGACAGGAGACAAGGTGTAAATATAAACAGATTGTGACAGACACTTCTTACAACATCAGGTTAAAATCTTGCTTCCTCAGATCATGTTTGTGGATTTGGCTAAGGCTTTTGTATCAAGACTACATGAAGAAAAAAACGTAAGACTAAATTATGATTGAAGATTATAACAAGCACTGTAACTACCAAGCCATCTCAGGATCTTGAATCAAGCCTGCTGGTAACAGAGGACTTTGCCACTGTCTGTTGCATTGTGAACTGCTGCTGTGCATTGTATGGCTTCAGTCCTTATTTTCTGAATGTTTCACCAGGGAATTTCAGCAAAAGGCAGAAAACATTGCAAGAGGCTGAATTCCCCTGCAAAACACAGACCTGGATCCCTTCAGGTCTGGGGATTCTTACAGCACTGGTGTCTTCTCTCTCTTGCACTAGCATTTGATTCTCATATCACATTAGTGATTTTTCTTTTGTCTTTTTTTGATGGTTTAATGCCACTGGGTGGGTTTGGCACCATGTTGTTAAAACAGAGTGTCTCTGCTGTTACTTCATCTCCTCTTCTTGCAACTTTTTCAAAGCCAAGCACTTCCTTACACACCCAGTACTTAGGAAAAGGAGGAAAATTGCATTTCACTAGATTTTCTTAGATCATCCATGGGGTATCTGCAGGGCCTAATGCATCTATCCTAGCAAGAAGAGGTTTTTAATCAATAAAAGTCAGGCTGCCTTCTCTTTTCATCTTTATGTAAGAATCTATGGCTGACTTCTCTTTTCATCTTTCAAAGATTTCTAAGAACCTATCAAAACCTTTAGATGCCTCAAAAAAGTTACAATTTAAGGTCTCCCCAACTTAGTTGTGTCAAAGAAGAAAGTCAAGTGGTGGTTCTCAGAGCTCAAGCCAATCTCTCCCTGAACACCAGCTCCTGAAAACCCGAAGAAGTGGGTGCTCCTAAAAATCGCAATTCTTTGTTCTTCTTGTTTCTTTGTTGGTGAGTCCAGGTACAGGAGTGTTTTGCCAGGAATGCTCCTGTGTGGAAGCTGAGTCCCAGTAACCAGATGCACGCACTCATGGACCCACAGCCACACAGGGCTAATGAACTTTGGGCTAATGTCCTCTACGTCCAATCGGCCACCAGCCCATCACCCACTGCACTTTTGCACTGCATGTGGGTGTGAGCTGTTCAACTCAAGAATCAGTCTTTTTCTGACATCTCCAAGCCTTGCATTAGAAAAGGACCCCTATAACTCAAGCACTCTCTTTTCTTAACCACCCTTTTTCACAACAACCAGCCTGCTTCCCAGAGCCATTTTCAGTGATGACACTTGACATGAATAGACAGACAACCCACTGACACACGCTGACTCACATCCTGCAAGTGTCTCTTTGCTTAGTGACTTATTTACCACAGCAAGAAGCAGCAGGTTGCAAAACCACCTGTTGATTTTACTTTTAATGTGTTTGTTGCAAATGCCTCTCATTGAAGTATTTCCTCTGCTCCTGTATGGCTTGTTCCAGCAAGGGCACATTCATCCCTTCCACACAGGTCAATATCCGTGCCTTTACCACCAGACCTTCACCTAGGAATACAAACCAGAAAGTTTTCATAGAAAGAAAAACAGACAGAGCAGCTCGGAGGCAAAGAACTTCCCTCAGGCAGCATATAGCTCCAGCTAGCCAAATAACCATAGCCTGAGACCTTGCAGGAGACCAGACTGGCTGTGTACCTCCACCAGCATGAGCAGCAGGCCCTTGAGCAGGTTAATTTAGTGACACACCTTCCCTCTGCACTGTCAGCTGCAACATACTGGTGACTGACACTGCGCTCTCCTTGCACTGGGGAACACTGAGTCCAGGACATGTTTGTGCCAGTGCCTGCCATGCTGCATCTGTCTAGTTCGTGGCAGGATGAAGTTTGTTTTTTCTCTGTTTTAAAAGAATCTGGATGGGTGTAAACTCATTTCTGAATGCCTCTGTGCAGAGAAGAGGACAGAACAAAGCTGGGCTTAGAAGAGGCTCAGTGCTGACTGTAACCAACAGTTCACTGCATGCATTCAAATGGTAACACAAAGCTGCACAAAAGAGACCAAACCTTGGCGACAACAGCCACCAGTTCAGCCTGCTCCCCTTCCTCACCTGCAAAACACGGCTAATTCAGCCCTAAGCTGTGATGATGAAAATAACATGTCTTTCCAAAGGAATTCTGCTGCAGCGGCTTAGCAGGTTATTCACCAGATGCTACATGCAGTGTGGCTTTCCACGTGCCACCAAGGATTTCAATGGCATGAACGTGAACATTTCTTATCAGGTGTGGCCAAAACACTTGCAATTTGCTTCACAACCCCCACGGCCCAGCCCAGATCAAATCCCCACACAAAGCACCGTGCAGCTGGAGTAACACTCAGGGCACCCTACAGAAGGACAACAGGGTGCCCCACGTGACAGAGCCTGCCTGCATTCTTTACACCCTGTGTCTGAGGGCAGGGATATAATTAAAGCCTTTCAAGGATGGCAAAGACCAACCCAGCCAGCTTGCAATGAGGTACTGCTGCAATCAGCCACATTTGGAGAGAAGATGATGTGGGACCTGACAATGATGCTGCATTAGCACAGGTTTCCTGAGCTTACATGTGCTACCAAGGTGCTTCTTGATTCTAACGAAATCTGTGTGAGAGCATCAGATTGTCACCGAGGTAAGGGTGGCTCTTCTCAAGGTCAGAGAGGTCAGACAGGCTACTCATAGCCTGAATCACACAAGGTGAGCTTGCCTTGGCCAACCCTAGCCTCAGTGACAGTGTGTAATGCTAACCTCGATGTCTGTGTATCTCACTGTCCACCCAGGGAGCCATGAAGGAGCTGATGGACCATGAACAGCAGCAAAGGGCACTGGTTCCCCGAGCATTTACCTTCCCTGTGTTCAGCATCTCCCAGGACCATGTAGCAAGATCCCAGCTGGGCTTGGAACGGCTCCACAAACTTGGTATCCACATGGACCCAGTACTGAGCTGAGCTGTCCTGAGCAGTGAGAATGGCTTCAGACCGGACCAAGTCATAAGAACATAACCTGGGAAAGATCAATTTGTGAAGCTCAATGGTGCTGAAATTCAACAATTACAAACAGAGGGAGTGGGGGTCAGACAGTGAAGGAAAGACCTGGCCTGTAAGGAGACCAGGGTACCCTTCTCACCTGCCAAACGTCCTCAGTGATTCTCCCTCTGGGATTGAGCTGTTGATCTCCCATGGGAAGTAGTAGACACCAGAACCTGGCAGCATCTCACAAAAACATCATTGGGCCTGCAGCAAAGCAAAAGATCTCAGTTCAGAGATCTCAGGTCAGCCCAGTAGCTGACCAAGATATTAGATGACATTGCCCCAAAAATCCTTCCTTTCCCAGAGGCCCCCAGCCAGGGGACTGCAGGAGCTTCATAGCTTCCCTACTAAGTTCTGTTTGCAGCTCAGTGCATCTGCCAAGCCCCAGGCACCCTGACATAAAGTGGGGCAATCTTCCCCCTGGCAAACCAATGTGAACAGAAAACAGGCAGCCCACCAGATCCTCCAGGTTTCTCCCAAGCTAAGGAAGGGTTGAGAATGGACAAGGAAGTGGAAAAACTGGTGACTGAGGAAAGGCAGTGATTGAGACGTCGGAAGAGTATGAGGGACTGAGATGCAGGAGGAGCCCCAGCTGCTGGGATCATGCTACAAGACTTAATGCTACAAGATTTCAAGTATGATCCCAAGTCTGTTCTCATGCTGCAGGATAAGAAATTCCAGCAGTGTCTGATCCTATAGCTGGAGAACAATTCCTAGGGTACAGGCCAGACTGGTTTCGTCAGTAGACTGACATTTAGAAGACAGTGATGAGTGAGATTGATCCATTCCCAAGACGACTCAGGTAGGACCTCCTGGGAGCTTCAGCAGTGGAACAGGGCTGGCACAAGCAGGCCAGACATAGCACAAAGCAGGCAGCAAAGCGGGAATGCAACACAGCTTTGGCAAGATTTTAACTCTGCCAGCGCTGTAGTCACGCTGTTAGCTGTGACCCAAAGTGGTTTCTTTTGGCATCATTTTCCATCCTGTCTCCCTTGTGGGGTGTCTGTGTTCAGCATATTTCCACACTGCAGTTATTGCTTTTCTCTCGTTTCTTGCCCTGCTTGGGGAACCTTGGGAGCTGTACAATGGCCCTGGCAGAGACTCCTGCAAATCACACACGTGGGGTCATCCCAATGGATTGGAGGACTCCCAATACTGATTATGCAGCAGTGGGGACATAGTGAGCTGCAACCCCACGTCTTTAATGCTTGGCGCCCCTTGCTCCACCTATGTATTGCGCAGGGGCTGGCGACCTTACCCAGTGTCCCACTGCCATCCCACAGAGGACCGCCATGACTGAAACTGGCGCTCACCCCTTCTCTGCCCAGGCCTGAACTGGGGACTGACTGGCTGCCCCATGGTGAGCTGTGAAACCCCTCTGTCAGGGTCTCAAGAGCAGCAGTGGAGGTGGAATCCAGCCCCGCGCATCCCGTGGCCCCCCACACCTCCGCCTGCCCTAACCCAGACTGAAAAGCCAGGTTCAGTTCTGCACATCCCGAGGGGGGCAGAGGCGGTCCCGCATCCCTCAGGCTTCGCTCTCGAATCACGCTGTGCAGCAGGCTGGGGTCAGCTGGGGACACAAGCTGCTCGACATGGATTTTAACAGAGTGCCGCTGTGATACAGCCGGTGCCCATTCAACGCCCGGCCCCCAGCGCAAGACGTGACGTGCAGACTGAGCGCGTTACCTAATCACGGCCTCCCCCGCACAGCACGCTACGCGGCCGCTTCAGGGACTATGTAATCTGCTGTTAAGTGCCCGGCTGCGGGTGCAGCGCGTTATGAAGGGGCTCAATGTGCTATTTAACGCCCAGCTGAGTGCATCCCTGCTCCGCGCGCTACGTCACGCGTGCCCAGACCCGGCTACGGCACATTACGCGACTGTTCCGCGCACGCGTCATCCCGCAGCCCTCCCAGTTCCGGGAGCGGCACGCTACACGCATTTAAGGGACGCGCAGCCCCATTTAAACCCCGGCCCCGTCCTCACCTCCTCTGCCGCCCTCGGTGCTGGTCACGTGGCCGGGTGTCGCGGAGGCGTGACGTCACGCGGGGCAGCGGCCGGTGTGGGAGGGCGGCGGGGCAGAGAGGGGCGGCTGCCGCGGTGCTGCCGGTAGCGATGATGAACGCGGACCTGCGGAGGGAGCGTGCCGCCGCCACCTTCCAGCCCGAGCTGCTCACCCACGTACTGGATGGCGGTGCCGAGCGCACCCGCCGCCGCAAGGAGATCGGTGAGGGAAGCCCCGGGTGTGTCGCCACCTCCCTCCGGCCCGGTGTCTCCCGCTGAGGGAAGTGAGGGCCTGTCCGGGTCGGGGGGCTGTGAGGAGGGGAAGACGGCCCGAGTGGGGGAGAAGGGTTTAGGAGGAGGAAACCGGGGCTGTGGGGAGAGGGAGAGACCCGGGGGTAGAAGGAGGTCGTAGATGGGGAGGCGGTTGGGAGAAGGAGTAGAGCACGGGGAGGGGGGTGAGGGGGAGGGAAGGAGGAGCTTTTGGGGAGAGGGGAGGCTTCGTGAGGGAGACGATTTTTGTCCAGTGGGTTAGAGGGGAGCAGGAGCAGTAGTGTGTTCCTGATCTCCCTCGCCTTCCCTTCGCAGAAAGGATTTAGGGTGGCCCTGATAGAACGGTGTTCTTTTACATCTTTTCCCCTTTCTCCAGCTTCCCATGGGTATTTCCCCTCCTTTTTCCTTCCTAGTATGCTTTTACCTAACAGTACAGCTGCGATGTATTTCTCACATGACACTACCATGATATGTGAGATTAATGAAGTACATCCATCTTTCTTTTCCCAGCCCACACTGGGGTGGGACTGTCAGAGGTTGGTGTTGTGTAACTTGTGTGCCAAAGGGGACACAGCAAGTCAGTGGCCTCTGGGTACATTGGTTTCCAGTTGACGTGGTGGAATAATTGCTGTACCCTTCTGTAAGGAGTTGTGTGGGGATCAAAGTTCATGAGGCGTTCTGATCCAGTAGTAACAACGACTGAGGATTGAGGGACCTGCAGATCTTGCATCAGCGAATTAAATTCCTGAAAGTCCAGAGTGGGAAACTTTAGATGTGGTTTATGTGTGTAATGTGAGAGTGCCCTGTTTAGTCTAGAGTTGTTCTCTGAGAGCTTTAACTTCTTTCTGATTTCACTAACTTGTATCTTTAATTTTCTGATATTTGTAGCTTGAGGTACAGTGAGTGAAACGCACAGCATTGTTTCTCACCCACTGTCTGTTAAAGTCTGTGGAAACTGAGTTTAGTTTTCCTCTTCTGCTCTGTCCCCAGAGGCCTTAGTTATTAATGACCCTGACTTCCAGCATGAGGATTTGAACTTCCTGTCCCGTAGCCAGCGCTATGAGCAAGCTATCAGGAAGAGCTCTCTGATGGTGATGAAGTTAAGAGAGTATGGAATTGCAGATCCAGAGGAGATCTACTGGTTTAAAAGGTACCTAGCTGTACAGTTTGTTTCTTGTATGTACTTTGGTCATCACCATGGACGCTAGAGTTGTGCATTTTCTATGTTAGCTGTCCAAAGGAAGGCAAAGACCTGTATGAAAGCCCACTGAAGCCTTGGCTTCAGTGAATTTCAGATGAACCTTTGCTTTCTAAATGTTGTGTTGTCTTAGACTTTTTTTACTAGAAATGCACTGTTGATTATGTACTTTTAATTATATGGTGCCAAAAGTTTAAAAAAAAAAACCAAACAAAAACCCACAACTTCTTGTCTGATTTCCCCCAAAAGAATAAAAAAAAAATACTGAAATGTTTTGAATCTGAGTAGATCTGATGAGGTTGCAGTTTCCAATGAAACCTCTTAAAGCTGATTACTCCACTTTGCACTTAGACCTAATAAAGTTGCATTACAGGCATACTTGAAAGTGTTCCAAGATGGTTATAAACAACAACTTAACCTATGTGTCCTGTTTCCATTTTCCAAGCTCCTGGTGATATTAGTGGTTCCCTTTGACCCAGAAGCTTTTTGTTATATCTGACTTTTTTTATCTGATAGTATTACCTTTGGATTAAGTTAATAAAATTCTCTTTGCATCTGAGTTTCATTCCTTCCAGCTTGTGGGGAGCTTAGTTCCAGAGTCTAATGTACTTCTTCCAGTAGTCCCATTTAACTCCTTCTGATGTACTCAAACAGAAACTGCCTAACAGGGAGATTGCACAGTTCTAGAAACCTGGACTTGATACCATGAATGGTGGTATGGCACATTAAATGACTGTTGCATGTTAAATGATGTACAGATAGAACCACAGACACCCTCTGACTGGATTTGTACACAAGCTGTCATTGGCCTCAGGACATGAATATTGGGACTAAGTAGTTGAAGTCATCTTAAATTCTGTGAAATTGGTCTACACTGACCTGTCTTGGAAGTTCTTGTGGAAGAAGTGTGACTGTTCTTCTGAAAACTGGTATTGGTGGACAATGATAACAAGAAAAGTTCAATGACTGTATTAGATTATTAGATTATTCAGGTACTGCTTGGCAAAGGTTAATTGTTCCTCTTTCCTGCACAAGGATTATTGGAGGTGGTAGAGAAGATTTTTCAATTATTTTTTATGGTGGGAATTCTCAGAATTTCAGAATACTGGTAGACCAGTACACCAGCTGCTAAATTTCGATGAAGCTTGCAATGGAAGTGCTGTCTTTTGGTAGCACTGCTGACATTCTATGCAAATAAGGCTTTTCTGAAGTAGCCAACAGATTATAGTTTTGTCTTTCCATAAATTTATTTGGGAGTCAGCAGTTCTTAACTTTAAATGGGTGAAAGCTTAGTATTTCATACCACTACCAAATAATACATCCGTGTCTTATGTGATATGTGTAGTCAGAATTCACAATCCAAATCACCTGAAACAATGAGGAAGACCTTTTTTAATAGTCAAGTTTAATTGCAGACGTTCAGGTTTTCAAAGGAACATTGCAATTACTGTAACCTGACTGGGTTGCCCAATGTCTCCTGTACTAATGTGTAGAAGAACGAAGAGCAGTATATACATCTCTTACCTACAAGTGAGGTTTAAGAACTCTATATGGTTGGATTCTTTACTGTACTGTCTGGTGTTTGTGAAGGAGGGTATTGGTTTTTGCATTTTAATAAATGGAAGCAATGAAAGGATTATTTTTTCATCTTTTGATTTCATTTGCATTTTAACATCTGTCCCTACTCCCTCACATGCTGAGTGTCAAACACTTTTCTAAACTTTGTGAACTCCATCCAACCTGCAAAGTTAAGTTCATTTCAGTCATGTATCCAAATATGCTAATTGGTGCTAACTACAAGGGACTTAATTTGTGTAAAAGCTGACCTGAAGAAATTGAGTTTAGTTGGTTTTTCCAAACTAGATACGGTGTTGTGACCTGCCTTGAATGAAGTTCATGAAATGGATTGAAGTCCTTGATTTCAATGTGAAGTTGTACTGACTGTGATTGACCATCAGATTTTTACAGTGGAAGCTTAAGATGTTTTGCCAGTAATCCCTCATGCCTTGTGATTATCCCCAAACAGCAGGGATAGATTTATTTACATATGCAATTTTGAGCTAGCTTTCCTGAAGCTTCTCTGTGCTACCAGAACTTCACTACACAGCTTTGTATCATGACTGACCAATTTTATAGCTGGGTTTATGAATAGGTGGGAAGCCTTACTTCCTTCAGCCTCCTGGACATGTGCTTAAACAGTTTTTGCTGCTGTGACATGTCAAACTGAATGTTCCTCCTTCTGGTTTCACCAAAGGCTTTGTTGGACTTCAAAACATAAGAGCATCTATTAAATATGTTTAGAAGACATTTTAATTGTTTCTAATTTAGGCAATTTCTTCTGGGTTGTAACAACTCAATGCTGTAGTTGCTGCTGTGACTACAGGTCTTGAAAGCCAGCAGCCTTAAGGTGCCAATTTTTAAGATTACTTTTGTGTTCAAACTGCAGCATGAAAAATGAGTACTTGTTCTGATGCATAGTGCTACCTAGGTCTTTGAAGAGAGCAAGCTGGTCAGTTTGTTCCTGAGCAGTGCATGGATGTGTATGTTCCCTGCAAGGATTTGTCCTTGCTTCTCATTTTAATACTAAAGTTAGGACTAGAGTAGCTTTCAGCAAATGAAACTTGTCTGTCAAATACAAGTGCCTTTTGCTATGTGGGTGGTGTTGGTTACTGTGAAATCTGGAAAGATCTATATTGCTAAAGTGGTGTATTACTACACATCCTTGTCCCTAAGTGGATTTGGAGCTGCAGGACTCCTCTTGACTCACTGATTGTCATAGCAAGTCTGACTTAATTGGTCATTGATCAGATAGATGGCAGCTAGCTACATTCAGACTTGATGCAGTAAGTACTTGAGCAGTTACACAATGCAGCCTTTAAAGAACAAGCTGTATAGGTGGTGGGAATGTAGAAATTGGGGCTGGGGGGAGTTTGGAGAAAGAACAGGCTTTCTTTCCTTTTTTTCTTTCACAACTAGTACCTCTTCTGTTTACTCTCTTAAGAGGAAAATAGGATTTTCACTGTGGTTCAATCTGTTAAAGGACACATTAAGAAAATACTACTCACTCTGGAGTACACAGATGAAAGGTTTCTGCTGTAAATTAACTGTCTTTCAGTTCTGCTTTTGGCTTTGTTAATGCAAGAAGCTGTTTAAAACCCTGCATGTTTGGTGAGTGAAATAGTATGATTTTCTGACATGGGCAGGGTGTTACAAAGTGTCTGCTTGCCAAATATCATGCCTCTTACCAGAGAATGTACTAGTTAAACATGAAATAATCTGGCACTTCTGATTAAAGGTATTGATAGGTGATGAAAGTTGCTGATGTAACTTTGAGGATTACTTTTTTTTCTTAGAGCATTACCTTCAAAGAAGTGGGGTCTGACCTGTTTTTTTTCTGACAGCAAAGCATGTGCTGCACCTTTTCCACAGGTTCTTTCAATGGCTCCTGAAAATAGGAACAGTTCTTTGCCAAGTTCTTCCCAAGTTGCCCTCAAGCACTGTATTTTGAAGTTAACCAGCATCTTCCTCCCTATAGGTTTGGCCTTTCTGGGCAGGAATAGATACACAGTAACTGTGCTGTAGGCAGCAAGGAAGTAAAGGGTGCTGCTACTGCTGCAGTCCTGGGCTAAAATAACACATGCAGGAAGTTACCAGACTGCTGAAAAATACTGTCTGGCTGTCCTTGTTGTACTTCTAAGCCTTTGGTTACCTGCTAACTTCAGCTTTGTAAGCATGTGGCTGTAGGCAACCAAATATGTTCTGGTTAGAGACCTGTCTGCCTCAATCCAAAGAACTGGAGGCATTGTACCTGCACTCACACCAGCTGGAAGCATAGTTAATACATTAATCCACCACCATTAGATTACTTGATTACAGTAGCTTTGCTCCTGCAAAAAAGTTATGGCTTATTCAGTGCTGTGTATTGAAAGACTGTTCTGGTTAAAATGTCTTCAACATGCAGCTCAGTGGTGCTGCCACCCCGAGGCCGAGTTTCACAGCTTGTATGGGGATCTGGTTTTGAATTATCAGCTATTTACACTGTGCTCCCAAGCACTCGTTCTAGGCACAGTATAAAATGCCAATCACAAATGCTGCTATAATTTCACAAGCCATGCATGTCACATTCTGTATGCAGCACAGATCTGCGATGGCAACAAACTTAAGTGTGCTCCCTGGGCAGGTGCCTTGAGATGGAAGGAGAAATTTCCCCTTGTCATGGTTTTGCCCATTGAGGTGGATTGAGAGAAGGGGAAAGGGAGAAAGAAGAAAACCCAAGAAACCAAAACTTTGTGGGTTGGGATAAGGATAGTCTACCTTGATAGCAGAAAGATAGATATAATAACAATAACATGACTTCCTAGCAAAATACATGAACCTGGTGATACACAATGCAATTTCTCACTGAACCTCACAACTCAGGCCATACAGCTCAGAGCTGTCCCAAAACAGGATCATCCCTAAAACCATGTGTCCTGGGCCTGCCTGTTCCTCCCCCCATCAGCACCTCTCTTTATGCTGAGCATGATGTAATTGGCATGGAATACCTGCTTGTCCTGGTTTCAGTCAGGACAGAGTTAACTTCATTTGTAGCAGCTGATGGGATGCTGTGTTTGGGAGTTACAATGAAAGCAGTGCTGAGAACACCCTGATGTTCTTAGTTGCAGTCAGACAGTCAAGGACTTTCTCAGCTTCTTCCTATTTCTCTATTCAGGAGAAAGGAGGGGCGAAGCCAGGACAGGTGACCCAGATGGGCCAAAGAGAGTATTCCATGCCAATGACGTCCTGCCCAGGAGAACGGGGGGCTGAGGGGAGGAAGAAGAGGGGCGGTGGCGGGACGCGTGCTGCTTGGGGGGATGGTCGGGTTCCGGGACAGCTCTGGGTGGTACCTGAGTTGTGTGGGTCGGGGAGAAACTGCATTGGGGATCAAGAGTTTCATCTTCTTTTGCTCTAAAGTCCTGTTAGCATTGGGATATTTGATCTTTCTGTTCTCTTAGTAAACTCTCCTTATCCCAACCCACGGGCCTCTTAGTTTCTTGGGTTTGGAGTTATTTGCCCCTTCCTTTTCCCTTCCCTTGTTTCCCCCTTTTTCCCTCTTCCCCTGCTCTTTTACTTTAAGGAGCAGGCAGCTGCGTGGATCTCGGCCCACAGCTGGGGGGAAACCACGACACTGCTTTGGCCAGTTTGGGTCACCTGTCCTGGCTCCTTAGCAGGGAAATATGAACAACTGAAAAGTCCTTGATTGCTTTCAACAACTAGAAACATCAGTATGTTATCAGCACTGCTCTCATCCTAACTCCCAAACATGGCATTCCATCTGCTGCTAGAAAGAAATTAACTATCCTAGCTGAAACCAGGACACCCCTGTAGGTATCTTGGGTAGGTGGGAGAGATCTTGTATGTAGGTATTCATGCAGAATACTTCCTTGCTCCTTCTCCATCTTAGAGTTTGGATGGAATAAGCATTTGCATATGATAGATTAGAGATAAAATTGTTCAGGCTGCAGAATGTTGAAGGGAAGATGCTGTAATTTACTGTGTAGCTTTTACACAGTGAAACTTTCTAGCACAGTTGTGTTATGGAGCTTGTTTTAATTGGGAGTGTACTTTGCCTGCAATTGTAGCTACTAAATAGAGCTTTCTCTCATGAAGTAACTTCTGTTTTGATGAAGAACACCTAAAATATCTGATTTTCTTTCTATTCCCTCCAGTGCTAGCCTGTAGCAGTAGTTTTAATTGAAGGTGAGTTCCTGATCTCACAACTGTGATAGAAACAGCTACAGGTAACACAGAGCTCTTCTGAAAAGCACTTGGTCACCTAAGATGCCTTTTCCTTTTCAATATTTAGTGCTTCTAGCTAATAATGGCCTCGTTCTAGGCTACCAGTAGCTGTGGAATTTATTTCCACCAAGCCTGAGTGCCAGGGGAGGAAATAATTTGGTTTTCATGTCTTACAGTTTTAAGTTCCCCATGAATCTTTGAATAATGATATTTTCTCCAATTACATAGCAACAGCAGGATTCATGGAGTGAAGAAAAGGCCTGAAAGAAATGGGTTTTTCCCCATTAGCATTGCTTCTGATTGCATCCATACTTGGAGGTTGCTTGTGGGACAAAAAGAGGTTGCAATAGACAAAGATATTATTTATCTTATGCTGCAGTTGGAGAAAAGCCTTTCAGGGTCACAGTAACAGTAAGACTGAGATCCAGATCCCTCTATTTCTCTCCTGTAGAACATGCTTGGGCAGTTTTCCTGAACCTTTCGGTCTCCACTTCAGCATGTTTCAAAAACCTTAGAGACCCAAGCGACTGATGCTCAGAAGGAGAAATGGCTGCCTCTGGTCCATGGAGTCAAGATAATTGGCACCTACGCCCAAACCGAAATGGGACATGGTTAGTTCCCTTCAGGGATCGATGGGTAACTTCTTTTCTGTTACACCAGTTTGTAAACTGATGATGCTCTCTAGGTAAATCTAAAAGGGGGAAGGTAGAACAGTTTGGTTAACCGTTGATGTTTCCTGCCCTGTAGGCAGACAGCTGCTTCGTTTCACATCCTGACAATCACAAAGTTAGTTTTGGTCTTTTCCAGAATGCACCTCTTAGCTGATCACTGACTTTATAGTTCTTTACCTTTGTTTGAAGATGAGGATGCTGTTCTAAGCCCTGGGAGTCTAAATTTCACTTGAACTGGTTGGAACATCAGTCAGCAGTACTGTGGGTTTTATTTTTGCCTGAATTTGTGGCACGTGTATCGCAGAGCTCTTTGCACATGTTGGACCTGTGTAATATGGATACTGTTTAGATGCAGTGTGGCATAGTCAGATCATGCTTTTTTGGTTTTGCAAGTAAGGTATCTTTTGCCCCAAGCACTTTTCTTCCAGATGCTAATCCACTGCAGCTGTACAACTGCATGGCAAGATCTTGGTTTCGAAGAGGAAAAACATCCTATTCCTGCTGTTGTTGAAAGACTTTCACATCTTGAAATGAAAAAATGTTCATAAAACACACTTTTAGCCCAACACCTGGAATTACAGCTGTTAAATGCTAGCAAGAACAGTTTAACAAACCAAAGGCTCCAGTGCATGTAAACTTGGAAAGCATGCTGAGTACAAGTCTGGACAATTGCTGAAGTCAGATTGTAATTTCACTTGCCTGCCTGTTCAGTAACAGCTACTCACTGTAGCTAAAATGTTTGTAGAAGAGGCAAAGGAGGAAATCCTGTCATCTGCTCTGCCAGAGAGATGGAATGAACAAACTTAGCTCGACGCCAGAAACTGAGAGGCAACTGGATGGCAACAATGGCCTGCTAACCTTGTTTGCTTTCTCCCACCAACTTCGTCTTTAAATGAGACACACATCCACAGCAAAGTGATTTGTTTTACTTGCTCTCTCACATTAGATCATTGCACTTTCTTGCCTGGTGATGGTCTGGTTTGCTTATAGTTCTTACATTGGTGGTAAAAGTATTTTGGCACTTAGTAGAACTAATATGGTGATAAAGTAAATATACTTTCCATGCTGAATAATTAAAATGCAACAATTTTATGAATGTTGAGTATCTTAACTGCTTCATGAGTAAAGCTTCTGCAGTAACTGTCTCAGCTCTGCTGAATTCAATCCTGATGTTTAGAAAATGATGGGGAAAGAGACACCTGGATCATTGAATTGAATCCTAGCCTCGATGGGTAGTGACTCAGTATTACCTTAGTGAGTACCTGCTTGATAGCCTGTGTTGAGTTTAGTCTACTCCATATTGAATGTCTGTTGAAAAAACTAAAGAGGAGCTGAATTTATTTGTAGGTGCCTGAGAATATTCGAAGAACTGCAGTTCTTGGGAGATCTGGGCTAGTTCATATTAATGTATGTTTCAAGGTAACACAAGACTGCATTCTTCTCATTGTGATAAGAATGACAGCTGAGTTTGCCAGCTCAGACAGTGCTCGTTTGATAATTCATACCTCCTTTATCTATCTGTTAAGGACCAATTATATTATTTCATAAGTAAATGTGTCCACCTTTGTACAGAAGGTACTGCTCCTCAGTCTATATCCCCAGTATCTTAATGCTAACAGGGAGCCGCATTTAAAGATATCATTTACTGAGCATTTAATTCTTTATATCAAAAAACTCAGACTACTCTTAACTGCCTAGCAGTGGTGGCTGACAGAATTTGGAGGAGAGTACTTCTAATGAAACAGGTTTAATTGGAGAGACTTTGTGCTGGTGAATTACAGGTTGACAAATGTTGGCTTTCTTGCCAAGTTGTTTATGTTCACAACTTTGACTTACTCATGCAGAGCACTGTCCTTTTAAGAGAGCTTTTAAAAACAGCAACAGTTGGAGTTGAATTGGAATGTAATATACACTAGTTGTGTCTGATCTTTAATAAGTACAGAAAGTAAAGACTTTCCTTTTTAAAAAAAACAAAGTTTAGTGAAAGCCTAGCTTATTCAGCTGGATAAACTGGAACTTCTGCCAGGTTCTACCCTCATACCATAGGGGGAAAAAAAAAACCAACAAGCAGGCTTCATGTCTTTGGGTGAAGGCTCTTTTCATCCAGCTGGATCACATCTTCAACAAACCAATGTTCTGACTTGGCCCATTTGACATAGGGATGCTCTGCTTTCCAACCACAGTGAAGGTCTATTCTCTGTTTTGATTTGGAGTAATCCCTTTTTTTTTTAAAGCAATTATGGTACACCAAGAATGCAAGAGTGTTGCAAAAGCATTTTATGCATGTCTATTCTGGACTAAGTGTAGGGTTTTTATTATTCAGGCCTGAGAAAAGGACAGTGCTCTGGCTTTTAAAACACGCTTGCTGAATTCTGATTTACACAAATCTTTTTTTTTTTCTTTTTGTCTCTTCCTTAATCTCCACCATGAATCCTCATGCTTGCTTCTCTCCTGTAACATTCCCTTCACACTCCCATCCCATGACACTTTTTCACAGCTTTGTTCATCGTGGACGTCCTGAGCCTCTGGACCTTCACCTGGGCATGTTCCTCCCCACCCTTCTCACCCAGGCAACCCCAGAGCAGCAGGATCGCTTCTTCATGCCTGCCTGGAACCTGGAGATCATTGGCACTTATGCCCAGACTGAAATGGGCCATGGTACAGTACATTCACTAAGTGCTCTTTCTAAAAATGGCTTTGTGTACAAAGGATTCCCCTGCCTGTGTGTGTTTATCCTGCAGTCTTTGTCTTTACACAGTTGTGGCTAGAGGCAAAAATGGACATAAGCCTCTGAAATTTTTAATAGATCATAGCCACACGTTCTCTTTGCCCTTTTCTCTCTGCTGGGAGAGTTTGACGTTTGTAGCTCTATATATGAGCATGCTGTGTGCTCCTCTTGTGCCATTCAAGCCAGTATAGATTATTGCAGGTGGCTGTGGTGATGGCAGTTTGATGACATCTGTTCACTTCTACGCTTGCCATTCTTGCCAGTGTGATTTCTGCTTTGCTCTACTTGCCATTCAGTGTGAAGACAAAAGGACAGAGCTTTGCCAAAATAACAAAGTAAGAGTTGCTTGTCACGATTGGACTGACCTTGGATCAGAAAACACGTGGATGACTTGGTTCCAGTGTTAGTACTTTGGGGAGCTCTGTTCTCTCAGTTATTTGGTGCATTTCTATGTGTTCTTTTTAATTGGACTGTGAAATGTTGGTTTGGTTTTGGGTTATTTATATTTCTCTGTCTCAAGTAGACTTTGTACTTTGTTGCTATTCCTTTGCTTTCAAGTTTTGAAATGGATTTAGATAACTCCTGCAGTCTTGTGATTGCAACGCTTCTAATCCAGGTTTCAAAGGGAGGATATTATGCTTTGGAAAACTTTAATTTTGACATCTGAGAGTTGCAGATGAGACTTTTTTTTTTCCTGAAAATGAGCAGGATTCACCTTGGTGTTGGAAAGAAATGTAGAGACTGAAACAAAGTAACCACATGTCTGTGGAGAATCTTTTTCAGCTAGTGGGGTTTGAAGATCTTTTACCAGCAAAGTAAGTCAGTGTTATGCTGCCTGTGGAAGTCCACCATTAACTTCATGCTTTGGAACCAGGGTTGCATCAAGGCCATGTCCTTTTTCATGTTGAAGCTCTTGTGTAGAGTTGCTGACTCTGCCTCACTCCATCAGTCCAGACTATCAGGAGAGTTTTTTAATGCATGCAGTGACAGTGCCACTGCTGAGACAGGAGGGTGTGAAGTAAAGAGTTGGGAGCAGAAGACAAAGACTGTTCTTTTGTGGTTTGCAGTCTCTTCATCTCTCTGCATCGGTGCCCTAGCATATGCAGTGCTGTTACGTGCTGTTTTGGCGCTCTGGATGTTCTTGTTCAAGAGAAAGTGCTCCGTTAACTGAATGGGGGAACAGAGAGATGATGGGCATAATTTATTTCAGTGACTGAAAAGCATATGATATTTTGCAGTTTGATCAGATTGCAGTTTTAGTGAAATCCAGGGGAACATAATTTTCTGGACCTTTTTAACTGTGAAGCAGCTTCTGCTGTGTAACAGCAATAAGGTGTCAGATTTGAGGTGCTTGGAAAACTAGTCTTAGACCACTGGGGAAAAAAAAATCCATCATGCTTTCTGAGAATTGGCTTCAAGTCCCAGAATATGGTCTGACTCTCACTTGCTCTTACTTAATTGGCTGACATTTAGTCCTTTATATAGCCTGAAAGCAAAGTTAAAATTTCTACATTACTCCTGGAGTTCAACTTTATATTGTCCAATTCTGTCCATGTCTCTGCGTTGTGACAGATGTTCTGCCAAAACAACATGTTTGCTTATTTTCAGGAACTCACCTTCGGGGTCTAGAAACTACAGCTACTTATGATCCTGCTACTCAGGAATTCATCCTCAACAGCCCCACTGTGACCTCTATTAAGTGGTGGCCAGGTGGACGTAAGTGTGTCACTGTGTGTCTAAATCTGGAAGGTATATGGAAAAACTTAAGGGGGTGATGTCATGTGCCTTGTATCTATGGAATGATGATTGAAAGTGGATCCAAAAAGTTGGCTGGAAGGCAGTTCCTCTTGGACAGCAACAGATGTATCAGAGCTGACTAAAAGCTTTGGGTTATCTGTGTGCTCTGAATTGCCTCTTAGAACCATTCACACTGTATGGGTTTGGTATAACTTTTGGTTGTGTCGAAATCTTTATACTTCCTTCGGCTCCTCTGGCAAGTTTGCCAAGGGCTTGGTGTCACATCGTCAAGAGAATTGTATTATGCAACTTCCATTGACTTGAGTAATGTTATTTTTCTAGCTGTAGAATTCAGATGACAAGCAGTGTTGTAAATCTGCTTTTCTAATGCACAGTGTCATTAAGGTAATTGCAGATCCTGCTTATATGGAAAGAGACTCTGTGTATATAAGCTATGTTTTTATTTCTGTCTGACTCACACTCCTTTTGCAGTTGGAAAGACGTCCAACCATGCCATTGTTCTGGCTCAGCTCTATACCCAGGGCCAGTGCAAAGGGCTGCATGCCTTCATTGTTCCCATACGGCAGCTGGGCACCCATGAACCTTTGCCAGGTAAAAATTAATGTTCAGAGTTTAGTCCTCGCAGAATACCATAGATCTGTTTCTTTCCAGCTACGTCATGTGTTAATGCACATGGCTTGTTTCACCATCTGATTTCAGTGAGTAGATGGTAGGTTACAGGCCTTAAAGGAGTCATAAGAAAGACCAAACTACCACTACATCACCTTTCATGTCTTGCTTTCAATGTGAAGGTTAGTTTGGGATTTGATTCTGGCCCAGTGTTTCCCAACTAAGCGTTCTGTGAGGCAGCATGTTATTCTGCTTTTGGAAAGGGCAGGAATACCTGTCATCATTCTCTGGCTAGAAGTAAGCAGGATGATCTTTAGAGAGAGCTCCCCCAGTGACTGCATAGTAGGACTGCACATAAATTATGAAGATCCCATTTTTGATGTCCACTTTTCCATCAAAGACACTGAAGTCCTCATTAGCCTTTACTTTTAACAAGAGACTTGCTAGAAAACTAGAGTCTTTATTGGAGAAGGTGTGAAACTCTCTTGTGGTGTTTAATTCCTGTTTCTTAATGCAAGCGGCTTTTCTGTGTGGCAGGTATTACAGTTGGTGACATCGGGCCAAAATTTGGTTATGACGAAATGGATAATGGCTACCTGAAAATGGACAACTTCAGAATTCCTCGGGAAAACATGCTAATGAAATATGCCCAGGTAAAGCAGTGATTGAATTGAATCCAGGAGGATTGTAGGCTGCTTGCAAGTGCCACTTGATTTAGAGCTTAAGATGTGAATATGTGAAAAGGAGGAAACCTTAACGGTCAGCAGGCTATGTTTTCTTTTGTAGGTTGAACCAGATGGCACCTACGTGAAACCACTCAGTGACAAGCTCACCTATGGCACCATGGTGTTCATCCGATCTCTCATTGTAGGCGATTCAGCTCGCTCCCTGTCCCGAGCTTGTACCATCGCCATCCGCTATAGCGCAGTGAGACACCAATCTGAGCTGAAGCCAGGGTAAGTGCAGTGAAATGAGAGCAGCCTAAGTGTTGAGGGAAAATTCCCAAATGCTGAAGGGAAGAGGGACTGTGGTTGATGTTTGCACTTGATAGTTTGAAACCACTGTTTTGTCCTAGGGAGCAAGTTATCTTTCATGCTAGACTGCCAGAATGCCTTGTCCCTTCCAGAGACTATTGCTGTATGGCCCTAGATAGCGTGGCTTGAGACAGGTGTGGCTGGTACTACCCAAGTGCAGAAGCTGCATAAGAGCTAAAGAGGACTTTGTGGCAGCTTGCTAACCACTGAATACTGACTCATCTTTATTTTGTTCTAGAGAACCAGAACCCCAGATCTTGGATTATCAGACCCAACAATACAAACTCTTTCCTCTCCTGGCAACAGCATATGCTTTTCACTTTGTGGGAGCCTACATAAAAGACACCTATCGCCGCATTAGTGGAGACATCAATGAAGGGGATCTGAGCGAGCTGCCAGAGGTACCACGTCCTCTGTTGATTTTACGTAAGGTTTCTCTATGGCATGGAAGAAAAGGCATCAAACCTTTTTGGCTTTTGCTCACGACATATCTTGTAATTCTGAGATCTCAAGCCCAGTACATGCTGGTGACTTGTATTGCTTTATTTGCAATATTCATTTAGCAGCCCTTTACAAAAAATAAAATAGGGAGTGATGCACAGTGAGAAAGCCACTCTGGATTCGTTTTCTAAAAAGGTGACTTTCCAGGAATGATGGCACATTGCTTGGGAGGGGAGTTAAGACTGGTCCTATGCTTGTGCTGTAGCTTCTTGATCATTCCTCCAAGTCATTAGCATAGAACCGGTGTGTTGATCAAAAGTATCAGTACTGTACTGAGAGGCTGGGATTGTAAAATGTCAGTTAGGGTGCCATCTGACAGCCTAATGTCACAAGAGGCAGTTGAAGACAGTTCTGGACATAAAGTGTAGAGACAGAAAGGATCTGGTACTCCAATCTTAACATGTATGGAGGCTTTCATATCAGTAGTTCAGCTCAAGAAAGAGCCCTTACAAGAAAAGTGAGCCCCTGTGGGACACTGGAAGGTTGATGCTGACTACGTTTTTCTAGGAGCTGCAGTACTTTGCATGTATGTGCCAAGAATGGAAAATGAAAAATCTAAACTGGCTTTGCTTTTGTCCATCAGCTCCATGCACTGACTGCAGGGCTGAAGGCGTTCACTTCCTGGACTGCCAATGCTGGTATTGAGGAATGTCGGATGGCGTGTGGTGGGCATGGCTACTCTCGCTGCAGTGGCATTCCTGACATCTATGTCACATTCACCCCATCCTGCACCTATGAGGGAGAAAATACAGTCATGATGCTACAGACAGCTAGGTATAGTAGCTTCTGTCCAGAGACGTTCTCCCCTTGGTGTGATGATCTTTCGCTGAAGTGGTGAGCAGAGGAGTATGCCAGGGTACCAGGAAATGGGTGTCTCCCGTTTCCACCCCTTGCCCTGGTTTTGACAGAGAAGAATCTACCTAGAACTGTTCTTTGCTAGTCTGCCCCTGGGTAACTTCTCGCCTTTCAAACAACTTGTGAGTAAGAATTGGTATTTGTTGTCTCTGCTCTCAGGTTCCTCATCAAGAGCTACACCCAGGTTAGTTCTGGGCAGCGGGTTACTGGCACGGTGTCCTACCTTAACGATCTCTCCAGGCAGCGCATTCAGCCACAGCATGTGGCTGCCAGGGCTGTGACTGTGCGGATCAGCGATCCTGTCAGCTTGGTAGATGCCTACAAAGCACGTGCTGCCCGGTGAGTTCACACTTACCAGACTGAGCCGAGCACCAATAAAATTGCCTGTCTCTGAGATAGTAGTGATGTTCTACCTGTTAACATTAAATTCTCAAGATGTGGTTTGCAAACCTTTGCTCTGCCTGTTGCTTTGGAGCAGTTGACACACTTCACTAGGTTGGGTCAGCACTAAGTGCTTTGAGGTTGCAAGAGGCTACGTGCAGCCTACGCGTAGCATAGTTAGTCTGTGCTGTTCCATTTTGAAATACCTTTTTCTTCATGTGAAGTATACTCAAGTGTACAAATACCAACACCCTTCAAACTGCTCAGAGATCTGTCTGGGGAGAAACAATCCTGATGTTAAAGCCTGTTGCAAAGGAAACGCAAGAGCAGAACAGATACCTACAAGTATCCAGGCACCACATAGGTGCTGTCAAATGTCGTCTTAGCCCTCCGTAGCTGTGTTGTCGCTGCAGCAGTGATGATAGGGGGCTTGCAGCCACAGCTGCTCACTTCAGTTGCAGCACATGATCTCCAAGTTCTTCTGACGTGTCAGTGTTCGATTGAGCTTCATATGGATTCAGTGTATATAACCTTGTTTGTGTAGTGGTATTGCATAACCTGGTTTTCTTTCTTTTATGAAATAGGCTTGTAGAAGCTGCTGCAAAGAATTTGCAAGCTGAACTGAACCACAGAAAGAGCAAGGAGGATGCCTGGAACAGAACTTCTGTTGATCTTGTGCGAGCATCTGAGGTCAGTGATGTGCCTGATGAAGAAATAAGCTATGAGAGCTGCTCATCTCTTCATGAAACCTGTTTCACCTGCCTTTTGTTTCTTGTAGGCACACTGTCACTATGTGATAGGGAAGCTTTTCACAGCAAAGCTGTCAGAGATGAGTAATGCAGCTGTCCGTGCTGTAATGACTGAGCTGTGTCTCCTGTATATGCTGTATGGGATCAGTAAGAATGCTGGGGATTTCTTGCAGGTTGGTGTCTTTCTCCAACACTTCAAATCTCTAGAGGCAGAGTCATTTGCAAATGTGCCTTAAATGCTGAGTTACATGAATGTTAAGGTGTAATGGCTTGACTGTGGACTTCCAGAAGGCTGTGAGCAGAGCAGGTCTGACGGGAAGGCTCTGTCACATTTCCCTTGTGACCTGTGAGATGCAGAGTCGGATGGTACATGGTAAACACAACATGGCATCTAGGTTAGCTTAAATGTTTTCCAGTTGTGACCAGGTGGTGTATGTTAAAAACCAAGGAGTTAGTAAACGAGATGTAAGTTACAGGTGACCTGAGAGCTGTATACGTTTAGTGCGTAGTTAAAGTTAGTGTGTAAGTTAGTGCACAAAAGAGGGGACACTATACTCCAAACCTTAACACATCCTTCTGTGAATGGATTTAAATTGTCAGGCATTGCTTCTCTTCTTTCCTTCATCTTGAGAATGTATTTGTGTGGCAGTGTTTTATTTTGTCTTTGGGCAGATGTGGTATGTTTTGTCTTCCCATTTTCCTCTTGGCTGCTCACCAAGAAGTTCCCTGAAACCAGGAAGACTTGAACACACAGGCACATTCTTCAAGAAAACTTGCTGCTGAAGTTAACATACAGGCACTCTAAAGAACAAGTCTCCCGTCAAAGACTGAAAAGCTAGGCACTGTGCTGAGCATCTCCTTTTGCTTGTATGCTCTGCAGATTGCTGATTTGATTACTTCAGGAAAAAAAAACCCAAAGCCCTGGTGTTATATGAGCTGCTGCATTTGTGTGTGGGAAGGCTGCTCTATGTTAGACCCTGGGGGAAGGGAAGGTTCTTGTGACTTGCAAGAGATGATATTCTGATAAATGGCTTTTTGCTTTGTCCAAGGCGGGTATTCTGACCGATGCCCAAATTACTCAAGTGAACCAGCATTTGAAAGAGCTCCTGGCTCTAATTCGCCCCAATGCAGTGGCGCTGGTAGACGCCTTTGACTTTCATGACGTTCATCTTGGATCTGTGCTTGGCCGGTATGATGGCAATGTCTATGAGAACATGTTTGAGTGGGCAAAGAAATCCCCGCTGAACAAAACAGAGGTAAAGAATCTTGCTCGTTTCATCTGTGGGTTACATGTGTCCTAAGAAATAACCCAATTTATGGCATGTGAATTCTGACCCAATCATCTTGGCACGTAATTAATGAAGGGGACAGGGTAGAGAAGTCACCAGGAGCAATAGATCCAAACTATTAACCTACTGCTGCTCCTCCTACTTCCAGCATACTTCTTAGTCTCCCGTGCATACCTTGCGTGCATCCCTCTGGGAGACTTCTGAGTTTCTCGGGTGAGGGAGGAAAGTATACTCTCCCTAGGGAAACAACAGAGTCACATCATCCATGAATTGAAAAGAAATGCTCTCTAGCTGTTAATTCTGCTTAGTGCCAGTAACTGTGAAAGCCATACCTGTGTTGTTGCAAAACTTTCAGTGCTGCAGACAGTGGCAGTGACTGGAGAAGAAAATCAATGGCTCTCATGTAGTGTTTCAGTGTCAGGTGTTGCATGCCTGCCCTAGGGCTGTAGCTGCAGCTGAGCTGATGAAAGAAACAGCTGACAAAAGTCTGTGTCCCTCTTTCGTCAGCCAAAACAACTCTAAATCCTGATGGTAGCCTTTACTGCCTTTATTTGATTTGGACAGACCGTCTCCTACGATGGGCTGCCAGGGACTGTGACTGTAGCTCAATCACACCACAACTTGCTCAGTCTTTTGTACTTTCAAGGTCAAACTGGCTTAGGAGCTTTGTTACAGTCCCCTTAGGAGACCTCTGCCAGATTTCTTTGAATTAAAATGCCAAAGAATTGTCTGTGGGGATATTAATGGCTTAATATTCTTTATTCTTACAATAAAGATAGTGGGGAACTTACTTGGTTTGGCTGAAATTCTCATTCTTTGTGTCATAAAGACACTCAAATACAGGACTTGGCTGACTATTCTTAAATCCCCAAAGTGCCTCTGATTCAAGTTTCCTGATGTGCACTGCGAGATACAAAGAGCTAAAGCTGTTGGAAAGCTGAGGCCTCACATTGTATCCTCTGTCTTGTCCTCTTACAGGTTCATGAGTCTTTCCACAAACACCTGAAGCCGATGCAAGCCAAGCTGTGAAGCCTGTTGGTTTTTAAAAATGCACTCTTCCCCTGACCTGAAAACTGGGTGTTTGCGTCCTTCAGGCATCTAAATCAAACCTTTGGAATCCTGGTAGCTGTAGGACAGTGAATAATTGTAGCCTTTCTTTCCACTTTTATAAATTGAGGGCGTGTTTGGGGAGAGCGCACAGGGCTTGATGCCTGGTTTTAAAGTGCAATTATAAGGGTAAAATTAACCTTTTAAAAATCTGGGAAAGCTTTATGGATTCATACAAGGATTGCTTTTGTGAAGCTGCTAACTAGAGAGAAGTTACTGCCAACTGGAAAAGTAGCGGGATTTTACTACTAAGTAGTTAACAGCCCTCAGGCAATAGCTTCTAATGAGCAGTTATGTCCCCCCCAAAAAGCATCAATGTCTTGATTACTTTTTGTAAGGATTAGCACCACCTCTCTCCTTGTTTGGCAAATATTTCTGTTATCGAAAGCTCCCTGTGGAGTTTTGCATTTGGCACTACTTACCCGATGTAGCCTGGAAGTAAAATACCCATCCTTCTCTGGAGCTCTGCTTCATTCATCTTTCCAGAAGATCCCCTTCATGTTTTCCAACGCATCCTTCTTTCACTGCCCTGCAGAAACTCCTTTTGCCTGTGTGCCATCTCCAGCGCTGGCACCTCACTCTCTGTTAATAGGGAGTCAAAGGAGAATGTAGTGATGCTGCTCTGGCGGGGCAGGGGGGAACCAGCAAGTAGCAATGGTCAGCTAGGGGCTGGTAACATATGCTCTGCCCTGCTTTGAACTATTAGTATTTTGATAGCACTATCTCAAAGCACTTTACAAATGTTCGTTTTGGTGGTTTGAGGTGAAAAACCACAAGTAGTGGTAAAAACTGCAAATCTGACCTCGAATGGTGAAGCCAGTATTTGAGGGCAGAAATTGGTTGACCAAGGTCCTTGGGTCTTCAGATCATTGTGGGATGTTCTTCTGGTTTTTAAAGGCATTCTTCAAGAAAATTACAATCCCATGTGAAGTGTCCAGCTTTTTGGGGTGTTTTTCTTCCTACCCATGCATTTCCAAGGCGCTTTCTCTGATTTGCTTAATTTTTGGTTCTGTATTGACTTGGGACTTACACAGTGCTGTGTGAATTTCACAGGGGAAAGATTTAGCATTTAACAACCTCCTTGTGCGCAGAGAAATCAGTGTAACCACCACTAAGGAAAATCATCATGTTTTTTCAACACTCATAACTCTGTCCAGTAACAATATAACCTCTCTTGACATCAGAGCACCTTCGAGCTTAAAACAGTAAAAAGTTTCAGCATAATCCCAAATCCTGCAGCTCTGAGGCAACATCTGAGAAGCTGGTTCTCCAACAGCTCGAGTATCTGTTAGTCTCTTGGTTGGGATCACTTGTGGATGCGTTTTGCCTGGCACTAACAATGATCAGACACGTTTGTCTCCACATGCAGTAGCTGAACAGAAGGAAATGCTTAATTTCAAATAAAATAATCAAACTTGGCTTTTGGCTGCTGAGTCTTTCAGGTTGAACGGAACCACTGCTGTTCAGGACACCGAAGGAGGGCAAGGGCTTTGCCTTCCATTCTATGCCATCGAGCAGAGGGCTGACCTGGGGAGGGCTGAGGGAGGAGCAGGTTAAATGAGAACAGCACTAGCTGACTGTACCTACAGACTTAATGAATGACAGAAATGTGTTTTCACGCAAAATGCCTCTCTCACTTTGCCTTTGCTGGATATCGTTTCAACTAACAGAGCAGCACAGGGCAGAGAAGCTGGTGCAACAGCTCTCGCTGCCGCTCCCAACCAGCGGAAGAGCAAAACGGGCAGCGAGCAGAGCTGCAGCATATCTGTTGGTTTTGTAGCTCCTGTTTCCCCAAAGCCTGAGCCTCTCCTCTGGAGTGTGAGCAATTGATTGTTGGGGCGGGGGGGAGGTGTCCAGTAATGTAAGCTACACTGTTATTGAAGCTATTAGAAATGCCAAAGGTACTAAGGACTCATGGTAGGTATACTACTGAAGCAATAATTTATTATACATTCTTAAAGAGCAGGTGTCCTAGAAAAGTAGGCACACCTGTGGTCAGAGTTTGCAGCATTTTTATACTATATTCCCATCCAAAATCCCTCCCCTGTTTACATGTGAGTTAGGTATTTCCAAGGTTTACAGGCTCAACCAAGATGCCTTCTTCACAATAGTACATAATATAATACACACTGCTGTATGCCTGGCAGGTTCCTGCTTCCCATCAGTGAAGAAAATTAGTATTTATGAGCTTACTGAGCAAAATGCAGTATCTTTCTAAGTTAATATTGTGTATCTCACATAGCACTTAATTGTTGTGCATCTTTGTTTTGTCTGGGCCCATTGAAGCCAAATGGGGACCTTCAAATGCTTGCCTTTATCTTACTGCTAGGCAGCTGAATAGTGGGGCTTGATTGGGACTCAGGGCATATTGTTTGTACAAGGAATTCAAGGCTCGAGTCTGATGTATGGGTATAAGTTTCATCTGCATCTTTTAGCAGAGCTATGTATTCCTCAGTTTCTAATTGAAGCCTTACCCAAGACAGCAATTTTACCATAATTCTTTAACAACTGACAGCAAAACTTCTTACAATAATACAAATTATAATAATTAACAGTGTTCCCCCTTATCTTATGTGCTATCTGTTGCATATCCAGATTCACATATCTTCCTATTCCTAAATCCCTGACAAAGGATTTCTGATGAGGCAGCCTGAGTCCTCCACTTCCCAAGTCAGCACAGAAAAATACCACAACCCATTTCAGTTTGCAAAAGCAACATTCCCCTAATGGCATTTTCCACAAAGCTCAAGGAGAAAAGAGTAGGCTCTGCCTGTAGTTTCTAGGCCGAAGGTTTGAATGCTGGACTCTCAAAAATACCGGCTTTTGATGAAGGCTTAAAAGAAGTGCATGTTTCCCTGTGGGACTGGCAGTGTGCATGAGGAGAGCCACTGGCAGATGGGCCTGCAGGCTGTGAGATCTCAAAGGCCGACTGATGGTTCTCTGGAGGCTTTCTGGAAGTAACAACCTATGTACAGACCAGGAAGGCAGGACCAGGGCTGGCTTTATTCTGTACCCCATGCTGGCAAGTGAGCTTTTTTGCAAACTGAACCTGAGGCGATGGCAGTGAGCTGGAGGTGAGATGGTGGGAGGGGAAGACCATATGGCGCAGGAGGTGCCACAGCTGGGGAGCTGCCCACTGCTCCCTGTGCACAGGAGTGCTTGGGTTACTTCCCCCGCTTCTGAGTGATACCCCGGACTGCGATCCCAGTTCTGTGACACTCTCCCATATCCATCCCATCCATCCCTCTCTTCTCAGGATGAGATCGACATACAGAATGAGTGGCGCTTTGTGGAGAGCCTGAAGAAAGCGCACTGTAACACTTCATCTCTGGCATGCTAAGGAGGTGGCATTGACAGGTGCTACCCAAGGGTCAGCTGTGCCCGTCCCTGCAGGAGGCAGCTGCATCCTCCCACGGGGAGGAAAGCAGGCAAGAACCAGACGGCACGCTCTCCTGTTCAGCCTGCTGTCAGCTGTCCTGCTCTGGCATGGGGTTGCACTAGGTGATCTGCAGAGGTGCCTGGCATCCCCTGTCATTTGGTGAATGCATAATAAAGAATCCCTATTCTCAGTTGAAGAACCGTCTGTCTTTCTCCAAACAATCTCCTTGTTCAGAGTGTGAAATCCAGCCCACGGGGCCAGTGTCCCCGGGCACCCGGTGACCTGTGCGGGGAGACGGTTGCCCCGGTGGGGTGGTCCTGGCCAGGCCAGAGTTCAGCTCCTCAAGCAGCATGCCCAGGAGAGCTGAGTTAGCCAGGGCTGTTTTCCACAGCACCTGACATCACTCCCCTGTGAAAGAGGCTGGTTGGGGAGAGAGGAAGGGGTGCTGCCGGGTGCCTCCAGGGCAGTGTGAATGGGGCCGGGGCTTTGCGTCAGTAAGGTCCAGTCGGTGCAGTTCTCTGTGTCGGGTCGGTGAGGTACTCGTTCTGTGTTTATCACCGGGTGTGAGTGCCATGTGTCATTGCTGGCCGTCATTGTTCCCCTGACAGGGTGCTTTTGCCAGTCAGCTGCCCTTCTCCCAGCCCTCAGAGGCTCCGTTTGTTTCTCCTGCTGGGACGCGGGAGCGAGGGAGCGAGCGGCGTGCGGTGCTCAGCCGCTGCCTGGGGCTCAACCACCACAGGTGGATGTGGCGGGCCGTGCTCCGGCTCCTGGACAAGCAGCTGCGCGCTGCTGGGCTGTGACAACCTGAGGCGTTGTGGGGGGTGCCGGAGGTTTGGCCACGCTGCGAGGCTGGGCAAGGCCGAGCCATGGCGGCTCTGCCCCGGGACCGTGCCGGGCTTGGGCTCCATTACCCTGCCCCGGGTGATGGCAGGGCCGCTCCGCCCCTGCAGCGGGATCTGTGCTAGGGCCAGAGCGACGGCGGCGATGGGGAGGGGGAGGCCGGGCGAGGGGAGTGCGTTTGTAGGCAGGCGGTGGGACATCAGCCCCGTTGCCATGGCAGCGGGGGCCTTCCGTCCCCGGCCCACGCGGCGCAGCAGCGCCTGTCGCTCTGGCAACGGGGGCCTTTCCTGGAGGGCGGCGCACAGCATGGCGGCCTTCTTGCGGAGCGTGCCGGGGGCGCCTTTTGTCCCTAGTGACAGGTGACAGGACAAGTGGAAACGGCGTCATGTAGTATGAGCAAGGCTCATCAGGCGAGGCAGTTCGGACGGCGGCGTGAGGAGCTGCCCAACAGCCCCTTGAGCCTGCTGACCAGAGAGGAGGACCTCAGCGCCCCTAGGGAAGGCCGCTCCAGCAGGCTGGGTAAGGCTTCTTGCATGCTGATGTTGGGAGGGGATGTGCTATGGACAAGGCTATGAATATGTATTAGACTTCCCAGAAATTTGTTGAATATGGCTGCGCTGTTTGTGTATAAACAAGCTAACGTACGGCTTGGTGTGCCTTAGGAGGAATGATCCCCTAAGTGCCCAGCAGCGCTGCAGTAATGGAGACCTGTTCAACAGTTGCATCGGACTCTGACTGTTAAATGAATTAAGCCGTTTCCCCACGCTTCCCCTGCGACCGAGCTGCTGCCCTGTCCCAGAGGGGCTGCTGAGAACAGCTCCGGCCAGAAGGGGGTGGTGTGTGTGCCCCACAGCAATGTCAGCTGGGGTGCACTGGGGTGTCACCAGCTTTTCCTGGTGAGGCTGGGCCCAGCCTATATTTCCTCCTGGTAAGCTGGGAAGGGGGCTGCCGTGCTTCCCTGACACAGGGGCTGCAGCCTTTGGGGTCAGAATCCCCCAGTACCCAGGCTCTGGCTGGCATCTGCTGCTCGAACCAGTTCCCAGCCATCTCCAGAGGCCCGTGCTTGCTGTTTCCCAGCTCTGCACAAACCCGGGGCTTGAAGTCCCCACGGGGCTGAGTAGTTGTGCTGAAAGGCAGCCCACCACCTCTACCAGGCTGTTCATCTCCCTCCGAGGGGTTCTGGTTGTGAGGGGCATGAGGCAAGGAGCAGAGCAGAGAGCAGGGTTTCGTAGAATCAGAGATGATTGAAGGGCTTGTGCATCACCTTGGGTGGGTGAAGTGAAGTTCATCTCTGATTAAAGCCTTTGCAGCTCATGGGGACTCTGCAGATGCCCCTTTGGAGTGCCCGCCTAGCCCAGGAATATGCCCATGACCGTAACCCTAATCTCTCCCTGTCTTGTTTCCAGGCAAAACCCCTGCTGAGTCTGCCAGACCTTCTGAGCTGGCCGGCAGCAGCAGTGGGAGAGCCCAGGACACCAGCTCACAGGGCAGCAAGAAGTACGTGCCTTTCAGACATAGGCTCTCCTGCTTGGAGATCTCCTGTGTGCTTCCCAGGTCCTTCAGTCCTGCCCCATCCTTGGCTTCTCCCCTTTGCTCCCAACCCTAATAGTTGCCTGGGAAGGGGAGTTACCTGCTGTGCCCTCGGGAGCTGGGAGCCCTGAGCATGGAGCTTTCCAGCAGAGTTGGGTGCCCCCAGCCCTGTGTGGTGCTGCTAAGTCCTGGGTTTTGTCACAGGTCCTTCCTAGAGGATGACTTCTTTGGCCAAGTCCCTCAAGAGGCCATCAAAGCTGCAGAGGTGAGCTCAGAGGTGAGTTTTGGGACAGAGTGGGGGTGCCCTGAGGGCTGGGACTGAGCCAGGCTGGGCTTGCCCCTGGTGTCAACCCATCCAAGTGAGCAATGGGACGAGCCCTGAGGTCTGACTGAAGGGGTAACCTGTCTCTGGCATTGCCGAGAGGTGGGGAAGGTGGGACCGGGAGTGGGTGGATGGTGGCAGAAGGATTTCTGGCTGCCCTGGATGAGATGGAATGAAGCCCAGAGGGCACATTGTGCTGCAGCCCAGTCTTCCTGGGTGTGCTTGGAACAACATGTCGTAGGAAGGGCCCTCATGCAAAGCAACTGCCTGGGTGTTCCTGACGCTTCTCCCAGAGGCAGCAGGAACTCAGCAAAGGAGTCGAGCCAGGGTGGGTTTTCACTGAGGGGGACACGAGGAGGAGCTGGGCATGTATTCTGCCACGCCATAAAATGAGGACAACCAGGGCCCTTCCCCCTGGAAGCAAGGGGTGAGGAGTTTCCCAAGTCTGCTTGTCTCTGACCTCTGTCCTCCTTGGCCCGCAGGGATCCAGTGCCCCCGACACAAACGTGCAAGCTCTGCTGCCAACCCTGAAGGTAAATGCATAAATCTCCTTCACAGCAGCTCCTTGTGCTGCGGCCACAGCCTCCAGCACCAGCCTCCAAAGGGAGAAGTGGTGCTGAGGCATTAGCAGAGTTCATCCCGCTCCTGTCCTCGTCCTGTTGCTTTCCAGCCCAGGGATGACATGGAAGCAGATCTGGGAAGCTCCAACCCAGGTTCTGGGCCAGGGAAGAGGTCTGCAAAAGGTGCTGGGGGACGTGACTGCTCGGGAAGAGCAGTAAAGACCCCAGGGAAGGTGCAGGCTCCTGAGAAGGGTAAGAAGGGGATTCTGCTCTTCTTTTCACAGAAGCTCCTGGTTCCAAATGAGTCAGGTTCCCTAAAATCCTTTTCCTGACACTTTCGGAGCTGTCCCAGACACAGAGTGTTACCCTGGCCTTATGTTCTCCCTTGGGACATTCTTGGCCGGGCCTCTTGTTGTGCTGCTGTAACATCCCAGGTGGCAGCAGCAGCAGCAGCCACTGTCCGCCTCCCACCAAACACTGGCACAGGCCCAAGACCAAGGATCTTCCTGATGGGAGTGGCAGGAGAGCCGGTGGGGTGGCATTTAAGATATGCCAGTCTCCAAAGTGCCCTTCTCTTCCCTAGGCCCTTTTCTCCTTCTCTGCTTGCAAGGAGACTCCTCTAGAGAGATTCCCAGCACGTGGGACTGCAGGGGCCCATGCATTGCAACATGGGCCTTTAGGGGGCTGGTGCCTGAAAGGTCCCTGCAGCCAGGGTGGGAGAGGAGCACCTCTGCAGCACCTTGTCTTTGAGAGCTGTGGCCTCTCTTTCTAGGAGAGCCCATACCTGGGAAGAAGCAGCCACTTGCATCCCCCTCTGCTTCCCGACAGGACAAGAAATTTGACCTTGAGGGTAGGAGGTGGCTTCACTTCAGCAGAATGGGCCATTGTGGCTTTGGGCAGATATGGTCTCCTGCCCCCAGGTGACAGGGCGGGGGTGGTGCCCAGTTTAGTGCAGAACCATTCTCCTAAGGAACGTTGGTGGTGTTGGGTTTTGTTATTCCTCTCCTTTCGTGCCCCTCTGGGGTCACTCCCAGATCTTGCTGATCCTTTGGCAGGGCTTTTGTCTGATGAGGAGCAGGATGCTCCCGAGAAGCTGGCTCTGACAGCTCCTAAAAGCAGCTCTGAGAAGAAGCCAGAAGAGAGCAAAGAGAAAGGTAAGGGGAGGTTGCTTGTTGTATCCTCTTTGTAGTAAAGGATTCAGTCGCCTGGATTAGTTGGTGTGAGGTCCAAACTGATGAAACTGAAAGTCAGCGAGTTCCACCTCTTTCTAAACAGCATGTCATTTCTAGAGCAGCTTGGTGATGGTGATAATCGGGGCACAGCTCAGCGGGTGCTTGGTCTTTCCTGTGTGCGGCAGGGTACAGAACTGACCTTTGCTGTCTGGGAACGGGGGCTCAGATCTTACCTTTGCCCTCCTGCAACCTGTTCCTCAAGTTGTCAAATGAGAACACGTTTTCTGGGTTGGATTCGTGTGGCTGAGAGCACCACTGGTCCATGCCAAAGCATGGTTGGGGCGCTTCTGAGTGGGATCCAGCCACACTGCAGCTGTTTTTCAGGCACTCATCCCACTGGTTCATGCATCAGAGATGCTCCTGAGTCTGATGTACCCTTAAAATCAGCTTTTGCTCTGATAAATCCACTCTGGACACAAGTGGCAGCTGGTGGGTTAGGGCAGGGACACTGATGGAGCAGGGACTTGGAGCAAAGTAGGACAGGAATTTTCTGATGGCAAACTTGCAGAGCTAAACAAGCTCCTGGTTTCAGTCAGAGCTGGAAACCCCAGCATTAGTGACACCCAGCAGTGTCCCATTGGTGGACTCATGGCTAAAGACCAGGGAGCAGTGCATTGCCACATTGTCGCATGCTGTGAGGTTTACTCCCTGAAATAGAGTTATTTGAGCATGCATATAGAAATAGAAATAGAGTTATAGAGCAGACAGGGCTGCTTTGCTCTGCTGTTAGAACAAACCGCACCTACCATGTGTGATCCTGTCCACAGAGTCATCGCCAACCCAGACGCCCCTGCACAGTGTGGCCCCGGTCCAGAAAAGGAAGGAAATCATGTTTGAAGTTGACAGTGATGACCTGATAGACATGCTGGGATTAGGCAGTGGCACACAGGATAAGAAGTCCAAGCAAGGTAAGCAGAGCTCCTCCTGAGAGACAGGGGTAAGGTCTACAGAGGGGACATCATTCACTGAGAGAGCAAGGTTGATTTCTGCCGCCTTTGCAGGGGAAATACCCTTTCTGCAGCGGTGAGCAGGGTGGCTAATGGGCCCTCTGTCAGAGTCAGTGCAGGGGGGAAGGTGACCAATGCAGAAGTGTTTTACTCAGCCCTCAAGGCAGCCTGGCAGCCATAACTCGTTTGCCTTTGGACGTGAGCTGATTCCCAACACAGATGCTTTTCCCAGCCACTCCGAGACGGCCTGTTGCTCGTGGGTTTCCAGGGAAGATGTTTCCAGTTGTGTTTTTCCAGAGGCAGCGATCCCAGTGGGAACTGCGGTGGAGGAGGAAGGCTGGTGTCTTGCAGCCAGCTGCTCCTCTGGGTGCTGACTCAAGGCCACTTGTCTTAACAGAGAAGGAAGAGGGTTGGGACGACGACGATTTTGTCTTTGGAGGACACCAGCGCAGGGGGGCCTCCACGCCCAGGGGCCGGCTGGGGAGAAGGCAGTCTGTGAGGTACGGTGCTCTGTGGTGTCTTCTCCAGCTGCAGTGGGGCTGGCAGGGTCCCCAGGGTCCCCTTGCTGTCAGCTATGTGACTGCCTCTCCTTCCTCTCAGCAGGTTTTCAGGCGAGAGTGGCAGGGAACCAACACCAGAGCCTGGCTCCGAACCCGCGGCGAGCATGAGCGCCGTGCGGGGCAGAAATTCTGCAGCCGACTGGCTGGGTTTGAAGGAGGAGGTTTCCATGGATTTGGAGCCGCCGTTCCCAGCAAAGGCCAGTCCTGCCATGAGGTCCCACTGCCGTGACACAGCTGGGCAGCCCGGCCCTGCCAGCCAGGTCCCAGACGTGAAGGAGGCAGCGGCTAAACCCAGCCCGGCGGAGGAGGATGACTGGCTGAACTCTCTCTTGGCTCATGACAAAGCCCTAGGCCAGGCGAAGGCCCAGGAGAGAAGTGCCGAGCCCTCGGAGGCCCCAGGCAAAGGGCTGGAGCACCGCTCTCCCATCAGGTAAAGGCACAGCTGATGGCCACAGTGCTCCCATCTGTAGCTGCTCCAGCAGGACCCCTCAGGTCCCATTTAAGGAACCAGCTTTAAGCACTGTCTGGTTCCGGAGTGGGGCAGTAACACGGGGCTTTCTCCCACGGATCCAGCTTGCAGTCCCATTACAGCTCTGGGCTCTCCTTCCAGTAGGGGCCAAGATCACACCCACTGCCCTGGGTCCCGAGGAGCTGTCCTGTGTCAGCACAGCCCTGAGCTCCCCCTGCACTCCTTCCTGCCACCAGCCCCTTTCACTCCTCTTAGTTCCAGGCAAACCACCTCCTCCAGTTCGGAGGCGGTGGCACACAGGCAAGGCTGTATGACAAGGAACAGCTCTGCCTCTTGGAGAAACCCACCTCTCTTTGGCCATGAGCCAGCAGTGTGCCTCAGTGGCTAAGAGAGCCAATGGGATCCTGGGGTGCATCTGGAGGAGTGTGGCCAGCAGGTCAAACGAGGTGATCCTCCCCCTCTACTCTGCCCTGGTCAGGCCCCACCTGGAGTATTGTGTACAGTTCTGGGCTCCCTGGTATAAAAAGGACAGGGACCTCCTGGAAAGAGTCCAAAGAAGGGCTACAAAGATGATGAAGGGCCTGGAGCATCTCCCCTATGAGGAAAGGCTGAGAAAATTGGGACTGTTCAGCCTTGAGAAGAGAAGACTAAGGGGGGACCTAATTAATGTTTATAATTATCTTAAGCAGGGGATGCAGGGGGAATCAGCCAGCCCCTTTTCAGTGTCTGTGGGGACAGGACAAGGGGCAATGGCTGCAAGTTGGAGCACAGGAAGTTCCGCACCAACATGCGGAAAAACTTTTCCCCAGTGAGGGTGAGGGAGCCCTGGGACAGGCTGCCCAGGGAGGTGGTGGAGTCTCCTTCTTTGGAGATATTCAAGACCTGTCTGGAAGCCTATCTGAGTGAAATGTCCTAGGGAACTGCTTTGGCAGGGGGGTTGGACCCGATGATCTCTCGAGGTCCCTTCCAACCCCTACAATTCTATGATTCTATGATTCTCTCTGTGTCCCGAACAGGGAGGAGCTCCAGCCAGCCCACTCCAGGCTGGATGAGTTTCTGGGAAGAGGATCTGTGACCAAAATCCCAGAAGATGCAACCACGGGAGAGCGCAGAGACTTCCCACTGGATAAGAAGTCCAAGCAAGGTGAGCAGAGCTCCTCCTGAGAGACAGGGGTAAGGTCTACAGAGGGGACAACATTCACTGAGAGAGCAAGGGGAAATGCCCTTTCTGCAGTGGTGAGCAGGGTGGCTAATGGGCCCTCTGTCAGGGTCAGTGCAGGGGGAAGGTGGCCAATGCAGAAGTGGTTTACTCTGCCCACAAGGCAGCCTGGCAGCCATAACTCGTTTGCCTTTGGACGTGAGCTGATTCCCAACACAGATGCTTTTCCCAGCCACTCCGAGACGGCCTGTTGCTCGTGGGTTTCCAGGGAAGATGTTTCCAGTTGTGTTTTTCCAGAGGCAGCGATCCCAGTGGGAACTGCGGTGGAGGAGGAAGGCTGGTGTCTTGCAGCCAGCTGCTCCTCTGGGTGCTGACTCAAGGCCACTTGTCTTAACAGAGAAGGAAGAGGGTTGGGACGACGACGATTTTGTCTTTGGAGGACACCAGCGCAGGGGGGCCTCCACGCCCAGGGGCCGGCTGGGGAGAAGGCAGTCTGTGAGGTACGGTGCTCTGTGGTGTCTTCTCCAGCTGCGGTGGGGCTGGCAGGGTCCCCAGGGTCCCCTTGCTGTCAGCTATGTGACTGCCTCTCCTTCCTCTCAGCAGGTTTTCAGGCGAGAGTGGCAGGGAACCAACACCAGAGCCTGGCTCCGAACCCGCGGCGAGCATGAGCGCCGTGCGGGGCAGAAATTCTGCAGCCGACTGGCTGGGTTTGAAGGAGGAGGTTTCCATGGATTTGGAGCCGCCGTTCCCAGCAGAGGCCAGTCCTGCCATGAGGTCCCACTGCCGTGACACAGCTGGGCAGCCCGGCCCTGCCAGCCAGGTCCCAGACGTGAAGGAGGCAGCGGCTAAACCCAGCCCGGCAGAGGAGGATGACTGGCTGAGCTCTCTCTTGGCTCATGACAAAGCCCTAGGCCAGGCGAAGGCCCAGGAGAGAAGTGCCGAGCCCTCGGAGGCCCCAGGCAAAGGGCTGGAGCACCGCTCTCCCATCAGGTAAAGGCACAGCTGATGGCCACAGTGCTCCCATCTGCTCCACCTGTAGCTGCTCCAGCAGGACCCCTCAGGTCCCATTTAAGGAACCAGCTTTAAGCACTGTCTGGTTCCGGAGTGGGGCAGTAACACGGGGCTTTCTCCCACGGATCCAGCTTGCAGTCCCATTACAGCCCTGGGCTCTCCTTCCAGTAGGGGCCAAGATCACACCCACTGCCCTGGGTCCCATGGAGCTGTCCTGTGTGAGCACAGCCCTGAGCATCCCCTGCACTCCTTCCTGCCGCCAGCCGCTTTCACTCCTCTTAGTTCCAGGCAAACCACCTCCTGGATCCTGCAGGATCTGAGGGGGATGCAGGATTTCACCTGCAAGGGAGGAACTGATGTTGAGGGAAAGGGTCTTGTCTTTGATCACCTCCTCGGCTCTTCCATGTAGGATGCTTTTTTCTTGCAGCCAGCCAACCGCCTCCACAGCAGCACCAGCGCAGGCAGCTGCCCTGCCAGACCAGGCAGCAAGCACAGAGGGCAGCGGGTAAGGCCACCCTTGCATTTCAGTTCTCCTCCACGGGTGGGATTTTCTCCAGAAAGCAGCTCCGTGGGTGGGACTGGGGAATGGGGAGAGCTGGTTGCCAGCAGGGATTGCTTTGGCCTGGGACCTCAGTGCCTGGGAAGGAAAGCAGCTCTGAAGGATCATCAGGCTCTTGCCTGTGTAATGACACGGGAACGGCCAAGCTTTAAACTTCAAGAATTGGCCAGCACCCTACTGTCTGTATCTCCCTGAACGGTGCCGTTGCTGGGAATCATTTGTGTCCCTGTGCCCATGCAGACAGACAGTGGTCCCCCAGCTCAGCACTGCCAGACAAGCCTCAGCTCAGGCTGCGAAGGAGGATCCCTCCGGAGACGCCAGTCCCCCGGGTGCGTTTTGTGCAGTTGTACTGTTTGGGCAGCAGGATGCAGAGGGAGGTCCCCCTGTCCCAGGCCAAAAGGAAAAAGGCAGGAGGCACAGCATTGCCCTTGTCCATGCGAATGCTGCCCGGGCTGTGACTGGCCATTACTGGAGCAAGCTGCCAAGCTGCTGGATGCCACCATCCCCATTTTGTGGTGTGATGTGGACAGGGTGCTGGGCTGCACTGAGCTCCGCAGTGCTGCCTTTGGGGCATCAGAGGGCTGCAAGAGATTTGCCCTCTCTGAGCAATGGGTGGGTGCAAGTTCTTGCTGTCCCTTCTTCCCCCTTCCCTCCTGCTCCCGCCAGCCCTGTCCCACTCGTGCTGGGCACTGGAAGCCCCCTCCTGCCCCAGGCTGAGGCTGTGCACCAGATCAGAGGCCGCTGAAAGCAGCTTAGGGGAGCCAGCCTCCTTCTGAGGTGGTGGAGTGGGAGGAGGAGCTGTGCTTTGCCCCCAGACTTACTCTGCAGAGCAGAGTCCCAGTGTGCTGAGTGGGGTAGGAGTGTGGGCATGGACAAGCCCATCCGTCCCCTCTGTCCCTGTCAAAAGCCCGGCTCCTCCTGGAATGGAGCTGGGCCTTTCCCACTCTGCCCAGGAGAGACAGGCCCTCATTCTTCAGGGAGGGGATGGCTCACTGCCACATCTGATTCATGGGCTTTTTCAATTTTCAGTCTCCATGGCCTTGACCCCGAGAGAGCAGGAGACGCAGGGCCTTGCCCCACCTGCGCAGGTAGGTCTGCTGGTCCCATGTCCCCAGGAGATGTGGGGCTGGGGTGGCGATCACAAGCCCCAAGGAGTATTCGTCAGGGCAAAGCAGACGTGCTTTGTAAACCCCGTGCCTTTACACTGAGCTCTTGCTTGGCCTTTGAAGCCTCTCCTCCTTGTCTAGCCAGGCCTCCTCACCCTGCCCTTGCTGGGGTTGGGGCTGCTGAGTGTCACCTGGAGAGAAGGGACCTGGGCCAGCAGTGGGCTTGGGCTGGAGATGGGTGGTGGAGGAACTGAGGTAGAGTGGGGATGGATCGCTCTTGCCAGGCTAGGAGATGTTCTCTCGCCAGGGCTTTAGCTCCCTGAGAACATCCCTTTGTCTTTGCAGGTTACCACAGCCAGAGCTTCCACAGCCCAGCTCTGCGAGGATGCAGCAAGCTGTCGAGCAGCGTGGCTCAGTGCCCAGGCCCACATAGCAGAGCTGGAGAAGCAGGTGAGCCCCATCGCATGGAGGACCATGGGTGGCCCAGGGGAGAAGAAGGGGCAATGTCTTCTCCAAATAGTCTTGGAAGGGAAGGCAAAAGAAGGGGAAAGCTCCTTGCCCAGGGCTGCCTCTGTCCACCAAGTGCTCCTGTTGGAGCTCTGTCCCTGGGGCAGCACAAGGACCTTCTCCCTGGGTGCCTGGCAGGTCCGGATCCTGGAGCTGGAGCGGAGGCAGCAGGACCTCTTGCTGGAGAGTCTCCAGCATCAGCACAAGGAGGAGCTGAATCTCCTCGAGACAACCCACAGGTACCAGGCTCTTGCCTGCTTTTCCCTCGTACGCACTTTGGGTGGCAAGTGCCAGGTATTGCCATGAAAACACCACTTCTTCCTTGCCATGATGTCTCTGGGCAGGAGGCAGATGAAGGTGCTCAAGGAGAGTTACAGGCAGCGGGAGGAGAGGCTGCGGTGGGAGATAGAGCAGCTGGCAGCTCAGATGCTGACGCAGAGCCAGGATGCAGAGCGGGCACGGGCAGAGCTGGTGGCGCAGCACCAGCAGCAACTGGCCATGATGGATCAGCAGAACATGCTTGAGATGGAGCGGGTACAAGAGCTGCAGAGGTGAGAGTGGCACTAGTGGCACACACGGGGGGCTGGTTCCCTCCTTTGGCAAAGGAACCAGGCAACAGGGACAGGGTGAAAGTAGAAATCGGGCTGCAGAAGCGCTGGGTGGTGGGCAGCCCCCCGACAGAGCCTCCTGCATGGTGCCCATTAGGGGAGCACCAGTTTGCAACAGCCTGTGGTGGGCTCCTTCCTCTGTGTCCTGCAGGGTGTCTGTCCAGGCAATGCACAGAGACCACGAAGAGCAGATCCGGCGGCTGAAGCGGCAGAAAGACAGAGAGGTCGCAGCATTAACCAGCGCCATCTCACACACCAGGTACCAGTGGTGGGTGGCGTATCCTCGCTTCAGTTCCTGTCCGCGGTGTTCCCTCTGCTGTGGGGAACCAGCCCTGGACCACCATGGCACTGGCGGCCATGCCCTCTACCAAGTGCAGCCTCCAGGGATGGGGAGCTGTTTAATATCCATCAGTGCCCCCCTAAGCAGCAGCTACACCTTCCTGCTGCTCTGCTGTGAGCCAGAGAGGTTTGGGGCAGGGCTTGCAGCCGTTGGCCCGCCACACATCCCCCTGTCCCTCGCAGCAAGGCAAAGTGTGTCCCATGGGGGTGACCCTGGGCTCCTTCCTCTCTGCAGATCTCTACATGGCGTCAGTGAGCAGATGGAGATCTCCAGCAACCAGCAAGCCCTGCTGCACAAGGTGGAGGCCACGCAGCATGCCAACTCCAGGGAGCTGGCCACAGGGCCACAGCAGCTGGAAAAGCAGCTCCATGGTACATCTGGCATTTCCCTGTGCCAGAATGGCTACAGGGTCTGTGCTGGGGCTGGGGACACCCAGAAAACAGGGAGAAATTTGGGCTCTGAGTCGGCCAGAAGCTGGGAGCCCAGGCTGGCAGCTGGACACCTCGGGACTGGAGATGGAGCCCAGCGTGGTCGCTGGACATCTCAGGGTCTCAAACTGAAGTCTTGGGGATGTGCAGAAGGGGGTGCAGCTTTTCTGCAATGCTGAGCAGGGTGTGGACAGAGGGGCTTTCCCACCATGCTGCTCATGGCCGTGCTGCCATTTCTCCGTAGAGCTCCAGGACAGGCTGTCGCAGCACCAGAGGGACATGGAGGAGGAGAGGAGCCGACTCTGGGAGGCAGTTGGCAGAACAGAGTCCAGGCTGAGTGATCAGACTCGGCTGCTGCAGCAGGTGAGCCCACGCTGCATCCTCTCCCCAGGTCAGCCCTCCGGCCTGGGTATGGGGCATAGGTCTTGCCCACTGGAGGTCCCTGTCCTGGAGCCCAGGGAAATGGTGGCATCTCTGGAGGGATTTAAAATATGGGTAGATGTGGTGCTGAGGCACATGGTACAGTGGTGGTTGGGAGGACAGGGTGATTGATGGTTGGGCACAAAGATCTGAAGGGTCCCTTCCTTCCAACCAAGACAATTGGAGGATTCTCTGAATCTGTAAAGGACCCCTGGCCCAGGGCAGCGAGGGGCCCTGTCCCCAGCCTCCCCAGCCGCTCTTCCTTGCAGCTCTCCTCCCGGCAGCAGGAGAATGGAGAGCAACACCTGCCAGACACATGCAGGATGCAGGCTGAGTACCAGGCCAGGCTGCAGGCCATGCAGCAGCACTTGGAGCAGCTGAAGCAGCAGGAACAGCATGTGCACCAGGCAAACACCCCCTCACCCTCCCTTCTTGTCCTGGGGCCGCCATGCCAAGGGTCGGAACCTTTGCAAATGGCTTCTGTTTCCCGGGGCTGGGGCAGGAGTGGATGAGCAAGGCTCAGCAGACGAGGCAGCTCGGATGGCTGCGTGAGGAGCTGCCCAACAGCCCCATGAGCCTGCTGACCAGAGAGGAGGACTTCAGTGTCCCTAGGGAAGGCCGCTCCAGCAGGCTGGGTAAGGCTTCTTGCATGCTGATGTTGGGAGGGGATGTGCTGGGGCCACGACACTTGGATTGCACTTTGTAGGAGGTTTGGGCTGTACCTGGCAGCAGTTTTAATTGCTGTCTCTACAAACCTGAGCTCTGAGTTTGTCTCCTCTTCCCCTGAAGGAGCTCAGCACAGCTGTCTAGGCCCAGACAGTGCCGGGATGGGCAGGAAGGAAGAGGCAGCTGGGTTAAAGCCAGTTTGCACTGGGGGGCTAGGGTGGACCTTGCTCCAGGGACATGCAGGCAGCAAAAAACAGGATGATCTGTTGTCTCTAGCTTCAGGTCCTCTAACGGCGGCAGAACTACACAGACAGGCTTCTCTGGTCGCTGCACACTCTGAAGAAGTCATGGCTGTGAACAGGTCTGCCCAGTTCTACATCAGTCTGATTAAGCTGAAGCAGACGGCCTTGGAGGTGAGATGGTGGGAGGGGAAGACCATATGGCGCAGGAGGTGCCACAGCTGGGGAGCTGCCCACTGCTCCCTGTGCACAGGAGTGCTTGGGATACTTGCCCTGCTTCTGAGTGACACCCTGGACTGCGATCCCAGTTCTGTGACACTCTCCCATATCCATCCCATCCATCCCTCTCTTCTCAGGATGAGATCGACATACAGAATGAGTGGCGCTTTGTGGAGAGCCTGAAGAAAGCGCACTGTAACACTTCATCTCTGGCATCCTGAGGAGGTGGCATTGACAGGTGCTACCCAAGGGTCAGCTGTGCCCGTCCCTGCAGGAGGCAGCTGCATCCTCCCACGGGGAGGAAAGCAGGCAAGAACCAGACGGCACGCTCTCCTGTTCAGCCTGCTGTCAGCTGTCCTGCTCTGGCATGGGGTTGCACTAGGTGATCTGCAGAGGTGCCTGGCATCCCCTGTCATTTGGTGAATGCATAATAAAGAATCCCTATTCTCAGTTGAAGAACCGTCTGTCTTTCTCCAAACAATCTCCTTGTTGCCCCAGTGGGGTGGTCCTGGCCAGGCCAGAGTTCAGCTCCTCAAGCAGCATGCCCAGGAGAGCTGAGTTAGCCAGGGCTGTTTTCCACAGCACCTGACATCACTCCCCTGTGAAAGAGGCTGGTTGGGGAGAGAGGAAGGGGTGCTGCCGGGTGCCTCCAGGGCAGTGTGAATGGGGCCGGGGCTTTGCGTCAGTAAGGTCCAGTCGGTGCAGTTCTCTGTGTCGGGTCGGTGAGGTACTCGTTCTGTGTTTATCACCGGGTGTGAGTGCCATGTGTCATTGCTGGCCGTCATTGTTCCCCTGACAGGGTGCTTTTGCCAGTCAGCTGCCCTTCTCCCAGCCCTCAGAGGCTCCGTTTGTTTCTCCTGCTGGGACGCGGGAGCGAGGGAGCGAGCGGCGTGCGGTGCTCAGCCGCTGCCTGGGGCTCAACCACCACAGGTGGATGTGGCGGGCCGTGCTCCGGCTCCTGGACAAGCAGCTGCGCGCTGCTGGGCTGTGACAACCTGAGGCGTTGTGGGGGGTGCCGGAGGTTTGGCCACGCTGCGAGGCTGGGCAAGGCCGAGCCATGGCGGCTCTGCCCCGGGACCGTGCCGGGCTTGGGCTCCATTACCCTGCCCCGGGTGATGGCAGGGCCGCTCCGCCCCTGCAGCGGGATCTGTGCTAGGGCCAGAGCGACGGCGGCGATGGGGAGGGGGAGGCCGGGCGAGGGGAGTGCGTTTGTAGGCAGGCGGTGGGACATCAGCCCCGTTGCCATGGCAGCGGGGGCCTTCCGTCCCCGGCTCACGCGGCGCAGCAGCGCCTGTCGCTCTGGCAACGGGGGCCTTTCCTGGAGGGCGGCGCACAGCATGGCGGCCTTCTTGCGGAGCGCGGCGCGCGGCGGCGTTCGGACCGGGCGAACCTTCGCTACGGCAGGTGAGAGGCGGGCTGATTAGTCCCCCTTCCCCCGCGGGTGGGCAGCGGTGCCGACTTGGCCTGGGAGGGTAAATCCTGGGCGCCTGGGTTTCCCACGCTTCCCTTTCGGGGCTCCCAGTGGTGGGGGCGGTTCCGAACCGGGGCCGCGCTCCTTCTCTTCCGGGCCTCTGCTTCGGGTTCTCTGTTTAAACGGGAACTCTTGACTCTTCCAGTTGCGCTCTGCAAGCGTGCGGCCCCGCTGGGGCCGATGCCCAACGAGGATATCGACGTCAGCAACTTGGAAACGCTGGAAAAATACCGCAGCTTCACTCGTTACTTCAAGCTTGCGGAGAAGGAGAGCAGGAAGCCCCGCTGGTGGAAGACGTACCGGCAGCACACAACCCCCCGTCCAGGTACTGGTGGTAGGAGCGGTGCCACGGCGGGTTTTGCAGCTGAAGGTCAAGGGAACTGTTAACAGCCTAGGGGTTGGCACCTTGTGAAGAGCTAGTGAGGTGCTCTGGCAGGAGAGTGTCCCTTTGCTGATGTGGAAGTTTGCAGCGCACTGATGACTTTGAGGAAGTTGAGAGGACCTGCCCAAAGAGTGGAGCAGTGTAAGGTGGTGATTCCTGGGAACCCTGGTAGTATCAGAGAGAACAGCCCAGTACCCAGAGCTTTAGAACTGCAGGAAATGTTTTGGTTTTTTCTGCAAAGCAGCTGCATAGACCAGACCTGCTCCCCAGCTGGAAAAGTCTGGGTCTTGGGGTGCAATGACTTGAGGGAAGAGGAGGGAACAGGAGCTCAGAGCTGCAAAGGTTCTAGAATCAAGCAAGTGGTATCTTGAGGTTTGCAGCCCTCTCACATGCTTTTTAATGATTTTGCAGGGGGAATTTGTTTGGGTAGGTTTTGGGGGTATCTGTGTTTTTCACATATGTAATTTTTTCATCCTTCTCTGAAGAGCCAAAGACTGACATCAGCCTACCACAGGATAAGTTGCTGCAGGCAAAGGAAATGAAGGAAAGAAAGAAGATCCTGAGGGAGAACCACCAAAATGCTGAGATGGAAAGAGCAGCAAGGCTCCTAACCAGTCTGTGTTCTACCACTTCCTGTCCCTTCCCTGGCCCCTCTGGGTCCCCAGCTGTCTTCTGTAGCACTTTTCTTTCTTTGCAGTGCTGATCCCCCTTGACGAAGTCAGAGCTGAGTGGGAGAAGACCAGTGGCCCTTTCCACAAGCAGCGTGTGGCAGAGCACTGTGGGATATTTCGTGACTTGTTCAAGGGAGCCACATTTACCCCTTGGGTTACCTTGACGGTGGAGTACAGCCAAGACGACAAGCACCTGGTTCCGGTCTACTATGGGAACATGGTGACTCCATCTGAGGTGTGTGAGGGGAGCTGGGAACAACCTCAACCCCATTTGAAGCTGCATGTTACTGTCACTGCTTGGGGATTTGTTTGAGAAGGGTATTTCTCCTGTGATTAACAAAATCCAGTTCTTGGGCATGATAAGGGCAGAGCCTTGTGCCAGGGTCATTGTTGACAGGCTGATGTTTACTGACACTCTGGGACCTCTCCAGGCAGCACGGTTGTGCCCCTGACAAGGTCCTATTCATTCTCTTGGGAATCATGACCTGGTATTTGAGTGATCCACATTCTCTGTGTGTTGCTCATTTAGGCTGCCAGCCCCCCTGCAGTGTGCTATGAGGCAGATAAAGGCTCCCTCTGGACTTTGCTGCTCACAAATCCAGGTGAGTAGCAGGTTCTTTTGAAGGAATGCATTTAGACAGGGCTATTTCACTGAGCCTGCGGTTAACTCCTTTCTCTTTTGGCTGTGTTGTCAGAGAAGATGATGTCCCTTTGAAGTAGGGATGCATTACTGTCGTGGTTTCCCCCCAGCTGTGGGCCGAGATCCACGCAGCTGCCTGCTCCTTAAAGTAAAAGAGCAGGGGAAGAGGGAAAAAGGGGGGAAACAAGGGAAGGGAAAAGGAAGGGGAAATAACTCCAAACCCAAGAAACTAAGAGGCCCGTGGGTTGGGATAAGGAGAGTTTACTAAGAGAACAGAAAGATCAAATATCCCAATGCTAACAGGACTTTAGAGCAAAAGAAGATGAAACTCTTGATCCCCAATGCAGTTTCTCCCCGACCCACACAACTCAGGTACCACCCAGAGCTGTCCCGGAACCCGACCGTCCCCCCAAGCAGCACGCGTCCCGCCACCGCCCCTCTTCTTCCTCCCCTCAGCCCCCCGTTCTCCTGGGCAGGACGTCATTGCCATGGAATACTCTCTTTGGCCCATCTGGGTCACCTGTCCTGGCTTCGCCCCTCCTTTCTCCTGAATAGAGAAATAGGAAGAAGCTGAGAAAGTCCTTGACTGTCTGACTGCAACTAAGAACATCAGGGTGTTCTCAGCACTGCTTTCATTGTAACTCCCAAACACAGCATCCCATCAGCTGCTACAAATGAAGTTAACTCTGTCCTGACTGAAACCAGGACAATTACATATGCAGGAAAGCTCACAGCCTCCCCAGTCCCTAGCGGCTGAGAAACAGTGATGCAGTAGGACCACTGTCGCAGCGTAGCAGAAGCAGTTTCCTGGTTCCTATCTTTTGCTTACCCCCAAGCTGCTCCCTCCCTCAGCAGTCTGCCTGGGAGGTCGGTTAGCTGACACTTTGCTCTGGGAAACCAAGTGAGGTGGTTTGGCACTGGCTGGAGGCCAGATGCCCACCCAAGCCGCTCTATCACTTCCCTTTTCAGTTGAAAAGGGGAGAAAATATATATTGGGAGGCTTAGGATTTGAGATAAGGACAGAGAGGGATCACTCTGTAATGAGTGTCATGAGCAAAACAGACTCAACATGGAATAAAGAAAAGTAATTTATGACACTACACTACACACCCAGTGAACCAGAGTTGGGTGATGAGAAGTGCAGCCAGGTCTTAAAGCACCTTCCCCCCACCCCTCCCTTCTTAGCAGACTTCACTTTAGCTATGACTTTACTCCCTTCTTCCCCCCTGTTGTGGCACAGGGCGGGAGCACAGGGAAGGGGGAAATGGGGTTTCCGTCAGTTCCTCACAAGCTACTTTCCTTCTCCAGATCTTAAACCACCTCTACTTCCCTCCACCCCTCCCCTCTTAGCAGACTTTACTTTAGTCATAATTTTGCTCCCTTCTTCCTCCCCCATCACAGCACAGGTAGGGGCAGGGAATGGTGAGTGGGGGTTTTCAGTCAGTTCCTCCTGAGTTGTCTTCCTTCTTAGCTGGGGGGGGGCATTCCACACACCCCCTTCCCCTGCTGCACCATGGGGTTCCACCCATGGGAGACAGTCCTCCACAAACTTCTCCAGCCTTAGTTCTTTCTGTTGGGGCATCAGCTCCTCACCACATGCCTCAGCACAGCTCCCTTCCATGGGTTTCTGACCTTCAGGCCCAGACTGTTCCAGCCTGGTCCCCTGCAGAGTCACAAGTCCCCCAGCAAATCTGCTCCAGCATGGGTCAGTCTCTCCACAGGCTGTAGATGGGTTCTGTGCTCCCATTGTTATCCGTGGGCTGCTGCACGGGGATAGCCTGCTTTACAATGGTCTTCTCCACGGGCTGCAGGGGAATCTCAAGCACCTGGAGTGCCTTATCCCCCCACTCCTTCTTCCCTGGCCTTGGTGTCTGTACAGCTCCTTACATATTCTCACTCCCTTCTCTGGTGGCAAAATGCACCTGCCTGCAGGTTTTTTTCTCCTATATGTGATTCCCAGAGGCACTGTGACCATCTCCAATTGGCTCAGCCTTGGTCAGCAGCAACTCTGGCCTCGAACTGGCTGATGTTTACTCCCCAGGGCCTGCAGAGAGCTTCTAGCTGCTGTTTGCAGGCACCATCTCTGCAGCCCCCCCCTTCTCTACCAACACTTTGCTACGCAAAACTGCAACACCAAGGCATGGTGAAGAGCTGACTAGGAGACAGGGCCTTTAGCCTTGCAGTGATATCTGTAGAGGTCTTTGTTCCTTGTTTGAAGTTCAGTTACTCCAGCCAAGTGACATGTGACAGGACAAGGGGAAATGGCACAAAGCTGTGCCAGGGCAGGTTCAGATTAGATACTAGAAATATATTTTTTTTACTGAAAGAGTTGTCAGGGCCTGGAACAGGCTGCCCAGGGAGGGGGTTGAGTCACCTGGAAGTGTTTAAAAACAGGGTGGATCAGGTACTTGGGGATATGGTTTAGCATAGGGCAGGAACAGTTGGACTTGATGATCTTAAAGGTCTTTTCCAATCTTGTGATTCTGTGATTCAGTTCTGTAAGGAGGAGTTGCTTGTCTGCTAGGAAAGGAGTGTTGGGAGCTCTGGAGCTGTCCCCCTGGCTTCTGTTCCGAGCGGGTCTGGGCGTTCTCCCTTTGGGGTCGATGCCAACAGCGGGTTGTCTCAGAGTCGCTTTTCTCTGTTGCAGATGGACACTTGCGGGAGGCGGACTCAGAGTACCTCCACTGGCTGGTGTGAGTACTACACCTGCGTGCTGCTTGGCTCAGGGAAAAGCCCGGCTGCAGAGGACAGACACTCCAGCAGAGCTCAGGAAGAACTCTCTGCTGGGACGTTTCCATTGCTTCTGCTGGTGCTCCTGCCAGGAGTTGCTTTCCCCCTGTGTGCTGGGTGCTGCTAAAGATGCAGCAGTTCCAGGTGTTGCTGCTCTTTGGCACTAAAGTGACTGGGTGTGATTTTTGTTCCAGTGAAAGCAGCCTGTGCTACCTGTTTGCTTGTCAGAAGGGCTTTTAAGTCATGTCCCAGTGTAGCACAGAGGGATTTGAAACCCTGGGTGAATTTGCTGGTCTTGCTGGAGAGAAGTGAATGATGCATAGTAAAATAAACTTCTTTGTGTTCAGGACAAACATCCCAGGCAACGACATCAGGTCAGGGAAGGAGATTTGTCATTACTTGCCCCCTTTCCCCGCCATGGGAACTGGCTACCATCGCTTCATCTTCCTCCTCTTCAAGCAAGACTGCCCCATAGATTTCAGCGAGGATGTTCGGCCGATGCCATGGTAATCAGGCTCTCACTGTGCTGGTTCACTGTCAGGTCGCTTGGCTGTTACTTTTATGACAAGGTGCTGTAGGAGAGCACTTGGTTTTAATCTGCAGGGTTGTTCAGGCTGGCTTTGAGGTTGTGTGTCACCTGAAGCCACAGTCAGCAAGCACTGCAGAGTCCTGTTGTATTAAACCAGGTTGTTAAAGTGATTTGTCTTGCCTGGGGCAGAGACATGCACAGAGCTGGAGCAGCTGTGATTCTCTTTCAGTGATTTCCTTTTCTACCTCTGTTTATAGACCCTGGGGCGATGTGGAAAAGGAGTTGCCTATTAGGGTGCTGCAGGAAAAGAGGTTCACTCAGCTCTTGTGCTCGTGTCTTGTTTCCAGCCACAGCCTCAAGATGCGAACCTTTAGCACATTTGACTTCTACAGAAAGCATGAGGATGCAATGACCCCGGCAGGACTGGCGTTCTTCCAGTGTCAGTGGGACAGCTCCGTTACTTGGGTCTTCCATCAGCTTCTCAGTAAGAAACACAGTGTGTGGGTGGGGGTGCTGGAGGGGTCCCATTTGTGAGCCAAGACATGGCTCCTGGGCATAATGGGCAGGGTGAGTGGGTGAGCTGTGGCTGCAGGTTCTCACTTGGTCCTGTCACTGGTCTAGAATCTGTTACAGCACAGACTGGGTACTTCCTGAGAGACACAGACACACACACCGCCCCCCCAAACTAATGGCAGCGTGAGGAAACAACCTGTAAAAGGCTGTTTTGTAGGATAATGCCAAGAGGGCCTTTACCAGGGCTTTGTGTTTGACCAGTCCTGGTCCCGTACATGCCTGGGGCTTTCCCTAGTGGAGGGGAAGGCCTTGGGGTTTGGATCTGAGCCAGCTTGCTAACGTTCTGCATCACTCCTTTACAGATATGAGAGAACCTGTGTTTGAATTCGTGCGGCCGCCCATTTACCATCCTCCACAGGTAAAGTTCCCACGCCATCAACCTCTGAGGTACCTGGACAGATACCGAGACACCACGGAGCCCACCTACGGCATTTACTAGGGGCTTGGCTGTCTCTTGAGGCACTCTGGTGTTCGCTGGGATGCTGGGCAGATGGGGCTGCCGGCTTCTCTGCGTTCACACGGCTGTGCAGCTGGGAGCTGCCTGTGCCTCTGGAGGGAGATGACACAGTCTTAAGTCCCTTGACTCCCAGTTACCCCCTGCTGGAATTGTGTGGCTGAGGGCAGTGGGTGTTCACAGTGTTGGCTGCTATGTGGTCAAAAGGCTACCTAGAGAGGATGTTCATAGATGAAAGCAATCCATGGCCAGGCTGAAATCTTGCTACTGATTCTGTAATGGTGGCAGGGTAGAGTCTCCTGCCTTGCTTCTCTGAGAGGATCCGGGCTCTCCTTTTGCCTGTTTATGGAACAAACAGAGCCAGGCAGGCTGGATTGCCTCCCTTTACTGTGGTGTGATTCAGTCAGTGGTTATTTTGGGGGTGCCTGTTTGGCCTGCTGTCTAAGATGACAAGTGGGGGAGGTTGTGTTGACGGCTGGGTGGGATCTTTGTTCTGTCTCTTGCCCTGCTGGCTGGCAGCTGTTTGGCATGCTGTTTTGATGCCCCTGCACTGGGTTTTCCTGTGCCTGTTATCCTTCCTCACAACAGAACAACAGCAATAACAGAAAGTCAGGATATGATATTACAATGCCCGTTTCTCCATCTGTACAGTGATTTTATTTCAACGTGTCAGCTTTCATTTATGCAGCCCTCTTGAAGAGTGGGATCTGATTAAACACACACTGCACGATGCTGGCAGCACTGCTTTGTCTTTATTGGGAAGGGCTTGGTATCCCAGGTGCAGAGCTGGGGAGCTCGGCAGGATGGAGGGGAGAAGAACAGTCCCTCCCCTGGCCAGGGTCCCTTTCTCCTCTGGGATGTCGTAGGGTGGGAAGAATGTCACTGCCCAGGTGCTAAACCTGCCCTGGGTCCATGTTTGCGGAACTGACTTCTCCCACCAGCTACCCCATCACATGGGTTTCAGTCTCCTTCCCCTTGCTCCCTGGACATGGTGTGGATAGGTGGAGTAAAAGCAGAAGAACCTGCATTGTGTCCATCCTCTCTGAGCTTTGAATACTCGGTCAGAATTTGCAGATTCAGCCCAAAGAAATGTTTTGGGGTTGATGCTATGCTGGGACATGCAGGGAATTGTGACAGATCCCAAGTCACCTCCTGAGTCTGGGGATGGTCTGGAGGGTGGCTCCAAGCCTGCCTATGATACGGAAAATTCTGTGAGCCCCCAGTGATGGCATGTCTGCATGGGCAAGGAGACAATGTTTGGATGGGAAGACTGGGAGCTGCTTCTCCTGAACCTGGACTGTACAAAGACAAGGTGAAGGTATGTGGTGCACAGGCACCACAATTACCTCTGGGTAAAAGAATCCACCTGTCACCTGAGCAGGGACTGATTGCCCGAATGACATCTTTCCTACATCTTGGAATACTGATATGCATGGGTGTTGCAAGGAACTTAGTAGGAAAAGGAGTGGTGGGTGTGCACGGGAACATGTGCAAATAGTGTGAGCTGTAGTTTGAAATGGAAAGCCGCAAGGGCAGAAGGTGGCCCTGGCCAGCTGCTGGCATGTGTCTTAGCCCTTGTCACTGCAGAAAAAGGTGATGTGGCTGCAGCAGTGGTGAGTGCTCCTGTCTGCTGGTTCCTAGGCTGGCAGATGCCAGGAGTGCTGTACTGAGGTGTCTCAGCCAGGGAGGACTGCCATGGACTGCTTAGGGACCCAGCTCTGGCAGAGGTGAGGATGCCAGGAAGTTCCCTCAAGGGGCAAAACGGAGTGAAATGAAGTTGTACACTGGGTACCCGTACAAAGGCATTCACAGGAATGTGCATTGCTCTAAACCTTGTCAGCCTCCTCTCTGCATCTCCCTGTGCTGTCTCCTGCGTTTTGTCCTCTCTGCAGCTGTGCTTCACAGCAGTTCCTGTCCCTGGGGGGAGCTGCTGTGACCCTCCCCATTATCTCCCTGGCATATGGGCATACACTGGGTGTCTCTTGAAGAGCGTGCCTGGCTTGGAGCCCTGACCCACCTTTGGGCTCAGCATCGACACCTCTTCCTCCTCCACACAGCTGATTTTCCATTTCCCTGGCTGCTTAACCAGTTGCTTTGGACCAGGGTTCAGGCAGGGTGGCATCCCCCATCTTGCAGAAGCTGGAGGAGAAGCTGGTGTGCTCCACCTGCCTGGGGCTGCTCAGGATGCCAATGACTTTGTCCTGTGGGCACAACTTCTGCAAGTGCTGCATCAGTGACCACTTGCACAAGCAAGAGCAGGTGCCCATTGTGTGCCCTGAGTGCTGCAGTGGCTTCGAGCGGTGCCCAGAGCTGGAGAAGAATGTCACCCTGTGCAGTACCGGGGAGCTGGTGAGGGATGGGCAGCATCTCCCACCCCATAACCACTCAGCAAGGCTCTTCTGCTGCTATCAAACCCCAGAAGTCCTGTGCCACAGCCCCTCTGATCCTGCAGCCTCGTGTACGAACTGCCTGTAATGGCAGACATTTTGGGGATGCTCCTGTCACCTACTGGGGAGATGTGACATGTGCAAGTGGGATTCAGAGCTGCTGTTTGTCGCCAAGACAAGGCATGGACATCTGTGTGTGCGTCTGTCTGTGGGAGATCACCTTGCTTCTGTTTCTGGAGAGCCTGTAGCACTGCTCCATGCATGGAGTTCAATGCAGCCAGCATGGTGAAGGCTATGGCTGAGATCCTCACCATCAGCAGGTGGGTATGAGTGGGATGGGGTGACCTGGGTGTCCCTGCTCCCACACCCATCCCTGCGGGGCCCCATCCTGCTCCTCCTTGTCCTCAGGGCAGCAGGGACCAGCCCTGTGCAGTGTGCTGGTGGCAGAACTCGAAGGTGCTTTATTTACAGTAGCACTGCTGTGAGGCAGCCTGCTTTCCTTACAGCTCTGCCTCAAAGTTGGTCTGGCACAGAAGAAAATCCACGGCTTTGATTGAAGCTTTACCAAGGGCAAGGCCACAGGTTTTCTGGCTAATGGGATGAAACAGCACCAAGTTCAGAGGTGCCAGGGATGTGCAGGTGGGGAATGAATCTGATCGACTTGTTTCATTTGGAGTAAAAAGGCTAGGAAGGTTCAGTCCCCTTCTCTGGGGCCAAATGCAGGTTGTCTTGCTGTGCTTCCTCCTTCACACCTCTCTGCTCCTCCCAGCCCTGTCCTTGGGTGGGACCTTGAGCCAAAAATCATAGAATGGCATGGGTTGGAAGGGACCCCAAGGATCAGACAGTTCCAACCCCCTGCCACAGGCGGGGCCACCAACCTCCAGGCCTGGAGCTACACAAGGTTGCCCAGGGCCGCATCCATCTGGCCTTGAACACCTCCGGGGATGGGGCATTCACCCCCTCTCTGGGCAGCCTGTTCCAGCCCCTTACCACTCTCTCTGGAAAAAAACTTCCCCCTAATATCTAATTTAAATCTTCCCTCCTTTAGCTTTAATCCATCCCCCTTGTCCTGCCATTGTCTACCCTTTTAAAAAGTTGAACCCCCCCTATTTATATGCTCCCTTCAGGTACAGGAAGGCTGCAATGAGGTCAGAAGACAGACCTGGGAACTTATCCAAACAAAAAAGTTGTCTGTGCTCCCTGCACAGGAGGTGGCTGGAGATCCCACGTTTACCAGGCATAAGCAAAAGCACTTTGGCATCTCCCCAGCCCCATCCCTGCCTGCTGCCTGCAGCCCCTGCTGGGCACCAGACAAAGAGGGGACAAGGATTGAGGCAGGATGTGGACACTGCAGGCCTTTTTGGCTGTAGGGGTGGCTGATGTGGGTCCCTGGGCATGAGGGCTGGCAGGAAAGCACCTATACCCTCCGTGGTGCCCCCAGGGTGGGAAGCATCTTCTGAGAGGCACTGGGGTAGTAATAGGTTCTGGGGCAGCAGATCCTGGGGGAAGGCAGATGCTCACAGGGGCAACAGACCCCTGGGAGGGTATTGGAACGAGCTGACAACGGCTTCCCCCGGCAGGAGATTCTGAAGGGGTGGGGGAGGGTAACAGCTATCCCTGGGGGCCACAGAGCCCCTGGGGGGAGTGTCCAGATCCCGGTGGAGCTGACTTTTTAGGAGGTAGTAGACGCCGGGTGGGAAGCAGGACGCCCTCAGCAGGTTGGTCTCCCCACGCCGAGGGAGCAGATCTCCCAAAAAGCAGCAGGGGCCGGGGACAATGACAAGATGTCCGGGGTCAGAGGGTAATTGGGGACCAGGGCCTGGGGGGCATGGGGCATGTCAGGCACCTCGGGAGGCAGCAGACCCTCCAGCAATTGCGGGGAGCAGAGCCCCGGCGGAGCAGCGGCAGCTCCGGGCACGGGGAGGCGGAGCGGGCGGGCGGGGCACGGCGGCCGCCCGCCTCCCGCTGGGGCCGGCGCCGGGGCCGAAAGCGAACCGGGGCAGGCAGCGAGACCGCTGGGTCGGGGCGCTCAGGGATGGAGACCGCGCCTGGGAGAGCACTGTCGTCCTCCGCCGCGGCGCTGCGGTTGGCGCTGGCGGTTTCGGGCCTGCCCGACGGCCCGTTCGGCTGCCCCATCTGCCTCGACCTCCTCAAAGACCCGGTGACGGTGCCGTGCGGGCATAACTTCTGCCAGGGCTGTTTGGAGGCGCTCCGCCAGCGGCAGGGCCCCCCGACGGCAACGGCGTGGCGGGCGGGGCCGTCCGCTGCCCGCTCTGCCAGGAGCCCGTCCCCGCGGCCTTGCGGCTCCGCAAGAACCGCGCCCTCTGCGAGGTGCTGCCCCTGCTGGCGGACGCAGCCGCCGCCTCCGTCGGTTCATCTCCCCCGTCCCCAGCCGCAGGGTCCCCGATGGCACCGGGAGCCGAAGAGAAGGATGCGGCGGGGGAAGAAGAAGCCGCGGTGTTGTGCGACGTCTGCCCGACGGGGGCGCGGGTGGCGGCGGCGCGATCGTGCTTGGTCTGCCTGGCGTCCTTCTGTGAAGCCCACCTGGAGCCCCACCGCCGCGCCCCCGCCTTCCGCGCCCACCGCCTGGTAGCCCCGCTGCGGCGGCTGGAGGAGGGTCTCTGTCCCCGCCACCTCCAGCCCCTCGACGGCTTCTGCCGCGCCGAGCAAACCTGCGTCTGCACCCGCTGCCGCACCCAGGAGCATCGCGCCCACGACGTGGTGCCCCTCGAGCAGGAGTGGGAACACAAGAAGGTGCGTGGGGATAAGGTGGCGGAGGTTCCCACGCGGGATTGTCCCGGCGGATGCGGGGGATGCTGGTATGGGGGTGTCTGTATGGGGCGCAGTGCTGGCGGGGCATCCGAGGTTGGGAGGGATGGGACAGGCTTAAGCGGGGAGGGTGCTGCGTCCATACCCCCACCTGGGACCTAACCGTGGCATGGGGGTGTCTGTACGTGGTACAGTGCTGGTGAGGTATCCTGGGTGGGGTGAGGTGCTGCACCTCTGGTCCATGCTGCACCCATATCCCCACTGGGACCTTGTGCCCAGGTGGGAGGTGTGCAGGTGCAGCACTGGGGGGATGCCCTGTGGGGACAGGGCTGCTGCAGCACACACACACCCCCTCCACCACAGGGGACCCCACACCCCGGCATGGGGGAGCAGAGTGCTGTGCCATCAGGACACTCAGTAGGGTGGGGACAGGACGGGCAAACAGGAACAAGCATTAGGGGCAGACCTGCTGTGAGACAGCCTGTGGGGTTTGATCTCACTGGATCCCCCGTGGGTGCAGGGCTGGGGGCGAGGGCACCCGGGACACCCTGCAGTGGTCACTCCTGCGGTCACAGGGCACCCGTCTTCTCTGTCCCGTTCCCACAGCTTCATCAAGGCGTTTTTCTCTGCGCGCTGGCAGCTTGCCTGGCTGTTGCTCCCGCTTTCTGAGCCCTTTGTGTCCTGGTGTTTTGGCAGCAGGGGTTTTTCCGTCACTCCCATTCCCAGATGTGGCTGACTCACCTCCCAACTTCACACCCACGAGTCTCCTCCGGAGCTAGGGCTTAGAGCCCAGCAGAATGCTGCCTTCCTGGGCACTGCTGCCTTGAGTGTGTGGGGCCTCTGTGGGGCTGCAGGCAGATGGGAGCCTGTGACGCTTGCAGTGCGGTGGCATCCCCATCTTGGCATGGGGCACTGGGGGATCTTGTGGGGGTTTGCACTCTTGTAACTGCAGGAAAACTCTTTTGCTGGTGTTATTAGTCATCAGATTTCTTAAAATAGAAAGTGTGTGATCCCAGCTCCAAGGAGCTGCTGGGCCTCAGCACACGCTGCTTAACATCACCCGCACGGCATCTGCGGCCGCTCTCTGCTACCGCCCATGTGCTGTGGTGTGGGAAGGATGGACAGGAAAGCGCCTGTCCCCCCTCACCGGGCACAAGCGTTTCAGGGAGCTGGTGCAGGGGGTTGCGTGTCAGAGGGGGGATCTTCTCCATTTGGGGAGTGCAGTGCCCTCCTGGTTCCCGAGGGATCCATCCTCATGATGGGCAATGGCTGGCGCTAACAATAGCACATCAGGAAATACTGCGTTTGGACGGTGCTTCCTTTGCAGCCACGCAGCACCCTGTGCTCCCAGCTGCTTTGCTTTGCTTTGCTCTCAAGGAGAATTGCCCTGGAGACTAAGTGCTGAGTTTCTGAGTGCTCCCTTTTGGTTTCTGCACCCATCCCGGGCAGATTTTTCCCAGCCCTGGGACACACACTAGGAGCGCGTGGCTCAGCTATGCTTGCTGCAATCACTGCGCGGTAGTTTTGCTTTCAAATTCCTATTTTGTTTGGATTGCACTGGGACCAGGATGGAGAACATGAAGCTGTGCACAGCCCTTTGCAGCCAGGCTGCTCCTTTTGTTTTCCAGCTGAGTGAGAAGGGGTGGCTGCAGGTTGGATGGGGGCTGGGGGCAGGAAGGAATGGGAAAACAATGTGCAGTGCCCTCAAACCCATCAACCAAAGCCTGGTAGCAAGATCACAGTCAGGCTGTGGGTTGAACTTACAGAGAAGCAGAGTCCCCCATGCCTCCTGCTACAGGGGTGGGGGGAGCAGAGCTCAGGTTTGTCCCTCGTGTCTGCAGGCTCAACAAGCCAAATTCCTCAGCGAGGTGGAGAACAAGGTGGAGGAGCTGGCAGTCACCATTGCGCAGGCCAAGAAGATGGTGGAGCTCATTAAGGTGACTCTGTGATGGCTTCACTTCTTTAGCACAGCTCTGCTAGGCCAAGGGGTGGGGGCGGAGGGGCCGCGAGTTTATGGGATACACGGGATGCAGAGGTGGTGCTCACAGGGGTGCAGGCATTCCGTAAAATGACAGAGACCCTGGCAAGGATCCCTGAGGGTCCTTGTTTCCTCTCTCTGCTAACCCTCAGGGCATCTCTGGTTGCTTCCATTTGCAGCCTGGAAGGAAGAATGGGGCAAAGACTGTGCTGGGGCACCCACTGGCTCTCACACTTTCTCTCCTCAGGCTCACAGGGGGTTTGGTCCCCTCTGGCCCTTGTGCAAACGCATCACTTCACTGTCTGGGGACATGAGATCTGGTGGAGCAGTAAGCAGCTCTGCTCTGTCCCTCGACACTTGGGTTGCAAAGAGCTCCAAGTTTGTGGTTGAAGGGGGTTATGGGGTGTCAGGGGGATCCCACAGAGCTGGGAGCTGGCTGTGGGAGGTAACCTTGACCCCTCTCTCCCTGTGCTCAGGGTGCCGCCACAAAGGAGAGGGAAAGAGTGGAGAAGCTCTTTGCAGAAGCCTCTGAGGTCCTGGCGGCCTTCCAGAAGGAGGTGGCTGGTTTCATCGAGGATGGGGAGCGCTCCATGCTGGGGGAGGCTGAGGCTGATCTCCGCTGGAAGGAGGAGAGGCAAGCCAAGCTGGCCCAGTGCAAGCAAAACCTGGAGAACATCCCCAGCACCGACACCATCTACTTCCTCCAGGTACCTGGTTGGGATGGGGCAAGGAGAAGGAGATGGTGACATTGTCTTTTGGGGTTTTGTCCCATTGCATGTGGAGCTGGGTGCCAGGAGCCCTGGGATGTGAGGGCTGCAGTCTCCACTCCTCTTGGCATGGTCGCCTCCCCTCCTGACTCCTGGGGGACCAGGTGGCCAAGACTTTCACCTGCATCACCCCCACCTCACCCCAGGGGAAGATGATGTGCTGCCCAGGCCACACACCCAGGTATAGGGGGCAGAGAGTGAGAGGTTGGGGTGCCCTCCTGCCCCCATCCAGCAACCCTTCACCCCTGGCAGCACAGTGAGAGGAGACCTTTTTGGGAGGAGATGCTGTTCATGAGGTGGGCATGGTCTGGGTCCATATTTGAAAGGGCTTGAAGAGGGTGCCAGGAATGTGTGGCCAGGAAAGCGCTCTCCTCCCTTATGCAAGGTTGTCCTTGGGCCAAGTCCTGCAAGCTGCCAGTTCCCAAATCCTCTGGGGAAGGGTGGGGTTGTGGAACAAGAGACAGCTTGGGCTTGTTTGAAACCTCCTGAAGCTCTGTCTTTTTGGCTCAGGAATTTCAGGCCTTAAAAGTTGCCATGGAAGAAAATCTCTCCCCTGCTCCGAGTTTCCAGAATGAGCTGAACTTCACCAAATGCACCCAAGCTGTGGGGGCCATTAAGAATGTGCTGTCTGCTGCCTGCAAGAACCAGCTGGACCACTTGCAGGGAAAAGGAATTGATGGGCTGACGTACCAGGAGACGAAGGAAGGTTTGTGTCCACCCAGTGCTTCTGTCCAGAGGTTACCTCATCACCCTCTGTCATCCCCATGTAGATGGGAGATGCCTGCAGGCTCAAGGGCCCCTGCAATGCTGGCCCTCACTCTCCAGCCCTGGAAGCTGCCAGCATGGTTGCGCTGAGTGTTGCACAACCCCTGTCTGGGCTTATGCCTTGTCCTTGAGGTTTTATGATTTTTTCCACGGAGACTGGGGAGGCAACAAACAGCCTGGGAGTTAGGCAGGGCCCTGCGGGAGGGGGCAAGTGGCCAAAGTGGCCTCCCATGAAAGGGGACTCTTTCTTCCCAGGATGGATGGACCTCCTCATGGGGCAGGCTGCCATCTCCCAAACCTGACAGGGTTAGAGAGCCTTTGTGGCAGCTTTACTCCCGTGCTCTTGCAGCTCTAGTCTGAGCTCTCTCCTCTGTCTCTCATTTTTCTGGGTGTCTGTGGGAATTGTTGCTGGTTCCTCCCCAACCCCGTCTCCCTGGGGTGGCAAAGGTGGCATCTGAGACAGCAGGGATACGCAGCAGGGATATGTAGGCAGAGCTGGCTGGGGCTTGGGTACTGTCAGAGTATTGGGTGGGGGGCTGTGCTCCAGTAACACCCTTGTTTGTGGCATCACTTCTTTGCTGATGGGAAACCCTTCTGTCCCTGTCTCTGCAGCGTTGGCTGAATCCCGATTTCCAGACAAGTCAAACAGCCCAGCCTGCCGGGAGAGCCGTGATTACTTCCTGAAATGTAAGCAAGGGACTTTTGCTTTGACAGTTGTTGCTAAGATCCATCTTCCTTCCTCTCTCCCGACCAGATCACTCCTTCCCATGTGCCTGGGCAATGGCTGGTCCCCAGCTGATGGCTGGCAGGAGCGTTGCTGCCACCAGAGAAAATATTGCTCACCCCACAGGGAAGCTCTCTTGTTTTCCTGACAATGGCCATAATCTGTTTAAGGGATATTTTTTTCCTCTTGTTTGTGGTTCTGCCAGACCAGCTGCTGGGGTGCCTTCAGGACATACCATGTCATTTCTACTGCCTTCCAGCCCTTGGCAAATTGAATCCTCCATTAAATTAGGTCAGACAATTATTTGGATCCTCCATTAAATTAGATCCGAGTTTGTGTATCTGCATTGTTTGCTGCAGAGCAGCAGACCGATGAGGGTCAGTTTCAGTGGTGGTAAGCAGAAGGACAATCCAGTGGCTGAGCAGGCAGCAAGACAGAAGGGGCTGGAGGGTGCAGGGCTGGGTTTGGGCTGCATCACCCCATGTATTTACCCCCTGAGCCTTACAGGGAATGTGGGGTCACCTACAGAGATGTCCTTATGGGACAGGATCTACCTCAGTGGCACTGGTGCACCCCACTGGGAGCTGGGCAGCAAAGCCAGGGCTCAGGTGGGGAGTGTCATGCCGCTGCTACAGGGTTTGGACATGCCATGGGCTCAGACCTGCGAGGCAATCAGCAGAGATATGAGTCCAAGGCTGTTCCCTCTGGACAGCCCCTCTGCCTGGGATCCAGCAGCGGTTCTCACATGGTCCTGCATGCTGGCTGCCTCTGCTCCCATGGAAGCCATGGAGCAATGAGAGCCAACCATAGGGAGCAGTTGGTTTGTAACCTACAGTCATCCTGCTTATGGGAGCGTCCCCTTGCCATGGTGAAGCGAGCAGCTCAAAACAGTTTTGAGGATGTACTTTTAAGCAAACACGTTTCTTGGGAACTGCTTATCAAAGCTCCTTATCCCCATTGGCTGAAACTGGCCTCGGGATTTAAAACAAGGGGACAGAGTGATGGTCGGAGTCAGAAAGGATTGTGGTAATCACCAAAGGCTGGAGTGGGGAGGGCTGGGGAGATTTCCCCCTGTCCCCCTCCTCATCCTCATGTCTCCTTCCTGCCCCACACAGTTGCCTTCATCATTGACCTGGACAGTGACACAGCTGACAAGTTCATACAGCTGTTTGGCACTAAAGGGGCCAAGCGGGTGCTGTGCCCCATCCCCTACCCGGAAAGCCCAACCCGGTTCATCAACTGCGAGCAGGTGCTGGGTGAGAACCTCATGAACAGGGGCAAGTACTACTGGGAGGTAGAGCTCATTGATGGCTGGGTCAGCATCGGCGTCATTGCTGGAGACTTCGACCCCCGGGAGTCCTACAACCGTGGGCGCCTGGGACGGAACGAGAGGTCCTGCTGCTTGCAGTGGAATGGACAGAATTATGTGGCCTGGTTTGCTGGCTTTCAGTCTGTCATCCAGCAGCCATTTTTCCAAACTATTGGGGTCTTTCTGGAGTATTCGGAGAAGGCCCTGACCTTCTATGGAGTTAAGGACTCCAAGATGACCTGTCTGCAGCAGCTCAAGGTCTCCCATTATGTCAAGGGTCAATCTGACCCCTTCCAGAATGAGATCAACCGCCGATTTGCCTCTCTTTTCTTGTGCAACCTGAAACCAGCCTTCTTCCTGGAGAGCGTCGATGCCCACTTCCAGATCGGGCCACTGAAGAAAGACTGTGTGTCAGTGCTAAAGCGGAGGTAACTGCCCAGAGAGTGGGAGCCTGGGAAGACCCAGAAGAGTCTTTTCTGCAGTGTATTGCCGGCATCATGGCTGCTCTTTGGCAGCGTTGTATTTCTCTGTGGCAGTCCACCCTCCTCGCTCTGTGCTGTTGGTGACCCCGGGGTGGATGAAGCTGTCTGGCTGGCAGAGCTGTAGGGGTAGCTGGGAGGGAGCTGGATCCCAGTGCCAGCTCTGCTGCTGGGCTGCTGAGCCAACTTGGGCAAGTCTCTGTGCTGCTCCCTGCCCCTGTTTCCCTTTCTGGACATCAGGGACCACGATACAGCCTTTCTTGGTAAAACACATTGCTCAGGAGAACTGTCATGTAGATCTTGGCCAGCTGCCGGGCTGCCCAGTCCCTCTCCTTAGTATCTGCTCATGCTGCCCTGGCAACTTGCACCAAGGCTCTTGTTTTGTGCCTTATCTCTGTGCTGCTGCTGCTTTCTTGAGTGCCAGCTAATCAACACCTTCCGCATGCTCCTCGGGAAGTGCCTTTGAAGTAACAACCCCAGCATGGACAATGTGAACCCCCAAAGCAGATGCAGTCACTTCCCTGGTGCCCACATCACTGTTGTGCCTTGGCCTAGGTGAGCAGGGTGCTCTGGGGTAGGCAGGATGCAGAGCAGCACAGCTTGGTGCCGGGGTGATGCTGCAGTGATGCAGTACCTGTCCTGATCACCCATTAGTACTGCAAACATGAAATGGGGAGCTTTGCCCAACCTCATGCTGCGGCTAGTCAGTATTTTGAATGCCTGTCTGGCCGGGCTTATTTAGGAAAAGCCATGGTCTTGCATGTGTTGGAGCCCCATTCCCCACCACAGCCAAAAATCCCAGCTGGGAAAAGGGAGAAACCATTTGCCAAGAGGCAGCAGCACCATTCCTGCCTTGTGATGGCTAAGTGAGCAGCTCAAAACAGTTTTTTTAGTAAACATGTTCCTTGAGAACTGCTTACCGAAGCTTTACAGCCAAATTTTCCCCCACATTTCTAATGCTGGGCACACTTGGACTCTAAATGTATCCCCAGTTTAAAGTTTTTAAGTGTCAAAGAGGTGCTGTGAATATGTCCTGGGGCAAATAATGTGTTTCAGGGACAGTTGTGAGCGCATGGAGAAAAAGTGCAGCATCAGTCAGTTATTAAATGGCCCTTTAGACTGGCAGTAAGTAAAAATTAACAAAAAAATATTCTCAGGCCAGTGTTCCCTCTGGGAAAGGTGGAAACTTGAGTCTGAGAGCCAAAAGTGCCTGTTCATGTGCCCTAAGGGAGGTTTTCCAGATGAAAAATACAGAAAGGCCTCCTGTGAAGGTGGCACAGTGCAGCTCTTGTCTCAGTGCAATGTGCCTTTCCATGAATTTATTTTTTCTGGGATTACTTTGCTACTTAGGTCTTGAAGCTTGCTTTATTTCTACCTAGAGATACATACCTAGAGAGTAAATACATTTGGTCAGGTTCTTTGCCAGCGTCAGTGAGTCAGTGATGACGCATCAACAGTAAACAGGGATGGAAAATAGCCCATTTAGGTAAAAATAAGAAATATATACATATATTCCTCAATGGATAAATTGGAAATCATAGTGGTATATTCAAGGGGAGCCAAGGGAAAAAAGTGAACATGAATAAAAAGGCAGCCACAAAGCCGAGGGGTTTAAAGTTAAAGCCATGTTTACATAAACACTGCGGCTTAAAGAGTTCCCTTACTGTAACTCAGCCAGTGCTGCCAAATCCTGCTGGCATGGGAAGAGATTCTCCAGCAAGCGTTAGCCACTGTGGGGGTCTTGGTGGGGCTGAAGGGTCCCAGTGCAGCTGTCTTCTCCCCAGGGCAGGGCTGGTGAGTTGGTCTTCCAGGGGGACTGCTGAGAGGTGCCTGAAAATGCCTCCTCTTCCTCCTCTGCATGTGACGACTCCTAAAAAACGCAGGAAAAGGGGAGGTAAAGCTTCCAGGATGAAGTCTAATTAAATCTTGGCCTCTCCCTGCCAGTGGGAATGCTGCCTGGACTTCTGTCGGGGTGGGAATTCACTCCCCATCTTCTGAGCTCCTACCTCAAAGTCTCTTTGTTTCACTCATTTCAGTCACTCTCGGGCAAAACTCAGCCTTTGCATGAGATGTCACCAGTGACATAGCGCAGGCATTGCTGCTGTTTTGCTGACACCATAGAGCACTTGGTATCAGAAATACCTTACCAGATAAGAAAGGCGGAGACATGCAACAGCCGGTTGTATGTCATGTCCTGAGAGGAAGAAGATAACCTTGGTCTCTGCTGCAAACTTCTAGGAAGAGATCTCACATGAGGGCTTCTGTCTCAGCTCTGTCTGGGCCCTAAATCTCATTTATTCAGGCAAAACTCCAACAATTCGCAGTGAGTTTTGCCAGAGTAAATACAGTGGATCTGGGCCTTTGCCCCATTTTATTTAGCTGTAGGCGGATTGATTGCTCCATGGGGAAATGCATGCTCAAGCCACACATCCTGCCCTTCTCCGTGTTGCCCAATTCACAGATTCAAGTCTCTGAACTCTTTCAGGGTTTGGGATGGTTTGGAGGACTCCTATGTCTTTCCCTTTCCATCCTGTAACTGTACAGGAGCAACTCAAGAGGATACATCTGGTTTTCAGGCTTTGCTTCTGCTTGTGCTGCTGCTTTTGGTTAATTTGCCTCTGTCCAGAGAGCTGAGATGCTGATCCACAGCTTTGCAGAGGGTTTGGAGGGTTCCTGCAGATGCAGTGCAGTTGGGAAAGTGCTGCCCAACTCTTCCGTGGGGCACTGCACCAGGGTTTGCTCTGTATTGCCAATAATTTAGGGTGTAAACTGGAATGATTCAGAAATGTGTACTACAAAGCACTCTGAACTGCTGATTTTTCTGCAAACAAAGGGCTAAATGTGTCATGCTGTGAGTTTAGATGGGTAGATAGTGCTTGGCAGTTTAAACAGCCTTTCCGTGTTCCCATGAGTTATTTCTGCTGTCACAGAGTGTTCCTCCTTCTAATTAGGATTTTTTTAAATATAGTTACCATATTTTACAGTGTGTGCAAAAACTGTAACAGAATAATATAATTATGTTAGAGACAATGATTTGCCATTAAATATTATACTGGGTTGCTCTGGGTTGTCTTTCCTTTAAGTACTGTTGTCTTTCCTTTAATTACCAAACTGTTAGAGCTGTCCCATTATCTTGTGTTTATTTTCTATGTCCTGTACATCTGGCATAAAATACCAGAGATTTGCTTTTCCAAGGGTGTCTAAGGAAATTGTGCCAAATACACATTTTTATTGCTCGACTGCAAAAGGAGCAGAAGAATCCTAAAATCCAATAACAGTATTGTCAGTCCTGGGCAATTCAAAACAATGAATTGTCTCAGTTCTCTCTCCTACCTTGGTTGTCAGCTTAGAAATAACAAAGATGAAGAGATTGGACACTTTTTCCTTACTCTTTTCAGCCTTTAGAGTACAAATTTCCAAGGTTTTTCCGTGATAAGGAGGTCTAGAGCTTCCCACACATGCTGACACTCACACCAGCACATTTTTTTAAATGAAAGCTGAGTTTCTTAATACCAAATATTGGCTGGAGCCAGGAGAAAAGCATTATTAGGGTGAGTCAGTCCGTGCGAGATGGCAATGCTTCAGCTTCTGTGGAAGCCAAGTGCGTGTCTGCTACTGACTTTAATAGGAGAGGAATCAGGACTGTTTGTTACAAACATTTCTTAAAAGGGAAACTTACAGCGTATTGGAAAAGTGGATATGAAAAGCCCTGACTTGTGCTTTTCTTGCCAAGAACCATACAGATTATGTCACTGCACTTATTTAAATCCAGTTTCAAAGCTTTTCTGCTTTTTTCCCCACATCCCAGCTGGTTCTCAGATGGGGCCGAGTTGCAAACCCTGCAGGAAGGAGCTCAAAGTCATAGAAAAAAATGTAATTTAGGATGAAAAAAAATATATATATTGTAATAAAAGTTTGTGTAATGAATTTGTTAATCAAACTGGTGAAGCAACTTGATAGACTGTTTCTATATTTGTAACCTGGTGACTAGAACACCTCAAACCGCTACATCCTGCTGAGCAGACAACTGTGGTATCTTCCTGTTAAGCGAACAACTGCAGTGACTGAAATGCCCAGATAAGAACATGTGTAGTGTTTGCTCAGCAAAGTCACAACCCGCAATGCAGAGGAAGACTACGGCCTTCATCCTCACGACCACCAGAGGGCCCGAGACGACCCCCTAGATATGCCACATACACCCGGAACAACCAGGCTATAAAAAGGGGACTCTGGCGGGGGTGAGTGCGCGCCATCGGTGGAGCAGGAGACTCCCTGGGCACCCAGCGCTGTTTTGCCTGTTTATCGCTTGCTCAAATAAATTCTATTTGGAAACTCTAAATTAGAGTGAACAATTTGTCACCGCCGCTTATAACATATATAATTGAGGGCAATATATGTTCCAAATATATATTTGTATATTATTGATATACAGCTGTCAGTTATTGGTATGAGGAGCCCTTCAAAACAGATTATTAGTTTTGCAGGGCTTCTGTTTTTAATTAAATTATGCATTGATTAATTTTTTAAGAGTTCCACCTGCTTGCACACCTGGAGGCAGGAGATTAGACCCTTACCGCAGCTCTCCAATGCCACAGATTTTCCTGCTCCCAGATTCCCAGACAGACAGACATGGTCCTGAATGTTTGTAAAATGATGAGTTATCCCTTCCAGTTTAACAGTCTCCGATAATAAAGGGGCAATTTTAGGATGTGATTCACTCCATCATGGAAAGCAACCAATATTGGGCTAAAAAATCCATTTACAAGTGTGAAACATGAAATGTAAAATAAAAAGTCATTGGAAATGGCACAAACATCTTCACTGCTTAGGGGCCAAACCTTGTTTTATGCACAGCACCATCACATACCGGAGGTGATTTTTATTCTGCTCTACTAAACAGCTGAACTGTACCAAATTTTGTCCTATTTTGTTTCCATTTCACTTAATTCTGGGCTTTTCCTCATGAGATCCTGCCAAACGGCGTTAAAAATCACTTGTGGTTGCATGGGATGTGCATGCAGCCCCTTCTTGCATGCAGAACTGGACGGCCTCCTACTGAAAATGTTTTACCTGCTAGTAAGCCAGCCAGGAAATGTCTTTTGGATAAAAAATGAGGGGTAAACCTCAGCAAAATACAGCATTTTAAAAAACAAAACACTGATCTGAACACCATCGGCATGCCCTGTGAGCTCCCAGCCATGAAGCACCACTACGCTGTGGTGCCCTGGTGAGGGGAAAAGCTTGAAAACCTACTGCCAAGACCAGGGAGGCTCTAAGTAACCAAAATCATTTTGTTATATATGGTCAGCGGGACAGGTAATCAAATGATTAATGGGTTTCTAAACATGCTTGAGAGCTCTCCCAAAAAGGAGAGTGGCTCTTCAGACTACCCCTACTCTTATGTGTTAGAAAACTGAGTAAGCTTAATAAAAACCTAAGCTGGCTTGAGCTCATTAAATTAATATTGATTATAAATTGTGGTGGGAACGGGAGTCGGAAGCTGAGGGTCTCCTCAGGGGTGGTCAAGGTTGGGGACAGCAGCTCCCAACAGTAGGTGGACCTTCTGCCCTTGCCTTACGGGGGTGGTGAGCGGGGTTGAACCACCCCTCAGAACTAGCAGTCCCTGGCCAGACACCCGGGAGGGGTGTCATGGCGCCCAGCGCCGCGGACTACAACTCCCTGCATGCACCGCGCGCCCCGTCCCGTCATGCCTCACTCCTGCCGTTATTCCAAGAGTCAGTCTCGCGCGCATGCGCAGAGTGGGCTGGGCGCTGGGAGGAGGCGGTGGCGATGGCGCTGAATAGGAATCACTCGGAGGGCGGCGGTGTCATCGTTAACAACAGCGAGAAGTGAGGTGCCATCCCCTTCCCCCTTCCTCCGGCCTCAGTTCCTAGGGGATAGCGGGGAGCTGTGTCGCCTCGGGGGAGAGGTTGTGTGGGGAGGGGAGTGGGGCTGTGGTGGGGTGGCGCTGAGGGGGGTGGCTTAACCCGCATTGTGGCTGGGCTCGTCCTGCCCTCTTCTCCCTGTGGAGTAGAGGCTGATCGTATCCCGTGCCGGGCCTCAGCCGCGGCCCTCCCCTCCTCACACGGCTCCTCTCTGCAGCCTGCCCCGCCCCCCTGCCCTCCCCCGGCCTGCTGCTGGCTCTCGCCGCTGTCTGCAGCCTCCCCTTGGCCCCCTCAGTGAGGGCTGACAGAGCTCAGCCACCAGCCAGGTGATTCTGGCCTGGACCCAAGCCTCCTCCTTCTTTCGCCACTGCTGCTGGAGAGCTGGGATGCCGCCCCTGCAGCGTGCCTCTGTTCGAGACCCGACAGCTCGGGAAGTGCTAGGCTGCTTGCCCTGTTTGTTTTGCTGGGTTCCCTGTGCACAACCCCCCTCTGTGGTTCGGGAAGTAGCAACAGTGTTGGAAAAAGGTGCTGGGGTATAACCATGGAAACGGAAAGCCTCAACAGAGCTGTCTCTGTCTGCACGGCAATGGGCTGTCCTCACTCTCTGTGCCTGCCAGCGTGCTTTGGTTCTGACGTGGCAGTCACCTGCTTCTGGGACAAAGGAGTAGTTCATTCTTCAGGGCTTCTTTCCATGAGCCCAGTTAAACATTGATATAGGAATTCTGCACCTGACTTACATTTGGGATGTGACCCTTCACAGAAGAAGTTAGTAATGTCAACTCGGGGGCTTAAATTTGTGTTCACTGAAACAAACAACTGCAGCAGCTTAATGTGTTACTGGTCCCAGTTGTCAGCATGCCTTGTTATCAGGGGTTACCTACCTCTCATGCTGCAGGCCATGCTGCTTGTTGGTGGTTGATTCAGCTGATACACCGTAGCCTGAACAGAGCTGCTGGCTCTTGTGCCCTTCTGGACAGGTAACTGGACAGATAAGGGTGCTGGAGGTTTCTCCAGCTTTAGGGATTAAGAGTCCCTAATGTGAATGCTGTTACGTTAATAGGAGTTTTGTGTCCGTGCAAGGGTACTGTACTGGCTTTAATCAGGTCAGTTTCTAATTGAGCATTGAGGAGTCAGTGCAGATGACATGGATTAATGAAGTCTAGTGGCAAGAAAGGGGAGTTTCTCTTGATCACATTTTTGTGAGAGATGCTTAAGCTGTGTTGCATTGAGGCAGCCTGAGCAGTTCCTGCTTCAGTAGTCCTCTGTTGTGTTACTTGTGGTGAACCAAGTTAGGGAACTGCTCTGGTAGAAATGCAATATGATATTAAAAAAAGTAATAATAATTTTAAAAATTATATATATTTATCTTGAGAGTTTGATTGACAAGCTTTACTGCCTGGCTGTGCAGACAGCTGTGGCTGTGCCAGCACACTGAGGGGAGAACACAAGGCTGAGAGCAAGCAGCCAGTAGTACTGAAGTTGCTACTGCCAACAGGAAAAAAAAACAACCCAAAAAACCCCAAAACAAAAAACCAAAACAATAAACCAAACAGAAACATCATCTCCCTCCCACCCCCTAAAAGTCCCCCAAAACCAAAAAGTACACCAGACTGGTTTCGTCTGCAAAGCACTGCCACGATGTTACGGGCAGTTGTGGCAGGTCAGTAAACTTGCATGCATGTTGCCCTTCTCCCTTGAACTGTAACACTCTGACACCATGTCTCTTCTCTCATCTTGTTTGCAGCGTTTTGATGACTTATGATCACGTAGAAATTACTTTCAGTGATATGGAACCTATGCCAGATGCCTTCAAAGGGACCAAGAAAGGGAGTGTTTTCTTGACTCCTTACCGAGTAAGTAGTACAAGGCTTTATCTTGTGTAAGGAGATAAGGGCTCTTTGTGTTTCTGTATTTAAATGTCCTCAATTCATGAAAGTCAGGATAATCTACTACCCCTTGAAGTATGGCTCATCCTCTCCCTTTGGGGAGCATTATGAATTCATTGCATATCCATTGCTCTTCTACAGGCAGATGTTTAGTCAATGAGGCATCTTCAATATTGGAAATTAACAATGGTCTGGAAATGCTGAATACAGCAGCAGAGCTACTAAATCATAGCTGTGTGGAGCAGAGAGCTGTCTGAAAGCCAGGAGAAGTATTTTCTGAGCAAGGGTAGTCTTCCTGGAAGGCTTTATTGCCTCAGTGCTTTGGTTTACCCTCGTGGCTATTCTGTATAGCTTTTGGCTTGCTTTGGATATGGGAGGGAGTTTCAGTCCATTGAAAAGTCCCTTCGAATAATAATTTGTGGCTGTTTCCTGTTTGGTTTAAATACTTTTTGTGATGTTATTTTCTTTTCAGGTTATCTTTGTATCAAAGGGAAAGGATGCTATGCAGTCCTTCGTGATGCCCTTTTATTTGTTGAAAGATTGTGAGATTAAGCAGCCTGTCTTTGGAGCGAATTATATCAAGGGTACAGTGAAGGCAGAGGCGGGAGGTATGTATAGTACAGATGTGTGTTCTTGTATCTGAGTTCAAGTACACCCTTCACAGCAAAGTTAGTATCCAGTGTAGCCAAAACGGGGTTTTACAGTACTGCTAAAACATGTTCCTTTGAAACTAGCAGCTAAAAATATTCCCCTTATCTGCTCCCTGTACAGTTACAATGAACAGATCTATCCTGCAACTTATCTCATTCCTGCCCTCTGCAAAATATGAAGCTCACTCAGCCAAGTGATCTCACCAAGTAAACAGCAGAGCAGAGTCAGCAACTGTGAGGATGTTTGCTTTTAGACAGTTGGAGGGACCTCTTAATTCTGCATCAAGGTCTTCCTACACCAAAGATCCTTTCTGGATCTGTTTGGGTTTCCAGAGGACTGTTCTCCATCCTCAGTTTCTTGTGCAGTTCAAGGAAAGGGATGCTAATGCTACAGTGCATCTCAGTGGTAAAAATGGCACTAGAAGAGAACAGAGACTGTCTTGAAATGAGGCAATCTTCCAGGGGCCATTTCAGTGTTCCATGAGAAGGCTTATTTTCAAGAATGATCTTTTTAATCACTGTTTTACCAAAGGTATATAGTTCAATAACTCTTTCATTCATAGAATCATAGAATTGTAGGGGTTGGAAGGGACCTGGAGAGATCATTGGGTCCACCCCCCTGCCAAAGCAGCTCCCTAGGACATTTCACTCAGATAGGTGTCCAGACGGGTCTTGAATATCTCCAGAGAAGGAGACTCCACCACCTCCCTGGGCAGCCTGTCCCAGGGCTCTGTCACCCTCACTGGGGAAAAGTTTTTCCGCATGTTGGTGTGGAACTTCCTATGGTCCAACTTGCAGCCATTGCCCCTTGTCCTGTCCCCACAGACACTGAAAAGGGGCTGGCTGATTCCCCCTGCATCCCCTGCTTAAGATAATTATAAACATTAATTAGGTCCCCCTTAGTCTTCTCAAGGCTGAACAGTCCCAATTTTCTCAGCCTTTCCTCATAGGGGAGATGCTCCAGGCCCTTCATCATCTTTGTAGCCCTTCTTTGGACTCTCTCCAGGAGATCCCTGTCCTTTTTATACCAAGGCGCCCAGAACTGGACACAATACTCCAGGTGGGGCCTGACCAAGGCAGAGTAGAGGGGGAGGATCACCTCCTTAGACCTGCTGGCCACACTCCTCCGGATGCAGGTTGATTTAGTGAATTAGTTCTGGAACTGAAATCACAGTGCAGTGCTTAGGAAACCAAGTCTCTAATCCTGAAACCAGCACTGTAGCTTTTGTGTGGGAGCAAAGCAGCACTACCCAACGTGAGAGGAAGCTTGAGCAGTAACAGCAAACTCTGTGTGAAAGGCAAATGGCTTTAGCTAAATCTTTGTGAATTTTCCTCAGAGGCTGTCTCCTTTAATGAGGATGTTGCTTTAACAGCCAGGGGAACCTGGTTAAGCTCAAAAGACTCTTTAATCTATGTGTCCCTGTTTCAGCACTGACACAGCTTCTGCTTTGATGCGTTGTTGGGAATCTGGGTTGTGCATGTTTTTCTTTTTTAGTCTGTAATATGAAATGTCGCTAATTTTTTTTTTTAAATTATTAATATCCTGACTTAAATCATCTTCCATGGACTCTAATGGGTTTATGTGGACCATGTTTTTCATTAAGCTCTTTGCTACATTGGGTTCTCAAACTCCCAGACTAATTTATAGCTGACAGTTAGGTGTAGTTGCAAAGGATTTTTAGCAAACTGGATTAACAAAATCCCTGTCTTCTGCACTAATCTTATACAAAGCTAGAGCAAATACAGTGCTCCCAATAGCTTGGACTGTTGGCAGCTGGTGTGGTAACAGGCACAACATGAGTAAGCTTTTCAGAGTCTCCTTTATTGATGTTTCTTGAGGTGTCTCTCCACCTGAAAATGTTGCCCAGTGTGAATTTTTCTGACAATAGGGTAATTGTGCCACATTATCTATACTTTTTTTTTTTCTTGGGAATTTGAGGTAAGCACTTTAAAGAACTCTATAAAGGGCATCTGCAGATAAAGCATGGAAACTAAATAGAACCAAACAGCTTCTCCTTTCTGAATTCTGTCTTTCCTCACTGCAGGTGGCTGGGAGGGTTCTGCCACATTCAAGATGACCTTTATGGCTGGGGGTGCCATCGAGTTTGGACAGCGCATGCTGCAAGTGGCATCACAAGGTATGGGAGTCTGGGGGTGCCTGCCACCAGACACCTGGGGTTTCAGGAGACCTTTCCTTCATCTTGTGGTGTGGGCTGTTTTAGGTTGTAATATGTTGGATTCAAATCCCTGCAAGTTTCAGGTGGTACCTGGAATAATAATTTTAAATGTATTTTTTGTTTAAATTTTTTTACATCCACTGGACAGCAGGTTTATTGGGGTGGAAGTTGGCTGTGTTTCAGATAAGGGTTCTTTAAGTTTGTTGGAGGTCTTTGTCGCATCTGATGCAGGCTTGATGCTTTTGACTTCAACTTTATCTTCACTTTTCCAGTCTCCAGAGGTGAAATACCCAGTGGTGCTTACGGCTATTCCTATATGCCCAACGGATCCTGTGCTTTTGCATCTGCTGCAGCTAATGGGGCCTATCCATACCCACCACCTCCTCCTGGTAAGTCTGGGAATTGAGGATGGGGATTATTCTAGTTAGCAAGAGTTAAAATAAGTCAAAAGACAAAGAAACACAAATTTTACAGAGTCTTTTAGATTGGATCTGGTACCTTGTGCAACTTCTGTTTCTGAGCTTAATTCTGTTTGCCTTTGGCCTGTTTGGCTGTATGCTGTGACCCACCCCAAGGTCTTCAATCTTCTGCTGTGCCTTTCCTTTTCCTGACAGAGTTTTATCCTGGCCCTCCTGTGGTGGATGGAGACATGGGTTACATGCAGCTTCCACCCCCGCCGTACCCGGGGCCCGTGGAGAACCCGGTCAGTGGTCCAGACCTGCCCAGCACTCCTGCGGGTAAGCAGCCTGTTCAGGCGCATTAGCTGACAGTGGTTTTGTTACCCATGGAACAGACATTGTTTCTTGTCTGCTGGCTCTTGAGGAACTTGAAGCCAATTTAGAAGCTCCACTTAGAAGTTAAAATCGTTTAGGAGAGGGATTTTAGGGAGTTCTAATCTCCAGCCTTGTATATCCAGCTCAGTCTGGAGGCCAGCCTGATTCTCTCCAGAGTGGGCAGTAAATATTTTGCAGCTGGCTTTACTCTTGGAGCAGAACAAATAATTTGTCATTCTCCTCTTGTGATGGTCTTGCTTGGTTAGATGAGGAAAAAGAAGTTGTCTGTAGAATAAGTTTCTAGTCCATTTTAGTTAGCAAATGTGCTTTGCTGATAATTGTTCCCCCTCTCCCTGTTTGACTTTAACCTGGTTGCTTTTGTGGAAGTGAGGAATATGTGATGGAAAGGAGCTGGGGACATGTCACCCTCTTTTTCACTCATTTGGGATTTATTAAAATTATTTTGAATGTGGCCTTAAAAAGTCTGCGTGTGGAGGGGGAAAAAAGCTTTTGTCATTGGACACAACCATAGATCTCTCCCAGATAAGGATATTTATCTGGCTGTAACTTCTTTCTTTGGTTTAATAAACAACCAGTCATCTGAACAATCTTTTTGAAAGTAACACCAATCCAGATGTTTGTATTCTGCAGAAATAGATTATTTTAATAAATAACCATTTTTAAAGTATGAACTGCTATAAACTTGTGCTGGATTTTTGGTTTTCCTTGTCTTTTCACTCCCAGGAAGGACAGTTTGTTGACTACCTTTTTCCAGGGTTATTGTCTGTATCCAGGCAAAACAGCTGCTACCATTTATTTGTTGGCTGAGGGGCAAGTCCCAGGTGACATTTCCAAACTAAATCTTGGTCTGTTTCGCTCCACACTTGACAACCCTGTGGCAAGAGATAATGCTCATTTGTCCTGTTTGTTGTAGATATTTTGCAACTCTTGATGGCCAAGAATATGTGGAGTTTTTGCTTGATTGTAGAAGTTCTCTGAGTGTCACCAAATCTGTAACTTCTCTTTCTGTGACAGCTGAAGCGAAGGCTGCCGAAGCTGCTGCCAGTGCTTACTACAGCCCAGCCAACCCACACAACGTCTATATGCCCACGGTAAGTTCCTGTGTTGCTCTGATACCACAGTGTGAGCCCAGGTGTGTATTTAGCAGTTGTTTTTCTCAGTGAGACAGCAAAAAAATACACCACACCTAGAATATGGTTTCCAATTCTGGGCCCCTAAGTTCAAGAACTCCTTGAAAGAGTCAGTGCAGGGCCACCAAGATGATGGAGTAGAACACCTTCCTTATGAGGAGAGGCTGAGGGAGCTGGACCTCTTTAGCTTGGAGGAGAGGAGACTGAGGGGTGACCTTATTAATGTTTATAAATATGTAAAGGGTGAGAGTCAGAAGGATGGAGCCAGGCTCTTCTCAGTGATGGCAGTGACAGGACAAGGGGCAACAGGTGCAAGCTGGAGCAGAGGAAGTTCCATGGGAAAATAAGGTGGAACTTTTTCACAGTGAGGGTGATGGAGCCCTGGGACAGGCTGCCCAGAGGGGTGTGGAGTCTCCTTCTCTGGAGACATTCAAACATACCTGGACACATTCCTGTGTGATTTAGTCTGGGTGATCCTGCTTTGGCAGGGGGGTTGGACTAGATGATCTTTTGAGGTCCCCTTCAACTTACAATGTTCTGTGATCCTGTGAAAGCTTGTCTGAATTGATGTTTGGGTTTGGTTTTTTCTTAGCCATGAATTGAAGTTCTCTTATTGCTTTGTTTCAGGACCAGCCGCCCCCTCCTCCATACTTCCCACCAGAGGACAAGAAAAATCAATAAGCTAACACTGAACTTCTCTACAACTCATTGCTTTCTTACTTCCCATTTTGGCAGAATCCCGGGGTCTGGGTGGCACTGAGTAGAACTTCCCCCTGAGGCATGTATCTTTCATGGAATCTAGTGGTAGATATGTGCAGAGCAAGGGGAGAGATTTCAGCAGCCTGGGTTACCTCATGGAGCTCTGCAGGTTTGCTGTCCTAGCACTTCCCTTCTCCCTGTGCACTGCATCCCTACAACTGGAGGTTCTCTTCACCTGTCATTGTTTTCCCTACATCTCTTTCTTTTGTTACTTTAATTACACCTCTTTAGAGTAAGCATCTGCTTCAAAGTGATAATTAATGTGCTTATAACATGGAAACAAGGCTCTCAAGGCGTGGGGGTGTCTTGAATTTATCTCCGTGTTTAGCCAAGAACATCTCTGTGTGTTCCTCTCATCCCAGAGCATCACATCCACCTTTTCCCTATGCTACTGAGAAAGGGCTTCAAAGGGAACCTGTGGGATCTCAGAAGAAATAGGTATCTATTACATTTTTCAGATATCTGTTAAGCTTTCTTGGATTTTTTTAGTGAAGTCATTCCTGACAATTGTAGCAAATGATCTGGTAGCCCATCAAATTTTCTTGCTGTGCACTGTGTATGATGACAAGCTGCCCTTAAAACATACTCCTCTCTACAGGGTTGGTGAGTAGCTTCTAGATAGTTACAGGTTGTATGGGAACACTAACTTTGTCTCTTTTTTTTCCAGTTAGGTATGTGGGCTTGAGATCACTGAGTCCTGAATATTCTCTTTCTAGTATAGAATGCACTTTGTTTTGGTTTAATTTGTTGTAACACAAGTTACACTTCTGGCCAGTGAAGCATCTTCTTGAAGTGATTTAACTGGTGAATTAATAGCTGATGGGGAGAAGAGTCTTGCTTTACTCCTGCCCTGGACCAAGCACTTGAGAGAATATAGAAATTGTTGGAATAAGCTGCTAGGTATAACTGCACTGCTCGTTTGAATGTTGTTTAATGCTGTTAATCCTGGATCAGCTGTGAATTTACTTCCCACTGGTTTAAACTGGGCTCCTCTGTCTGAGGGTTCAAGTGTTTTCCTTCTCTAGCCTTGTTTTGTTGACCTTGTTAACTGCAGAACCTTTCAGGATTGATGAGTAACCTGGTTTTAAAACTTTGCATTGTACAAAGCTTTGCACAAATCAGACTTCACTGACTTCTGACAGTGTCTGTGAGAGAGAAGAGCCTTCCCAGCAAGTGTGAGGAAAGACTGTGTGCTAGGAAATTGCTGAGACTTGCTGCATGCAGCCTGCTCGGAGACAAAAATGTCCATCTCCTGTTTCCTTTTTGTTTGAGTCTAGCTGATTAATCAAATTGCTGCTCTCTGTGCACTGACTTTTCTAGAATTGCTACTGCAGTGATGTAAAAATATGGTTATTTTAAAATATATATTTATTTTGAAAATGTTTGATTAATATATTAATGTGAAATGACTTTTGAATGCAGATTTGTTTTGCCAAGACTGTGAAGTAAAAAGAAGTCAGCTCAACACTTATCGTGCTTGTGCATTTGTGGCCACACTTGATGGGGACTTAGTAGTGTTGGATGGGGAGAGGGAGAATTAAACAGCACACCCAGTTGGGCTTTGTTCTTGGCTGTTCGTTGGTGACATCAGTTGCTTGATTTCTCTCATGAAATGAAAACAAGATGTTAAAATCTTGTAACAAACACCCATTTTGCAGTTCCTGTTGTAAACTGGTGATATGACTGCTTAATGCATTATCCAGATGGCTTTTCCAGACCAGTTCTCCCTGTAAGAGGTGTAACTTATTGCTAGAAGCAGTTGGGGGACTAGCACATGGTTGTCAGTGCCCTGGGTGAGGGGACAGTGTGCCCTCGGCAAGTTTGCTGCTGACCCCAAACCGAGAGGAGCAGCAGCAGACACGCCAGGAAGCGGTGCTGCTGTTCAGCAAGACCTGGGTGGTGGGGAACCCAGTGGAGTTCAACAAGGGAGACCATAGTGTCCTGCACCCAGGAAAGAATAACCCCAAGCACCTGGTACAGTCAGGGGTTGACCTGCTGGGAATCAGTGCTACAGAGAAGGCCCTGGGAGTCCTGGTGACAACAGGCTCTCCATGACCAGCAGTGTGCCAGTGGGACCTGGAGCATTGAGAAGAGAGTGGCCAGCAGGTTGTGGGGAGGTTTTCCTCCCCTTCTGCTCTGCCCTGGGGGAGCCACAGCTGGAGTTGGGTGTCCAGTGCTGTGGTGTCCAGTTCAAGACAGGTAGCTACTGGAGAGACTCCAGCAGAGTGTATGAGGAGGATGAGGGGCTGGAGCATCTCTCCTATGAGGAAAGGCTGAGAAAGCTGGGGCTGTTTAGCCTGGAGAAGAAAACACAAGAGGGGATCTGATCAATACTTAATATTTAAAGGCTGAGCGACAAGAGGGTGGAGCCAGACTCTTCGCAGTGGTGCCCAGTGACAGGACAACGGGCACAAACTGAACCATTGGAAATGGTGTCGATAAGAGGAAAAAATTTTCCACTCTGTGGGTGCCTGAGCCCTGGGACAGGCTGCCCAGAGAGTTTGTGGAGTCTCCTCCAGAGAGATCCCAGACTCGCCTGGACACAGTCCTGTGCAGCCTGCTCCAAGAGATCCTGCTTTGGCAGGGGGGTCGGACTGACCGAACTCCAGAGACCCCTTCCAACCCCTGCTACTCTGTGAAGGAACGTGTTGAACTAAAGAGGTTGATCCTGGTCTTGATGTGTTGGGAGGATGTTGAGGAGAAGTAAAGCATGTTTTGGGAATGCTAAAGCTGTTGGATCTAAAAGGCCAAGCAAGTCATACAGTCAGTGAGGCTCATGCAGGTCTGGGCTTGAATAGAGCAACACGATTCATGGGGGTGGAGATTTATGCCAGATAGAAGCTGGTGAGAATCTCTGAGAATGCAGGTTTGGCTTAGATACTCAATACTTGCTGCCATGTTCCCCATGGGAACCAGGAGCTGTGCTTAGAAGGGGCATAGAGAGGCTGGAAGGGTCCACCAGTCCTGCTGCTCACAGAGAAGGTTTAAAATATTAAAGGAGGGAAGTGCAATTGAAAGTCTGCTTCTGTTCTGGAAGTGGAGTGGGAGTAGGAAATGTTGTGCATTAATGTCTTCAGATCTGGTTCCTGCTTGAATGATTCATCAGCTGTGCAGCAGCCAGACTGTCATGTGAAGCCTACATCAGTGCCGCTGAATTCAATATTTGGATGGTATTATTCTACCAAAGAAAAAGAGGGGGCATAGGGAAGGGGTCATGTTGGATCCAGTTAATCTTTTGGCATAGGCAGATTTTCTACCACCCCAGAGAGTCCTGTCTCCTCGGGGTGACTTCAGCTCTTCACTTGTGGAGACACTTGCTTCACCTTGTGCTGCTTCCCCACTCCAACCACGGGCTATTTCCCTGCTTTGTGGGACCGTGGTGTAAGCAGGTATTTTTGAAGTGCTTTGAGATCTTATGTAAAAATCCCCACCTGTTACTGCAGGAACTGCAGGTACTACTTACAGATTCCCTGCTATGGGCCCTGCATCTTGCTGGAGGCTGGGGAAGGTCTTCACCCTGGAGGGATGGGATGTGATGTGATGTGTGTGCTTGCCCAGAATTGCTTCCAGCTGAAGTAAGAGATGGAGCCCTCCTCCTCCTCCTCCTCCATTTGGAAGCACTCCTGCTTCATGTGACCCATTATCAAAAAAAAAAAAAAAAAAAAGAAAATAAATAATTACTTTGCATTAATTCCTTTATAGCTGGAGGGGATGCACTGATGTCATAGGGACCATGGCTCAGCCAGCCTGGCCAGCGCCCACCCTACCCCATGAGCAGTTGATGGTCAAATTGCATCTCTGATGCATGGTGGACAGTGTGATTTATGAGCTACAGCTCAGAGTGCTGGCTCCCTTTGCAAGTGCCCCTGGAGGTGGCAGGAGGCGTGGGGTGAAGTTTGGACCCAGCTGTTCTGAGAGCAGCCGGAGCACAGCCAGCCATCACCGGTGAGCGGCTCGAGTTGGCCCACGCATCACAGGCGCCTCCAGCCCTAAACAGCTGCCAGGTTGGTATTAGAAGATGGGTTTTGCTAAGCCAAGCTTAAAGATGAGTTTTCAGTTTAAGGTTTAAAGCTGAACAAGCCCCAGTGACAATTGTGGGAATTTTTTTTTTTGGGGGGGGGTGGTATGAAGTGCTGAGGCAGGCAGGGTGGAGATCTTCATTTTAGGCAGGGATTTTCTTTCCAGCTGTGTCGGGTATTACTCACCCATCATGAGTGAGTAATACTCAAAGAGCTGCCATCATGAGACTGAACTGGAAACCGGTATTTCAGCACCCTCCTTGCTCAAGGTCCCTCACTGTGTCACTGGGAGAGGCCACAACAGGCTGTGAACAGAAACCACATCACTGCAAGCAGGAGCAGGGGCTCCCACCTGCCGGCTGGGGCTGCTGGATCTCCCGCTTCAGGGTGCAAACAGACCAGGACCCACCTCTGCTGCGTCCTCCCAGCCACGCGCCTGCCATTTCCTGCACGTTTCCTACAGTTTCCAGATACTGGAGCAAAAGGTATCAGCTTGGACTCCATTTATGAGCTCAGTTTAGCAAATCCTGCTATTTTAAACCTTTGAACTTTCCTTTGCTCAAGTTCAGTCTCTTCCTGGATGTACTTTGCTCCATAAGGGCTGGGCTCTGGCAGGGTCACAGGCCCTCTCCCTGCGGCACAGACCAGCTGCAGGAATATTCAGTGTTTTGGTGTGTCTGTCTGGGATCGAGGGTGGTGGGGGTTATTCAGCCCATCAGCCTTCTCCTGTCATTCAAGTGTGAGGCTCCATGGGGCTTGGTGGGCTCCTCAGGGTGGGTTGACACACATGTGGGGAGAGGTGGTTGAGGAAAAGCCAGTCAGGGTCCATTCTGGTGCTGAAGTTGGTCAATAATTTGGTGGGTGTGTGCTAGGACAGGTATGAAGGTGCTTAATGAGCACCATGGGGTATGCCTGGTACTGGCTCACACCCCCAAGTTCTTTCACCTTCCAGGCATCCCTAGTCCCTCTCCAGCTCAAGCACATGCTGTAGCCCCTGCTCTGTGCCCCCAACCAGCAGGTGAAATGATGGTGACATTTATGTCCCCCCATTCCTGTCCCTGCAGTGAGAGGTGATGATGAGCCCAGTGGCTGATGCCAAATTCATCTTTCTGGGAGTGCACAGTGGATGAAATGCTGCCTGCACACAACAGTGATGGAGAAACCGTTTTAAATGGTCACAGGGCACCCCAATCCAAGGTCGTTACATGAAGTTTGTGACCTCCCAAGGGAGAAGGCAGGCTGCTGCCCGGGGGAGCTGTGCTCTCCCCCTGCCCAGCGTTTGAGCTGGGATGGTGGCTGGAAGTCCCCTTTGTGCTTCCCAGAAGGTCATGGTTTACTTTGCCATCTTTCTAAGCTGTCCCAAGTGGGGTGGGATGCAGGGTGCTGTGCTTTTTGCTAGGTGCACAGGAGACCCTGTTGGAGGGAAGACCTGGGGTTAGGGCAGAAATAACCAAAAGGCTCTGTAGGAGACAAGGAAGGGAACTGACTTGAATCCCTCCCATGTATGAAATTGCTGGTCCCAGAGCAGACAGCACCCGGAGGTCCTCAGGGGGATGTCCCCACTGCTCAGCCCAGAGGAGGGGAAGCAGGAGCACCCGTCCCTGTTGTCATTTTGAAACCACTTTCCTCTCATCCACCTTGTTCTTTTACTGGATGCCTTGCCAAACTCTGGCAGGCACAGCCTGGTTTTGCAGAGTCATTGGACCCTGTGATTAAAAGGAGAAGTGAGGGAGGGACATGTCGCAATCAATTTTTTGACTATTTGTCCGTTTTCAGCCGAGAGACTGAGATAAGAGTGAGGGCAGGCTGCAGCTCCCGGATTACCAAGCCAAGAGGTAGGGAGATAAACTGCTGTTAATGCTTGTGGAGGGTCCTTGCACACCAGGTTTTCCTTTAAAGTGAAGATGATACCCTTTAAAGAGGGTGATAATGCTTATTCTTTGGAGATTTGTCTTTTCAGCAGCGCCTATAACCCCATGCATGAATGAACTGTGGATTTTATTTGTACCAGGGTCCCCCTGTAACGTCCCAGGAAAACAGCCCTAAAGGAAAAGGGTTTTCCTTTAGGATGGGTTGGTTCTGAAAGCAGTGGAAGGGTTTGTTCTGTGTTGTGCATATATACAGTACATGACCCTAGCTAGTTATTTTGTGTAGCAGACTGATGCTGTGGGGAGGAAGGCCTGTTTTGGGGATGCTGATCCCCTCTGTTTGGAAAAAAAAGTCCTTTTACAGTTCCTGATTTGGGCTCTCCAGGATGTTTTGCTGTTTTGTCTCCAGGTTTGGAGTTTACTGGCATTGTTTCTGCTAACCAGAAATCTCTGCTAATTCTGGAGCTGGTTTTAGGGTTTTTCTTCTTTCCTGGTTGAGATGTAATTCAAGGTACAAATACGATGAGATACATGAGCTCAGTGACTTTTGCCACCAGTATTTTGCAGACCAGGTGGCTGCTTGCAAAACCCAGGGGAAAAAAGGGATATTTGCTGCTCTTGAAATATCATCACCAAATAACTCTGCCTTGGCACACACCAAGGCTCAAAACTGTGTGAGCTCTGCACAGCAACCTTCTGTAAGGACCATGCTGATCTCTGATGGGGGATGCACGCTGCCTACCTTGCCAGGCTGTGCCGAGTGTTTCCAGCCAGCGTTGCAAACCAGCCCTGGGCAACGCGGTGACCAGATGGGGAACTGATGGTGAAAGTGCTTTTTTAACAGATGCTTCCACCCTCAAGCTGAAATTTTCCTCTCCAAAATCTAAAAATCCTCAGCACAGCCACCAGGATGGAGAATAATGGCCTGATGCTTGGCAACATTTATGATTGTAGTGGATTTTATTTCTTCAGTGTTACAAGGGGGTGCATTTGAGGTTTAACTTGACACTTACCAGTTGTTCTCTGTGTGCTAGCTGAGGCAAGAGATGTTTCTTGGACCCTTGTTTTTTGTTGGCAAAAATCAGTGAAAGGTGTGAGCAGCTTGGGTATGGCGTGTCTGCACTCTGCCTTTATCTCTGTGGTTGCTCTTTGCTAGACCAGATTTTGCTTTTGCAATCAAAGCTAAAAGCAAAGACAACAGCAGCAATCATTTTCAAATGCCATTGTGCACTTTACATCTCTACTTCCCACTGGCAGCATTTTGTGGAGCGCAGCGCTGATGTCCCAGATCAATAAACAGCATTTGTGTGTGTCAAGGGAGAGGGATGCAGAATAGAAAGCAGCTCCACCACCATGTGCCGCTCCATCGGCAAGGGAGGTGAGATGCTTTTGAACTCTTTGCCCAAGGTTAAGGGCTGCTTAAAGTCAAGGTTGAGGCAGGCAGGGCGAGGCAGGCACCTCTGAGCATCTCTCAAAGGGGACCGGGGCCCTCTCCAGGCATGGGGTGAGGAGGTGGCTCCACTGCCAAACCGGGGAGTGCAGAGGAAGTGATGCTGAAGTCCAGTTCCACCGAGCCAGTGCGCGGGTGCCTGGGGACGATTACAAAAGAGCCCTCTGACAGGAGGGAGAGCAGAAGTGGAATGAGCAGCTTTTGTCAGACCTCAGGGGATGGGGCTAAACAATTGCTGTGAGAGCAGGGATGGATTTCAGCTTTTCGGGGTCTTGCTGTACCTCTGGATTTTTATCCCCCTGCCTCTTCAACTCACTGTGTGCTGTGCAGCCCCTCACAGCCCCGGCCCTGTGCTGCCTGACCTGGCTAAAAAAAATCTGACCCTCCACAACAATCTACCACCGCCACCAGCATCCCTTTATCCACCCCCTGGTCTCCCAGCTTCAGGGAGCTCCTTTTGCCAATATGGGGTTTCAAGGCAAAGGGAATTTGCGTCAATCCTAAAGCTGCAAATCCAGCGCAACCTGACTTAATTATGGGACCAGATGATTACAAGGTGAAAGGGACGGGCTGCCTGCCTCTCTCCTGCCCTCTTGCAAGGAGGCTGCTGCCAGACTCCTCCAGCAGCTCTGGTCCAATCCAGCGCACTGCAGGGTACCCCCATGCAGGTATGCCCATGCAGGCACCTCTACACAGGCACCTCCAGGTCACTGGAGTCATGTCTTTGCAATGCTGCCTGTGGTCATTAAGGGAATGGACTTTGCAGTGCAGTTTCCACATCCAGGGTTTCCTGCTTATCCCTGACAGGCTACATGGCACCACTCAACCAGATGTGGAGCCTCTGGCCCCTGCATTGCATCTGAAGCATCTTGCTCACAGCTTCCAGGAGTGGCTGGGGGCTGGAAAGCCAGAAACTCCTCTCTCTTGATGGAGAGTGCAGCATCAGCTGTGTGATCATGGCCCTGCTTTGCAGAGGGATGCTCAGCAGCACCAGCAGTGATGTGCAAGCTTTGCACGCAGGCTGATGGCCTTCTTGGGGCTGCGGGTCTCTCCACTGAACAGCTCAACAGCCCCTCTGAGCACGAGGCCGCTCTTAGCTGTGGGTGTACCTTGGCCATCCAGAAGCAAGCCAGCTCTTCCCTTGGCCACCCCCTGCAGCAATTCCTGGTGCCCACCCATGCCTTTACCTCTTTGCCATCAGTGCAGGCACTTCGATAGGGATCTCTGGGGTGCGGGAGCTGCTGCCAGCCTGCGATAGGCCACTGGCTTGTGAGTGTCAATCAGATAAAGTATTTATGAGCAGGAAAGCTGACAGTAAAGCACAAGTTTTTAACACCACTTCCTGCTGCTTTTTTTCTGTTCTCAGTAAGCAGCTCTGCCTGCACAGCCCATCCAGGAAAAAAGCCATGGTCCCTTTCCCGGTGCTGTCCAAGGCACATGCACCAACTGCATCAGTTCTCAGCCCAACCTTGTCCAACACACCTGGGTGGCCCAGGGATTTCCCACCCGACAGATTTTGTGCAGGGTTTCCAAGCTTCTCCATTCCCTCGGGCTGAAGATGTCTTCTGTTTTTTTGTGGGGCATGATGGATCCAGATATGCATCAGAGACCGGATCCTCTACGTTGCACTCACCCTTCCTCTCCACCCCCTCGCTTTCCCTGCTAGGCTTTGCCTTTTTGGGACTGTTTCTGTTTGCTTGCTCTTAACCAATCGCTCACAAATAATAGCAGAGACTGGATGTGATGCTCTTCTTTCATTCCCATGCCATCTGTGCCACACAGTTGCAACTGCCAAGGGGCTGTCTGTCCAGGATGGGGCGGTGGGAAGCAGGGCCGGGACGCCTGTGTCCCTGTGCTGCTTTTGAAGGAGGCCTGTGCACATTTCCGCTGTTAAAATGGTCATGGTGAGATAAGGTCTGTGGTTTCCTCTGAGCATGCGAGCAAGGGGCAAAGGCGGCAGCCCGAGCTGCAGCTGCTCCCCAGCTCTGCGCTGAGCCTTCCCCCGAGATGGATGCTGCCAGAGAGCCCCCTGTGGGGACCCTCCTGGAGGAGGAGAGCCCTGAGGTAGGTGGCTGTGGCCCTGGCAGGCTGGGGAGCATGTTTGGGGTGAGATGTCCCCAGGGAGGGGCTGGGGTGGCTGTACCTGGGCAGTCCCAGGGTGCTGAGCTGGGTGCTTTTCTGAGAGAAACATGGCTGAGTCCCTGTCCCAGCCGGGATGCTCTGCAAGGGCAAACAAGGAGTGAGGGTGGGGATGCAGGACGGCCATACCCATTCAAATGTCCACCTGAGGGCTGTGTGTGGGGTCGACACGGCTGCAGCTCTGCTCCAGCACCAAGGGTCCTTTTGTAGGTGGGTCAGAACTTCCCAGTGCCTCTCAGCCCCTCTGAGCTCCCTGTTGCCAGCACATCCTCAAGCCCTGCTCTTGTCGAACCCAACCGACTTCCTCTGCACTGGCTGGACAGATGGTATCTGTGTGGCTGTCCCCATGGAGGTGGAACCTATGGCTCTGCCCCGTGCTGCTGGGAGCCTGTGGGCACAGTCAACCCCCCATGGTGGACTTCTGGGATGATCTGTCCTGGTGGTGATCCTCCTCCAAGGACTTCTCCTCCCTCCTCAGTGACACCTCCTTCGCTGGTGATGCTGGCAGCTGTATCTGGGCCTGGATTTAAGCACTGCAAATGGATTTGGGCTGGGGATTAGCAGGAGCAAAGGCATCCTGGTGGCTCAGCTCAGCTTTAGCTAAACCAGTCCCATGCACGTATGGGCAAGTGCAAAGCAGATCCTGTAGCAGTCATCCCCTGTGGCAGAAGGGAGCAACAGAGAGCAGCCCCCATGCCCACCAGATGGCAATTCCTCCTCCTGCTGCCTCGTGCAGCCCCACTGCAGGACAGGGAGCTTTGCTGATAATCATAGAAATCAAGGCTTTTTTCCGCTTCCCCATGTGTGCAACCCTCTATGGGCCTGTCTGTAGGGGGCAGAAGGATTTGGGACAGGGCTGTGCGCACTGTGCCCTGGTGCAGGCAGGACAATGCCAGGAACAGGGGCAGGCAGGGACCCTCCTGGGTGAAATATCCCACTCCCACAGGGGCTGCTGAGCCACTGCAGCCCCCCAGCACTGACCAGCAGTTAAAAGAAGGGACAAAAAAAGTGGGAGAGAAGCAGCTTGAGGGTTAAACTCGCTGGAGGTGGAAGAGTTGAATTTAGTGCAGATGGCCAGGGGATTATGCCAGCCTCTGATTTGCCATAAGTAAATGTTAATGTTCCAGCTCAGGGTTGGTTTTTCTATTAGGAGGATCCCAAGGTCATTTCAGGACCTGGGCTGACCCACAGGTAGGGCTGGTCTGCCTGTCCCCCTCATCCTTTCCCTCCTGCCCTGGTTAAGGCAGGGGCTGGGGCTGTGCTTGGCATGAAACGCTCGGCATGGGAAGGGCCAAACTTATTTCAAAAATTTATATAATTTTTTTGGTATTACCCCACTGTGCTCCCAAAATGTTCCAGCCCTGGGAGCCGTAACGGATGGCACAAGGGCACCCATCCCCCTCCTTCTGGCTGCATCACCCAGCTCATGGCAGTGGCAATGTCACCGTCAACTGGCCAGGCTCTGTGGCAATTACTCAGCTGTGATGGTGGCTGAATCCAGAACACAGCTGTGGGAGCAGATGCGGGACAGGCCTCTATGGCAGGGAGAGCTGGGGGTGAGGTTGGGTTGGGAGCTGGGTTTGCCAGGGAAAAGGGGATTTTGGGCAGAGGTGCTTTGGTTTCCTGGCTGGAGCCGTGCAGAACCAGGATGAGTGGGAGGTGACATTCAGGGAGTGAGCTGTGTGGTCAGCGGGACCCCTGGCTCTGCATGCCCATGGAGCTGGGCTGTGCCTCATCATGTGGTACTGGTTACATTTAATTCCCCCATGGAAAGCAACTGTTGTGGCTGGTCATCCTTCAAGCAGGGAATGGACTTCAGCTCAACACCAAGCATCACACTGTCGCAGCTGCACTCGTTTTGCTTTCCGGCAAGGAGACACCAGCTTTGATGTCTCCTTGTCCATGACTCTGTGCCTGCCTTGGCCAGCCCACAGCTCCTCGCTGCACTGGGGCCACCTTCCCTGTCTCTTGGCTGCTTTGCTCCAGCCTGATCCTGCTGGGGGTGACCAGGCCAGTGAGCAGCTCTGTGGGGTGAGTGGTAAGGTGGCTGGCTTTTAGAGACTCCTACAGGTCACCCCAAATGGCTGTTGCCATCTCTGCTGTCCCCTCCTCAATTAATGGGGCTCAGCAGTGAAGCTCTGGTGCCACGCTGCTGGAGGGTGATGGGGAAAGTGCCTGTGGGGCATCTAGTGCCGTGTCATGACATCCTTTGGGGCCATCCTACCCCAATGGGATGTCTAGCTCTGCCTGAGTGTGGTTTCCTCCTAAAACCACTCCCTGACATGAGACCTGATGGGAAACCCCTCTGATTCTCTTTTCCTCTAGATGGATCTGTCCCACCGGTTCTCCAAGCAAGAGGTACAAGTGTGACCCTGGCATGATCTCCCTTGGTGGTACCAGGGGGGCTGGCAGTGCTGCTGGCGCTCAGGGCTGTAGCTCAGCTCCTGAAGATGCTTCCCAGGCACAGCAGGTGGTGGTTGGGCAGGGCTGGATGCTGGGAGGGGTGTGGCAGGGACAGGAAGGGAGTTTGGGGGACTGGGGAAGAGGGACACCCTGCTAATCCCAGGGAGTACATGGGGCAAGTCCCTGCTGGCCTCGCCAGATGTGAGGTGTTGGTTCTCTCCCCATAGCTGGCCCTGCTCTACGAGGAGGTCCTCTACACCATCTGGCACCGCTTGGGCAAGCCTGAGTACCACCATGTTGCAGACTCCCAGGAGCTCTATGCCTACGTGCAAAAGGTGGGTCCCCACCTCCTCAGCAGGGTCCCCAAAATCTGTCCCCTGACATGTCCGCCCAGCTAAAGGAAAAGGGGAGCACTTGGAGCAAGCACTTCCAGCAAGCACATTCAAAGACGTAGCAGCAGCAGCATCCAGCCGGGGACTGGGTGGTGTGCAGCTGGGAAATACTAGTCTTCAGGAGAAATGTTTATTTTAAGCTCAGGATGGTGGGAAGAAGGCTCTCCCTTGAGAGCTTTCAGCTGGTCCCCAGCCCTTCTGCTGGGCTCTTTGCTCCTCTCCTCTCCCCTTGAGCTCCAGCTGGCTCCCAGGGAGTGGAGAGAAGCCCCTGCCTGCACTCCAGCCCCTGCTAACAGGGCAGCATCCCTTGGTATCCACAACAGGCTTTCGGCATGGATGCAGAGGAGCACAGAGTAATCATGCAGCAGGTCAAGAAACTGGAGGTATGCAGCAAGATGGTGTCTCCCCAGTATGTTGCAGCTTGGGGGGTCCCTGCATCTGGGTGGTGCTGGGGGGGGGGCGGGGCACTGGCAAAGGGCCTCCTGACCTCCTGTGTTTGGGCGCTGGGGTACAGGGTGCACTGGGCTGTGCTGGGGCTGTTGCTCAGGAGCTGTTTGCTAGCCTGAGTGGCAGCTGACGGTGCAATCCTTCATGACCCACATCCTTCCTCATGGGGCTGGTGAACCCCACATTACACTTTTTTTTACTTTTTTTTTTTTCTTCTAGAGCCCAATTTTTTGCCTGAAAGCAACGGTGAAGGAAGCCAAGGGGATTCTGGGTAAAGACGTCAGTGGTAAGTGGAGATGGATGGGTGTCCCGTCGGAGAAGGGACAGCTCCTGCTCCCGACAGAGACTGGCACGCCTTCACCCTCGCAGGGTTCAGTGACCCCTACTGTCTGCTGGGCATCGCGGGCAAGAGCCGGGAACTGGCCCACCCGGATCACAAGAAGAGGATGAAGGCTGTGGTCAAAGACCTCATCCCTGAAGACCAGATCCACCGCACACAAGTCATAAGCCAGACCCTCAGCCCGGTGTGGGACGAGACGTTTATCCTGTAATCTGCCACCCCTTGCCTTTGCACCCTGGGGGGACTGGACCGGGTGCCCAAGGCTCTTTGGGGTGGATGGGGAGGTTCACCACTCACCCCAACCAGGAGCTGGGGCTCTACTGGTGTGATGCCCACTGGGCCTTGCCAAGCTTCTGGTCTGACCCATGCAGCAGGTGCAGGGAGGTGAAAAACAAAAGTGTGGCAAAAATCCCTCCTTGGGGGTTTTCCTACCACTTCCCCGGGGCGTGCAGGGTGGTTTGGGGCCTCCCCCAGGGAGGACCCTGCTTGCTGCTGGTCCCTTGGATGCTGCTCAAGTAACAGCATCCCACTGGTGTCTTGCAGGGAGTTCGAAGATATGGAGACGGCCAGCTTCCACCTGGACATGTGGTAAGTGGCAGCACCCCTGGACAGCAGCCCCGAACTCTGAGGTCTTGTCTCCTGGGGAGGTCCTGGGGTGGTCTTTCAACCTGCACCCATTAAATAGTCCCAGAAACCAGCTGGGGAGCGCTTTTCCCATCACCTTTTGCTGGAACAGCACAATGTGCAGGATGCAACCAACACAAGCAGAAGGAGCCCAGGCTGGCTTTGCCCAGGCAGGGCTGATCCTGAGCTTTGATTTTCCTTATGGAAAGACACCATGTTTGCAGATATTGGCTGGACAGCTGGTTTCGAGGGTGGCCCCAGTCCCAACACATTCCCCCCACCCAGCACCTTCCCTTGCTTGCTGTCATTGCAACTCTCTGACCTGTTTTGCAATCACCTGAATTTCCTCCTTCTCCCCACGGTGGTTTGGCTGCCTGCCCTCGCAGGGACTCGGACATGGTGGAGTCAGTGCGACATAAGCTGGGGGAGCTGACAGACCTCCACGGTCTCAAACGGTTGGTGCTGGCATGGCCATAAGGCTGCCAAGGAAAGAGGGTTTGGAAATTGCTGATTTGCCTGTTGGATTTTTAAAATTACTTTTAGAAGGAGGGAGGGTGGCAGCTCTGCATGGGCCATCTTCGCCCCAGTGGTGAGTAGGTCACGGCTGCAGGAAACCTTTTCACCCCCTGGCTCATTTGTTCCTTTCAGAATCTTTAAAGATGCTCGCAAAGACAAAGGGCAGGATGATTTCCTGGGGAATGTGGTCCTTCGCCTGAAGGTGAGTGCTGTGGACATCCGCTCCTTCAAGTGACTCTCCAGGCACCAGTAAAACTTCATGGGATCCAGGCAGGATCCCAGCTCTGTGGCAGCACCAATCCCAGTTCAGAGCTGCAAACTGATGTCAGCTTCCTCAGTTCAGTGGCAAGTGTGCCAGCTGCTCCAACACACACACTCTGTGATTATGCATCTTTCATTTGTAACCCAGTGCTAGAGTTATCCGACACAGCACCTTCCTGTCCCATTGACGCTGTGGGACCTGGTTCCTGTGCAGGACCCTTTCCTCAGGAAGGCTGCCCAGGGCATCACCCATGTCTCTATCTGTGCAGGACTTGCGCTGCTGGGATGACCAGTGGTATCAGCTGGAGCCACGGACAGAGACATACCCTAACCGGGGACAGTGTCACCTGCAGTTTTTGCTGACTCATAAGAAGGTAGGAGGGGATGGGAAGGGGCCCCTTTCCATTGCCTTGGCAGGACGCGGCAGCTGCCTGTCCCTTGGGACCTATCCTGGGGTCACAGATCCCTGTCCCAGGGTCAGAGGTACCAGCACCAGGGCTTGCATGTGCTCAGCTCCCCCGCATCCCAACCTCCATGCCAGAATGGGGCTGCTCCTGGTGCACTTGTACCCGTTGTCTCAGCTGCAGCTGGGGCACTCTGACTCCATGCTCTCTGGGCTCCCGTGTCCCCACTCTCACCGCATCCCTGCATGTTCAGGCAAGTTTGGGTTATTGCCTCTATGCCTTGTCTCTTCAGAGGGCCACCACAAGCAGCCGGACACAGCCAAGCTACACTGTCCATCGCCACCTCCTGCAGCAGCTGGTGTTCCATGAGATCCTTCAGCACCAGGTACCATGGGGGAGGAGGAGTCCTTCGGCAGCAGAGCTGGCGTGAGGCCTTCCTTTGGGCCCATCATGTCTGACATGTTGCTGCAGTGTGATGGGGTGACAATGATGTCTGCCTGTGCTTGGCATCTGCATGGGGCACTTGCTCCTCCCGTGACCCTGGAACACACCCCACCCCGGTGTCTGTCCCCTTCCTCACGCAGCCCAGCTTGCTCCAGGCCACATCACCTTTCTTTTGCATCCCCACAGGCTGGCAGCATCGCCTGGGACGGGGAGCTGAGCAGGCATGCCAGCACAGTGCTGTACCTGCATGCCACGCAGAAGGATCTCTCTGACTTCCACCAGGTCATGGCGTGAGTACCCTATGCCTGGGGATGCCATAAGCCCATGGCAGAGGGGTTGGAACTAGATGATCTCTGAGGTTCCTTCCAGCCCAAACCAGTCTGTGATTCTATGACTAGGGGGAAGTGTCAATCTGCTGGAGGGTAGGAAGGCTCTCCAGAGGGACCTGGACAGGTTGGATCAATGGGCAGAGGCCAATGGGATGAAGTTCAACATGGCAAAGTGTCAGGTCCTGCACTTCAGTCATAACAACACCAGGCAACATTACAGGCTTGGGGCAAGGTGGCTGGAAGCATACACAGGGGAGAAGGACCTGGGGATGTTGCTTGACACTTGCCTGAACATGAGCCAGCAGTGTGCCCAGGTGGCCAAGAAGGCCAAGGGCATCCTGGCTTGTGTCAGGAACAGTGTGGCCAGCAGGACCAGGGAGGTGATCATCCCCCTGTGCTCAGCTCTGGTGAGGTCACACCTTGAATACTGTGTTCAGTTTTGGGCCCTTCACTACAAGAAAGACATCGAGGCCCTGGAGAGTGTCCAGAGAAGGGTGATGAAGCTGGTGAAGGGTCTGGAGCACAAGTCTGATGGGGAGTGGCTGAGGGAACTGGGACTGTTTAGCCTGGAGAAGAGGAGGCTCAGGGTAGACCTTATTGCTCTCTACATCTACCTGAAAGGAGGTTGTGGTGAGCTGGAGGTCAGTGTCTTCTCGCAGATGACTAGCAATAGAATGAGAGGGAATGGCTGTCAGTTGTGCCAGGGGAGGTTCAGGTTAGAAATGAGGAGAAATTTCTTCTCAGAAAAAGCAGTTGGGCATTGGAAGGAGCTGCCCAAGGAGGTAGGGGAGTCATCGTCCCTCAGGGTGCTCAAGGAAAGGTTGGATGAGGTACTTAGGGACAAGGGTTCGTAAGCAATATAGGTGGTAGGGGGATGGTTGTACTGGATGATCTTGGAGGTCTTTTCCAACCTTCGTGATTCTGTGATGCAGCACCAAGGGGGTCGAGGGCCCCCAAAGCCTTCCCTGGATTTGTCTGACCACAGCTGTTCTCTCCTGTGAGCTCAGTGCAGCTGGTGTTGCCCCCTGCCCCAAGTAGCACCATGAGGTCCTGCAATCCCAGCTGCACCCGGCCCCTTGGATGTCCCCAGTCCCTGGGGCTCAGACCAGCCTCTCCCTTCTCCCCAGGCAGTGGCTGGCGTACAGCAAGCTCTACCAGAGCCTTGAGTTCAACAGCAACTGCCTGCTCCACCAGATCACCAGCATCGAGTACCAGTGGGTGCAGGAGCGCCTGAAGCCAGAGCAGGTGAGGAGGCTCCAGCACCACGTGATGGGCAGTGATTAGGGAAAGGTGCCCTGTGCACCCCACCCAGAGTCTCTCCTCCCAGCTCCTGGAGCTCTCTCCCTCCCTGTATTCCAGGAAGGGCAGGAGCTTGTGGTATGTAGAGGTGCTGGGATGGCTGGAGGTCATTTCTGGGGAGTGCCAACCATGGGGACCAGGACAACCCATGGGTCAGGGAGTCGCTTTGCCCTGAGGGTTTGTTCTCCCTCTCTGTGGAAAAGCCCTTACTCTTTGCACCAACATCCCTCTCCTTCATTGCTGCCATCAAGTCAACCACTACCCCCTCCACACCCTATTCCTACTTTTCCCTGCCCGTCCTCCTAGGGCATCCCAGCTCCATGCTGAGACTCTGAATTTTTCAGATGCAGCAATGAGGTTTAAGCACAAAGTTCTGTCCCTCCAGGGAGAAGTAACCAGAGGTATCGGGGGGCTTTCCCACTCACAGAGCAGGCTAGAAAGGAACAGGGGCCACCAGCTCCCTCTGCCATGGTGCTGTGTTCCTGCCAGCATCTCTCTGTCAGCTGCTGAGGACAGTGTGTGTTTCCTTTCTTTCCCCCAGAAAGCAGAGCTGGCTGAGTCCTTCCAGTCCTTGCTGACTTATGGGATCTCCCTTATCCGGAGATACCGCATCATCTTCCCCCTCTCTGTCCCGAGGTCCACAGAGAGGCTCCAGTCCTTGCTCCGGTGAGTCGAGCACTAGTGCCAGCTGTGCATGAGGTCATATGGCTTGGCCACATCTGTAAGCTTGGGCAAAAGCCTGTGTAAGCCCTTTCTTCTAGGTTGCTGTGACTCTTGTTCCTCATCCTGGGTTCCTTGTGGGGGATGTCAGGAGGGGAAGGTCTGTTTGGGTAGGGTCTCTGGTGGAAGAGGTGTTTGTTTATGATGGGCAATTCTGGGTTCCACTCAAGGTTCTTGCTTTGCAGGGTCCTGGTCCAGATGTGCAAAATGAAAGCTTTCCATGAGCTGTGCACACTCAGCCCCGACCTCCCGCAGATGGTGTCCACAGCACTGAAGGTAGTGTGACTACAGCTCTCAGCCTCCACAGCCCTGGGGAGGTGGGACGCTGCGGCTCCCCCTCGCCATCTACCCCCTGCCCAATGCTCACACCTCAGCAAAGCTGCACGGATAACCATGGGAGGGGAACCACTGGCTGCTCTTCAACATGGTGCTCCCAGCCTGTGGTTTCCAACCCATGGAGCTGGCTCCTGACCACACCCAGGGGGCAGGGACAGTGAAGGTGATGACAAACTGTCTTTGTGCATCCTGCTTCCCTGCCATCACATGAGGATTATTCTCTTGCAGTCAGGCACGACGGAGTGGTTTCACATGAAGAAGCAGCACCTCAAGCCCATGGTGAAGGTCAGTTTCTGCCTCTCTGACATTATAAGAACTGATTTTCTGGGCTTGGGTTGGGAGGCCCAAGACAAGACAAAACTTCTCCAGTTTTCTGATGCAGTCAAGGCATTTGGTTTTCCAGCTTAAAGATACCATGAGCCATATTACCCACAGCTGCCAAGGTGCATTGAAGCTTAAGGCCTTGGTGCAATGCTCGGGAGAACAGGACAATGTCCCCAGCCCAGCCATGCAAGCACAGGGATGTCACCAACAACTTGGTGCCCCTAACGTGGGTCTAATGACAGATTGCTGCCTCATGAGAACAAATCATAGACATCAATCAGAACAGAATGGAGTCTGGGTTTTCTCAGAGTCACTAAGTATCCAAACCAAGCTGTTCTTTCCTCTGCAGAGCATGGAGGAGAATGGCAAAGCCTTGTCCAGGCTCCTCCTGGAGGTGATAGGAGATCTCCAGCAGGGCCAGAAAATCTGGAATAAATTCTTCATCAAGTAAGTTTTGGAGCTTGATCCTCAACCAAACGTTCCCTGGGGTAAAGAATAACAGTGCCCTGTTATTCTTTATATGCCTCATTCCATGGCTCTTGGGCTCAACAGTCAGCATCTGTGGTACTAACTGTGGTACTCTTAGAACTGTACTGTCCTCACTGGCAGGGGCATGGCCTGGGATGGTTAGCTGGACTGGGTTTTCTGGGCTGGGGCTGGCAGCCTTCTGAGTTCCTGTTTCTTTCTTGCAGCACATTGAAGTTGAATCTCTTCTCCATCGCCTACCTGGAGCTGGAGACCCTGGTGAGCAAGCCTGGGCTGCTTTGAACTTGTGGGACTAAGCTGTAAATTCAGGCTGAGGTTTTTGGCTGCCATTCAGGTGGCAATTGGTTGTTGCAAGCCTGGAAAGAGAGCAAGCCTGGGAAGCTCTCTGTCTTTCCCCATGTGCCCATAAAGTGACCATCATTTGCTTACTTGACCCAGGGAATGTCCTGTAATGCCACCCAAGAGGAAGCAGAGTGCCCTGAGAATGACCCTCACACCATGGCTCCAGAGAGCCTCTAGCAGACCAGTCCTTCTCAGCCAGACTCTGGCTTACAGCTCTTCCCCTTTCCCTTGCTCATTGACAGGTTGCAGAGCATGTCCAGGAGCAGCTGCATGAGGTCGACAGCAGCATGTCCAAACCCACAGCTGAGAGCCTTTTCCAGCTCTACATGAACCTGCAGGAGCTCTATCAGATGAAGGATTTCCTCCCAGAGAGGTATCCCAGCAGAGAGAGGGGAGACGCTCAAGTGAGGGAATTGAGAGGCATCCAAATCCTTCCCATTCACCTACATCACTAATTACACACAAGGCAGAACAGGCTGTTGGTGTCTGGTGTGGATGTGAGCATCACCAGAAGGGTCACAGGCTTGTCTCTGAGTGGGGTTGATGCAAACCACAACTTCCAGACAAAGGAAGGCTTCTCCTCACTATGGTGCTACATGCTGCCTCTGCCTTGGGGCAGTTGTACATGACCTTGCACAGGGGTGATGGCCCCATGCTGCTGCTGTGCGGCTGGAGAAGTTGGTACCTTCATCCACAGGGATGGACCTCTGGCTCTGAGCAATTTCCATCAGTGGTTCAAGGAAGCTGTGCCGCAGTGGCTGCAGAAGGCCTACACCATCGCACTGGAGAGGGCACAAAGAGCTGTCCAGATGGACCAGGTAACCCAGGGAGGAGATCATCTCCCTCTGTCCTTTGAGGACTCTCCAGCTCACCCTGTGCCTTGTTGCTGCCCCTGGCTCACAGCACGGAGGCCACCATTCAAGTTCCTCTTGCAGCCGAGGACCGGGCTGGTTTCTCTCCCAAACACATAACAAAGGATGTGGGCTCTGGACAAGTTGGTCTTACCAACCACACCGCATCCCTGTGCCCCTTCCCTTGCTGCTCTCTGACAGCCCAAGCGGGACAATGACCCTTTGTCTGGGGTATGCTGTGAGCAGCCCCTTTGCTTCAGGAAGAGGGAAGGGAAAGGGAATTGTGGGTCTGCAGGCTCCTCACCCCTCTCTTCAGGGTGGTCTAACATGTATGATGGAGTATGATGGAGGGAGTTTAGGCTGCTCCATCCATCCTCATCTCCACTCTCTAAAGCATCTGGGTGACCTTGGGATATATGGAGCTGAGGATGGGCAACCCCCCCCCCAAATAAAGGTGCAGCTCTCCTGTCAGGGATGGCTTCTTTCCCAACACACCAAGTTGCCTTTACTTTCTCTGCCCTCTCAGCTGACACCTTTTGGGGAGCACAACAAGCACAGCACATCCACTGTTGACCTGTCTACCTGCTACGCCCAGATTGTGAAGACTTGGCAGCAGCTCAACTGGCCAGACCCTGAGGAAGCCTTCATGATCATGGTGAAGCTTGTGGAGGTTTGTACACCAGCCCCTGCCAGCAGATGCCATGTTCATGGGCATCACAGCAGGAGTTTTCTCTTCTGCTCTTGGAGACGGGTCTCAGCTGGGGGACAGCATCACACGCTGATGTGATGGAGTCCCCTGGCACATTGGTGGTCCCTGTGCTGCCAGCTCAGCCACATTGCCATCATCTCTACCCTGCAGGACATGTGCAGAATTGCCCTGATGTACTGCCGGCTTATCAAGGAGAGGGCTGAGGTTCTGTCGCTGAGCGAGCAGAATGAGGGTGAAGCAGCCAACAGGGTTTGTATGGCACAGGGTCCACTGCTTAGGGAGAGGCAGAATTTGGCTATGATTTTGGGGCAGAGAGGGAGATGAGCTGCTGAGAACCCAGCTGACATCCTGGGTTTGGGTTTCATTGGGATCAGTTGGCTCCTGGAAATTCAGGAGGTGCGAGCAGGGGGAGCAGGATGAGGATGGTCATTGGGATAAGATGGGGATGAAGATGGGGATGGAGCTGGTAGGGGAGGTACCGGTGTGGGACACCCTGAAGCAGACCCACTTCCTCAGCTCTGCATTGTGGTGAACAACATCAAGCAGCTGCGGCTGCTGATCCTGAAGCTGCCGTCGCAGCTGGACTGGGCCCAGCTGGAGCAGCGCACAGGGGCTGTCATCAACCATCAGCAGATCCAGCACACACTGCACCACCAGCTTGACAGCGCTGTCTCCTGCCTGGACCATGAGATTCGGGATGTGGTGCAAGCCCTGGCCACGAAGGTGACCACCTGCCACTGACCTCCCTGCCCCTGACCTCCCCGCCCCCCACCTGACCCAAAGTGGGGAGTTTTGACCTAAGGGGGCCTGGAGCCCACGGTGCTCCTGAGGTGGAGACAAGGTGGAAGTGGACATGAAGAAGCTGGCACAGAGGACAAATGTCAATGCATTTCTCCCTGGCAGCTGGAAAAGGGCATCGCCAGACACATCCAGGAGCTCTCGTCTTCCAACAACAACCAAGAACCCGAGGATGTAAGTACCTAGCCTGGCAGTTTATGAATAAGCCTTGCCTGTTTGGTGGAGGCCCTCATCACCCTTGCCCACCTCTCCCTGCTCCATGCCTGGGACACACCAGTGATGGGTCCCAGACCTCCATACATGCCCATATCAGCAGGACCAGGCCAGGCACAACCTGCCCACATCCTCACTGTGGAAGGGAGGTCCTCCAGAACCCCCCTCCACCCTCTCAGTCCTGTCCTTGCTGAGCCCTGATGGATATGCCTCCCACCCCGTGCCCTTCCCAATGCCCTTTTCTTGCTGCAGTCTATCATCCCACTCATGAAGTTCCTGGAATCAGAGCTGCAGTATCTCAATGAGCATCTGGTCCAGGAGAACTTCAAAAGGTGAGCCAGATGCTGGGGATGCACCATGGCAGAGGCCAGCAGCATCTCTATCCCTTGGCAGGAGTGTCTCCCCCAGCCCCAGGGGCCTTGGGGCTGCCTGCTCAGTTCCCTCTGGGGCTTTACTAAGACCTTCAGCTGAGGACCAACCCCCCCAACCCACCTTCCCCTAGACACCCCGCTCACAGCCTTCCTCCCTGACCCCCACAGCCTCCTTGCTCTCCTCTGGCATCACACCTTGGCCGTGCTGTCAGCAGCTGCAGGGCAGCAGGTGCCCTTGGCCCAGCACTACAAGAAGCTGCACTGCGCCCTGAAGGTACCAACTGGGGGAGCTGGAGGGTCCCTGGCAGGGATGGGTGTTTGGTTGCTGGCTAATGGCGTCCTTCTCCCCAGAGCCTGGAGCTGTGCTTCCATGCCGAGGGCTGTGGGCTGCCGCTGGAGACCCTCCACACCGCAGCCTTCCTGGTACGGGGTGCTGGGGATGTGGAGATCCCCAGGGTTTCCTTTGGGTGCTCTCCAGGGAGGGTGTCTCTGGGCTGCAGACCCATTCGTACACTTGACATCACCTCTTGTCCTCCCTGCAGTCACTGGAGACCCACCTGTCCCTTTGCTCTGCCACCAGCCGCAAACTCATCCAGAAATACTTCATCAACAGGATCCAGCAGCAGGTAAGAGTCAGGATGGTGCCCCCACCCCTTCCCACACCGATGCTGCCCGGCACAGCCTGCCTGTAGAAATGTGGGATTCCCCCAGCACCCTCCCAGTCCTGGAGCTGGTGGGGCTGGTTTTGTGTGAGTGGTGGGCAGGAGGGGGTTCAGTTGCATCCTAGAGCATACCCATCCCCCCTATAGCCCAAAATCCCTGTTTGGCCTCAAGTGGATGCTGAGCACCCCCTCCGCGAGCGTGCCGACAGGCAGGACCCTTAATCTTGTACCTCACCACTCAGCGGAACACCAGCGCGGAGAAGTACGGGGCTGTGACGATCAAAGCGCTGTACCGCCCCTCGGAGCAGAAACTCCACGTGGAAGTGCTCAACGCCGTCAACCTCATCCCACTGGACTCCAACGGTGGGTGTGGGTGGGTCGGGGAGCCCCACTGCCCCGGGAGCCCCTGTGCTCAGTCCCCAGGGTGCCCCTGGGTAGGAGAGAAGCTGGCAGTGCTCGGAGGAACGGGACTCTGTCTGGATTTGCTGTTGGATGTGGATTTGAGGAAGAAGGGGATTACTGCCCGGGGCCAGGGTGGTCCAGCGGGATGCGGCAGGCAGGGCACTGTCCTCACTTGGCAGCACAAGCAGCTGCCGGGGCGGCTTTTTCCGCGCTGTGCAAATCCCGTCAGACAGAAAAGGGAGAGGTGGGGACAGTCCCTCGGGCTGGCTGTCATTTGGGGAGGTCTCCAGAAGAGGTCACTCCTCTTACAGCGTGGCCGAGCTACGCGTGGGCAGGGTTGGGGATGTTACAGCACCTCCCAGGAGCCGGGGCTGGGGGTGGCAGTGAGGGTGCCCTGACCACCTCCCCTAAAGCCACCCCGGCTGTGCCGGGGCAGAAGGGGTGTCAGGAAGCAGGGGGCTGACATCTGCACCCCATCAGGCTCAAGCGACCCCTTCGTCCAGCTCACGCTGGAACCCCGCCATGAGTTCCCCGAGGTGGTGGCCCGGACCACGCAGTGCAAGAGGAACGAGCTGCACCCCCTCTTCGATGAAGCCTTTGACTTGTACGTAAGGGCTGACACCCTCTAGGCCCACCCCCCCCAGTTCCCACCATTCCCCCCACTTCAGCAAAGCTCCTGCTGCAGGGCTGCTACTCTGGAAACTGGGATTTCACCCCCTGCATCCCAGTTGGGGGCTCAGCCATGGGGTCCCGCAGTAGGAGCTGGGGTAGTGGCACCCCAAACCCCTGGGTCCTGCAGGCTGGTGCAGGGCTGGTCTGGGACGGTTGGTCTCTGGAGGGAAGGTTGAATTTCAGGACAGAGGGGATAGGATGTGATAGTCCCCACATCCCAACCCCCTGCAGCTTGATCCCCCTGAGAAGTGCCGGCAGGAGGGGGCCTGTCTGCTGCTGACTGTGTTCGACTATGACACGCTGGGAACCAACGACCTGGAGGGCGAAGCCTTCTTTCCCCTCTGCCACCTGCCCGGCCTCAACACTGATGAGGACCAGACTGATGCAGGACTGGTGCCCCAGACCCGCCTCCCCCTCACCCACCCCAAGCCCACTGGTAGGTGGAGCAGCTGCTGGGCTGAGCCCTGCTGAGCCCCTGCTAGCCCCACAGCATGGTGAGGGGGCCGCACTGAACATCTCCCACCATCATGCCCCTCCTCTCTGGCAGGAGATGAGATCCTCCGGCTGCTGGAGTCCAGGAAGGGGGACAAAGAAGCTCAGGCCTTTGTTAAGCTCCGAAAGCAGCGAGCCAAGCAGTCCAAGGAGTTGGAGTGAGGGAGGCAGAGGAAGAGGGTCCTGAAATGAGGGGGTCTGGCCAGTGGGACCCCAGGGCATTTGCTGAATGTGGAGCCAGAGCCACCTGTAAGGGCTGGAAGGACAGAGGGGGGTCCCTGTGCTCCCACCCCCAGCACCCATCTCACCCCCATCTTTCCGTAACAAAGCTCCCATGAGGCTGTGGAGGGTGGGCACATGGAATTTCAGAGGGTTTCTTTGCCTGTCCAGACTAGCAACACTACATGGGGGGAGAAATGGAACTGTGTCTGTCCCTGCCCACCCCCATTAGCTTGTCACTGCTGGTGTCGCATCGCCTGGCCATGTCCCCAACCCTCCTGTCTGCAACACTGCATCAGGGCCATGCAAATGCACCATCATTAACTTGGGGTGGGGACAACCCATGGGCAAACCTGCCTTTTTGGTTTTTTCTTCTTGTAGATAAGCCTCTTATTTAAAATTAAAAGAAACAAAGCTGATGTGTGGGCTGAGTCTGTGCAGAGGGTGCTTCGGGACAACAGCCCTGTGCTGGCAGCAGTGCAGCAGGGTGGGCCAAGGCAGTTGGGGTGTGTTGGGGCTGCCCCCTCGACAGGGGTAAGCTGAGAAGGGGCTGCTGGCCAGGGGGTTTCAGTAGAGGAAATGGCACACGAGTGATTTTTGTTTGAGTTTCCAATTGGAAAGAGGATGGGGAGGTGGGATGGGACGGGACTGGGCTCTGCACTGCTGGTGAGGAGATGTGTTGGCACAGGGAGGCAGCCAGGTCCCTCGCTCAGACACTGGCAGCGCTGGCTGGACAGTGGCTGCTGCCAGCAGCTGCTTTTTTCCTCCACTTCCAGTCGTGGCTGGTCCCTGCAGGCAGCCCAGGCTTTGACTTGGCTGTGATCAATCAGCTGAGGTCTTTTCTCTGTAGGGAATCAGGTAGTGATGTTTTGAGTAACGGGCCACTGCAAAAAAGATCTGTCCTACATGAGGTATAAATCAAAGGGCTGGGAAAGCTGCTGCTGCATGGCTGGTGCCTCTCAACCCACTGCTGGAGCCAGGATTTGGGCTGTGAAAGAGCCTGACAAGATGCATAAAGGCCGGGTCTGGCTCAGGATGGCAATAGGCTTTTAGGAGGGGCAGTGCATGGCAGTGCAGTGATGAAAAAAGGGCCCCAGGCAGATATATGTGTCCCTGGGGCTGCACTGGGTGAGAAGGGATGGAGGGACCATCCCTGCGCAGCCCACACTGCTGGCTCCACGCCTGGCACCTCCCTGTGCAGCACATGGACCTTTCTGGGATTTTAGGTCGGAGCTTTTGTTGTGGGTGGGGTTTTTTTTTTGTTTCTCCCTGCCCCCCCCCCCCCCCTTTTTTTTTTTTAAAATGTCTGTACCTCTTGTGTGTATGTGTTTGTGTTTTACATACTGACCTCGGGGTGCTTGTGGGCACTGAGGGAGCTTGCAGGAGCCTGGCCAGCAACAAGAAAGCATCGCAGCCCCCATGAGCCAAACCAGCAGGCTGCTCTCCAGCATTGCCTCCAGCCTGTGCCAGGACCTGGCTCCCTCTGGCTACACAGGCAGTGGTGGGCACTGCTGCAGCGTGAGCGATGACCGGAGTGGCCGTGTCCCGGGGAACGAAAAGCATCCCCTTCCTGGGTGCTGGAGCACTAGCTGCTGTCTCTGGGCAGAGCAATGTCGGGTCAATTCAGGTCACGCCCTCAGTAGAGGAAAAACCTCAAGGCAGAGCTCCTTTGGTATTTACATGACACAGCCAGGCTCAACAGAACCCACAGCAGGAGGGATTAAGGCGCTGCTCCTGCTCAAGGAAGCCATTTGCTGGTTTAAACCATGCGTTTCAGAGCTCCATCCCTGTAGCACTGCGGTCAGGAATAAGGTTCCAGAGCAGGGTCCCAGTGTACAGAGGTGCCCAGCCCAGCCTGGATCACTGCTCCCAGAGAGAATCTCTCTGCCCCTACAGCTGCATCTGCAGCGAATGTGGCATCAGCACCTCCTTGCCCGTGATCTCATGTGTTCCTGCAAGGCTTTGCTATGTGGGGCTGCGGGTTTGAACGTGGTTTGGCTTATTTTCAGCTCTCTATTTAATAACTGCTGTACTGTGACTTGCTCTGGGATGACCATTGCCCTGGCTGCCCTTGCTGCAACAGCACCGTGCCCCAGTGAGTGGGGAGTGCAGGCTAACCTCTGCCTTCAGGTTGGTTGCCGTGTATAAGCCAAGGTGGTTCAGCCTAAGTTTTGCTCAGCTCTGGGCAGTCATGTGGGTCTTATCCCACCCCAATGTGGCCCCCTCTTCTCTTTGGAGAAGGCCTAATAAACCTGAAATGGTTCATGTGTAACTAAGGCCAGGACCAGGAGAACAGCCTAAGGATTACAAACTACAGCTTGAAGCACCCAAATCCAGCAAATGCAAGATTGAGGCTGAAGAAACCTCCATTGCCCTCCTCCTGGTGAAGAACCCCAAACAGGCAGATCACTGCAATGCAGGAGGGAGGAGGGCAGGCACTTATATCTGCTGCTTTCACTGCAATACTGATCACCTGCCACATAAACCGGGGGATTCGGAGTACTGCTGATTTGCCTAATGGTGGCTGGTACATCTTTGAAGCACTACTTAGCCCAAACACAAAGGGGAACTCTTGGACCCTACTGTAAGGCAAGTTCTTTTTGGGGCCAGTGCATGAAACCACATAGGTACTGTCCTGGTTTCAGTCAGGATAGAGTTAACTTCATTTGTAGCAGCTGATGGGATGTTGTGTTTGGGAGTTACAATGAAAGCAGTGCTGAGAACACCCTGATGTTCTTAGTTGCAGTCAGACAGTCAAGGACTTTCTCAGCTTCTTCCTATTTCTCTATTCAGGAGAAAGGAGGGGCGAAGCCAGGACAGGTGACCCAGATGGGCCAAAGAGAGTATTCCATGCCAATGACGTCCTGCCCAGGAGAACGGGGGGCTGAGGGGAGGAAGAAGAGGGGCGGTGGCGGGACGCGTGCTGCTTGGGGGGATGGTCGGGTTCCGGGACAGCTCTGGGTGGTACCTGAGTTGTGTGGGTCGGGGAGAAACTGCATTGGGGATCAAGAGTTTCATCTTCTTTTGCTCTAAAGTCCTGTTAGCATTGGGATATTTGATCTTTCTGTTCTCTTAGTAAACTCTCCTTATCCCAACCCACGGGCCTCTTAGTTTCTTGGGTTTGGAGTTATTTCCCCTTCCTTTTCCCTTCCCTTGTTTCCCCCTTTTTCCCTCTTCCCCTGTTCTTTTACTTTAAGGAGCAGGCAGCTGCGTGGATCTCGGCCCACAGCCGGGGGGAAACCACGACAGGTACCAACTGAAAGGCTCCTGCAGCTGCGGGGAACAGAGGTTTGCTCTGTGGTTTTGCCATTTACCAAAGGTGCTGCAGCCCCACTGAACCACGCCACCGCTCCCCTCTTCCATTGCACCTCGGTCATAAATGTGGAGGGCAACCCCACCCCCTGCCAAAAGAGGGGCTCGACACAGAACAGAGCTCAGGAAGAAATGGCTCTCAGTCTCACACGAACCAGCCCCAGAGATGAATTTGGTCTGTTATTTTAAGGGCTTCACCACACAGAGCTTTCCACAGCTGTCCAGGCCCCGGCGCAGGGCATGGGGCTGCACATGCACCCCGGGCATGCACACACACACACACACACACACACACACATACAGCTTTATTGTATTTTTTTTCTTAGCAAAAAAATAAAAATTTATTGTCCTCTAAAAAAAAAAATCCATCCTGCCCTTGGAAACTGTGACACAGATTGAGTTCTTTCCAGCCCCACATGCAAATTCACTCTGCCAAGAAAAAGAGTCTAAACCAGGTTTCTGACAGCCAAAACACATATTTACAGAGTACGAGAGAACAACAGCTGAAATCACAGTTCTATACATGGAATCAACAACACGTTTTACACACCACCGATCACCATTCTGCCAACTTCTACACGGACTAGGGGCGCTTCTGCCCAGTGCCCTTCCTCCGGGGGAAAGCAGGGAAGAGACTGGTCAAGAATTGCCACCAGAAATACTGCAGTGTGTATTATTATTATTATTATTTAAAACGCATACTGTATTTATTTTGTTTTAACATTGGAAGCTACGGCATGGGGAAGCCCCAGATATCTCTCCAATGCAGTCACTAGTTTGCAGGAATACTTCACCTTTAAAATACTAGGTTTGATATCAGTAACATCTATTTTGCTGTTGGCCATCACTCCCAGGATTATTGTAATTCTGGAGGAAAACACTGGTAATATTCTTCCTTCTCAGGTGGGGGAAAAGGAGAAAGAGAGAAGGTTTGGAGGCTGGTGGAACAGCAATGAATTACTGAGTCTGTTCAGCATTATGGGCTTCCTCACCGGGGAAGGACTTATCTTCATTGTCTCAGCTGCACAAGCCTTGTGAATGGCTCAGGTTCAGCTTCAGAGATGTACAGAAAGTATCAAACCCTTCAGGGCGGGGGTGGAGGGTGGGATATCAGTCGCAGCGACTCCCCTGGGCGGGGAGGGGAACTGCTCAAGGAAAACGTTGCGCTTCAGCTCTGAGACTTCCCTCACCCTGGTCCCTCCTGCGCCACCCTCTCTTTGCCATGTCACCTAAGGCCAGAGATGATCTAAAAACAGTCCTGTTAGCCCAAACTGACGCCAGAATTCTTCAGCTCCTGGTTATCGTCTACAGCTCTAGCCTTGCTTTTTGCTATTTACCCAGGATAGCATCACCTTAAGGCAACTGCGTCTAGATTGGTTTTTCCATAATAATGTGAAAGTTTACTGACCTTTAAGATACTGTGTTTTCACACCACAATTAGAACTCCCTTCCCCCAGCTCTTAATTCAGAAGTGTCCAGCCTGCACAATTAGTCACTGAGGTCAACACTTCTGAAGCTCCCAAAAATTTGGGGAGGAAAATACCACTGTGGAATTATTCTGTGAGGAAGAGGCAGGACCCAGCCGTGGTCAGGGCTGTTCAGCCACAGCCATCTGGGCAGCCCTGTGGACCAAAACTTTGTTTTGAAGCGTGACTCAGCCAAAGAAAAACTAAAATTAAAAAAAGCTCCCTTAGTACTGAGGTGTTACTGCATGTCCTCAAAAAGGGAGCTCCTGCTTCAGAAGGAAGCGTGACAGCACGGTACAGGGGCTGTATATATTAGCACCAGATTTATTTCAACAAGACTCTTTTTACACCCTAGAGAAGGTGACCACAGACTCTTAAGCCTTAAATGCAGCACTGTGATTACAATTCATCCATCCTGCCCAGGGCAGGCAGCACCGACAGCTGGAGGGGGTCAGAAATGCTGCCCTTCCCTCCTGCTCTCGCCTCGCTCAGGTATGAAATTGTCATGTAAGTGGCCCCTCCCGCCCCCCAAAATATTCACAAAATATGCAAAGATGAAGCTCTCCTTTCCCTCTGGTGCTTCAGAAAATAATTCACAGTTCAGATTTTTAAAAAAATTTTTTTTAAAGCAGCAAACAAATTTGTAGAAGTATTTCCTAAAGAACCAGAGGAAAGGGAGAAACAGGCTATGTGCTTGTGCAAAGAGAGTGCTGAGAGAGGGTGGGTGTGTGGGAAGGGGCTAGTGCTAATTCCTTCAGGCTGGCTGTTCTGCTAGGAGTACAAGGGGGCAAGGGGCAGGTAAAATTTAAGGGCCACAAATGGGGGAAGTTTTGAATTCTTTGGTCCTTCAGTATAAGTTTTAAAACAGAGAAACTCCTTTACTCAAAAGGGAAAAACGTGTTTTCTCCAGCCTGAAATTTTCCTTGTACACCCCCTGCCTAAGAGCTGCCATTGGCGGACAAGTTTCAGCTGAAGAGAAGGGACAAAGTGAAGAGCCCCTGTGGGAATGGGATGGGGTCATGCAGCCGGGTGCCAGACAGAGGGGCAGCCAAAGGCAGCGTCACCCTCAACGGTCCCACGGGGAGGCAGGAGAACGGATAAACCACCACGATAATAAAGTGTTACAAACCAACAGCCAGAACAAGCTGATCAGCTCTGCTTATTATAAATACTAAAAACCTGATTCGAGAGTTTATTTCCTATGCTTTAAGTTAGTTACAAAATTTTCTTTTTTAGTAATTTTATCTTAATCTGGTTCTTTCCTCCTCCCCCCTTTTATTTTTTTTTTCCCTTTCCTAAAAAACAGAAATGCTCATGTATTTCAATAAAAGGTCTTTCCTTAAGATCAGACCAAGGCAGATGTGCTGCCCCACGGCACAGACATTCAAAGGCTATAACCAAACAACATAGCCACAATAATCACTCAACAGTGTCTCTCCATAAAAAAAAATAATTAGAAACTGATGCTAGTTACAATAAAATACACATGAGAAAAAAAGCATTTTTAAAAAAAAAAAAAAAAAAAAACCCAGAAACACGTTAATGGGAAAAACATAAAAAAAGAGCTACACAGAGCTGCACTTAAGAGATCATCTGGGAATGCATATTAACCCCTTCCATGTAAAGGAAAGGTGGAATTATGGAAGCAAACCTAATTATGTCTTTGCATTCAATATGAAGCTTTCTGAGAGGCTCCGGTAAAAAAAAAAAACAAAAAACCCAAAAAATCCGATCAGTTTTCCTACAACAGTGGGCTGCTGGAGGTTCCAGTGCTTGGCCAGGGCAGGGAGAGGTAGCACAGGCAGCATCCCTGTGCAAAATAGAAATGTTTAATCAACTGAGTGGCCTTTAAGTTGAGATCCCAGCAAGTTACTGCAATCCACCTGATGTAAAAATCCAGTGCACACACTGGTAGCGTCACAGGAAAGCTCAGCTGCTGGTAAGGTCTAAGCTGGTGGTGGTTTTTTGTCACGCTGGACTTTCTCTGTCACCACGGGCATACGTGATCACGAAGCATGAGAGCTTCTGGGCCCATCCTGGAGGTGCTGACACAGGAAACATTCAATTCTCTCCAACAAAAGCATCCTGACTACCCCGGAATGGTTTCGTGTGCTTCAGCAGCAACTGCAAAACTGGTCCCTGTGGCTAAACGAAAATTGATCTGGTCTGAAACAGTAGAAAGTCTCCAGACAAAGGGGTGCCTGGGGACAAGTAACCTGCACATCCACATTCCCTCATCAAGGGCTTTAGCTGACTCAAAGGCAATACTTCTAAGGCTGCTCAGACCTGGAACACCTTAGCTGGATCAGCAGTGAACACCAGTCACTGAATTTTGGGGCCTGGCTTGCCTATATCCAATACTTTCCCCCCATTCCCCTTTTCTTCTTTTCATACAAATATACAAAGAGTGTAAAAAAAATTTAAAAAGCGAACTTCGCTGATCAAATGACAGACAAAGTTCCTGCACATTCAGAGATCGGCAACGTGAGGCCCACCACCAGGCAGGCACCCAGCAGAGCTTCCATCAGGGAGGATGGCTTTAACCCAGCTGGGTCAGTGAAAGAGCAGGGAGTCCGAAGACATGAAACAAGGCATTTCAATCCACCTCGATCCTCCCCGTGACCTCAACTCTTCCTCTGGAAAGCACATGGAAGCCTCTCCTGCCCACTCTAAATCCTTCTGGAAATAGTAAAAAAATTTGTTATCACCTAAATAGAAAAAGAGGAGAAACACAGACTCTTTGCAAACGGTCCTTTGATCTGTATTAAAGACAGCTCTCAAAGTTCCTCAAGAGTTGGAATTAGTGGGGCACGGGTGAGGGGCAGTATAGATACGGGATGTAAAATATTAAAAAGTGCTCTGCAACTAATTTTTGTTTCATGTGTGTGTGTGCGTGTTTATGTGTGGGTCTATATGTGTGCGTGTGTGCATATAGACCCACACATAAACACACACACACATATATACATATATATACACACACATACATATATATATATACACATACACACATATATATGTACGTAGGTATAAAGGTAAAAAGTCCTATACGATATGATTAGAACAAGTGTCCTTGGAAGGTCACGACTGGAGAGAATGGGGCCTGTTGGGATGGCAGATGGGGCACTCTCCCTCCTCAGCGCAGGATTCACACAGCACTGCGTGTTGGCACGGTAACACCACCCGGTTCTCCTCCTGACACTTAAGGCATTTCACTGACTGCATCTGAAATACCGCCTGCAAGAGAGGGGGACAGGGCAAAACGTCAGCATCCAAGTCACAAAGCAAAAGGGTTCCCATCCTGTGCATCTGGGGAACAGCGAGGAGACAGCAGGGGAAGGTCCTGCAGCTGCACACCCATTCAGCTTCCGAAGCAAATGCAAAGCAGCACAGCACAATGTCTTTTAGGCCTTTTGATTGACCTTAAACTCTACTGCAGGCACAAAGAAATAGGTATTTTCCCCTAAGCTGGCTAAAACTCACTTTAACTGCAACGCACATGGAATTGCTTTGCTAGGCTGCTGGCTTCTGGCTGTTTTAGAGGGGGAAAAAGCAGCTGCGATCTGTAGGAGCAGAGAGAGCAAGGCCCTGTCCTGCAAATCCCTGGCACTCACCTTATCGACTTTCTCCAGGTTTGCCCGCAGCTGCTTCTGAAGGGTGTAAAGTGAAGAGAGCGAGAGTGTTTCCAGGTCAGAGAAGGAGTGCAGAAACTGAGGGTCTTGACCTGTGTGGATCCTCTCCAGCTCCTCTTGCAGTTTCTTCACTTGCAGCTCCAAGGCTTCCCTCTGCTCCCGGGCCAGCTCACATTCCATGTTAGCTGTGTTGGCACGATCATTTGCTTCCTCTGCCTCCTTTTTCCAAGCATCACAAGCCTACAGGTTCCAACAAAGAGGGTAAAAGAAGCAGTCTGAACACTCTGTCAGCCTCCAGTAAAGGATTCCAGGCAAAACTACTCCTTTTCATACTCTTCTCACTTGGGTGCAATCTGTCCAATCTGCCCTGTTCCCAAATCATCCTTGGAGCTTTGCTTCAAAGTGCTGCTCATTCCAGACACCCCAACTGATTGGGCTGTGGTTCTACATATTCGACTCACACTGTTAAGAGGATGAACTCTGCATACTAGCAAATTGTCACGGATCTAAGGCAACTGTCAGGTCTGAAAGACTGTCAAGCACCTTAGTGCATGTATGACACCTGGTCTTGCACATCCAGCATCTGAACACATCAGGCACAGCTACTTTGTCCCCCTTTCCACGGTAGAAGAATGAGAACACTTAAGAGCAGCTGTTTTGTAAAACTTACAGCTCTTCCCATCACCTCAGCTCATCTGGAAAGCTTCTTGTTAAAGGCTGACACCCTCCTACTGTTTTACACTCCCTAATCCTTATTCTCACGAGTTGCTCAAGTACCTGTTTGGCTTGTTTCCAAGATTCTTCCCACTGCTTTATTGTGCTGTTGGCTTCATCCAGTTCTTGTCGTAGCCGTGCCAGCTCCGCAGCACCTGGACCTGACAGAAATGCAGGTGAGGTACTGGGCGAAAAACTCCCCGAAGCAAAGTGTTCCCATATGCTGCTGTTCATCCCATTTAAACCTGTTTCACAGGGAAATAGAGAGGGTTATGTCACACGTGCTGGCAATTTCCTCATTTTCTCCCTACCCATGTGGAATCCAGGATTCAAAAGTGTGTACATAGGAAAGAGAAGATTACCCTAACAATTACTTCCATCCCCAGAACCCAGGTGTCCACCACAGAGGGACTTCACAGGGGAAGTTTCAGCCCATTAGGTGTCATCTTTAACCATACAGGGAGAACCCAAGAAATGGAGTGGAGGCAACTTCTGAACCAGGCTACTTCTCGAAGAATCGATTTTAAAGCAGAGCAGATTACCAGCTTGAACCCCCTTTCCCTGAACTGCTTCCTTACCTTCCCACTGTTCTGTGCAGCACAGCTATCAGCATTGGTGAACAGATCGGTTCACAGAGCCAACCCAGGTGGTGCTTCCTCTCACACTAAACTCAAGAAAACTTCTGCTTTTGTCTCCCCAGCTTGGAGCTTAGAAAAGCATTCTCACTTTCCAAACAGTGACACTGAAGTGTGCAAACGTCATTATTGTTTGCATATGCAAGAAACAGCACTAACTGGAAAACCCTGTTTATAAAGAAGTGGAGGCAATCACATATACATCAGCTTCATCCCCTGCAGAGTTCCAGCGTAGAGTTAGTGATCAGCATCGGAGAAGACTAACTAACCATTTTCCTATTTTAGCTTGTTCAAATAATTTCTCTTTCCAGGAGGAAATTCAAGGCTTAGGAGGCGGCACAGCAGTAGAAAACCAGTTGTAAACAAACCTGGCAGTTTTTCACAGGCTCCAAGGTCTGTACTCTTTAAACAAAATAAATATTTTTACTGAAAATAAGCATTCCCACTTCGCACTCAGGGAGAACTAGTAGGAGAAGCTCCTATCTAGACACAGCTACTGAGTGATGAGGACCCTTTCCCAAACAGACATGCACCAGTTTGATGTTAGGAGTAATTTTCATTTAATGGTGCTCACCAGTGGGTGCAGACCTTCCTAAATCTAATTGCTTTTCATAATTCTGCTCTTACAGCAGCCAAACAGACTGTGTCTGCAAGCACGCCCCGGGGTCAATGGCCTGTGCGTGAGGGCTGACCCAACACGACTCACTTTCCCCTTAGTGTCAGCCAAGACAGTGTTACAAGAAAATACAGCTGACAAATAGTAACTTGTCTTCACTAAGGGCTCAGGTGCATTAACAAGTCATTTAGCAGAGAAACAAGGGCTCTTCACTGGCTCAGGCCACTTACCATTTGTTTCAGCAACTGAAACACACTCACTTGAGAGGCAAAAATTTTAAGGGAACCTCAGATCCCATTTTGTTTTTAAAGCTCCAGTTTTCCTGAAGGGGAACCCAGCACTAAGCAGGATGCTGCCAAGCCACAAATTCTGCCATGGTGCTGACCAAGCTTCTCCACCTGCTGTTCTCATTTCTCATCAAATCAGCAAGCCCCCCATGTCAGGAATGCCTCCTCTGCACATCTTGCATCTAGTGCTGTGGGACTAGGTATTTTTAACTCAACTGTGATACAAATAAATAGTAACTACACACACTACACACTAACTTACATGCATTCAGCAAGCCACACGGAATAGATAGATTCCAGATGCTCAACTGCTAGGTTGCTATTTAAATATTTTGCCAAAACCACAGCAAAAATAGCATTCTTGTATTACAGGAAAACATATTTTTCTTAAAAATCAAATATTTAAATGTATTTATTCAATTTCCTGCACTTCTCTAGGGTTTTATTTGTGTAACTACGAAGTCAAGGCAAATATAACTATATTCAAGACCCGTCTGGATGCCTACCTGTGCGACCTGTTCTAGGGAACCTGCTTTGGCAGGGGGTTGGACTCGATCTCTGGAGGTCCCTTCCAACCCCTATGATTCTGTGAATCTGTGAATACCTGCTTAAATTGTTTCTTCCAAAATTAAAAGCAGGTCTTATCAGCAAGTTTTCCTTTTCTTACTGAAACTGGGATGAACAGCCAGCCTCAACAGCGATTAACAGCAGAGATGCCCCCTGATGTCTCTCTTCTTATTACAGTAATTGGAAAAGCTGTTAAAGCCAAACAAATAGCAATGGCATGGAAGCATGGTTTTGGCCTGTGCAAACAAGGGATGCAGTTACACAGGTAAGTGGCATACAGAAACAGATTACCAAAGCATATAATCATTATATTAGATTAAGCTGAATATTAAAGTATAAAGAAAGTTGAAGAAATATTTACATATAGTATAAATAGAGGACTAATATTTATTAACAGAAATCAGCAGAGCCAGTGTCACTGTAGCCTTGAGCCCATCAGTTTTACCTCTCAAGGTAACCCTTCATCTTGATAATAAAATAGATTTGGCCCCTCAGTTCCCAGATCTGCCTGATAGAGCTGATGCTCCAAAGCAATTTCTCTTCCTTCATGGTCCCTTGTACAGGAAACAGATCCTCAGGGCAGGGAAGGAGCAAAGGGGACAAAGCTGGAACACTTTTTGCAAAGTCCATACCACAAAACTGCATAGATTGCCAAATAGAAGAAAAAAACCAAGTACAGTGACCCAAGCCTGCTGCAGAGTTCTCAGAAGCTGATCTGACCTACAAGCAGTCCCAAGGGCAAACTGCAATCCCCACCTTAACTAAGTCAAGCTGAGGACCCAACTCTGAGCATTATGTAAAGCAAAGTCACAGCACTGGTGGCAGGAAAAGGTAGAGCTCTTTTCCCTGGAATGCATCATCAGAGCAAGTTGATTAACCTATCCCTTTCTCTCAGCCTCAAAATGCAGGAAGTAGAGGGAATTGCTCCCTTGGTCCCAAGGTATTATTTGACTTTTGGTAAAGCAGCTTCTAGTACTGTTGCTGGTCTCATGGGAAGAAGATACAAATGGCAGCAGCGTAATAATACATTAAAATTAAAGCTAACTTAAAGAAAATACTTACATGGCACAGACAGGCATGTACATGGGACACACACACTGTGCATTTACCTAATGATCCATGAGAAGCTGATGTCCCCAGGAACGTGTTTTCTGATTGGCTTAAGTGTCCCTGGGGCTGATGGAGGAAGTGCGATGAGAGGCTGACCGGAGGAGAAGGAGAGGCAGAGTGAAAGGAGGCAGAGCTTCCAAGGGACCCAGGGATATTTACAGGAGCAGAACTTTGCAGCAAACTCCCACCTGGACAAAGAACACACAGAGAGGATGGCTATGTATGACCATGAAGTATGGGCACAGTGCAGGAGTTCAGAGCAGAAGGCGTTAGCTTCCCTCTCTCCTTCCTAAACCCCTCAGGACTCCCTCCATTTCTCATCACATTTCATTGCCCTCTTAGCCTTTAAGAGGAGCACGGATGCTGCCATCCCATGAACCACACAGGTTAAGACCCTCCAGAGTTCAATGGACTATTCTTTTATCCCAAAGCAACAAAAGTTTCCAGAGCAGAGTTCAGTTCCTGTCAGTCTAGAGAAGATGAATTTAGTATCTCGTGAAATAATTTGTAATGAAAACTTCACTTCTAGAACACGTGCCCCTGCCTTTCATCCTTCCAAACAACCTGTAGCGAGATGATGATCGCGCTGGCTCAGGTCACAACCTTAACTGCTGAAAATCAGTGACTACCTCGAGTCCTTTTAGACATACTTGAGTGCCTGGATCCACTCAGTAATAAACCCCCCAAATAAACAAAAGCCCATCCTCCAAAGACACCACATCTCCTTTAGACAAGAGGTCATTCTGTCTGCCACACACCATGTGAGGGAGGCTCCCCACTCCCTCCTGATCTGCCTTCTTAAAAGATCACCAGGTAATACCCAGACCTGATGTAAGCAGAAGGAAAAGCAGTGTGGAGGATCACTAAGCCACTGCAGATAGGTAGCAGCAGGGCTATCAGCAGACATGCACAGTAAACCAGGCTCATATCTTTCGCGGGGAAGTGGAAGCGGTAATTCTTTAGGGTTCCTTCCACAGGTTCCTTCCTACCTCAACACAGTTCCAGCAGGCAGTGTAGTCCCAATGGAAACCTTCAGACCACTGAAGTTACCTCTCATTCAAAACCTGTCTTACACAGCAAGGGTAGCCAGAAACTACAACCACTTCCAAAAAAGCTGAGACTTTTTTTTTTTCTTGGACACTCATTAGAGACAGGTAGAAGAGGCCTCAGCCTACTGCCATGTATTAAATGAGACAGACATTACAGGAATCAAATCAGCAGACCGTGATGACACTCTGTGACAGATGGATAGCATTACAAGGTCAGTGAGCTTCCTGTTACTGCTAGGGAGAGTTTTCTGCTTAAGATGCAAATCATTATACTTCAGCCTCTTTTTAATGGGATCAGATGCCTTCTAGAGTCTACCTGTACACTTAAAAAAAATAAAAAATGAAATCAAGCAAGTCCCATTTAGTCTTAAGAAACATCCCCAAGACACCTGGGCCCAATGGCAAGAACTCAGCTCTGCTAGTCAGTAAGGGCAAGCTTGCACTTCAGAGATGCTCAGCAGTTGCCAGAGTTTGTTCTGATCGCTATTTTAACCAATGTTATGTTGGGACCAGTTTTAGAGCTTTGTTGGGCTGGCTCCACTGAGGTGACTGGGCAACACTGCTTGGCAGAAGATAAAGAAAGCTCTGTTGCTTTCATGTACCTATCATGATGCCACTCGTGTGGGGCACTGTGCTGCTGTCAAATGTCTTCTCCAGGGCAGCCACTCCGAATTCATTCAGGTCCAGGTCATCCAAGGCAGACTCTGCCAGACACAGAGGTACCAATTATGTTATAAAGGACCAACAACTTCAAGAGATAGGATGGCCCAAAGAGCCTACATGCAGAGGAGCCTTCGCTCTCTATTTGTCAGTCTGCACAGCCCTACTCTCCGCCCTGTGCAATGCTGTTCTTAAACAGTTTGGCAGAAGTGTCATGGGCAGCTTTTCAGGTCAGGTTCTTCTGCCTGATCTAACTTCTTCTTGTCTCAAAGTATTCCCAGATGTTATATGGAAACAAAAATTTGATGAAATAACAGCAGTTCCCATAAGTCTTCCCCAAAAAGCTCTTTCAAGTCTGTCCATAATAAGCAATAACACTGGCTTATGACATGTCTGGGTCTGGCTTGTGCTTTGCCCCTACTCTGCTGAAGAGCCATTCAGAAAAGAAATACCAGTAGAAGGGAATACTTCAAAAACATCTCTGAGGTTCAAAGATAGGGTAAAATAAAGAAAGCTTATGAATGCCTCCAAATGTTGCATCTATTTGAATATTCCTCATCGCTAATCATGATCAATATCATTCCATCCCACACATGCCCACTCATTTCTATTATTATTTTTAACAAGTCAGTGAGATCACCTCAGAAACGTTAGATTACAAAAACCCAAAACTAACCAAAACACCCACCCTGAAAAAGGGGGTGACCAAAAACCTGTACCTAGCTAAGAGGAGTGATTCCACTCTCAGACTGTCCTGTTCTTTTTTTACAGCCTCTGTCCTACTCTGTGAAGGGCAAGTCCTTCCAATCCTAGCCCTGGCTATAAAGTTGTCATTTAGAACACAAGGGGCTGTAACTGTGGAAAATACCCCTGTGACTTCCTGCCTACTCCAAGACCTCTTTGTCACTTTGACAAACCTAAAACTAAGGCCCTTTACACCATCTGACATTCTGAATAAGTGGCTCAGAGGCCTTCTGTTGGTCCCGTGGGTGAATTTCATCTGTAACGACCTGCAGAAAACATCAGATGTGTCACAGTCACAGAAAAAGCTTACAACCTCAGGAGTCTGCCAACACTGACAGACAAAAAACTGGAGTTCTCTGGAACATCCATGCTACTCCAATGCTCATATCTGGTGATCCACGGCAGAGGAAGCCCTATCAGCAGAAATTAAAAAGGCAAATTTACCTATGACAGACTCAACGGTGTCACTGGTTGGGTAGAAAGGAAGGGCATTGGCATTCATGCCTGGTATGCTGCTGGTGCCGGCAGGGCTTGGTGGCGTTGCAGCCAGACTGGAGGTGATACTAGAGGAGATGCTGGATGTCAGGGGGCTCCCCACTGGGAGAATACCCAGTATGTCCTGAAACAAGAGTTTTAAAAGGGAAAGAGGTAGGAAATAAACCATCTTTACAAACGGATCCCTTCAGAATCATGCAGGAACGAGCCAAAGATCAGCAGCAAACCTGTTCCTGCCTGCTTCCAACCTGACAGATGGCTGGTGCTACTGCTGGGCTGGGGCTGGGGGAAAGATTAACAGCTTTTCTTTAATTTCTACCAACTCCTGTCCCCCCCTCCCCCTGGTATTACAAACATCCTTCAGGCTGCCCCAGAATTAACCCCAGTGACCCACAGGTTGCATGCAATCATAGGCATGGGTCACACAATCGCTTTCTCAGACTTAGTTCAACACATGACTTAGAACCTGATATTAAATTCTCTTTGCTGAATCCTTGAACTTAGATGACTCCAGAGATCTATTCCAGCTCAATTTTCTGTAATTTGGAGACTTTCTCCAGTATGGTCCAGGCCCATGAATCTATCTTGTATGCATACAGGTCTAGCCATCCACAAATAACCCTTCCAGCAAATCATCTTCATACAGTAATCCCTCAAGCTGAGCATCCCTAATAGTGTCTGGACTGTCATTTACTCCCTGCAGAGTTGTCTGGATCCACAGAGATTTCTCATGTCCTTGTCTGTGGTGGAGCGAGCACTGAGCTACGTTCAGAGCCCTGCTAGAGGCATTGTACCTGTTTGGGCTGTAACAAAGGTTGCTCCTGGCTTCTGTGTTCCAGTGAGTGGGACTTCATTTTTGCTTGCTGCAGTAAAGAAACAGAACAAAAGATAAGCAGTGAAATTAGAAATGGCTGGCTGCTGGTTTTGGAGAGGCCATGGGAAACAGAGATTTTGGAGAGCAGGAAAGCACAACAAACTGAAAATACCTCATGTAATTTGCTTTCTATACAGAATCCTAAAATCTCCTGAGCTGGAAGGGACCCATAAGGATCATCAAGACCAACTCCTGGCTCCACATAGGGCCAGACAAGTCAGAGCCTGGGACTGAGCGCATCATCCAGATGCTTCCTGACCTCAGCCAAGCTTGGAGCTGCGACCACTCCCCTGGGACGTTCCAATGACATCACCCTTATGCAAAGGCTTATCATAATTAAACTTGCCATCAAGGCTGTTGTAAGCCCTCTGCTAGTAAAAAGGGCATCTTAAGGACCAAGATAAAAAATGAATTAATTTGCTATAGCCAACTCATCAGCTCTACCTGCATCTAAAAAAAGTACCAGAAATGGTAGGAGGCACACTTTATTTTTAAATTAAGTAAACATTTTTCAGCTTTGGGAAAATAAAATACGCAGATTCTGTTTCTCCTCAAGGTTTTCCAGCTCTGAGCTAGTACTGCAAAGTAAAATAAAGTGGTAATTGATCAATTTAGAAAGCAACATAATCAAAACTGACAGAAAAAAAGTAGAAATCCTTCCCCCAACCGTTAAAATAGAGAGCTCAAAGCTATAAAATGTGAGGTCAAGGCTGTCTGGAACCGCAAAACTGCATGAATACCAACATAATGTAATTCTACTATCCAGCCTAGAAATTCAGCTTAAGGACTTTCTAGCACTATACCCTTAACTGATATCAACCCTCTTGCCTCACATCAGTCAATTCTGAGCTACAACAACCAGAGCTGGGAAGGAAGTGGCCTCTTGAGCTTGTCAGTGCCTAACGGTCTGTTCTGCAGGCCTTGCTCTGCTCTCCCCCCATGCTGTTGTATATCATAGGGAGATCAATCACACCCTCTGGGTACAGAGAGGGAGCAAAAGAGGGCCCAAAGGCAGAGTTGCTTGTTTCCACACCCTCCAATCTGCCCCCCACCCCCAGCCTGAATCAGAGACACATGCCAGGCATAGAGCGCACTTGACCATTTTCATCCCCAGTGCAGGCAGTCAGCACCTCTGCAGGGGAGATTCAGGCATGACCTACAACAGCAGTGCATGAGACGCCATGCTGACCTGAAGTGACAGGCCTTGACTTCTTGGCTTAAATAGTCTTATGAAAAAGATAAATGATTGCTGGACACTGATGACGTAACCAGACAGGCAAAAGAGCAGTGGAAGAATTCATCCCTTGGTCTTACTTAACTAAATCATTTTCTCTGCTCAGCCCTATGCCTATGGGGATGTCAAAGCCTGGAAACAGGTGTGTGAGATACAGGCACACAAATCCTTCTGCGGTGGGTACCATTCTCTCACGCTTCCCCGAACAACATACAGTGCGTTTACACACAGCAACACTGCCACCGAACCGATCGCTGGCTTGTTTTCCTTTGTGTGCAACAGATGAGTTATGTTACCACATCTGTGTGTGCCTGATAACACGCCTGCTAGATTACCCAGCACATCCCTACCCTGTTTGACACAAAGCAGGGGACAGAAATGATGAGTGAAACTGTACATTTTCTGAGCAGGGTGGAACAAGCCTACTGTACTGTACTCAGGAACACCTTCCAGTTATGGCACTCAAGTCCTTCCAGTACAGCCACCATTTTTCCTGCTTGGTAAGTCTTTTGGGACTCAGGAGAAGTATTTTTAGCTTTAACTGCTGGCTCAGCCTTGCCACAAACTATGAGGAACAGATTAACGCAGGCGGTGCATTTTTCATTCTAATAACATAGAAACTATTTGTACCACTGCTACAGAGGAAAAAGGCCAAGCCTATTGCAGAGCTGAGCCAGGGTGCCTCCTAAGTTTTCAAATATGAGTGAACAAATTTAAATGCCTAATTATTGATCTAATTTACAGGGTATGGGAGAATCTCTGGTGCCCGCTGCAGCCAAAGGGAATCAGAGATGATATTAAAAGTGAGCATTTATAGATTAAAAGAAAAATTAAACCAGGACACTTACGAGACACCTAATTTTGTCAGCTGAAGTGTAGCATAATGCAGCTGTGATCACTTCTGCTTATATCTTAAGAGCTATTCATTCCAGTCAGTTAACAGAGGTTTTTGTGTAATTAAAGCTATGTGAGTAAGAAGCTACCTGAACACAGTAGCTTTGTGGCACAGCATGGACTTCAGACATAAATGCTCATCACCTGGCCCTCTTTTTAAAAGTCCTATTTATGCTCCATCCCCTTTCTCCTTGGCTGAGGCTGGCTGGCTGTTTTCTCCAAAGCAGGGTGTCCCTGACTCCCTGCCTTTGCTGGCAGGAAACAGGGGTTCTCTTGGTCTTTGGGTTCACTCCTCCTTTGCAGCAGAGGCAATAGGGAATGAGCACATGTTTCTTCTTTTGTTTCTGAACAACTGCTACAAGCTGATGTGACTGCAAGAAGTGCCAGGATCAGTGTGGTCTGCTCTTTACCCCGAAAGACACGTTGCATTAATTTGCAATTTCCTAAGCCACATCCATGTTAAGCAAGACAATTATTTAGCATTTATAAGAGAGCGTACATGCATATAGCTTAATCTGTATTAGTCTAAATAAAATTATTTGGTGACAAAACAGTGTTCAAGACTGGTCATACTGCAAAGTTTGGTCATATTTTCCTAAAGTCATAAAAATAAATAAGACAAACCCCTGGGAGTCTGCTTCTAAATTCAACTACTTTATGCAAGATCTTGCCTGGACAGGCTACTTCCACTGTTTTCTCACAGCAGTGCAAGACTAGCACAGCAGCATATGCTTATTAAGGCTAGCTTCTTTAATATTACAGAGAAGAGTTTAACAGAGCCAGGTTGAGAGTGGCTTTTCTTGCCATCTGTTTTCAAGCAACAAAGGCCAGGTATTTTTATTGCTTTTTATATATATGTGTATATTTATTTTTTAAATAAATCACAGGAAATAGTTTTGCAGGCACCTCTTCATAAAAGTAGTTACTCCTTCCCCTAAATCAAGATGATATTCGTAATTTACATACCCAGTGAGGAATAAAAACTGAGACCCAAGCTCTAGGTGGGACTCAGCTGGGCTGGAAGGGATGGTGCAGACAAAGTATTAACTGTAATATTAGGAAGGAAATTCACAGTAAGAAGTTGACTGTGGAAAAGCTCACGTGTGGCAGAAGAGATGGGACTGTTCTGGGCTTTGGGAGCAGTCTGAATAAGGCATGACACCAAGAAGATGACTGAGGAAGCAGCAAGGCAAGACTGGGATATCAAAAGGGGTAAGAAGAAGTGTCATGACAAATGTGGGTTAGGTAAGATTGCAGAGGGTTCTTCAAATGAGAATGAAGACTTCAGATCAGATCTAATACAGAAACCACATGAGAGATTTAAGGATCAGAATGATACAGCCAGAGAAGTAAGAGACAACCAATGCAACATTTTTAACATGCCTGAGAAAAGAAGAGTGAAAATAGAAGACAATACAAGTCACGGAGATCAAGGTAAGAGTTCAGAGTGAGAACAGAGAAGGGAGGATGAGTTTCCATGAAACAATATAGCAAAAGGAACAGCAGCTCTTGGCAAGGATCTAAAGATGGAAAAAGAAAGAGCAAGAAGTGGTATGTGGAGAGCTAGCCAGGGTCAACACAGGACAGAAGTTGTGGGCAACTTCAGCTTGACAACAGCTTGACTTCTACAAACTGAGTGTATGATGGCAGCTAAGCAGACAACAGCAAACATAAGATGGAAGAGACTGGGAGACTGAAAATAACAATAGGGGTTTCTCCTTTTTGCTTCTTCAAAAACAAACAAACAAAAACCCTACCACACAATCCAAATAGCCAAAAAACAATGAACAAACCAACCAAAATAAATAATTAAGCTGGACTGGGCAACTTTTCATTCTTCCTCATCCCCCCAACTCTTCCAGCCAGTATTCCCTACTAACCTGGCATTTGAAACTCTTCAAATACTCGGCCCCCACCTGATCTTCTCGCTCAAACCCGGGTGCTTTCTTGTAGCTGCCGGCTGCTGTTACTGAGTCTGGAGGAAAGCCAATGGTCTCCAAGCTGTGTGGCTTTCCAATGGCGCCAGGAGGAGACCCACATATATTAGATGGGCTTCCGAGACTGCTGTTCCTACAAAGAATCTAATAGAAGGAACAAGTGTCAGGGAAGTACAGCCACCAGCAATGACTCGAAGAGGAGAGGCATCCCAACACAACAGCTTCACTGTTTGTGCATTGATGAAATGGACAGTCAACACAAGCATACAAGCTTCCAGTTAACAGTAATTAAACAGCAAAGAGCTCCAGTAGATAATGGGTTTATACAGTATCCATACAATTATGGTTTTGTTTTGCTTTGTACTGGAGAGCGACCTTGCAAATACCAGCCAGTGTCGATGTTTCTTTCTGAGGCCTCAGATGCGACTGATCAAGTTTCCAAACCCGACCAAAACTACAGCAGATCCTGTCTGCACTAAGTAGTTGTGTGAAACAACCAAACATATTGGGGTTATGTGTAATGCTGTTATCTTTTTGCTTTCCGGTTGGAAATCTGAAAGTTTTAATGCAGGCATAAGCCAAGTATCAACGGCTGCATTAAAAAACCCCAAGGATTTCCAACAGTTCCATTCTTTGAACTATAACCAGGGATCACAACCACATGCAACAAGGCTAGTTTTGCACTGTAGATGAAGCCACAGACAGCAGCAAAGGAGATTAAGGTGATTTTTAGAGAAAGCACCTGCTTGGATCAATACAGATACCTCATTTCTCTGGGACAAGAAATTATTTGCCTGCACTAGCAAGCATGACTCTGCTTCAGACAACATTTAGACAGCTACCACAGATTAAAGTGTGGCACAGTCTGGGCTGGCATCAGAAAGAAGAAGCATCCTACAATAACTTGATTCTATTTTTAGAGACATTCTGCTGTCCATGCTTCCCTACAGTTGCAAAGATACTACTCACTGTGGTGGAGGTGGGGCTAGTTGGCAGAGTTCCTGATTTATTCCACACCTACAGTACAAATACAAAACAGAACAGGCCACGTGAGGCTGGCTGCTAGAGGGACCTTTTTCTCTGATTAATTCATCATGTAAAATGATCACCAGCAAAGCCATATTTGTTTGCAAGCTACATGCAGATGCCCTGTGGAGTGATGAAGTCACAGAAACACATGTGCTGCCATTTGGCATATATCCAAGGATTAGGAAAGACTGTTTAAAAGACTAAGAGCTTGAGAGAACAAAGACCTAAAACAGTCTATTGAGTGGAAGATATCTTTGACTTCATTGCAGTTTTCAGAGAATTTGGATGATACATTCATAAGATGAAGGAGGTTTGTTTTTTACTTCTTTCCATGGTGGCGTTTAGCAAGAGAAAATATTATATCCAGACTTTTCAGCTAGAATTCCAAATAGATCTTGAAATCAAATTCAGGAGACCTATGTAACGGTGAGGTTGGCTTCTGGCTCTGATAAAATCAAAGTATCAACTTCTCTTTTCAAAGAGGGGGAACAAGATAGAGCAGAGGTCCTAAACGAGTACACCTCATTCCAATCAGTTTCAAATGAGTTAAACTCGTGTCACTTTACCTTTTCAAAACCTTGAGCACCATTTGAAACGGTAACACACCTTATCAACAGTAGTACAAACAGGAAAGACTTAAACAAAAAAAAATTCTCAGCAAAAATAAAGTGGTCTGGCATCCCACTGGCCTCTCACCTGTCTGTGTGTATCGGGTCAGCATTTTAAAGATCTTCCTTCTTGTATGTACAACTAAAATAAAGTACGACCAACAATCTGGGGCATTACTTAAACATATTACTGAGTTTAGCTACCTCCAGGAGTAGGCAAGGGAGGGAATCCTTAACACATAATATGTTAAGCTGCTGAGATTACGTATGTAAAGAAACTTGATTGTAGTTATATACTTTAGACTTCACTGGCTCACAGCCTTTAATTAGAGTACTTGGAAACTAAGCCTATATATATCTCCAGACAGGAAGGAGTTGGACTTCATGTGTGGATGTATTCCACTTTCAGGAAAGTACATCAACAAACTCTGGACAGAAAGGAAGGCTTAGAAATTTTATAGGCAAGAGGACAATACTACAGCCACTGAGTTGTATGTTCCAAACAAATGGATCCTTCTAAAAACTGTGGAGCTGAGATCTAAAAGAAAAACGCCATACCCTTTGGGCTTTTGGATACTTTAAGAGCTCCCTTCTTGGGTGAGAGAAGTACAGCGACTCAGAGAAATCCAGATTAATAAAACATGGACAAGGCCTCCCCACAGCACTACATACATTGCTAAGGTCTGGGGCATGTGGACTGGAAGGGCTGACTGGAACAGAATCGCCAGCTGCCGATGGCATATACATCACAGGGCCAGTCTGTGTTGGGCTAGACACAGCCGAGGACTGCTGTAAATCTTCACTGAGTGCAGGCTCTGAAAGAAAGAAAAGCACAAGGAACATTCTCAAAGCTGTACAGGTGCAATGGAGCACAAGACATTTAGGAACAATACCACCTATATATTCTTGAGAGAAGAAATATTCCACAAGCACTCACTTAGAAGCATAAAGGCAAGAAGAAATCTTATCTGGCAAATGACTACTACTTATCTAATATTCCTTACATTATTACTGTCATCACTTGTATACTGTGCTGCTCTTTAGTCCATTAACACTGCTCCAAAATTATCTTCCTTGCATTAATTGTGTGTTATTCATTCAGCTGTCTTGAACTAAGCAGAGCTTCCTTCATTGCTAGTCACAAAGTTGATGCATGCATTGTAATTAGCTGAGGGAGATAAGTTTCCATCTGCACTCAGTATATACCACTACCAAAAAAAAGTAATGCACATAGAAAGGTATACACAGAAGAAACCATCACTGGCTTGGGAGGCAATGCAGAGATGCTGCAGACTCGTAGTATCTATAACCAACAACACTCAGCATCTTTACAAAAAACATGTCTCCATCGCAGTATCTTTAAAGTTCTGGTTTTAATGCATTTCTTGCTAAAAGTCAGCAAAACTCATACTAAGAGTTAATTAAATGAGCTCCTGTCATTTTAATTAAATTAGGCCGTTGGTGTTGACCTTGCTAAGAAAGGACTAAAAGATACATTTCCATAAACAGCATAAGAAATAACCAGGTGGGAATGACCTAACCTCCACAGAACCTTATTCCTGCTTTAAACTTAAGTGCAGTAATCTTGTTAGAAACAAAGCATCTCCTAAACAAAAACACTATGTAATACACAAGGGAGTTTGTTAAATGCTGTTTCAAGACTTCATTCTCCCTTAAGCTTGCTGGATCACACTACTGTGTTTTGGGCCATGATAGCCCAGAGGTCTAGTTGTAATTACTGCTTGTCACAAGGCTTCCCATAAAAGGAACTGTACAACCTGTAGGGAATTTACTCTCACCATTCTTTGACAAAGGCAGCAGTTACTAATTCCACCATTTACAAAGGATAATGAAATAACAAAGAGATTTGCTCAAGGCTGTGTAGTGAGTCAGTATCAGAGCAAATCTACTGACTTCTGAGTAACCTGCTCTAATTGCTGCAAATACAACAGCGAGACTGGAGTGCAGGAACTGCATAGGAGCCACAGGACCAGCAGCTAACCATTTACTGATGAATGTTAGTACCTGCCTGAATACAGAACTCCCTAAACCAAAGCAACATCATCTGTAAAGCAGCGATACAAGTGAGGATTGAAATAATGCCCTCTAAATCAGGGAGCTAGAGAGAAAAGAGGATTTGAGGAAAAGCAGACAAAAAAGCTGCATATTTTCCTTCTCCAGCCTGACTTAAAGATTTAAACTCTAAGTAAAACTTCATAAACAGTATTTAATTTTTAAAGTGGATCAATACATTATCTTTAATTTGCAATTTTACCCTCAGCTTTTTAAAATACACTTTGCAACTTAGCTAAGTAAAGTTCATCTATGCACAGAAGCGAAGCAGCGCTCTCTGTTCCAGTTCTCCTGAACTGACATACCAAGAGGGAAGACACTGCACTTCAAGACAGTGCAATGAGAGCTAAGGGGTGCGAGTCCTACAGACTATTTACTGCCTTCAGCTCTGCCAACACCTACCACACCAGCAGTTTTACATGAATTATCCAAGTTAACACTTAGTTTTTGAAAATCCTTCACAGCAGCTCTAGTTTAGCAGCCCTATATTTTAGACTATTTTGGCCAGAAGCTTTCCATAGGTCAAATATCTATGAAATATAGAGAAGCAGTCCACGTACGTTCTACATGTGCAAAGGCACAGAAGGGTCCTCGGGGACAGCTGCCAGACTGCTGCATATCATTGCACTTGGTGGATTTGTAGATCTAAGGATGGGAAAAAAAAAAAAACAAAACCAAAAAAACCCCAACAGACATGAACAGGAAAAAACAGTGACCAGCAGCCCAGGTACAAAAGTACTATGAAGAGACTTGACAAGATAGAAACACAGATAAAAGCACAAAAGCCAGCAGAGTTCAGGGTGACTGTTTCAGTGCTTTGCTTCAAAGAAAGGAAAACCCACTCTAGTTACAGAAACACCAAAATATGCCCATCACAGCTAGAGCTCACCCAGCACACACCAGCTCACCCAGAGCTTAATTTGCCATTAAGTCCCTCGGTCTCACTGGGAGCTCCACAGATATTACAGTAATAAACGAGAAAAGGTAGGAAACGGTTGACAGCACAGAAAGCTACAGCCACATGCTTGCAAGGAAAATAAGGAACCGCTGACAATGACTGCGGGAAATGGATTATTCCCCTTCCCCCAGTTTGACAGGTGGTGACAATGGTTACTTTGCCAATACAGGCCCAACAAAGCTTGTCACACTGTAACGTGAAGCGGACTAGGACAAGGTCTTAATGGCGCTTTCTGTAAGGATGCTGGAATGCTCTGGGCATGCTCACAGCTAAGAGCTTGGTGGGTTTTAGCACCAGTTCTTGGGTATCCATGGCTTAGTGTGACCACCATCAAGCAAGATTTTTTTTCCCTTAAGGAAATAGATGTGTATGCGCTCCTGAAAACCCCACACCCCCCTTTCAAAAGGGCACCATACATGAGACTGTTCTTATGTTTTTCCTTACTTTTCTTATCTCCTCCCATCTGGTCTACTTAACAAAAAGGCATCCCTGTCAAGCAGCTCAATTCCAGCTTACTTTCAAGATGGTGTTTCTCTGCATTCCAGGACCACACTACAAGCAGCCGTCATACCCTCCCAACTGGCACACCAGCGTACTTTGCAAGCCTGAAATACTTTTGCTTTTCTAGTTAGCTACCAAACAGATCAGGCAGGTTACATTACCTCTGGATGGAACTGCTGTTCTGTGCGAGTGTGGCAATATTGGCATGAGTCTCCATTTTCACACTTACTGGGATCTCCCCACTCGTCTCCATGTTTCACACTGGGACATGGTGAGGATCTGGGTAAATAAGGTAGGAGGAGAATATATCAGAGCCACAACATGCTTTAGGCTTTGCTTCCTCAACTGGGAGGCAGGTTTGGCTGTCCACCCTTAGCTGTACAATCTGTTTGGCTGGGACTGTCGCTTTCCCAGCCCCCACCCTGATGCTATTGTATCTTCTTTCCCCTTTCCCAATTTCTCAATGAAAGAAACATGGCTGAACTCTCCATCTGAGGCTAAATACAACTTGAACCAACATAACTTAACAATATTAGCAGCTGATGAGATTAGCATCAGAGACGCTAGGTCTAGTTTCTGTTTTGGAACTGTACATTCATAGAAAGCTAATAAGTTAATTGGCTAATCCTAAAACACGTAATACCCTTACAGTGGTATGTTTCCAGGGTTATAGTATAGCCATGTGGAAAAAAGGCTGAGTCAGGTCACTGGGGAAAAGGCAAGTCCATTTTTTCCCCCCAGCCAGGAACAGTTTTTTTCCCGGTTCTGAATTTTTGTGGTGACCTACTTCCCCTGCTCTTTATGCTCTTAACCATTCCCTCAAACAACAGCAGAGGGAAGCAGATAGCAGCAGCAGATGCCTGCACCAAAGGCAGCCACATCTGCTGGGGGTGGGGAAAACAACACAAGTGAGTGGAGATCCAGAGGGGAGAAATTTTCTCCTCTTCCCCAAGAGTGCAGGCAGAGTCAGAAAGCACAGAGCTGCTGCTTGAAGACTGGCTTAATGTTTCTGTTTCTCCCGAAGGTGTTTGGATTAATGTTCTTTTGATTTGCATTTACTTAATTTTTTTAATATGGTATTTCAGTGCCAGTTCAAAAATTTCTGTGAATGCTGGGGGTGGGGAATGGAAAGCGAGAAGATCCATGGTATTTTCTCTCCTGGCTTTCTGGTCTGCTCTTACGTTTTTCAAAAAGGAACTAAGGAAAAGCCCCACTGAGACCACAACAAAAGCTCTGTTGTGTTGGAGGAAATGAGGGCCTATTACTTGGATGAAATGTGTTCAGGGAGACACGGCATGCTGAAAAATCCAGTGACAGCTGAGTGACGAGAACACCCTGGTGCCTCAAAGCAGGCTTTAGCTGTTGGTTAGGAATGCATGTCCAGCTACAGCACTAGTCACACCATGCCTCACGATCCCCATCACCAGGCACACACAACATGCAGCTTGATGATCAAACCCTTTACCATGAAAACACTCCTGTGAGAGCTTGTCTCAAAATGGGGATTAAAACTTTCTTTTTCCTGCACCACTTCCTAAAGCAGGAGTTTATAGAGTAAGGTGAAGCCAGACACAGGTTCTGTTTGTCATAAAACCAGGGTTGTAACGTGATTTAGCAACAACCCTTTACTAGAGATACTGGTTCCTATATGCTGCAAAACTTCTTTGGTTTGTTACCATGTCTCCAAGGCAGAAACAACAGTCCTTCACATCTGTCAGCACTCGCCTTGGAGGTGCACTACAAAACTACTCAGTGAGCAAAAACCTAGATCCTTCATTACAGATTTTTCCTACACCTCGACACTCGGCTGGGAAATAGAATATCCAGGACCACAGTACCTGTATTTGTGTTTTCTTGGGCTTCTTCTTCTGTCTTTGCTATTGTGATAGTAGGGACAGGCGTAACCCTGGCGACAGAGACGGGGCGGTTTCTTACATTGCTCTGTCTTGTAATTTCCCAACACATATGTTGTATCTGCAAAAGAAGCAACCAGTTAGTAGATGACCATAACCTGCATTTACTACGCAGAAGTTTTTGACAGGAGCGTACTTCCTAAATGCCAGACTTGCACAGCCCCTGCAGACCCTCAGTGACACTCACCTTGCCACCTTGGCTCCTCACTGAGTATTTTCTCTATCATAGCATGGCTAGCAGCGACTGCAGATTGACCCTCTATGCCACCTTCTGATGTAGTCTGACCGTTCTGCAAAGCCTCCATCGCCTGAAGCTCCCTTCAAGGACAGAGATAAATGAATATACAGACTGAGCTTGATGAAGAGACAAATGCATATAAAAACTGATGTACAGGAATGTTGTAACAATTCCTAAGTTGGTGTATTTTGTCAGAACGTCTTTAATTGAATAGCAACTGCAAAACATATTCTTCATTCCTTGGAAAGTCTAGATGTGTTGTTTTGACACATCACCTCCCCATCAGGCTCCAAACCACAGTACAACTAGTTTAAAGTGTACTCCCTTCCTCCATTTTGAGTATCCTCCCTGGAGATTTTGTAGATTTACCTTATCTCTAAGAATTTCACACCGAAGCATCACTATCCTTCAATCATCTAACCTGATCTGAGTCCATAAATTACCCTTTTGACACAGAGCCTGAAACTCTACTAACCTGATGTCATACACCGGAGAGCGTAGGTCATGGGGCCCATGAGCAAACGCACAGTGGACTCCATTCTTTGTGCAGTTTCCCTTGGAGTCTGTCTCATGAATGCAGATTCCAGTTTTGTAGTAGCGCAAGTGATACCTTCGCTCTGTGTCTCCAGTAGTTCTATGCAAGAAGGGACACCTGCGGTACAGAAGGAGGGGAAGAACAGCCAAAGGTTAGTCACACGGGTGATGGACTCACCACCACCAGAAGACGTACTGCTGACACGGGATGGTGCAGTTCACAACACCGTTGCTAGTTCTGCCCCTTCTCTTGTAAGGTGCCTTCCAAAGCTATACAGACTCCCTAAACCTGTCACTACAGAGTATACAATAGTCTCCCTTCCAAAAAAACAACTGGATTATTAAGCTAGTTATTCTAGTTTAGTGACTGCAGGGATCTGGAAAAGAGCAAGGACACTGTCAAGGTATTCTGATGTACTAGCCATGATTGAAGGGACATCACATGGCACATGCCATTTCCTCAGCAGCCCATCTAGACTCCGTGCTGTTACTGTTTCCTGCTGATGTATAGGGCTGCAACACTATCTACAGCCAGATGCATCCTTTATGCAGAGCACAGAACACGAAAGAAAATTACAATACTACCACTTAAGCTGATGTTTTGTTTCCCCTTGATGTTTTGTTTCCCCTCTTAGGCTGAAAAAGAGCAATCTACACTGAGAAATGAGAAATAAGATTAACAAACTAAGAACAGGTAGTTTAGAAACTACAGCACCAAACTATAAATACAAACCAGCAAAGAGTTGTAAGATGGCAACAGTTTTCATTCACTGACTTTGAGCCAGAAATGAACCAGTGATCTAGAAGCCAAAGGCCCCAAATATCCCATATTTCCAGTCCCTTCAAGTTCTCTTCTAACAAGGAAGAAACTATTGAAATTGAGGCCTCAGGCTAGGGGATTACTCCATTCTGCTGTAGTCACAAGATCTCTACTTAATTGGGTAAAAAATACTGTTTTCCTGATAAATAGCATTTTTCTCTGTGTGTTTATACTGGCACTACAAAAGGAAACTGAAATTCCATCTGTCTGTAGCATCTCTATATAAAATACTCCCTATATTTGACCACAGTTTGGCTACCGTATCTGTCACGTGGCTAAAGTTAAATTGCCGAGTTAACTCTTTAATTGCTGAAACCTGCTACACGCACAGCAGAAACACTTGCATCTCTGCTCCAGTTAAACTTACCACAGTCACAGAGAGACAATTCCCAATAAAATAAACTCCTCCTCCTGTTGTCTTGTTCTGAGTGCCTGTCATTTCCCTACTGGCTTCTTAAAAAGTTCAGGAAGACAAAGTACACTGTCAAGTAACTGATATGATTTAGAAAGCTGAGGATGTATAGTTCAGGGGGCAGACTAGAAGACAAAGCTTCTCCTCTTTCAGCAATCTGTTAAAAACCAAGCTGCCCTGCTAGTAAGCAAGAGCTATTTTACAATCATGGGCTTGGGGGACCAGTGTCAGTGACCTGTTTTTCACACCTTGACTTTGCTGAAGATGCCACAGCTCTCGAGGACAGTGGACAATGTGAGAGCTGAATTCCCATTTAAGTCACCCTTAGTATCATCTCTGCAGCATGCCTGGAGCGCCTGGGCTGCTAGTACAGTTTTTACATCTGTTCACATGTTATGTATGTTTCAAAGCTGCTTTACTGCTGACTTGCTTCACCTCCACAAGAACTGGCTGGAATCATCACCTGGACTGATCCCAAAAGCCTAATGCCTGAAAAGCAGGGTACAGTCTTTACTTACTCATCTCCTTCTGGGCAGATTCCTGTGGTCTCGTCATACTTGGTACAGTAAATGTCAGGGCTGTAGTTAAATGTACCATCCCGACGGCGGATAGATCTGCGACGACGCTGGTTTACAAAGTGCCAGTGGAAGCAAGTGTAGGGCCGGTGCTGAGTGCACTTGTGCTGCACGAAAAGAGGGCACTGCTCCGTGCGGAACTCCTTCAGGTAACTGCAGGCAGAAATCCAACAGCAGATTAGGACCAGGACACTGCTCAGAGGCAATATCTAATCACCCTGCAGAGTTCAGGCCAAGCCGAGCCACATCCATCACAGAGATGCCATGGCTGTCCTTCCCACACCCTCCCATGCTCTCACTCTCAATAATGGAGGCTGGAAGCTGGTTATCTGTAATAGGAAGATTGGAGTTACCAGGCCAGTTATACACAAATAACATTGCTAATGATAGCTGAAATCACTTTCTATTGTGCCTTTGGTATCGTTTTGAAGAGGCTTTTCATGACTTTAGAAAATAGTTTGTAAGAAAAATAGATCTCTTAAGTATCCATTTCTATCTCTAAATTTGAGACCTGTCTGGGCAAAGAGAGGTTTCCTTCCTAAAAGATGTACGCTCCGTTAAAAAAACAACGCCACAAAACCCCAAGTAAAATACACTTCTTTGTAAACGTGTTTAAAGCTTCAAGTTACTGAGAAAGATTCCAAAAGACTCTTTCATGCCTTGTCCTCCTGATTTAACTCTGTTTCTTCAGTACATGGTCAGCTATGAAATTAAAATGAATCAATTTTTCTCTTGCAATTTCATGATTTCAGGACTCGAGTCTTGAAAAGCAGGGTAGCTATCCTCAAACTCCTGCATGTTTATGTCACTTTATTTTAATATGTAATACTCTGAAAGTACTTGTCTTTTATCCTGAGAACTAAAGAAGTCACAAGCTTTTATTTGTGACACTAATAACAGTCTCTAAACCCAGATTGTAGAGGATTACAAAATGGTTTAGATCAACATAATGATCTGACTGTGATCTGTGTGTAGGTGCTTACAAAATCCATGCTGCCTGAAACACTAGCTGCCCTGTATTTATAGGGAACATATGAACAGTTCGAGTCGCCCAGACCCAAATCCCTCCGGGTTTGGTCACAGAGACGCCCCCCAAGAGCGGCACAGACGGCGCAGAGCTGGCAGACGTGGGGTAACTCCCTCCCACAAACAGCCACATTCTGGTCTGTTACATTTAGAGATCAGTTTAAACAGTGAGTAACAAAATTTGTCAATCAAAATAGAAATGCTAGTATTCTGCTGGAAGCAACAGGATGATATAACAGCAAATATGGACTCATTTTAAATGGCATACATACTCTAAGGAAACAAAATGGGGTACAGGAATTTGCCAAGTATTCATTCCTGTATTAGAAGATCGTTCTATCATGTCTCTAAATAAATGGAAAGATGTCTGATGCCCAAATATGTACTTATAGATAATACATGCTAGTTTCATTCTGAAAGCAACATCTGTAAATAAAGCCTTCTTCCCTCTTTACCCCTGGCTGAAGAGAAAGCCTCAGGACAACACACAAATTCAACCAAAGTGGTTTTATTTGTTTGCTGTGAAGAGAGACTATCACTGGCAAGAGCTTTCCTACATTGGATTTTGCAAGCATGAAAGGATAAAGCTTCTCCTCCTCTTCAGCCTCGAAATACGAGACACTTGCAGGTTCCACTGCTTTGGATCCAGGAACACTGGGAGAGCCTCCTCAGCCGGCTCTAAGCCCTCTTCCACGCAAGCCCATCTGTCCCCTGCAATCCAACCTGGCTGCACAGTATCTGCACTGGGGCCCAAGGCTTAACATCAGAAAAACCGGAGCCAGCATGCAGAAACAGGCCCATTTGAAGTAGGTAAGGGCTAACAACATCACTTTGTTCCTTTTCACTTTTAAAAAGCCGGCTCCATTCAAACAGAGATATCTGCTCCAACCACAGCAGCAATTCATCTGAAAACTGAACGCCACAATAAAATTAATCTGTTCTTGAAAAGCTTTCTAAGCTCTTGGGCCAAGTACAGTTGTTAAAGGTGGAATTCTACAGATTATTTTATCAGCACACTAATAAGACTTCGAACAAAAGTGACTAACAACATTTAGGCTGGAAAGTGAATTAAGTAAACTTAAATAGCATGATACTTTGACTGCCATCCAGACATACTCCAGAGTCACCAACCAGCCCCTTCCACTCCACATACATCCCCATGTACACCCTGGAGACAGGAGGTTTATGTTACTCCCATTTTACATATGGAGAAACAGCAGAACAGTGGGCTGTGCATCCTCACCAGTGTCATACAACAATCGGAGTCAGATACAGAAACCAAAGGCATTTAAACTCCTCAGTCTTCACTCATGTGAGTCCTCGGCTTAATCTGAAGAACAGGATCCTGAACCTCTTCAATGCTCTGTAAATTAAGGGGAGGTATCAGGCCTGCACAACTTGGGTTTCAAGCCCAGCCTTGAGGACCTGTAGTGACAGGCATGTATGAAACACTGTTAGAAACCCTAAAATCTAATAACTGCATGATTGATCCAGCCAAAAAAGCTTCTCTTTAGCAGGAGAGTTTAAAACTACACACACTGACTAGGGAGTTCAGTCTCTTGAGTGTCAATTGTTGCTGAAGAGCATTTGAAAATTAACTGCATTTCATGATTGGCTAAACTCCCTGGAGAAACATTTATTATAATGTAAATGAGAGATAATTACATAAGTAAATGGTTCACCTGAAGAGTGTTTAACACCTAACTTGTTTCATCAGAAACTCATTCTTTAATGCTATTAAATAAATGATTTCTCTCTTCATTTCAAAGCAAGTCCTGCAAACAGGTACCACTGCCCTCCACACAACACATTAACTGTGCATGATCACCTCCAACATAGACCAAATAGAGGAAAAGGAGAATTGTCACATTAACTCAGTCATTTCAACCCTTTCAATCACTGCTTTGTGTTTCTCTTTTTTTTTTCCCAAGCCACTACAACATTTTAAATCACCCTCCTACTCAATAGCATGAATGGTAAATTGCCTTATAGTCCTGTATTTTCTTGATCCATGGAAGTGAGTTTTGGCTCCTCTGGGAGAACATGGACCACTCAACCAGCCACTCTGTATTAAAATATATGAAAGGCATCTAAACCACATGTGTTTTGGGAACACGGAAAGGATATGCAGACCGCACAACCTCAACGTGATGGCTCACAAAGCAGAAAGCTGTTAATATTTCAGTAGTCTTTTTGCAAAGGCTCTGAGCAGAAACACAGAAAACACTGATGATAGATGCTTCTGGTGTCAATGGTCTCTATAAATTTTTTTCCCAGAACAGCTGAGAAAAAGGATTTTTTCAACAACCCTTGAAACTGAAAACATGTTGATAACTGGTACACATTTCACAGCATGTCAGCCAAATGCTGTGTCCATACAGGAAGAGGAAATCCAGCAACAATAACTTGCATTTCTCAACTCCTCTCTAAAGATCTCAGGAAACTCTACAGCCCCCACATGAGGGGAAGAATTATTACCCCCAGTTTATACAGGAGTTACTTCTATATTTATTTAAAAAAACCCAAACCCATGAAGCTGATCATTCAATATTGGTCTGCTTTACATGTACTTTCTTTGGTATACACATATATTTTCCAAGCCATATAATTTTTATATGTGGAAAGCATGTAGCATGGTGGTCTTCCAATAATACATTAACATCAGTGCCTGAATTCCTGGAGGAAATGTTATAATTTATGAGTCCTACTAAACAAAGACAAATGCAATTATAAACAACTCGGACAAGACCAGCCAGAACAATGCAGATCAAAGTCCCCCGGCTGAGCTGAACTCGCAGCCGAACAGGATGGACACTACTAGAAATGAAAGCTTATTTCACTAGGAAGATAAAAGGAGAGGTTCTTAGACTAGCTTTGGGAGCTCCCACAGATCAACAGTAGCTGTAAAGTATTAGAAAAAACACAGTGCTACTTTGCAGAAATTACACTTCCTCTGGGGTGGGATGTGGGAGGGGTCAGTAACTATCCTCTGCATGAATTTACACTAGCAGGGGAACTGCTTTCTGTCTTTAACTGCTAGTAGCAGCTCGATTCCCCAGGGCAGCAAGTGTTTACATCTGCAGCTAGTAATTGCAAACTTGTTCCCCCTCTGCCTCAGAGGGATGGAGCAGCAACCTGCTTTGGGATCTGCAGGAAGAAAGAGTAGTGGGATGAGAGGAAGAAAAAAACACCCAAATTTTTTAAAAATTCTATTTCCAAACACCAACATCACAAAAAAAAAAACAAACCCAAAATATCAAAAAGGAAGAATAGAAAAAAGAAACTAAGAAGAAATTCTAATCTAGAAGCTTCATTTTTACTCTCAACAATTGCAGCCTTGTCCTGGTCGCATTCACTGCCTGCTGCTGGTACATAAATGGCAGCTTTACTGGTTTGCCTCTGCTTTCACCCAGTGTGCTCAAGCCAGGAGGATACCTGCATCCGCACTGTGCTGGGGCTGGAGACTTCCTGCCAGACCTGACTATGTCATGCATGCAGCGGCATGAGCTCAATTCAGGAAAATGTGCTGGTAATGCACGAAGACAGCTGAGCTCTAAATTCCTTACCCAAAGCTCCCTGAAATCACTGGAAGGAGCACACTGACGCCAAGAGAGAAGTCTCTGCTTTGTAACAGATGGATCAGGAAGACCTTGGAGAGAAACAGTACTGAGAAGCATAGAAAGGAAAGGATTAAAACGAACTCTTCCAAGGCGCTGTTGCTCCTGTAACGCAAAGACAGGCCCTCCTTTGCTTTCAACAGCCACTGATTTGAAAGCCTGACATATGCCCCAAGATGAGCTCCTCTCCTTTGCAGTCCTCCTTGCTCCTCCCAGTCTATCCCCTTTCTGCCAAAATTCCTTTCAAGTCCAAAGAGAGCACAGAGGCTCATAAACAGGATCCACTACTTCTGCAGAACTATTTTGAGAAAACCATTAGGTAATTGTTGGGATAATCCCAACTAAGACACCATAAAGGTGTCACAGTAGTGAGATCTAACACCACTGTCATCTAGTTTTCCCATGTATGTGGGTGGGTGGGTGTTTACACCCATGAAACTATGCAGTAGTAGTACTACAGAGTACCCTTAGTAAAGGCACACATGAGTGGTGCTAGTGCTGTTTATGTGGTGTTAGACCAGCATAAACCATGGACACCTTTCACAACAGTGGGCAGGTCCCCAGTCAAAGCACAGGCTGCTGTGAGAGTGGCTCCATCCCCATAGCTGTTCCTCCAGTAGAAGCAGCTAACCCAGAGGAGGGCCACATCCAGCCAGCGCAGGTCTGATCCTTTTTGGAAAGCCCAGCCCGGCGCAGACACTTTGTTATCAGCACTAATGTTAGGAATTAGTAGTTCAGGACTGTGCAAAGATCCTCAGCACTAGCTACTGTCCAAAAGAGCCCACAAAGGTAAATCTAACCAAGAAATCTGCAAATAAGTTGTTTGTGAAGGGGTGGAGTTTTTTAAACCAGGGATTCAGTTCCTGAAAAAATTTTAGATATCAGGAAGAAAATGCTTGTCTGCCATTGCCATTTTAGTTTTGTGCCTTCTCTCAGCAAAGGATCATACTGGCTAAGACACAATTTTACTGGCATAAAAGTACATGGGAATGCTGGAGGCTTTTGCTGGCACTTTCATACCAGTCATATCCTGCTGGGACATGAGCCCACGGACCCCTTTGTGAAGTTTCAGGTGGTCCCCAGTTCACCCTGCTTGCAGAGAGACATCCTTCCTGAACATTGCAGTCTCAATGACAGAGGTTACTGCTCTCAGCTGCTCATCAGCTTTCCTTTGCTGGAAGCTCCTACTGACACTGATAGCAGGCTGGAGAAAGTTTTCCTAATCCAGTTTAGGAGAAAATATTAAAAATTATAAAAATCCCACCAGCTTTGCTTTAAAGTTTAAATTCGTGGTTTGAGCGGATAAAATTATGTGAAGTAAACCCGGGTGTGCTTACCCAACAGACTGCCTGGGCAGCACTGCAAAACCTAGGAGAAAAATACCTAACTGTGGATATAGACGTTTCTATATCAAAAATGCTTATCTCTTGAAAATCTTTTCAAAACGGCTATTTTCATCTCAAGCTCAAAGAGCCACCCCAACACAAGAGGAAAAGAGCTGTCCATATTTAATCAGCTCTCTAAATTCATTTCACCCTCATAAAATTTTATTGCAAAAGATGATATCAGACACACTTTAAGTAAGAAACCCATGACTCAATTATTTTCTTTTACTGAACTGTGGTATTCAAATTGAAATGACTCAGTAGTGCATGACAGAATCTAGTTTTTCCAACAGGATACTCAATAAAAATCCTACTAATGCACCTTTCTTTTAATGTATCATTACTGAGAGAGCAAACCCATGATATGCAGCTCTGACATTGTTACGAAGTTTTCTGCTCTTAGGGCAAAGAAGCTGTTCCAGAATAACAGGGGCAAAAAATGGTGGAGTGGGAGGAGATTTAAAAACAGCATCATTCCAAAATAATTAATCCAGAATGGATACTCTGGAACAGCTATTTAATTTATCTTTGTAGACAATTCCCTGTAACGCCCTTACATATCTCCTATACCTCTTAGTAAATCAACAAGGCTACCAAAGGCTTGGCTTTTTAAGGAATCCCTCAGTGTAGTGAGGGGTTCGGCAGGTTGCCTACGTTGGGGCTTTTACTGCTCCCATCCACCACGGAGTCCAACCCCGTGGGTTGTTATCAGACCCATGGGGTCTGTTATCAAGCATTCCCAGGCATCTTCTAAGATGCTGGCATTTCAATGTAAAGCAAGTTTCCTGACAGAGAGCAAAGCGCTTGACTCTCAAGATTTCCTGGGATTTGGGAGGAAAAAGAAGTGACCAACCTAACTTTATAGGCAATGAAATCCCTCAACCTATAGCTGCAAACTACCACAGCCTGTTTACAGCCTGCCTAAACCTCTGCAAGGAAACGTTCAGTATCCTTCTAATAAAAGCAGTATTTAAGTCTGTTTCAATAAACACCATTTTTTACTTACTGGCAAATGTAATCTAATACTGAAACAGAGCCTCACAGGAACCATTGCTGAGTATCGAACAGGAATGCTTTCAGTAGCTATCTAGAAGGTTTTTATCATGATTTCAGGAAAAGTTCTAACCAGTTCTCTACCAGTAATCTTTACCAGTTGCTGTGGCTCACTGCTATTGGATATTTCCTCATTTTCCATATTTAATGGTATTTTTCTATATAACCCCAGAGACTTAACCAAATCCTCACACTTCAGATCAAGAGGAGCTTTTCAACACACCATGCATTGCTTGCCACGAAATGCAAACGTGTGTCTCTTGGTATACCCATCTCAACAACTATCAGTCTGTCTGCCCTTCCATACCCTCAACAGCCAGGTGCAGTTTTCTAAGCCTTGAAAAGATTAGAAAGCATTTAAACCTCAAAGAAAAATATATGGAGCGCTTTATAAAAACAAAAGGCTGACTGTGAATGTGGGGAAGAAGAAAAGGATGAGGAAAGAGTTTCAGTAAGCTCACATCTGTCAAGAAGATAGACTTCACATGCCTCAGTGTTTTCTTTATCACCTAAATAAATTGAACCATCAACTGGAAAAAGGTCACACAGCAGACAGCACTGTGTGATTTTAAAGCTGTTAGATTTCCTTTTCTCCATTAGAGCTTGACAATAATGTCAGTCTAAGGGCAAATAAAGAAAGTGAGAGCTGGAGAGACTTATTACAGATGCATGGAGTTGGGCTTGTTTGGTTGTGGAGGGATTTTTTTTGTTTGTTTTCAGAGTTCACATAACTCATTGTGTACCTTAGTGATCAAAAAGGCAACTCACATCCATAGCCCACAGCTCCCCCACTTTTTGCTACGGAAACAGGTAGGCAGGCACTCACAAGTTTTCCTTCTTCTAGGCATTTTAGCAAGTAAAATTGAGCTAGAAGCTTCCAAATAAATACTAATGGATAGCATGTCCCGCAGAAGCTAAAGCACAAACTGCTGGATTACAGAAAACTCAAGGGTAACACACCAGCAAGTACAACAGTCATAGTGAACTGTAACTGGATCACTACTGTAACTCTATTTCTGGATTTCAAAGCAGATCATGAGGTGGAGCCGCGATGAAAGAACTGTCTAGTACCCATACTTTATAGATAAGAACATTAACTGAGCGACGGCAAAAGTCCAAGCTAAAAATAACATGTGTTGGCAACTATCAGAAATGATTGGGACATTTTTCAATGAAAAGACAAACATCAGACACAAACAGTTGTGTCTTGTCTATACTGAAAAACTAAGGCAAAACAAAGAGAGACACTACAGGATGGTGCCAGCCCATCACGGGAAGCCAGCCTTGCACCAGTTTCCAGAGTTATAGTGAACATAGCTTTGTATTGAGCGAAAGGCTGTAGCTAAGCTCCGTCTTAATGAGGAAAGAAAAAAATTGACGCTCTCACATTGGAGTTAGCTCAATAGAAGGAACATTTATCGCATTTGTGAACAGCCAGGACACAAGCTCTACTCACTCACTAGTGTGTTGCGGTCGGCAGGTGTCAGGGGAAAGAGGTGCTTGCTCAGACCTCCCTAGAGCTGTGCATCCCATCCCTTAGCACTAGCACACACGGAGTTGTGTCATTTGAACTCAACAAATGAAACAGTCTGAGTCAATTTTTTGGCAGTGTGCTCCCTTTAAAAAGCAAAATCTTCTTGTGTCAGTGGACCGTGAAATCTGTATGACCTAGCCACACTAAAAAAAACCATTCTAAACATAAGTGTTTGCTTGTGCAGAGCTTTCACCTTTGTAATTAAAACAATCCAAGCAGGGGCATGGCACTACATTTCAGAGATGTTTCCTTAAAAGCTGTTCAGCAAGATCCAGAACACTGCAAAGCTTTTAGTTTACATTTACATTTCCTTGAGTTTGATCTCTTTTTTTCCCCCAGATTAGTTGGCTGTGAATATGTATTACTTGACACGACCTCAAAACTAACTAAGCGTTTAGACAGTTCGTGCAATGTTTTAAAAACACAGCCAATTTCTTCCAAGTTGAAATGACATATTTTTGATCTGATGCTGCTAGTTTACATAAACAAGAGAGCTGTGCCTAAAGTACACCTTGCTGTTTTCAAACACGAACCTCCCCCAACACAGCCAACCCTCCTCGCTCTGGGGCTCGGTTTTTCCTTTACAGAACTCTTTAGCAGAACTCCTTTACAGCAGCTGTAAGTGACAAGTGGATGAATCATAAAACGGACCATATTGAAGTAATTATTTTTCAATAACATCTGGGTTGAGCCTAACTGTTTCAGTGAAAATACCAGGACTTGTTGGACCCAGACAGCTGCACACTGTTGAAGGTTTAGACCTGGTTTAGTTGTCAGCACAGTATATCAACATGTGCTTCAATACCAGAAGTATTTTATTACTAATTATTTCCTAAAAAAACCCGCCAAAAAAACCATCCACAGACTCTTCTATTATGGTCATTTATTCTGCTTCTATTCAGGTAGGTTTCCTGCGTCATATTAACAGGATCAGGTAGACGAAGCAGCTTTATCCCAGCAATAGTGTTTGGAGCCTCAGACACGTGGATAATGTCTGCAGAAAGGCAGAGTTCAAGTGGAGATAATATGCATCAGGTTTGCAGCACTGGATTGCAGTGAGTTAAGGTCTGAATAATACACTGATGTCCTGTGCTGTAAAAATTCAAGTTTCAGCTTCCAGTAAAGTTTTTCCACATTGTATTTCTACCACCAGCGATTCAGGCACCAACAAAGCCTACCCAGGGCTAGCAACTGTAGAGACACTATGAAAGCTGGGAACAGGGCTGGGCTGTTTTAAAACTTGTGTTACTCACTCTGCTAGTTCCCTAAAACAAAACATCCCACATACAAGAATTCATAAAGGCTAATTCAGAAAAATATTATTTCCATACAACCCATTACATATCTCAGGGTGTCAGTTACAGATTTTTATAAGCATTTTTAGGCAGCTAACCTTCAACATCAGGTCATTAAAGAGGTGCTTCAGAAGTAGAGCACAATGACCTTCCCTCTCCTGACCACACCAAGAACCCTCAGGATTTAATAAGAGCTCACAGGCCAATTGCAGTTCCAAACTCACAACAGTTCTACAACAGTATGTGAACTGCTTGAAGGTCTATACTTACGCTGGACCAAAACTAGAAAACTAAAACTCTGCAAGAAATGACAGCTCTACAGTGCTCTCATCCAGACCAATCGACATTTGAAAATTAAACCGCATCTGCTTCTTCTCAGGTTAAATGCCATCCAGATTCACAGCAGCAGCCTCTTTGGAAAGGCTTGCATTTGTGAACAGACATTTTCTGTGTTGAGTTTGAAACAAAATAGTGATTATCTAACAAGCATGAACGTGCATCCCACAACACATGTGCCAGCACAAAGATAAAAGCAAACTCTTACTGGTTGATTTTGAAGTATCAATGTTAGCCATTCAATCCATTTTCTTTTCCGTTCAACACTCGAATCAGACTTCATCCGTGTCTCATATGGCCCAGCAGATTCTTTTGACGCTCCATAAATAGGCACACCTACACACATAGACTAGTCCAAAGCAGCAGCACTGTATGATCCCATACAGGGGGTCATACCCCAAACAGGTACACTGACATCAAGATGTACACTAGGACTCCACCAAGGGACAAGCAGTCCAACCCCAGGCTATACTACAACTTCATTTTCTATTTTGACTGATCAATACATGAATAAATCTGGTGGCACTCTCGAGATACTTTAACTGTACAGATATCATGTTGTTGTCATGTTGTAAAGCTGCACAATTGCCCTGGGGCATCTGCCGGTTTTACTTCTGCTGATGGGAATAGTTAATGAAAGCTCACAGTCCACTGAAAATCAGTGGAGAAAAATCACCTCTGAGTACATTGGGTGTGGAGTGACAGCTTCGTTTTGAACTGTGGTGACATGCTGAAGATGAAGGCTAAGAAGTAAAATAATACTGACTTTAATTAAATCAGATTTTTGCAGGTATTCATCAGGTAGATTTTCAGGAAACTGTTTTCCTTTCCATATGTGCACCACTGCTTATTCATCTAAAGAAATTTGGAGCATATGATGATAAAAAGCAATCCAGCCTTAATTTTATAACTGTAATTAATAGTGCCATCATTCTGAATAAGCCAAAATGCTCTACTGAAATGTATTTGCGATTTTTGACCAACAGACAGCTCGGGACGGCCTGAGATTTTTCTTGTCTGACACAAACCTGGTACAAGTTTCTCTTCTGCCAGTGTTCTGCCAACAATATTCAATTAAACAGCTCTGACTTTTAATAAGAGACAAGGATCAGGCCAGCACCAAGCATTTCCTTGAGCTAGCATTTCTATTGCCATCACTACATCTGGGCACCTAAAGCTGAAGTATTTCTTTCAACAAAACCCCAGAATTTTTCTTGTTTTAGCAATAACCTTCTATACCTCAGTGAACACTACGGCACAGTGAAGGTGTGCGAGTCAGAAGATGGCCTGCAACAAAGCTAAGAAGAGAAAAAAATTGTTTGTATTCCTTTTAAAGGAGCATTCATTCCACCTGATATTTCAAATGTCAAACTGGTATTAACTGTATTAAGCACTGATCAAAATACACAAGACAGAGATTGCTGAGAAAATTATCACAAGCATCTGAATTGGCTGTCATCACTAGGTGGAGTTTGAGAAAGTAAGAGCCGTCAGCATCTTCCTATGTACCCTTCTGGTGAGGCTTTGTATTTTTGATTGCCCTAATACAAAAGACAAACTATCTCTCAATAAAGCAGAGAAAAGAGCTAGCTAAGAAATTGCCCTTCCTTCACAGCCTGCTGGCACATAACCATTCATTAATTGGGGACACAGGGGGATCTGCTGGCTGGCCCCTCACAAAGCTTTCAGTGACAACTTTGTACCCGATTTGCAAGCGATGTGCTGAAAGTTACAAGTGCATAAAATATATAAAGTCTCTATAATATAGAAACCTCTGCCATTGTCTCCCTTTTATAGTCCACGTTTTCACCAAAATCTAGTTTAAGGAGTTTTTCAGGAGTATTTAAAGAGAAGTAACAACAATTAGACACACACAAAAAAATAAAAATTTTGAGACAGTTTAGATGTAGACGATTCCTTCGGGCAAAGGGATGGACCAGGAAACTTCTCAGCATCTCTTTCAGCCCCATTTCTTGTGCTTTCAAAAAGATTTATGAAGTTTTTAAAAAGCAAAAAGTTAACAGAAGGAAGAATCCACCACTTCAGCATCCTCTGAAACCAAACACAGCTCTTAGGGTCCTGACAAGCAAGTTCTCACGAGTCTCAATGTAGCAATTTAAGACATTATTGCTCCAGCTCTTTATTTTGCTTCTCTATCAGAAATTACAGCTCTCTGTAACGGGGTTAATAGAAGCAAACACGCGCCTGCTCTCCGGCTGCCCCAGTTCACAGCCTGGTGTATTAATACAGCCTACCAGCGACAGTTTGCTCATGCTAATATGCTACACAATCAGCATGATTAACCGATGTACTAACACATTCCCTCCTGCCACGTTGTTACAGGGACAGCAACATCCAGCAAACAGCGAGGCTGAACTGCTGTAAGGCACCACAGGAAGGTTTTCCAGAGGCCATTGGTCAGACCCTTTGGAACAAGAAGGCAGCACATTTCAGCTGCTCATAGACAAAACTGTACTCTGGTGGAAAGAACAGACCTAGAGAAAATAAAATACTGAATTCCAACAGTTTTCCTTAAAATAAAGCCATGTGATATAAAAATGAGAAGAAGTTCTGAGGATTTCTAAAAGACTTTTAATTATAATTTTGTCTGTATCTTTATTCTATATGTTTATGTAAACAACATTTAGACACTAACATAGTACTTAGTTTTAAAATAAATTTTAAAAAATAATGGAAAGAGCTGTTTTCCAAGCTGGAAGGATTCTGAATGACTGAATCCCTCTCCTCCTTCACAGAGTTTTGGATTTTTGAAATGCTGAACCTTGCCAGACCAAAACAAATTCTGAAAATGTCAAAGCAACACACAAAGCATTTCACTCTGCAGAATATTTACATGCCACCTCTAGAGCAGTTATCTGTGAATTCCCCATCACTTGTGATATCCAGACAGCCTCATTTATTAAATGCAAACATAGCAAGCAAACCACAGCTCCCGTCCCTTATGACCTCACCACACGCAGTGATCAGCGGGACAGCGCAGTCCTGTGCGCAGCCCGTACTCATGGGGTCAAACAACCCACACCACACACTCACTCACCTCTCAAGCTGCAGGCTTTCACCACTCATCCTTTTAAAAACCATTAAGTCCAAAGTGTTATTTTTCAGTGTATGTTTGGTGGTAAGCACATACTGTGAAGGCAGCTCTTCCTGTTAGCACTCCAGTACTTTTTATTTCCAACTTCCTGTAACTATTCACACTTCCTAATAACAGTTTGCGGTGGACTTGCATTCAGTGACGTTCACACAGACTTAAAAAATTGCAATAGCCACCAGCTTACCCTTGCCTGATAAGCTGACATGTACAGGTAACCACACAGCAGACAGCTGTTAAGTCCCTGGTTTAGAAATATTGACTGATTCTGTGCTTTCCTAACTATTTCCAAGTGTATTACCAAATCTGAAACCTAAAAATGCATGGGTGTGTTTGTTGTTTCTGGATTGTTTGTGGGGTTTTTTGTTTGTTTGGGTTTTTTTTGTTTAAATAACAGGGCTAGTTTCTATTTTTGTCTAAGTCCGTATCAGCTTATTGATCTAAGGGTTGCCACCAGTAAAACCAAAGCAGAATTAGGGCAATAGTTTTGTTATTTTAAAAAGATCCCATGGTTTAAAAAGAACACAAGAGGTTTCTAAAAACAACTTCAAAAGCCTGAATGCATTAGCTAGGTTGCGAAGACCACCCGATTCAAGCACATCAAAATACAATCTAACAGACAATGCAGACAAACACTAAGGGTCCGGGAAGAGCAAGCCACTTACCAAAAAAAAAGCAGCAACTCTGAAAAGATGTTAGCTATGCATCTGTTTTTTTGTTTTCTTTCCACAGACAGACTGCACACGTTTGAGACCGGACATGCCATGTTCATCCTGCCAATGATAACACACTGTCCACTGATAAGAAGATAAGGATTACTCTCTGCAACTATAGATGCCTTGAGGTGTGTTTTTTGCGTGCCAGTGGTTTTGGCTAAGAATTTAAACATTGAATTTTGAGATAAGTAAGACTGCCCATGCAAGCTTTTCATTGAAATCCAAGTCCACCTATGACCTTGCTGGATTTATTTCTCCTTCACCCGCATTTCCATCACTGTCCTCATCCGAGTTCCTATTTACAGCTGAGAAATTGCCAGACAAGACATGAAATATGCAGATACAAAAATGTCTTTGATTTAAGCTAGAACTACAGTGTTGCACCAACCTGATTTTCATCCCCACTTAAAAGTGCCCTTCACTGAAGTGCACTAGTCCTCCAACCTCCAAATGGCTGGCGTGAAACAGTTGCAAGATAAAGCTTGGGTGAGCGCAAATTGCTAACATGACAGCCTGATCAATGTACTAATCCTTCAGGAATTTCCCACAATTCCTCCCCTCTCCCGTAAAAGGGAAGACAAGGTTTTTTTGTCTTGTACCCTGGAAAGGCATAGTCACAAAGCTTATCTTGCTGTTGGACAATGGAGTACAGACATCTCATTCCAGAACTCAAGTGAGGGTACAGCCTGTGGGGATGCGGAAACCTTCAGTTTATTTACAGGATGGCTGCTCATTTTTAAGACAGGCACACTCAAGAGAATCACCTTGAGTAGTGATGGTCTGGGCTCTGCCCAATGAATCTGTCCCTCAAAAAGTTTCATCAGCTAAATCAGAATATTTTCAACACTGCTTCTCAGCAAGTGTATTCTGGATAGACTAGAACAAAGGTAGTCCTTGGGGGGTTTTATTAAATGGGCTAATTTATCTTCACCCAAACATCTGCTTTCCTGCAGTTATTAAACTGCCTGGCTTCCAGGTGAATGCACAGCAAACAAAGGACCGCTCCACTTTCACTCACCTGAACTCTGCCAGTTCATTGAACACCCGAGCAGTGGATACAATATTTACAACTCCCAATTATAGTCCAGTCTGACCAAAAACCAAGAACTGAATGGACAGACTGTACCAAAACAAAACTACACCATAATACTTGCTGCTATGTACAACTCCAAGCGTCTGATCTCTTGCTTTCAGTTTCTTTGAACTTGGCCTCAATCCACATTTGTAGATAACACATTAAAGACAGCGATAGAGGCATACAGAAATAACCGTGCCAGCTAGAGCTCAGAAACGCTGCAAAGTCGATACTTGGTTGAGGTTTGACAGAGCATACCCTAACCAAATCCACTTCCCACTATGAGCAATCAACTAACCCTGCACAGCACATCACCCAAAGCAGATCAAAGCCGCGTCAGCCTGCGGGTACCCCAGAAACAAGCCCACCTCACCCTTTTGTTCCGATGAACACACCAAACTCGTCCCACTACGGGAGCCACGAGAATCACGAGGAACAGCAATCTCTAATCCAGCGACCCAAAGAGAACACCCCAACTGCAGTTGTTGAGTTTTTCATTACTCGCTTGAATTCTACAAAGGGAGTTACCAGATCCCCAGAGAAGAAATATGCTGTTCATAATTAAACAGCAAAGTTTGGCATATACCACAATGACTTGGTCTCCAGGAGGACCTAGCAACACACTATGACTCTTACCAAGGACATAATCAGAGGGGGTTTTTAGACTCTTCTTCCACTAGCAGACAGAGGCAAAGGTGTCAACATCACAAATTCTAATTTTTATTTTTCAGATTTTATTTTGTTGTACAACAAGAACAAGCACAAAGGCTTCCTTGAAGGACCTAGAGCTGCAGCTCAACGTACCAAAAAGTCTCATGGAATTAACACCAAGAGTTTAGAAATCGACACTAATACAGAAATTGGAACACTTCTTAACACACACAACCAAAACTTTCCAAGACAAAGATCCCCAGCACCAGATTGCTGTTCCCTGGGGACAGGCAAAGTATGCAGATAATTAAGCTTACTTTAGTTTACAACTTGTAACCTTGATGTCATTTTATGGAAACAAACTATATTTAAGGAAAAAAAAAAAAAAGGAAAAAAATATTTACATTTTAACAACATACAACTTGTTCACACGAACAACCACCAAATAAGTTCCCATATGTTATCAGACAGAGGTTTACACTATGACGTGACCTAGCGTACAAATCCAAGACTTTCAAAGTATGGCTCACAACGCGCTGTCAGCACTCTGCAGCCCCCAAACCGATCCTTCACTTATGGTTAATTCAGCTTCTCTGCAACTGTTTGCACTGAAATATTTTTAGCATCCATCTGAAAAGACGTGTTTTACCCTCTGGAAAGAAGGTAATCCTGCCACCAACTTTGCTCCACACTGTCCTGTTTGCCTCCTCTTTTTGGCTACTAGATCCCAGCCTTTCTTCTCCCCATTTGTTAAGGTTTTTCAGTTTCTTTCCTAATCTTTGATATCCTTGTTTCCACGGCTATGCTCAGGCATGTTATCATCTTGGTCTTCTTCTACCTAGTGTACATACAGTCTCTCTACCTCCTCTCCTTGCCGCCTGGGTTTTTCCCCTCTCACTTTTGACCCACTGCTTCTCCACTGTTGTCACTCCACCTTGAAGGCCAGACCCCAGGCCCTCTTTTATCACTACAGCATCATTCCCAGCAGACTCCTTCACTCCAGTTTCACCTATAAAACTGTCAAATTTTAACCGGAGTTGCTACAACCTCTGAGGCCATGACCTGGCAGCTCCCTGAAGATCACTACAGGATCTTTGGGACAAACTTAGAAGCCCGCGTTCTGCCAGAGACTTGGTATTCTCAACAGCTTGAAGGAAGAGGATGAGAAATAGGCTGCGATCCCTGCAGCAGGTCATACAGATCTGCACTTGAGTTTCCCACAGCTCTTTTTATTCCGTGTACCACAGCATGAAGACAGGGAAGAAGCCCATTGCCAACTATATGAAAACGCAAACTGAAAGACAGACCATGCTCTGAACCTGCCCCTCACTTTTCGGGTGGGGGCACCAACCCAAGTGAGAGATATGGGTAATTTGTACGACATTTTTTCTGCATATGGACAACACCCTGAAATGATAAGGGCAGGCAGTTCGGCGCACACATTTTGTTCATGAGGAGCAGCCTCAGACATTTTTCTTTAAAGGACAGGGAAGACCAGGCATTACACATTCATCGCTCACCCATCCTCAAAAACACCACTCACTCAATCCACCCCATTATCCCTACTGCCAAAGGAGATTTGAGTGTCATCACCACAACTGCTGGTCCAAACCGCTTAGCACAGACCACGTTCACACAGCACAAGCTCCAGGTCACACATCCTTGGGACGAGAGAGCAGAACAGTGTTTTTCCCCTTAGGGAAGACACATTCCAGCCATAAGTCAGAGGCAGAGGCCAATACAATAGGACTGATGCATGCTACCTCTTGGCATATATTTCCTTCGCAGAGGAATCACACCCCAGTAGTGTAAGAAGCAGGAATAGGACAAGCATTTCTCATGATTTTCCTGTAACGTTTCCCATGGGGATACTTAGCTCACACACAACACTGCCGCAAAGACACCTGCATCAACGAGGGACCCCACTGGAGCCATCTCTCGCGCACCAGTATGCAAGGTGTGCACCGTGGGGTTCCCATCTGTGGGGAGTACCACACAGCGCAGCACGTATCTCAGGCCACCTCCCTCCACAGGTGCCCGAGGAGCCCCCCAGGCCTCATCAAGAGGTGGCAGAGGGGCGGGTGTGACAGCACAGGGCAACAGGACACAATGCGCACAAGATCCCAAAGCGCCGTTTCCCCGCCTGAGGTGAGACACGCACGGGCCTGGGGGAAGGACGGACCGCCACCCCGGCGGGAGGGCACACAGGGCAGCCGGGCGCAGCTCTGACGACCGGAGCTGCCATGGCGGCCGGCCCGCCACAGGGGCCGGGGCCTCCTTACGCAGCCCCGGGGGAGGCCGGGGCCGAGGCCGAGGCGGTCGGTGCCCCGGTACCCCGGCGCATCACGGTCGGCGCGACCTGCGGGAGGGTGGTGGGGGAGGGGGAGCCGCTGATCCCCCGCCCCCTTTCTCCCCTCCCCCCTCCCCGCAGGCGGGACCCGCCGGTCCGCGCCGGCTGGGGCCGGTTCCAGCCGGTGCCGCGCGGGCGGGCGGCGGGTCTCCGTGCGCGCGTGCCGCACGCTGCCCGCTGACGTCAGGCGCGTGTTGGCGCGCGGGCGGGCGGCGGCGGGGAAGCTCTCGCTACGTACGTGTAGTGCTGCGGCTTCTCGGGCTGCGCCTGCAGCGCGCTGGCGGCGCTCGCCGGCCCGGCCGCGGCAGGGCCGCTCGCCACCGGGCCCTTGGACATGCCTCCTGCCTTCCGCTCCCGCCGCCGCCGCTACCGCCGAGGAGACCTTTATTATTCACTCTGCGCGGTCCGCACGGAGGGCGCCGCGCGCAGGCGCCGCCGCCGCCATTGCCGCCCCGGTGCGCGGGGCGGGGTGGGACTTGTAGTCCCGCCGCGCGCGCGCGCTCCGCCAACCCGGGACGCGGCGGGCGGCGGCTTCCGGCCGGCGGGACTACAGCTCCTAGAGGCGCCCCGCGGCGGCGCGGGCCGCGCTTCCGGCCGCGAGGGGCATGACGGGATTTGTAGTCCGGGGGAGGAGGGGCGGCGCGCCCGGGCGCCCCCGGCGGCGGGGCGGGATCGCACCCGCTGCGAGGTTTCGTCACCGCGGCCGGCCGCGGGGAAAGGCCCGAGGCCGGGGTCACCGCCGAGCCCCGGGGGCGGCACCGAGCACCGCCCCCCATCTTCTGCGTGTGAGGAAGGGCGCGGGGGAGGCTGGGCCAGGAGGCCCATGAGAGCAAGAGGAGTTATTTGTGGCAGGCAGCCTCGCTTCCTTCCTGTCCCCCCTTACGTCCGCCTCAGGGACTGGATGCAGGAGCATGGCGTCATGGCCCAGGGTTATTTTTGTGCTGGCATCTCTCAGTGCTCCACGGCCTTCCCCACCCACGGGACAACGCTATCCAGGAAGTGCCTGGGAATAGCACTGCAGTCCCAAGGAGGAGGAGGAGGAGGAAGGTCCAGCAAGGCACAGGGAGAACCTACCTCCAAATAGGTGACACCAAAGGCCCCTGGCTGCAGGGTCATCAGAGGATCGCGCGGGCTCCCTGTTCTCCTTGGGGAGAAATTCTCCCTCTGAAGAAGCTGTGTCCAAGGAAGCAGCTGAATTCCCATGTGAAGAGCTTCCTCCGTAAATTAACTTCTCTCCCAAGGGAGGAAATGATACGAGTTTCTTTTAATAGGACTTTGATCTCTTGGGCTCCACACAGAACCGCTTCCCTCGCTGGGATCCTCCAGCTGTGTGGTAAAGGGCAGAAAGGATTTATAAGGCAAACACCTTTTTTTAACTCTGCCAGCATGCGCGGGGTGAACGATGTTAATAATAAACTTTCGGGCCTGGTCTGTCTGCTGCCTGTGTAGCAGTTTTGGGGAGGGAAAGAACTTTTTTTATTCTTATTTATGCTGATTCAGCACCTACTGCAGTCAGGCTGGCTTTTACTGAGGTAATTTACCAGCTTATTCCTCTGCATTCGGGGAAATAAGTCACAGGATATCAACACCTCCTTATTCACCTAATAACCCTCCGCCAGAGGCTGGAGCACTATAATTATTCAGCTCATGGTCAAGTGGGACACCTTTTCATAAGTCAGTACGCATGGAGGCATTGCAGTTAATGTCTACATATACCCACTGACAGTCCCAAGATAAAATCACTCACTGATGAACCTGAAGAAAAAAAACCCTTCAATTACCAAGGAATCACACTGAAAACACCATCAACGTGCACTCTGTGTGCAGGGATTTGAAAATCACAGACTTGAAGGCTTGTTTGCTGATGTTTAATGGACAATGTGATGCCAACACCGTTTCCTCTTCCAGTTCTTTTTTGTTTCACCATCGGGACAACTCACCACACATTGCCAAGCAAAGGCAATAATGTTTAGGACAAGCCAGGTACGTGTGCCTGGGGCGCACTGACTTCCACCCTGGCCTAGGTCTTCATTAACGCCAGCTTGTTTGTTCTCCCTAGCTTTGGTGTGTATGCTTTTCCCTCAGCCCATTTCATCCAAGGGGACATACAGCTTATCTCCAGGTCTTAAAAAAGAATAAAAAAATCAAATGTATCTCTAAAATTGGAAGCGGAAGCAGCTACTACTAACAAAAGCATGGGAAAAGGAGTGTCTAAGGAGCCTCAACTCCCAGCAACAAGCATTAAGCACTGGTCTCCTGGCATTAATGACAGCGGAGGCCATACTTAAAAAATAACAAATTTGAAGGATATGCTGTTATGAGAACAGGTTTCTAGATTTCTTCTTCCTAAGTGAGAACAGCTCAGTTGCAAGAGGAATTCTTTACTTCAGACTTTCCAAAACGCATACAGTACAAACAATCCTCCACCTCCCAAGTCACTCCATGGATGCGCGGCTTTTTCTCTCTAATAAATAATCGACATGAAAATGAGGACCAGGGGCAGAGGAGATGTGCACAAGGCAACGTTCCCCCAGCAGCCCCAGCCATTGCACACGTGACAGTCCTGTCGCACCATATTGGCATCTTTGCCTGACTTACCAGAGCGGGCGGAAGAGCGAGAGACACACTCTCGACGTGCCGAACTCCCACGCCGTGGCAATCCTTGCTCTGCCCGCTGTGCTGGGTGTTGGCCTGAGAGACTTACATGTTCGGGGAGGATGCAAAACCTCGTGCAAAATCTGTGTGATTACAGCTGTGCTCCAGTTCATGCAGCTCACAGATACCTTTAGGAGCGGCGGTTAATCAGGCGTCTGTTTGTGTTTGCTGTGTATTCTGTGCACTACAACTGCGGGGCATCTGGGACCTGTTCTTCCTGATCATGGTACCTATCCCATGGGGAAAGGGACCTGCCTCCGCTCCAAGCTGTCACTGGGACCACAATAGAATAGTGATAGGTAGCAAGGTGTAACTCTTAAGGCAGCAACCTCCCCCTGAAGACTGTCTTTTGATTTGTTATTTCTCTCCCTACACGCTGACAACAGGAAACACGGATTCTGGCTTTGTACTTGGGATGAAACTTTGCAATTTGCTTGAGCGTGTGAGTTTTAACACTGCCTACAAAGTCCGTGGAATTTGGGGCGCAGAGGGGCACAGCCTCAACCTTTGCCTGCTCCCACGCTGGCTCCCGGGGCTGGCGCACAGTCCTTGGTGGCCTTCCCAGGACTCTCCCCGACTTTCTTGGGGGGTCACAGACCAGCTGGGCTGCCCGCTCCGAATCCAAGTCCGCGAGAAGCGCTCCTAGGCCGCTATAGTGATAAAGCCAGGCAAGAAACGCCGGCGGCGCTGCCAGAGCCTGTTCCCTTCCGAGGGGCTTCGCTCGGCCCCGCCGACACTCGCGACTGCGGCGGGGGGGGGGGAGGATGGGCGGGGGGGAGCGCAGACTCCGAGCGACCGGAGCCACACACCGCAGGCTCCCGTGCCTCGCCTGAGGGACGCCGCTCCCCGCGGCCTTGCTGGCTGCGGCTCCCGAGGGAGGCGGAGGCAAGGGGGGCAACGACCACGAGGACCATCGCTGGCCCCCCCGGGCGGCCCCGCGGCTTGGCCCGGCCCTCTGCCTCTCACAGCCCCCCGCCAGGCGCCTCCGCACCACACGCCAGGAAAGGCGCTTTGGGGCGGGGGCGGGTACGGGGTGGAGGGCTGGGAGGCGGCGGGGGCCGCCGGGGCCGGCCGGGGGGAGGATGCCCGGAGGAACCCGCCGCCCCGCCGCGCCCCGCCGGCGCTCGCCCCGCTCCTATTGACTTCCCATTGTGGAGCTTTGCAACAAAGGGTAGGATCCAAACCATGCCCCATTTCGTCCAATCAGGACGCAGAGCGCCCGCCATTTACCGATTGGTTCCTTCTCTCCTCACAATACCCAATCGGACGCCTACTTTAACAACCAATCAGCGGCCAGGTGTGCGCCCAATCAGCGCCGAGGAACCAGAGCACGGCCTTTGTGTCTCCACGGCGCCGGCGGAGGTCTCGGCCAATGGTACGGCGCGCTGCTTCCAGGCTTTGTGAGGTCACCGCGCCGTGTGCCGCCCCCGCTATAAAGTACGTGTCCCCGCGGCGGGGAGGGTGCAGTGTGGGGGACGTTGCGTGACGAGAGGTTGCTGGTGGGAGCAGTGCAGGCTTCGGTGCGCAGGGCTACCGGTACCGGTGCTTCCTTCTTCTCTGAGGGGTGAGTCTCAGGCTGTGAGCGCGGTTCGTGGCGGGTGGCGGTGGTGATGCGCGGCCGTTGGTGGCTTCGGTTCCTTCTAGAGTCTGGCAGGCAGGCCGGGCCTTGCCTACGTGCCCTGAGTCACGGCCGATTCCCATCCCCCACCCCAGCCCTTGGGGTGCCCTGGGAGGAAGAAAGAGGCGGCGTGACTCAGTCCGCTTCCCTCGGGGAAGGGGAGCGGCCGGGCCGCGACGTGAAGCGGGGGTGGAGGGGGAACCATGACTCCTCCTTCCCCTCCCGGGGGGGTGCCGCTGGCCGCCTGCCCGTTTCGGCGAGGGGGGAGGGTAGCTTGTCGACAACTGCTGTTTCTGGGGCTTGAGGGGATTGGAGAGGCGCTGCGTCGCTGGGCCTGGCGGACCGTGTTGGCGTGGGGATGGGGAGAGCTCTGGGCCCCGTGTCACGCGTGCCTGTCCCTTGTAGGTAAGTGAAGAAAAATGGCCCGTACAAAGCAGACCGCCCGCAAGTCCACTGGGGGGAAGGCTCCGCGCAAGCAGCTGGCCACCAAGGCGGCCCGGAAAAGCGCCCCCTCTACTGGCGGCGTTAAGAAGCCTCACCGTTACAGGTAAGGCCGCCGGTACGGCACGGCCCGGCGCTGCCGCAGCCCCTGCCCCGGTTCACCCGCTCACTTCTCCCTCCTTCAACCAGGCCGGGTACTGTCGCTCTTCGTGAGATCCGTCGTTACCAGAAGTCTACGGAGCTGCTGATCCGCAAGCTGCCCTTCCAGCGCCTGGTCAGGGAAATCGCCCAAGACTTCAAAACAGACTTGAGGTTCCAGAGTGCAGCCATCGGTGCGCTGCAGGTATAGCTTAGTGGCCTGCTGGGCCTCGGCACTCGTGATGCCGAGTTAGTTCACTGAGGGTTTCTAACGACATTTCTTCTTGTGCTCTCGAAACAGGAGGCCAGTGAAGCATATCTGGTGGGTCTGTTTGAAGATACAAACCTGTGCGCCATCCATGCCAAGAGAGTCACCATCATGCCCAAAGATATCCAGTTGGCTCGCAGGATACGGGGGGAGAGGGCTTAAGTGAAGGCTGTTTTTATGGTGTTTTGTAGTAAATTCTGTAAAATACTTTGGTTTTAATTTGTGACTTTTTTTGTAAGAAATTGTTTATAATATGTTGCATTTGTACTTAAGTCATTCCATCTTTCACTCAGGATGAATGCTAAAAGTGACTGTTCACATAAACCTCAGTGATGTGAGCCTTGTTGCTCAGGAGTGACAAGTTGCTAATATGCAGAAGGGATGGGTGATCTTTCTTGCTTCTCATGCATGTTTCTGTATGTTAATGACTTGTTGGGTAGCTAAACTTGTAAGGTACTAGAATTGATATAAATGTGTACAGGGTCCTTTTGCAATAAAACTGGTTATGACTTGATCCAAGTGTTTAACAATTGGGGCTGTTAGTCTGACCATACATCACTGTGATCAAATGTGGACTTTTTCAGAGGGTAAAACTACAAGTCTTAACCACAGTGTAACTTACAGTTTCCTAAAAACGTAAACCTGGCAGCTATAGAATACACTATGTGCATTTATAATAGCTATTTTATATATTGTAGTGTCAACATTTTTAAATTAAATGTTTTACATTCACATGTTGAGGAGTCTTTGTCATTTGGTTTGCATGGGCTTGAAGCAGCTTCCTCCTGGCTCTGAGAGGTTAGCAGTTGGCTCCTGTCACCCCAGTCTGCTGCTCTGGCAACTTAATTTTTGGTCAACAGCCTGGAGAACTTGCCCTGGCCCCCCTACCTGAGCTTTTTGGAGGCTTTGTGCAGGTTGAGTCATTGTTCTTGGCCAGAGCTGAGCCCTGCAGCTGCAGGGGAGGAATAGCCTGATGTGCCTGGGCAGCAGTCCTCAGGGAGGGTTTTTGGGTTGGTTTTTTTTTTTGAGAATTAACTGCTTATTAGACTACTCTTGAGCTAAGCTTTTTCTCACTTCCAGGGGAAGAAAAAGGATCTGAGGAAGAAAACAGGCCTGCCTATTCTGGGATGGGGCTGAGAGCCCAACTCCCAGTGACAGCAGCAGCTAATTGCAGGGCCTGAGTGCAAACTGCTGGTTTCCCATCTAAGTTTCTGATGAAATAGGATTGTACCCTAAACCTTCCACCCAGGCTAGTGTTCTCAGCAGTACTTAGCGAGGTTGTGGTAGAGGGAAGCTGCTCAGACAGCACCCAAAAGTGGTAATTAACATCTAAATTGAAGTGTAAGAGCTGAGGAGGATGGGTCTCAAAGAACAGGCTCCATGACTCAGGCTGGCACGGAAGCAGCTGGGCAAGCCAGTTGTGATTTATTTCAGGGAAGTTAATGCTGCAGCAGGAACAGCAATGGTTTGTACCAGAGAGTGCTGGCTGGCTGTGCAGTTGTTTGACAAGATATGTTGGCAGCATAGACCAGCAAGTGCTTCTACAGCCTGAAGCCATCCGGGCTGCATTGCTCAGGGTGCTGTAGCCAGGGCTTTCCCTTATCAGACAAACCACTCCATGCATGTGCTTAAATCCTGCAGCTGGAGGAACCGGTGCTCCTTACCCTGTGCTCTTAACCTTGCTGCCCTGCTCCAAGTGTGCTCAGAACAGATAGCCACCAGCCACTACCATTATCAAACCCAGCCCTGAGCAGCCCAAAACATTTGAAATACAATCTTGGGTCTTTTTAGAACAGGTATTTTCCCTTCCTGCGAAACCTGCAGGGGAAAAGGTTTCCTTGGATCTAAATTGCTTTGAAGGCCCAGATCAGAGTTAAGCACCAGCTCAGACAGTGGTGAGCAGGGCTAGCTCAGCTGAGGGGTGCAGCCTGCCAAAGGGACACGAGGCAGGGATGTCCCCTCTGGAAACCCAAGGGTCCCTGTGGCTCAGGAGCCCAGAGATTTGGGAGTGCCCCACAGCATGTGTTTAGGTAGGCTACAAGTAAGAATTCCAAATGCAGTGGTTGGCAATGCTTGAGCTGGTGCTGAGCTGCAGTAGCAGGCTGGGCTCCTGCAGGAAGAGTGTGCATTAAAGTAACATCCCTCGAAAACAATGCTTCCACTAAGAACACGCAGGAAACAACCCCCCAGCTATGCCTGGAAGCTGGTTTTTAAAATAAAATCATGGTCTAGCAGCTCTTATAAAACAAAGACCACCACACCCCCGTCCCCAACCCACAAATCCCTCAGCCCCAAACCCAACAGAAAGCTGTCCCAAAGTATCTTTTCATCCCGGTACCCTCAACAAAAAGAAAGGAAGTTTGATATTGCAAGTGTTGGGCTAGAATAGCAATCCTTGGTATCCCACGGCCTCACTGTGATGATATCTGAAGCCATAAACCATTCCCTTACTAATTCTCTTGATAATTTCCTCTCTTTCTTGCTCAGAACTCGAGGAGAACACCAGACAGTCAAATGTGCTCCTGTTAGGGCTCTCTGGGGAAGCACTAAAAATGGAAACACATACATTAGCTGGCAGCAAGCTGCTCTGAAAGCCCAGCCCAGACTTGGAATAGCACCAGAGCCCCTGCGGCTGGTCAGGACACCGCTTGTTTATTTTCTAAGCCCCGCACCCCTCCATAATCCACCCCCCTCTCCCCAGGGCCCATGGGCAACACTTACGCCACGTAGAAGGCGAATAAATTGCTGCTGTCCATGCAGCGTCCCACGCAGGCGATGGTGGGGTAGGGGTAGCAGCACAGGACCTGCGCAGGCGAGGGGATGAAGATGGCTGTGTGGGCTGCAGTCAGTTCCTGTTGTCCCTGTTCCTGGTTTAAACTGGCCCCACAGCCCCTCCAGCTGTGAGATCGGCAGCCTTGGGAGTCACCAATTTTTTCTTATAACCACTCCCACCCAGAGCTCGGGTCTCTCCTTGGAAGAGGTCTTCTCCTGTACAAGGACTTCTGCTTCCTTCACATCAAAGAAAACCTGAATAGGGGACAGAGGGGAAGAAATCCCTATCAGCACAGCACCCAATTTTAATTAGACATTTCCAAGAGAGAGACTATTCAAAAGCAGAGGTAAGGCAGTGCGGTCAGGCACAGCTCCTCCAAGGAGCTTTCTCCATGCTGCTCTTTTTGTCACCACTCAGTGCTCTCACACTTAAATTTTTTCACAAACCACGCCCTGAAATCTCACGTAACAGGGACCTGAGCCCTAACACACCCTTGGAACTCAGCCTCCCCACAGTTTTTCAGGTGCTTTCCTGCAGGTAGTTGCATTTATTTTTCTCCCTTAATGCACCTTCCTATCCTGTCTGCAGCGGTGTTTCTAACCAGAAAAACCCCCACAGGAGTGGTGGTGGGGTGTTAGACTTGGCCAAGCCAAGAAAATCTGGAGCTGGCAGGAAGAGTCCCTGGGCAGAGATCCTCTTTCCTATAGGTTTCTCACTGAGCCCTTCCCAGGATGCCCTCAGCCCCATCACTCACCCTTGGTGCCAAGCGCTTCTCCAGCATGGCCAAGATGGCCTGATCTAGCACCTCCTTGACACCATGCTGAAATGGATCAGGAAGGAAGGAATAACCCATGGGCATGTGACAAGAAACCCAGAAGAGATGATTTACCCCTCAGCAGAGACAGTGTGTGCACAGGGCTGCCCCAATGCCGGGGGCCCCAGCACAGCCCAGGGGCTCCCCACAGCCCTGGCCCTACCTATTTACCTGCAGCCTCCGTGGCTCCCCCTTGCCCCTGTGCTGGGGGCTGCGCTGGAGCTGGAAGTGGGGCTCCTTCTTCAGGATCTTTAAGTAAGGCAGCAGTGGCACATAGATTCCCCCATCGTGCCACTGCCACTGCAGCAGGCAGAAGCTGAGAGATTGGCCCTTCAGCTTCTGCAGCTCAGCCCTGGCCTGGAGGGAGGGTGAAGGAAGTAGAGGAGAGGATGGGAGGAGGAGAAGGGGACACATGCCAGACCACCATGCCCACCCACCTGCCTGCTGTAGGCATTTCTCAGTGAACAGCCATTGATCTCATTGAGGATGTCACTGGCCAGCACCACCTTGTCCACCTCTGCCTGGCTCTCCAGGAGAACCTTGGTGACAAAAACTTGGCCATCCACATACCTGGGGGTGCAGCCAAACCCCAGCTCAGCCCTGGGGACCCAGCCCAGCTTCCCCAGCCCTTTGTGCCATCAGTGATGTTTGAAAGGCTGGGAAAAGCCACCCCACAGTCAGCAGATATCATCAAGGCTGAGTGGATAGGGAGAAAAGCACCTGAGACAGCCCCAAGGCTCTCAGGGGAGTATTCATCTCAATTATTTTGGGGGGTAGGGTCATGGGATGTTGAGGGCTATGCGGTCCATATCCCACTGGAGACCAGAGAGGAGGATCAAGGGCTCCTACCTAAGCACCATCCCCAGTGCTTGGCATGGGACTGTCTCATAAATGATGCACACCTGGAAGAGAGTGGCTGGGGACAGTGGTGCTGACAATGGCCAGAGGTTGCCCACAGAAGACAACCAGGTGGAGGCCCCTTGCCCTGGATCATTTCCGGTACTAATGCCAAACCAGGGCCTGGGGAGCCCAGGGAGAGGCTGGTCCCCTGTGCCCCAGGTTGGGCTGGGACCATCAGGGGCTGCTTGTCCCTGTCCTCTCCTGGGATCCAGCTGCACCCAGCCCTTGAAGGGACAACCCTGCTAGATGGGCAGGATGGCAAAGCAGCACCTAAACCCTCAACTCAGCAGTGCCCTCCTCCCTTGCCCCACGTGTCCTCACACAGCCAGGGGAGGGCTGCTGCCCCTCCCTAAAGCTGCTGCTGTTCTTGGCAGCACTTACTGTCACATCACATTAGCCAGGGACCCGAAACGTGACCAGTTCAGCTGGGAGCACTTACTGTTCAAAATGCCCAAAAGCCAGTGGGGTCCCAGCCTCCGCAGCAGCGCTGCAGCTCAACAGATGCTGTAACCAGCCCCAAAGCTGCCTTGATTCTTTTGGATTACAAAGACAGTGAGAGGATGCTCCTCATCTTGAAAAGAGATCAAGGCATCCCCACTGTTCTCAGTAAAGGTGCTGATATTTCACTGTGCAAAACCAAGAGTGAAACCAAATGACATGTAATCTGTGTCAGCCTAGGGAAACAGGGATTTTTTTGCAAGAAATGAGGGAAGGGAGCATAAAAAGAGCTTCATGTACATCAGCAATTTAGGCCTAGGTACTACTCTTACTTGGTTTTACCCCCAGGAATGCCGGGATCTGCTCCCAGTGACAGTGCAGGCACCCAGCAGGACCTGACCTTGGTGGCAGAGACTGGGCCAACTCTCAGTTGGATAGCAATCCCTCCCCACCAAATCATTCTTTATCCTCCTCATTTTCAGCCAGGGTGGCAGAAGGATGGGTCTGGGGAGACACGAGCTCTTACTGGTAGCAGCCAGCTTTCATCCAAGAAGCTGCAATTCTACAAACAAAGGAGAGTCAGTGCCATCAGTCCCAGCAAGGAAAGGCCTAAGGCCCCACCCTGGCAGCCATGTGCTGGCCACCACATCGCTGATTTGTCACCATACTTGCAGGTCCAGGGAGAAATCCATCTCTGTCATCACCAGCAGCAGCGAGAGGAAAGGCTCTGCAGAGGGATGGGGATGGAGAGGCAGTGTCACCATTGGGCTTCTGCAGCAGGAGCCTCACAGGGACACAGCAGAGGTCCAAATAAAGCCATTTTCAGCATAACTAATAAGCCCTGGGCAGTGAGGCCCTGAGAGCATCTCAGCACTGCGGCACCCAGGCTGCTGCTAGAGGCTTGTCCTGGAATCCTGCTGCCAGCACAGGGATGAGAAATGCTGCAGCTCTATGCCTGATTTCCCCAAATTCAGACTAAGGGTCGCAGCAAATGGTGCTGATGAGCAACTTTCTCTCCATGTGTCTCCCTAAACACTGCCTAGGCTGTCCTGTATGAGTCTCACAATTACACTGACGGAGATTTGCAATCTGCTCATGCACCAGCAGCATGAGTGATTTATAAGCCATCTAGTACAGGTTTAGCACAGGGTTATTTATCATAATCAAAAGATTAAAGGCTTTCACCCTGGCCTGCCCCCCAAAGGAGCATGGCTGCGGATAAAGCAGTGCAACCTGTCAAGGCAACACAGCCATTTACCACACTGAACCCTCAGTGTGACCCCACGCAGAGGAACATGGCCCAGGCCCAGCCAGCAAGGGTTCTCCTCAGAGCCAGACCACTGGGCCTGCTTAAACCAGCATCCTCAGAACAAAGAAATAACATAAAAGACACTTCAGAAGCAGTTTTCCTATCCTATGAAACTAAAACTTTAGATGGATTCAAACCACGCTTAAATAGTTACACCTCCTTTTTCCATCACTGCAACAGCTTATTTAGATTTTTACCTCTAACTTTGGCTTAGAAAAATCACAGTGGCCTATTTTCCTTCCTCCCCGGAGCAGCTGTAACACCTGTGACAGCCGCCCTGGGGCAGGTTACATCCCACCTCCCAGGAGCTGCTCTCTTACCCAGGAGTTCATTGCTGAGGATGGAGCTCAGCTGGTCATAAACCTGAAACACAGAGGAGCAGCACTGTTATGCCCTGTTTCACTGCCTGTTGCCCACTGATATCATCTCCCCACCATGTGCTGCACCTCCAGGAGGCGGGGGGTTCGTTCCAGCTCCCCCACAGCTGCTGCCAGCACCTTCTCCTGCATAGCCAAGTACAGAAACTACAGCCTGTGGCCCTGCACTGTCCGTGCCTTCTCACAGCTGCCTGCTTTCTGGATGCTGATAGAGAGGGGGTCGGCCTGTTTAGGGAGAGGGGAAGCAGCTCAGGGTAGAAACTTTGTTGGTGCACATGAGCATCCCCCCACAACTGGGGTCAGTAGGCTGAGCACATTGTGACAGACGCTACCATGGCTCAGTTCTTCATCCCCTGCCCATCTTGGGGCTGCTCACCTGCCGCCATCCCCTGTGGGAAGCTGCTCCAGCCAGTGCCAGTAATCCCGCCTCTTGAAGCCCCAGGCTGGCTCTGCAGGAGAAAGGGAGCAGAAGGTCCCTCACTATGGGCACTGGGACGCCACCACCCCTGACCCAAGCACGAAGGCCACTCACGTCGGAGCCCCTTGCGCAGGATGCTCTCCAGCAGCTGGCAGAGGGAGGCGAGGTGTGGAGAGGTGTCCGTGCAGAGCTCCCGGCCCTCCCGCAGCCACAGCACCCTGCCTGCGGTGAGGGGGGAACATCAGCACCCACGGGTGCCCCCAGCCGGGCGTGGAGGTTGGGGGGGAGGGGTGGAGTGAGAGCAGCCTCACGCACAGCTCCGGGGTGGTTCGCAGGTGCCCAACACCCCAGCAGGATGCACCCCCGGCTGCCCGCAACCGCACCGGGAGGAAGCTCAGGTAAACTGCCTCAAAGCCAAGGCCAGGTGCAAAGACCCGGTGTGTCGGCAGGGCTGGGGCTGGCCCTGCCACGGCGGCCCCAGGCCCGGCCGTCGGTCCGGCCAAACCGGTGCAGCGAGGGGCCGGGCCCCCAGGCGGGAGCTGCCGGAGGAAGCGGGTTCCTGGGTGGGCGCCCACGCTCACCTTTAAGGGCGCTCAGCACCGGCTCCTTCCTGGCCATGGGCTTGTCCCCCCACCGGGTCCCGGGGAACCGGTAACTGGCCCCGCCTCGGGAGCAGAGCAGTCCGGCCCCGCGGGGGAGGGAGGGCGTCAACCCTCGTGGCTCACACCCACCCGGGGCCGGCACGGCCGGTACGTGGGCACCGAGAGTTCTCCGTGTGCACACACGCACTGACCGGCAAAGGACGCGCCCGCAGGTACCCGTCCGGATATACATCCCCACACACGCACCAGCGCCGGTCCCTGCCCGCTGTATCCGTACGGGTACCTGCGGGCGCGTCCTTTGCCGGTCAGTGTGTATATATATATGCATCGGGCACCGGTAGGGATCCGGGTCCCGGTGCACGCGTAGAAACCAGCCGCCTTGGCGTCTGCACTGCCATAAGCCGTGTATGGGGAGAGATACGTGTACCCAAAAGCGCCGGTACCGGCACCGCCATGGCTACGCGCCGGGTGCGGGTAGGTGGGACTCTCGCCCCGCCTAGAGAAACGCACACGGCCGAGGCGTGCTCCGGGAAGGGCTCCGCCGCGGCCCCGCAGCGCCGTCACTTCGAGCCCGGCCGCCGGCGGAGCGGAGCCGGGGGCGGTGCGGGGCCGGGGGCGGAGCGGAGCCGGGGGTGGAGCGCAGCGGCCATGGCGGACGCGGTGCCGGAGCTTGGGTCGCTCCCGTTGCTGGCGGCCGCCCGCCGGGCGTACGCAGCGGCTTTCGGGGGGGCGGCGGTGCTGGCGGCGTGGGCCCCCGCTCGGGTCAACCTCATCGGCGAGCACACCGACTACAACGGCGGTTTCGTGCTGCCCATGGTAAGGGCTGTGCTCCGCCTCCCCGGCCCCGCGATCCCTCCGTGTCCGCCTTCCGGGTCCTCTCTGCAGCCTCCCGGGGGCCCCGGCCGCCGTCTCCTCCGCCTGCCCCAGGATGTCCCCCCGAAATCCTTCCCCCACTCCGGACACCGCGGGATCCTCCGGGATTCCCCCACCTTCAGATCACCAGAGTTCGGAGCAGCGGGGGGCAGCATCCCACAGACCAGCCCCTAACACACTGCAGGGGGGCTGCGATTCCCCCTCCCCTCCCACTTCTTCAGGGGACTGAAGCTTTATTGCTGCAACCCCAACAATTCTCTGTTCCTGGCGAGCCGTGTTTTGGTGGCAGCGATGGGTTGAAACTGCCCTCCTTCAGCTTGGCGGTGAAGCCCCCTGCACAGTCCTAAATCAAACCTACAGCTCATTATTTTGAGGCTGATGAGCATGGGAGCAGGCCAGCTAAACTCCCCCGTGGGCAAGAAAATTTTCTGAAGCTTCTCATGGCCTCATCGTCCCCTGGATCCCAGCAGCCAGCACCTCGGTTCTGAGCTGGGGTGGTCGGTCATGGCATTTCGGTGCTGACTGACATTGTGCAGCATTAAATAGCCAGAAAGTTTAATGCTGTGGTGAGCCAGGCCATGCGGTGGGGGCAGGTGGCTCCACGTGGGCAGAGTTAACGGTAACACACGTTGGGTGCTGCCAGCCCTGGGTGAGGCAGCCACCACTGGGGGTGCTCCAAGGGGTCTGAGTCCTCCTTCCCCCTTCCAGGCCCTGCAGCTGGGGACAGTGCTGGTGGGATCCCCCACGCAGGATGGGACCATCTCCATCGTCACCACCTCGGAGGAGGCGGACAAGCCCCACAGGGTGCAGTTCTCGGTTCCTCGCCAAGACAGCCCTCTGAGCCCGGGAGAGCCACGCTGGGCCAACTATGTCAAGGGTGTCATCCAGCACTACCGGGGTGAGGCTCAGTGATGCCAGGCAGGTCAGAGCCCCATTGCATGGGGTTGGTGCTCCGTGCCCAGCTCTTGGTGTGCTCCAGGGACTGGTGCAATCCTGTAGTTGCTTCTGGGGCCAGGCTCTAGCAGAGACACTTACAGCTCCAAAGACTGCTATGTTTGGGGGGCATGTTCTGCTGTGGCTCACCCTGCATTTTAAAATAGGACATTGGACGGGGATCCTTCTCCATCCATTCCCCATGAGCTGTGGGGCAGGGCAGCCCCCAGCCGTGCCGTGGCTCATGGCTCTCCTCCCTTCTGTTCCTGCAGGTGGTCCTGTGCCAGGCTTCAGCGCCGTGATAGCCAGTGACATCCCCCTGGGTGGGGGCCTCTCCAGCTCAGCGGCTCTGGAAGTGGCTACTTACACCTTCCTCCAGCAGCTCTGCCCCGGTAAGGCAGCTGCCAGTCCTGGCCCATGGCACCTCCATTCCCAGTGGGGAGCTGGGATGAGGGGGGTCCCACAGCACTCAGGGAAATGTCACTGTGGAGTGGGTCACACCCCCTGCTGCAGCTGGATCTGGCACCACCATGGCTGTGGGTCTTCTCATTCTCACCCAGCCTGTTGTGCCCGTGCCTCTAAAGGCCATGGACCATCCCTGGGGCTGGCCAGGGCAATGAGAAGATGCTCCCCTGGCAGCATCTTCTCTCCACCTTCATGTCCCCAAAAACTGAGAGATCTGAGACACTGGTTTCACATTATTGCATCCATCTGGATCCAGGGACTATGCTGGCACAGATGCTGGTGCAGGAGCAAACACCCGCAGCTGATGCTTTAGCAAAATCCTGTTCCATGGGAAAACAACTCTTGACCTTGTGCTTTCTCCCCCTGCTCCAAGGCAAGGGACAAAGATCCCAGAGCTGCTAATATGTGTCTCTCTGCTCTGGCACAGATGACGGTGATTTGGTAGCCAAGGCGCTGGCATGCCAGAAAGCGGAGCACACGTTTGCCGGCATGCCTTGTGGGATCATGGACCAGTTCATATCCGTGATGGGCAAGGAAGGCCACGCACTGCTCATTGACTGCAGGTCAGGGCTGAGCACCAAGCTTGCTGTACCTTGCCCTCTTCCTCAGGCAGGTGGGATGAGCTGGTCCCTTGGCTGTGAAATAAATGCAAGAGTACAGGGAAGGGTTAACCCATGCACCAGCCCAAAAATCTCATTGCGAGGCTGGGGCTCCCAGTTAAAAGGCTCCCTCCCTTTTAATTCCTGTGTCTTGATTCCTCCTGCTGCCTCCTTTCTGCCTCTTGCCTGGCCTGTCTTTCCTGCAGAGCTGTTAGGGTCCAATTATGGGACTAGTAGGTGGGAGTGAAATGCTCAAGCAAAGTCTTAAACAAGGTGGACTTTGACTCTGTGGAAGCAGGAGCTGCCTGCCACGTGGCCTCCACCTGGATGGCCAAGGGCTGGAGCAGGCAGTGGGGACGGGCACACAAACCATGCTGAGCTCTTGCTGCAGGTCCCTGGAGACTGTCCTCGTCCCGCTGACTGATGCTAACTTAGCCGTCCTCATCACCAACTCCAACGTGTGTCATGCGCTGACAGGCAGTGAGTACCCCACGCGCCGGCGGCAGTGTGAGGAGGCAGCGGCGGTACTCAGCAAGATGAGTCTGCGAGATGCCACCATGGCTGAGCTGGAAGGTAGGGACAGTCCCTCCCTTGGCTGCTCCTTGTGGGAGCAGAAGCTTGGTGCCCCATGGCACAAGCTGAGCCTGCAGGGCAGAAGTCAGGGTGGATGGATGGATGGATGGATGGATGGATGGATGGATGGATGGATGGATGGAAGGATGGATGTTAGCACATGGGCTTGGAGAAATGGGGTTTCAGGATGTGACTGTGCTCACCCCCAGCAGCACCCCACAGACTCAGATGGCTTTGCTGCAAGGATGTACATATCTCCACAGAGTCCAGGAGCTACCTGGGTGAGGGATTGTACCAGCGGGCCAGGCACGTCATCAGTGAGATAGCACGGACAGCCCAGGCAGCACAAGCACTGCAGGACAGGGACTACAAGACGTTTGGGAGGCTGATGGTAGAGAGTCACAACTCCCTCAGGTGAGGATGTACCACCTCTGTGCAGGGCATCATGGGGTGTCCTCATGGGGTTTCCTTGCCCAGGCGTGCTGCACTGGTGGCAGCCAGAGCTGCGTCTTGTCCAGCACCTTGCACAGCTCAGCATGCTGGGGCGTTTTAAGACAAAGCCCCACAGGCTTCAGTGGCCGGGATGGGGGATGCTGGGATGAGGCTTCCAGTCTTGTACATGGCAGACATGTGCTGCTTACAGCATCAGCTCACAGGTCCCTGATGCTCATAGCCTCGCTTGTGTATACGTGCACTACAGGCAGTGCTCTGGGATTAGTTTGCTGCAGCAGTGGATGCACCGAGATGCACATTTTGGCTGTTCGTGGTGCAGGGGCTACAGCCAGGTGCAGGACAGGGCCGACCACAGGTCTCCTCTCTCCAGGGATGACTATGAAGTGAGCTGTCCAGAGCTGGACGAGCTAGTTGCAGCAGCCCTGGAGGTTGATGGTGTTTATGGCAGCAGGATGACCGGGGGAGGCTTTGGAGGCTGCACAGTGACACTGCTAGAGGCTGCCGCTGCAGAGAGAGCCCAGCACCACATCCAGGTACGTGGCAGAAAAGTGCCTGGAGACTGACTGGAAGATCCCAAGGAACCGCGCAGGGGCACGGCCCTGGGGATGCTGCTGAAGCTGCACTCCTGAGGCATTTGGGGTGGTGTAGCCCACCCAGTGCAGCCCCAAGTCTGCTGATGCTGCCAGGCTCTTGCAGGCAGTTCAGCACCTTGGTGGTTGCGTAGCAGTGCCCAGGGACATTACTGCATTGAGAAAGTGAGTGAAAATGTGCTGGATGAGCTTTGGGAAGGAAAAGCTTCTAGGGAGAAATAGTCCAAGTTTGGCTTAGGTAACACCAGCAGTTACAGCCCAGGAAAGAGCTCAGTGCCATCATCAATGTTCTCTAAATCAGAAGCTCAGTGGGCACCAGTAACTGAAAATGCTGGCAAAAGGGGGTGTCAGATAGCAGGGGTTGTGAATGAGGCAGAACCTCATTTTGCTGCACTACGAGATTGCAGTGTGCCCTGTAAATGGGGGCGGGGGGAAGGGGCAGAGGAAGGTGTCTGAAATGAGACTGAATGGGCTGTGCCTCTGGTGTCAGATGAGAAGCTAGGAGAGAAGGAACATGGCCAGGTGTTAGAAAATGGCAAAGGGAGTAGATGGACCCTCCAGTCCTCCAAAATCAGAACCGGTGGCTGCTGGATGAGTTTGGAGAAAAGCAGAGCCAAGGAAGCACTACACAGAGCTGGCAGTGAGGTTTCTACTGCTGCCAGATGCTGTGGAGGTCAAAAAGGTGTTGGGAAAAGTCATGGAGAGCAGCTGCCAAAGGGCAGCGTGGGGGTGCATCAATAGCCTCCCTGTCCCATGCTATGGATGGGCCAAGGGACCCCAGGCAGTGGCCAGGACAGCACATTGTCCCCAAAAACATCTGATGTGGCCACTGTGTGAGCGGTGGCTGGGACAGGTGCAGGGCTGGGCTGGGCAGCACAGGACCTTTCTCCCACCTCTGGTATCCCCCAGCCTGGGCTCTTGCTGTGGCATGGAATGGGTCTGGAGCACCAGCACTTACTGCTCCTCTTGTCTCCTAGGAGAAATACAGTGGCACAGCCACCTTCTACCTCACCAAACCCTCTGGAGGGGCAAAGGCGCTGCCCCTATAGAGGATCGACTGCCTGGCCTGGGATCCCCTCCTGCTGTGAGGCTGCTGCTTCTCTCACTTCTCAAGGGAATCAATTGGTCTGTCTTTCATTTGCCTAATAAATGCAAAATGTTTGCACAGTTCTGCACCCACCTGAGCTGACACCAAAGTTACTAGGGACCATTCCTCAGAGGAGACTGGTTTAACTCCAGTTTATACTGGTGTAACGAGCCATTATGGGGGGATGCAGTGTGCAGTAGTGCCTCTGGAGCTGCAGTCTCTGGCTGGAATAGTGCTGAAGGAGCAGCAGGCACTGAAGCTTGGCAGAAACCCCTGCTTGGGTATCTGCTTCTTGCACCTGTATGTTCTTCATCTGCTGCTGCAAATGGAGAATATCAGGGGGATGATTTTAAGTTTTTGGGTTTTTTTTTTTCCCCTAAAGAAAAGGGAAGAGGCAGGCTGTAGAGAAAACATTTATTGAGTGCAAGAGGAAGCCATCTGATCAAAGACCAGCTGTCAGAGTTGGTTGCTGGATCCACCTTGGAAAGGCTGAAACATCACCACCCCTAATGATCAGAGGAAAAGTAAGCGAGGCTGTTGTAGTGCAAGGCATCGGTTAGGTAGGGATCGCATAGTCCTGGGGAGCAGCAGATGATAAGCAGGGATCTTCTCTTGGGTGATCTTTGGTTAAAATATTTGGCAGTGGAGCTCCTTTTTTAGGGACTTTTCAGCATTTTACTCTGGATCACAGAGCACAGGGAAAGAGTCCTGGAGTCGTGCGGGAGGAGACACGCCAACTGGAGAGGAAACCCCAACCACAAAGGTGAGATGGGAACTGGGAGGCAGGCAGGCTAATGCCACTGGTACATGCTCAGCAAAAAGAAATGCTTCTTGAAGGCACAGTGAAACCACAAAGTTGGTGAAGTATCTTGACTCAAGTTCAAAACTGACCTAAGCTCGAGCTGTGGTCCTGGAGACTCCTGCAGAATTTGCTCACCCATGTGCATTGTTGGCTCAAACCCATGCAACTCCTTCCATTCAAAGAGCCTGGAGAGGAGAAGGAGCGCTTGGTGGGGTCAGTGCTGCAAAGTCATCTTCTGAGTCCAGAGGAAAAAAAGTCCCAACAAAGAAAGACAACCAAAAAGCCAAGGTCCAGCATCAGATTGAATCAGGCAGGTGATGCTGCCAGGACATCAGGCAGCTGCTATTTTGGTTGGAAGCTTTAATCCAAATCAGTGGCAGCCACTGCTTTGGGCAGGATCCTTGCTTTTGGCAGGCTCCTCACCTGCTCCCATGCAGCTGAAGCATGCCAGCGACGTCTGTTCATCAAGACACGAAGCCCAGTTGTTCTCACTGGCAGCCAGATGCCAGGTACCATGCTCAGAGCCAGGAAACGAGGCCCATTAAAGCCTCAGGTGAGCCCTGCACCCAGCACCCTGTGAGGACACCTACAGCTGAGGGCCGAAGGAGGCTCAGAGACTTGCTCAGGACCGTGAGTGTCTGCTCTTCCCCAGCTTGCTGTCCCCTTGTGTTCACTGATGGATCACATGTCCATTTATGGACTTGCTGTTGGGCTTTTAAAACATACCCAATGTCTTCTGCCCCCAAATCTCATACTCTCCACATCAGCCTTGTAAGAAATCCCCAACACTGTTCCCATCTCCCTGTAGCACTGCTGGGGCAATTTCCAGCCCTTGCCTCCAGGCAGCTCCCAGCCCTCCTGCATTCATGGGCTGGAGGGAGCAACTCTGGCCACCTGCAGCCTTCTGCTGTAGATGCTGGTGCTGGAGGATACCAGGCCCCAGACACCCGCTCATTGACAGACCTTCCATAGGGTTTAGTGGCCTTTGGATCAAACCCTTAACCAATTTCTTCCAGTTATTCATGTTTCTCAGCAGCCACAGTCCCAGTGTAGCCTCCACGTTCAGTATAGATCTCACCCACCTCCTTTTTTTAATAAAATAATAAAATACATTTTTATATTTATATATATACTACGAAAACTGTACAATATTGTATGCAAAAATAATAATGCATCAGAGGCCATCATGAGTAATGCTATACAGCCAACAGGCTACGCTTTGCTATCATGGTACCCAATCTTAGCAGCGAAGGACAGGCACAAGTAGGTGCAGTAAGAAAGCATAGGTTACCCCAAACCCCAACCTTGCAGCTCTCAGGTAAGAAAAACCCAAACAGAACAAAATAACCATCTCCAGCAGACAGGCAGGTTGCCTGAGAGCCTGGAGCAGAGATGGAAATGGTGCTAGGACATTGCCAGCTGGGATCCTATCACAACTGAGGACTTGGGAATAAACCATTCTGTTGCATTTATCTGGGGAGGCTGGAGCCATCAGACACTCGACTTTGGGGAGGCGCATTTGGATGGGTGGGCGTTGAAGGATGGTATTGGAATGAGTGGTGATTGTTCATGGAAGACGTCCCTGTAGACTCTGCAGAATTGAGTCTCTGCAGAACAGGACAGGGTGAACGAGGCCTGAGGAATGAGCACACAGCTGATGACCCAACCATGCCAGAGCTCTGAGTGTGCTGGGCTCCATAGGAGAGGTCTAGAGCTTGAAGTGCCATGGAGGGTCTTCTGCCCGCAGGAGGAGCCACCGCGGCAGCTTCTGGATGAAGTAACCTTTAATGGTTCCACAAAGTCCTGCTGTCTGAACAGAAATGTCCCACTGGCAGGCAGTCTGCTCTGGCTCAGGCCTCATAGAACTGCCTCTCAGTCTGTTTGGTGACGGTCCCACTGGACATCACGGTCCGGCTCACAAACTCTTTGGTGACGTGTTTGGTGAGGGTGCTGTTGGCACTCTCCACTCTCTGGGTTGTCACAAGCATGCCATCTGCAACAAGAAGCTCAGTGGTCAGGACACCGTGCTAAGTACGGGGTCACGGGAAATGGGATCTGCTCTACGTGATGACTCCTGACAGAGGTTTCTCCTTAAATAACACTGTCACTGATGGGAAACCTCTCCTGATCAAATGATTCAGTACTTTGCTGTGTGAGTCAGTAAGCTGGATCTCTCAACAACTCCCAGACTCTCCGTATTGCAGCATGAACCCATCAGTCCATGCGCTCAAGTGGGACAACAGGGCACAACTACGCTGATGGAATAAAGATTGTTATCACACTTCTCTGTTTTTTTCCTGCTCTGAAGATCTAACCTTGCAGGAAGGGCTATAATTTGGTCCCTAGTGATAGTCCTGCGGGTCTTTGAAAACTCAGTGTTCCCTCTGTGACTGGGCAGCACATGGCGAAATGACTGCAACTGCCTCTGGGGCAGGGACACGGTGTGGGAATGGGTCTGCTCCTCCTCATCAGTCCCACCAGATGGACCCTCCTGCCCTGTCTTTGACAGTTGAGGTAAAAGCATTCTCAGACCTTTGGACAAGCAGAGTTATCCTTTGCTTCCCGAGGTTTCCAAAGCCCCTACCTGTGAAGTGGGGATCCAGAGAGGAATGGCTGATGCTAGTTTTGGTGGTGTATTCAGTGGGGAAGTTGTACACTTCTTCTCTCATGTAGTGCTGTCCTCCAAACTGGGAGAAAGTGCCTGGGGAGAAGGAAAAGGGTTGAGTCAGCCTGGACATGACAAGTTGCTTCCAACCCCTCAAACCTTCACAGTGACCACCAAACAGCTCAGGAAGTTTCTCTTGCTGGCATGAGAGCCAGGTTTAGAAGGAACTGATAGGACTGGGAAGATCTTACACCTGTTCAGTGTCAGAAGCTGCCTCCAGGTATGCGTGCAACCAAGCGTAAGACAGAAATTCCCTAATAAATGAAACACCAGCAGGTTCTCACAATATTTCCTTATTTAGTGCACCAGCACTGTGACAGTGGTCACAAGACACAATATTGTGTTCATGGAATGCCAATGTCTCCATGTCACCACCAGAGCTGGAAGGGGACCCCAAGAGTCATGTTCCCTGCTCTGAAAGGTTTCTTATCATTGCACCTCCACAAAAACACGGTACCATACCTCCATCCTGAGATTCAATGGTGATGATGCCTTCTCTTTCTGGTCCAAAGCCTTGGCTGGTCTTGGCTTGCACTTTGAACTTGTATGGGACATTCTCACTCAGGTGTGGCACAGTCAGGGTAGTTTCTGGATTGTCACCTTCAACATAGATATTCCTGGGCTCCCCTAATCCACACAGACATACCAGCGGTGAAGACAGACAGGAGGGATGGTCTCTCCAAACACACTCCCCTCCAACTCTGGCTGCTGCCCGGGCTTTCCCTGAGCTTTATGCCACCCACAGACTATGTGATTGCACCTAGTTCAGCTAAGGATTGGGACAACTCTATTTTAGTACAGTGGTGATCCTCAATGTCCACCGAGTTTGGGCTGTAATAAGCTACAGGTCCTTCCACTTCCCACCATGTTTTTTACACCATACTGTGCAATGACACCAAACATCAGGGTCCAGCAGCTCCCAGGCCTAAAATCAGCCTCATGTCCCACATCAAGGTAAGCAGACAACTTTGTTGCTGGTCCCAGCAAAAATGCATCAAGTTGCTGCCTTTGCTGGAGGTTATCTTGTGCTCTACGCAGGGAACTGGGCTTCCACAGCCTGATACCGTACCTCCTCCATGCAGCATCTCACAGGTGACCATGTAGCCCCCAATGGTTCCATTGGGCTTGCGGGGTCTCTCCCAGCTGAGCTGCAAGGAGTCAGAGCTGAGGGCAGTGAAAACCAGTGGTCCAGGAGCACTGGGTGTGCTCAGCGTGAAGGGTGAACCTGCAAAGGCATGAGCAAGAGGCCAGTGTCATGGAAGGTGGTGTGGAGGAGCCTGAGATGGGTCTGCACACAGGATTTATGAAATGAACTGGACAGTCTCTGCTCTCTAAACAGCAAGTGGAACATGAGCACACGGGGAAGAAGGTCCTATTTCTAACTGAAAGGAAGGAAAGTAGAGCTCAGAATGTGGTAAGGGGAGAGAAAACACCAAGGACAGCACTGTAGATGCAGCAGAGAGATCATTACCATCTTCTCTTTGTCCCTCATCCACCTCACCTGGTACGGGGCTGAGCGGGCTCTGCGGGTCCACCTGTGACTCTATGGTGATGACTCCTTCCCGCTCGGGCCCCCAGCCTTCCTCACTCTGTGCCTTCACCTTGAAGATGTAGGAGTGGTTGGGCAGCAGGTCCTCTACCACCACTGAGTTCTGTCTGGGGTTGGGGATGTTGAGTCGGTGCACTTCTCCTGGGATGCACAGAGAAGTGGGATGTCAGAACCATGTTGCAGACACCAAGCCACGGCTTTTGCCTAAACTCTATCTCAAATGAACTACCTCGCAAAGCCATCTGGGGCCCCTCCATCACACCTTGCCACCAACTACTGGTAGAGCAGGATGGGATGCTGTTCCAAAAAAGGCTTGGGACAGACTATAGCTTCTTGAAAATTCAAGGATTTTCAGCCAAAGAGAATTATATTTTCACTAATACTGCCCCACATTTCATGTACAAACAAGACATTTTCATTCCAATCTCTCCTCTAAGTCCAATGTGGTGTAAAAACCTTCAACTAAGATAACTAAGGGCTAGTGGACAACGAGTCCAAGGTTTTTGGAGGAGGGATGACTCACAAGCAACCCCAGGAATCATCCTCCCAGCATAAGTAGGGAAAGACATTTTCTCAAGGACGTACAAAAAGCAGAGTTGGACTCATCCCAGAATGTTTGAGGTTGGAAGGGACCTCTGGAGGTCATCCAGTCCAACCTCTCCTGCTCAAGCACGTTACCCAGAGCCAGATGCCCAGAAGAAGACCAAGGCCAGACTCCCTACCACCAGAAACTCCCACCACCAACTGCCTCATGGGCATCGACCGCTGTTCACTGACCTCCATTGAGGAGCTGGTACTGCACACTGTAGCCTTGCACCTCTTTCTCACAGTGTGGCTCCTGCCAGCTCACCTTCAGGGAGGTGGGTCCCAGCGCAGAGAACACCAGGCGTGTGGGGGTGTCAGGGATGCCCAGCGGCAGCCTGGAGTCTGAGACAAAAAGGGAACATCAGGGAGGAAATCTGGGGGCTGAGGGCTAAAGGGGCTGGGAGAAGGGAGTGAGTAGCACACACAAGCATAGGATGGTCCTGACAGTCTGGGGAGAACGTGGCGAGATGTCATCTCTGCAAGCTGGCCCATCATGAGGGCTGACTAGCTGGGTCTGCACACCTACAGCGATCTCCCACAGCCATGGGATGTCAATCCTGGGTGCAACAAATCAAAGTGACCTTCATGCCCCTGTGGTACAGAGATCAGACCAGGCACCTGGGTGCTGTGTGTGGCCCACCTTGCTCACCCCAAAGCACCCTGTCCAGTCTACCAGAAGCTTCACAGACGTCTTCAGATGTAGCTCAGTTAAGACTGGCCCTAGTCTACAGCTAAAACAGCCCAATGTTCAAGGGGATGGGTGCAGCTGGGTGCTCTGGCTCTTCCCCCAACTCAGCCCAACTGGGACAAAAGCTCATGGTGAGAACAGCAGCCTCCCAGGTGACACTCAGGGACTGAAGCTCCTAATTGATATGGGCTTTGGCCAAGGAGCTTGCAGAGGGACATCTTGTATGGAGCACACGTTCTTCCCAAGAGTCCTCCAAAGGCCTGTGGGGTAGGACTAAAACCGAGAAGTTTGTTAGGGATGAAGAAGACGGTGACAATGAGCTGATCAGCTCATGAGAGCATGGTGGCAGTGGTGGTGTTAACTAGCCCAGGTGGGTTGAAACACAGCTGAAGTCACCTGCAAATGGAAAGGTGGTGTGATGGAGGCACAGGCCAGGTCAGGAAGATCAGTGCAGCACACAACAAGCCATGGAGAGATGGTTTGGGGCAAGTAGTGAATGGCAACAGCTCAAGGACAGCTGGTGGCATGGCTGTTATAGGATGCGTGGCTGGGAGGAGACACTGGACAAAGCTGTACCTATGAACTTGCAAATTCCTGAGGACCCATCAGTCATGATTATAGAGTCCCGAAAGCCAGTGCTGGGGTAGTAACCCTTCACCTTTACCCTGCTCCTGAAACCCACATCCCGGGGCCGTGGGATTGTCCTCCCAGCATCTTCATGGATGGGAGAGAGGAGTCTCCCTGAGTAATCTACAGAAGTGATGCAAGAGAAAGAGAGAAAAACACCATTGGAGACTTCAGAGTGGGTCCAGCCCAGGTACCGGCTCCTACAGAGATGACATTTTAAGGCTTAGATTTGAAGAACCTTTTAACAACCTTCTCCCAGCACCAGCTGACGTACACACGTGGAGCTGAAAGGCAACCATGCTGCTAGAGTAAGAAGATACACATGTTCTTCCCAGAGTGCTTCATGGTGTGAGGATAAGGACATAGATCCTTTTCCCAAGCACTCTGCATGTGAAAGATGGGAACTCTTTCCAGACTGGTTTGAGAACAGTGATTTTAGCAAATCACCTATACCTCAGCAGTAAGAATATGACCTTCTAGACCTCTGGTTTATAGGGCCCTTAGCTGTGAACACACTCCTAACCCCAACAGGACTTGCAGTGCAAGGATCTGAAGACAGTCATGAGGGTGGAAGAGAAGAACAAATCCCATCACCACAGTACTCACCATGCCCCATCAGCATCGTGGAGTAGTCCCTCGTCAGTGAGGAGCTCCCCATCACCCTGTGCTCCTGCTGCATGTGAGAGCTCAGCTGGTGGTAGCTGGTGTTTGTTGTCCTGGTCAACGTGCCACTGCAACTGCCAGGGAAGGAGAAGTCTGCCCGTCCATTCAGCAAGTGCTCTGTGAAAGAGAGTACACCGTGAGGAATGTGGCTGTGGACAGGGCTGCTGCTGCAGTTTCCATGGGGAGGAAGGAGACATCATGGTTGCATCCCATCATGGAAAGAGGCATCATGGCTGCATCCCAGTTTCAGCCACTCTGAAAGGCTGTTCTGGAATGCTACATCTAGAATAAGCCACAACCACCCAACGTGATGCAGAAACAAACAGGTAAACATAGACTTTGCCCTACACCCAGCACCAGACATCACCATGGTGCCCAAGGTAACTCCTGACCTCGGCATTGGTGGGGCACTGCCTTGTGGTTCTTGCTATATTCTCTCACATCTCTCCTTAGAAAAAGGAGGTGGAAGGAGGAAAACCGCCCTTTACGGAGATGGTTTGTCCTAATCTCACTCCAGATCCCATCTCAGCTGGAACTGGAAAGCAAACTGCTCCATTGTTCTGGTCCTTGACAAACCCTCATCTCTTCCCAGCATGCCAGGAGAGATCAGCTACCCATGAGAGAGTGATTTCTTGTCAACAGTCCAGCAGGTGTGCCGAGGATGCTCAGGGCACTTAATTAAGGTGAGGAGCTGCAGGTATCATCTGAGTTTGCTCCTGCCTTGGAGGTACAGTCTTTTGTAGAAGCAACTTGCAGCAGTCTCACAGGTCCATGCTGAGATGGGGATTACCATGACAGTCTTGTGAGACACACCAGGACAAGGTTTTGAAGCAGACCACAGTACGTGAACAGAACATCACGCCAACATGAGGATGGGTGCATAACGGGAGGAAAGGGACACATACTGGCCCCTTGGCTCAGAGCAGGACGAGACAGGACACTCAGTGCTGTAATGAAGACATCCTTCACCTGCTTGGGGCCGGGGTGTCCCACTCCTCCTCAAGCTTCCAGTAGCCATGTCGCTGTCCTCCTCATGGAGGAGGCCCTCAGTGTCCGAGGAGAAGCGGCTGCTGCCAGAGAGGCGGGGAATGGTTTCAGGGGGAGCCTCCAGGTGATGCGGCGAAGATCCAAGTCTTCTCCCAGCAGCTGCACATATTTCCACCTGGAGCCTTTTGGGACAAGGCAAGTACTGGTGTTGGCACAGAGTGGGCTACCCATCACCTTCGTGATGCTCACTGGGGAGGGGAAGGGGCAGGCGCCAGTGGGAACGACACCCATTCACAGCCCGTCTCGCCAAGTGCTGGCTGATGAGTTCAGGTGCTGTAACCATCGTGTGGCTGGTAGATGGAGGATGATGGGACTGTGAAGTGCATGGGGTTCCTCAACACCAGGGCTGTTTTCCAGCCCTGTGTCCATCACAACAAAAGGCGAGAGTCAAAGTCCCACTATATGCCTGTCCCTGTCATGAAGAGTCTGTGACAATTGTCCTCTGCTCAGGAGAGGTTTCCTCACTCCTTGATGTGGGCTTGGGATTGTCGGGCTCTTGGTGTTCCCATTACCTTGCTCTCTGAAAAGACCAGGGACTTGCTCCTTGATTCGAGGGCCTGGAGACTCCCCCCAGGGAGGATCCTCCAGATTCTACTGACAAGGCTCATCATTTCACTTATGGCCCATCTTCCCCTCCGTGTCCCAACACAAGACAAGGGAACCAGCCTCATTCAGAGAGTGAAGTGATGGAGGAAGAGAGACCAGTGTCTTTCCAGCACTTGATGAGTGCCCTCCTGTTGCCTTAGCCAAGACCCTGAGTATCCAAGGGACTCAGAGGTCTGTGCCTTGCCAGTGCTTGTTTGCTGACAGTAACACATGGTCCAGCCAAGTGGCAACAGGAAGGGAAAATGAGCAGTGAGGGCCATGAACAGCTCCTCTCCCACTCCACGCTGAGATTTCTCTTTGCCTCATGGCTAAGACAAGGAGGCTGTGGTCTTATTTATGCTGTGACTAGTCAAGGATTCCCATGGATGCAGCTACTGGCCTTTGGTAAGGTTGATCTCCCCCATGTCCATGACTTGCATCTCCCCATCTCCATGAGGAGGAAAGGAGAAGTGAAGCTCATTGCTGAAAGCTGTTGTTAAGGAAAATTATGTTAAAAATGACATTTGCAAAACTTGGAGCAATGTACCTGAATCATCAGAGATGCTGGGATGCTTGCTGCCAGTTGGAGAGCGAAGCACATCTGTGCTGTACATCAGGTAGCTGTCATAGTCCTCACCTCCCTCTGCATCAATGATGGGGACATCAGGAATGATGGGGACTAGAGGAGAGGTGGAAAGTGCCATTAGACAAGCAGGTCAAAAACATACAGGCTGCCCACGTGCAGGCTGTCTTTCAACCAGGGCGACTGTTGCAGCAGAGCAAACTGGATGTAGAGAAGCAGCTGGGGGATGGGGAGCACTCCCCAGCACTGCTCCTGCCCGCCCTATTCCCCATGCAGGCAGTGCAGCTACTCACTGGACATTGGACGCTTGGGCTGTGTAGCAAGGTTGATGGTGGCTTCTCTCTCAGGTCCCCAGCCAGCACCATTTCTGGCCTTCACTATGTAGCGATAGGGCTGGGACTCCCGCAGGTTTTCTATCAGCACCATGCGCTTCTTTGGGTCTTCAACCAACACCTTCTTCATTGCGCCAGTGGGTACTGCAAATACAGGAATACCTATCACCCATGAGGTCACAAAACACACAGGATCCCACAGCATCCCAGCCCTTCACCAGGATTTAGTTGAGGCTTGGCATCAGGACATCACCTGGCTGTGGGACAAGGTGCAGCAGCTATTTGGGCAGCTCACAACAGGCATGACATCATCTTGGGTAAATTTCCCAACTGAACACTGACAGCAGCCTAAAGCAGTCTCCCATTGCTGGTGTGTCATCAAAGAGTGACACACTGGCAGTCTAGCCCTAGGCCCAGACCTATGAACTAAGTTTTTAAGATGAAAACACACCCACAAAACGCTATGGATGAGAACAGGATCTGAGAGCACCCCATGCTCTGCAGGATTAAATCCCAAGTTGTGATTTTTCTGTTTTCTTTCCATCAAGAAGTGACCCCTTCAGGTCCCAGTTTTCACAAGAAACATGCATGAGCTGTTCTGGTTCTGCTGTTCCTTGGGTATGCCTGTGGAAAGTATATTCGTGCCCCTCAGCCTGGCTGGACTTCCCTGGTCAGAAGATGAGCTCTTACCATTGTCCTCGTTGACGGGTCCATAACTGACTTCGTAAGCTGTGATCTCCCCGTTGGTTTCTGCAGGCTCAGCCCAGCTCAGCTGTGTCACAGTGGAAGACACAACATTGAAAGCCAAGCGTCCGGGCTCACTGGGAACTGAAAGGGCAAGAGCAAAGGGTCCAGGTTACAGCAAGTTGGAAGCCAGCACATGCAGACACCCAGAGCTCCCTGGATCATCCCTGGGTTGCAGTGGGAGCCTCTCAGTGCCTGTCCTCAAGACCATCAGAAGCTCAGGGCTAGAGCCCTGACCCCCATGCACAGGCACCAACCTGCTCCCACATGGTGGAAAGCAAAGTGCAGAGTCACTTACAGTCCTCGAGCGTGCGGCAGTAGGTGATGTCAGAGTAAGCCCCTTCACCCATTGCGTTGTAGGCACAGACTTGCATCTCGTAGTCACAGAAGGGGTAGAGGTTACGCAGCTCTGCTGATGGCGCTTTGACATCGATGAGGTGGGCTTCTGACTCAGGGTCCCCTTGGATCCAGTATTTCACCTGACAAAGCAAAGGCAAGCCATGGTTCCCCCACATTCTTAACATAATGGGTGAGACATTCCTCATCTCTTATTGGAGCTGCTCTGGGAAAGACAGGGTGCTGTGCCATTCCTCTGAAATGGGAGACCAGAACAGTCTGGGCATTTCATGGTAAGTGATGGAAAGGGAGATGAACCCACCAGGAATCTTTCCTGCAAATTCCACATCTACCCAGCAACGGTCCCACCCAGCAAAGGATGGAGGGAGCCAGAGGGGATGAACTTGCTCCCTCCTTTGGACATCATCTTCCCATCTCTTCAGCACAAATGACTGTGGTGTGAAACACCTTCAGGATGGGGCCTACACCCTTTCCTGGGATCTACTCAACCCCTTACCTTGTACCCCAGAGGTTTTCCCGGTGGAGGAAACCAAGTGAAGCGTATTTCCCTGGAGCTGAGAGCATGGGCACTGGGATTGAGCGGTGCATTCAGGCGGCCTTTGGGGGACTGGGAGACCTGGCTCAGGCCTGTCATCGAGGGGACACCATCCACCACCTCTGCGGATGCAAGGAAGAAGAGTCACATCAATGCTAGTCCCCCATATGGAAGGAAAAGAAGGAAGCACGCCTCTCCCAAGTGCTGTCCTGCTATCTTGAGTGAGCCTCTCAAAGCATTTCTGAGGAGTAGATTCCCATTGTAGGTGAGGGAAACTGAGGCACTTGGTAATGACATAGCCCAAAGCCACATGGCAAGCTGGCATGAGAGTCTGGCTCAGACTCCCCCAGGTCCAGCACCTCCTTCTGCTTCTCACAGGAACCACTAAGCACAGCTCATGGCAGGTCCTGCCTCTCCCTTATTTTTACAACTTTTTATTCAATTCCCTAAGGAAAAGGAATGACGAATCCACTCCATTTCCTTTTGCGAGGTAGATTATCCATCTTCCTCCCACTCACTGTCTTTACCCACTAATGCCTCTAGAGGGAGACCCTAATCTACCAGTCAGAGCTGGAGACACCATCGCTGCTTTCTGGGCGAGAAGCAGGGCTGGAGCTCTGTACACCACCTCGGGGTGAGCTGGTCAGATGTGGGGGTCCCACGCCCCCTGCTGCCATTCCCCACTGCCTGTCTGCCAGCCCCTACCTGGGTCAGCGATGGTCACTGTGGTCTGAGGGTATCGGCCAATCTTGGCACCGTGCTTGGGATGGAGGAGGTCGATGGCGAACTGCTTGACCTGGTAGTTGTTGAGGAGGGTATCTATTTCAGTCAGCTCCAGCAAGGGGACCTGCACCTCTTTTCGGGTCTCGCCAGGCTGGAAGACCAGGTCACCTTCTGTGAGGACATAGTCCTGGAGGAGAAGGAAAAGGCGTGTGATTATAGCCCGCAGCACCCATGAGAAGGCTCACAGACAGCTTTCCCTCATCCCCCAGTGAATCCCCACTTGCCACCCAGTACCCACAGCTCAAAGGGCAGGTGATACCCTCTGCCTCATGCACAGGCGGCCTCTCAGATCCCTGAGGCACGAAGACCAAGGGCTGGAGGAGAAACATCTGTCCTCATGCTGACCTGAAGCCTCAGGTCTCCCTGAGGTCTCCCTTCCAAACATATTCCCTTTGAGCCTGATCATCTGCTGTTCTGCAGCCCCAGGGCCAGTTCCTGCCCAGCTCTCTGTGCCCACTCGCTCCTCTCTGACAAGACCAGGAGCATCAACCTTACCCTGCCGCTCTTGGCAGTGAGATCCCGGGTCCTGTAGGTGACTTGGGACTTCCCGTTGTCGATGATCTCCCGCAGGACAGGGATTTTGGCCATTTTATCAAAGCGGCTGTGGGAATAGGCTGGCTGCAAGAAGGTGATGAGGCTGCTGGCTGGAAGTGGCAGGAGAGAAGGAATGTGTAGATGAAACTCATGAAGAATCACATTACAAACATGCAGGTGTCCTCCCTGAACACAGCTCCTATCACCCATGGGTGCAAACTGTGCATAAAGTATTACTGCTTGGGCCAGAGTCTTTACCACCCCTGACTCATGCTCCCTGCTCAAAACAAGCAAGGGGAAAGCAGAGGCAAATGGCTGGGGACATTCACCTGCCCTGAGCACAGAATAACAGCAAGGAGGTTTTACTGTACTCCAGCAACCTATGAACCGGAGCAGCAGATGCATGTGGTGAACCCTAGATCTACCATGGAATTAGTAGCATCTAAATTTGTGATGGTCAAATGTTTGAGCCTGTCACCAGTGATGAAGACCCTTCTTTGGATGCTTCAAAAGAAGCTCTAGGTTAGACTTAAGATAGGAGTCACCAAGCAGGTCTCTGCTCTGTGATCTGGGATTGTTCAGACACGCAGGCTGCACCTTCCTCAGAAACCACATGAGCACACCTGGACATGGGACACTCCAACACAAGCACCCTTTATCTTGTGCCACAGTCAAAGCCCTTCACCTTGTTCTTTGATGATGGTGATGTTGACAAGCTTGCGTCCAATCTCTGCGATGCCAGTGGGGACATCAATGGCTTCCACCTGCAGCTGCTTCTCATCATCATCATCATCCCTGATGAAAAGTGGGACACGGACATCCACCAGCTCCACAGCCTCTTGGAACTCCACCATCCCATGAGCATCTGGAGGAACGGGCAGTGGTGAGGGGTGGGAAACACCCGCCCTGCCCAGCTAGGAGGCAGCGCCAGGCTCTGCTCCCTACCTTGGTCTGAGGTCACAGTGTAATACCCAGGTGAAACCTTCAGGTCATTGAAAGCCTCATGGGAAACGTGCTTTTCCACCACTTTGATGATTTCTGTCTTGGCTGAGCGAGGGGCAGTGAGCACTGTGTCCACAATGGTGTGGTCTTGCCTGTGACCAGTGGGAAGAGAAAACCAGCTAAGAGCTGAGGCCAGGGTTGCTCATCTCACATAGCAGCTGAAAGGCCTAGTGAGTGCATGGGGCACTAAACACCCCACATGTATGTGTACAAAGGGGGAGAAGCAGCACCAGTGAGGGCTGCAGGTTCCTCTTTTTTCCCAGAATTGGGCTGTAACCTGGAGGGAGAAAAACTCCAAATCAGAATGACTAATGCATTTGAGGAGACAAAGTTCTGTGTGAATCACAGCCCTGTGTAGGTCTGAGCTGCTGCAGCTGCCCTGTGGGTGCCAACCCCTCCTGCAGAACCTGTGGTCCCATCATATCCCCTCCTGCCTGGCTGCTCCCTCCAGTCCTGGATTTCCCAATGCAATGAGGAACATGCCCATGGAGCAGATGATATCTGGTCAGAGCCATGGGGAAGGGATAACACTCCCTGCCCAGCACCAGCATCCCCAGACCTCTCCATCCTGCACCAGGCACTCTAACTTTGCACTGGGCTGGAACTTTTGAATTTTATAGGAATTTTTCCCAGCGCAACTAGGATTTGTCCCTGTCTGGAGGAGTCTCAGGTCCAAAGCCAGATGCAGGTGAGATGATTTGCAAAAACTAGGCAGGCTCTGCTCTGCAGCGCTGGCTAGGTGAAGCCCTGGGCTGGTGCCAGGGATGGCTCACAGACCATGGTCCCTCCCAGCATCCTGGATTTCACACCGCAGCCCTCTGGTCTCATCAGCAGGGCCCTGGGGCAACCCTGCCCCAAAGGAAGTCTCTCCCCAGTGACTCACCTGAACTTGGTCTGCTGGAGCTTGTGGCAGCCGGGGATGTGCTTGAAAACCTCATTCAGCTGCAAGGAGCAAGAGGGACTTACACAACACATCCCTGGCTGAATGTGTTCAGCGAGCAGATGCTGCTGCCAGCAAACACAAGAGCCCTCAGGCCATTCCTGGATCCTCCCCCCTTGCCCTGCCACCCCAGGCAGACACCACTGCGTCTTCTGCCCATTACATGGCAAGAGACTGTGAACTGAAACCAGACAGGAGCTTCAGACCATGTGCCCCCAAGCAAACTTCAAATCTCATTGATGAATCTTTCGCTTTGCTGAATCTTACAAGCGTGGCCTTAAAACCTGTGCTATCCTTTAGAAAGAGGGAGAATCATGGAATCATAGAATGGTCTGGGTTGGAATGGACCCCAAGGATCAGAGAGTTCCAACCCCCTACCACAGGCAGGGCCACCAACCTCCAGGCCTGGAGCTACACAAGGTTGCCCAGGGCCCCATCCAACTTGGCCTTGAACACTGCCAGGGATGAGGCACACACCTCCTCTTTGGGCAGCCTGTTCCAGCCCCTCACTGCTCTCTCTGCAAAGAACTTCTCCCTAATATCTAATTTAAACCTCCCCTCCTTCAGCTTCACTCCATCCCCCTTGTCCTGCCATTGTCTGCCCTCTTAAAAAGCTGATTCCCCTCCTGTTCCTCTGCTCCCTTCAGGGACTGGCAGGCTGCAATGAGGTCCCCCTGCAGCCTTCTCTTCTCCAGGCTGGACAAGCCCAGCTCCCTCAGCCTCTCTTTGTAAAAGCAGAAGCAATCACTTCTTCCTTTCAAGAGCTGACTGAATTCACAGCAGTGCAGACACCCCCTCAGCGTGGCTGTCCCCTGGTCCCACCCCAAGTGCCCCTCATGCCCAGACTCGTACGTTCTCCTCCACTTCCTTGCGTAGCTGCTCAGACTCCCGTGTGTCTGACTTCACCAGGTTCTGTGTGAAAAGCCGTGTCAGCCTCAGAGACAGCCCATAGGGAACTGGAAAGAGAAATTCCCAAGTCAAGCTCCTTCTTTCTTGGCCAGAGAAATAACCCAGGCCAGAGCTGGAGGCATGGGGAACACGCGTGCTTGGTATCCAGATTCTGTATGGCTAGCACCCAAGCGCACCAGCAGAGAAAACCCTCTGAGGACTAGAGGGCTGACTGGGAAGGAGGTCTCTGCCAGATCAAATAAAAGGAATGGCACCCAGTGGTGGCCCCCCTGGACTGATGAGGAATCAACATCATGGCTGGGTCACTGAGCTAATGAGACTCAGGCACATGCAGGGTACATCCAGCATGCAGCTAGGCTGCCAGGGGGTCTCCAAGGCTTCCAGCTGTCCTGCTGCTGGGCTGGACATGGGAATGTGCTGCTCAGCTTCCCAAAGGTTGGAAGCAGATAAAGGAACAGCCACCATCCCCCTTGCAATTGGGCTTGGAGGTAACAGCATGGCTGTTGAAGATGAGGGTCACCACTGAGGGTTTGTGTTCTTTATGGCTCCCTCTGCATCTCCTCTACACCCTGCCTTAGATGGGGCACTCACTGAGATCTTTGAGGTTGGCAGCAGCGAGGGAGGTGAAGCCCTGCTTGTGAACATTGTTGTTGATCTTCCAGCGGACTGTGTCTCGACCCTTGAGGGATCCACTGCGAATCATGGGGGTGTCCAGGTGGTCAGAAGACATGAGGCTGTGGCGAAGCATGTAGTGGTCCTCCTTGAAGCCAATGGTGCGACCTGCAGAGCCAGGGGCAGGGTCAGTTTCTGGGCAGATTGGGACACTGGCCATCAACTTCCAAACACTGGGGACTTTGTTCTGGGGAATCCTTAGGGCTTCCACCGGGCCAAGGGTGTTGGGATGTCAGGAGTGGAGAGGGAAAGGGGTGTTCATGAGTAGGTAGAGCACATCATGCCACTTGGGCATTGCAAGGGTCAGAGGAGGGCCAGAAAAGGAATTCCCAGTTGGGTTTACCAGAGTGAAGGGCAGGGAGGAACAGTGGAGCAGCAGCTCAAGGGCTCCTTGACTCAGGCCCTCAGCTGGGACTTTTTTCTCCTGATCCACCTCCCCAGCTCAGAGAGGAGGAGGAGCGACGCTTATCCCAGTATGCTCCCCAACCCGGGAAGGCAGTGAACCCCACAGATCCCTCTTCCCCCTGTTTCAAAGGGCTGGTACCTTGTGCACAGCAGGGAAGCAGGGCCAGGCAAGCCTAGAAAATAAATGGCCAAAGGCACAATCACTTTGTGACCAAGGGCAGAACCCCCAATGTCTCCAGTCAGGAGGATTCACGTCCACAGGGATGGCTGGGGTGGGCTCTGGAAGCTGATTTTAGCCAGATAAAAAAATCTCCCAGCAACTTGTGTTGGCAACAGCAACACAAGGGACCCAGCCCCATCTGGCCATGCTGGAGGCTGGGTGGATTCTGGGGGTTTGCCATGTTTTTGGCTTTTATCTGGTCCTCTCCCCAGGCTGGGGCAGCTGGCTGAGGCACTCACCTTACAGCAGGCACAGAACTTCCAGCAGAGCAGCAGGAGCAGCCCCAGGAGCAGGATAAGGAAGATGAGCAGTGGGATAAGCCAGAGGAAGCTCCCTGGTGGGCACTCTGCAACAACAGCAGTGTCACTATGGGGCATCAGCCCCCTGCTTGGGGCATGCAGGGAGGAGGTGGGAAGGCAGAGACAGAGGGGGAAGGCTGGACCACGACCCTTTGAGGGAAGAGGCAGCCCACTTAAGCTTGGGAACGTCTCTCTTGGTGCTCACAACAAAAAGTGCTGTTCTGGGAGAACTATCCCATCTCTCTGCTCACACCCAGCCATCCCAAGCTACTCCTGGCATCTTGCACCAACCTCTGCCTGTGCTGGCAGTGAAAAGGCTCTGATGGCTAGAGGGGGTGGTCTCCAAGGATGCTACACTGCACTCCTTGCAGTTCAGGTGATAGGTAGTGTCACCTACCCCATCATACAGGAAGGTGGGCAGAGAGGTACTACAGCAGCTGACCCTGCCCAGGGGCACAGTAAAGGGATGAAATGGTGACCAGAGGCACCATCACTGCTGATCCAGAGCCCAGGCTGGACATCCTCTCCTGCTCGGTCCCTGCTCACCTTTTTCCTTCTGCACATGGACAGTGGTGTTGGGGAGGATGGAGGGGTCTCCTTCCAGGGTGTAGTGGTATGTGCAATCATCGTCCTCGTCCTGGAATGAGCAGTGCTCACTGGCCTCTTCTGCAGAGAGGAGGGATGGTTGCAAAGTCATTAGGACCAGGAAAATCTTGGGGAGGAGCCCCCCCCCCCCCCACACACACACGCAACAGGACCCGCAGGAGACACACCACACATGTCTGCACCCAGCTCTGCTTTTCCTAGTACCTTTCTTCAGCTCTTCCACCATCTGGATCTGGAGGTGACATGTGCTGCAGTTGCCCTTCATGTTGCCCGTTCCCCAGGCCTGGCAGCGAACGCAGTCCCGGATGCTCTCGCATACAGCCTGGAAGCCCTGGGCAGGGGGCAAGGTGGGATGGTCAGGAAACAGCCCATGGGAAGCGAGGAAGGACATTGCCTCTGAAAGTCAGAGTGGGGTGGAGAGGCAACGCTGCGTCCTCACCCTGGCACCAAGGCAAGGCCAAAGAGTGGAATCACAGAGAACAAACAGCTAACAAAGGATTTATAAAAAGCACAGCACAGCACACCCAGCTCCAAAACCTCTTGTACCAACAGCCTGCATCTGGGCACTGACCAGATCTCCAGCGGTTTTAGGTGACCTTTCCAAACCAGCTTTCTCCAATGCCTTGTTGGGGTTAGCTTGTGTTTGTCAATGGGGAAACTTAGGCACTGGATCATGAAATGTTTTTGTCTGTCTTGAAGCAAATCTGAACAAGGCAGGGGCCAAGCCTCAAACCTCTGCCCTTCACCAGGGTGCAGATAAACACAGATGGATGTTCAACAGTTGCTGCTGGTGAACTGGAGGGCAAAGAAAGCCTGTGGCTGTAAAGCACCTCCCATACCAGACCTTTCCTGGCCACTGAAGGCAGGACAAGCAAGACTAACCCCTGCTTGGGATTTTGCTCCCTGAGGTGTACCTTCACCTCCGCTTTGCTTTCTTTCCTTGCAGGTCCTACATGGGAAAGAGAAGCCCAGAGGACACTAGGCTGAACCTCACCAGGGAGTAGCTGATTTCGCAGGTGGAGCTGGTGTACAGAGAAGCCTTGTCACAGATGCATCTGCCACATTCACACCTCCCATGGTTGTTGCAAATGCCCTGGGAAAGACAAGGTGACAGTCGGCATCCAAGAACAATTACAGACATGCAGCCAACTGGGAGTCAGCGAGGTGCCAGCTCCAGCAGCCCCTTGGGCACTGGGGCGACCTGCTGCATCCCTTCCTGGCCTGGTCATCCCTTGCGCAGGCAGGGCAGGACCTACCCCTCGGCTGTCAGTGCAGGTGTCGGTGCTTGTGGGGCATTCGCAGCCCGGACCCTCCCAGCCACTCTCGCACACGCACGCGCCCTTGGAGCATCGACCACGATCTGAGACGCAAGAGGAGGAATCACCCAGGGCCCAGCGCTGTGCCACTCCCCCAGCCCTGTCTGCACCTCTCCCACTTTCTTTGGGGTGCAAGGGGGCTGCAAACAGACTCTGCAATATCTTCCTTGCGCATCCGCAAGCACAAATTCCCCACAGCCCGTTGCCAGTTACTCAACTCCCCCACACCAGTGCCACTAGCCCTGGGACACCCTGCCTGTGCCACCAGGATGGAGCAGGGCACAGTACACCCCGTGGTTGGGGGATGCTCGGGGTGGTGACGCTTTTCTCACCATTGCAGAGGAAGCCGGAGGTGCGTGGGCACTGCAGCACGTCGTACTCGCAGAACTCCCCGTTGAAGCGCTGTGTCAGGTCCTCGGAGTAGCACTGGCACTTCCCGCACAGGCACTCCCCCCGGCCTGAGCACGGTTCCACATCCCCGGGGCGGATGCAGGCGTTGTTGTTGGGGGATGATGCTGGGGAGCAGTCACAGGTGTCCCCACGCCTGGTGGGGAGGAGATAGTGCTGAGAGAGGCAGGAGCAGAACACAGGACAGCAGGGTCCTGGGCAGGATGCCCCAGGTATGAGTGTGTGTGTCTCTGTGGGTCCCCAGACCCCGCGGGAACCCTCAAAGGATTACAGAGCTGGACAAAGTCCTTACCAGCCTGGGTGGCAGATGCACTGTCCGCAGGCGAAGTCCCCATGAAAGCTGCACTTGTGAGAGTTAAACTCTTGTTGCTGTAAGAGAAGAAAGAGGAAGCATTGCCGAATGGGCTCACCTGCTCCCAAGACTGTTCCAGGAATCAGAAAAGCAGATTTAGGGGCAAAGTTTGGCCCACAGGACTGAGCTCTGCCATGGGACAACATGCCCTGCTTGGCACAAGCTGCGATGATTGCGGGGTTGAGTAGGACCCACACACACCAACCACCATGTTCCCACCCCAGGCTGGCCAGAAGGAGGACATCTCTCTGCAACACACAGCCCCATGTACCTGTTCACAAGGACACATGTCACAGATGACAGAGGCTGTGACCTTGAGGCTGTCGCCCAGGGAAGTGGGTTTCACGTGGATCGTTCCCTGCCGGTCTTTCTCAGGGAGGCTGCAGACATGCTGCCCACCAATGTACTCAAGTGCCTTCACGTGCATGTTGAACTTGCCCTGGAAGGAAGGGACACACCACAGGGGTGAGCCAGCTCTGCTGAACCACAGCTTGGCCAGACCAACCCCAGGTGAGAAAGGAAGGAGGGATGCAGCACAGTGCTCAGCCACTCACATACATCTTCCCTCTGAGACCATCCAAAGACTTACCACTTCCCCACGGGTGATGTGGAAGGAGCCAGATTCTGTCTTTTTATACATCGAGGATGTAAACTCTGTCTTCAGGGCTTTGGGGACGAAGTCCGCCCGGATGTCCATCTTGGAGCGGATTTGCTGGGTGGCAGAAGATCATCATAACACTGATTTTCAGCAGTACACCTGTGACTACCCTGTGGCCTGCCCCAGAGGAGATGCTTGCTGCCTACTCTGCTGGGCAGGAGGTGCCCACCCTCTGCCTTCTGTGGGAGAAAAAGCCAAGCCCCAGAGAGCACCATTACCTCAAAGGCTGTGCGAAGCAGCTCCACGATGTTGGAAGAGTCCTCCTGGAGCACCCCAATCTCAGAGATGGGGAAATATTCCTGCAGCTTCTGCAGAGACATGGGAGTGCCCTGAGACAAGGCCTTGAAAAACCTCCTCTAGCACAGAAGTTGGCTCTTCTTTGAGCAGGGCTTGGACCAGAGCCCTCAAAAGGTCCCTTCCAACCTAAAATTAGTCTCTAGCAATGTGTCCCCACTGCTTTACAAGAAACAGATCCCAACACAGGGAGACCTCTAGCCCAGATTCCTCCATCCCATAATGCACCGAGACCTCCCATGACCCAGAGCACCCCCAACACACTGTGCCACACTCCCGAAATATCAAGGTGTTGGGATAAGAGATGGAAGAACACTTTCTCCTCAAAGCTGCAGGCAGGGGAACAGTGGTCCTGGAGGAAACCACCACCATGGTCTGCTCACCTTATAGTAACTGTAGGAGTGGTTTGTGACAGCAAAGATGGGAATGATGTTGTGTTGGCCCAACAGGCGCACCAAGGTGGGCACCGAAGGATAGTCCTGCTTGGTGTCATACACGTAGGTGCCACTGGTGTCTAGGTGACACTGCTCATCGTTTCTTGCCAGGATCCCTGCCAGGACGTTGGTACCATCAGCTTCATAGTGAAAGGCAGATTCAGTGGAGAACACAAGCAAGTGAGTGCTGTCCTTCCTCCAGCCGATCTTATCCTACAGCCGAGGAGGGGGAGAAGGAACCTTTATCTCCGTGCCCTCCAAGCCACTGCACAACGCTAGCAGCCGTTGGCAGGCCAGCGCTGGCAGGATCTGGAAAACCCAAGGGGTAAGGCACCACCTCTGCTAGGCAGCAAACACCACCAGCTATGTGGCCCTGGGAATCCAAGCCAGCAGGCCTCTGCTGCCTCAATCTATGCCCCAATGCATAGGATGTCTCTCAGCAGCTTGGTGCCAGGCATGTGTATGTCCAGGGGGCAAGCCCACACTTTTTCTGGATATGTTTGGAGATGTGCACGTCCCTCAGCCAAATGGCCAAGCTGTTTTCCAGGGAGCAGAGTTCCACCATCACAGGCACGAAGGGGGATAGAGCAAAGAGCACACACAGGGTGCCCAGCAAGCGGCTCCTGTGCTGGGAATCAAACACCAGAGAGACACACACAGGAGGTCTAAGATCTAGGAAAGATTTGGGATGTAAAACAACTTGGGACCAGGAGCATGCAGCTGGGAGGAAAACCACTACCATTAGCTGACATATAACCCAAGCTCCCTGGCTGTCTCATCAGCTGGCCAGCATGCTGCTGGTTTTCTCATCATCCAGTATCAAGATCCACTCATTAAAATCAGACACACATGGCTCCTGCATCCCTGGCCACCATCACCTTGCACACAGCTGTCTGCAGGATGGCATCAAAGCCGCCCTCGGGGGCATCCAGGTTGCCAGAGATCCGCTCTTTCTTCAGCTCCCGGCTAAAGTCGTTGATGTTGCTGGTCAGGCGGATGACGTTCTTGAAGGAGAAGGGAGAGTCGGCGTTGTTCCAGGGTTCACGCAGCCTAGGAGAGAAGAGGGAAGCAGGGGTTTTGCAAGGGTCAGGACCAAAAGGATCACAGAATCACAAGACTGTAGGAGTCGGAAGACACCTCCAGAGCTCATCAGGTCCAACCCCCTGCCAAAGCAGGGTCCCTGGGACAGGTCGCACAGGTCGGTGTCCAGATGGGGCTGGAATATCTCCAGAGAAGAAGACTCCACACCCCCATGGGCAGCCTGTCCCAGGGCTCCCCCACCCTCACTGTGAAAAAGTTCTTCCACAGATTGGTGTGGAACTTCCTGTGCTACAACTTGCAGCCATTGCCCCTTGTCCTGTCCCCACAGAACACTGAGAAGAGCCTGGCCTTTCCCCCTCTGTGTCCCACACTTGAGATATTTATGAACATTAATAAGATCCCCTCTCAGCCTTCTTTTCTCAAAGCTGAAGATGCTTGCATGCAAGGGGAGGAAGCATGGGGAGAGCCCCTGGAGGCTGAGGAAACCTTCCCTCAAGGGAAGACATGAAGCTGGCAAGCCATCAGCATGAAGAGTTAGAAGGGATTAGGGCAGAGAGGGAGGAGAAGACAAGACATGTTGTGGCAGAACAGGGTAGAGCTAGAGGAGGACACCGCTGGCACTGGCATGGGAGACATTTGCAACGAAGGGAGGGAGATGGGTGGAGACTTGCACTGCAGACAGTGAGGATCAGGAAAGTCATAGAGAAACAGAAGGCACCTGCCCTCCCTCCTCTGTTCCCATTCCAGGGTCCCACTGGCCTCACTCACTTCTCAGGTCTCATGTCTGTCTGAGGGGATGAGACTTTGTCCACAAACTTGCCAAATCCAATGGTGTAATTGGAGGTCAGGTCTCGCAGGAACTCCGCTGGGAGGAGAGGAAGAGGGGGAGAAAAAAACATATGAATAAAGACAAGTCTTGAGGTCACTCATCCAGGGAAAGAAATCCTTTCCTGGGCATCTTCTCTGCTGGTCAGCTCTCAGATAAGACTCCCAAACTGTCAGCTTTTAAGTTCTTTGTGCTTGGGGCTTGTCTTTTTTGGAGTAGAAATCTGTATCATCTTTGGCAGCCCCTTTCCAAGATGAGAGCTCCTGTAATAGCACACACCACACCTTTAGGTTCACGGTGCCAAAGCCACTTAACAGATCAACTCTGCAAGGGACCAGCCCCCCCACTGAGCTGAGAGGAGCGAGCACAGGAAATAATCCCTGCAGGGCCAGGGGAGACACCCCCGAACAAAGCTGCACAAGCAGTGAGAATAAGAAACCCTAATTAAAACAGACACCTTTCAGCCCTTTGCCAGTCGCATCTGCAGTGCTGGCAGAGAACTTGCAGCCACGGGCAGGAGCAAGCGCCTGCCTTCATCAGCACAGGAGCTGGCTCCACTCTGCTCCCGAGCTTTGGTCTCACCTAGGTTTTGGCCCATTTTTTTGAGGTTATCCAGATCATCAGACATAGAGTAGGAGAAGTCCATGAGGATGTAGAGATCCACAGGGCTCTCCAGTGGCTGGAAGACATCCATGTTGAAGCTCATCTCCTCTCCAGCTCGCAGCTGTATGAGCATGCCCTGAGGGGACACCTGGGTCCTCTGCAGGAATGTGTTGATACTGAAATTCTGTGAAGGAACAGTGAAAGGAAGGGGATGGACTCTGTTTCCTGGGCAGACACAACAGGGAGGAGGCGTGAAGCAGGGAGGTAAGTGGGAAGTGGAAGCACGGGATGATCATGCTCCCTGCCCTCATGTACATAGGGTGGACCTCCCCTGTGTCCGCGTGTGCCCAGCTGGGCGCCTCCTCCAGACCCTGGCATTTTGCTTACATCTGTTTACCCTGAAAATACACCCCAGCCCTAAGCAAGCAGGGCTGGCTGCCAACATGTTCCTCAGCTAGCCAAGCGAAGCGAGAGCACCGCTTCTGAGTAGACTCTACATAGGAGTTTTTGTTTTTTCCTGCTACAGAGTCTAGAGGAGGATAAAGGACATGAAGGACACTGTGAATGGTGGGACCCCTCAGGAGAAACCGAGCAAGGGCTGTCTCCTCAACACCCACCTGCTGGGTCTGCATCTTGCCCTTGGTGTACACAATGCTGGCTTCCCCACAGCCATACCGCAGCAAGTTCTCCCGCAAGTTGCAACGAGCCTCTTCAAAGCTCTGCCGAGAGGGCAAGAACAACATCAGAACCAGAGAAAGCAGCAAACCCTCCATGCCAGGGGGAAGGCACTTGTCTGGAGTGGGGTCCTCTGCTGACAACACTGGTGAGCATTTGAGAGCAGGAACTGGGCAGAGACATGGGACAGGTCTCACACAGAAAAGCCGGTGTCCCACAGGAGCAGGGAAATGTGACCACAGTAAGTTACTGTATTTTCTGGCATCACAGAACGACAGAATGTTAGGAGTTGGAAGGGACCTCAAAAGATCATCTAGTCAAACCCCCTGCCAGAGCAGGATCACCCAGACTAAATCACACAGGAATGTGTCCAGGTGGGTTTGAATGTCTCCAGAGAAGGAGACTCCACAACCTCTTTGGGCAGCCTGTTCCAGCACTCCGTCACTCTCACAGGGAACAAGTTCCTCCGTATATTCCCATGGAACGTCCTCTGCTCCAGCTTGCACTCATTGCCCCTTGTCCTATCACTGCCATCACTGAGAAGAGCCTGGCTCCATCCTCCTGACTCTCACCCTTTATTTATTTATAAAAGATAAATAAAAAGGGATAAGACTCTCCCTCCATCCCTCCCACGCACCGTGCCAGCATGCTGGCATTTTCTGATAAACCCCTTTATTCCTGCATACATACAGGTTTGCCCCGGACTCCCCTGATGAAACCCACATTTCAGTCCTTCTCATCCAGACCAGCTCTTTGCAGAGAGAAGCTGGATCCAGAAGCTGCTCTCAGGTCCCTCCCCTGGGGGTAGTGGGATGCCTCTGAGTGCTGGGTGGGAAGCAGAGCCCCAGGCTCCCCTACAAGGTCTCACCTCATCGGTGCAGAAGGAACAGTCCTTGTCCACTCGGATGCATTCAGTGCAGCTCTTCGCTCGGGACAGCACGCAGCGGTTAGCTACTGGGAAAGAGCAAGGTGTGAGGAGTGGGGAGAAGCAGGCGGATTGTGGCAGGGTAGGAGAAAGTCTGGTCCTGTTCCCAAGGAGTCAGTGAAGGTTTTGCCTGGGTGGTTAACAGAAACCTGCTACAAAACAGCAGTGGGCAGAGAGGCCCCAGCTGCTGTGGAGATGAGGAACAGGAATAAAGAGCAGGACAGGTCTCTGAGGCACATATCGGCATAAGGACCAGTGACAGCAGAGCCCAAGAGGGATGTGCACAGTCCCCATGGGGCAGCACCAAGGGGCAGCTACAGACAGACATACCAGGGCTGCACTCACTTTTGCTCCTTTGACAGAGGCTGGTGGCACAGAGCAGGGACAGGAGGAGCAGCTGGGCACACACCCGTGGCAGGATATCCATCCTCTTCCTCCTGAAACACACGGATTGATGCATTGCGGAGAGCCAAGAGGCCAGGACAAGAAGGTCCTGGAGATGATCAGATGGCTCTGGCAGAGCCCCTGCCCAGCCCTGACAGGGTGGGACAGCCCCGCCTGCCATGGGGAAGCTGCCGCCAGGAAACACTCTCTGACCTCAGCAAGGCAGGGCACAAAATCAAGAGCAGCTCGTCCTCTGCTCCAGCATGTGCAAAAGGCTCAAAGTCCCCAGCAATGCTGGGGCCGGGCAGCTGCCATGGCACAGCACCCCTGCACCCCATGTCCCTGCACTCCAGCATCGGGCTGCCTGACTTCACAAGCTCCCCAGAGCAGTGGGTTGGTGCAGGCAGCCAGAGCCCTGGCTGCTGCTGGCCAGAGCCCAGAGCCACCAACACATGTGGGCACAGACCAGGTCAAGACCTTGCTTTTCCTGGCAGGTTAAGAGTAAAAAAAGAAGGAAAACAAAGCAACTGTCCACATCTCTCCCCAAAAGCCAAACAGACCCCTCCCTTCAGCTATTTCCTACCACACTAAGAGTTTCCAGGATGGTCAAACCAACAATAAAAAGAGGGTGAGGCCTCGGGAAATGCCAGACTTGGAACAATTGAATGAATTCACAGCAGTTCCCCGTTGTCCTGTCCAGGGCAGCAGCATCCCTTGCACGGGTCTGGAGGCCAAATCCTAAAGAGAGTGAACCATTCTCCCTGCACCCACACATGATTTATAGTGCACACAGTGCCATCCAGAAGTTGGCATTTGGATGTGGCAAACAGAAGAGGCAAAGCTAGGGCTTGAGTTTTTGTGGCTGCAGCATGGGGGGTGGCTCTGACTCCAGCACCCCAGCAGGGCAAGTGAGAGTCAAGGCAAAAAAATCTGCTGCAAAACCACCTTTAAAGCATCACCTTGCTGGAAGATGCAGGTGTGAACTATAAGATGCAGTAGATCGTTTTACAGCTTCTTGGTGGGCAAGCCCTCACTTTAAATAATAAATTAAATGAGAACATGAAAACCAGTTTAAACAGGGTAGGAAAGTGGGTAGAGTTGAGGTGCGCAGTGAAGATGACCAAGTTCCCAGGGGCACATCCGGCACACAGACTTATCCCTTGGTGACTCAGCTAGTAACAGTCTGCCCTGGGACCCAGGGAAATCCCTGGAAAGACCTGCTCTGCTATCAACAGCACTGAATCACACTGTGTCCTGCATCATCCACAGAAAATGATGGAAAGACACTGATCACAGAAAGCTGAGCACTCACAGAAATCATCACAGCACAGGGCTTGAACCAACATAGCATCAGCCCCAGGACACGTCTCCCTTGGTGTCTGCACTTTGTTCTCCGTGACAGTCACTGATTACACAGGTAACACATGACAAGGTGTTGGTGCCTCATTATCTTGTCAGCCCTTCTCAGAGGGATTTATCACACGGCAGCTAAACCCCCTGAAACATGAGAAATATGGAAACTCCCAAGCAGCATCTGTGTGGGGGATACCCTGCTGTTCTTCAGAGGCTGGGTAGCCAAAAAGGGTCTTAATATCTTATGGGCCCTAGTGTCTATAGCTTCCCTCTGGCAGCCCCTGGGCACAGCTCCCTGCAACACGACTGTCCCCAGCTCAGACTTATCACAGGTTTTGCTTGGATGGTCCCCCTGGCCAAGCCCAGCACTGGCTCAGAGGGGTTACATGTTATCTGACCAATTATCCGTATCCCTAATATGCTCTTAACCTCCTTCAGCAAAAGTCCTCATGCCATGGCTTGCTGGCGGACACTGCATCCCTCAAGACAAGCAGGTTTGAATTCTGGAGAGTCCCTTTTTCCCTTGCTCCACCCTAGCAAGTTGTGCCAGCTGCAGCAACCGGTACTACAGAGACTGGGGAGATGTCAGCTAGAGGTGAGAAGAAAGGGTAGGAAAGTCCTTTGAGCCCTCCACAGGGAAAAAGCAGCAGAAACATCCCCCAAGCACTCAGCAAATCCTATCTCCCATCATGGCAAATGCCAGATTAAGTACAGGGGACCAGATTGCTCAGTTCACACACCCATCTTCCAAGGCAGCCTCAAAACACAAATCTAAATCATCTTACTTTAAGCACAAGTCAAGAAAGAGTCACCAAGTGATGGCCAGACACACCCTGGGCCTCGTACACATACAGTGCTGTCATGTCTTTTCAAGTGCTGCGATAAAGGGCCATAAAACCCAGGTTGATATTAACGTCCTGTTGCCCTGTGAGCCACCAGCCTCCGAGAATTCAGCCTGGCAGTTGCTGGTGAGCAGGGTGTTGGTTGCATAGAGCATGGCCACTGCCAGCCACAGGAATGCAGCCCGTAATATTTGTGCACAAATACATGAGTGGCCAGCTCTTGATGTCAGAAGCATCCTCTGGAAGGGAAAACACCATCTGGCTTTGGGAAAGCTGTAGGGGTTTGGTTGGATTTTCCTGATGACAAGAGCAAAGCTGTTCAGTTGTGCAAAACCAGGGAACAAAGTGGAGCAGCTCCCAGCTGCACACAAATGTCCTACCCCATCCCAGACCACTGTGCTCCAGCAGTTCCTCCTGGTGTCCTCACTCTCCCCCAGCCTTTGCCTGCACCTTGGCACAGGTGACAGAAAGACCCTAGGACCCCCTGAGCTTGGAGAAGCTGGGGATGGGATGGTCCAAAGAAACCACTGAAACAACAAGGCAGGGGCAAGGTCAAGAGAGGCAGAACTTTGTCACCCTGTCCCCTCTCCAGCCCAGCATCTCTATGCTTGCAAGGACAAGGCTGAAGCCAAACACCAGCCTGGGGTGAATGTGGAAGAAACTAAGAGGAGGAATAATGAGCAACAAGCCCATGGCAGGACCCTGTCCCCAGCTGCCACACAGGGGATGCCTAGCAGGCTGGGGACACAACTGGGAAAGCAAGGGGGATGTTCAAGCTCCCCAGTGTAGCCTTCCCTCCCTCTGCAGTGGGCATCACACTTGTGCGGCTGCAGACCCCCTTCCTGCCGAGGGGTGCACTGGGGCCATGCATGGTGGAGCAGGGCACTGTTCCCTGGGTAGATGGGAGGGATCTGGAGGGAACAGCTGCTTGCATGTGTGTGCTGGGACTTTGGTGCTTCCAGCATGGCGGTGCTGGTCACTGCAACCAGCCTTAGCACAGGGCTGGGGGTCCTGAGGGAGAGCTCACAGCGATGGAGGCAAAGAGGAAAGGTGCCTCCCCCAGGGACGCCAGTCCCGCTCCCCCCGGGCGGTGCAGCCCCGGCAGCTCCTGCAGGCGCAGTCTCCCTCCCAGGGCAGGGCTGCGGGCACTCGGATCGGGGCCACAACTCAATGTTCTCTCCCTCCCCCAGCACCTCCCTCCCCAGCATGCATGGCAGCACAGAGCTCCGAGGGTTGCGCTCCAAAACTTGTAAGATACCAAGACATATCCGGAAAGCTGCCAAGCGCTTGAGCCACAAACCAAAGCATCGATTAAACATTCCCGTTTGTGTTTGATTTTGTCTTCCCCGTTCATTTCCCTCCCCAGATGTGCCTCTGCAGCTGCTCAGCTCCGTGTGAGCGTCACCATTTATTGTTTCCAGCAAGAAGAGGGATCTCAGCTCCCAGGTTGAGCTCAAGACCCCAGACGCAGACCCCAAAACCCTCCAGCAAAGGACAAAACAAGCAGGATGCAGTCCAGGGACCCACACAGACCTGCCATGTGGCCGTCACCACCCTGTAGTGCCTGCAAAACACCAGTGCCATCCCCTTGCTCTGTGCTGTGGGCAGGGGGAACCCCGAGGGGCAGAATGGGCAGGGAGGTCAGGACCCTGCCAGCACAGCTCTGGGACCCTCCTGCCCCTCCACGTGCTGATCCCGGCATGTTCTCTGCTCTTTGGCCCCACGTTTCCTCTCTTTCCCCGCCTCGAGCACTCCTCATGCCCCTTTCCCCCACCCAAGCCCTGTCTCTGTGCATCTATTTCCCACGTATTTCAGACCCGCCGGCTCACAAATACCCCCACAGCCGCAGTTCAGCAAAGCCCAACCTGAGCCCCCATACTCCCGGCCCCGGCTGCCCCTCGCGGTCACCCAATCTGCATAACACCCTCCGTGGGTTCAGCAAGTCGGAGCCACCTATAGCCCAGCCGACTGCCAGCACTTGCACCCACAGAAGCTCTCCCTAGGCGCCAGCTCCGAGGCACAGCCGCCTTTTCCCCTGGCCGTGGGGCAGACGGAGAGGGCAACCTACAACAACCTTTGAAACCTGCAACAAATGGTGCCCCGAGGGTTCTGCTCTGCCTTTCCATGCTGCAGTGCCCCCACCTCCGCTTCACGGACACCTTCCCCCCCAACCAAACACCTACAGGGGCAAAAGCTGCCCCGTGCTTCCCCACCGAGCTCTGCTCAGTCATGAGTGTTGCCCTTCACAGCCTGCCAAGAGCAGCGAGACAGTATCCAACAGCCAAAACCAAAGTAAAAATGGGGAAACGAGCAGGGAGCTGAGCCCCTTCGCTCTGCACCCTGCCTACCTGCCTGCATAAGGAGCCCTGCGCTTTATTTCACTCCCCCTTCCACCACCCCGGTTAGAGCAACGCAGCAAAATTAAACCAAACGGTATGCTAAAAAGCACAGATGAATTCATTCCACAAACCTCATTAGCACTGGGTCTGACTCAGTGTCCAAATCCTGTGCTGCAGCCTGAATAACAGGCACCCACACGCCACGCCAAGAAATTCTTCCAGAGGCAGGGGGGAAAGTGCCGCTTCGCTGCTGCAAAGTGATTTCCAGCCTTGGCCTTTTGTTGTTTGGTTTTTTTTTCTTCTTTCCCTTTCCTCCCTCCTCTTTACTTTATGTCCCTCTTCTCTTTCCAGTTAAACGTCAGCTTCCAGTCCCGCAGAGAGGGCAGGCAGCCCGCGCTCCCACATCCCTCCCTGCTGATTTCTGCACCCTCCAGTCAAATATCAACTTTGTTCTCGCTCCTCAGCCGTTGTGGAGCTGCTGCCTCTCCCTCCCAGGAGGTTGGCGGGGAAGAAAGGTGGGAGCCGCAATAAATGAGATCAGATCCCAGGTGAGGAAGAGCTTTATCCCAGCCGGGAGGGAGGAGGGGGTGCCGGTGACTCAGGGGCTGGCATCCCTCCCTCACACACCTGGATGGGCGGGCATAGCCTGCACAACCGCCCCGACCTTCCCTCCCTCTCTCCTCTGCACAAGCACCGTCCCACAGGAAAGAGCGAGAAGGCGGTGGGAAGGCAAATGCCACACCAAGGGTGGGTGGAGAGGACTGCGGGCGATGGGCAGTGTCCACTCCTTGGCTTCACCCAGCTGGCTTGGGGCAGAGTGTAGGGTGCTCCCTGGCCCCCTCGCTGAGGGTTTCTCCTCCAGATTTCCCCCCAGCATGGGGGTGCATCAGCCCCAGTGCCCAGGGAGCTCCTGGCTCAAATACCAGGTGGGTTTATGCAGTGACAACTGTCCAGCTGCTGATCGGTACCTCGTTCACAGAGGATGGATCTGCATCTTGCTTCATCCAGGGCATGGGTGTGCCAACCCACTCCTCTTCTGCAACAGATCTGGCTCAGAGGTCAGGACAACCCCTGGTAGCACCAGACCTGCGACCTATCCAGACCTGCTCCTAATGCACCATCGCAGCGTCCAAGGAATGGCAATCCCACCCCTGCATCCAGCCCGTTGCTGGGCTGGATCCAAACCCCCTTTCCCCAGTCAAAGGGACAGCAGAGCAGGGGTGGGAGCACAGGTGAGGTTATTCTTTTTTCCTGCTCTGCAGCACTTTTTAACTCCAGAGACTGGTTTAACCACTGCTCAGACCCCTCTGCACCTTCCATGATGCAGTGTACACACACTGGAGCAGACGTGGTGGCAGAAGATGCCTTATAGATCCCTGATAAATCTTCACAAGGAACACTACAATCCCTCAGCTTCAACACCAACAAAAGCAACAGCCAGTTTTGTATTTTCTGCCTGCCTTAGAGATTAAAAATAGGAACAGGGCAGTTTTGACCTCTGTTATCAATATAGCATCACAGAGGGTGCTGATCAAGTCCCTAATGATGGTGACCAAGCATTGACTGAAATGAGAGCGAGGAGCAGGATTCCTTTCACTACAAGAAATAGGAAGCTTAGGGAAGTATATGTGTAAGGTGATTAAGCCCCAGGAAAACAGAGGATGTGCTCATGCCATTAAAAACTGCAGCAAAGGGGAAACAGGAGAGGTGCAGCTGAAGGTGGCCCAGGCAGTTTAAGTCTGGAGGTTCCTAGCTTCTGAATGCTTGACTCTGGAACCTCAACCTGACCCTTTGGAGATTGCCTTTATTTAAACAAAAATACTGAAAATTAGGGGATCGTGGTGCTGAGGTTTTTTTAAAACCACAACAGATACTCCCTGTAACAGGAGAGTTGGGACATGAAGCTCTGATGCTTGAGCAGGGGCAAGAGCAGAGCAGGACCATCAAGGGGATGAAGAAGGCAGAGGGCCCCACTTTGCCTCAGAGAGCTGCAAAGGCAGCAGCATGTTGCAGAACACTGCAGAAGGAAGCAAGCTGAGCTTCAGTTTGCAAAACCCAAGGGGAGCACATGCTGGTGCGTGCAGACATGTCTGCTCACCTCCTCTGGTCCTGTCCACTGGCAGCACCCAGCTCTCGTCAGCCCCACTGGGGCCAGGTACTGGAGTTAAAAAAAGGCAATTTAGGCTACAAGCATATTACTGAAAAAAGTGTGTTAAGTGATGGTTCCCCAACAGGAACCCTAGAGACAACCAGAAAAGCTTGGGAGGACCCAGCTTCCACCACAATACTTGTTGTCCTTGCTTTCTGGATATCCTCTTCTATGCACCAGAGATGGAAGATGTTTACATTGCCTGCTGTAATGTACCTCTGGTCCCACCTCTGGTCACTCTGACAGCCCCAGCACTGCCTGGTACCATCTCCCTCCCCTTTGTCCCAGCAGCCTGGAGCAGCAAGGCTCAGCATCTCCAGCTGTGAGAAGAAGCCTGGTTACTCACCATGGATGCTGCCAGAAGAGCCTGAAATATTAATTTTGCACCTTTGAGACGTGTCCCCAGGTCTCTAACAGATCCCTGAGCATGCACAAGCATGAAGTTTTCCCAGAGACTTGTAACCACACTGCATTTAAGTCTTCATTTCCAGGGCTGCTCAAAGGCGCTTCTCTGATATCGAGACAACTCCACCACCAAGTTTTAAGGCAACAAAGCAGAGAGGAATTAGAAATTCCCAGTAAATGGTCATAAGAATGTAACAGGTTTTTATCTTGTCTTCAAAAAAAGCCTCACAAAACTTCTCCAAGAAGGAAGCAACTTCTCCAAGATACTTCCACCAGGGGAGGTGGATACCCAGCAAGCTCAGTTTTCAGCCTTGATCGATTCCTTGCACTTGCTGCCTGCTGGATGAGGCTTTTGCCACACAAATTTAGTGTTTTAACGAGAGAACAGCAGCCACAGAGAAGAGGGATCAGCAGATTTCGCTGCAGACGGCTCTACCAAAGCTCACAGCCACATGCATTGCAGACCTCACATTTCTATTTCCTGCTGTGGCAGTGTGGCCTAGAAATTTTTGCCCTAGGATTGCAAACAACTACTTTTATTACTTACACTAAATTATCACTCCCTCAGCTGAGGCTACCAGTCCAAGCGCCAATTACTGATAATTACAAGTTAATTTATGGTAAATTCTCTTCTTTTTAAATGCCACACCGGTCTGTACAGAACCTTTCTTCCGTGTGTCATGCTACTGCAGGGTGCCCAGAGACAGCTCTGCGGCTTCTCCAAGTCCCTGCTGAGTGGTTACAGCCAAGATCCTGCTGCTGGAGCACACTCACTCCCTTTTGAGTTCTGTAACACCACACACTGCAAGAAGAAAGAGAAAGTTAATCCCTTTGCTGCGTTGAACACAGTATTAGAAATACCCTGTTATCTGGCGTAAATTTAAGGAATGCTTAATAATGTATTATTAATGTGCACAGAATTTACTGCACTAAGTGATGCTTAATATAATTACCCAGGTAATTGAAAGATGAAAAATCCTCCCATATTCTCTTCCTTAGCCTTTCCCCTGAGATAACATTAACTACACTTGTCTGCTGTTAAGCAATGGATGTTCCCTGTCATGAGCATGTACCTAAAGGGAAATCTCTCTACTGAACTCCACCAGTGTCCAATTCCCTCTGGGATGGACTGGCAGCAAGAGGTAAGCGGGTCACCAAAACAGCACAAGAGGAAAATGTTGGTAAAGGATCCAGCATACGGCAATGCTGACATCCATCCAGAGAAAGCAGAACCTTGCAGCGTTACACTCACAGCTCACCCAGCCACCAAAGGGCTGAAAACACCAAGGTTCCACTCAGCAGATTTAGCAAGGCAGCCTACTTATCCTCCTGGATCGCACTGGCTGGCCCCACACAAGGCATTCAGTAGCACGGGCAAGAGTCTCATGAGGAACCAGCCAACACAAACTGGGGAGAAGGTGCACTGTCACCTCTGGTCATATCCTTCACACGCTGCAAGAGGCTGTGTGACAAAAACAGGTTAAAAGTACCAGTAACTTCACCATTCATCACAGCACCAAAAGGCAGGCCTGTTTGCTTCCTAATACTGGCCCGTAGAGGATGGACAGACAGACAGACAGACGCCTCCTATGTGAAAAGGCAAAACCTTTTCTTGTGAAACCTTGGTGCCTTGCTGTTTACTGGCAACCAAAAGCACAAGCCACCCCCAGCCAAAGACAAGTTTCAAATAAACAAAGACTAAATATTGGAAGTCGTTGGTGTCCATGGTTCTCGCTTAGAACAAGAGGAAGGAAGTGGAATATAAACAGTCTGAGGAACGGGAGCGCTCGGCAAGGCTCAGGGATAGAAAACTGCTCTGTAAGGGCAATGCATGAATATGCAGGCATAAACATTCCCCCAAAGGAAGGGAAGACTTTGGAGGAGCCTCGCTGCCCCTTCATGGGTCTTGCACCTCAACAGCAATTCATTCAATGTGTGCCAGTTTGGGAGAGCCCTGCTGAAAGGCGTCTCTTCCTCCAGAGGCAACAGCTCACACATTTAACAGGAGGGAGCAAACCTTCCTGGGCACCTTGTAAAGACCATCCATTCGAGGGGCTTCGCAGAAGCTACAACTTCCCTCTGCAATGACAAAGAGCTGGGAAGGAGCTCATGCAGGTGTCAGCTGGCCAGACGCTGGCTGAAGCAATCTCTTCCATGCTGCCAGAGCCGGCTGTGGCACTGGCAAAGCCTTGGCGTGGCCCTGGCAAAGAGCACTTCCCCCCGGCTCAGTAAATAACTCTCATAAAACAGACAGTACAGCAGCAATCCAACTAAAACATCGCTTCAGGTGCTCACATTTTACAGTTTGAGGTGGGGCTGGCAAGGGCTGCCTCTCCTCACCTGCTCTCTTGGTCATGCAGCACCCAGCAAGACATAAAATAAAAAGCAAACCCTGAGCTCACAAAAATCCCTTCCCACAACAGCATCAAAGGAGGGCAGGTCTCATAACAACAACAAGCAGGTCGGAAAGAAAATCAACGCCTCAGGGCATTGGAGGTGGGAGAAAAGACTTCAGAAGGGAAGGTGAGAGCAGAACCAACGCTGCCAAGGATGACTTCATTAGGACGCTTGCCTCCCTCCCGAGCAGCCTAGTGTGGCAGAGAGAGCTGAAACTCCGTGTCAAAGTGTGTAAGGCAAACCTACTTGAGCTGGGAGACACCCATGCTTAACAAAGCCGAAAGAAGTCCCCTGGCTTTTAAGGAGCATGAGCCTGTAATTCCCAGAGTAAAGAATAATGAAACCAGGACTGGCTTTACTCTCCTGGGTACAGCTGATCTCCACTCAGGTGGACAGGTGGGACTGAATATCCACAGTTTTTAGGGCCAGAAGTGCAGCCTGAGCAATTGCTCTTACACCTTTTAGCAGTGCAAGCTGTGAGCTGGCATCAGCACAGCTCCGATGCAGGCTGCAGGGCTGTTTAAACCACAGGCACTCCACCACCCAGCCGCTCTCTCCAGCCCTCCTGCACCCAGCAGCCATCACATAGCCCTGCTGTGATCGCAACCATAGGGATTCCTAACACGCAGACTAGTCAGACCTTCCATCCCAGGGCTTCAGGCAGCAGCTGCACGGGCCAGGAACAGGTCCCTTTCCTTCAAGGCATCACTCTTGCACACCTGAAGCTCCTGCTGCCTTCCCCTGGTGCACTGGCTGCCCACAGCCAAGTTCAAGCCACCAAACCTGTACAGCCACACGCCCAGAAGGTAGGAAAGACTTTTTCCTAGATCTGTTGCTTCCAACCTGCGTATCTGTCTATTACTTCTGATAGCAACACGCAAGATAAACAAAGGCAGCGAGCTATTGTACTGGCTGCAAGTTTGTTATACAATGGTTGACGTCTGCTCTCCAGCTTTTTGGAAAGGAGAAAAAAAACCCAAACCCCCACACCACAAGCCATGCATGTTTGGAGTTGTTTTCTCCACTGTGGAGAGCAAACAGTCATGAGAGACCAAGAATTAGCTGACAGAATCAAGAGCAAGCTGCCAGGACGCACCCTTTGAGCCCAGACTCTTGCAGAGTCCTGTTACTGCAGAAGCCTGAAAGCTACAGCTCAGGTCCCTCCCAGGCATCTCTGCTCAGCACTTCGGCAGAGCTTTTTTCCAAGCACTCTCCCTCACAGAATCACAGAACTGTACGGGTTGGAAGGGACCTCCAGAGATCGAGTCCAGCCCCCCTGCCAAAGCAGGTTCCTTAGGACAGGTCTTCAATATCTCCAGAGAAGGAGACTCCACAACACCCCTGGGCAGCCTGTCCCAGGGCTCTGTCAACCTCACTGTGAAAAAGTTCTTCCATATATTGGTGTGGAACTTCCTGTGCTCCAACTTGCAGCCACTGCCCCTTGTCCTGTCCCCACAGACACTGAGAAGAGGCTGGCCATTTCCCCGTGTCCCACACTTGAGATATTTATGAACATTGATCAGATCCCCTCTCAGTCTTCTTTTCTCAAGACTGAACAGTCCCAGCTCCCTCAGCCTTTCCTCACAGGGGAGATGCTCCAGGCCCTTAATCATCCTTGTAGCCTCCTCTGGACTCTCTCCAGGAGATCCCTGTCCTTTTTATACCAGGGAGCCCAGAACTGGACACAAAACTCCAGGTGGGGCCTGAGCAGGGCAGAGTAGAGGGGGAGGATCCCCTTCTTTGACCTGCTGGCCATGCTCCTTTTGATGCACCCCAGGATCCCATCAGCCTTCTTGGCTCCCAGGGCACACTGCTGGCTCATGGCCAACCTGTCGCTCACCAAGCCCTGCTGGCCAGCATTCCGACTGCTCCAGGGCTGCTGGGCACTGTCACTCCCTGCAGCAGGGCAGGAGCTAAATGAACTGCATTTCTTACCTCTGGTCATGAAGTCTGCAAAGAAATCCAGAGGTTTGGAATGGCTACAGATACTGCACAGCAAGGAGGAAAAGGAAGGGGTGGCGTGCCAGGATGTGCAATACGAATGAGATACTTGCATTTCAACAACATTCAGTAGATTCTCTAGTTAAATGATTCATCCCCAAGAACTTCAGTCCTGTGCCAGGTGCCCAGCACAGGCCACAGCCCAACTTCATAGTCACAGCTACCAATGGCACTTCATTAATTTAATTTCTTATCAAGTCTTCTTTTTCTCTCCTTTTACTGCAATCCTATTCCTCAGGTTCGTGTTCAGCTGCCATCTGAGAGCAGCTTCTCAAGAAAAAATAAATCGATTCTCACACACTTTTACTAGTCCCCCTCCCCTGATAGGGTAGGGCCCAAAGATACCAGCACTGACATGCCGAACAAGGCGTATAAATATTTCCCTGTAATCAAGCTAATTTATCTATATCGCAGTTGTTTGTGGTTAGGATCAAGGATTGCTCTGCATTAATGCTCTGCATTATCAGTCAGATGTAGTTACTCACTTCCATGGAAGACAGGCTTTCCAAATTACTAAAAGGGAGAAACTGAGGAGCAGGAGGCAAGAGCTGGGCAGCAGTGTCACACTCCTGTCAGCTGGAAAGAACCTACATCTGCAAAGGGGTTTTGTTGGTCACGAGACACAGCAACCACTTCTGATCCAACTTCACAAGGACATGTCAGACATTAGCCAAAAGACAGTCAATTCTTACAAAAGGCACAACTATATTCCATTATGATTCACTTAATCTGTAAATTTGGTTACAGTAACTATAGTCTTGGACTGTCCCACCAGGTCTTATTCACCAGTTACAGTGACAGCCAGCCAGAGGAAAGGGTTGCACAAGACCAGCTGTGCTTCTGTGTACTGGCACACATCCCATGGAGGTATTTAGTGTCACTTGGCTTCAGACTGGCCCACAGCATACCTGCTAGGGATACTCATTGGAGGAATGTTGTTGAGGCAGCCAGACACACCTCCCACCCTTCTGGTGCCCAAAGTTTGTCATCAATCTCTGCCTGAAACTGCTGGTGCCCACCGTGCTGCAGGTTTACTGTTGTACCCTCACACTGTTCGGCAGGACTTCGATGTGTATACCTACACCATCCCTAGGTTGGAAGTGTACAAGACTTTCTGGACAGGAGACTCGCCCAATGGAGCTGCACAGCCTTGTGGGTTTTATTTCCCACTACAAGTGCATCCTAGGCCTTTAAAAAGAAATCCCTGAAAATTCTACAAACTCTGATCCTCAAGACAGAAGGAAATCATCACCTCAAGTAGCAGAGGTGAAATGCACCATCCTCTGCAGAGCACAGAGCAGGCCTACAACAGGGCATACCCCTCAGCCAAGGGGACCATTACAACCATCCGTAGGGTGAGGATGGAGTTAAGGCCTGCAGGGATCAGGTCAGAAGCCCAGTGTGAAGTAATTTAACTCAAGAGATCACAGAAGGAGAGACACTCCCACCTTGCCATTTTCATGTCTTTCCATGTTTTGTTGCTTTACAAACAGGAACAACTCCACTATCTTTGTGACTTCCCACATTAGTCCCCATCAGTTCCCTGGTTTCTCCTCCATGAACATTCCTGGATACACAGACAATTTCTTTTTTAAAGCTAAAATGACAGCCAAGACAAAGTATTTTAAAAATATTTAAAAACACAAACCTATTCTTTTATTTCTTCCTTAGATCTCCATACATGCAAAGTCTGGAGGAGGAAAGATGCAGGGTATATAAGAGCTGTAGAAACACCACTGAAGGATAAGAAACACTCCTGTAGATCTGGCAGCCTTCTCTCCTGTTGCTGCTTGTGCACTAGAAAAAGGCTCTGGGTAGAAATTTTACTGAACACGATGGGAACCAGGAATCTGATGAGTCATAATCTAAACATTAAAGATTATTTCAGTAATCTGGGGTGACCACTGCAAATAAATAGAGTCCAGATCAGCCACTGTTTCTCCACAGAAATGGAACCATTTAAGTTATTTACCCCACCTCCTCCAAAACAGTGAGCAAACCACTTCACTACTGCTGAGCTCCTTTTGGAGAGGCTGGCCTCTGCAGGTGAAGACTTTATGAAACACCCAGATGCCAGCACTGGAAGGCAACTTTTGGAGAAGTTTCTGATGCAGGAATAGGTTTGGGAAAAAAAAATTAACAGCTGAACTACCAACTATTTCAGAACATTCTCTATAATAGAAGTCTCTCAAATTAAAATCAGTTTAATGACCTATTTTTTTCCCCTCAGAATCCGGGATTTAAAAAAACCCCAGAACCCATAATGTGAAAAAGCCTCACGCCCCCCAACTCTCACAGCGTTATTACAGACTCACCTACTGGCACGTGTAACCCAAAGCACATCAAATGGACACTGATTCTGCCTCGCTGGCTGGGAAATGCAGACACCACATCAATGACACATGGGGGTTTTAAGGACTTTTTTGGTTTTATAATAATTTTTTGCTACACAGGTAAGATGATTTATGCAATAAAATTTTCAACTGAAAATACTTCTTTCACAACAGTGGAGCAAGCAGTAACCGCTGCGTGTGCACGTCACAGCACGGCGCTATCGGGTACAGAGGTGGACAACAGCACAATTCAGATCAGACACTCTCCTCTGCTCATCTGCTGTCCAGTCCCACTTCATGGCAAAGCAAGAATTATCTTTGCAAATGAGTTCTCAAATCAAACCTCTTCAGCTTCTGGGGTCTGCATAGAAATCTCTGTACCTGCAAGACGGTAACAAGTCTGTTTCAGCAGAGTTTCCCTCGATATTACAACAATTTAACATGTGGTCACTAAGATAAACACAGATAAACACACAGATACAGATGGCAGTGCTGTCACATTGACAGATGTGAATTGCTTCAAGTCTCTGCTACACATCTGAACATGGACACTGACCAATCACCTCGGTGTTAATTCCCTTGGAACTGAGTTAGCGTAGGTGAGGGAGGTATCGCAAGCTGCTAGCAGCCTTTGAGCGTGACCTGGAATACACAAGGGCAATACTGATATTCCTTCAACACTTGTCTCCCTCCCTTCCCTACCCCCTAAACCAGACTTGCAAGTAGGGTAAGAACCACCTAATGCAGAAATTTAATAAGCAAACTTCTACAAGCTGACTCCAGATACCACCTTCCTCCAGCACAACACAGACTGGGTCTTCCAGCAGCAAGAAAAAGACAGAGGCATTTTGGGCAGAGGTCCATTCCTGTGGGCACACAGCTAGCATGCCTGCTCCTGCCCCCTGCTTTCAGAGGGAACTGTGGTCTGTTTCAAAGAATCCTGTCATCTTTTACCGAAGGCGAAAGCTACCCCTCCCTTTGAAGAACAATGGCTTCAATGACAATGAAGTCCAAAGATCCAGGTCCGGAGAACCAGTCACTGCTTTGCCTTTTTCACAATGGTGCCAACAGCTGATATGACAGTAGTTTTGGATCCACTTGCACTGGTTGTCACTGTGACAACACCCGGCAGTGTCGCAGTAGTGGTGAGGATGGTGGGCTGAGCTATCGTTGTTACAGGGATGGCAGAGTCCCACTTGCTCTTCCTCTTCTGGGCATCTGTGAATTTAATTAGATCAAGCAAATGAGGATTAACATCATGTTTAAGGTCACCAATCCCTTCATAACACTTTGTCAAGTGTTAACATACCACTGCTTGACTGACAGCTTTCCCTCACATTCAGCATACACCGGAAGTAAATGTTGAGGTGGAAAGACAACTTTATACCCCAGGAGTCAAAGTAAAACTCTCCACCTGAACTCCAGCCAAACAGGAGACAGGTTCACGCCCTGCCCCAAAGCATATTTAATTTTAACAGTGCATACGTATCTCAGTTGCTCAAGTATGGGCACTGGACACACTCACCAGCCTCCAGTGGTTTTTCTCCCTCCCTCCCAGTTTAAAAGGCAGACTTGTAGACAGGGGAGTGATTGCCAGTCTGTTCAAATCTCTTCAGATGTATCAGCCCCAACAACATGCTACAGCCACAGACATCAGATTTCTCGATAAGCTTCTTCACTACTGACCTATTTGCTAAGCTTTCATTCCTCAAGGACAGGCACAGGTTATAGGGACTAGAGAAAAGCAAGCCCATCAGTTCCTGGAAGGAACTCTTTCTTACATTAAATACAATCAATAAGGAGCCTTCAGGGCTTCCAGTAAGCACCAATTCCAGCATTACTGCAACTTAATAGGTACTAACACAACTGTTCTTTACCTCCCACAGTGGTACTGGCTGTTGTGGTGGTTGTAGAAGCAGCGCTTGTTGTTGTACCCTTTTTAGTGCCAGTCACAAATTCAATCTGGGGAGACACACACAGGAGAAAGAAGAAAGATAAAAATGAAATGTTCAGAGACATAGTGGTTTTTTTAACCCCCATTGCTCCTCTAGACATTAAAGCTGCTCTTCAAAAGCAATGTGAGACATTGGTCTCCAAGCTGACTGGCACGATAAACTTGATATAGCTCAGAAAGGATATGTCCTGCTCATTAAAGAATGTATTCATACAGCCACAGAAGTTCCTTTTCTTTTTAAGAAACCTGCAAGACAAGTCCCTGCTTGCATGATTTACCATGACTGCATCATAGCAGGAAACCTAGCAACAAGAGCTACAGCAGCACACAGCCTTAGGTCTTCAAAACTGCAGATAAGGGTGGTAAGGACGTAACCAGATACCTGGGTTACTGTGCAAAAAACCAAACCAAGTAGCAAGACACAGCATGCACTGCAAGAAAAAACCCACCTTCACCTACTGAGTATGGATGGAGCAAGATGGCAATTTCTAATGTTAGACATTTTTCTAGTGCCAGCCATTAGCCTAAAGGTAACACCACTGAAGGACAGGAATAAAACCTTCCGAAGTCTGCCAATTCTTTCAGAAGATACAGAAGAAGGCACATTTTGTGACAAGCCAGTACAAAGTTAAAACAGGCCAAACATTTCTGGAAATCAGATGCAGGAGGGTGATATCAAAGAGAACAAAGCAGATAGTGCTTCACAATGAGAAAGTTAAGCGATACCACCAGGCAAAGGGTCAGACATGAAGAAAAATTCTTAATCTTGCCTGTATCTGGTTTACCATATACAACTTTTAGAGCTCTGGTTTAAAAATACTGACAAACGAGAAGGAAATCCAGTGGAATAAGCAACCTAGAGAAATGGACCTATAAGGAAGGGCAAACAACTTGATCTGTGCTGCCTGGAAAAAAGACACACAAGGAAAAAAAAAAAAAAAAAAAGAAAAAAAAAGAAAAAAGAAAAAAAAAAAGAGCTCCTAACCAGGGAAAACCAAATAGTGATAGCAGAGAGCAAAGCAACAAAATGAAATTCAGCTGAGAAACAAAACCCTACATCTCAGTCTCTTCTGGTTTTGAATAGCTACCTTTGTGCGTTCTTTCTTGGCCTTTTCCAATTTGTCCATTTCGATCTTCTGGGCTTTAGCTGAGAAAGATCAGAAGTTACAACAGGCATTAGGAACAGTAAAAACTCTCTCACTCACACACTTCCCATCATAAATAATCAAACAGTTCAAACTGCGTATATAGAAAATTAAACTGCCATGAAACCAACAACTGCTCTTTAATCAAAGCATTGCTGCACTAAATTAATGTTTAAAGAGATTAAAACATTGAAGAAGCAATTTAAATGAAAAGACTTTCCAGACTGATGAACCATCAACAACATTCAGGCACATCCAACCAGAATGAAGTAGTTTAAGAGCAGCATGTGATGGTTTCTCATTTATAAGAGAAGTGAAAACTCCAGTGCAGTTAATTAAGTACAAAACACAAAGAGGACAAAAAACCCCAAACCCCCAAAACTTCCTGGAATTACCTAGTGCTTCATAATATGAGTCCTCTGACCAGCCATGAGGATCAAACATGTCCTAAAGAAGTAGTGAGTCAGATTAGAATTATTTTCACATACACACAAAGCCAAATTAAAAACCTTTATGTATTTCTATTCACTAGTAATATTCATTACTGGTTTCCTCTTGTATGCTGGTGACAAGATCACATCACACCTCCTTTTATATGATCACATTCTATTGTGAATGAAGAAACAGCTTGAAGGCAAGAAGACACTAAGATGAGCAGCAGAAAAATGCCTGACTTAGGTTCTACCCTCCCACCCTAAAGGAGCTTCATGCATATCTGCACACTTTAGCAGCGTTTTTTTTGTTCAGAATTATTATAGCAAAGTTGGAGGCACTGAGGCTCAGTACCACATAAAAATGCTGATTTCAATGCAGAGGATCAGACTAAAGAGCCCTTGAAGAATTGCTAAAGCAGGCTCAAGGAAGCCTGAGGTAAGACTTTACATTCCTATGTCATCTTTTACCCACTGCCTTGCAAGTCAGAAGTGCTATACCTCACCTTTGGGTAATTTGTACCAAGTTCATCAATTGAACAAAACTGGATCAGCTTTTCATAGATGCTGCAAAGACAAGAGTTCAGAACACAGTCAATGAGCTAGAGATAAATGGGAGTATTTCAGATTCGTTAGTAGAAAGAGGTTGTCACCTCTTCACTCTTGCAGAGTAAAATCAGAACCTGGACACTTTCTGTGATGGATGCAGCATGGCATTTACCACATTATTCCCCAGTTCCCCCAGCAGACATCTCAAATACTTCACCCAAAGTCTGTACATTTAAAATCTAACCAACACACCAACATTAGCTGTTGCCTTACAGAGAACAAAGAAGAATTTTACTGTTTCAGTTACAATCAAATGTCTTTCACTTTAGTTTTTGATCAGGATCCTGTTTCTGCTACAACTCCAACAAAGAGGAAAATTCTTGGAATTTGCTCTGTGGTGCTTTGGTCACACAGGAAAAGATGGTGGCTCACCTGGGGTTGCGAAACTCCTTTTTCCTCTGAATGATATAGTTCATATCCATGCCCTCTTTTATCTTCCTCTCATATAACTTCTGAATTTTATCCTAAAGGAAACAAGTTTACAAGGTGAGCCAGCATGAAAAGAAGCACACCAGGTGACCAGAAACAAGCCAACTGAGCCAGTGACCTCCTCGAACAGCTAGGATTCCATCTCTCCCATAAGGCCAGACAGATTACACAGACACTTCCTCCTTTAAGGTCTGGAAGTTTCTTGATGAACTGTCTGGAGGGCTAAGGGAACCGATCTTTGCACTTTCTGAGGGCTTCAGCAGTTAAATATTTGAGGCAGAGCACACTCCACTCTGTTGTTTCCCCTTCATAGCTATGACTGCAGAGAAATCAAAGACAGCTCCAGGGGGGACAGAGATGATCCCCCAAAATTCTCCCACAACTTGCAGTGACCATCACACCCCCTGGAGATTCAGACACACATCTGGAAAAACAGCTGCTGGGCTACACTGTGCAGAAGGGAAAAGTCATGGCTACGCCTGGGTAACAGATGAGCAGAGCCAAGCTCTGCTGGAGAGCTAAACCCAATGTGATCATCAGGAATTGCTGAGGGTGTCTCCTGGCAGCCAAATGCTCTTAGGGACAATGCACTTGTAAACACCAAGCGACCAGTTAGATGGAATCAGCTTCTCTTTGCACATCACACACATAATTATGAAGTCTATGGATCTCTTACTGAAGCCACAAGCCCCTGCAAAAAACAACTTAACTGACTCAGGTTGGAAACACCTAGCAGTCTACACTCAAAAAGAGTGAAAGATTTAAAAATGAGAAGTTTTTTTTTTCTTCCTCAGCAAGGTAGTGAAAGACTTGAAGAATATTTTTACTCTGGTGATGCTGAAGAGATAGCAAATGCAGCTTTCAGATGGACCACATTCTTAAGTGGTACTATTAGGAGGATATTCTCAGTGATTTCCTTCATATTTTCTTTCTGACACAGGTTTCTCACATACAAGAGGCACATAAAATATGATCAGAGGCTAGGCCTTCAGTCTTGCAGGATGGGAGAGTTGAGTCAGTTTTCCTTTGTTGTTTCTGGATAAGTCACTTCATGTCTCCCTCCATACGGACAGTCAGCTCAAACGCAGAACCGACTATTGCCTGTCTGCTGATACCAGAACAAAGGAGGACTGTTAAGAGCTGATATGATACTGATATGACACCCATATGTCATCAGCTTTAAAATAAGCTTTATAACATGAATTTTCATCAGGTCCTTACAAAATAGCAAGAAGAAATTACACAATCTCCACATCCAGTGGGCATGTTATGAGGTTTGAAGGAACAACTGCAGAAAGGGGAATCTGGGGAAGAGAAATGATTGTTTCACCTCCCCTCCCTGTGGAGGTAGCACTACGGTTCACATACCCACAGATGGGGAACTACCCATTCAGCTTTGTAAAAAGACATCCTCCCTTTGTCAGAGCTCAAGATACAGTTTATTAGAGGGAGAATATGAGAAAAGGAGTAAATCAGCAGTGAAAAAGCTACAACATTTTGCATCTCTAAAGAACAATCTCATCTCCTCAGTCAAAGTGCTCTAAGATGTGGTTTGACCTGCTAACAGAGGACACATTCTTCTTTGATTTAACATAGTTAACTGCAGTCAAAGGGGAAGAAAATCTGCTTTATTTTGTCTACTCTCTCAAGCTCTGTGCATTCCTCACATCTAATGCACTCTAATTCACTGATGCCAGAACAGTAAAATCCTCCTACAGCACAGGAGGAGGAATGGGTGTGCCCAGGTACACTGTGCAGAGAAGAAAGCATGATCTGGATGGTGAGTCATTCTGAATCACTGCTGTATATTAGTAGCTTAGAGTATTCCAGAAATGATTCTTTATTTCTATTTCTACTGGGCAGATAACTTCAGTTAAAACTCAAATGAGTGGTGGGAAACAGCAGCCCCTGTTCTTTCATTTATTCTCTGTCAGGAGGAAGAAAACTGAGCAGGAGGTTATTACAAAGTTGGTCACTGTAATTATTTGGGTGCGCACCAGAGAAGACATCCATTTGTTTTCTTTTGCTGCCTCTAAGTTACTAGCCTTTCCTCTACATGTTTACCATCTAGAGATATGTAGGTGGAAAAGGAATCCAGTCAATGTTGCCTCAACTATTCCAGTTAGGGGATTCTCAGGCCTGTATTAAAAACAAAACCACAAAAAAACCCCAAACAAAAACAATGATTTGTTCTTTCCTATGGAGCTGAATTTGCTGAGACAAGAGGATGGCAGTCTTAACAGTAAACATTGCTTCCTTGAAATTCCTAGATGAGAACTGCCATAAAGTTGAATAGAGCATTAATACAGTGCATTCTTAAACTCAGCATAGTAAAAACCAGTTTTAATGATGGATTTTTGACTTGTGCAAAAACACTGAGCAAAGCTCCCAAATATCCCCAGTCCCTACTGAATTGTGAGCCTCAAAAAACCCAAAAAGGTACTTATACCAACCTGCAAGTGGTTAGAGCATCTGCCAGGAGGCTCAGGAGGGATTTTGATCTCATCTGGAGACATGTTCCGCACTCTCTCTGAAAAAGAAGCTGTAGAGAGCAAACCGAGCATGAATTGTGGCAATATTGAAGGGCATGTAAGCCATGCAGGTCATCCAACTTGGTTTACGTCTTGCTAGCGCTACTCTTATCATTGATAACTGATGGGTAAAGGTAGGAGGGGAATGCTGTTAACTGGTACTACTAGTGGTTTCAAAGTACTGAGCAAGGAGTCACTAACCTAAAAGTTAGATCACTAGAAGAGCGATGCGATGTTTATTGTATTGGTATCTATACTGTGTCACACCCATACGTACAACTTTATTTTCAGGGGTCTCTCCTCCCCAGAACAGAAACATGAAAAGCTATTTCTCATTCCAGCTGCAATTGTTGACAAGATCCTCCAAGGCAAAGGATCTTTGGAGGAACAAAGGTTGGCTTGCAGAATGTATCTCTCAACCCCTGCACTGTGCCCTACATATGAAGCCCTCTACTACTCTGCATCTTCCATACACACTTTCAAGTCCTGCTCTGAACAGTCTGGATAATTTGGCATCTCTGAGAAAACTTGTGCCAGGATACTCTCAGAGAGAATCAGTCTGCGTATGTGGAAGACGATGGGATCCATCTAAAGCAGCCTGGCTCATTGCCATTTTTAGGGAGGTAATCACTTTGGGTCCTATTTATTTCAAGAATGAAATAAATAGGACCCAAATGAATCAAAATGGTTCAGGAAAGGAACAACCCTCCCTAAGGCTCTCGGGAGTTAACCGCAATTCATCTTTAAGTTAACGTTTCCTTAATGGGCACTTTGATCTTTGCTTATGGAGTCAGACTCTTGCTAGAAAGAACAACTTGTTCTGCAGGACTTAAGACAGACCAGTACAGTGTTTGTGTTGGGATACACTATTAAGAGGACATGATTGCCCTATAAAGATTACTTTACAGGGTTATCAGCCAAAGAAACTGCCACGTTTCCCCCTATTGCTTGCTACTGTCCCAGTTATGGAAGACCCAGGCAGTTTTCTAGCCAAGTCTCAGGGCAGAGATTGGTGCTACACTTAAGCAGCTGGGATTGTTTTCAACCAAAATTTGTACAGGGAAGGCGTCCCAGAATCACAGCCTGTACTGAGCAGAAGAGGCCTTACACCTGCACAGAAGTCCTATCAAGCCATTCACATTTTCAGCTCCTCAGTTATATACTCCTCTGTAAAAGCTGCCTGAACTGCAGTTCCAGCACACTCAAGTTCAGCTCCTCTGACTACAGCCCAGAAGGGCCCAAAGGACAGACCCTGGTGTTTGAACTCAGTGTGCTCTCTGGCACCAAGTCAGACAGCTGAGGTTACAGATAATCAACACCACACACGTTCAGTGCTACTACCATTTCTATTTCTTTTGTACAAACGTAAAGCAGTAAGGACAATATCCTCTGGAGATGCAAAGCTGGCAGGCAACCACTCGTTCTATTTGAATGAGATGTTGCTGAGGGTTAAATTCTTCAGCATTGCTAGTAACAAACAAAATGTGTCCTTTGGCATTTACTGGGAGGGTGTCTCTATGGAGGAAGGAAAGCTGCCAGAGCCCCTACAGAAAGGCAGGCAAACTGGAGCTCCCTGACAACAAGGCAGACATTTGTTATAGGTTACAGCTGCTGGTGGGATGGGGAAGCCTCTAGTCTAATTAAGAGTTTCAGGAACACTGAGAGACACTAGCAAATAGGCAGAAGGGTCTAGCACACTAGACTTTCCGGAAAAGGTGAAAGTTGATTAAAGGCTTAAGAAATTCACAGCATCAGCAGAAACATTTAGGAAAAAAAATGCCAACAAATCCAGACTTCATAAGGCAAAGAAAGGACAAAAAAAAAAATTAAATAATTAAATCAAGCCTAGCTCCAAGCTAGACATCCCATGGGCTCTTTATCTTTGCAGATGACCAGAACAGCCACAGAGAAACAAAACATTTATGGGAAGGGGGATTGTGGGCCCATATAAACTCAGGAACTCTGGGCAAGAACTCTGTCTAACCATAAAAGAAGTCAAGGTGATAGTACCTTCAGCAATCAATTCAAGGCTCCTTTGAAACAAAAATTACAATGGAGGAGAAACAAGAGCTCCCAATGAAACAATGTATTTTGGCCCATGACTTTTCAGGTTTTGGTACTCATTTGCTTTTTTTGAGCCATGTGAAAACAATCGATTACCAACACCATAATGATGGCAGAAGCCCTCTCAAGGGAGCTGGAGCCAAGGCATCTTTGTGTCCTGCAATCCCGCCATAGCTGTATGAAGCTAAAGACTGAGTCAGCAGTGAGGCTACGTGCCCCCTGTTCCACCTTCACAAACATTCATCATTACTCAGTTATTTCATCATATCACAGTCAGACTGAGATGCCACATCATTTGAAAGAAAAGGATGAGTTTAACCGCTTCAGGCTTATTTTACAGTAAGGAAGTGCAAATTATCCATGGCCTTGAGCCCTCAAACCTCCTCCCAGCAGAGACAGCAGAATGGCTGATTGCAGTCTCTTCCCACCAGGTCTTTCCCTAGAGAGAAAGGGGCAGCTGGGCTTATTTAAGGTAATCCTGGAATTCACACATATGGCAACCGGCTACTGCATAAAAGATTTTGTGTTTTCAAAGTCCCAAATGCAGCTTTGTACTGCCTATAGGAGTGGGAAATGCAGAGGGACAACAACAAGGTGTGTCCTCACAGGATACATCCAACTGCTTTGTGCATCCTGTTATTTCTGCCAAGATCAGTTTTACTTTTAAATGAGTCACAGGTACTGACACTGGCTGCAGCCTCTAATTGGACCTGTGATTTGCTGGCTCACAGCCTAGAGGGATCTCCATGTGGGGACCTCAGGAAGTTAGCTGGTGACACAATTAATCACCATGGGCACACCCAGATTCTGGTTCACAGTAAGTAAATACATGTCCCTAATAAGGCTCACAATGCAGGTAAAGAACTAAGGCTATAAAGCAGATCCCATGACTCAGGTGGTGGTTCAAGAAAGTACGAGCCAACGCACTGCCAGGGCTGCAACTCAGGGCCATCAGTGCTGACCCAGAAGTTAAACATCTGCTTTGGCAGGGGGGTTGGACCCGATGATCTCTTGAGGTCCCTTCCAGCCCCTATGATTCTGTGATCTCATCAGCAAAAGCAATAGACACTTGTAGCTTTTGGTGCAGCCAGTACACAGTCTATGGCAAGGCAGAGATGTTCCACTGCTCCCAGGCTCAGTATAGAAGGGCAGAACAGCCAACTATCAGGGTGTACCTAGCAAAGATTCAGCATCTCGGCAGTCAACGGAGGGTGCTGGCTTGCCAGATCCTGGGGAGGCCGATAATTAAATGGAAGTACTACATTTAACCTGCTTCAGTTTCAGCCTGACAGGTTGTCTGTATTTCCAACAGTACAAAGATATACTCCATAGCAGGAGAGAAAGTGCCGCAGCACAAACTCTGCATGCTGCTCCATCCAGAAGGAAGTAACAGCTCACAGGCCAAAGGCTGTGCTGGAGACACAGATGGGGGCACGTGGAAGCCATGGCTCCTACAAGTGAGTAGGCATATCTTCCTTGTGCAGAGAAAACCAAAACAGAGAACTGGTTGGACCTGGACAGGCTGGCGTGCAGATCATCTGAGGTCTTATAGAGCACCTTGCTCAGCACTCTGAGTAGCACTGTAAGGTTAAGAACTCCCGTCCCTTTTGAGGTTCACTTGTATATGGCAACTTAAGCAGCCACAATGGATCACAGGCCAAGGGCCAGTTTGTCTATAAAGGTCACACTACACACACAACCTCCCTCCTCCCCCCAAGCCCAAAAGAGACCTGGAAAGGGTAACCAGAGGGGCATGGCTTTCCTCTCAAGACATACAAACCAGTGGTGCCTGGTCTCTAAAACCACATTCTTTGGCACTAATCAAGTCTGCTTGGCCTAAGATAGGGTGTGTGGGTTTCCAATTTCCTGGCACCAGAACAGCCAAATCAGAGGGAAGAACTGGAGGCAACAACATGCCAGTGAGTCACCCATCCATGGAAGGACACTAGCTCCCTTTCTGCTCTGTGGGCTGAGAAATGCAGAAAGACCTGCAACTCAGCCATATTTTCTCCTCTTATGAACACTGACATTGTGCTCAGATATCTTATGGGCTGGAAAGAACATTTCTTACAGTTGAAAAGGTAAACAACCATGCTGCAAAGAACTTCAGCATAAAATTGCATCCTAAAAGTATTGTTTTGCAAGGCAGCAGGAAACAGCAAATGCAACGTCCTACCAGAGCAGAAAACCAAGAGCAACCTGAAAAGGACAATGCTGATGCAGAAATCTATCAAACTAAGTTTCACACCTTCTCAACCATAAAGCTGTTCCTACTGGAAACCTCCCCTCCCATTCTTTCAGGCTTTGATTATGTGATCATTATGAGGACAACCATGCCCTTCCCAGCTGCTCATCTCCACTGTTTTCTTTGTCCCAACTCTAATGCTTACTTAGCATGCACTAAGCAGATCAGGGAATGGATCCAGCTGAAATGCTCAGAGCCATGAAGGTGGATCTCAGTTGGCTCCACCTCCCAGCCTAGCTCAAGGCACAAAAACATTAGCATGTGTCCAGGGGAGGTAAGACAGAAACAGTACTTTTGGCAGCAGCCTACATTCATGCTGCACTAAGCAACTACATAACTACAGACTTAAATAAAGGTGACACTGAACGACTGGAGATTATAATCTGAGAAGTGCAGGCCCACAAGCTTTCAATGCAAAAAGCAGATGCTGAAATCTGCTTATGAAAGACTGACTTCCACATACTGATATTAGACAAAACTTCAGATGTGCAGATTGGAAAAAGTAACTTGCTTTGCATCAGAAAATCCTCTACCTTTTCCCCATCATGAATTCTAACTCTAAAAGTCCAAGTTTCAAGGAAGGGAGTGGTTCTCACATTGCACCAACTGTAAAGTCTCTTGCAACAGTTCCTTTTCAACTAGATAAGATATGATCCAATGCAAAGGACTCACAGAATCAAGCATGGCAAGAGTATGCTGTCATCTTAATAACCTGGTTCTGCACAAAGCTGACCTACATACTGCTCTATGCATGCTACTATTGGGAAAAAATAACAAAGATATATGGCAAACCTTAATTCAGGTCTCAGGTTCACCAACACTGTCCACTCAGAAGCGTGTGACACTACTAAGTGCCCTCTGTGCAGCATTTGAGCCCACGCGTGAGTCTGGGCTATCATGAGACAAATGAGATTAGACAATTCAATCTCCTGTGGATGTGGCAGTCACTGGGGAAAAGGAGACTGACAACACTGAGCCTTATGCCTCAACTAAGAAAGGACTTGCTACCACATTGCTTTCCATGTGCAGAGCATAACTCACAGAGAGTAGAAGGGCAGCTGGTTTTCAGCTACTCTTCTCTAGTTTTTACCCTAAGTGCTGCTGTCCCATCTGTGTTTCTAGGCTGCATTTTTGGGCAGATCAGTGCTTTGGAGAAAGATCTCTGTTGCATTCTATGATGAGACTGGTTTTGCCCTCTAAAGGCTGAAAAGTCAGTGTAACAGTTGGGTTTGTTCAAAGTCTGGACAGGCAAACTGGAAAGAACTTAAATCCAACGCTTCAGAGGGATGGCTGTTGTAGGAATTGCCCATTAGTATCCTAGTATTTACTGTCTTATTTTCTGTTTATCGCATTTTATTGCTAAAATATCATGCTTGAGCCTTGACAAGCTGACTTGACAGATAGTGAGGCAACTTCTAAACTCACAGATCAATATTCTCTTTATGGTATTATTACATGCTACCTCACAACTGTACTAGTAACCTCAGGAACAAAGGGTTAGTACAAGGTAGTCAGAGCTTTGACATAAAATGCCCTTTCTGTACTGCTCTGTAAAGACCAAGCAGAAGATACTATTTCAAGCTGATGAACCTGGGCTTTCTAAATGCAATACTAGCATGAGAGGTCACAAGACCCAAGTAAGGTTCAGAAGTCATTGGAAAAGATACAGTATGTTATGTCAACACAATCTTTAATGGGGATAACTTAGGTAAAGTTTTAAAGCCACAGAACAAAGCATCTGTCATCATTCCTGGCTACACTGGCTCTCACAGAGGTGTCTGGACAAAGCTACTGCTTTAGTGCTTTTAAGCTCACTTACTAAAACACCAACACTGCCCTTTGCATATACATCTTAGACAACTAACACACAAAAATACTTTCATAGTTTTAGGCATGGTCCCTATCTTCCAAAAGACTTCACTGAAAATCCTCTACTGAGATAAAACATTGTAGGCAACAATTCAAACTACAGCACTGCCAGGGCAGAGCAAACTCATTTTTTACAAAAAGGGGGAGCCTAGATCTAGTTTGAAAACACATGGGAATAAATACTACTGAGCAAACTTACCAACTAGCTCCTGTGGATCTCTTTTCTCCAGTTCTGTGAATTCCTGGGAAGAAGGGGAAAGAAAGGGATTTTAGTCAAGGTATGCTTCCAATTAAAAAAGCTATACTACCCATTTCTTTAGAAATGGACATATTACTTCTGAGACAAAAGAATAAAAATTAAGAATGAAACACAAGTTATTAGATAACAGGGCAATGTTTGTACCATGGAAAGTCAAAGCCTAACAGGATGTTCTGTTTCCTTTGAAAGGCTAAATTTAATGAAAGAATTCAGGCTTTGTTTTTATGAATCCTGCACACTCTGCTCTTTTTGAATTCCAAAATAACTGGTGTACTTGAAGCCTTTCCTCGAAACAGATCAAACCATAAATTCTTCATATTTGGTTACTGGCCCTTGACACCAGCCAAGAGCCAATGTTTTAGAACATAGCTAGCTAAATACGAGCCAGCACACAGAAAACTACTTAAGCTCTGGGAACGCCCCATGGGGTTTGTGCAACTTGCAGTGCTGTAAGTGGGGTCAGCAGGATACATTCTGAAAGCTAATATGAAAACAGCTGAAATGCTCCTAGAGCCAGCAGCAGAGCATGGTGACTTCACAGCAGCATCTGATCGGCCTCTCCGCTGACACCCAGGGGTCTGGGGCTGCAAGAGTTTGCCAGCTGCATGTAGTGCCAGAATCCAGTTCTATAACTGTGTCAGGGCTTTGGCTGATAAACCCTCTAAGGATCCAAACACCAGGGAGTATGGTGGTGATGCAAGCAGATGCTGTATTCCCATTTTGGAAGAACGCTCCCACTGTCAGTTCTCTCTCGGCTTTCCACTCTACTTCCCAAGAATAATACAGCTGCTCTGCTCTACCAAAACTCAAATGCAACCTCCACTGTCTCTGTAATGCTCTGCCTGGAGACCTCAACACAGCTAATCCCTCCTAGGGTATACTAATATAAATCAAAGCAGCTTCAGTTGCGGAAACACAGCAGATGCTTGCACCATAATCTGCTGAGCAGGAGGTTCACATGGGATATGGCACTCTCAAACATGCTTTCACCATACTGAGATTAGTGTTCAAATGCTTTGGTGCTTCCGAGAGACCCCAGGAGGGCCTCAGCTGCTATCAAGTTCAGCACAAATAAAGTTTCTGAAACAGTATCAGCTGTATCCCAGCATCTCCCTCTCCCCCCAGCTCCCTCCCAAAGACCTTTTGTGACTCACTGGACTGTGTGTCCAGAATTCCTCAGTGCCTCCAAACACTGAAGCTATTCATTCAACCTGACACAGACTTAACGCTGCCTCCTTGCTGCTTAGTAACTGCTCCCTGAACCCCCTCCTTTACTGTGTTTACAGCCAGGTGAGAGATGCATAAGGTGAGGAGAAAGCAGCAAGGTCACCAAGCCAGATCTGAGAACAGGCTGTGCCAAATTCACTGCAAAAGCTCACCAATTTCCAGAAACACCAAAGCACTCTGGAAGCAGAAAAACAACGTCTTTGTGTGGCACTAACTGCTACAGGGCACTTCTTACAGCCATTCATGAAAAAAAAAAAAAAGAAAAAGAAAAAAGGCGCTTTTTCTCTGTAAGTACACTGGAATCACAAAAATACAAGGCTAAAGCTCTTTTAGAGATGGAAAAAAAAGTACACAAAAGAACATGGACCTTCTCATGGGCCAGCTGGCAAGGCCCCAGGCCCCTTTGTGAGATGGGCTGTAGGGCAACAGCTCCAGCCCCTCAATCTAGTGTACTTGGTGTAGTGCATTACCACCTCTTCTCCTGGGGTCTTCAGAAAGAACAGAGCAAGCAGAAAAAAATAGTGAGAACAGAAACATCCATTTCAAAGCAGAAAGTTTATGCCAAAAGGAGGAGCTCTCTTTGGTGAGAGCACTGGACAAGAATCCAGGGAATCTAGGCTGTGATCTCCACAAAACTATGTGGGCACAGCATTAATGGGGTGAGTCTGAACCATGTTGACGTGGCAGTAACAAGGTGAGCATCAGTTTGCCACCAGAGAAGTAGGGGCAATTCCACAGTAGGAAACACATTGTGAGGACAAATTTAGATCAGCATGAAAGTGTTGCACACAGGCTGGAGAAAACTTCAGAGAACTACAAAAATAAAGGAAACAAGCGTCCAGGCACAGGCACGTGCAGTCAGAAGGTGGCTTTATTCTATATGTAATTAAAAGCATTTGTCACCTTGGTTTGAGACAACAAGGAAATGTTTGTTGAAGTGAAAGGAGGGAACTGCTTTTGTTCCAGCCTTGACTGAATTATATCCTGCACTCTTATTGTTTGAAAATTTTAAGTGGACTGAGAGGGAAGAGGAAGAGATGAGCTACATCTCTGAGGACCTCTTGATCCTTCCTCTTATCCAGCACTGCATTTATTACTCCATTATCCCTCCCATCTTTTGCCCACTTGTCCTCTCACCATGCAAGAACACAAAGGCAAGAGAAAAAAAAATAAAAATCCCCTAGACAACCACCAATGCCAAGCAGGCACCTAAGCAACGCAGTGGCACAGCCAAATTCAGGTGCTTTAGACACATCCTAAGTACCCTCAAGCTGGCTGCCCTCTCAGTTGGCTAGCTAACAGGATTGGAGGGGGGGCTGTTGTTTTTCTGTCCTTTTCAGCTGCCCATTTTCAAAGCTTTTGTAGCTGCTTGGAGCCAGCCCCAAGCACAAGCAAACAATTCTCAGGAAACAAACTAATAAACCCCATAACTAGTAAGTGTCCCCTGTTGTGTACCTTACATTAGACAGATAGCTCTAGAATATCAGATGTCTTAAATAGCAAGGTTTATGAATTTACAGAATCATCAGTACATTTCCTTTCACCAGAACTAAGTTTGTTCTTTAATTTATACCCTTTAATCCTAGAGGCACAGCACAAGCTTGCCCCATTTAAACTGACTGAACAAGGCCAGTCCCATCAGGCTGCCACCGTGTCTCTACCCAGCCTGATCGCCCACGCCTGTTTCACCACAGCCGCTCTAGCAAGTCTAGTCTCCAGATCCTCAGGCCATAACCAAGGCATCAGAAAGCCCAGAGCTACACCAAGGAAAAGAAAATGAGTTCACTAACACATTATAGCCACACCTTGCTGCCTGGAGGACATGAATTTTGCTTACTGAAGAGTTACTGCGTACCTACACCCACTGCTCCATCATTAACAAGCTGAAGACATCAACACAGCTTTCCATTAAGTCAGACTACTTTCAAACCTCTTAAATGCCTTCTGAAAGCAAAGGGATGACCTACAGTGTTTGTTCACATTTGCTCCTTTTTCTGTCTAACACTACAGCAAGACAAGCATCAACAACTTGACCAAAGATGCCAGCTTTAGGAAGTCTTGTTCAAGCTTCTGAGTATCTACTGAAGCTAATTTAAGTCTGGGACACATGTTGAATACAATGGGCTGATTAGAAAAAAAACGCATTAAAAAAACCTAACACACCACTGCATTTTCTGCAACTCTAATCCCATACAGAGTTGAATGAGGTCGAGGAGCACCAAGCTCTGAGGTACAAGAAATATTGCATGGTTGCTACCTTTTAATTGTGAAATGGAAGAAATATCTACACATGGACAAGAGACTTCTAAAAGGAATTCAGACACATTTGATCAATAGAAAATTTGGAAGATAAATTAAATTTAAGTATTTACCTGTATGCATTCACAGAAAGATAACCTTCTTGTAGATTACTACATCTTCACCACCTGCTGTGTGATGTTGTATCAGTGTTTCATATGATGAGTACAAAAATCAAGGAGGTGAGTGGTTCCAAACAGGGGATTTTATGTCAAATCTCTCTATCAGAGTAAATATATGAAAGTCCTTACAGACATCAAGTATCCTAGAGCTACTGGCATTGTTCATTTGGTTCGTTTCCATTTGGACCCTAATCACTGAAGAATTACAAGGTTAAGACTTCACTAGTGACACCTGCACAGTTTTCACAAACCCAACTGCTGCAAGGCTGTACACAAGCATCTCTGAATTTCCCTTTGCAGCCACACTCTACTTTGCAGTCAGCCTGGGCATATTAGTGATGCTGAAAATTCTCTCTACCATCATGGAAATACAACCCTGGTGTCCCGTGCTCATTTCTTTTCCTCTTTGTTACCTAGTAGTACATGATGGCCTCTAACAGCAGCTGTAGATTGGAGTTTGTTCTTAACATCTACCTGGACTGCTCATGTAAGTCACAATTTCTGTGCTTCGAAGAGAAATTCTCCATGTCAGCTCACCCATAGCAGAAAACAGTTCTTCTGTTACCACTCCTGCACACATTCAGGAAAAGGTTTTCCATATTTTCTACTTTTCAAATGCTTTCTTCAGGCCCTAGGCAAGATAATGTTGCCTTCAAGAGCCTGACTGAGACAAACCCAGCTTGATGGTTGAGTTTTCGTGTACCGTAAGAAGTGAAAGAGCAGTAGCAGGCTGAAGGGGTGGGGTTGTGTACACATGTAAGGAAAGCACTGCATTTTGGCTCAAGTTTACACCTTGCTGAAGTAAAATACAGATCATCTTTTCAATTGTAGAGTGTGTCCATTCATTTACATAAAAAAGTCTCTGCTCAGGTCCCATGGAAAATAAAAACAACCAAATACAATCCTGAGTGTGGAACAGAGATTAAAGGAAGGAAGCAAAAACAATATGAATCTGAGACCGATGAATTGAAGTTTGGAAAAGCTTGCCCAGAACAGCTTTATTTAATGGAAAGAATGGACTGACTTACAACAATGCTCACTAAATCCTTCCTGAAACAAGATCTATAAATCCAGTACAAAGCTTACATCAACCGTAACTGCTGGCATTAGCCATCACCAGAAGGTACAAAATCAACCATCAATTTCTCATAGAAGCAGTTGTGTATGTTGGTGCAGGTGTACCTCAAACCAGAATGTTTGAACAGGGAGGCAGAAGACACCAAACCAGAAACTGCCTGCTTTAAATAAGATGCAAATTGTAAGAAGTGGAGAAGCTGATGCCAGACTTGGCACCACTCAATTGCATTCCCAGACTTGCAGCCAACTCAGCCCCACAACTTCATTTTTCTGCTGACTTCTAGTATTTAAAAAAAAAAGTGCCAGGAAGATGTCACAGTACCCCTCAACAACATTTTATCTTCTCTCCCCCAACCATTTCACCCAACTGCTTGCACATAAAGAAATTTAACGCCAATTTAAACTGACAGCTACAAAACATAGAGACCAGTTGCACTGCTGTCATGCAAGTGGATTAGTTTGAAGATATTAATGCAGGGAATTTTTCAGTGCAGTCCTTCCATTAGTAAGTGCTGGACCCGCTGCTGCAATAATTCTTACAGGGGATTTGAGCAAGTGCCAGCATAAAGTTTTTGTCATTTTTTGTCTTCTCTACCACTCAGTCTCCTGTAATCCTAATATATCAACAGCCTCCTTTGGCTGAGTACGATGGAAAACAATGCTATAACATTATGCACGTTGTTAGAAGAGTTATGATAGTGAAGATGGCTGTGTCAGAGCAAGTGGGTGAAATGCTTACATGCAGGCAGCAAGAGAAAAACTTCTCCAAACCCTTGATCTTGTCCATTTTTATTCTGCTTTTTTCTTTTCTTTAAAGGATCATGCTAGCAATTATGTTATTGTGTTCCTACAAACATCAGACATGCTTATGATGGGAAGAAAACAGCAGTAACTTCCCACTCAAAAATACACAGCCAGAATCATTTCATTTCTTGCTCAGCAGATCTGCCTAACATTGGTGCACAGAGGGCAGCAAACAGAGCACATGTCAGGTATGCTTGGGGTTTGGGAAAAAGAAAGGAAGGGAACAGAAGTACACTGCTTTTATTCCTTTTTTTTCTTGCATTGTGAGAGAAGAGAATCCCAAGAGAAAGCTTGAAACAAGCCCATTTCCTACAGCCATATCCTGTTTGCCAGCTCTGGTACGTAACTCCAGGCAACGTGCCCAGCACAGGATAAGAAATATAACTAAGAAAAAACTATAGGGAACATGAGTTAGGTACTAAGAGAAGCACAGCAGCTCAGAAATAAGCCACCTATAGGAAAAATAATCCAAAGACATCTAACTTCCAGTGACTCTTACATACAGTCCATAAAAACCTTTCTATTTTGATATTCTATTGCCACAGACAAAAAGGGAAGGAAAAACAAGTCAGGAAAGAGTCAACTCCTGAGACATTCCGTAGGCATCTAATCAAAACAAAGAACATGTGTAGCTGACTCTGTCTTTTAAGCTAAATTAAATCTAAAAATTCATCTTAATTTAATTGAAATAACACCAAAAAACCCCAACCAAGAGGCGCCAAAACATTTTAGTGAGAAAATGCTTTATAGAAAGGTAGCATTCACAGCAAAAAAGCCTTTAAATAGCTTCTTTGAAACTTCATTCCGTTCACCTGACATATGCTATCTCAATATTTAACAAAGATTATTTGTTACAAGTAATTGCTAGTCAGGGAACTGTGTGCCAGAACTCTCGAGTGGAGGTGGAGTTACTAACATCTGCCTTGGGGCTGCACCATGGTCCCAAAGCCACCTGCTTTAGCTGGCTGCCCCCTTCCTCTCCTTCTCTGCTGCTAAGAGCTCTCAGAGCTGAATCTGCAGACCACCTTGTGCACGTGCTTTCCAGGACCACAGAGGGCAACCTCTGCACAGCACCCACACCAAACAGGGTGCTGTGTTCTAAGCGTGCAAAACAGCGGTTAACAGCTGCCACGCTTTGAGCACGGCCAGTAGCACAGCTCCTAGCCATCTCCACTTGAAGCACTGCAGTCTGCACAGCCCATAAATTCTGCTTTCAAGTCACTTTTGCTTCCTACAGTGAAACAGGAGTAAAAATACCAGCACCACATGACAGGGCTTGAGGTGTCAGGCTGCTTTGGTTTTATTCTTTTTACAGATTGCTGAAGTGCAGAATTGAGTAGAGGGTAAAGCTGGGCTGTGAGAAATCTTAAGCCCAACAGCAGCAAAGGCAACGTTCAGAAGAGCTGACAAAACCAACTTCTTGCACAGTACATAGTGCTAAAAATTCTTCTTCATGGTTTGGAACAGAGGCAAAGCATAAAGCAAGTCTCCTCACTGGGATATGCGCTTCTTTGTGAATAATCCCACAGAGTTTTTGCAGATTTTGGTCTTTCTGTACCCAGAACAGGGTAGCAGGAAGAAGCTATTTTCAGTTATTTGTTGATATTTGAGGCAATCCTCCATCTGTGCTGACAGTTCACTCTCATTCTGACACGCAGCAACATGCAAATTCAGAACAGGCTGTTTCAGTACAACAGACAGAAATAATTGCAACAACAGTACTGGACTTGAAGAACTTAGACCCTTATCAGGTGAAATATGCAAGGGGGAGCAGCTCCAGAAAGGACTTTTCTTCAAGTTTAAAGGCAAGCAGAAAAAGCCTGTCTCTTCTTTTGGAGAAAGGCAAGCCACACCTGTGTCAATAATCTCTGGTATTTAGTACTGCAAGGAGTGAAGAGTCTGCCACAGCATGCATGCCTGGCGGGGAGGAGAGAACAAGCATGTCCATGGACATGTCTCATCTTCCAAACAGCTCAAGAGCTGGATAGAAGCCAGCAATTCTAAAGTAGGTAAGCCAGCTTCAAGGACCAACGATGCTGTGATCCATCTCCCTCTCAGGCAGGCAGAGCTGGAGACACAGAAGTAAGTGAATGCTGAATGCTGTTTCATTTCTTGCACATAAGTCTCTAACCACCAATACTCTGCCAATAACTAAGGTCAGACACCTAGTTAAAAATGGGTTCCAGTTATCAACTGTTTTAACGTCTGAGCACTCACCATGACACGCAGAGGCCAGCGTTAGAAGCTGTTGACTCTGCTCCCCCTAAAGGCTTTCTGCATGTCATGCTGACTGTTCAACTGCCCAGCTCTGGCTCCCTCCGGAGCACTGGAAAACAGGGCCAAACCTGAAGTGGGGGTGAAAAACTTGAGTTGGAAATGCAGACAGCATTTTGACATAGTTATATTAAAGAGAAGCTAGAATACAGAAAAAGATGAATCTGAAACGGCAGTGCTTATGGCTAGTACCTTCAGGCTGCACGCACGAGCAGAGGAGTGAGCGGGAAACAAGTGACTCCACTTCTGGAAACCACGTACTTCATGCTTTGAAAGTGTTTAGAGAGACATACGCAACAGAGGTGTGCATAACACAAGGCCATTTTTAAAATACAAATGCTTTTATGCCAGTTCTGCCCAACAGAGGCCAATACTGATCCAGAAGGCATCATAAATCCAAGGGGGAGGCAGAAAAAAGAAAGGACATAACAAATTTTTCTTTGGTTCTCATGATACACTGGGAGCACCTTTCTACAATACCCTTAGAAACAGTTCATTCTGACCAAATCCAGCCACCACAAGACTAAACCACAGCCACTTAGCTGTCAGAGTGCAATGATTTTGGGTGGAACAGCAGTTTTAACGTGCTTTTTCAGTTATGTGACCTTTAACATATTCTAAGCAGAATTTTTAAGCCTACAGCTGGAAGCATCAAGGGCTGGTATTTCCTAAGAAAAAAATTTAATTTGCCACTGCCAAAGTAAAAGTCAAATTATTTTCTAAAGCTTACTAATGCCAGGTCCTTCTGTAGAGCTTGCCATGGAACACCTAAATGGAACACACTTCTTCCCCTTCTTCAGAGCAAACCAGTTAATAAAAACAAACTCTCACCAGTTGAGGTGAAAGTTACTGAGTATGTTCAGGCATCTTTTGAGAATCTGGCCTGATGAATGTATCTTGAACTTAGAAAAATTAATGTGCCTTAACAAAATAAGAATTAATTACAGGGTTTACATTACTGCGCATGCCCCCATTTACTGGTTCTTAGCACTTACCACTTTTACTGAAATCAAGATAATGTTGGTATTTAAACAAACAGGTTAATGGGTAGGCAAGTTTAAAAAAATGCAATCAAAAGCCTCTAAGTATTAGTACACACCTACTCTTTGCAACACAATAGAACTGCTTTACAGGTATGCTGGATCAATAAAAGCTAAACAAAGAGTTGTTGATTATGAAGAGGTGGTACTTAGACATGCTTAGAAACACAGTATTCCTCTGAAAATCTGATACCCTTCTGCTAGATCCTGTTTTGGCTGCCTCTGGGTTCAGTGCCACAAGGCTGGAGAGGGGACCTTTAAAACCAAACCAGAAAAAGAACCCAAAGTAGCCACCTGCTTTGGAAAACTGTTACCACGTGTGAGGCATTCACTTGCCAAGGGAGTGGCAATATTTATCAGCTTTCCTGCATTTGCTAGTCCTGATATCACAATCAAAGCACAAGAGTTAATGATTTCCCCCTGTGAAAACTCCAGCCAGCCAAGCTGCAGGGCTGGCTTGTGTCCTTGATCAATGCTTGCAACCTGTTATTTATCCAGCACTAGAATATGAAGTATAGAACCCCTCAGGTGAGACTCAGAGCACAAGGTCAATATTTCATTTAAGGTTCATGTTCCTTCTTCCTGCAGGGCTGGTCTATTTAGTGAGCTCTGAGGGCTTGTATCTTGTTGAGGCATCAAGGCTGGAACCATAGCCAGCTGCTGGCAAGAGCCCAGGCAACTTGCACTCCCTGCACAGCCCGTTAACCCTCATCCATCCAAACCTACACCAGCAGAACACCAAATTTCACACCCATTTCCACAATGGCCTTTGTATTTTACTCACAGTTCCACTATCTAAGGACAAGACATAAAGAACCTGCCCAGCTGCAGGATTCAATCTTTAACATCACACCTCTGTCAACAGCTTCTCTTGACCATTTCTTTTATCTTCTAGGTTTTCCTTCTGAAGTGCTTTTAAGACAGTTGCTTGTTTACAGTTGGTCACTGCTCACTCAAAACTAGGGACCCAAGGTGATTTTTAGCCATTATCAAATATGTCCTGCTCCAGAGCTTGAGCACATCCTCCCACAGCGAAATTTAGAAGTGCAATTAGATTTCAATCTCCCATTTTCTGAGAGTCCCTCAAGCACTTCAAAAACTCAGTTACAGGATGTAAGGTATCTGACTTTGCTATTTAGGAGGATTCTGCTTTCTGCTTCAAGGACACAGTCTCTGGGACTGGTTTGCAGGTCCCCACTAACAATCCTGTGGGCCAGACTCTGCTCTGGAAGAATGCTTTCAGGTGGCTGACCAAGATCAAAGGCAAACTCTCTGGAATCAAGAAAAAAGTGGAGATAAATATAAAAAACAGAGGCTAGAATAGAAAAACATCTCCTCCTTAAGGCTATTTGAGGCAGGCTTCAAATTCCACACTCCTCATTGCTTTTCCAGGTAGTTTTTACATCATTTCCCCCTTTCAGTCTTCTCAGTCATGTCTGCAGCTGACACCAACTGAACTTTTTGGAGGTTTTGTGCCTGGTGCTATCCATGTATAGAGTGAGGCCAAATCACAGGACACCCCAACAAAAAGGGAACTCCTTCTCCACACAACCTGGTTCAAATGTCCTGATCAATTATACAAGACAACCTCAAAGTAGTTGATTCACCATATGTACAAAGAGTCAAACACTAAAAAAAATGCTGAATGCATATTCAGGACTATGATTAACTGATGAACTGCTTTTCCCCATTCATACATTTGAAAGGATTTACCATCTGCATGCAGCCAGATGTGGAACCTGGGAACACCCTAGCTATATATAAAGATGCTGTGATATCTATTTAAGCATGTTTATAGGACTGATTTTTTTAAAAAATGAAACTGATAGAGCAAGAACAGCTACAGCACTCAGCTGGGACAAAACAAAATAAAGTTAGCTCAAAATTTTAGCAAGTTATAATGAAGTGTCTCCCTTTTTGCGACACTTTGAATTTACCATAACAACTCTTACTAGCTGCTGTAGATACTATAAGCTCAAAGCAATGAGTAAGGAGGAGAACACTGCCACTCGGTGGAAAAGAGGGATAAGAAACCTTTGCAACTGCTCCGAGTAAAACTACTTTTACAATCATGTCCCATCTCCTCCCACCCCAAGCAAACTTCTTAACAGCATGGCTAGTGCAACTCCTGTGGTGCTGGACAGAATGCCCTACAGCAACACGCCGGCTCCATCACAGCATTGCGCTGGGCTGGGCTGCCCTGCAGTGTGCTGGGTAGCAAAGCTGTGCTTCCACCCTTCCCCAAGTGCCAGCTGGCTTTTTGTCTAGAATGCCAAACCCCAAAAAGCCAGAGGAGGCTATTCCCTTTTTCACTGACATTGAAGACATCTATTAAGCATGACATAGAAGTCAGAAACTGCTCAAGTAGATATCACAGAATTGTAGGGATTGGAAGGGACCTCCAGAGATCATCAGGTCCAACCCCCTGCCAAAGCAGGCTCCCTAGGACAGTTTATACAGGTCCAGATGGGTTTTGAATATCTCCAAAGAAGGAGACTCCACACCCCACCTGGGCTGTCCCAGGGCTCTGTCACCCCCACTGTGAAAAAGTTCTTCCACATATTGGTGTGGAACTTCCTATGTTCCAACTTGAAGCCATTGCTCCTTGTCCTGTCTCCACAGACAACTGAGAAGAGGCTGGCCATTTCCCCATGTCCCATACTTCAGACATTTATAAACATTAATAAGGTCCCCCCTTAGTCTTCTTTTCTTCAGGCTGAACAGCCCCAGCTCACTCAGCCTCCTCCTCGCAGGGGAGATGCTCCAGTCCTTTAATCACCTTTGTAGCCTCCTCTGGACTCTCTCCAGGAGATCCCTGTCTTTTTTATCCCAGGGAGCCCAGAACTGGACACAACACTCCAGGTGGGGCCTGACCAGGGCACAGTAGAGGGGGAGGATCCCCTTCTTTGACCTGCTGCCCACTCGCCTTTTGACGCACCCCAGGATCCCACTGGTCTTCTTGGCCCCTAGGGCACACTGCTGGCTCATGGCCAACCTGTCACCCACCAGGAACCCCTCCCCCGAGTCCTTCTCCACAGAGCTCCTCTCCAACAGGTCACCCCCAGCCTGTACTGATACAAGTGGTTATTCCTTCCCAGGTGCAAGACTTGATTTTATTTAACCTCATTTGGTTTCTTCCTGCCCAGCTCTCCAGCCTGTCCAGGTCTTGCTGAATGGCAGTGCAGTGTTCCTGCATGTCAGCCACTTCTCCTCCTGCCTCCCTGCTGTTCTCAAATGCCATGCTAGGATGGCAGGAATTATATTTTACTTTTTTTTTTAAAAGTTAAACTTAAATGTACATTTTCAGTGCTTGCAGAGTTCCTACTGTAGAGTGTACCCAAGAAATGCTTTTAACACATTTAGTGCTTCTTTGCTTCCCTACTGAAGGTGAAACATGGCTCTGTAGCTCTATGTAGTCCCTCAGAAGGGCAAAATGTCCCTAGGCAGCAGCACATTGAACTCAGATATCAAGAGGTGTAGTTTTTTTTTTTAAAAAAAGTCAACATGAAATATCAGCAACACACTAAATCAGTAGTTACATAATTGAGGGGCAATATTTCTCTAATGCATCATTATTCAGACAAAAGATACTATAGTCTGATTTTGTTCCTTCTCTGCCAGATCTTTTCTCCATTGCCCTGAAGCCCTTTCAGAGAGGACAGAAATGCACACTGGTGCAACAGTGAGATCATCTTTTTCTCTTTATTTTCTCTTGCAACGAGGAAAAGAGACAATACATTCCATTGCCAACTGCCTCCTACCTGTATACTGACAGCATTAAGGATAGTCCACATACTGGTACAAGAGACTTTACCAGCTGCAGTGAGGCTACCAAGATTTTCAACTGTGTATCACTATAAACCCACAAAAATATTGTGGAAACTGGAAGAAGGTGCTGCTGTAAAGCTCATTTAAACAGAAAAGCAAAACACATTTATTTGCCTCCATCTTGTCCTATCAAAGCCCCGTGCTAATCCAAATGCTCTACAGAACCACAGTTTGCAACACAGTCTTCTGGTTTCCTTAACAAGGTGAGAGACTGTCTGCAGCCTTGCAGAGACTAGATAAAATAAAGGCCCTTGCAATTGTAATTCACTCACTATCTGCTTATATTGTAGAGGGGTTGAACAAGCAGAAATATTTGAGCACAGTTCTCTAGAGTTTGAAATGTCTTTTGTTTGTTTTCCAGCATTTCACCTGGTGCACGTTCCTATGTGCTGTTTAACACTTATTCAGCAGAAACAAGAGGTAATAAAGACCAATTCAACTGCTCCTGATAGGTATCACCTGGGGATCTTAGTTCACTTCTTTAATTTTAAATACAACCTTTATAAAACCATATCATTCAGAAGGATGGAAAGAGCTGGAAACCACTGAATTGATTTTGACACATTTCATGACCCCTAAGAGCATCAGATAATTTATTCATTAAGCTGTTCTAAACAAAGAAAGTATTCCAACTAACACTGGTCCTAAGAGGATTCTGTACTGAATACTGCATCTCTGAGATCACTGCAAAATAGGTGAGATGCTGTCAGAAAACCTACCTCAGACCTACTGCACAAGATGGCTACTTTCATGAATGCAGACCTTGACTGTGACAGCCTGTATCCTACCTGGTTAACTACCTTAGGCAGAAGCCAGAACTAAAGTAAAAAAACATGTTACAGCTACAAAAAGGAAAGTATGCAACTAACTATAGAAGATCACAAACAAACACCAAGCCATGCTGTTAAGACTTATTCCTCTTGTACTAAACTTCCCCCCACCACCACACCACACTTTCAAATACCTTTAGGTCACCAGCCTCAGGTTTTTCAGTCTCTGAATCGTCATCTTCCTACAAGACAAGAATTTACAGGATTAAGCTTAAAGAGCAGGCTTGGCAAGTAACTGCACTTACAAAGGGCTCGCATTCAGCAGCCCAGCAGTAGTCTGAGACCCTTTCCATGGAAAGTAGTTTTGTCCCACCCACTCATGACCAGCAAACAAGTCCAGTCCTTCAGTCAGGGAAAGAAGTGTCTGTTTGGGTTGTGATTTTTCTTTTATTTAGGCAAAAGCATCACTCAGTAGCAGATGTCCCCAGCGAAACTCATGCAGCTCCTGAATGCTCAAAACTAGGTAATAAGCAACAGAACTGGGAAGGGGGTGTGGAGAAAGAAGTGTTTGTCACTTGATAAATCTGTCTCTTCCAGTTGGCAGATGGGCTTTTTACACTTGCCCCATTTAGCAGTACTCACAGAAAAAGCAGCATTTGTGAGACCCATTATAGTCACAAGCATACAGCAGCAACACACAGAGGACACACAGCTGGCCTGCCATCCAACACACATGCAGGCTTGGTGAGGACACCAACTTCCATGGATCTGGTGATGCCAACAGACACCACACCTTTCATATCTGTGCAGTGCTCTTGTAGCCTTGTTTGCAGAGGACATGAACTTGCACAGAAGGAAACTACTGACTAATTTTACTGATTTAGGTAATGGACTCCATTCAGTTTTTATTTCTACTGAGAAATAAATCAAAGAACTGGGCAAATTTCTGCCCTGTGAAAGTTTAAAATGCTGAATTCTGCCCCATGTGAAATTCTACAATACGTGAGAAATAAGCTCCAGCTGTGGTCCCAACTGGGTTCAAAGCATTTTTCCATGTTCACACAACACAGCAGAATCATTTTTTTCCTCCAAACTTCACCACAGATTTCAACTGTGGCCCCAAAACAAGAACTCAGTGTTTCAGCCTCAAAAAGAAAAACAAAAAGGAAGTGGATTACATGCAAGCAAAAGGAAGAGTTTACAACAAAATGCTCACCTCAGAGTATTAGCACACATGCAGGTTCTGGAAAGGCAAGCTAGAGATTAACCACAGAATAATGTCAGTAAGTTTTAACTGCCTGAACTGACATGCTTATCCCACAGAAGTGAGACACACTCCTTCATTTCAGCTACTCTCCAGCTTACCTTTCTGAAAAATGCACATATGCTAATGTTTCAATCTTAACCTCCAAGTTTTATTAACAGTAAGTTTGTAACTGAAAAAGAACTACAGTACCAAGTAACTTGGTGCTTATCACAAATGAGATTCCTCTCCCCTCTACAGTCCCACCTCTATTATAAAGATAAAAGTAATTTTCAACAAAGGAATAACGGATTGACTCACTCATGTTATAGACAGTTGTTTAGATAAGAGCTCAGGACAACCTGATTTCAACTCGCACTACTTTCCCAGAGCAACTATCAGCTACTAGCACAAGCAGTATCAAGAAGGCTCTTGATTCTGGTCAAAGAATACTGGCTCTCCTGTGACAAGACTGGAGGGAAGGCACCCTATGTAACCTGCACACATTTGTACAGTAACTGCAAGCATGTGAGACCTACTGTCTGAAGTCTAGAGCGACTCGATCGATCACCATTGCTTGCATGGCAACTTGTACCTCCCAGATAATGGATGGCTGCAACCTGCACTGAAAAATGTGCATGCAATAAAGGTTACTCCATTTACCTGCCTCTTTGTTAATGCAAACTAAGCAGAGCTGACCTTGAGAAGCATCTGGATCACACCTACTGCTTTCTTCAAACTAAGGAGAAATATTGAAGGATGGTCCAGAAGTTTTGGATATAAAAAGAAGAATCACTAAAGCAATAAAGAAGCATTGTTACTTAATTTAGCCAGAAGCAGACCGTGAATGCTATTGCTTGCACCTCCTCCAGGTCATCCACAGAACAAAACCAAAAGCAAGAACAAGACAGACAAGTTTCTTGTCTGCTACTTGGGAAACAGATAGCAGAAACAACGAGTGTCTCAGAAGAGACTGATGTAATGCACACAAAGAAGAATTCAATAAGGAAAGGTTATAGTAACAGACCTTATTGCTTTTCCCTACTGAATAGCCAGAACAGGGACAAAATAACATATTCTTCATGTGGTGGTAAGCAAAAGGTTGATAAGAAAGAAAAGAGACTAGAAACTGTCCACCAAGCCTTATTTTTCTCTACAGACGTGACAGAGCTACATATCCTTTTGTGTATCACAAGCAGTGAGCTATGTGCCCTGTCTCCCAACACATCAGTTATCTTAGGGTTCAGGTGATGTTATACACATGCCTATGACATGTGTATATGTATACACACTCCTATGACAAACAAAGGCTACTCACGCATACGGGGTATGGTTACATCAAGATAACTGAGGTAGTGAGTGGGTTGAGTTATACACAAAAAAATATTTTAAGACACCACAGAACTATATTCTTTTTAAGCCTCCAGCTGACCATGCAACAGAGTGTTTCTCTTATGAGGTTCTCATATATACACATTAACTACACTTAAAAGAATACTTCCCATTCAGCTGTTGACTCATACCAGCCTTTTTCCAAACAAAAAAAAAAAAAAAAAAAGGAGTCAAACAGTGTCAACACAGTTAGTAACAAGCAAGATGAGCCGGGCCAAGCTGCTGATGGATTTCGAGGCAAACGCTATCTACTTGAAAACAAAGTAAATGGAAGTACTTGGAAAGTGCTGAAACCCACAGCAGGAGTCTGATACTGCGGTTTCTGCCATGAATTACCGGTCAGGGACTTTCCTGGGAAGGATCAGGGCAAGCTCTCAGCGCCGAGAGGTACTTACTGACTGCCTGCTATTCTCGTCATCTTCTTCTTCATACCCGTCCTCGTCCCCATCCAGGCGGGTGAAGTCGTCATCTCCGTACCCAACCGAGACCAGACCTCCCTTCTCTCCTAAAGCGGAAGGGAAAAAGGAAACCGTGTGAAAAGGGGAGGCGGCAGCGCGCGGCGCCTTCCCCTCACAGGGCGGAGACGGCGGACCGTCGCCTTCCCCGGTCACCTCCCTGCCCTCACCCGTAGCCGCTCCCCCATCGCTTCCCGCCGTCCCGGCCTCGCTGTCCGACTCCGGATCTGAATCTTCGGCATAGACCGCCAACGAGGAGAGGACGCTCCGCTTCGCCGCCGCCATCTTCCGCCTCCCCCACGGCGAACTTCCGGCGCGGAGAGATGACACACGTAGCACAGTCGCCATAGCAACGCCGCCCCTCTCCCGCAGGCTATCGTTAAACCGGGAGAGCTCCGGCGCCGTTCTGGGCAGAAGAAGAAAACTCCTCAGCGCGGCGGAGCAGGATCCCTGTGGGGGGTGGGGAGGGAGTGTTAAGAGGAGCGCGGCCTGTTTATAATGGGAGGCCGGCCCTTTAAGCGTTGCTGCTAACGTCATTACTCAGCGCCGCCACAGCACCTGCTGGCCCTGCCAGAGCGTGACTGGGACGGCTGCAGTAGGGGCCCAAGGGGCGCGAGGCGGCGGAAGGGCCCGGCCTGCTCCCGGCGCCGGGGTGCGGGCGGGTTCGGGGGTTTCCCCTCAGCTCCTGGCGGCGCCCGGCCCGCGCCCCGCGGGGAGGCCGCAGCGGGGGTCACTCCCCCGATAAGCGGCACTGGGGTCCGCTCCGGTGAGGATAGCATCCTCCGGGGACTAAAACCGGGCGGAGCCCGGCGGGGACCGAGTGGGAGGTTGTGTTGCTGGCAGACGGGGCAGACCCCGTCCAGAGGAGTGCGGTGTTGGGGCTTGGCGGCTGTTCCCGTCGCTGTTTGCGTCTCCCTGAAGATGAGCGGTGAGACTCCCCCGAGCCTGGAGGGCAGGGTCCGGAGAACGCTGCGAAAGGTCTTCGGGTTTGAGTCCTTCAAGACGCCCCTGCAGGAAAGCGCGACCGTGACTGTGGCGAGAGGTGAGGCTCAGCATTGGAAAGACGTGACCCATGTCTGGCTTTCCATTGCTCCGTGAGAGTGGTGCCGCAGGAGTTGGACCTGTTTTGAGGAGGCTCATCACCTGGACCAGGCAGGACCACCAGGCTCTCTGAGCTCTCCTGGCCCTTCTCTGCTCTGCGATTGCTTCAGTGGTGTAGGAGCATGAGCATGTGCTGCACGCAAACTCTCTGAGCACGGCTTTGCCCTGCCTGTTCTCCTTTGCATTTGGTTTGTAACTTCGGTATTGCATCAACCAGAAAATAGGAAACCTTACAGTACATCTCACCAGTATCTCCACAGGAGCCATCTGCCCACTTGCTTATGGTCAGATGAGGTCAAAGCTGTTTGCATTCATACTTTCCAGAGTAAGCCTGCCCTCACTGTAGACAGTGTTAGAGATGATGCTAGTAGAAGACATGATTTCCTGGTGTAGTTTGTTCTCTGGATCATGTGGCCACTACCAGAAACATGGTTTCGCTGGTATTAACCTTGACACAAACACAATGGTGTTGGTTGGACAAGTGGCTCCCACACACAGGCTGCCAACCATCACCTTCTACAGCAGGTCTCACAAATGCAAATCAGAACAGTGTCAAACTCAGCACTGAGGATATAGTTCCAATATTCCATCTCCAGGAGCTGTGTAGACATGCTATTGGCTACAGGCTGCCCAAAAGTGCTGTTCTGTTGGCAGAACACATCACATTAACAGATGAACATCGCATGTGCTGGCATCTCCCTGACTTGTTTAGTGCAGTGACAGTTTCTAACCACATGCTATTACCTATGTGGTTGAAATTTCAAACCCTTGTTTCTTACGTGGTATCTTTTTGGGATAAGCATTAAGAGGATGTGGTAAAGATTTCTCCTGGGGCTGGTCATTTGGTAACTGGAGTTCTGTAAGATGTGTGAAAGCAGCCTGTCTGGAAGGCAATCGGCACAAAAAACTTGTTTAATTTATCTTTGTTTCTGTGTATCTCCTGGTACTTTCGTAAGGCTGTTCCTAAGTGTTTACAAAGCACTCGGAGATTCTTTGAAGGAAACTAAAGCAGGTATGGAAAGTATTGCTACGCTCTTAGAAGCTGAAATGAAGTGTGTTTTGTTGGCATGCCATACGGTATGGGCACGCGGATGCTGTTTCTCACAGATTACATGCCATTGTGCCCACAGACAGAGCCCTGGGAACTTGCCACTACTCAGTAGCCTTGAGCTTTCTTCTGTTGTCTTTGCAGGCGAGAAGGATGTCTTTGTATGCATGCCCACAGGGGCAGGGAAATCCTTGTGCTACCAGCTTCCCGCAGTTCTGGCAGTGGGCATCACCATTGTCATTTCACCTCTGATTGCACTGATTCAGGTAACTGTCTCTGTTAGCTGTGGAAAAGCAGTCAGTGAAGGGGGTCGGGAGACACTGGAGGCACTCCTGCCTCTTGTCTTTCTGTGAGTCTCTACTGTTGGCCTCCCTCTGGATTCTCATCTTGATGTCTTGGTGTGTTTTCCTTACCCTGGTGATCGGTGAAGAGACTGCAGCTTAGCTGTAGAGAAGAGTAACTCTGGTATGGTACTATAAAAGGAGGTTTTTCTTCTTTAGCAATAACCTGGTGGGTTTTGTAGCAGCCTTTCTCCTTTTTCTATTAGTCTTTTACCTCCAGTGTGCTATACAGAAGCAGCAGAGTACCTCAAATGTACCAAACTGGATCTTTCCCCAGAAGAAAACTGCCATTTTACCTATAAATAAATAACTCTGGTAATGAAGTTGCCTTTGAAGGCATCAATTTGTCCTGCATCAAAATGTCTTTTTGTTACAATCAGTCCTTCTATCATGGAAGAAGGTTTGGCAGAGCTACTCCTTGAACACTTTCATCTGGGAGGTCTTTTTTTCTTTCCTCCCTCTATTTTACCTTTTCTACTGTTTCATCACCTGTTGGGAGACACACCTCCCTGTAAGAGCAGCTGTAGCATTGCTTAAGCTTCTGTAAAACATCTGTTTAATGCTGTGTGATACCCGGTAGTGCAGGCTGCTGGTTTGGGTTTTGTGGTTTGTTGGGTTCTTTTTAAACTCCTTCATAGTCTTAATGAAAACATGTTAAGAGTTAAGAGCAGGAAATGTGTTATAAATAGTGAATTTGTTCCAAGTGAGAGGATTTCAAATTAAGTGCCAGCACAGGCAATATTTTGTCAGTGAAATGGAGGTTAAAGAAGTTACTGCTGTAAGATTTGCAGGTGAAGCGGAAAGTGTCAGGGCGACAAATAGTTTGAGCTGGGCTCAGTGAGGCTTGGGGAACAGAGCTGGAGGGAGCCTTCAGAGGTCTTCTCATCAAGCCCTGAGGTGGGCTGGCTGGGCCTGAAATGATCAGCATGTATTGCAGGATAGGTAAACTTGAAGAGCTTGGTCTGTGAGGTTTATTAGAGGTAAGGCTGAGAGTTGACTTTGTGAATAGGGATCAGTGGGTGTTAAATCAATCACTGAGATCAGTTATTGAGTGAAATAATGAGGTATCTGTTTTTTCAGGATCGTTCATATCTCCTGATATGTGCTACTCAAGTGCAAGTGAACAGGTCAGCATAGGGACAGGGAGTGGAATTTGTATGTCCAGCGTTCATCTGAATGTATCTGGATGTGGCACCATGTTGCCGCCTTCGTTTTCATGGGCATGCTTCAATTCCAGACTGTTTTGTTGCATTGGTGATTCACATGATCCTTATATTTCATCCTGTCTCAGCAGTATTTATTACATCCTTTAGCTATTCTGGAATGAAATGTGCTCTGTTATTGTAGGGTGGTGGTATTCATTTCCCATCTGTGACAGCTTAATAGTGTAAATCCTGGGACGCGTTGGTGGCTTGTTTCAGCTCACTGTAGCTGTGATGGGTTGTTTTGCACAGATCCCTGCTGGTGTTCCCTAGCAGCAACAAGACTGTTTAAAGTGCACGGGTGCAGAGAAATACAGTAGGATGTTCCAGCTGGACAGATACGCTGACAGTTGAAGATAGAGGCATCTGAGTTGAAGTTCTCAGTACCCAGATCATAGATGTATGTTGCCCTAGACTCAGTCCCAGCGGTGGAAGCTGAGGCCTCACTTGGATCTCCCTAGTAGTGTTTCTTGATGGTGGTGAAATTCCATTTGCTTTTCATTTAATTTTAATTTTGTGTTTACTCTAGGATCAAGTGGATCATTTGCTGGCTCTGAAGATCAAAGCCTGCTCTCTGAACTCCAAGCTTTCTGCCCAGGAAAAGAAGACCATCCTGGATGACTTAGGAAGCGAGAAGCCCCAAGTAAAACTCCTGTACATCACCCCAGAGATGGCAGCTGCCTCTTCCTTCCAACCTATGCTGAACTCTCTGCTGTCCCGAAACCTCTTGTCCTACCTGGTAATCGACGAAGCGCACTGCGTTTCCCAGTGGGGACACGATTTCCGACCTGACTACCTGCGGCTGGGCACCCTGCGCACTCGCATACCCAATACGCCATGTGTTGCCTTGACAGCCACTGCCACCAAGCAGGTCCAGGAGGATATTGTGGCAGCGCTTAAGCTAAAGCAGCCGCTTTCCACATTTAAGACGTCTTGCTTCAGATCTAATTTGTTCTACGATGTGCAGTTCAAAGACCTCTTGGCTGATCCATACACCAATTTGAAGGATTTCTGTCTGAAGGCACTTGAAGTGAGGAACACCACTGGGGTAGGTTTTACCTTTGGAGAAGAATGCTAAACTGAACAAAATCTACCTTCATGTGGTTGGTATCATCCTGACAGGTCTGTGGCAGGGAAAGAGGAGGTCCCTGGAATGAAAGTGCTCGTGTATATTTTTTTCAGTTCCTCTAAAAACGCTCATGTACATTTTTCAGTTGCTCTAAAAACACTTCTGTATGTTTTTCAGTTCCTCTAAAAGGGCTAGAACAGGAAGGCTGTGTTCCTTTCAGAGGTGTCCTCAGAAAGGGCTTGGTCTAAAAGAAATGGATTAGGAATACCTGACTGGCATTTCTGTCATGCCCCAGGACAGCCTTGTATGTTTGATGGTGTTCTGCTCTTCTAGTCCAGTGAGGATGAACAGAAGCATTTGGAGTGTTGTATTGAATTTCCTGCTCTAACACTAATCCTGAAAATAATTCTCAGCAACTCAGTTCCAGCCTCTGTTCTGAGTTACCTGCAATGCGGAGGGAGACTGCTTCTTGCCTTGTGTCTACTGGGAGAGGCTTGGGGATCGTATCTGATCAATTTCTGGCCTTTTAGGACTTGTAAGGAAATTCTCTTTATATCTGATTTACTTTTGTGCTGCAACAGTATCTTTGAGCTGCTGGGGAATCAGCTTGTAGAAGAGCTGAGCTTTAGGCATCCCTCCTGTCATTGCCATGCTGATGACTGCAGCTTTGTTGGTTGGCTTCAGACAGTCTCATGGACTTTCTCTCCTGTCTGCCCAGGTGTACTCTGGTTGTGGCATTGTGTACTGCAGGATGAGAGATGTGTGTGACCAGCTGGCTATTGAACTGAGCTACCGAGGAGTGAAAGCCAAGGCGTATCACGCAGGTACTGGAAGCTGCCTCTGCCTCTCAGTAACTGGTAGAACTAAACCAGACCATCTTTAAGGTCTAGGTTGGGGCTACCTAGAAAACAGCTTCCTAGGCATGGTCTGCAACGTGTCTGGTACCAGCATGTCAGGTCTGTAAGTGTGGGGCCTCCAACAGAACGGCATTCCCTTCGCTCCAGAGCCGTTGGTTTTGTTGGAACTTGCATGGCCTAAATATAACAACTGCTTGTGTCCCAGGAGGGATCTGAATTTTCCTCTTAGGAATAGAAACAGCTGCTGCTGACTTCCATGTGGTCACAGGCCAATTCAAACATGGGCAGAGAGGACTATGCACATCAGCCAGTTTTAGGGAGGGAGGGGTTCACATGGGGAAATGGAGAAGGAAGAAAATCCTGTTGTGGGTTGGGGTTTTTTTGGGTTTTGTTTTTTGGTTTGGGTTTTTTTTTTTTCCTTTTTATTGTTTCCTTCTCTGTTTTTCCCTTCCCCAGGACTCAAGGCAGCTGACAGGACTTCAATTCAGAATGAATGGATGGAGGAGAAGATCCCTGTTATTGTTGCAACCATCAGTTTTGGAATGGGAGTTGACAAAGCAAATGTCAGGTGTGTGAGGCTGAGTGTTGTGTGCCACCTGAGACTGAAACCTGAGCAGTCAGAAGGAAGAGCCTCAGTCCCACTGTCAGGCATCTGACTCAAATGCCTGACAGACACTTAGTAACACACAGAAAAACATAGCTCGGGTTTTTTTAGTATTGGGAGCAGCAAAAACAAACCTGGAAGGGTTTTATAAAGAAATTAAAACAAGGCACCAGAGCTCCTCTTTGGCAGTCATCTTTAAATCCAAGGAAATTGGAGGAATGCTTGGTTTTGCCACACCCTCCAGGGTTTCAAAAAGAGCCATCTTGATGCAATCACAGCTGTACCTTTCACTTCTCCTGGAGCAACAGTTGCTGTTATAAAGCAGTGGGGGAAAAACATGCACCTAAAATAATTCAAATAATTCATACACCCTCTACTAAAATAGTCAGAGCCAGCTTTTTTTTTTTTTTTAGAGATCTTCTGCAATGCAATAGGAAAAAAATTGCAGTACAGAAATAGCAATAACCATATAGGAAATGCAGCTCTAGTCCAAGGACAGGGACTTTGCATATGTTTTCAGTTGCTATTCCTCTGAGACTTCTAACTGTTGCTGTAGTTGTTTTGTGGTGTTAGAACTCCTGCACCACAGTGTAGCTGTGCTGAGTTAGTGGTGTGAGCTGTGATTGCTTAGAGGGATAACTGGTGCTGCGCTCACCACGCTCCACACAGACCTGATCCTTCTGTCTGTGTGGTGGTGTTGGCAGATAACAGGATCCCATAGTGTTGACAGATTATTTTACTGCTTGATACATGTTACCCAACAGAGAAATGAGAAGTCTTCTAGGATGGCAGCGTGAATTAATGATCTGCTGAAACCTCTCTTCCCAGTTCAGGACAGCAGTCATTAACAACGGCAAAGAGTAACTGAAATGTGTAGGGCTGACTGAGAGTGAAATGTAGTTGAAACATGTTTGTAATCTGAGGAGCTTCCAAGGAATGGAGTTAAAATGTCTCAATACAGGATGTTTTTTAATAGTTTAAAGAACATTAGCTCAGGCAACAGGGTACTGCTGCATAGCCTTGGCTCTGTGTTGGCAGAGTTCTGAGCATTCATGCATATGTTATCACACAGATCAGGTCTGACAAGTTCTGGAGGTAATTCTTCTGGACAAAAGGGAAGGTGGTGTGCCTTTTTCTGATGAAATCTGCTCCTCTCTCTTCACTGCTAATTCAGTTTTGCTTGGGATTATTTACCAGTTTCTTCAGTAAGCTTCCTGATGGCAATTGTGTAGGGCTTTGCTTCCTGCCTGGCCAGTCCCTGGAGTGTTTGTGTTTAAAGAAACATGTTTGCTTGCTTTTGTCATTTAATCTTTTGCCACGCCCATATGCATCATACCTGCCTCTGGGACATGCTGGTTTGGAGGCAGACTGGTATTTGAAACATTGGCAGTGTTATTGTACTGTAAAATCTTCTCAAGGTCTGGTACAAGCTGAATTACTGAATATTCAGGTACAAGCAGGTTTGAAGCAGTCTTGCAGTGGTGTTTTGAAAAACTTCCTTCAGAGATTGCGTACAGTTCAGTAATGATTCAGAGTCAGATTTGCTGGCTGGAAGGGTGCCCTCACCTAGCTTGGTGAGACAGAATTTCCCATGCAGGCTTTGTTGGCAAAGAAATGTCTCTTTTAAATTGAGTGTTTTGCATTGTATTCTGTAACGTTCAAATTGTGTTCCACAAAATAAATAGGACTTTTTTACTAATGCTGTATTTTATGGTAAAATTTCCCAAACACCTTAAATCAATGTCCTTATTCTTACTTTTCATAGCTGTTTGGGATATTCAAGTGCTCATTCTTCTCCATCCATTTGTAATGACATCCTGCTCATGTGTTCTTACAGTGCATTTGTTTTCTTATAGCTCTGCTCATTTCCTTATGTCTCAGGTGTAAAGAGGACTTAAATTGCTGTGTGCAAAATCCCTCACTCTGCTAAATACTCTCTCTTTTGTGCTTTTGCTGCTCTATTTTTTATTATTCTTGATGTCCAAACTCACTACACTCTCACACACGGTGATGTGGGAAACCTGCAGCCTTATGTTTCCTGTTCTCTCGCCTCATGCAGATTTGTTGCCCATTGGAATATTGCAAAGTCCATGGCTGGATATTACCAAGAATCTGGCAGAGCTGGGAGAGATGGGAAGCCATCCTGCTGCCGCCTTTATTACTCAAGGAACGACCGGGATCAAGTCAGCTTTCTCATTAAGAAGGAGCTCTCTAAGATCCAAGTAAGAGCTGCTGAATAGTATCTACCTGTCTTTGCACCAGTCTGGTTTGCATCTTGCCTGCAGTGACCTCTGAGTTTGCAAAGATGAAATGAGCTTTTCTGGCCCTAGAGCTGTCTGTACCCCTGTTTCAGGGTACAGCAGAAGGAAAGGGGCTGCCAGGTCCAGCTTTATTAGAGAGGCACGAATGAAGTGTGGAGCAGAGAGAGCTTGGTGTCTGTATCTGTTTGCAATATTGATCAGATTTGGTCATTGGTAGAGTTACTTTATCTGTTTAATATTTAAATTGAAGACTATAGTTATTGTCTCTGTTTACTTTCAGGAAAAAAAAGGCACCTTAAAAGAATCTGACAAAGCTGTGATGACAGCTTTTGATGCCATTGTGAACTTCTGTGAGGAGCTGGGGTGAGTACACATCTTTCATATGGTGTTTAATGTACCTATCCAGTGCCCTATCCCTTCTGAGGCACTGTTATGGCTGAGATCTTGCATGTCCAGGAAAAAGAAAATACTGAATGAATCACATGATATTTTGCAGTCCACTATGAGGAAGTTGTCCCTGAGATATCTCTCAGCCCCTCTGAGTTAACTGAGATATTGGTCTTGGAGCCAGACCAAGTGACATAGTGCTGTTACACCGTAAGCCCTCTATCTTCTATCTTGGATGATGGGTTGACTCAGTTACATTTGCTTTTGTTTTGACTCTTTCCTCCTTCACCACATCATCTCTCCTCTAAGGAGACAGACAGCCTAAACAGCATGGGATGGAAGCATTTAGATTTAATGCTTCTTTAAATCTCAGGGGCTCCACTCTGCAAAGTACTAGGTACCCGTGATTCTCGTTGACCTTAGGAGGACCTGATGGTGTTCAGAATATTTCAGAAACAGGCTGAAATTATAGACATGCCCAATCTAAATAAACACGGACTAGCAACCACAATGTGTGTTGTTCAGGTTTAGTTCATGACTTGTAATTGTACTAATTGCTATTCTATGCTGGATAAGACATCAAAGCTCTAATTTTGTCAGTAAGAGAGCAGTATGTGTTTACTAACTGAAAATGGATAACATCTGTCTTGCTTTCAAGTCTGGATTCTGTTTCTTTTTTCACACCTGTGTCTAGGGCAGCATTTTCAGTGTTGGGAATGCAGCACATACTTCTCTTGGTGGGCATGTTCTCTCCTTGTGATCATGTTTGGTAAACAAACCCTTTTTTTATGGGGGTTTGCTCTGGGAAGGTCTTGCTTGTATTGAAGCATGGCACATCATTGAGTCCTGGGGCACTCAAATGAACACTTCTTTGCCCAAAGTCAAGGTGTTTCTGGGAAGTAGCTACTTGGAGGCCTCTTGCTTTAAGAGTTTAATCCATGTACTTGGCCAAGCAGCACTGCTCCTCCAGGTGTGTCTTACCAGCTCACAGCAAGAATGGCCAGATGGCTGTTTGTGTCTGGGTTTTGTATAATCTGAGAGGCAGCTGTGGTTACCTGGAGGCAATAACAGTAGAGTTAGTTGCGACTAACTCATTCCATTTCTTGGAATGGACACTAGTGCTCCAAAAACTGGACTGGGGTCACTAAACTAACCTTGCTCAAGCCAGAACCAGACACAGGACATTCCAGGGGTGTCCCAGCGAGGGTGTAAGTTAGGCTCCATGTAACCACCTTACAGTATCTCCCACATCATGCATGCTGTGAAGAGCCTGACCACTATGTGGAGTGAAGACTGAGGGCTTTCTCCAGAGTTGCTCTGCTCTGCAGCAGTGAGTACTCTGGAGCACAGCTGGAGAAGTCAGTGCAAACTGTTGCCATTCACAATCGGTCTCTCTCCAACCCTGATGGAGTAGCAGCGTTAAACACCAGCCAACCAAGCTGGCAGCAAAGTCTTGTGGCTTTTTTATTTGTTTTGTTTTTAAATTGGTGGGAAGCAGCAGCACTGAGGTACTGACAGGCTGACTCCTGTTCTTCCCTCTGCCATCAGAGTGGCTCCAAAAAATGTTTCTCAATATGGTGATAGGTGCTTTATATATATATATATATATATAAAACGAGCTGAACAAGGACAGAGAGAAAACATTCTCCTTTCCTCACATAAGTAGTAAGGACAATAGGATTAAGGACAATAGGATTTCACTGAGTACATGAGAGAGATTTATGTAGGGAAATATCACTGACCTAATTAGAAATTGCACATCTCCCATGGTTTCTGTTCTTTCCCTCAGCTCGGTACATTCTTCCCACTGTATAACATGCCATTTGCACCCCAGAGTCACACACTGCAGCACCACTGACTGCCTTCCCTGCTCAGATAACAGTACAGGAGACTAAGATGCTATGTAAAGGGATGGTGCATTGGATTTTGAATTAATGGGGTTTTATTCAACTGTCCAAACAGTGAAAGCAAACCTGAAACACCGACCTTGCAAGGTTCTAAATAAGGACAAATGAAGACAGACTTGTGTACTGGCAAGCAAGATTTGCATAGTATATTTAGGTTGTTGTCTGAGCATGACAGACCAATGATATAAACTCCTTTTAGAGAGTGGGCTTAGACAAAGCTTTTGCTGCTCAGAATTTCATGTTGCTCATTTGCAAGATGGAAAAAAAAATCATGTCAGTGCAGGAGCAGAAGACATCTGTATCAGTGTTAGGTGATGCCTGATCATTTGTCACCTCTAACTAGTGGTATTGCTTGAAATCAGTCTGAGATGAGTTGACCTTGGTACCTGGCTAGGCACACAGTTCCTGAATGCAGATTGCCTCGTGTGGAGTTGCTGTGGACTTGCAGAATAACTTTGCTGGCATTGGTGCATTGCTCTTGATGCAGGAAAGTGCATGGGGAAAAAAACCACCCGAGGAGAGGAGAAAGCTTTCTGTGAGCAGCACAGTCAGTTTGTGGCAGGACTGGTTCTGGCTGAGCTGTAGGACTCAAAAGTACCGCATCTACCCTTCACTGTTTATGCACCATTCCTTTTGTGCCTTGGAGATGAGCAGCACCCAAAGATGGCAGCAAATAAAAGGACAGCCACAAAAACAAGACAGAAGATGCCAATCACCACTAGCCCTCCAAGATCCCAGTCACTTTTTACAACTGATGCCTTTACATGTTCCAGAACTGAGGTTGCCTCTTCTACTGGTGACGTGCTGGCTTCCATCCTGCTGGAGGTAAAGAAGAACAGGATCAGATGTTGGTGGTTCCTCTCTGTGCTGAGCCACAGTCCTGAAAACAGTATAAGTATGCATGCTGTCTGTGCCTGCAGGCATCCCTCTTTGAAAGGGAGAATCATCCCTCACAGAAGTAGAGGCATAAACCAAAAGAAAGATAGCTGAGGCTAATTTACAATCAGATCTACAGAGATGTAAAGGGGAAATCTGGCTTTACAAGATTTTGGCAGTTGAGATTTATTTTAATCATAGTTGATCAATATTTTTTATAGTACAGCATCTATCCCAGAATGTTCAGTATGAACCCTTCACCTCTGCAGGTGTGCAGCCTGTACATGAAAGACAAGTGGGAGAACTTGCTTGATAACCATTGAAAAGATCTCCAAAAAGAAGTTGGGCACTTAAACTCCAGATCACACTGGAGATTAAATGAACACTTATTTAAAAACACAACAAAAAGCCAACCACAGGACTTAGAATAATCTAGCTATGTAAAAAAAAAAAGCTTGTTAGAGTTTGCTCTAGTAATGCTTTCTGTTACTCTGCAATAGAGTTTTCCTCCCATCAAGTACTTGGGTTCAGCAATAATTTAAGCTAGGATCTCAGTGGGTTCTACACACTGGTTCTTGCACTGACACTTTGCATAATGACTTGGCTATCAGCTTTCTAAAGAACATCCAGCACTTCTTTGTGAGCATCTTGTGGTTTTCCTAAAGCGTCTTGCTTCTCAAGGGAAAGGATGGATTCTTTCTCACACTTTATCTCAAATGTGACTGTGCAGACATAATACAGGAAGCGATCTTTGTTGTTTTTGAAAACTTGTGTATGTCTGTATCTTAATATGGTAAGGAAAAAGATAAGTTATATAAAGCATTTCATCCACAGCAAGTCACATTTGACTAGGATGACAGGCTCACACTTCGGTTTGCAAAAGCTTTTATTTCTTTCTCAGCAGCTAAACATACTCAGTTCATGCTTTGTTTTCTGGAAGGATAGCAGATCACTGTGCCCCTGCTCTAACCAACAGCACACAGGATGTGAAAGCTGTTCTGGATAGCTTCCTTTGCCTTTAAAAAGGACTCAGCCTAGATACCAGTTCTGTAGACCCCAAGGCAGAAACCCCCTGTGACCGTACACCCTGGCATATTCCTGGCTCACTGCTAACAACAGTTTAATCTCTTGAAACAGGAGAGCTCTCTGTGATTTTATAAATACCTGAAGCTGTTGTGTTTGTAGTAGGACTTTCTTCTAGTACCTCCTCTGCATCAACTCCAAGAGATCTTGGCCAGTGGTGAGGGACCCCCTTGCTGCAGCTGGAGACTGGTAGAGTTGGCATAGAAGTTGCTGGCATTGCAGTAAATGATTAACAGTTGATTTCCCTGCAAAGGTGTGGCTAATCTAATCAAAGGCCTTGAGCCTAGGTAAAAAGACTCAGTTCAGACATTTCTTTGTCTCCGTGGCTTTATCCACTCAAGCACCTGTTCCAGTGTTTGTAAAGGCCCAATGTGTCCTCTACTGGGGAAAGCTGCAGGTTGTGGTGTGGAGGACTTTGTTACCTGGATCTGTAGTGAAAGGCCTGTTAGAGCCTGCCATGTCTAACCTGAGACTGTGAACAGGACTGCCCTCCAGTGCAAACTTCACAGTGACACTTTAGGTGGATAAACTCATTATAGAGCCTTGCACTGCTGTTAGTGCAATAAAACTGATTCATTGTTGGTTTCCTAAGTGAAGAAGAGCAGAGGGGTGGTGCTGGAGGGAGATGGGAGGGGATGAGGAGGAGAGTGTGGTGTGTGAGGCTGTGTGTGTGCAGAAGGAATCTTGTTTTTCATGAGTCAAGCGAATCACTTTGAAGCCAGAGGGATGATGTTACAGAACAGAAGCTATTCCATTAAGTCGACAGTAAAACTTGAACTGCTTCTGCTGGAGAGGCTGGCCTCACAGTCTCTTCTAGGTTCCTCAGGGAAATAAACTATTTCAACACTTGTATCATCAGGACTGAAGTAATTGTGTTCTCTTGTGGTCCCTTCTAGGCTCACTCGGGCTTTCACAGCATGTACAGAAGTCGCTGTGTTTGAAGCGGTTCTTGCCTTAGTCCGCTTTTCTGAAGTTCCCTCTGCTTCTTGAAACAGAGAGAATCCATCTTCACTAGTGCTCAGGGCGTTCCAGGTCCCTTTATGTGTGAAATGATTGAAGCCAAAACCACCAAAGGTTGTGTGTGTGGTGAGCAGGCACCCAGAGACTGACATGTTTCTAGTCAACAGAAGCTGAAGAGCTGCAGTAAGCTGGGGATGTGCTGGGCATCTTTCAGGCCAACCTGATCTGTTGCGTGCAAGGAGGCAGCAGACCCCACTCAGCCCAGGCAAGCAACTAGCATATCTAAACACCAAGTGTAGGAATAGTCCAGCTGAGTAAAATCATACAGAGTATTAGGCCTTTGAGGTCCAGGCAACTATGTAGAAATCGGTCCAGAGACCCCTCCTCTCCTCCACTCCAAAAGCCACCTGAATTTTTAGAGAATCCCTTGATTTTCTCTCCTTTTTTTTTTTTTCCTTATTTTTTCTTTAAACAGTGCTGTGTTTCTTCTCTGCTTTTAATTCAGGAGCTTACAATGGCAGAGATAAGACAGGAGCCATTTCTCTTGTCCCCTGCCCGGTATCTGCCAGTGGGAAACAGGTATTTGTAGCTTTTCCTGTTGAGATAAGGCCTGCAAGCTTGATCACACTGACAGCAATCTGTCAAGCACTGGTATGTTTCCAGCCCGCTGCACTTCCTCCTAACTGCCAGCACAGAGTGGTTCCATGCTGCTGAAACACTTCTCAACAGCATTCTGCTTGTTCCTGTAGCTGGCACTGTCTAGCACAGGCTAGGAAAGAAAGTAAGCTCTGTTCTTTCACAGGTCTCGTGACTTAACTCTAGACAGAAACATCTGTTAAGTCTTTCCCCTGCAGAAGAGAGGTTTTGAGACTTCTTTTGTCACCTTGTTTGCCACTTGTGTCTAAGCAGAGACATATCCAACAGAGATGTTAGTGTGATGCATCTCTGAATATTGATGGGGTAAGTTAATGCCGTGCTTGAGCGTATCCTACCCCAACATACTGGTTGTGAGTGACAGCTTTGGGACAGTGTAATAAAGGTCAGTCCTTTGTTAGTCTTAGTGTAACTACTTATTAATTTAAAAGTAACTTTTGCAGTTGAAGGCTTTTTAAAGTATTAGACAACTCTCTGGTTGATAGCTGCAGATATCACAGAGTCATTACATTGGAAAAGCCCTTTGAGATCATTGAGTCCAACCATACCTGTCCTCTACTAAACCATATCCCTGAGCACCTCATCCACCCTGGGTCTGTGACTCAGCCTCCTCCCTGGGCAGCCTGTTCCAGTGCCCCATAACCCTTTTGGTGAAGAATTTTTTCCTAATGTCTAATCTGACCCTGCCCTGGCGCAGCTTGAGCCCATTCCCCCTCATCCCATCACCTGTCACTTGGGGCATAATTCCAATGTGCAGCAGTACAAAAATGCAAAATACCTGCATTGAGTTTCTTTGCAAAAGTTAAAGTGCATTAAATACACAAGAAGCTACTTATATAATGTGCTTTTCACTAATTTGGGTGAGGAAGCAGAGAACAGGGGTTTCTTTACACCATTTTCATTTTGTCCCTTCTGAAGTGTGGAGAAGGTTTAAAAGCCCACTGAAAATTATTCTTTTCTCTCTAGCTAGATGTCAGCTCTGGTATATGTACATGGAATCCCTTTAACTCCTCTACACGTAGCAGTTGGAATACGGGGGTAGAAGATGCCTTATCTGTACACATGTACGTTCTCATAAAGGTGGCTGGTTTCACATTTGGGGCTGGAAGACAGACAGACTTACAGTTAGGTGCAGTGTGATGGTCTTCTGTTTGGCTGCCCGTTATGACAGTTGTGGCCTGTGCCATAGCCTTGTACTTACATAAATCCCTTTTTGAAGTTCCCTGAAACGTAAACCAAACGTACACCGTAGCTGAAGCATGGAAAGGGGATTTATTTGCACTTGTTAACTTCAGATGTACAGTGCATTCTTGGTTCTGCTTTGTCACAATTCCTGCTGTCACCTGCTCTGCGCGTACCCTGAAGTGACAGTTACCATACTGTATGGCAGTCTTCTGAAATGCCTTAGTGCATGCTGATAATCATACCTTAGGCACTAAAATAAACTGCACACAGTGCAGGGAGTGGGACACATGGGTCCCTCGAGGAAGGACAGGGATTGTTCATCTCCTGTGACTCCCATGCTCTGTAGGAACCATTTGCCTGCAATAGGCAGACGTGCAGAACTGCACCAGGGGTAGGGAGGGAGCACGTTTAGCAGCAGAATGTTCCAATTAAGTTGTAGTGTTGGTGAGTTTTTTCCTTTTGCCTTCATCTTCCTGTTTACAAAGTGTATTGCACATGATTTGCTTTTTCTCTTTGGTAATTTCCCGTCGTTGTAACACTGATGAAATAAAGTACAGAGCATTTGCTACCAGCTGTCCTCAGCCTCAGCTGGTACATGGGGATCAGAAGGTCCACAATTTGTTGTTTTCACCAGACATCTCAGCTAAGCGTGTATGTTGCAGATGGCTTTAAAACAGTAGGTTTGGGCTTGATCCAAGAAGTACTGAGCATGTGGAGCTCCCAGTGATGTCAGTGGGTTTTGCTAGCAGGCAGCACCGTCCTTGTGGGTTAGCTATTGTGAAGAGAGTAGGCACTGCTGAGCGTGTGGCCACGTACGTGTGCTCTGCTGGGATCTGTGGCTCCATGCTCACTAAGGGAATCCTCGGTTGGCCCAGCTGCAAGGCTGCTGTTGGGAAAGTGTGTCTTTTCTCAGCAGCATGTGTCCATGCACCACCCCACCCCAGAAGAGGGAGCCAGTGATGGCAAAGTAGCGTTACCTTTCTGGTCACACCACAAAGCCCAGTAGTGTCTGTCACAGAAAGAAGGAATTCCATGCTGTGCTTTCTGGTCCTCTGAGTCATTAATATTGTTATTGCCATTTTCAGTGAGCTAGTGCACAAAGTCATTTTCATAGGACTGAATCATAATGTCTGTGCATGTCCTTGATGGTAGGTTGTGTCACCTCTTGTGGCACTTCATGAATGAGCAATCGGGCGGACTTGGATCTTCCTACGTCTGTGGTCAGGACGTCCATCACAGCTACAGCAGCTATAGCAGCAGCAGCTGCAGGCAATGATCATGAGAAGCAGAACAGTAACTGGAAAGAGAAGCAAAGGATATTGTTTCATGATCTAGGAACAATCACTGGAGGGTAACCCCATGTCTCTTCCATGTTGCTTGGTGAATGGCAGAATGATCAAATTCTGGTTTCTTGCAGATTTTTTTCCTTTGTATTCCCACCTCCCTCCTTTTAAGTTTAAGCTAGACAATTGCTACCAGGTATTTCATGATCTTAAGAGTTATGTCCTAAACCATGTGGGGGTTGACCAGCCTCATTCATTGTTGTTTCAGTGGTGACATGCAGTAACTCAGTAGAGCTGTGTGCCTGCAGCGGATGGAGATCGAGCTCTCCCCATTGTTGTGTCAGAAGCAACTTGACAGGACTTGGTTAGTCAAGCTAGCAGTCACATTTCTGAAGCGTGCATGCAGTGCACCCTTTAGTGAGGAGAGATAATCATGACTATTCTGTACTTAGCTTGAGAAAATTCATACTTCAAACACAGGGTTTTGTTTTGCATTGTACCAGACTAACTTCTACTGTTACACTACACTAGGTGTTGGGGTTGGGAGTTTATCTGCAATAGAACAGGATGACATGTTTAGTCCTGCAAAATACCTAACAGTGTGTGAACGTGCACGTGTTCATTTTAAGTCTGGAACTGGGCTGTCAGGTTACTGGACCTGTGGGGAACCAGCTGTAGGTAGGAGTAAAATACAGCAGCAGGTGTGCCTTTCCGAATTCCAGCCCAGGGAGGAGTGTCCAGGCTGGTTACACACCCTTCCCTTTGGCTGGGAGCAAAGCATGCCTCTCTGAGGGGGAGGGCCTGCCTCCCTTCCTGCTTGTTTTCCCATTCTTTAAACAAACCTCATCCCCGTTGAACAAGCAGCTCTTTGCTATTTTTTCCCCACCACCCACACAGAGGAGCAGGAGGGATCTTGCCATTACCAGAGGCAAATAAATAGGTTCACCTGAAGCATACTGGCCTCCACGAGCTAAGCACAGGAATGGGACTCAGAGTTCTTGGACTTGAGGTGTCTCCCGTGGCATTAGATGTGAGATGCCCTGATACCATTTCCCATAAAGCACCTCCCGTCCATCAGAACTTTGCAGCAGCTCTGGGTTAGTTAAAATACTGTCATTTAATGCTTAAATATGAGAGCTTTGGGGAAAGCTGTACCGTTGCCTATCATGCTCTGCATGCATGTAGAGACATACATGCTATTAAAATCTGGACCTCAGACCACAACCTGGAAAATGCCCAACACCACCAACCCACCAACAAAGAAAACAGAGCAAGCTGCCCCCACAAAGAGATAAGACATTCTGACACCCCTTTACCTCCACCAATAAACTCACCAATAAACAGAAGAACCACACAAAAGGACACAATCTCCACCGGGTCAGCCTTGGGCAGTTTCTGGAGCTTAAGGAGAAACTTCTCACCAATGGTTTGCATTTCCTTCAGAAAGCCTTCAGAAGACATTCTAGCTCAACCTCTCTGGGCTTTATGCTGTGGAAGAACCAAATAGAGAATAAATGTTTTCACTGACTAATGCTAGGAAGCTGCCAGCCTTCTTATAGAGCTGGTGATCACAAGGAAAACAAGTTTGTCTGGTCTCAGTCCTCGTTCCCAGTAGCTAAGGTGGAGGACTATTAATTGTCTATGTGTTCTGGCACTGTTTTAATTTCAGAATCTGGCTTTGAGGTGCTTTTGTCAGCTGCACTGTTGAGCAAAGGAGAAACAAACAGTGTTTCTGTGCCTGCCCTTGGCTTTCACCCAATGCAAGTAATTTTTTTTCCCAATTGTGCTAACTTGTCCTCCTAGAAAAAATGCTATTCTAACTCCACTTTGAAATGCTGATCTCCAGAGGTACATTGTTTTCAGATGTTTTTACTGAGTAACACAAAGTAGAGCACTTTTAAGCCTTCTTATGCTTTAAGCTACAGAAAGCTTCTTCAAAAGCTAAGGCACTTACTGCAGCACCTCACTGCAGTACCATTAATGTGTTATCCACCAATTTGACTGAATGGTGATATTAAGAGCTAAAGCCTGTGTTCAGTGGAGACAGCTGGATGCATTTCAAATTTTATATGGTAACTAAATGTAGCTTGCTTTCTTCTAAGCAACAGGCTATTCTAATTGAGCAATATATGAATCAAACAGTGGATGTCCACCAGTCCCTGCTGGTGATGAGCAAAGCAAACACCCCCAGATCTGTCAGGGAGAGACATCCCTTAGGGAGCTCCTGCCCTGCTCAGTAATCTTACACTTTTCTGCTCTCATAAAGAATGATAACTAGGAACTACTGTTACTGCAAATATTGTTAGTCTAGTCAAAGTTAAGAGCCTCAGTTTTGCCACTGATACTTGCTGTTCTCTTCCCCACCATGAGCAAAACTCTGGAAGGCATTGCAAAAAAAAGCTTGAATGAGAGCTATGGAAGTTCAAATTTTGCTTCTGTCAGTAACTACAATGGGATATCATTGAGAAGTTTTGCCTAAAACAAGTGTTTGGATAGGTCAACACTGGGATGGATTATAACTCTTTATGTCATTATTATATCAGAACATACAAGCTTGTGTGTTGCTATAGTCAACACTGTTTTATGGGACTTGAATGTTGCAATTTAATATCCTAGTCTTGGTGATAATGCAAAGCCAAGTGACCAAGTACTTCCAGAACAAGCCAGTTAGTTCATTACTGCACATCTGGTTTGGTTACACAAACAAATAGATGCTTGGAGTTCAGTTTTTCCAAAATGCACTGAGGACAGAGAGACCTTGGCTGTTTCTTTGCATGCTGGGCTTAAATACCACAGTGCCAAGTTAAATTACATTTTGTATGTTTATGCAATTCAAAAAGGTTTTTCTTTGTCCTTTTAAATCCATTACAAGGAATAAAAATCAGAACTAGCTGGTTTCCTAGGGGTGGGAGTGGAGGAAAAATCTATAGCTACGGAAAGACCTTTGTGCAGCGTAGCAAGGAGTCATAGCTGTGGCCTTCTGACCTGAAAAGATTTCTTCAGAGGCTAGGGTTAAATAGTTCTTTCCGGATGACTGCCGTACCCCAAGTGAGCTGCTCCAGAAAGGGCTGCTTTATTCTCTGCACAGTGCAGCAGGATTCTGTGTCAGCAGGTTTCCAGTTTTGTTTCCATTCCAAGAGATGGCGGTGCAGGCAGAGGTGAAGCGATTTCTGTTTCTGCTCTTGGCTCTAGAAGAAAAACTTACTGGGGAAAAAAAAAAAAAAAAAAATTCTGGCTTTAAGACTCTGAAAATGTTTGTTCCTTTTGGGGGTGATTCTGCCTGCCCAGAGACTGTCCCAGCAAGGAATCTGCTGTAACCTTTCGTACCATGCTTTGGGCTGTACCAGAAGCAGAAGACCAAGGCTTCTAAGTTTGGGTATATAGTGTAAAATTACTGATTAGGATGGTAGAGCTCCACGTGGATTAGCAAAGTGCCTAGCCTAAATGAGCTTGTCATCTCAGTAATGGGAATTCTGCTGCCCCTGGTATCTGATGTGGAGCTAAGGTTTTATTCTAAAGCTTGTGAGGAATGTTGCTTGTTTACTTTGGTTTGAATTTCTTCACGGGCAAAGTTTGATGTTGGTAGTGCAGTCTCCAACCTCCCTGTGAGGAAGCAAATGTTTTTCTGCTCAGCTGCACTTGTGACTGCATGCTGGTTCCAGGCTTCTGGCTGTGTTGGGATTTCTGCTTGTGGAGCGTAGCAAAAGGGTGAAGAATAAATCTCTCTCTTTTTTTTTTTTCTTTTTTTTTTTTTCATTTAAAGTAACCATGCCCCATGAAAGCTAGTTATACTCACGTGCTTCTGTACCTTCCATTCCACATGTGGTGTCAAGTCTTTGGTCAGGACTAGCTTTGATTGTGTGTGATCATTTTCCAATTCATTTCAGCCCAACCAAGATCTTACCCCAGAGGTTGACATACGTGGGTGCTGTGTGACTTAAACAAGTTGTCTTATGCATCTGCATTACCAGCCTTATGTACAACACAGCAGTGATGACATCACTGACAGATTTCAGAGTGGAGATGTAATAATTTTTTTTTTCATTATGCTGTGTCCCAGTAAGCTCCCAGTTACAAGCAGTAGTAGAGGCCAGGTGGTGCAGGATATTTGCTTGAAGCAGTAGCTGGAATGATTGTTATTAAACTGGGCAGGTCTTGTGAGGTTTGAAACTTCAGGTTGTAGGTGTTAACTGAAGATTTACTGGAGCCTAGAACAGCCATCCAAGTGGCACCTCACAATTTGTTTGGAACAAATGTAATTGTCTGCTGGTGTTTTTCTCAACTGGGAATCCTTGCTTTGTTGTCCTTCCTCAAAACTACATCTACTGCAGATGGGAACCCTTCAGAGATGTGGCTGTTGGGACAGCAAAACTGATGGAACTTGGCATGAAAGAAATGCTGAATGACTGTAGTGCAGCATAGTTCATAACGCACTGTCAGACTAATGTCATGAACTTTTGCTCTGTAGCTGTAGCCAGAGATCATATGAAGAGTGCCACAGAACAAGAGGGGGACAAAAATATTGGAGAGTGTCCAGAGGAGGGCAACAAGGATGGGGAAGGGTCTGGAGGGGAAGTCTTATAAGGAGAGGCTGAAGTCACTTGGTTTGTTCAGCCTGGAGAAGAGGAGGCTGAGGGAAGACCTCATGGCAGTCTGTGGCTTCCTGATGAGGGAGAGTGAAGGGGCAGGTGCCAATTTCTCTTGGTGACCAGTGATAGAACCTGAGGGACTGGATGGCTTGAAGTTGAGAAAGGGGAGGTTTTGATTGGATATAAGGAAGAGGTTCTGTACTGAGAGGGTGGTCGGGCACTGGAACAGGCTCCCCAGGAAAGTGGTCACAGCACCGAGCTGGGCTGAGGTCAAGAAGTGTCTGGATGATGCCCTCAGTCCCAGGCTCTGACTTGGCTGGGCCTGTGTGGAGCCAGGAGTTGGGCTCAATGATCCTTATGGGTCCCTTCCAGCTCAGGAGGTTCTAGGATTCTAAGTGAAAATAGGGTGAAGAGAGGCAAGATGAGAAACTCATAAAAAAGAAAGTGAACATGGTGCTGTTATCTTGTGACAGGCAATTTGGCAGTTTCTGCTGGGATGGAAGCCTGAAATTTATGGTTTCACTTTTTTCCTCTTCTGGCTGTTTTCTTAAAAAATAACTCATCTATCCAGTGTTGCCAATGGCACCAGATCATCAAATCCTCCTGCTCTTCTCTACATTACAAGGCCTGGCAGGGCCTTGGGTTTATTTGGTTTTGAGGAAAAAAAGACTGATTCTGCCTAGTGCCATGAGCTATGAGTCTTGGCTGAAGAGAGAGCACAGTAATAATGCAGGGGGATGCCTGGTATCTCTGGGTGTGCTGCTCAGCTGCAAGGAGGAGATGACCCTTTAAAACCAAAGCAGCATGTCCTACATCTAGGCCTTTTGTAGATTTAGATTCCCAGAAAGTGCTAATACTTGCTTTAATGCAGATTCATCTTGCTGTGCCCACTGAATAAAGCTGTGAAAATTGCCATAATAGCACTGAAAGTATCTTTCTGAACTGTCTTAATGGACTTACACCCTACTGAAGCACTCAAGTTGGCTGCTCAGCCCTTTGGAGAATAAAGCCATTAAAAGGCCTCAATCTAGACATTCAAGAGAAAAGCCTTGGTCAGGGTTTCTTTATGCTGTGATCTGGGCTGTGTGCGGTAGTTTCCAGGCTTCAAGAAGGAAAAAGAGCTTTGGGGTGATCGTGTAATGGGGTCCCACATCCCTCTTGTTTGCCTTAAGCTAGTCAAGTTGCTGCAGGTTTTTTGTAATTGACATAATTTGATCTTTGGCTTGGAAAGCTGTATCCTATCGGTGTGTCTACACAGGTACATCAGAAGTTGAGCCGTAGGGAGTGGGTGAGCTTAAATTTACTGTTGAGGAATGAGGCACTTGTTTAGTCATCACTGCAGTGGTGTTTGAGCAGCCTATTTTAGTGCAAAGAACATGAATTTGGGTTTGTGGTTTAGCCCCAGGACTGAAAGTTTGTAAACGCAGGCAGTCTTCCTGGCCTGCCGCTGATGCTTACTGCTTGTGTGACTCTGGATAAGTCATCCCATCCCTCTCTCAGGTGACTTCATCTTTGCAAGGCAGCAGGACATGTAAGCACCCTCAGAGGTTTGGTTGCTAGTTGCTGTGTGTCTAATGTGCTTGGAAATCTTTACATAGAAGGATGATATCTTTTGTTGCAGTTAGAAACTGAAATGACCTTTGCTTGCTAACTGCTTGCTACACTTGAGTCACTGAACCCCTTAGGATGAAAGTGCTGAAAGCAAGTGGACTCTTGGTCACTCCTTACCCAGCCATGGGTAACACCAGGGTTGGTGTTTCTTTTTTGACATGCCCTCAATCCACTGGTTTTACTGTAGTCCCTTGGAGAATCTTTGCTTGCATGGGTTTGCTCCTATAGTAATTTAAAAATGGAGACAAAGCTTTGGAGGGGTGAATCTGTTGGTGGTGTCCTGAAGCTACCAGTGCCTCCAGTTTTAACGCTGTGAGCCCCAGTGCAGGAGAGCTTGATATCCTCCACTGTGCCCATCACCTGCAGCAGCAGTGCGCCCAAGACCTTACAAAGCAGGACCTCCCTGATGTGCCCAAGCAGTTGGAATGTCAGGCAACATTCTCATTGCAATGTTGTCTTTTTCCCAAGACTGTGTCTGTGAGAGAAGCAAATGCTGAGTGTTGTTCTTATGCAGGCAAGTCAAACGAGTCAGTTGAAATTGGACCGATACAGGGATGGGAAACCTGTACAGATTGTAGTAATTTATTTGGTAAGAAATCTTAGAAGACAATCCCAGCCTGATGGAAGGAGAGTGCTGAGCTACTGAAGGGGAGGGGATGCTTTTTATTCTGGTCTGAAACTTTAAAGTAAACTGACTGTATTTGGCCAGTCCCTAAGCCTACCAGCTTTGTTCTTGGTTCCTGAAACAGGCTTCTGGTTTCGTAAGGATAAGGTCTGCAGCACTTCCTGCCCTAAACCAGTGTGTGGCTGCTAGGTGTTGCTACAGTGTAGATGCATTTTGGCAGAACATGTAATAATTCCTGTACAATTGTTTATTGTTCTAAATTTGCAATGTACTTCTGAGATGAAAAGGGCTATAGAAATACTATCAGCGGATGGTTTTCCCTCATCATTGTTAATGCAATGTTTGCTGCCATGGCTGTAGCTGACCAGCAATGTGACTCTATAGTTCACGGACAAGCCCTTTTTTTCTAAAACAGGAGTGAACAGAGCCAGACAGACCTATAATTCATTCCCAAATGGATGAAAATAGTTTCCAGTATCAAGAGAATTCATCTCTTTAACAGCACACACCCAAACTGGTAAATTGCAGCTCAGTGTCATGGAAGAAAAGCTTTGACGTTGTCAGCTGGTCTGGAAAAGAAGGCCACACATTCTTGCAGATTATAAAGCTGCCCCAACTGGGTAGCCATTTGGCTGGACTACCCTGTCATCTCCACCAGCCACTATTTGGAGATTGGTTTTGAGGCAGCACTGTAAATGTTCTTTCCCTCCCCTACAACTTAATATTAGATTAATATAAAAAGGCACTGAATTCCCTGCAATAGCAGTTTGAGAAGCTGAGGAACCCAGCTCTGGGTTCAGAGGGGCTCTGAGCTGAGACTCTCTACACCTCTGCAGAACACGCTGGCTTTCTCCAGTCCATCCCACAAACAAGTCCACAAAACCCCATGAGATAATTCCTCGCTACTGGTCCCATTTTTAAGAACAGGGGAAACCAAAGCATGCAGCCATCCAGTGAAAGGAAAAGGTCAATTTTAAAAATAAACCGGTAGCTTGTCTACAAGAGAACTTTTTTAGGGTTGCTGATGCTTGAATCTAGCCTGAAAGTCTATTCTAATATTAGCAAAATAACCAATTCCCAGAGAGGTAGCTGTGTGCCTGTGAAAGCCTTGTGAATAGTTGCTTCACAAATGTACTGGGATCTGTCAGTAGTTTGGTGTTTGAGGTAAGGCAGCCAGAGCCCCCTGAGAGTGCTGGAAACACCTTCTCCCACATCTTTCAGCCACCTCTGTGTCCTGTCCATGGTTGATCTCAGATCTACAGGTCTCAGGAATGACATGCATTTTTGAGGTTCTTGAAATATGCTGGTCTAATCCTGGTAAAGACGCCACTTGGATGTAGGAACTCAAAACTGAAGGCTACAACAGCTGCTTCTTCAGAAGAAGCTATTTGAACTGTATCAGCAGTGGTTGCATAGGGTAGTGGTAAGGGGTAGGTGCTGCTCTTCTTGCACTGCTCTCCTCCAGTCCCATGTGCTCTGCTCTCACCCTGCTGTTTTGGGTGGGGGCTTGTGTTATGGATGGGTTCTGCTCTATCAGACTCGGTGCATTTCGTACCTCCACTCCCATAACGGATTTTGCATTGCAGACGGGCTAAGAGCCCCATGCGCTGTGACAGCTGTAACACAAGCCATGCCCTGTTTCTTTTATCCAGACATGTGTTTCATATTCCTTATTCCCCCCACGCCCCCGGCATATGCTCAACACGGCTGTGGCTGGACAAGCCCCCAGCCAGAGCCCTTAAAGATTTTCTTTCTGCAAGGCAAACTTGGCCTGTTTCCCTCCCCCTCAACTCCTCCCTCCTTCCTTTTTTTTTTTTTTTTTCCCTTTTTTTTTCCTGTACTTTATTTGAGAAAACATCTTAACTGCAACAAACAACTTACAGAGACCCTTCATTAACAGGGTGGAAACCTCCCTCCATCCCCCTTGGACCTAGGGCTAGACTGGAGGCATGTAGGTCTTAACTGCTAGATCTCACACAGGCAGCTCCAGCTTGGTGTTTGTACAACACGTAGGTCAAAGACCTGCCCTTCCTTCCACATATATGGGAATTGAGAGAAGTTGAAATACCTGATCCTTAACATTCCTCCCTACAGGCATGTGTAGGATTGGGAAGACATCTTTCTGTGAGAACTGGCTTTTTGTCTCTCTCCCTACCTGTTTACAAACACCTGCCAGCCCACGTGGCTCCTGGAGGAGACAAGAGTCTCAGCTCTGTGCTTCCACACAGAGTAATTGGCTGCAGATGGCAGAAAACGAGGGCTTATCTGGCCAGTCTCCTTACCAGCCCCCTTCCTGTACCCAGCAGCAAAGTGGAGGTGGGAGCACAGGCTGTGGGACACTGTTCTGTAAAACCAAGCCTTGGACTCTGTGATCAGAAGGGTCTTTTGCAACCTAAATGGTTCCATTGTTATATAATTTCATGTATTTGGAGAAATACATCTCTTCCTTCCCTTCTTACTGCATTCAGTCGTGTTACAGTAAACCACAGACCGTGTATGTGTGTTCTTGCTCAGAGAACCAGAGCAGTGGTTTTCCATGCTGTTTCAATAGTAAACCAGATACACTGGCTGTTTGGGGTTTTTTAATGCTCTTGGTAGAAGCTGTGTAAAAATTTTCCGTTTATTTCTATTGGACACAGATGCTTAACTTGCACAGTATGCTGTTTCCCTGACCAGGGTTTGTTTTCTAAGCTCTCTGCTTCAGGCTTTGGGAGATAAAACCTAGCTCCATCTGGGAGGAGCTCTGGAGAAATGCTGTGGCTGGCACCCACTTGGTTTCACGTTCGCTTGCCTGCTAATGACACATACACAGCTCGTAACAGAGCAGCAAACCAGCTCTCTTGTCAGTATTATGTTAGCATATCACACTGTGTTAATACATGGGGTCATCACTGTGGAGAATGCCCTGTGCAGGACGTGCTTAGCAGCTAAGGTCACATAGTGTCACAGCAACAGAAAAAATGAGCAGCCAGCCCTTCTAATCAGCAGAGAAGTTGCTTACTCCTGCTTGTTCGAAGCAATGCAAGACTGCAGGCTGGATCCTTTTGTTAGCAGCACGGCTGCAGAGCAGCTTGCTGCAATCCTATTAAAAGCTTTCCTCTCCCCACCTTTGCTCCCGAGTCTCCCTTGCAAACAAACTCAGCCTAAGCAAGCTCTGCTCAGCGGCTGATTCTGCAGCACACCGTAGGGAGAGCTGCGAAAGCTCTCTGCTAACCAGCCGAACGCTAAGGTGCTACGGCTGCCCAACGCCAGCAACAGCTCAGCCTTACCCCAGCACCGCCGCGAACTCTCCTGCTCCGCTTGTTTCCTCTCGGGCTTCTTCAACTTTCACACCAGCTCCCCCCTTATCCTGGCTTGCGTCTGCTCCTCGCTCGGCTCCTCGGCCCTGCCGCTGACAGCCAGCTGTTGTCTCAGCCTTTCCCTGTGTGTGTTAGTGGTTGTCCCGGCGATGCGAAGTTTCATGTTACACGTGTGCCCGGGCGGGGGGCGGGCGGGAGGAGCCGCCGCAAGCGGAGCCAGCGCTGGGCGAGCTCCCGGGGCGCCCGGCCACCCGCACTTGTTGCTCGCTTCCTCCCTGCATCTCCTCCTAGCCAGATCGTTCCTTTTTTCCCTTGCAATTACGGCTTTTCCTGGAGCTAGTCTTGATCTGATTCTCTCTTTGCGATAGTGTGTGTGTGTGCGAAAGCGATCAATTCTTCTTTGTGCTGCCCGGTTTCCTCCCGGCCCCGAGGGAAGGAGCTTTTCCCTGCTGTTCTCTGAAGGGGCAGGTCGGGAAATTGCACGGCCGGTGCAGCCCGGTGTGCCGCTGATCGGGGAGCAGGGGCGATGCTGGGCTGGTGTGTTTGCTCCCCGCCCTTGGCCAAGTCATTTACTTTAGTGATGCCGTGAGTTTGTGGCTTGCATTCTGGGGACAGCTGTCACCCACTGGCTTGTCTCAGGGCTGGCGAGGTTCAGGTGATACTGTTGCAAAGGGCACAGTGCTTCAGACAGGTGCAAAATGGTAATTTCTCATCAACCTTGTAATTGCCCTTCTATTTGATACAGCTCGTTAAATAGCTTTTATTCAGCAGCTGATTTGATTCAGTAACTGATTTGTCTTCATATGATTTTTGCCTTTTTTTAACACTTTAATTTCTTGGCTTTGTTCCAGGACTTGCTGGGGTGTTGGGTTTTTTTCAGGGGGAATGGTTTCTTTCTGGTATAACTTGGGAAAGGCAAAGCTTCTTTAGTAATATGTAACTTTGCTGCTTCTTTGACTGTCCACCTGCTTCTATTACTTGTAGGAAGAGGGGTCCTGTTTTACGTGGTGTTCAGAAGGAGGAGTACCAAAAGGAGACATGGTGCAGGCAGCTGTGTAGTCAGTTTAGTACTTTCCTGAAATGTATTGCCACAGACAAACCATGTTAATAAACTTGATTGCTATTTGCTCTTCATCCTATCCCATGATGTCAAATTGGGGTAGGATGTCTCAAATGAAATAATGGTTTTGTTTAGATATTTTAAAGACTGATGGTCAGCTCATATACATACTCCTGATGAAGGGAGGGGGAAGCAAATTATACAGTTGCATATTTAAAAGATGAAATCATTTTAGGACAGGTATAATAATACAAACTGCCATTAATTTATGTAAATAAGATCTCCGTTCTTCTGGGCCTCAATCAGGGTCTCATGTGACTCAGGAAGTTTTCCCACCACATCATGATGCATAACAAACTCAGTTTCAGGATCTCATGTATTGTTAAGCATTAATCCAATAGCTCTCTCCAGCATCCCTATTGGTAACTCTGGTTTTGACCTTTTGACTTTAATTATAGGACTGCAATCTTAGTTCTGCAGCTGAATTTCTGTTATGACCCAATTTATGAGCACACGGGCCAAAGTGGGGCTGTGGCCCTGTGTCGTGGTTTCACCCCAGCTGTGGGCCGAGATCCACACAGCTGCCTGCTCCTTAAAGTAAAAGAACAGGGGAAGAGGGAAAAAGGGGGGAAACAAGGGAAGGGAAAAGGAAGGGGCAAATAACTCCAAACCCAAGAAACTAAGAGGCCCGTGGGTTGGGATAAGGAGAGTTTACTAAGAGAACAGAAAGATCAAATATCCCAATGCTAACAGGACTTTAGAGCAAAAGAAGATGAAACTCTTGATCCCCAATGCAGTTTCTCCCCGACCCACACAACTCAGGTACCACCCAGAGCTGTCCCGGAACCCGACCGTCCCCCCAAGCAGCACGCGTCCCGCCACTGCCCCTCTTCTTCCTCCCCTCAGCCCCCCGTTCTCCTGGGCAGGACGTCATTGGCATGGAATACTCTCTTTGGCCCATCTGGGTCACCTGTCCTGGCTTCGCCCCTCCTTTCTCCTGAATAGAGAAATAGGAAGAAGCTGAGAAAGTCCTTGACTGTCTGACTGCAACTAAGAACATCAGGGTGTTCTCAGCACTGCTTTCATTGTAACTCCCAAACACAGCATCCCATCAGCTGCTACAAATGAAGTTAACTCTGTCCTGACTGAAACCAGGACACCCTGCTTTGGTTAATTTGGCAGATACAGGTACTTAACATGAGGCTGGACAGAAAGGGCTTGGCTTTAGGAGCCTGATGGGCTAGAAACCAGAGCTTGACATTTCAGTGACTTCAGTCTCTGCTTCCACCAAAGCCTTCCTTTGGGCATGTTTGCGTTAAGGGACAGAGTGGTGTGTGGATGTCCCTCCCCAGCACGAGCCTGGTGAGTTGGCTGTGGGACTGAGGAGAGGGCTTGACCATTACTGCATGCCTCGGTTAACTCTAATACAGATCAGCGCGTGTGAGAGAGAGACATGGACTAATGAGAATGTCTGCCTGTTTTCTTTTGGGGAAACAAAAAGCTGACTTGCAGCTCGCTGACATTTCTATAGTCACATTGCATTGGCAGGCCAGGCAGCACCAGTAGCTCTTTTGGAAACGCAGGACAAGGGGATCAAATGTGCTGTCCCCATCGTGGTCCCCCCACCCTTCCCCACCATGTGAAAGGAGCTCATTGAGTGGAAGAGGAGAGTGAGTCAGTGCGGCTCTGCAGGGGGATATAAAGGCAGCTTTGTAGTAGCCCTCTCTAAGCTTTCAGTGCCCTGGCCCGTGCGGTGCAATGTCATGCCATTGCAGCCCTCCTTACCTGAGCAGCACCAGCCCCTTCAAGCTTCAGCACACACGTTTCATTGCTGTGGCGACAGAAGTCTGTAACCTGCTGCTTTGCTGCAGCACTTGTTCCTCTGCTTGGTAAATTAACCTCCCAGGCTGTGGGAATGAGGGAGCCAGCTGCTGCTGCAGACCCATGCAGGGTTTGTTTGTGATGGTCTGGTAGGAACACAGCTCTGTTCCCCAAAACACGTACACAGGTTAAGAAGATTTGTTAAATCACTTGCAAGTTCACACATGCCTTAAAGGGTTTGTACTGAAGTGCTCGCTCTCTTACTTTTCCTCTCTGTGGCCCACTTTTTCCAGATGAAGTTAGTAAGCCGACTAGGGCGCTCCTTAGTAGAAAAGAAAAATCTCCTCTTTGTTCTTCCTTGCAGTAAAATAATTCTCTTCTAAAATAACCCTTGTTGCTGCTGGGCTGCAGGATTTGATCTCTTACTGCTCAGTGAACCAAGTGCTTCTCTGTATTTGGTATCAGTGTTTTGATTAAAAGACAACTGGCCACCTCTGCTGTGAAACCTAAGTTTTAAAAAGCATTACATTCTGTCTGCTTTCTTTAAAAAAAAGAAAAATAAAATAACTTCCTGATTTCTTCTTTCTCTAGCAAAATCGGTGTCTTTACTGTTTAAAGTCAGGAATTGTTCTAAAAATTACATCCTGTCAGCATTGCTAATGAGCATACCTCTGTCACCAAATTTTTTTCACATACTCAAACACACTGATGTCTGCCACAAATGTTTTGGAGATTCCTGGAAGAATCTAATCATCTTCACATGGCTTGTTTGCTAAGGCTGGTATCCTGGCTGTGCAATACTGCATGAGCAAATGGAATGGTTTTCAGAGATGTAGGACCCTACTAGAAGTTTGGCTGCTGATTGAGTCCCAGGCTGTATTATCCAAATAGTGCTCCCTTGTGACCTCAGTCTGGACACCAGTTCTGTGAAAATATATTCCCGTTTCTTCAAACCACAGACAATAAAATTAGAAGCTCTCCAGTGTGAAATAACCCTGAGGGGCAGGGAGCAACAGGATGCCTTCACCTATTTACCCTGGTGCCATTCTGTTTTAGCATGGAAGGTATCTAGCCAACAATGCAGAATTAAGAGCTGTGTATTTCATTCATTGTGCCTTTTGGAGATATCAAGGATCCAAAAGCATTTAGCAGAAGAGACTGACACCACGCTTTGTGTTACATGTGGGGAGGTAGAGGCAAAGACACTTTAAACAGGGTGCTAGAAACAGAAACCCAGTTCTGTGCCAGAGCTTAATCCCTGTGATTCCTGCTGGAACAGGCTTTTGCTGCAAAAAAAGACTCAAGTTTTTATCAAAAGACACATTGCATTTGGAGGGTGGAGTTCTTGTCACTAAAAATAACCAGATCCTTTTCCCTTTTGTTTCCTAGATGTCGCCATGCTGCCATAGCAAAGTACTTTGGGGATGTCACCCCAGCTTGTAACAAGTGCTGCGATTACTGCAAGAACCCAGGGGCAGTGAAAAGGCAACTGGAGTCACTGGAGCGCTGCACCAGCAGCCGGAGCAAAACCTGCATTGGGCCCACAAGCTCCTCCTGGGACAGCGACGACCCAGAGCTGTATGAAGGCGGGAGGAGAGGTTGTAGAGGCTTTAGCAGGTTTGTACTTGGTAGCTCAAACTCAATGTATAGAAGCTATCAGAGACAGGAGAGCATCTCCTAGCTGCCAGCCCAGCCACTCCTATTTTCAGCACTTTTTCCTGTGTGGGGGTATTTTCCTGTAACTTCCTGGCAGCAGGAGCTGGAATTTCATTTTCCACACGCTTTGGCAGCCTTGATCACATTCATGTCCCAGAGAGCCAAAAGCTGTTTTGCCTGACCTAAGAATTGCCCTGCAGAATGTCAGTGGTTCAAGAAGCTAGCCTGAAATTTTTTGAAAGCAGTAAGTGGCTCAGCACATTAATAGTCACAAGGAGCAAAAATGTTTAAATTGAAACCAACATGAGAGCAAAGTATGACACAGTCCGGAATTCATTCCTGACTTGGTATGGCTGTCTGTGGGCCAGCAGGCTGGGAGGCCACTGTCAGGATGTAGTCATCACGGAGAATGTAATGGGGTGCCAGCGTCAGCTGCTGCTGCAGATTGCCACATTTTTGTGTTTTCTTATCAGGGTGACAGCAAAAGGAAGATGCACACTGGGAAACACAGATAGTTCTGTGAAATGCTTGGCAGCATGGAGGTGACAACTCTTCCTCCTCCTTGTTCTCTGGCTGAGATGCAGCGATTTCACAGCTCTGCCAGGAGATGTGAAGTGCTATTGGCTGGCTCAGTGTCTGCTTTCCCTTAAACAGTTTGAGACGGGTAGCATTGTTCTCCAGGCAAATCCAGCTGAGTCGCAGGAAGTTGGTGTACATGTGACCTAAGCCCGTGTTTGATCTCAGGACCTGAAAAGACATGGCCAGTGCTGTTGCACAACCCCCTGTTTGCCACTTGATTTATTGAGCCTCTCTATGACTTTGTTGTAGCTTTGCCTTGGAAGTTTTAATAGTCAACAGCCTTGAAGCTCTGATTTGTGATGCCTGTAAGTTCTGGCTATGACAGCTGTGGAAGGCAAGGAACTCTTGGGTTACAACTGGCAAGAATCAGCTGCTGCATTTCAGTGTATTAGAGATGGGGTTTTCATTTAATGTCTATGAACAACTGGGGCTGAGAAGTGGATGCTTTACCTGTCTGCCACCTCTGCTCCAAGGGCAGTAATGACGCAAGGCAGCAGCTCCTCAACTCCCTGTGAGAAGCTGGCAGAACCTCTGAAAAGGAGCCCTCAGAGGACTAGTTATGTGCTACTGGTTCATGCTACTGCTTACTAGTTCATAGGATTAACAAATCCCGTCAGTTTTTGGAGAACACTCATTACTATCCAGGTTGAGGGATGATAGTGAAACTAAAAGCTAAGACTTGTTCAGAAAGGATGTGAAATACATCATCTTTTGGCAATGCTTTCCCAAGCCTGTCCCCCCAGTTAATACTGCGGCTCCAGAAATGTTTGTTCCTCTTGTTTTCCTGCCTTATCCAGGTATGATGAAGAAAGTGGTGGGAATTGGGATGAAGCTGATGAAGAGAATCGGAAAAAGGAGTGGAACAACTTCTACAAAAAGCAGATGAGTCTGCGCAAAGTGAGTCGGTATCCCTTTGGAAGGGAGGCACAAAGGCTTCCTGGAACTAATGAAAGTAGATTATTGCATCTTGCTGATGCATGTTCTGTTTTGTACTGTGTGGTGGTTGAGCCCTGGCTAAAGGCCAGACACCCACCAAAATCAGTCCATTACTCCCCTTCTTAGTTGGACAGGGGAGAAAAATATATTAAGCGGCTCAAGAGTCAAAGTTGTTAACGCCACAGGCAAACCAGACTCAGCACAGAGTGCTGAAGAGAAAGTTACCTAATTTATTACACTGCACTAAAGAGAAAACAGTGAAAACAACCAGAGTCAGGAGTGCAACCAACAATCTTAAAAGGAATGCAGCCAGGCAAACACTTTCCCCCCAACTCCCTCCTCAGCAGGCTTTAGGTAGAAGTTTGCTCCCTTCTTACCTCCCGGTCGCAGCCCAGGAGGGGCAGGGACTGGGGAAAATGGGGGTCTGGGTAACACCTTCCCCCCACCCCTCCATTCTAAAGCAGACTTCCCTTTAGCCGTGATTTTGCTCCCTTCTTCCCCTCTCCTGCTCGCAGCACAGGACGGGGGGCAGGGACTAGGAGGTGGGGGCTCCGGTCAGTCCCTTGCAAGATGGTTTCCTTCTCGACCGGGATGGGGGCATCCATCCCACACACCCTCCCCCTGCTGCACCGTAGGGTCCCACCCACGACAGCCAGTCCTCCACGAACTTTCTCCAAGGCAAATCTCTTCCCACCGGGCTTCATCTCTGCTCTGGCAGGCAGCAACAAATCCCAGTGTCTCTCAGGCCCAGTCCTCCACGGGGCTACAGGCCTCCCCCAGCAAACCTGTTTGGCTCATCTCTGTAGGCTGCAAGTGCTGGCAGGGCTCATCCCAACATAGGTCATGGCGTCTTCTCTATGTCTCCACCTGCTCCATCCAGCGTGGAGCCTCTCCACGGGTTGCAGGTGGGGTCTCGGCCTTTTCCATGGGTTTCTCCACGGGCTGCAGGGGCATCTCTCTGTTGGGCACCTGGGGCCCCTCCTCCCCCAGCCTTCCCGGCCTTTGGTGTCTGCAGCTGCTTACATTTATATAGTTTGTTGCTGCTTCAACACACCTCATTCAGTATATGCAAATATTGAGGTGCCTTCCCTATTCTTCTCTTTATCACCTTCTCAGGGACAAGTTGTTTCCCCGGAGTTATCACAATGCCCTTAATGTGCCAACATTGCGGTCTTGTTGGCACTCCGTTCTCTGGTGGCAAAACGCAGCTACTTCCTGGTCTTTTTCTCCTATATGTGATTCTCAGAAGCGCTATCAGAACGACTCTGGCCTTGAATTGCCTGGTGTTTATACTTTTCAGGCCGGCAGAAGATTCCAGCAGCCATTTTCTGCAGCCCCTGGTCCCTCTCTCTCTCAGCACCCAACTATGCACAACTGTGGCATACTGTTTGTACCTCTGGTTTTTTTCTGTGTTCTCCATATCTGGGTCAGGCCTATGGTATGAAGAAATGCAGCTTATTCATGTACTGATGTATCTGCAGTGCTGATCAAGAAGATCCTGTTGTTTTTAATACCTTTGATATTAGTAAAACCAGATTTTTCCATTCAGCTTCTCTTGTGTATTCCTATAGCAAAGGTGAACTTTTGGCTTTGATTCTCATTCTTCATCTTCTTTTCCCCCTTTTGGTGCTTTTACAGTACCTTTGTAACTTCAGCATTCAATTTCCCCAGAGCAGGAGTATAAAATGTGTCTTTTGTGCTTCGAGACCTGCATGTGGGTTGCAGGAATGGAAATATTTGACTGATCTTTGTTTTCTTCCAGGGCAAAGAACCAGAAAAGGAAGATTTTGTTCCTCCAAGTAAATATCTTTTTTGATTTATAGTGGGTTTTCTTTGGGAGAAGAGTCTTGTGTTTTGCAGCTGTGTGTAATTTATATAGCATCAACACTGGAGGTATCAATCCCTAGGCCCAGAGGTTAGGGTTTTGGCTGTGAAAGCTTGGCTGGAAGAGAGCTTAGCTTTGGTCGGGGTGAAGATGTGGAATGCATCTTTATGAACAACTTTTCCAAATGAGCAAGAGAGAAGGAAAACACAGTCTAACCTGACTTGGTGGGCTGTTTCTGCAGTTGTTAGATAGCAGTATGTGATTGGGCTGTAAAGAAGCTGCTGAAAACCTTTGCCATTTGTACCTGTGCTGCTGGGGCCCTGTCTAGCAACACAGTTCTTACACTGTTGTAAAAGCATACCTGGGAGCTCATGTTAATCATTTCAGCCTTTTTTTTGTTTATTTTGGTTGGTATTGTGGGGATCAGGAGCATTGAGTAGAGCTGGGATTCCTTTCCTGAGGTTTCCTGAGGGTTTGGAAAACTGAGAGTCGCAAAGTGGATGTCCTTGTCCAGGGAGAAAAATATCACTGTGGCTTCTGCCCACTCTTTTGGAGCTTGTAGCTTCTCCAGGTAAAAAGGGCGGCTGTGGTGGTTCTCGGGGTGGCTGTGCAGGCAGGAGCATGCCAAGCAGTACTGGACTGGCATGTTCCCAGTGACACTAGAGATGCTCTCCATCAGCCCCAGCCATGCTGTAATGCCTTTTCCAAATGCCTCTTCTATGGTAGGTGCAGACTGCCCCTTGAAGGATGCCTTCAGCAGGAGAATCTCCAAGCTCACAGTGAAGGTAAGAAAGGCTGGTTAACATTCAAGTCTTCTTGACTTGAAAAGAACACCCAAGATTCTGCCTACCCTGTTCTTACTCCTTCAGGGATGGAAGCCTGAGGGGCCCTGTGACTTCTGTAGAGCATGTCTGAGTATCCCATGTTTCCTAGGGACGGGAACACTGCTTGAAGATGCTGGAAGAAGCTTTGAGCACCAATCAAAAGTTTCCAGCAGCAGGAGAAAAAGGGTATGAGATTAGATGAAAGAAAAGGGGTAGCATGGCACATCGAGTCCCTTAACACATTACCACACTCAGGAAATGCCTTTTTAAGTTATTTGGTCTAAGGATGTAGTTTCACTTAACATCCTTCTTGTAGTGATGTTCAGGATCAGATATGAGGGTTCCTGCTAAATGATTCTACTGAATCAGCTTCATCCTAGAAGTCACAATTCTTCCCTGTTCCACAAGATGGGGATAGTGTACTTCTCAAACTGAGCAACTGGCAAGAGGACTTGGATTTAAAGCTACTTTCACCCCCCATTCTGTTCTCCAGCAGTGTCCCTTAGGACATTGGATGTTATCACTTATTGGAAGTTATTACTAATTCATGCAGCGGAGTGAGTGAGTTTTGTACTTTTGGGGAGCTGTTTAAGCACTAGTGCTCCCTTTGCAGATAAAGAAGTATGTCTTGCCAGGAATCACCCCAGCCTGTGTTACAGGTCAGACCCTCATGCCTGTGCCGTGGACCTGGAGTATGAAGTTTTCCGAACCAGTAAAATGGCTAACTCATACAAGGCAACTGTGCTGAAGAAGGTAGGGCCATATGTCTACTCTTGTTCCTTTGAACATGGCCTGGCCTCAGTTCGAGGGGAAATAGGGTAGAGTTTGTGTAGGAAAGATGAAGGAGCAGCTCTGTTTTGCCTTGGATGTCTTCAAAATCTTTCTTCTTGAATTTGTTTCCAGAAGAGCCAGAATCGTGTTGATTTCACATCTTTGTTGGCTTTACAAGCTTTGGAAGCATACATACAAGTGAAAGCCTACCCAGATATCCCCTGGGTCTAGCAATAAAGGAAGTGGGGAGTTCCTCAGACTGTCACCGATAGAGAAGCCTTGGTTTAGGTCAGCTGGTTGCCATAAGTCTCTTTGAAGATGTTTCTGTTCTTGAGATGGGTGTCTCTCCAAGGGAGGCATTTGGTTTGCCACTATGCCTTTCAGTATAAACAGAGGCAGGACACACAAATTTCTGTCCACTCTCTCTTTCTGTTCTCTTTTCAGGTAGCAGAAATCAATAAAGCCTCAAAGCAAGGAGAGTTGTTCTCAGTCTTTGGGTCCAGAACTCGTGGCAACAGCAGCTTAGAAACAAAGTCTGAGTCTCCAGCAGAAGAGGACATACTCCCTGCATCCCAGGTTTACTCGGTGAGCAAGTACAGATGGGCTCACAGTAGCTCAGGAGGGAATGGTGTGATTTGTCTATCTGCTTTTGTATCATTTTTATTTTAAGCCCTTTGTGTGGCCATAGCTGTGCATTTCCACTGGAATTGCTTTCCCTGTCTGCCCTTAGTGTTGGAGTGGGATCCTGTCAGTGATTACCATCTCTGTGCAGGCCACCAGCAAGTACCTGCTCTAACCAAGGATGCTGCCCGTTTTCTTAGTGCAAGCCTGTGACTTTTAACCTAATCTGTTTCCCTGATGTCTCAGGTGATGGTTATAATAATGAGTTGGTTTCAGAGCCTTCCCCAGCTTTTGGCTGTGCACACTGGTGTACTTGTACCAGAGCGTGGCTCCTTTCAGGGTTCTGCAGGCAGGGCTTCCTTCATGCTCTCACATCCAAAATGTCTTCTTCTTTTCTCCATAGTTCAAACCCAAGCGTGTGGGAGCAGGATTTCCAAAGAAATCCAGCTTGTTCCAGACAGCTTCAGAACTGATGAAGACCCAGGAGGAGAGTGATGCTAAGCCTGTCAGAAAAGCAGATTGTCCAAATGGGCAAGACAACAGCAACTGCAATGTGGAAGTGGACACCAGAAACCCTGTTCTCCAGAAGAAAGAAATAGCAACCAAAGGAATGTGTGAGAGTGCTGGGACAGAAGTACTCCTTCCTGAAAAGAAGGGCCAGCAACCCAGCCCAGACACAAAAGCTGCCCTTTGGGATAGTCCTCACAAGAAGTCCAAACCTAGCAAGAAGCAGCAAATGCTTGCAGAAGCAGCCAAGAAAGAATCACAGGATATTTCCAAATTCTTCTCCCTCCCCAAAGGTGGGTCTAAAGCCAAAAGTTGTGTCTCAGCAAAGGGAGACGGCTGTTCTGCAAGCATGCTACCTCAGGTTTCTTCTCAAAGCATGTGTCAGGAGAAATCAGTACCTCAGGAAAACAAAGATGTTTGTGGAGAAGACGTGACTGGTTGCTCCCAGACAGATAATGAAGAGCGGGGAGAGAGAGGAGTAACACTGACTGAGGGGGAGGAGGATTTTAAGACCCAGCAGGCTGTTGAATCTGGAGTGCTTCAGGAGGAAATTGATCTAAAATCCAGGTAAAATTTCTGTTCCCTGTGTTGCCCTGTTAATGAGCTGCAGAGCCCCACCAGCCTTGTCCTGGAAAAGGGGAATCTGCATTACATCTCCAGGCTGGTGAAGGTGACTTGCTTTGCCATGGAGGGTCTCGTGGCCACTGACATTGAATGCAGGAATATTTCACTGTGGAATGACTGAGGCTGGCTTTCTCTCCACTCTTTCCACCAGTGTTGCTGAAAATGTCACAGAAACTGAGTTAACTGTTGTCGGGGAAGGTGAGTGTGGGAAGCGACCAGGATCAGATGAGGTAAGACTTTAATGGATGCTGATTTCCTCTTATTTCTTCTGCTCATCTTGCACCAAGTTTCTGTCTGGGAGTGATGCTCCTGGTCTGAACTTCACCTGATAGCATTATTTATCGGGGGGGGCCCAGCTGCAATGGCACCAGAGAGGAGAAGCCCAGTTGCATTGCACTCCTGGTGTCCCCCTGCCACCCACGGGATGCCAGCGACTCTGCAGTGCAAAGCTGCCCCTCTGCCCCACTTTGTTTTCTCTTCTCTGCAGCCCATGTGACTTACCTGTTGCTGAGGACTTGCCTAGAATGAATGTCCACCCCCTCTAGCTCTGTAATTAACTATAATTAGCAGGCTGCTTTTTCAAGCCAAGGGAACAACCAGTGACCACTCAGAAGCAAGCGGTGCTCACAGCCTTCCTTGCTGTTCAGTGTCTGGTTCTGCATCTGGCACCTCAAACTGCCTGGTAGCTGCCTCTACTGAACAGTGTGGTTTTCTCCTTGCTCTTTCAAACTGAACAGGAGTGTGGCACTCTTGAAGTGGTAGATTCTTCCTATGAGGTGTCTTCTCAGCAGACATCCAGGGAAATCTTTTCCTGCTGGTTTTTGCTGAGTAGGATGGGGTCTACCCATCAGCTGCCCTGACAGGAGTGTGGAGTAATTCTCCAAGTGGTAGTCTCAACCCCCTTTTGTGTGAGAAACGGGGAGCTGTGTCTGCACAGCAAAATGGGTTGCACAGATTCCTGCATGGTATTTGAGAGACCCTGCAGGATGTGGTGAAGATCTCTGCTCTCTGAGTTAGTGGTTGCTCAGAAGTGTCATCGTGCCACAGAGATTGGTGGGTTTGATTTTCTTCTGTCTCATCTGTCTCAGGATATGGAGAGTCCTGCAACCAAGCGGCTACGGACAGTGGCAAAATCTTCAATTCTGTCACAACCAGAAAGTAAAAGTGTTGGTCCAACAAAGAAGAAGGTGACTTTTGATCCAAACTTGTCACAGTGTGATAAAGAAGGAACCAGCAAGACCATACAGCCAGTGACCAAAGGCATGTCCCTCAAAGAGACAGCAGACATCGTTGTCAAATATTTGACCCCATTCTACAAAGGTGGCAAATTTGCTTCCAAGGTAGGGCACAGCTCAAGGCTCTCTCGAGCAGAAGGAGAACGCACCTCCCTGGTGATTGATTTCACTTCCATGTCATGTCTTGGTGTGGGCTCTTTTAGCAACTCCAGGTGCAGCAGCTCATGTCTCCCAAGAAAGAGTTTGTGTGCGATTGAGCGGTATCATGTGGGTTCCCAAGTTGTGTGTGAATATTCCTGTTTTCACACTAAACTCTAAGTTCCTAAGAACTTCCTGTCTGTAGAGTGGCAACAGGTCAGGTTCAGTTCTGGTCTTGTTTACTTGATGTTTTACAAGAAAGATGTAGAACTGTTGGAGAGGGTTCAGAGGAGGCCACGAAGATGATCAGGGGGCTGGAGCACCTCCCCTGTGAGGAGAGGCTGGGGGAGCTGGGCTTGTTCAGCCTGGAGAAGAGAAGGCTGCGGGGGGTCCTCATTGCAGCCTGCCAGTCCCTGAAGGGAGCAGAGGAACAGGAGGGGAATCAGCTTTTTAAAAGAGTAGATAATGGCAGGACAAGGGGAATGGAGTGAAGCTGAAGGAGGGAAGGGTTAGGGGGAAGTTTTTTCCAGAGAGAGTGGTGAGGGGCCGGAACAGGCTGCCCAGAGAGATGGTGGGTGCCCCGTTCCTGGAGGTGTTCAAGGCCAGGTTGGATGGGGCCCTGGGCAACCTTGTGTAGCTCCAGGCCTGGAGGTTGGTGGCCCTGCCTGTGGCAGGGGGTTGGAACTCTGTGATCCTTGGGGTCCCTTCAAACCCAGACCATTCTATGATTCTATGGTTCTGTGATTCTGTGATTCTGTGATTTGCAAGGCAGCATTTGTGTGCACGTGCTTCTCCAGCACTGCAGGGCAGCGGTATTTAAAGGTTTGCAACACTCCTGTAGTCTAAATTGGAACAGTTTGTGCTAGAGGCAGTCTGTGCTAAGGGCAAGACAAATGTGGAAACAGTCTGGTGAGGTAACCAATGGCTGCTTCTCCTGCTCTTTCTCTTCCCCAATTCTGCAGAATCTGTTCAAGGGCTTTGCTCGGCACCTGTCTCACTTACTGACTGAAGAGCAGAACCCTGCCTGCAAGACTGGTGAGTTGGCAGCTAGTGAGAGCACCCAGAATCTTGAGTTCCTTTGATGCTAAAGGGATCGATGTCTTTAGAGGGGGTAGATGTCCCAAGTATCATCTCAAAGATGGTGCTTTCTCTCTTGCAGTGAAAGAGGAAGCACAGAGACTCATCAAGGAGTTCTTCAAGACAAGGGTCAGGTGTGAAAGCGAGACAGACTGGCAGGAGCTGCAGAGCTCAGAGAGCTGATCCTTGCATTGTGTCAGCTGTCTTCCTCCAACAGTGGGACCAGGGAGCCTTGATGAACTCAGCCATGGTGGGTCTCACAAAAATGCAGAAGTGAGCTTACTTTTCCCACTGTGTTTTTGCTCACTTCTGTCCTTAGTGACACACACTTCCAGGAACCTGTATCTGTGGACTCAGGGAGAGCTCCTCCAATAACCAAGGTAATGAAGCCCACTGGTACCTTTTGGCAAGAGGTGTGAAGTCTTCATCTGCCGTGTAGGTTAGGGGCTGCTGCCTCTGATGCTCTGCAGTGTCTCCAATCTCCACTCTGCAGCAGTCTGGGAAGGTGACAGATTTTCCTACTGGGACTCTGCTTTGGGACAGCATCTTGCTTCTTAGATGGCTCCTCCCTTCACTCCCCCGTTTCTCAGTTCTTATTTCAGTGTTTCTGTAGAAGCCTTTTGCTACAAGTTCACATGCTTTGCTCAGGGCTGCCAGTGATGTTCATAGTTGAGTTCCTGGATGGAGTGTTTTCCCTCAGAAGGCAGGAGGGGGAGCATTTTGTTTTTACCATGCAGGCAATATCTGTTTTCTGAAGGTGGAGAAACTTGGATTCTTTTTCTTTTAATCATCACTAATTTTGTTTTAAATTTGTCTCATTCTGCCTCCCCTTTAACTTCAGCAGTGATGCTCTTTCAGTATTAACCTCTCCAGTAGTGGTACCTAGGTTGCCAGCGGTTTTGCTTGTAACCCTTAAAGCCATATTTGCTCTCTGTGCTTCACCCACAGTCAGCAATACACAGGGCAATGCTGCTGCTACAGCTGGTTAAGGCACTGCTCTGGCCCTCAGATTGACACTGTGGTGCCTCTGCTGCTATATTTATAGAAAGACCTGAACCTTAGGGCTTGAAATAACCTGATTTCCTGATTTTCCTTTCTGTTGGGTTTTTGTTGGGTTCTGCCTTTGTTCCATGCCTACAGAGGCTGGTGGCCTCAGGCACTAGCGCTGCTAGAGGAATCTGCAGCCTGAGAGGCCATCAAACAGGTTTTTGGATCACTGTACTCAGCAGATGTATTTTTTTAAAATATATTGAAGGGTATGTGTGGAACTGACAATAAACCAATGTTAGATGTGTTGTGGACTCTTCCTGAAAGCTTTTTCTTACCAATTAATCCTACAGACTGGTATAAGATACATTAAGACTCCATCACTGTGAACATAGACATCAAAAGCTCATTTCTTATCTGAACAGACAGCTGATACATGTAAGCCTGGTTTGGGATGGGGGGAAGTGTATGGTGGCACACACCTCCAGCCCCTCATAGCTGCAGGACTGCTCCAGCTAGAACTAGGAGGAAACCCTGGAAGTACTTAAGAGTCACTTTCATCTTCAGCTTGCTCTGCTCACTGGAGGACAAAAGGCTTTACAAGAAGCTTTTACCCAACAGAAGTATTTTTCAGCTGTTACTGGCTGGCTTCCATTTTACCTTCTCATTACAAAATCCTGTTTAATCAGCCACTGAAGTAGGATTACTATCTCTCCAGCGTACAGTGCTTACAGCTGCTGTTTGGGTGAGCTACTTGGAAATGCTTTGCTTGTCTTCTGCATGCCCTAGGTGAACGTGGTTGGTGGGGGGTTGGGCTAGATGATCTCTGGAGGTCCCTTCCAACCCTGACAAATCTGTGATTCTGTAAAGTGCTTTGTCATGCTGTGGGCATTTCTAACCAGATGAGTTTTGCTTCTATGTAAGGCAGCCAAAGCTCAGGAAAGAGAAGGGGCATAAGGATAAGTTAATATTCAGGTATCTTCTTGTTCCTTTCTTTCATGTCACTATAGCACTGCTGATGGGGGAGGATAGAACATGCTTCAGCTGAGACCTCGCAGGCCCAGCAAGCAGCATGTGAAGGGAAGTTCCTGACAGGGAAGATGGTGTAGTTACTGCTGGCATCAGCTCACCAGCAGGAAGCTAGCTGTGCACCATGGGTTGCATTGAGCACTCTCAGATCTACCCCCTTTCCCAACCACCAGTGACAACCATTTCCTCAAGCGTTGCCAGTTACCAGCAGCCCAATCATCCTGTTAGAGGCAAAACAGTATCAGTCACATCAAAAAAAATCTCAGTGATTGTTTTATTGCAAGCTCCTAAAGTGCAGATGCTTCTCAGTTCAGTAGAATAGCTGCAGCAATAAAAATAAATTAAGCATTTTTGTACAACCCAGGCTATTCTACTATAATACAAGTTCCACTGGAATATGCTTTATCTGTGGGTGTGGAGCCATCGCTTGACTCCACCAGCTGCATGGACAGGACATGACTGACTTCTTTATAGTAGAGGGAAACATATGCATATAATTATGTCAGTAAGAAATCAATTAACAGTAAACTTTCTTACCATTGCAGCTCAATCTGTGCCCCAGCATATAAGTTAATTGTATATTGACAGTGATCTGCTTTGCAATTAAGATGCTTTCTACATGCTCCTGCTTCCTAGATACTGCTCCAGGGCCTCTTGTGTAGCAATACAGAGAGAAGCTGGCCTGCAGCAACCACCAGTTGCAGTGCAGTCCCTTCATAGCCTCAGCTTTGCACTGTGAAACAGATCTCTAGTGAGCGTTGGTCTTTGCTCATGTTAAGTGAAAAAAGAAAATAGTCCCATGCTGCACTGCTTGAAGGCAAATCACTTGCAGCAGTTCAGCAGCTCTGTGTTGGAACAGGCTCTGAGAAAGCACTGCTGTGGAAAGGAGGACGTGTGGTTTGTTCAGCCAGCGCATGTATGGCTTGAAGGAAGAGTACTTGGGAAGTGAATGGCAGGTCACAAGGGGTGATGTTATGGTCCAGTCCATCAACAAACACTGTGGTGGCAGTCTTACAAAGCAGCTGGCAGAGGTCCTGGCTCTCTCTTGGAAGGGTTGTCCCCAGAGACAGGGCAGGGAACACTGAAGAGCTCTGAGACAAGGAAACAGTGCTGTTTTGCTTGGTCGTTCTCTTCATAGGCTTCAGTGGCGCACCTCTGTTCTATCCAGGATGATGACAATGGTGTGATACATTTCTTTAGCCTGTCAAAACACATATCACTATCAGTCATTCTCTGGCCCAGAAGTGGCTTTTATAATTAAGTATTTCCATAAATCACTTTCCATAATTAAATATGAAGTGGGTGCTGGGACAAAGCTGCACTTTGGGGCCTGCTGCAGTGCCCCCATCCACCTCTGGGACAGAAGAGAGCAGTAGGACTGTCTCAACAGCAGCTCAGCTGGACAGTGGAGGGACATTTCTGAATTGCCCAGAGTAAGCTGTAGGTCCAGGCTGATCTCACCTGTGACAGCTCAAGCCACAGAGTCTTGGGGTTGGCAGCGGAGCCATAGTTCAGCTCTATGCCGGGAAGCCCACCGTCAGAGACAGGCCGCAGCGTCTGCATCTTCTGCAGCTCTTTCAATGGAATGACAGAGAAGACTGCCTGTGTAAGGAGAGGAGACACAAAACACTTTCTGGTGCTGTCCTTATGAGTAAACCCATCTGATCTTACCAAGTAGGATTCCCTACAACAGCCTATTGAAAGCTGAAGCAAGGACTGGGGCACAGGGCAGCACGTACAGAATACAGGGCAAGCTTCTGCTGCCAGCATGTCCCTGGAACTCTTGCAAGATTGGGACTGAGAGGAATGTGATCTAGGCTTGTTAGCATGATCACTGGACTTGGAAAAGAACACATACCAGTACTAACTGTTCTACCACTCTTGTCACTTGCTTTGGGCTAGGGCTGTTGTTAGAGTGGCTGTGATGGAAGTAAATACAGTCTCTCTTCCTGAAAGTCATACAGACACTGGGACTCTGGCCTCTCAGGAGCATCTGACATACCAGATTGGTGCTATCCACTGCAATGATCTCTTCTTTATTCACACCAAAGAAACAGGGCATAAGGATTGTGTCATCACTGACTCTCTCAACAAAGTAGAAGTTGTAGCCAAAGAAAGGGAGTTTCATCACGTGCTCTGTAAAAAAGCAAAAGGTGGCTTTCAGGCAGAAGCTTCCAGCCAGCAATCTACTGCACTAACCTAAGGTGGTTAAATCTACATGTGTTCTCAAGCCTTTCGACACTAGAAAGTAAGATTGACAACTCCTCCCTCCCTCTCAGGCTGCTGATACTCAGTTCTGAGCAACCTGAATAAATGTTCTGTTCTCTTCTGACCAGCAAAGTCATGCAGCCAGAATATCAAAACACTTGTACAGAGCTCTGAAAATCTACTTCAGACTTCAGATGATGAAGGGCCTGGAGCATCTCCCCTGTGAGGAAAGGCTGAGTAAGTTGGGACTGTTCAGCCTTGAGAAGAGAAGACTAAGGGGGGACCTAATTAAAGTCTATAATTATCTTAAGCAGGGGATGCTGGGGGAATCAGCCAGCCCCTTTTCAGTGTCTGTGGGGACAGGACAAGGGGCAATGGCTGCAAGTTGGAGCACAGGAAGTTCCACACCAACATGAGGAAAAACTTTTCCCCAGTGAGGGTGACAGAGCCCTGGGACAGGCTGCCCAGGGAGGTGGTGGAGTCTCCTTCTTTGGAGATATTCAAGACCTGTCTGGACACCTATCTGAGTGAAATGTCCTAGGGAGCTGCTTTGGCAGGGGGTTGGACCCGATGATCTCTCGAGGTCCCTTCCAACCCCTACAATTTTATGATTCTACAAGAGGCATGATCACCATGTTTAGGGACAAGTGCCAATCTGCAGGGGGAGGTGTCAGGGAATCATATGTCATCACAGTCACAGAATCACAAGGTTGGAAAAGACCTTTAAGATTATCAAGTCCAACCGTTCCTGTCCTATGCTAACCCATATCCCTCAGTACCTCATCTACCCTTTTTTAAACACATCCAGGGATGGTGACTCAGCCCCTCCCTGGGCAGCCTGTTCCAGGCCCTGACAACTCTTTCAGTGAAGAATTTTTTCCTAATATCTGATCTGACCCTGCCCTGGCACAGCTTAGTGCCATTTCCCCTTGTCCTGTCACCTGGCTGAAGAGACCATCGCCCACCTCTCTACACCCTCCTGTCAGATAGTTGTAGGCAGTGACAAGGTCTCCCCTCAGCCTCCTCTTCTCCAGGCTGAACATCCCCAGCTTCCTCAGCTGCTCCTCATAGGATTTGCCCTCCAGCCCCTTCCCCAGCCTGGTTGCCCTTCTCTGGACTCGTTCAAGGACCTTAATGTCCTTCTTATGGTGAGGAGCCCGGAACTGAATGCCAGGCTCCAAAGATTCTTGCCAACCACATGAACTGTCCCAAGAGTCAATTCAGAGCAGCTTCCATCATGCTCAGGATAAATGACCCAAGCAGATCTCGATGTCTCCTCACCTATGAACTCAACTTTCGCATCCGCTGGCTGGAGGGGCTGCCTGGTTCTCAGCAGCATGCCAACGTGGCTCTCCAGAGCCTGGAGGTTGATGGAGGACTGCAGCATCTTTGGTGTGCACTCCTTCAGCTCCTCCCTGCACCAAGAAGATACTAGCTCACCCCTTGCCCAGCTGAAAACTGAAAGATTAATCAGGGGGATTAAGAGGAAGGAAGGGATCTGGCAACAATTTTCAATTGCATGACTGTGGAGGGAGAGGGTGAGAGCACAGCAGGTTGTATCTGATTAGGTAACATGGAAGGAAACATCAGAGACAGTGAGACCATTTTCCACAGAGAAGACAGCTGTGCAGCACTGACTAGTGAGCTAAGAGAAATCCCTCCTTTCTGGAGACAACAGGAGCTCGTCAAGCAAGAACCACAGCATGGAAATAAAGCCATGGGGTGTTTCTTCACAGGCAGTCTTAGCTGAAAACCACCTTGCTTTAACTCTGTCTTGCTCCTATGCCTCCAAAACACTACACAGTGTCCCAACTATGAGTTAATGCACTTTGTTCTCAGTGTTGCAAACACACAGCAGTCAAAAGAAATGTCCGTGGCACCCCCACAACTGCCAGCTCAGGAGTCACAAAAGGAAATGTGGATCAGAGACAGTCAGCATTAGAAGTGTGAACTTTCTTGGCTACAGGCAGCAGTCAGTCGCTGAGTGACCACAGTTAGCTTACATTCTCCAGAACTGTCCATTCCTTAATTACCCAGAGAGCACTTTTAGGCACCTACCCCTATCCCCTGTGGTGCCAACAGATATTAGAGACCCACCATGAGACAGACATACCTGGAGGGAGCAGAGTTCTGCTGCTCTGCTTTGGCCCAGTGCTGGAGCATTGCCAGAATGCCCACCTGCATCTCTGTATCTTTACTGCGGCTTAGCAGTATCCTCCCATTCAGGTAATCCCACAGGATCTGAGAAACAGCAAAGCAAGGAGGCCTTTGTTAAACCTTGCACAAGATATGTGAAGGTCTGGGCAGTGCCAGGCTGCAGAGACCCACATCCTGCCTTGCTGATAGATAACACACACAGCTCAAGCTGATAACAAGAAAGCAAAGGCTTTCAGGGCTCAGGAAGACCATGCAGAACTGCACAACCCATGTCTGGAACAGTACAGCTCATAGGCTAGAGCTATAGGCACGCCGTTTTCCTTGCACCCATAGTTTCAGTTATTAGTCCTTTTCAGAAAAAGAGAAAGCAAGCCATCAGCCAAAGCCCTCCCACATCTCCAGCCCCCTTGGGACATTGGCCTGTACATTAACTCTGCCGCTGCTAGGGAGGTTCCTGCTGTATACACTGTCCTTGTTGCTTACCTGCAACAGGTACAGTCCTTACCTGTCCATAATGGACATCAATATAAATTTTGTTCTCAAAGTGCAGAGGTGTCCTCCAGATGAGCCTGCGTAAAGTCACAGTGACCAACTTGTCCTCCAGCAGGTAATCATGAAGATACTCTTCTGATTTTATTGGCCTCACTGTTTTATCTACATATTTACACAGAGAAAGGGTCACCACACTCAGCACTGAGAGAGCGGGCCAAGCTCCATGGCCTGAGACAGGAGCCTTCCTGTACACCTCTAGCCCACCCTGCCCTTAGAGCTCTCAGCATCAGCAAATCTAGAGGGACACAGAACCATCCCCTACCCCCTTTCAGGAAGAAACACCACAGCCCCTGATAAGGTACCATCCTTAACCCCAGTAAGAGAGGGTAGCCGTGGTACTCCCTGTGGGAGAAACTGCTTTAAGAAAGACTCTAGGTGCTAGTCTCTACTTGCCGAGATTCTTGCTGTCACTCCTGATGGCAAAAAGCACAAATTCCTGTATCTCTTCCTGGTCATTTGCGCCCATCTGCTCACAGATCTCCTGCAAGACCTCCTTGGCCACCTGAAGGAAGGAAAGAAGCAACTACGTACCGTGGCCCCCAAAGCAGTTAGACATACTGGGCTTGCTAGAGGGCAGCAGTGTGCTCTGGCCGCTGTGAACGCAGCCAGCTGGGTGAGGCAACCCAGTGTTGTGCAGTCCCTGCAAATAGACGCTGCTGCAGGGATTCCTAGGAAGCGAGTGGGAAGCTGTCACAGCACTGTGGGAAAGATGGGCCAAGCTCAGGGTTTTATCAGATAAGGGAGTGTGGCTCAGAGTCCAGAACAATGAAAAAATCCAAAGCCAAACACTCACAGTGAATGTCTTGATCCTGCTGATGTACTGTACGCCTCCAGGCATCAGTATCTCAAGCCGGCGGGCACCGTGCCCCTTCTGTAAAGGATAGTCTTTAGGCAGCCAGATATACAGGATCCCATCAGCCCCACATCCCCACATTCTTCCTCTTCCTTCCTCCTCTTCTCTGTATTCCACTACTTGCCCATAGCATCTGCCTCTTCCCTGCCCACTCCATGACCCTGCACCTCCCAACCCCCTTACAGACACATGCTCATTTCCCCTCTTGAAACACCAACTACCGCTGTAACTGTGCACATGGCAGCTCTGCCCTCCCTCTCTCCCCAACATCCCCGTTTCTCTGCCCCTCAATACCAGCAATGCCTCGATCTCCACAGGGAACGGGAGGTGGCGACGGCCCCCGTACATGACATTTTTCCGCAGGTTGCTCTGACAAATCTTGGCTATATCTGCAGGAAAAGGAAGACGTTTCATGTGCTGAGCCAAGCAGAGGGTTTTGCATTATCTCCTGTGGTGTTGGGTCATCCTTGCTGTGTTGAATTTAACTCAGGGAAAGAGGCTTGACCTCATCTCCCACTCTGCCAGCACATACCCCAAATTGTGAAGGGCCAGCCCCAGACAATGTCCAGGGCAGTAAGAGCCCAGAGCAATGACAGGATGGGAGAACTGGAATCCTCTTCTCTGGCAGGATTCCAACCCAAATATCTCATGGCCGATGACTCTGGAAGAACACAGCCTGCCTTTTACCCAGGGTCTAGCCGTCAAACCGTGCCCAAGCAAGTCACAGGACTAAGCTAAGTCTCAGAGACACAATTCCACCTTTCCTGGGTGAAGATGCAATGGGAACTGACCTCTGCAAATGGAAAGACTAGAGATACAAATCAGACTCCTGCCTGTAGGCTCAGCACCCTCATTCTCCTGCCTAACAGGATAAGGGAGATTTTTCCAACTGGACCATGTTCCCACCTGGACCTTGTCTTCATCCCTTGACCACCAACCCTTAAAGACAAGGGGGCAGCTGTTTGTTTAGTTAGGAAACAGAAAGTCATACCATGGTGGGTGCTGGATGGATCACTACTGGCTAGCTGCAGAAATTTGGTGGCATAGGGCATCAGAATGTTAGAAGGGAGGAAGAACCCAGTTAGCAGGTTTAGGAGCAACCAACCACGCAGCACACTCTCCCTACGGGACAGAAAAAAACTGTAAGCACCTTGGAACAAAGCAATTCCTGCTCCAAACATCTCAGAGTGAACTTCTGTCCTTCTCAACACCTATAGCAGATGGCAGAAAATGAGGTGGTGGCTGTTGGTCAGAGATTTCTTATGCTGAGGAAGGGATTGATTCAGATACTCTAACAGCAAATAAAGTGAACAGTCAAGGCCACTCTGAGGCCATTACTGGCACACTGCAGGGCTGCGTGGGGTAAAGCCGCTCCTAACTGTTGTACCAATGTTAAAGTAAAATAGAATTTGTACAAATAGTTTGTTAGCATTAGTTAATTCATATTATAAAGGAATAGGATTAATGATGAGGTACTTACAGCTGTGTAATTTCAGGTGGTTTTAAACAATAAGCTGTAACCATACTAAGTTGCTTCTGCATACAACCCTTTGTTGTCCTGCATACAACCCATTCCATGGAGGAATTAGTCCTCAGCCAAGTTAATCAGTAGATAGTTATTTCAATAACTAGTAGATAGTTATTTCAATAACAGAATTGAAATGATTGAATAAAGTATTTCAGTTTAAGAGAAGAATAAGGTATTTTATGGTTAAGTAGAGTTCTAAAAATGTAGATGTTTAACATAAAATATCAAAACCTTGGGAAACAAGAAGAGAACCTCCAAGACAGATCAGCAGAATCTAAGATCTGAAGCAGAACCGAGACTGAGTAATCACTGAAAAGGCAAACCAGGGACCTTCAGCCAACCAAAACAGAGGTTTTGATCAAAACCAGAACATTTGGGTTGCCACTCATTGAGGTGATGGCCTGACACTGGGTTGATAATAAAAGCAAGCCTAGAGTAATCCAAAGTCTAGTGAAATTCTTTAACACCAATTCCCCAGCAATGTGAAGAGGAAGTCAGGGCTCTGACAATCGCTGCTACGGGAAGCTGTCAGCAATGTTTGTTTCCCAGTGCCCAGATAAACAGCAGCCAGAGATACAAGGACAAACATCAACTGAAAAAACCAAACTCAATGACTGGCTAAATTTCCTCAGTGCTCAGCAAAAGCCCCAGCAACTAAGCATCTGGGAGTCCACCATGAGGGGACAGATCTCTCAGACCCTGATGTCTACGCAGTAAGGCAGAGAGTTTGCCTCCTGCTGTACACACACAAGAGCTGACAGTGCTGGTACTCACTGGTTAGGGTTGTGGGTGACCTGTTTGATGACCTGGCAGTAGACCTCATCATGCAAACTCTCCTTCTCCTTGCACAGCTGCATTCAGAGAGAAGACAACATCAGAGAGGGGATGAGAGCACCAGAGAGGGGATGAGAGCACCAGAGAGGGGATGAGAGCACCAGAGAGGGGATGAGAGCACCAGAGAGGCTGCATGCCCTTCCTCTCCCAGCTCCAGAGCTCTGCCAATGTGACTTAAAGCTTGGGCTTTTCAGCCTGTGGTGTCTAGTGCTATCTAAGCCCAAAGAAGAGGTAGGTTGTGCTCTCATCCAGTGATGTCTAGGGAAACCATTTAAATGCAATCCCTCCCCTCTATGTTTTTTTAATCAGTCTCTCTATTTCAGCCCCTTACATAGGAAGTTGCATTATGGGTCTCCCAGCTCTCTCCCTTCCCAATAAGGTTTTGGGCCTTCATTCCCATTGCTGCTTCAGCAGCTTGCCAGGAGGTGGCCACAAACCTGAAGGATTTCATAGATGCATCCAACCTCATTCTGGTTCTTGTGTTTGGATTGATCTCCCATTAACTGCATCAGAGCTGCAAAGCAAAAGCTAGCATTAGGTCTAAGCAGAGGTGATCCTGCCAGGGGGCAGGCAGTAGACTAGAAAATGTTCTAAAAGCTTTTCTGCTCCACAGGTTATTACTAGGCTTGCACCAGACATGTGTACTAGTTGGGGCGTTGGCCCAGGCAGTGTGTGATCTTGGATACTTTGCCCTCAAGGCAAAGTGCATTTTGCTGAACTCTTTCAGCAGGGACATGGGTGGTTGCTAACTGCAGAGGTGCCTTAGGAGAGGCCCTCCTAGCAGAGTTTTCATTCCCATCTGGGGCCCATGATGCTGATGTGCGGCCACCAAGGCCATCCCACTCACCCCTCTGCTCCAGCCTCTGCAGTGTTCCGACCTAGGAAGGTACTTACTCTTGAAGTTGTTTACAGCAAGCTCATTTATCTCACTGTCAGAGTACCACAGCAATGACTCCTGGATTGGGACCTGCAGGGTCAGAATACAAGTGTAAACTGAGGAGGCACATCACAAAGAGCTGAGCCGCAGGCTTCACAAAAGACACAAGCTCCCAGTATCTTGCATGCAGCACCGAAGAGCAGAGGGCACCTACACTTCTCCAGAGACTACAGCCAGGGACCTGCCCTCTGTGCTTTTGCCATGTGGGGACAAAGCTAGAAACAATGCTGGACCCATGGGGAGAGACTGAACTCACCTTGGTGTGCTGGACTAGGTTAGCTGCACTCTTCTGTTCACTCTTCAGTCCCTGCCTAGGCAGAGGAGAGAGAGCATACAATCTAAGAGATATCCTCACAAGTGCCTTTGAGTGGGTCAGGCTACACAGGTCCTGTGTGTGCCTGTTGAGGAAGGAGCACAGCCTACTCACACAGACTGAGCCTCTCGGAAGTAGGCCATGGCAAAGTCCATCATGGTATAACGATCACCAGCAGGGACTAACATGGTGCTGTCAGGTTCTGATGTCAGGCTGGGAACAGAGCTCTGCAGGGACAAACACCAAACCCACCCTAAAAAGTCAGCTGAGCAATTGCAGTGTGTATTCTCCCCACCCAGATCTGGGAAGGCCTCATCTGTGTGTGGTGCCCCAACCCCACCACTATGATTGTATTTGAGTATCTCCATCAGTACAGAGTAGGTAGTCATCATCTTCCCTCTTGCCTTGGGGTCAGATTGTACCAGGGCCATGGATCCTATCTGGAAGCTCACACAGAACACAGCCATGTTCCCTGGAAGTTTCCCTAGGAACACACACCTCTCTGCTGGTGTTCCCACTCTCCCGGGAAGCTTTCATGCTCTTCCGCATCCCTCTACGCCTGTCCATGCTGGTGCTGATGTAATCAGGGGCTGCAGCCAATTGCACCAGATTGACAGGGAAAATACCACAGCGGCCACCAGTGGAGCCAAACTGCCAACCTGCAGAAACAGGGGAGAAAGAGTCAGGAACCATGGCAGCTACCAAGAGAAACAAGCATGCCACTGCCAAAGGGGAGCACCAGACTGACCAGGCTTTCCTGCATCCTAAGATGACATTCCCTATAACTATGTCAGCAGGAACATGATGGTCAGAGAATGGCCGAGCTGAAGGCTGACAATGCCAGCCCTTAACAGTCTGCTTTCCTCTGCTTTACATGACAGCAGCATGTTGAGTTTCTGGGCACCATGGGTCCAGCAAGCTTTTGAACCCATTATCCACCTTTCCTGCCAATCTCAACAAACTCCCTCACCTGGCTCCACGCCTTGCATGGGCAGTAATTCAATGAGATCACCCTTCTTGAAGCTAAGAAGGCTCTTGTCATCTGTGATGTAGCTGCGCAGAGCAACGACGTAGTTGGTATCCTGGGGAAAAAGTGATGGGGAGGTCAAATCTTGTGCCCAGGATGTGGAGGACTCAGATCATGTCAGATCATGGACTCTCTCAGATTCATGTGGGGAACAACTTTCAATCCCCTACTGCACTACAGCCACTCTCTCACCTGCCTCAGCTCCTGGATGAAAAGGTCCACCATGGTCTTGATGCACAGAGCCTTTGGAGAGTGCAGGAAGAGCTGTTCAGTCTTCAGAGAGAACTCCAGAGCATTGTTACCCTTCAGTTCCACTGACAGCACATCTGAAAAGCTGAGAACACAGCCACCATGCTCAGGCTCCTTCTACCAGAGACAAGGATGCAGATCATGGGGATGGAAGTTCATTCCAAGGACTGAGAATGCATAGAGGCCTCAGCATGCTTCAGAGGGTGGCCTTTCACCAGCACTCTGTTACAACAGTAATAGCACCATAGGCTGCTCATGGCTTCCACCATATCACTCTGAGGACCTCCCTTGTGATGACATGCATGGAGCTGACTCATACCTAGCACTCACTCACTGTAAGTAAAGGACAATGTAGGAAGGAAAAGGAAAGGCCAAACTCTTTAGAAGAATGATCAGTCAGTCACAACCAGCTCCTAGAGAGCACAGCATAACCAAAAAATTTTCAGCTCAGCCATTCAGTTTGCCTCCTAACACTTTGAAAGCATTCTGCAAGTGACAGCTTATCACCCTGCAACAACCCACGCACTTTTGCTCACCTGTAGCTGTGAAGGATCTTCAGGTGCTCAGGATTATAGCCAGATGCTTTCACTACCTTCAGCAGCCTCATGCCCCGGTGAGAAACACCCAGGATCTGGACATCACTTCCATTTTCACCCTGTAAAGAAAGTGCAGCAGAAGCCATCAAAGGCTCTGTCCCATCTGGACCAGATGCAACATGAGAAGATGCTACCACATGTACTGTGAAGGAGACCCTGGGCTGACAGAGGTGTCAAATCCAGTAACATTTTCACAGAAGCTTAGAAAATGGAGGAAGCAAGTAAAAGAAGACAGAGGAGCAGGACTCTGAGGGTGCAGAGTAGCAAATGGGGGAACTATGGGGACAAAGTGTCAAGTGAAGGCTGCCAAGCAGGCAGCCTGCATGAACAGGGAAATGATTAGGGCATCAGAGTGATGCAAATATACAAATAAGGAGAAAGGTACAGAAGGAACAGAAGAATGAGTAGCATGTGGCCAGGCAGGGGAAGGCAGCCAGGACAGAAAGAGATCCCTGGTGATCTACAGCAACAGAGCTAAAGCAAACACAGGGTCTGGTGAGAAGATTAAGACTCACATGAACAGGGAAAAGACGGGAGAAATAGTTAGCCCAGTTATCCCGAGCAGCCAACACAATCCTCTTCTTTATCCCATCCTCCTGAATGGACTGGACATCGTTGCCCACCCGGAACTCCACTAGCAGAGATACAAAGCAGATATTTTCTCAGTAAGACAAAGATGGCCAAGTCTCCCTCTGCCCAGGGACTCATTCCCACCAGTCCCCCTCAGTCATTACAGTGGAGCAAACAGCATACAGAGACAAAAGGATACCACATTACTTGCACACAGTATCCTACTAGTAGACTTCAGGAAGCTCATGTCAAAGACAACAGTTGGATTTTGCAACAACTCAGAATCCTATCCTTGGGGCCTCAGTTCCCTCTCCCCACAGTAAACATATCAGAACTAAGTTTTCTGACTCAGAGAAGCTTCAGGGCCATTTTCTGACTATTTGGAATACACAAACACCCCTACACTGCACTACACAGCACACACAAATGTGCTTTCTTGCTGCTGTGAGAAACATTTCTCCTCTGCCCAAAGTCCGGCCTGAAAGGGCTTGGATGCTGGTTTCTCATTTCAAAACAAAAGCTGGGATGGGCACAGAGAGGGAGGGATGACAGGGCTGTTAATTACTCAGCAGGTCTTTCATCTTGCGCTTCTCCTCCCTGGAGATCCGAAGGCAGGAATTGGAGAAGGTGTCACGCATGATCTGCAAAGGAAGGAAACAGAGGCTTCCATTGGAGAGGCCACATGTGATTGTGCTGGAGCATCTGAGGCTGTTAACAGACCAAGTTTCAGAGAGGAGTGAGCATCAGCTCAACTGGATGGACTTGGAGAAGAGACCAGCACTGCTAGGGATGCAGAAGGGAAGGCAATTTACACAATATAATGATGGAGTATTTTGTCCCCAAACACAGGGACAACAGGCCTGGAGTCATACACCAGTACATACCTGTTCACACAGCAAGTTCAGACAATAAGGGTGACTGAAATTTTCTTTGGGGTAAAACACCTGCAAGAAGAGGATAAAAACAATAGCAATGTTACAGAAGTTGCCAAAATAGATTCTCAGGGATGTTTTGCAATCTATATGCCCAACTGCCAGAGAGGAGAGAGTCCATCTCCAAGGACAGGCAGGGAAAAGACACTGTGAATATGAACAGAAGGACCAGGAGTAAAGGACCAAAAGTGGTGAGACCATGGGATGAACACCGGTCAGTTCAGTGCACTCTCCAATACTTGATTTTAAACACATTTGTACTATTGTAGCAGGAAAGCACCAGGTCACAACAATTTTTTTGGTTTTGTAGATTTTTCAGTGATTTACAGAGGAAGGAAAGGACAGGTAGGGAAACAGGCACTGGAGCCAATAAGGCAGAGTAAGGCCTGGATGCCTCATGAGAAGATGCCCTGCCTATGGCTCTGTCACATGTCCTCCTCCCAGAACTGTCTTTGCACTCTTATATCATGCTGGGTGCCTAGGAGAAAAATTATTTTAACCAAAATCTGGCACCAGTTCCTTCCTCCCATGGCCAGCCCTCAGTTAATGAGCTGTACCTCTTTGCGCAGAAAGATCTTCCAGGCAGGCTTGACATAGGAGAAGCTGACACTGGCAGTAAGCTTGTACAGCTGGGTCTTGATACCATCATCTTCTGCTACTGTTACAGTAGAGCCTGTGTGAAGAGAAAGAGCTGTGGAGATGGGTTTTGCTGACTACAGGGTCAGCTTTCCACCTGCCAAAGACCTACCAAGAGAAAGGGGACAGTGTCATGTGCCTGACTGGAGATTACTGTCAGGATCCTTTGCTGTGGATTTGCATGGCAAGGTCCTGGTGAAGAAGCAGGGGCTGTGATCTTGAAGGTCAGTGATCAGCTAGTGTGAATGCACCAGTCATCATGTGAGTACCAGCATTTCTAACAACATTTATACTTCCTGTATCAGCCACAAAGTTCAGTGCTCATAATATAAACACTGCAGAGAGAGGGAGCACACAGCATCCCAGGCAAAATACTACCCCTGTGCTTAAGGCTGAAGACACAAGTTTCACTTTATGTCACTATAAAAAGGCTGCTAAAGGTTTCAAGAGGACATAAAAGTTCTCCCCTGAGCTTGCAGACTGCAAGGTTCTGGTACAAACAGCCAGCACTTGCACTGGATTTCCTTTCTGCAGGAAATTTCTTAAAGACAGGCTCAGTTCAAAGGCAACCATTCAAAGGCATTGCTTTATGAGGCAGGAATGTCTTCATGTAGGCACTCCCAACTTTCGAGACTTCAGAGTTCAGAGACAAGAAATGTAGTAGATCCTACATTTCAATTGTTCTATATCCCTATTCAAAAGCATACAGGAATGTTTCAGGCTAATTAGAAATAATAAGAATTATTCCTAATAGGAATATTCCAGTTACTTCGATTTACTTTCACAGGACTTTTAAATGAAACATTTTTTAAGAGAGAGGGAGAATGAAACAGAGTCCTTCAGTAATGTGTTTGGCTGGACATTCTTTGCATGTTATAAAAATGTGATGCTGATGAGAGTTTTAAACTGCTTGAAATTTGTTGGTACATGTATCCAAAATAGCAGCAAAGTATAAAATTAACTATGGCTCCAGGCTACCACTGAAATTCTGAGGCAAAACCTAAAACTGAATAACACTTCAAACTACTGGTAAGAACCATCAGCTATGCTATTTTTCAGGTGGGCAGCATCCAGACACTTTTTACATGTCCAAGGTCTCCCAGGCTCTCAATCTCTCTCTAAGAAACATTCCCTCATTTCTCAGCCTGTCTCTAAAGTCCCTCCAGAGGCTTCAGAAGGTAAAATAGCTGGCTTCCCATTCCTTCCTGGTCTAAAGTCCATACATTGAATTGCAGCTTTAATAAAGTAATTATCCTTCAGGTAGGCAGTTAAATGTATTGTGGAGTGGACCTTGATAAAACTGCAGCCCAAAGGTCCTTTCTGGTTTTAGTAGCTTTTTTTATTTCCCCCTTCTCCATCATTTGTGCCTGGCATCCTGCTCTGGGAAGAAAGGGAAGAGTTAGAGCTGGGAAGTGCCATGCTGAGTGCTGGACCAGAGTGGAACTATGACAGTCTCTCTGAATTCACAGAGCACACTCATTCTTTGGCCAGATGGCCAGTGACAAATGAAGTGCTGGGACTCTTCCAGGCCACTGAGCTGATTCTGATCGCATCCCCTTCATATCCCCTCCTACAAATCCTACTTGGATGAAGTTGATACTCACCCTTCTCTGTGGATTCCTGCCAGCCTTGGTTCTCAGGCAGGAGAGGTGAAGGCTCTGGTGGGGGAGGAGGAGGAGGAGGAGGAGGAGGAGCCTGGGAAGCTGATGGGGTACTGTCCTGTCTGAAGATGGACAGTAGAGGCAACTGCTTCTCCTTGATAGAGCTGGAAGCTGAGCCTGGCTTGGGCTTGGGAGGTGGAGGTGTTTTCTTCTCTTGTGGTACGGGGGATGGCTGCAAGAGGGCAAAACCATTTGACCCAGTCATTCTCTGCATTATCACACTGCTGTGATAAGTCATCCCTAGGGCAGCAGTCCAACCCAAGAAGCCAGATCTGCGTGAACAGGGGTACCAGGACCTTTAAATCAGCACATGATCCACAAACAGATGAAGATTAAGCAAATGCAACTGCAGAGAACTAAGTATTTGAAGTTGAAGCCCCCAGTTGGGAAAGAGAAAAAAAAAAAAAGATATTGAACAGGCCAAGATCTTGGTGCCAAATGTGGGGACATGAGTTGCTTGTTTCCAGATCAGCCTTAAACATATCACACTGAGACTTGCTGCTCCAGAACCTTTTCTCCAGGACCTTAAGTGACTTTACAGACAAAAATGCTGTCTAGGTTGTGGAGCACCATGGTGTGAGCAAACTGCTATGTAGTAACCCAACAAGAAATCACCTGGCTGCTGCTGCACTACCAGGTAGCTCCCAACCTGTTGTAGACTGGAGATATACAGGGCCTCCCTGCTGAGATCCTAGCTGACCAGAGAACAAAGAACTCACTGATTTGGGAGATGGGAGGTTCATCATTCCCAGCTTAGCCAGAGCCTCATTTTTGGGATCATTCTTCTTGATAAATGGCTTGGACACTCTCCTGTAAGGAAATGGGGAATACACTTAAAGGGGCTGCAGAGGGGTTGTAGCCACAATGGAGCTATGTGGCAGTGCTGGGATATAGTCCCACTCTTCTTCCTACCTTCCTTGATGGACCCCACTCTCTCACCTGACAGGCTCGAAGGGCTGCGGCTCGGGGGCTGGCCTGCTCTGGTACATTTTGATGATGTTGCGGATCTCACGGCTGGGTTCAGGCCGTGACTCGGGGCCTGAAGCTTTCACTACAGGTGGCTCCTTCTTCACTTTTGGTGTCTGCGGTTTTGGCTTTGGTTCAGGAGGTGGCACAGGGGAAGCAGGAGCTATTGGGGATGACAGCTTTAATCAACAGACCGACAAAGACACAGAGGAAACCCCTTTATCTCATTTGAAGCTGTCTCTCTTTGCACCCTTGCCTTCCTTGCCTTGTGTTGGGATCCCACTTCCCAAAGCTCTGGCCTTTTTCTCTCTTCTCTCCTGTCAAGATTTAGACTCCCAGAGGAGCCAGATCCTTCCCTCCTTTGGATATATCCTGGCTTCATGCTCCTGGAAAGTTCCTGCTTGTCAGCCTGCCTGCAGAGCGCCTTACCTGCCTCTGCTTTTGGGCTTGGCTTCTCTTCTTCCCTCATCTCTTTCACCTCTTCTTTCCTCTTCTCTTCTTTCTCTTCCTCTTGCTTTGGCTGGGGATTTTCTGGAGGGGTCCAGGTTTTGGAAGGAGGCCTGACTTTTTTCACTCGGATCTGTTGCTCTCCTGCACAGAAAGGGGAACCTGAGTTAGTTAAGCCCACAGCCAAACCTAACACTAATGGCATAGGTCCAACCCTTACATCAGTCAACAGCAGCCTATGCTTTCTACAGGCAGAGGAGGGTGGCAGTCACAAGGCTGAAGATTTCTAGAAAACTGGCAACAAAACACCTCACATCTGAACTGCAGGAAGCTGAGCAGGCACCCAGAACTCTTGCTTCACAGCACCAGCAGCTCCTGCAGGGATTAGCTGGGTTCCAGACAGGGAGACAAGAATACCTTGTTATGCAAGGGAGGCTACAGAAAGTGGTAGACACTCACCCATCTTCTGAAAATATTGTCTCTTCTGCTGGAAAGTTTCCCTAGGATAGTCATCATCTTCACTGTTAGAGAACTGTTCTTCTGTGTAGTCATAAACCTGCAAACAGTTCATGAGATCATTAGTTAGCACTAGCCACCAGGTACGTCCCTAGTGTTCTTAAGTTCAGAGGTGGTCTTCCCTCTGCAAGTTCTGATCTAGAAATTCTCTCCATCTGGGAGTGTCCAAAGATCAGTCATCCCAGGAGTCATCACTCAGGTCTAGAGAAGAAGTATGTTAAATGACAAAGACAGCTTGCTGGAAGATAAAGAATTTATAGCGATGAATTTTCCTATGGAAGAATTCAGATCAGCTGGGAATTGATTGGCCAACACTGCAGCCAAACCTCCACAGAGATAATGCCACCAAGGTTTTGATGCTGTGTCTTAAAGATTCAGCAAGCAGAGTTTGAAAGACCTCAATGTCATAGGTAGGCATAGCGCTCTGCTCTGCTCCCTGCCAAACCACAGTCACACTGGAAGCACAGCAAACACAAATGAAAGTCAAACAAAATTCACCACCACTGTTTGTTTCTCATACCACTTCTTCTGCCTTAGCTGGCGGTTCAGGAGCCTTTGGTGGTGGTGGAGCATTCTGGCTACTGGGAGGCTTCTTGGGCTTTGGGGGAGTGGCTGGGGCTGGGGCTGGGCTGGGGCTGGGGCTGAGGCTGGAGCTTGGGCTTGTGGAGGACTTGAGACTCTTGGCCTTGACTTCTCCAGAGACTGTTGCCACTGCTGCTGCTGTTGCTGCTGCTGTTGCTGGGAAATGCTCATGGCTTGAAGGGTCATCTGCTGGGCCTGGAGGAAGGAATTGCAATGCTCATGAGCTCTAGGCTGCACAAAACCACATTAGTCAGACTATCCTGTTCTTTCACTGGTAATCCACTACAAATTTCCCATTGTTTTGGACAAGGCAGGCCCAGGGAGTTTGCTCCCACCTGGCCAAGTATGCAGAGCTCCTAACAACCCCAAAGACACAGCTGCCAGTGAGATAGACTGGGACTTCCCTGCACTTTGTACAGATGTGCATCCATAGCAAATACCATCTCAAAAACACATGGGAATTATAGCTGAGGCTTCTTGGGGCTTGCTCTTGTCCCTGCTGCTCACTCAGTTAAGGTGCCTTAGTGTCCCCATGTACACAAAGGGGAAAAAGAGGGTTTATGGGTTTGTATTCTCAAATAATCTCTACTTTATTTAGCTAATTGCCAGTACACAAGCAAAGTATTACAGAGCAGGCCTAAGACAGTTGGGTAGCATTTCTAACCTCTTCACAGTACATACATGAGTGCATTGTTCTTCTCCAAGCCCGGGCCTCTCCCAACCAGTCCCACTCACCATGAGCATTGCTTGCTGGTTGATAAAGGCTTGCTGCTGCACTGCTAACTGGTTGGGATCTACCGCTGGAACCAAGGGCTGGGGCATAACCATGGCTGTGGAAGACAAACATGTCTACAAGCACCCACAGGCAATCAATTGTTCCCTACAATATCTGAGATCCATGCAGGCTGAGTGGTCACTATGCATCCTGACATTCAAATGCACAGGCTCCATACCACACTCACCCTTCCATCCTCCTTCCCTGCATAGTTACTGACACTGTGTTATTACCTGGCATAGGTGCAATCCCGCCAGCTGCTGGCATCATAGGCATGGCTGCTGGCATCCCCACCATGGAAGGCACGGGCTGATAAACTGGTGCTTGAGTCATTCCAGAAAAGCCTAGAGGCAAAATGCCACATGCACAGTGCTTTGGGGAAAATCCCAGATCAGAGACCCTGACAGATCCCTACAGAACACATCACATAGGCTGGGTGTCTCTGGTTCTGTCCACATGCACCAGCTGTAGGGACACATGAATAGTTTAGCTCTTCACACACAGCAGAACACACTGCAAAACTCAGTTGGAAAAACGGAACCAAATAGAAATGTGTGATCTGACAGCCTTCACAACAGCAGGTCCAGACCCTGCTTCTGCAGTGTAGCTTAGGAAATCACCATCCTTCATGGCTAGGCATATAAATAACTCCTGCCGCTATATGATTAGAGAGAAGGAGTTCTCTTGAGGGATGGGAAAAGATCTCTGGGACTGCCACATCCACATTGGTCTCTTTGCAGCAGGTAGCAAATATGAATGAACAATGAGCTCTGGCCTGGGTGGTATTGTGTATCATGTGAAGGAACCATGGGGAGAAGTGACTCCCAGAAGTCAAGTTCCACATGAGGCCACAAAATAGAAATCTCACTGAGGGCAAAGACAGCACAGCAAGGGGCATGGAAATCAGTCTCAGTATGAAGTGAGGCAGCACATAGGACAGGTCTGCTGAATCTTGATGTCCTGGCCAGCAAGACTGGCCTAGGGATGCCATGGAGAGATCTTCACATCCCTCACTGATGTGGATAGCCATATGAGTGACAAACTGGCCTCAGGCCAGTGATGTGTAATAGGGTATGTCATGCCCCAGAGCCTCTACAATAACTATAGGTAGTCCCAGCCTCAGCAATGATCTAGACAGGACACTCCCTACCTTTCTAAAACAGCTGGGTGTGTTGTGACACATGCAGGTTTCTCAATGGCATTAATATATTGGTGTTTGACTCCACCCTACTGAAAATACTTGAGTCTTAGCTCCACAGAAATGAGGAAAAGTAAAGAAACCAAACACACAAACCAGAACCTCTGCAGGGTTCAGACTTACTAACCCAAGGGGTATCTAGAGATGATGGGAAAGTCTGTAAGAAAGCAATAATAAAGATTAAAACCCTCCCCTGAGAAAGGCAGCAACTATTTTGTGAAAGCACAAGGTCAGTGAAAGGCGAATACAGGACTTAGGAGTATTGGCCTAGGGAAGAGATGGCCAGAAGCAAGCTACCTGTTGCCTTGCCCACAAGACCAACTCAAGAGAGAAATTAAAAGCAGAACAAAAGTGGTACCTTATGTAGCACCTTACCCAAAACATCTGTCTCCCAGCACCTGGGAGCAAGGAATGTAAATTCTGATAACCTTCACTAAAGACCAATGCTATTCACAAATCAACTGAGCCCATGCAATAATGAGCATTTAAGGGACTCCGAGACTTGTGCTCACTGAACCTTATGTAGCCTCACAGATGTTCCCAGCTGTGCCCATCCCCTTACAGACCTGTGGAAGGAAAGAGTCCTCTCTGTGTGGGTCCAATCTTCCCACCTCCTTTCATGCGTCCAGTCAGACTGTCCCTGTTCTCCATATCCTGCATGAAGAAAAACATTTATCAGAGCTAGGACAGATAGATTTCATGGGAGGAGAACCATCTAAGGGCATATCTGAGCTGAGCAAAAGCGGACTCAATAGGCCCATAGTGGCATGCTTGAGGGAGTCACAGGGACAGGAGAGCTGCAGAGAGAAAGTAAAGTAAACCAGTAAGACTTACTGATAGTCTGGAGCCTTGATGCAGCACAGGGCTGAAGAGATCATCTACATAGTGATCCAAGCCTACAGGGGTCCTCGAGTCATCTCTGAATCTTGAATCTAAGAGCAGAGAAAAGTCTGGTGAGAAGGCAGATAAGAAACATTCCCCTGTCTCCAATCCCTGTTAGACAGCCATGTTTTAGAGTGGAACCCTTCCTTGCTCTACATCAAGAAGAATCACCTGCCCCTCTACTATGAGTCCCTGGATGGGGCTTATCTGGCCCTTCCTGGTGCCATCCACAGTCATGGGAAAGAACTAACCTGTATGGAGATGACTGTATTCTGGAGGCAGGCTAGGTGGTGGGAAGGCAGGGGCCTGAATGCCTGGAGCAGGAGGAATCCTGTTGAAGAGGAAAATGAAGTGAGAACAGCATGGAGTGCAAAGAGGAAGATAAGCACTGCGTGACAGGGCCACAAGTAGTGGGCCAGGAGGATTAGGTGACTTACAAATCTAGGCCAGAGTTCTGAGGGAAGCTGCTCTCCCTTTCAGAAGTGATGGGGTACTCAGATGAGGACTGAGAGGGGCTGATGAAGTTGCTGGTCTCCTCTGTCTCTCCAATGAGGTCCAACACAAAGTCACAGCCCAGCAGGTCCTGCCATGTGTTGCCAGTAAACATGGAGATAGACCACCCTCGAGACTTCTTATCACAGCCCCTGGTAACAGGAAGGAGAGAAAAAGTGTCCACATAGGGAGGGGAATGGGAGAGAAAGGAAAACCCTGCATTCAGTTTCTTCTTGCCTTGTCTATCCTGGGTTAAATCCTTAAGATCTAGGGTGCAAGACAACTATTAAGTGCCCAGGGTGAGGAAAAAACCCCAGAATTATTCAAGATTTGTCTTCTTTTTTTTTTTTTCATCTTTTCCCCAAAGCTGATCTGACAGATCTCACCAGTGATTGTTCCTAAAGAATCCTACAGTTTATGCACACAGATGGAAAAATGAAGGAGACTGCACAAGCTGGGGTGGGTAAGGAGAGACTGTTCCACATCTGCTCATATAACCTCTAGCTTGCAGCCCTGACCAGTCTCATCTTCAGAGCCAGTGACAGCCTCTTTTCCACCCCCAGATATTCTCCCATCCCCTTGGCAGTACCTTGCACTCAGGATACAGCTTGCATACTGCTCCCCAGACATCCAGGACTCCACCTCGGCTGAGAGCTTTTCCTCTAGCAACAGAAAAGAAAGTCAGTACACACTGCCTGCCTGGCAGGATCCAAAGCAAAACCTAGGCTCCACAAAATGCAGGCAGAGCCCAGCTGGGAATTCTTATACACTCCTGAAGGAGGGGCAGAGTATGACTGAAAGCACATGGAAGGCTCCATATGAAAACGTGCACGTCCAAAGTTTGGTGTTTGATGGAACAGGTTGACATTTCCAACCTGACAGCTGAAAACCCTCACAGCTGAGAAGAAAGAAAGGCAGAAAGTCCCTGTAACAAAGGCAGCAGTTGCCTTCATGAGCTATGCAGAATGGATAACAAAAACTAGACCCATAGAGATACACACCCAGAACAGCCCTCTGTTGAGATGTGCCCAAACCCATAAGAATCTCATCCCTTAGTCTGAGTATCAGGTCTCATCAGGGCCAGGCCTTGGCAGCTTTGTGTTTAAATTCAGATGCTTGTATCCCCCATGGTTGTAGCAGCCAGAAGCAATCAGTGTTCAATCCCTCTTTACTAAACTGAGGGCAGCATTATCTGAATGCTGATTTCTGCACTGGAGAAGTCTTTAGTAACTAGAAAACAGCAGAAGGGCAGAAGCATGAGTTACCATTAAAGGTGTGGACATCCAGCACCATCTTTCCTCTCCTCTGGTTTGCAGTCCACTCCAGCTGAGTAGGAGGGTACGCCCGAGAGAACGTAGCTCCTATCTCAGTGTGCTGTGCTGCTGTCAAGATCTTGCGCTGGCAAACAGCATTGTAGCCCTCCATGCCATGATCTGACACAAATCTAGGAAAAAGCAACCCTCTTTAGCACACTGCTTATCTCTCTTAACCTTGATGAAAGTATAGCTGAGTCTTCTCTCTTCCTTACTTTAGCAATGGCTTCTCCAGTGCTGGTGAAGGAGCAAAGCAGCTCAGCAGAGTCGCCATCAGGGCCCAAGCTCGCTGGCTGTGCTCCATGTCTGGGTTCTTCCATGCCTGGGTAACCACCTGACTAAAGATTTCGTTGCGCAGAGCCACATTATTCAAACCTCTCCCAACAATGTAGTTGCCCAGAAGTACCTCCTGCCAGCCATGGAGATTCTTGTCACCAATGAACCGCAAAATCTGGCAGCATACAGGGAAAAAAGAGAGAGAGGCTTAGCTATAACTCTCTGTCCCAAATGTTATTGTAATGTGACTGCTGGGGTTGTAGACACCAGAGTGTTTGTGAGCCTAAGAAGAGTAGTCAACACTGAGATCAAGATCTGAACTCGGGTTTTGTAAACCACCTAAGTTCTGAGGAATTTGGGAGGCAGTCTTCATTGAGACTGGACCCTGACTGAAAGTCAGGATGACTTCAGTCTTTTCTTAGTAATGCCTCTGACTCAGAATTTGCTCTTGAACAAAATATTTCCCCTCCTTTGGGCAGAGCTCATATACACAGGTGAGTTACAGCAGGCTATCTGTTACTGTGTCTGAGCCCTCAGAATGCCTAGCTGTAAAAATATGTAAAAGGATTTCATTTTTAACTGATATTTGTGAAAAACTCAGAGAGCCAGACATGAGGAAACACTAACAACTGAATGTTAAAAAGACTTTGGTGCAGTTAATATTACACCAAGTAGTATTAGATGTGGTATCTCAACCAACTCACTTAAGCAATGATTCAGCTTCTTGGCTACGCATATGAACAACATAGATGCTTTTGTAATTTGTATTTCTCACCCTTAGGTACAGAATATGATTTCAGCTTCTAAACTTCAATATGTCATTAGATTATTCTTTTTAAATGTGTTATGGACAGCTTTAGAAAGGACATTCATGAGCAATGGCCCATTTTTTTCCTCAAAGAACAACATTTCTTAAAATGGTTCATGGTAGTAAGCATGTCAGAGACTGATAAAACCAGAAGATTATGGATGGAATTCTTTGTAGTAAATTCCTTTGACAAAGAAATAGTTTTCTTATTTATTAGCAATGGAAAAAAGTATCTTTGATCTTCAGGAAAAATAATAGTATTCTGCTGAAACACAATCCTATTCACAAGACTATATTGAAGCTTATATTCTTCTATAATTGGGAACACTAGGACAAAGAGATAGGGTTTAGGTAATGCCTTTCCTGATGAGCTTATTTTAATTACATGCAATTCTTAAAAGGTTTACTAGACTTTCTTAGAAATTATCTGAAGTTTCAGCCTATTTTCAGAGAGCCAGCATTACGACTTTTAAGAAGAAATGTTGGTTTCACATCCACAGAGATGGAATAACACCATCCCCCTTATGCAAACACTTGGAATCCAGGTGTGGTTCCAGGTGTACTTTTCTTGATGACAAAGTCCCTGCCTTTTTCCAGCCTTTATATAACAGGTCACTGTCCACTGTTGTATACTGATGCAACTGTATGCCTGAGATACAATCAAAGTATTTACTATAAACCACATCATGGAAAAGTCTGGCATTTATTACATTTTTTATGACTGACAGATAAGAATAAGTGCTTAAGGAGACAGATCTCCCTTATGCTGCCATTGCTACTGAATCTAGAATATTGTGAAACTGAGGCTTAATAGTCTAATTCCTGTATGTCCTGCCAAATTCTCAGGCTACATCATCAGGTAATTCACTTTGAGGTGACTTGTTCTATGGATGGCCTATGCCCCACCAAAAATACAGCAACTGTAATGGGCTGCATGTGATCTCTGCCAGGCTGTTCCAGTGTCTAGAAGCAGCAGGTTTTCTGCTCTCCTGACACACCATGCATTGCAAAACAGTGGCCACCACCAGCAACTTGTCTTATGCCCACTTATTCTCCAGCAAGGCTCTGGTCAAGAAAGGCATCTCTTACCAGTTTGTTGACTTCAAGTGCACTCTCCTTGTGTTCAGCATCCAGACAGGTTAAAGGGTGCTGTAGAGGCTGACCAGGGGCAGGGAAATCTGTCTTCTACAAAGAAACAAAAGGACAGAAACAGAGTTTATTCCTGGTGTTATTAGAACTAGTCTGGCTCCCCAGTGAGGAAGCAATGAAGAGACATAAAAAGAGTTCCCACCTGGAAGTGTGACTTAATGAAGGAGGAGAAAGGATAGCTGTTGATTGAGGGTGGGAGGGAAAGGTCATCTTTGACCTTGACTTCTGGAGGCAATGCCTCAGTTATCTGGTTGTCCTGTGCTTGACGCTGACCTGCAAGAAAAAGAAGTCTTATGTTGTAGCAGTTTGAATCCAACACACATTGCAACACATGGCTAACAGGCTTCCCACCTTGTCTGAGCACCTGTGCCAGCCCCTGGCTCCAGGGACGCCCAGTTCACCCCCAAGCAGGCACATCCTCACTTCCTTGACACCACAGGCTGAACTTCAGGAGAGAGCTTTTACAGCTTTGATCTTTCAGACTCTTATCCCTGGACAACACCCAGAGAGCAGTCAGCACCTGGAGTTTCAATTCTGTTATGCAGAGTTTACATGGCAGAAAACACTGAGCCTGTGCACAGATACTGCTGACAACAGTTTGGTAAACAAGTAGCTCAGAGGTTTTTGTGAGGAGGCAGTGGATGAAGGATTTACCATAGATAATATAGAAGGAAATTCTAAGTTAAGAGATTTCTCAATGCAACACAGTGTCTGTGTATTTCTCTACCCCAAAACCAATATATCCCCTGATGCTCTCCTCCTCCTCCCTGTTTACATCCCATCAGCTTTCATTTTCAGTAGTTTTAGTGTTGTTTGTCCCTGCAGCTCCTCTAGGTAATACTGCTCTCTAGACCAGCTGACAGTCCCTAGAGGGATATGCCATGAAGTAAGAGGAATTTGGGCACCCAGCACAGTCTGCTCCAGTTCACAAGACACTCCTGCCTGATTGTGTCTTTTACAGAGGGCCAAAGATACAGCTGTCATTTTGTTAGATGCTATACCAACATAAAGAGGCAAATCCTGCCTCAATCTATTTGAAACCTAAATACAAACATTGTACAAAGCCTCACAGAGGAAATAAAACTGCAAATAACAATGTCAAGATAGATCAACAACTTGGCAAGTTATTTCAGTTAGTGGCATTTTGGCAATTTGAAAACAGAACAAGAAACTTTCCATCCCAAACAAAATTATTTTCCTTTGTTACATTGTCACATCCTTAAGGTGTTACATTGTTTCCACCAACATCTATTTTGACAGTAGTAATTTCTTTTTAAGACATATTTTTTAATGAAAACAAAATTATTTGACAATGCCAAAATTGTAGTTTTGACTACTTCACCCTCAATTTCCTTAAAGAGTTTTCAGTAGAAAAATAAGATGGATTTAACTTCTCACACCCCAGATATCCAGCTCTGCAAGAGACCTGGGTTCACTACACAGTTTGCTGCCACATAGCTTTCACCAAGAAGTTTTGCCCCATCACTGTTATCAGTTCTATCAGCAAAGTTCAAAAGAAGAGCTGAAAAGGTAATAAAACACTGAATTTTAGTCTAGTGTTCTGCTCACTAGCACAAGTCACTTTTCCACCCTGTCATGCTGGGAAACAATATACGTGACACTATGATGCCTTTATGATATTTGCACTGCAATAATAATAAATCAAATACAACCCAGGTGACAGACAGCAGGTAGAGCAAGCACATACTGCTAGAAAATGGGAAAGTAAAACAGCATAGGAAAGGAAGGGAAAAGGGGAGGGTTTCTCACCTTCAGCTAACTGCAGGAGAGCAGCAAGCTCTGTCGGGATCTCCAGCAGTCCCACATCCTGTGGAGAGAGTGAGCAAGTCAGTCACTGGGATACCAGCACTGAAACCACATATAAACCCTGAGATGTTCTGTTGAGACTGGGAGAAACTGCCTTTGAAAAGCTGGACAGAACAAGGATTGAGCTCTACAGAGATGTATCACAGTCACACAGGTATATGGCATGGGTCAGCAAAGGAGGGAAAGGTGAGCAATTCTTAAAAAAAATAGCAACTGCCACAAGGGAAGTGGCAGGAAAGTTGACTTTCATTGACTCATCTCTCATCACTGACAAGTCAGGCGTATTGTGCAGAAGAGATTGCAGTGAAGGGCAGGTGCCATTTCCTCCTGCTCCTTTTTCTCCTGTTTTTGTTTTTCAGTATACTAGAGCACTACAACATAAAGACAGACTTAATTCTGATCTTTGATGCACATCACTATTTTGGAGGTTTCTAAGGAAGCACAGGTCTGTACCTGGGTAATTCAGGTGAGAATCTGGCTAATGAGCCTTGATTTGTTACTGTTTTGCCCCTTGCGTGATGCGTGCATTTGTGGAAGGTAGGAAGTAAATGGGCTGATGCAACACAGCATATCAGCCTCAGTGTCAGCATGTACTGTCAGCTCAGGGCATTTCAAACAGGACTGCTCAGATTAAGATACCATGAAATCAAGCCAGAGGCACAAAGCCTGAGCTTTTGGGTTTTGGACTTTTTAAGAACTACAAAGTCCTTACTCACCAGTGTACTATCCTGACATCTCTCTCCACATAAACTGTCAGCAGTACTTAAAGACAGACTCACAGCCCTTTTTATCAGTTAGATTTTGCTGATAATAAAATACTTGACTTTAAATCTAGCTTCTCAATAGTGGATTCAGGAAGTGAACTGTGAAATTCCACAGTCGTGAACCCACAGCTGAGGAAGCAGGTGAAATTGCAAGAGTCCCCAGTGCAAGGTACTACTGACAAATCTGTGCAACACTGTGGACAACATCAATTCAGATTTCCTTGCTATACACATCATAGCAAATATATGCCTGGTCTAAACATACAAATAATGACATTAGTTACCAATGTTATATATTGTATATATAACACTATATAGGTTAAAGACCTAGGTTAAAGGCCCTGTAGGCTGTGCAGTTAATTTGTTATGAAGCCTTTAATACCTACCTTCCTCTACAACATCTTCCATAAAAATACTTGTGCAGAACTTTCCTATTCAAAATCTTCACAACAGAACATGATTATCAAAAATAGCCTTCCTCCTAGCTCCAGTGAACAGAGCCAGTGCTCCAAACACCTACAATACTCTGCCTCAGGACCACTTTATCATGCCTGACTATGCCCAGAGACTGGGAAACACTGAGCAAGTGAGATAGTTATGCATTAGAAGGCTCTTTATACCAGGCTAAACTGCATTCTTGCTGCTAGGTTTCCAGCATATGTGTGGGCTCTGTACACTCCCCAGATGTTTTGCTGTTCCCCAGCAAACCTGGGATGAGGAGATGTGAGGGAGGGGGAACACCAAGTGCCTGGCTTGTTTTATCTCAGATTCTCCCAGACCGTTTGATAACTTACCATTCCTTGGTGTGGGCTCTTCTCTGTGTCACCACTGGCCAGGGACCTCCCTCGTTGTTTCCTTTCTTCTAACTGCTTCTGTTGAGAAATGACAGAGAAAGGAAGAGTGGGAAAAGACTTATGAGAGACTAATTCCAGCTGCTTCTGGGGACAGACTCCGTGGATAGACAGACGTTGGCATTCTGCTCTGGCAGATAAAGACAGAACAGCTGCAGAACCTCCTTGGGACTCAACACATTCCACCGAGAAGGGGATGCCCAGGCAAAGCCCTTAGTTTTGCTGAAACACCACCTGTCACACACAACAACCAAGAGCCTTCACCACCAGCCTTCCCACCACACCTGTCCTCCCTTGCCTGACATTTCATGTGCCTCAGGACAAACGCACACAGCAGCTGTCAGAAATGCTCACCTGCCTCCTCCAGCATCAAGGAACATGGTAACACAAACTGAACATGGATGGATGAACTTGTCCATGGAGAGGGAACCCTTTAGAGGGGTTGGGAGAAATACCAAAATCCAAACTCCCTTGCAGCTCTGTCCTTTCCCAACCATTCTATTGTGCCCCAGCCTCATCACTCACCTGACTCCTACTCTGAGATCGAAAAGGAGGGTTTGTCTCTCCCTCTTTCTCTCCTTGTCTATATTGCAGAATGGTGTGACGAGATGGGAGGTTATGAGGGTGGGGCTGAGAAAGACAGTAGTCATGCTCAAGTCCAAAGGGCAGAGCTGTGGGGCGGGGGGAAAGGAGGAACTTTGCAGCAGGTGAACTTTGAGACCTTTATTGTTTCTACTGCATGTAGAGACCTCAGAAAGCACTAGAGGAACAGAAACAGATTCCAAAGAGCTGTGCTGTTGTGGTTACCTGGCAGAAAGAAAAGCTGGACCCTGTCCAAGCAGAAAGGGTCAGGAAAAGGAACAGAAACACCCAGTGTTCTGGGCACAGCATGGCAGAAGGAACCTCAGCAGCATTCCAATAACACTGACCTTAACTCTTCACCCCATCCTTTGCTAGTTATGCTAGCAGCTGTACTGGGTCCCTCCCTCTATCCTGAAGCTGACAGCTATAGGAATGTTAATTGCTACCCTAAGGACAAATGGTCAGGTTTCCTGTTTTCAGTTTTCTTATTAATAGCTTTTGTAAAATACTTTTGACTCCTTTGATAGAACCTTTACACAATCTTCTGCCATGCTGCTCTGACCCCAAGTATGGGTCCAGCTGATTTCCAAAAGGCTAAAGACTTCAAAAGCCTGAGGTAGCTGCAAGGTGTCAGGGAATCATAGAACCACAGAATCACGGGTTGGAAGGGACCTCGAGAGATCATCGGGTCCACCCCCTGCCAAAGCAGCTCCCTAGGACATTTCACTCAGATAGGTGTCCAGACGGGTCTTGAGTATCTCCAGAGAAGGAGACTCCACCACCTCCCTGGGCAGCCTGTCCCAGGGCTCTGTCACCCTCACTGTTTAAAAGTTCTTCCCCATGTTGGCGTGGAACTTCCTACGCTCCAACTTGCAGCCATTGCCCCTTGTCCTGTCACCACAGACACTGAAAAGGGGCTGGCTGATTCCCCTGCATCCCATTCTTAAGATATTTATAAACATTAATTAGGTTCCCCCTTAGTCTTCTCTTCTCAAGACTGAACAGTCCCAGCTCACTCAGCCTTTCCTCATAGGGTAGATGCTCCAGGCCCTTCATCATCTTCCTAGCCCTCCTCTGAACTCTCTCCAGGAGATCCCTGTCTTTTTTATACCAGGGAGCCCAGAACTGGGCACAATACTCCAGGTGGGGCCTGACCAGGGCAGAGTAGAGGGGGAAAGATCACAGTGAACTGAAAAAATCTTATGTTTCAGTCACCATCTGAGAAAACATTGGAGATTGAACTGGACAACTTAAAAGAGCAACGTGAATGACTCATAGCTTAAGCAGAACAGCAACCCTGGAGGCTACAGAGGGAATAAGCTCACATCTTGTGTGGGGCAACCTAGAGAAGCTCACATACAGACATACAAACCATACCTTTGCCAATTCTGAACTTAGTAGAGAGAGAGAAGGCTCCAGTCTCTGTGGATCCTTTTTTTGACCAAATTTATATCAGCCAGAGAGTGAAGATCCTCACTGGATCATTTCCAAGAAACCACCTAAAGCCATCCCTTCCCTGTTACCAGCTCACTCTACCTAGGGCAGAACTAGCTCCTGAAGTACACCTGCTCCTGAGAAGAGTATTGTTACCTGGCGGTGCTTCTTCCTTTGAATCAAAGGTCTAGAGATTAAAATCATGGTATTAAATTGAACCAAAGTCTTCTTCAGCCTCCTGTAACGCTTCCTAGAGGGATGTGAAAAGATAATTGCTAATGAGGGAAACATCAATAAAATTTAAGTAGGGTATGGGTCAAGTAGAACATTATTAAAATCAGCTGGTCCAGATTTGGTGTTACTGTGTTAAACCTGGTCTTTAGATGTTTTACCTATAGTCTTTAGTTATTACATCAGCCTTAGCACAGGCAAGTTAATGTAACAGGAGCTGTACTTCCCCTGAAACTTCTGCTCAGTGTTGGGAAACAGGCTGGGAAGTCTCTTCCACAAAGGGCTGTACCTTGCTTGGTAACCTCGGAAGTGAGCCTGAATAATTGTGACTTTCTCCTGGAGGACACGGAGACGTCTGCGATGAAGAAGGCATCGGAAGTTCCTTTGCAGGGTAACAATGGCCCAACTCTGCCTCTGCTTCCATCTTCTCTCCAGAAGCTGCCTGGCCGCCTCCTTCAGAAAGACCTGGGCAAAAGGAACAGCTGGTGACCCACAAGCATCCAGCTTCTCTAAGAGTTGATCATTAATAAAAGTTGCTGCTTTATCTCTTTGTAGCACTTAGTTGGGGAGCGCAAGAGGTGCAGGTGACAGAGACAGATGTGTTTGTGGAGCACAGGGCATCAGGGAGCAATGAAGGTTTTCTCCTTCTCTGGAGATACTCAAGACCCATCTGGATGCCTATCTGTGTGATCTGTCCTAAGGAACCTGCTTTGGCAGGGAGGTTGGACCCAATCACTTGAGGTCTCTTCCAACCCCTACAATTCTGTGATTCTGTGCAGGTTACTAGCCAGGAAAAGTCCAGATCTCCACCGAGGAATGCTGGGTAGGCAAAAGAAGTGCTATTACAGCCTGGAGCCAGTGTTTTCTGCTTCTTTATCCAAAATGCTAAAAATCCCTCCTTCTCACTTGAGAGAAGAGGCAAAGCAAAAGGGAAATGAAGGAAGCAAAGGCATGCAATGTTCTTCCCCTCTTCAGGCAGAGCGCCAAGCTGCTCTCTGTGTATTGGCAGCCAGTGAATAGATGGCTGGGCCTGTGTAGATGGGATGGGATTCTCTGTAGGGCATTCTCTGTAGTCACCTTTGTTACTCCAATCTGATAGAGATCTGAGGGGTTCCCCACCACATTAGACAGCACTGCTGCACAGCCTTCTCTCTCCTCCAAGCAGTTGTTCCCTTGTCCTGCGAGGAGGCCATACCTGGAAGAGGGAATGTTGGTATGACAGAAGCCAGGGCTGTAACTGGAGTCCTCAGAGGAGAACAAATCACAATGTGCTGACAAGTTCATGCAGGCTTTGAGTAGCTGGAGAATTGCAAGACAGTACACTACTGTACCTGGCTAGGAAGTTCTGGAATGGAAGACGGACTGGGTATCCCTGTTTTCTAATGTGGATGGCCTCCAGTATCCCAGAATGCCGCAGCTGACAAGTGACATACTCCACATCAAAGATATTTGACAGCTGTGAATATAAGGCAGAAGAAAAAAATAAAACAAGAAATAAAGAAAAAAGAAAGGAGACAGAGTGCAGAGAGTTTAGTAAGGGTCTCCTTCTGTTATCCTGTTGTTGGGTTAGTACTTGCCATGGTCTATGGGCAATGGAACACAAACCCCAGCACGTCCTTTGGTGTCCAGCTGACATTGGCTTCTTATCCTCCAGCCTGTGGTCACCTCACACGACCACAGGGAAGGGTGAGAGACAGAGACAAGGGAAGGGAAGAAAAGTTTCAGGCTGTGAAATGAAGCAAAGAAGTCCAAACCCCAATGGCGAAAGGAGAGCGGCTGGAAACAACTGGACTTCAAGGAACTTAGGGACTCCTTAAGGAGCTCAGAGTGCCACCCTACCTTTTGGGGATTTGGGGTGATGCACCGAATGAAGAAGGTATGGCTCCTGCAAAACAGAAGGAAGAATCTTTGATCATCCTCCTCTCTGTGATGACCTGGGAAGGCTTCACACACTTCTGGGTGCAGCAATCAGCCCACAGCAGAGATACCACTGTAACAGTGTCTCTCACCTTCTCAGCTTGGCTGTGAGGTCCTGCAGAGACTGCTGGAATTTGGACACAAGTGTAGAGGCCTGAGGCTTGAGCCCTTTGCCTCTGGTCCCCAGCACTCTTTGCTGACTATAGGCAGCTTTTGCCTTTTGGAAAATGTGAGACACCACCTGCAAAAACGAAGAAATGACCAAAGCTCCCTTAAGTATATAGGAAGAACAGTCTCTTCTATCTAAATCTGGGGACCATTCTCCCTCACCCCTAGCAGTGCCAGGAACCCAGCTGCATCCCCAGAGAGTCTGTGCATTTTATATATAAAATGCATTAATTGCAGGCAAAGACAACTTGCTCGATTCCCAGGTGTCCTTCAGTAAAATAAAATTCCTCACAGTCCCTCCTAGTTCTCCTGACACCTAACCAAGTTCTTTCTGCTTCTTACATTAAAGTAATGAGTGGCTCATTAGGTGTCTGCAATAGAGTGTCATCCTGAACCACTACAGTACCTTGAGGCGGCTCTGAGAGAAGATCTCCAACACCTCTGGATGCAGCTGGTCACGGTTTTTATTAAGAAACTTGTGGACCTGCAGAGGTAAAGTCTGATTTCATGCATGGTTCAGACCACCAAGCAGACAGACAAACACCACTCTTACACACACCTTGACTAGAGACAGGCAGCTGGAGAGCTAAACCAAGGGTAAATCCCTAAAGAATGAAGCTTGTTGTTCCTACTGCTACCAGGAGTAGAGAAAACTGCTTTGACTTTTAGGAGGAATTGCTCCTTTCCCCCATCACGTTACCCAGCATGCTTTAACCCCTCACTTACTTTCAGCAGCAACAGCTTTCTAGGATTTCCAGGGCTCCAGAGACAATCAGTGCAGGCTGTTGTGCAGCTGAGCCCATAACCTACTTTGCTTCTGCCCAGAAGCAGCTTAGTTACCTCTCCTAATAATAATCTCCTCATTTCTGATAAACTAATGCTAGAGAGGGATGTACAGTTACAAAGAGAGGGCTTTGCTCCCAGCAGTCGGAGCTGGTCCATCAGAACATCCACAGGACACTTCCCAGTTGGCCTATTGCTGCCAGCTCACCTGATAAGTGACAGGGCCTGCATAGTGCTTCACCGTGAAGACTGGCAAAGGCAGCTTGGGCTTGGTGTACCAAGGGCTGTTCCCATGATGGTAATGACACTTCTGGAGGAAAGTGTGGTCTGTGGCCTGTAAAGTAGATGACAAACACATTTTCTGCTGCTGCAACATATTCAGTAGGCAAAAAAGCTGCTTTTAAACCAAAGGTAAAAATATCTAATTCTTGTGCAAACCTAGTGCTTGTTCAATCTTTACAACTGTCTTGCTCTAGCCATGCTGTGAAAGGGATCACATAAGAGAATAAGAACTTCTCACCTGAGTAAGTGAAGTCTGGTCATCCAAGATGCACAAAATGCCATGGGGTTTTGCAGCAATGAAATCTAGGCATGACTCACTGTACATCTTGGAAATAGGAATCCAAGCTAACTGCTCTTGGCTATATTCCTCCTGTTAAACACCAGCCAGTCAAATCCAGCCATGCAAACAAGAACAAATAGAGAGAGTTAACAGAGGGATTTGGTTTATTCATAGGGAAGCTAGTGTTTCACTGCTTTTAGAAACTTGCCCCAAAGTATCTGGTTTTGCCTTATGAAAATGCTTCAAAAGCCATTAATCATTTTCCTAATTTAAGAGAGGAAGGCTGCTAAGCAGAATGACAGTGAACTGTAAAAGGCAACAGGTCTGATAAATATACTATCATCTCCACATGGGTATGAGTGGAACATGAACTGCTACAATGATCTGTGGTACCTGATCATGACCAGCTCATTCACAAAATCTGTAAAAGGGAGCAAGGTACTAACAAGCTCCCCTGCCCTTAATTTACTACAGAATTAGTAAATGATATTAAACAGCCAGGTCTTTGGATTAGGATTCCATGAATACTGCTTAAGAGGGCCAGGTCCATTCAGCATCCTGCTTCCCCACTGAAGGGTACTCTCCAGCTGAGGCTGCCTCAACTCATTCCACATGTGCTGCTTTTCACCTGCTGGCATGAGTTCCATTTACCTCTTCCTGGGCAATGACAGTCTGGCTGAAAAAACGCTGGAGATGCTCATTGGCAAAGTTGATGCAGAGTTGCTCTAAGCTGTTCACACCTAGATCCTGCAAAGACAAAAAGGCATCACCACTTCTGACCCACAGCCCTCCCCAGAAGGCTGTGTCTTCTTGCAGATAATGCACAGCACCAGATGGTGCTGATCAGAGCTGCTGGTTCAGGCAGCTGGTTCTCATCAGCAAGTGTGAATGAACCTGAGAAATTCAAATCATATTATGTCTGGTTTGCAAGCTCTCAGTCTGATTTATTGACCAGGCTGAACAGCAAGAGGCAATACATGTTGTGAAGGAGCACAAGGACACGTACTCTTGGATGCTCATCCCCACCTGTATATGCTCCATTGTTTTCAGCACTTATCAGAACACACAGATTTTAATAGGAATCCTAAGTGTAAAACTCAGAGGCCTTGATGAGCATATGCCATTCTAAGCCCCTGCTTTGCTTACAGCAAGTCTAAGAAGTCCCCAGGAGCAAACAGAAGCAGAGACATGGGTATATACCTATCGTTCATGTCCCAGAACTACATATGCTACCCCAACCTCAGTTGCAGTAACACCTTGCAGGGCCTTTGCTTATGAAATTATCTGCTCTTGTCCTATCCCAGACCTGATCCAAAGCCTGGTGGTTCAGGGAGAATCTCTTCAGAAACTTAACTGGATTCTGGACCTGTCCCTACTTAGGCTGGGAATAACAGAAAAGCAGGATGTGCTGAAGCACATGAAAAGAAATAATTATAAGAGATAGTGTTAACGTATTTCCAGCTTTATCCAAATCTTCAGGAACAGATGGGACCAGTTAGATAAAAACTATATTTTAAATGGTTTTCTTATTTCTGTTAGTAAATAGCACCAGGAATAACGAAGATGAGATTTGTTAAGAGCTAGTTTATCAGTACAGCAAATGTTGATCAAAACAGGATGATGAGTGATCTGGCTCACCAAGCCATTGCTGAGCAGCGGAACAAATACTGCAGAGAGAAGACTGTGAGCTGTTTTTACAGGAATTTGTGTGTAAGTGAATATCCTAACAAACTTCTGGGGGAGTTGTCAAACCTTCTTTAGGTGAGAATTGAACCATGGAGTTAAAATCCCCATGTGTTCTTTTAACTTCACATATAACTTGGCTTCTAAACTCCAGTGCACTTGCTGAAAATACAGTTTTGATTTGTATTTAGTACAGCATATGAGGTAATTCAGTGGGCCAAGTTGGCTAAAAGTCCTGGGTTTGTTCTGATTTAAACCCAATGTCCTGGTTTCAGTCAGGATAGAGTTAACTTCATTTGTAACAGCTGATGGAATGCTGTGTTTGGGAGTTAAAATGAAAGCAGTGCTGAGAACACCCTGATGTTCTTAGTTGCAGTCAGACAGTCAAGGACTTTCTCAGCTTCTTCGTATTTCTCTATTCAGGAGAAAGGAGGGGCGAAGCCAGGACAGGTGACCCAGATGGGCCAAAGAGAGTATTCCATGGCAATGACGTCCTGCCCAGGATAATGGGGGGCTGAGGGGAGGAAGAAGAGGGGCGGTGGCGGGACGCGTGCTTCTTGGGGGGACGGTCGGGTTCCGGGACAGCTCTGGGTGGTACCTGAGTTGTGTGGGTCGGGGAGAAACTGCATTGGGGATCAAGAGTTTCATCTTCTTTTGCTCTAAAGTCCTGTTAGCATTGGGATATTTGATCTTTCTGTTCTCTTAGTAAACTCTCCTTATCCCAACCCATGGGCCTCTTAGTTTCTTGGGTTTGGAGTTCTTTGCCCCTTCCTTTTCCCTTCCCTTGTTTCCCCCTTTTTCCCTCTTCCCCTGCTCTTTTACTTTAAGGAGCAGGCAGCTGCGTGGATCTCGGCCCACAGCCGGGAGGAAACCATGACACCCAAGTAATTAACCTCTTTCTAAGAAAGACAGAACCACAGCTAGCTATGTGCACTAGCTATGCAGCATCATACTGGTCTGTTCATGCAAAGGTATCAACCATGCAAGGCTGACATGGTAGCAGCACCAGAATCCACTCTGCAGCTTGTTAACTGCCTATGATTTTGGAGACTCCACTTACACACCAGTAACATTTGCAATTCACCCAGTCCTACATGCCTTAGGATTCTACCTATGCCACACAGTCTTGGAAGACTGTGGACTCCTCCAGATAGCAATTCATAACAGAAGTCTATAGTAAAAGTGTTAAATCACACCCTGAAGGAGCACTTTGCTACCTCATCTGAAAAAAAATGTACCCTCTGAACATAGACATCTACATTACATAGTACAATTACTGTCTCCTTTCCAGAGAGACAGGACAACCCAAAATGAACCAAACCCACTTGTCAGATACCTTTCTATTTCTGATAGTGACTGGAGAGAACCAGCACATGCACTTGCAGCCCAGAAAAAATCAAAATAAGAAAAACAACCTCAAAACCATGTATGTCCACAATGCCCACAGCACAGTCGGATTCCCAGGGAGCCAACCACTCATTGATTTTTAGCAGCAGCCACTCAAAAAGCAGGTAATACAGAGTCTTGGCAATGGAGTCCCTGGGTAGGAAAGGGAAATAAAACCAGTTACAGCAAACACAGACCCCTTGGGTGCATCTCACCAACTCAAACAACAACAGAAGTCACCTGGCGTTGATGGCTCCTTCTACAGACAGAGGGGTGAAGATTCTATCATAAGATGTCACCTGGATACATAAAGAGCTGGAATTTACTGTTATTATCTCACAAATACACTTATTTTTTAAATCCACAAGGAAGTCAGGCAGTTATTAAAGGGATATTTTCTATTTGGCATGAGAATTTACCCAAGTTTCAAAGGGGACTTTAGAGAGTTGCCTTGAGGGGTTCAGCCCATCCCAATTACTCATCCAACACAGCAACCATTTTACTCCTTCTGTTACCTCCTAGATTTTGGAACATCTAGGTCATTCCTTGCTTCAGGGTGAATGAGAAATTGCCAAAAAGGTACTCACAGTGACACGGTGAGTGACAGCACTTTGCAGGAAATCTGCTGAGACACGCAACAAATTGGCCACAATCTGAATCTCAGTGTCACTGGCGATGGCTGCATGTTCATAGGATTCTTTCTAAATAATGAAGCACACAGATTGGGTTGTGGAAGGGACAGTAGGTTCCACTAACCTGACCAAAATACCAGCATCTAGGTTCATTTTGGCTCCTCAAAGAGACACCCAAACTCTAATGACCTTTGATTGCCTTCTGTCTTCTGTCCTCACCCAGGTCAGTCTAAGACTGAACAATCTTCAAAGGATTTCATCCCCAGTCAAAAATAACATCCCTGGTCCCACCACATTGGATAGCAGCAATGTTCAGCACAACCATCCCGTTCCCAGGCTGCCAAGGATTAGTGTACCTCATAGGAGGTAAAGCAGATATTTCCTAGTTGCAGAATGGCGGCCAGGACAGCCCAGGTAGAGGTCAGCTGCTCCTCGGAGAGGCTGATTTCCTCCAGAGCTTGCACCAAAACCAGAAAGTCTTGACTGTCCTCCTTCCCCAGGATGTCACAGGCTCTGCCCTGAGAGAATGGGGACAGATAATCGTGGTCATCCCCTTTCACCCCAGGCTAGAGCTGAGCTACCAGCAGGAATCTTCAGAGTAGTTCAATGGACTAGAGGAATCTGAATTAAAAAGACCAAGGGCACCACTAGTGGGAGCTCAGCACTCATGAGAGACCGGTCTTGCCTACACATGGTAAGTTTGTATTACAGTTCCAATAGAGACACCCCACCTACCCCTTGCCCACTGCTGGCGTGCGGCTTGGGAGAAGAAGGGATGCAAGAATTCACTCGCAAGTCAATCATGTTGTTACCACAAATGGTACCAGAACTGAATGTATAAAAGCAAATGGTTTTCTGTGCATCCAGAGGTCTGTCCTGGGTTATAGTCTCCCTCTCAATCTTGTGACAAACCTTTGTCAGGGATTCCTCACATAAGCACGGCAGCTGTAAAGAGTTTGCCCACCTGGGAAAGCTGAACCACACTGCTAAATGGGAAAGATATCCTGCTCTTGCTACAAACTCCTTGAGTACAGTAAACTTCCATACACAAAAGAAATGATGCTCCAAGTCTGGCAAACAATTTTTCAGCTTACATAGATTGCAATCAGCAGTACATTTCAGTGGTTTAAAATTTCGACCCATTGACTCAGTCAATGAAGGAAGTGTTTTGCCGAAGACAGAAGGAAGTATCCCCTGCTCTTTTCAGTCCCATAATAAACTGCAAATGTAAGCAAAGGCAACGAGGAAACGGTTTCTTGACCACAGGGTGGAGCCATGGGCCTACGCGATGACTCCTTTTCTAAAAGGCATTCTTTGGGAGCAGAAGGGGTCTGAAAGGTGAGAAAAAGATCAAATAAGAGAGAAAGATAGTCCTGAAGGTGTGAGAAGGAACAGAGCAGATGTTAGCATAGTCCAGTGAGGGACACATCAGGAGGGAAAAAGGATGCCTTGGGCATTTTACACTATCAGCTGCTGCAGAGCATCCTTGTGTCACTCACCTGGTTCAGGTAAAAGTAGGACTCTGCCTCTTGCAAGTACAACTCCTCTTTCTGCTCCATAGGCAGCCCAGCCAGTAGCTCATAAAATACATGGTAGTTCCTCTCACCACGGGCCTGACAAGGTACACATTTCATAGAGTTGACACATAACCAGTTCCAAAACCCTGCAGAATACATGCAGCCACGAACTGAACCCTCAAAGATCAGGACTCTGAAACTCTGAGATCAGCAAGATGAGTTTCCAGGATTTCTCGCTGACACCCTAAGAGCATCCCACCTGAGAGCAGCTGCTTTCACAGACTTCCAATATCTAACTTTTCCCACACCCTAGATATTAAGAAAAATTAGTTGAGGAAAGATTTAACTTCCAGTAATCCCTAATAAGTGGCTTAATTAAACCTACTTGAGACAGAGAGACCTATTTTAGCCAAATAAACAATCACCTCATGCTACACAGAGGGAACATATTTCTTGCTAACAGAAGAAATGGGACACAATTCTCATACTTATTCCATCCATTATTTAATAGAAAATTTAAGATTAAATATAAATAAGGAAGAGAAGAATCCCTCTAGGAGGGAGGGGCTCATCAGTTCTCACCTGAAACACCACACGAGACTTCTCCAGCAGGTATTGGGAGATGGATGTCCCCACCACAATGCCACTGAGCAGAAGACAGCAACAGATCCTGTCAGAAACTAATGACAGCTTTCTGTACATCCATTTGTCTGAGGGTTTAGCAGAGGGAGTTGTTGCTGAGAAACAAGGGAATGAGCTGACCAACTTGGTCTTTTAAAGCTTTCCAGCTATAAAATATACAGGCACAAGTTTGGGTTCTGAACAGCTTACAGAGTACAAAGGAGCTTGGACCTGAATGATCCTCACAGGATATGTCCTGAAAATAGTCCAGGGAACATGCCATGCCTCTTCCCTTCAGCCATATATGATTCCTGTTGCATTATCCCTCTCCCATCTGACCTGACCCACCCATTTCATATGTCAGGCTGATAGCCTATGGGGACAGGGAACACCTTTTTGTTTTGCAATTTAATTGCAACTTGCACAAATTGATCCTGGACCAAAACCAGGATGTCCAAGTACTACAGCAATAGTAGGCCATGCAGCCAGCAGCCTGGAGTTAGGCTGCATGCAAGGATCTACAGGCCTTTAAGCCTGTGGTGCGCCCCATGCAGATTAGGTGGGTGTGTCATGAAAGGCTGGATTAGTGGGCACAGAAATATATACAATTGCTTTGAGAAGAGTCAATATGGGTTCTATAAAAGGAGATCCTGTCTTGCAAACTTCCCAGAGTCATCTGAAGTGGATTACAAATTTGCAGATAAGAATGATCTGAGGGATACAGTCTACGTGTTTGGACAAAGCTGTGGGAGTTTTAGGGAAACCAAGCAGAAGAGGTAAGGTCCTGACATGGGTAGGAGTATATGGCTAATCCTCTTAACAGTTGGAGGCAACCACTAGAGTTCCACAAAGTGTCTGTCCTCTAACCTGTGAGCGTTAGTCAAGGTTTGATGAGTGACCTAAAAGAGGAACTGAACAGCAATGTGACAAAGCTTTCTGGTTGTGTGAAATTATTCAAGGCAGTGAGGGTGAAGACCAACTGTGAATAACAGCAGACAGACCTTACAATACTGGGTGAGCAAGAAACTGGCACAGGAAATTCACTGTAGATCAATGTGATGTGGTGTGTACAGGCTAAAAACATCCCAGTTTCACACATAGCCTGACAGACTCCGAGTTAACCATTGCTGCTTAGGACTGAGACCTTGGGGTTATGATAGACAGTTCCATGAAAATATCACTGGGCAACAGTCAAAATATAAAAAAAAAGAGAGAGAAAGAAGCCAGAAGTTAGAATGGGGGCAGGTTCAGAAAAAACAAGCGTTTTTCACAGAACTGGTTAGACCTGTAGAACGCTTGCCAAAGACTAATGTAGAGGCATGAAGTATATATGAATCCAAGAGGAAACTGGAAAACCACAAGAGTCTCAAAAAAACCCCAAACCCTGAGCTGCTGCAAATGGTTAAGAGCTAACAGAGTGTCAGAAAAAAAGTATTACATAAATTTGGCCTGTTCTTACTGTTACTTAATCTTACTGTTAAGATTGCTTGTGGCCAGTGTTGGCGACACAACACTGTATTATATGGCTTCTTGGTATAAACTAGCTCAGCCATTCTTGTGTTTTTAATTTATCACCTATTTGAGAGGTGAAGATGTATTCTTTAGTGGAGGAAATCTAAAAGCAAACTAGGGGTATAAAATCACCCTCTTCCTATCCTGATACTAACAAGAGTGTAGGGGAGGGAGGGCTATTGCATGAACTCTAAGCACTGCTAAACCTTTTCTCACCCAAGGACCCCTTGACAGCTGGAAAGAAGTGTATCCCAAGATGTTCCTTCAACTCACTGTCGCAGGTAGACACTCAGCAACTTTCCAAAACGGCTTGAGTTGTCATTAAGGATGGTTCTGGCATTCCCAAAACTCTCTAGGATGTGTAGGACATTGCAGGGCTTGAAGAAAAGAGGGAGAGAACACTTCAGCAATCACTGGTTTTTAAACCTCAAAAGGACTTAAGTTAGTTAGTTAGTTTGAAAATCCAAGAAAAATGAGACTTTGCTGAAATAATTCTTGCCTGACTAACAGTCTCTTAAGATTTATCTTTATGAGTTGCTGTATGAACTCTTCACCTTCACTACTATGATCTTTCACTTCTGCTCTGTGTTTGTTCAGATTCACCTCCCAGACTCAGCTATAAGGTCTCTAAGACAGGTATCATCTCTCTGCTCAAACAGATACACCACTCTCTACAGCATCAGGGATCCCAGATACTAAAATATGGAACAACAAATACATCAAATGGACTCCTTGTGGAAGATTCACCTTGTTCAACCACAAGCTATCCAAAGTCCAGCTCAGTTAAACAGAAATAATATAAACAGTATTACCTCTTCACCCTGTCTTTGGTTTCTACTTCTTGCATAACCATCCCTGCATAAAGCCAGTATCAGTGCTTCTTACCTGTCTGATCCTGTGGCTGTCTGATCTCTGGTACAGCATGGTCAGGTACTGCACAATTGCTTTGGCAGCTTCTGTTTTACCTGAGCCACTGTGTCCACTGGAGGAACAAGAGGTAAGGAAGCTGGCATCAAAACAGAATTACCTAATTCAGATGTATTAGGGGACCTGCTACAGTAAATCAGTGGAAGTATACTGATATACAACAAATTAAGATCTGTCATGTATTGTTTGAAACATTGAGACAACTTGCCAAAACAGGCCTTTCTCCTCCAGACTTGATGAGATGCTAAATTCAAATTGTCCTCATACAGAGTGAAATAAAAGTCTGTGTTATTCATGTTCTCTAGGGACAGCACACAACAGCCAGAACAATAAATTCATGGGCAGTGAAATAAAAAGTGAAAGTCCTACATAAAGAAATTAACAAGCATTTCAACAAGTACCTTTATTTCCTACCTGATGATGACACACTGCTCTTGCTCTGATGACTGGGACAACTTGTAGGCCATTTCTGCTATGGCAAAGATGTGTCTACATGTACAGAAAGAAAACCTCAGTTAACTATCCTTACACATACAGCACCAAAAGGTTACTCATCTATATTAGAGATTGGCCAGTATCTTGGTCTGAGAAATGTGAGGAACCAGGGAAATCAGAGCTTTGTTCTCTGCTGCCATCACACTAGCATCACTGTTACAAGCTATTGCAAAGTTCAAGTTCCTCCAGGACCTCTTCAGCCTAACCTCAGGAATGCTCTGTGCCATGGTGTTTAATATAAGGGACATCAGCAGTATTATGTGCACTAGAGGAACCTGACTACGTTGCTAGCGCTGGTGGGGCTGTACCAGTGTTAGCAGTGGGGAGAGCATACTGCCAGAACTCCTGTATGGGCACATATAACAGCCCCAGCAGGTATTGAATTCAGGACCTTAAAACAACACTCAAGAAAATTAACCTGAAGAGTCAAAGGTCCAAGCAGTTACCACTTTGCTAAGTGGATTGTTGACTTCCTGCTCTGTCAGACAACAGGAGAAAATAAAATGCTCTCTGGAGCAGAGATGGTGTAGAGTTTGGGGAGTTATTTGAGAAAGAGATACATACGGGGCATTTTTTGAGAGAGTCCCTTGATGGTACTGGGTAGCCACATCTTCAGAGTAGATACTGAGGTCCTTGAAAGGATTCACAGAAATCAAAATTTGCCCAATGTAAGTCTAGGACAAAAATAAGAACAGGGGAAAAAAGCTGGTGGCTTCTTAGAATTTTCTGAATGAGGAATGCAACTGAATCATATATTAATACAAAGATTAAAATTGCCTTTAAAGGAATACTGTCTATTCTGACTATACTGCCAGCTGATTCAGGGCATAGCACAACTTTTCAGTGATCATTTGCAAAGCTCTGCCATTAATATTTTGGGCAAGTGGGAACTCACTAGTCCATGGTGATGTTCACTGGTCAGTGTTTATTCTCCAAGCTTCACATAAAATTACAGGCACAAGGTTGAACACTTGAGCCAGTAAATTAAAAAGGAGAACAATTACCTGTCCAAAACTAGTTCTGTACTGCAACACTGTGAAATGTGTGCAGAAACTGAGGTTTCATCTCAAGATCTACAATTTGTACTCAGAACTGTTTTGCTAAGACAGCAAAGTTCTACTAGGAGTAGCTGAGGCTAAAACTGAACCCCAGTATACTCATGGATCAACAACAAATATCAAAATTAAAAAGAAACTCTGTGACTTTCAGATTTTGCCACAAATATTTCATGCTACCCATTTTCTGAGCAAAAGCAGTGTCAGTATCAATCTTATCACTGTTGTCAGTGATGAGCGAGCTCTTGAAGTATTTGGTGCTTGATGGAGTGATAGAAATTACTTTCTCCTACAACTCAGAAAAGATAAGCACTGAAGAAAAAAACCCCAACAAACCAGCAAGAAACAAAACCCAAACCACTACCCATACATAAATAAGATTGCGATGGAACCTCTTCTTCAGACACAGAAGAACTGAGCTCTCACAGACTTCCCTACAAACAGAGGAAAGAACTTGTAAGCCATCAGCTTCATTTGCATGAGTTAATATTAACCTTTCTGCCCTCCCAAGGATTTTGTGGGAGGCTGGCATCTGAAACTATTCACTGCCTTCACGTGATTCCAGCACGTCTAGGATTAAACACATCAGAGAACAGAGCAGCCAAAGCTGAGAACATCCAGCCTGTCCATCTCCATGTTATTATAGGTTCTTGCACACAGCCTTTGTAGTTATGGAAAGGGTAAAGGGTGAAGGACATGTGTGAGAAGCAGTGTTAGATGCTTATCTTTCCACAGCAGCAATGAATTGTGACTTAAAAGCTGTTAAAGATGGAGGGCTTGAGTTTGCCATAGCTGAAGGCAACAGGTGTCACTAAAGCCTGATGCCAGTGTCAGTAGGCAAACACCACAGAAATGTGCCTCTCACCTGGAAAGTCTTCCTGACTTACAACTCACTTCACATTAACAAGAATGTTACATCAAATTTCTAGTTCTGTCCCTCTGTAACACTACAAAAGTCACATCAGCCTCTAAACCTCATTTCCCTTACCCATGAAATATATGTGGTTTCTTTAGAACTCATTTCAGGACTGGAAACCATTTAACAGGGGAGGTAGTGTTCCCTGGATGCATCTGTAAGAAAGTCTACTAACTGGGATGAGAAGCTCTCTCTGGTGTGCGACTGCAAGGATTCAATGTGTACCCAGTGCAGCAGAGCCTGGGGACACCCAACAGTCAGGAGTTCCCTCTGCAGCTGTGTTCCTCCCCACACAAGTCAGCGTAGGTCCAGAAGTTAAATAGCACAATTCAATCTTTTACTGAGTGTTACTGTGAAGAATCGGTTACTCAGGTATGATATGCACCAAATGAAGTTTATTTTCTGACATGGTAGTTCTGGATCTATCACGTGCTTTCTGATGTTGAGCCAACAGTAGCTCTGAAGGATAACAAGTAAGACCCTGTGACCTGGAATTGGCTGCAGAATACCACTGACAACACATACTCCAATCTGCTTAGGTCTTCAATCTCCTCGACTTCTACACGGTGGTCTTCACACATGTACACCTGAAAAGTATAGATACATTACTGAAAATCAGGAGAAGTTCAGCTTCATTCCAGTACTGGAGACAGCACCTATACCTTGTTCTGCATGAATTCCATCTCTAACATATTGTCAGTGATGTCTTCTGCCTCCCACTGATCCTTGCAGACCTTCTTCATATGGCTGTTGGCCAGATGTGGGTCTTTGTAGACAGCCCATTTGCTCAGGTTCTCAATGGTTAGTCGGGGCAGCAACAACTCAGAGTTCAGCCATTCTGCAGGGTCACATTCCTGACCCTGCTGCTGAGACCAATGAACACAAGGGGTGACTGTGGATCCTGTATTATGGAGGCCACCTGAACCCTCTTTGATATCTGCCTCACTGGAATAATCTGATATACATATTGGATTATCTTCTTGATGTGGAAAGAAGCCCTGGTCACTGATTCTCTGCAGGTTTTGATCCATCAAAGGTCTGGGAAGGTTATATTTGAATCTGCAACCCTGTTGCACAGGCGTTACAGACTTTCTGTCTGATGATCTCAGTTTCTCTAGGGAATATCCACTCCTAGAGCCCCCGGATAAGGAGCTCCTTGTCTTAACCATGCTGTGAACTCTGGGGAATACTATGGCAAACTTGGCATCAGTAGCACTGTTCTTCTCCTCATTCAAGCTAAGTAAGTATGGAAAGGAACTGGTTCCATGAAGAGGGAAATCACCAGAAGGCAAATCAATCTGTCCCAGTTCCTCTGCCATTTCAGGATGACCTTTCCCCATCACTAATGGAGGAGAAGATTCATTGTCACTCAACTCAGCACTTCCCACCTCTCCAGCTGCACCAGAGAAGGCTTTACCAGATCGCCCAACCCACCCAGCAGTGCTTATAATCCGGATTGCCACTCTATTTCTGAATCCAAAAGGTTTGCTTCTCCTCTTCCTCTTCCCAAATTTCTTCAAGAGCCATCTTGAAAGGCCAATTGCACGTGCCACGCTCAGAAGACGAGCTTTCAGGCTTGCTTTCTTGGCAGGTTTTTGACCAAGCCAGCTGGTGACATTTCTAAAAGTAGAATGGGTACGCAAATACTTGGATCCTTTCCCATCATGCACATTTTCTTTTTCAGAAGCTGCCTCTACAATCACTTCCTCTGTTTTCTCTTTTTTTGCCTCTGAAGTCTGGCCTGAACTCAGTTTAACTTTTCCAGTAACTTTTCCAACTTTCTTCTTGCCAAGGACCTGCTTATCAGACAATTTTTTTTTACTAGTGGAGCAGCTTGAAATACTTGAAAGATTTAACCTTTTCTCTCCAAAACTCAGGGGTATGTTGGGTTCTTTCTGTGTGCTGAGGGTTTCTAGAGTCGTGGCTTTTGAACAGATGCTTTCAACATTTTTCAGGTCAGAGTTGGTTTCCAAAGCCATCTGAACAGAATTTGTTTTACAGCATGTTAATAGTTTGGTCTCAGCATTTTTATGTTTGTTTTTTAGATTGAGGATTTGGGATTGAGAAGAGCATCTCTTTCTAAGCATCATTGCTGCTAACTCCTGCTTGCTGCAGTCTGATAAACTGTCCCTCTCTGTATGGTCTACCACTGTACTTTGTTCTGATATTTCACACTTTCCAGATTTGTCTTTCAAACTCATCTGCTGCTTGGAGAGCAAAGGGCTATCTTCCAGTGTGTTGCTTTCATCATTCACCTCTCCTTCCTGATTAGTTCCTTGATGTACTTTGCTAAGGCTAACGTGGAGTTTTGCTTTCACAACACTAGGCAGTGATTGTTCTGTTACATTTTCTTTTCCTCTGTCTGTGCTCTCTTCAGGGCTGCTCTTGCCATCGCTGTCAGAATTACCATGTGCACCTTTTGATATATCTTGAACTTTGTCATTTTCCAATATATTTTCCTGTCCTCCTCTGTTATTGCCATTTTCTGTGTTCTCAAGATATTTAAGTTGGAATTCCGAAACACTTACATAATTTTCCTCACTGCTCTCAGCTAGAATAGATTTTGCTTGTCTTGGCATATCATTTTGCTTCTTCATTTTCTTCTCTGCCTCCAATTCTGCAAGGTTAGTGCCTTCATCCTCAGAGTCATCCCCTTCGTCTGTGGTCAACTGCTTCCCTTCAGTTTCATTAGATGCTTTATTGCTTTCATCAAGCAGTTCCTTGTAGCCTTTTCCTTCAGCCACAGGAGGAGTATCCAGCATGGCTTCTTTCTCACTGATGCCAGCTTCCTCTAAAGAACTGCTCTTGTCCTCACTGTTTGTAGTGCTGTCCACTACAGTCCCTTTTTTATAGGTCTGATGGTCTCCACTGCTGGAGTCAGAACAGAAGCTACCCAAGGTTTCCAGGATATTTTCTTCTGCACTTTCAGTGACAATAATCCTTGTGTGTTTTCCAACTTGCTTTTTCCCAGTTCTCTCACCTCTTCCCTCTGCCATACTGCCTTGGCACTGAGAACCTGACTTTTGCTCAGAAGCTTCCTTAAAGCCATGATTCTCATTGTGCTTTTCTCTATGCCTGGCATTACGTGCCTTCTGCGGTAAGTCACGTTTCTGAAAAGAGCATTCAACACTTTGCACTGCAACTGACTTCACAGACTCTGACTCCACGACTTTTTCACTAGCAGCTGGATGCTTTCCACCCTTCTTTTTAACACTGTGTTTCTTGCTGTTTGTGGTGGCCTTATCCTCCTTATCGCTGCTGTCCTCACTTTCTCTTCCTGATGCAATTTCTTGTCGCTTGGAGGCCTGTCCTTTTTCCTCCTCCAACTTGAACACTAATTGTTCTCCATGTTTTCTCCCCAAGCCAGGTTCTCTTCTACCATTTCTCCTGTAGGCTCTTCTCTCACGGAATAACTTTTTGTGGCTATTTTCTTTGCTTTCTTGAAGCCTCACCAGCCTCTGAGCCTCTTCAAGGGTGTCATCCTGTTCAGGAAATGATTCTTTGCCCTTCAGCTGGCCTTTACCCTTACCTTCCCCCTGTCTCTCACAGTGGATCTTTGAATCTCCTGGGGAGCTTGACTTTTCCTCACAATTCAACGCTTTGTCTTTTCCAACTTTTTTGTGTCGAGTCTTGGATCGGGGAGGAGGCATTTCTCCATTAATTAGGAGTGTATAAGGGCTTTTCTCAATTCACCTGAGAAAGGAAACATCATGCATTTTGCTGTGAAATAAGCTACAAAGAGAGCCTAAATCTTCCAAAGTGGTAATTTTACCAAATAAACGTTTGCAAAACTGTACCTGTGCAGCAGAGGAATGCCAAACTGACTGCCCTGTTCCAGGTTAATCTCTGATTTATTTTGTCATGCAGGACCCTTATGCTCTTCCTTTATTAGGACTCTTGCCAGACCCCAGTCACTACAGGCAAATGAACAAATGTCCTTGGTGTTCCACAGTTATCAAAGGTTTGGCCACACTGTAGTTTAAGAAAGAATGGTAATATTATTTCAGTTTTCCCTTCTCCAATAACCTTCTTTGTGATGAAGAAGAGAGGAATGCATCTAATTATTTACATCAAATGTATGAACAGTAAATAGTTAACTCAGTTAACTATGTAGCCAGAGTCACCTCTGGACCTCTATGAACAACACTGTCTTGCAGGTTGAAAATGCTGGGTAAATGCTATATTGCTTAGTACAAGTGAAGAGACCACAACTAACAGTTTAAAACAACCAAAACAAAACAAAAACCCAAGCTCACATTGTAGAAGCTGAATTGATACTGCAGGTCTAGAACCTGTACAAGCTGATCTAATATGTAAATAATAGAAAGGATGCAAAAATATAACCCACATCTTTTGTGGCTTTGTTTATTAATCTTCCCCCTTTTATTTGAATACTTGTCTCTTAACAAGCAAATAAGTACTTGTGACATTTAAATATATAAAGTAATTATAGTTAAATAGTATCTGATTTTCCAGGGGATAATCTTTTACATTTTCTTACATCAATGAACCGATCATACTTAAGATTTGACCTGTCATGAAAACAGTTGAGCCCAAATAGCAAAATTTATGAGGAAATCATCTCTCACAGCCAAGAATGTCTGTCCCTGAACAGCTCTTCTGCAATCTTATTGGAGAGAAGGCTACATAAATACAGGAATGGGAAATGGGAAAAAGAAAGAAGCATTAAAGTGGTAGGAGAAAATATAATAGAGTGAACAACAACAATAATCCAATTGCATAAACTGATCATCTCTGCAGGTAAAGACAGTTGAAACTAAGTAGGTTAATTTTGTAACATAAGTCTATACTTAAGAATTGCTTCTGAAAACGTAAAGTACTGACAGCACATTGTCTTTTCGCCTTTCCTTTCCCTTCCCTTCCTTTCCCTTCCCATCCCAGCTAGTGTATGTTAGTTGCCCACAGTAAAAAATATTTTTAATTCAGTACAACAGATTCTACATGAGGATTTATTTTGATATGTAACTGTACCACAAAAACATACTGCATAAATCCTGTATTTGTATGCCAAAAGCCCCCTCCTAATAGAGAGCCAGTGTCTGTGGAATTGTCTGACACTGTCTTTTCTTTTAGCATGATGGGGCTGGTTTTGAATGGTCCTGTGAACAGAGGGGTGTCTTCCAGGATCTGGCAAGAAGTCAGAGGTAAATATTACATCACTATGTAATGGCATCACCATACAGTTCCTCCTGAGTGCACTGTTATTAGCTGACAGTCCCTAGACCGTTATTCTAACCATTAATCATCATTGCTTATCTCTACCTTTCCTCTAATCATAGCCAGGAAATAAAGGATTCAAAAGTGCCCAAAGGATTAGTCTTGCCCTTTCAGCCTGTTGAAAAATATCACTTCTACCCTTTCCAGTTATAAAGATACTTTATTTTATGAGTCAACCTCTTGCTGCTTCAGACAGACCAAAATACCTCTTGGGCTCCAGACTCCACTCTTACCCGTTTGTCTGAATGAAGTGCTAATGGCAGAGCCTGGTTTTGATTCCCCAGTCACTAAACACTTCAAGGCAAAGATCCAAACCAGAAAACAGCAAGGACATAAGGGAAAAGGAAATGATGGACCAGAGAAAGGAAAACTTGGAGGTAAAGGGAACAGGAGAGGGAAAAAAAATCTTATAGCAACCCAACAGTCTGCAACACCTTTACAAAGGAGAAAAGGTTAAAAGCCTCCTGTTAGGGGCATTTGTAACTGCCTTAGATATTGTATTAGCTTGTAATTGGTGAGGAACAAACCAGGACACAGGGGAATCCCATTATATATTTTCTCCTCTCACCTTCATCTGTTAAACTCTTCTCTTGATCTGTTCCTTTTTTCTCTTTCTCTTTGTTTTTTTTCAGCCAACTCCATAGATTCTCTATAGGCAGAAGAGAAACTTCCACCCATCACAGCCGTACAACTCTTCTAAATAGGCAGCAGATGAGCTAGCAGGCAAGATTTTATTACTAACTCCTACCATCGTCACAACTCCACAAAGTGTTCACTTACTTATTTAAAGGCTGAAACACAGCCTCTGAAATCCTTAAGTCAGATATTGGACTATTATGGGATGCTGGAAATAGATTTACCTGTCTTAGAGTTCTGAACCCTGCATTTCAGTGATCATGGTTACAGTGCATAAGCTCTGACAGCCATACCCAACAGAAATGGGAACTGCAAAGATGCTCAAGGGGTGGTAAGGAATTCTCGAGAGATGGGGTCAGGCAAGGAAGATTAGCTACAAATGTTTTCTTCCCCATAATGAAAAGTTAACCCTTGCTGGTTATTGTACACACACTGTGAGCCCAAAAGAGTTCTGGTTGAGCTTTGTTGAAACTTGCTTCCATCCACAGGCCTCTCCTTACCCTAGGGTAGGGACATGGGGAAAGAGTACACAGCCAAGACTGCAATTCAGCATAAAGCTTTACATCTTTGCAGCTACTATGAAGCCTGACAAGGAATGAGGATTTTTAACAATCAGTACCTCAACAAGGCAGCCTACAGTGCTGGATGGAAATCCATCCACTCTCCAGATTACCTTGCTTGCAGATTAAAACTTGCCCAAGCATCCTTACAAGTTATTAAAGATAAAAACAGAAAGAAAGAAAGCCATTCAAAAATACATTCCAGTGCTCTGGAAACAAACTGGTAAAGAACAGCCCACTGAATCAAAGTTTGCCTCACCTCAAGCAACAGAAGGAGGACAGCAAAATCATGTTTCAGATTTACACAGTCCAGGAGGTCTGGTGCTCTAAAAAAAGCACATTAGGCATATGTAAAGCATTTGGATTTATTGAAGATGTTCTTTTGCATACTACCCATTTTGTACTCTTTTGCATGACAGGAAAAAAACAGTATCTCATTTTTCCCCAGTTGCAATGACACTGAGCAGAAAGCTGCTGTCCTAAAAGCACTGACATACAGTTTAAAATTCCTTAACAATCAGTCTCTTTAGTGTTCCATCTAAACTTGTGTTTTTGCTCTGGTCTAGAGTTGCCACTATTCAAAACATCTTGGACATGTACGTTGCATAATACAGAATTTATCTCTTAACACCAAATCCTCTTCTTTTATCCCTCTCTTTAAACAATACTTTCTAAAATACGTAGGTGGCTGGTCACCTTATTTCAGCCCCCCCCCCTTTCCCTTCTTATTACACCAATACTAGTGGCCTAGATCTCTAAATCCTGCAATAAGACTTTTGTTACTGAGATTAATGGTAGCTGAATTAGACCCTAAATCCCCAGTACAGAATAGTTGTTAATATTCTATCCTCCTGGGGGCTTAAAGTTGATACAGCTTGTCTACAATGCCAAATACAGTAGAAAAAAGAAAAAATTCAGTCTTCTATCATGCACTACTGCTAGATAGTAATGTATCTGAAAAGCTAAAGCCTTCTACAAAACTGCTGCAATACTTGGATTATGAGGAAAACCAGAGCCCAAATTTGTAGGGAGCTTGGACACAGAACTTCAGTTTGACCCACTGTAAAGATAGGATCCCAGGCCCTGAATCTAGGTTAGAACGTGAAAAATCTAGAGTTCACAATTCTTCTGAGACAGGGTTTAGAGCAGCTTGTTTTGTAACACCACTATTATTACTGGGAATGGCAAGATGAATCACTGCTTATATAAACAATTCCTTTGATTTCAGCCCTGCTTTGATTAACTGCCCTGGACCATCTGCTCTCTGGACACACTGGAGCAGGTGAAAGATCCTGCTCATCAGTTTTTCAACTCCCCTCACTGTACCAACTTCATCTAAACCACTACAGATAAAAGGACAATTCAATTTTGTTCTTCCTTTTTAGAAGCAACAGGAATACTTTATACCAGAGAACCTCAATGCTGTTAAGAAACACAGAATGAACCTACAGACAAAAGAAGAGCAGATAGCTCATGCTGTTATTTTAAGACCAGTGGAGAAGTGAGTCTTATCTTCCCTGAACACAGTGGTTTCTCCCAACTCAGACAGAGGAAAAAGTACAGTCATTAATCTTAAAGGGAAATGATTTGAACTAAATTCTTAACCGTTTCTATTTTCATTCACCTGAACAAATTGGTCAAGCTGCTTCTTTATCACTCTGCACAGTAATTTTTAAAACGTACCTACACCTGATTCCAGTGAGCTTCTCAGTTCCGCGTATCATAGGTCATATCCGTGCATATGGTAATATATTCACTCTCTTGTGCGTGGTTTCAATGCAGCCCAGAGTCTGTTCCAGTGTCCCTGCAAACCTGCTCAGCTGTGGAGTCTAACATCAACTCTGGGTGGGCTGTGCCCAAACAGCAGATGATTACAGGCATATGGAAGGAAAGTAGCATCAATAATTCATGCTTTCTCCTGGTACCTTTGAACTTTTCAACCAGCAATATCACCAGCTGGTTGGCAGAGTTTTGGATAAAAGAATAGGTGGGATTTCACCTGGGCCTGAATCAGGCTCAGACATGGTATGACTAGGTGTATCTCTAAAGAAAGACTGAAAAGGAGAGGTCAATTGCAATACCAAAACACGTCTGTTACAATCCAAGAGGCTACCAAACAAGGCACAGTGAATACTATCTAAATAAGAGCTTAGGATAGCAAAAAGGATTAAATCATAGGCCTCTTTCTTTTGAATCCCTGGAGTTTTATTTCAGGGAGCCAAGCATGGACAGCTCAGCCTCTGCCCTCTTCTCCTTGCCAATATCAAGCTCTCCGCTGACAGCAGGAAAGTAGTTTCCAGATCAGCACTGAAAAGACAGAAAAACTGGCACTATTTTTACCCCATTATGCTTAAATCTCACTCCAAATCAAGCAGAATGACTAAATCTCCTTTCAACTTGAATTTCCAAATAAAGCCATGCTCCCCTTTAAACAAAGCTTTTGCAGACAGGTCATGGCTACTTGCAGCGGGTGTTTATGTCCATGCGATATCGCTGTCTAATTCAGTGAGAGTTTTCCTCTTCCTAGGTTCTTCTCAAGACAGTAGGTAACAGGACAAGCAGAAATGCAAACAGTCTAGTCTGTATACGCAATGTCCCTCTGCACGCACCAGACTGTGAAGGGACAGCATGGTTAGCACAGGATTTAACTACACTGAGGATGACCCTGGTTCTTTAAGGCAAAGTCTCCTTCTACACCCTCCCAAAAAGGCTTTTCAGAGGAGTTGGAGATTAAACAAGATAAACTCAGGTGTGGCCAGCAAGCAGAACAAGTGACACTAACACAAAATGTGATGAGTGCTGTTAAGATAGTAAATGCTTAGCAGCATTTATTTGGGTGGGACCTGTTTTCCTATCACCTTCAAAGAAGCCCCTGGCTGGTATGTACTGTACTTTGAGGGCTCCTCCACTAAGAAGATAAAAACTGTGTGCTGAGCATGACAACTTAAGAAACACACTTTACCAAAGCTTTCTGCCCTGGTTCTGGCCAGGCGAGGGTTAACCTCCCCAGTCAGTCAACACAGGTGAGCCAAGTCAGCCCAGGTGAGCTGAGTTAGCAGGGGCTGTTTTCCACACCACCTGACACCACTTCCCCATAAAAGCAGCTGGTTGGGGAAGGGTAGAGCTGTTTTGCCTCTAGGACAGTTGGAGTGCAGCCAGGACGTTGGGTTGGTCAGTCCTTACTGTTGGGCAGCCCTCTGTAATTGTTGGGTCAGTAAGGTACTCTGTGTTAGCACTGGGTGTAAGTGTAACTACTCATTATTGTTCTGTATTCACTTTGATATTTGGCAGTACTCTGTCCTTATCCCAACCCACGGAGGCTCTGCCTGTTTCTCCTCTGGGAGTGAGTGGCTTAATGGGCATTTGGCCTCTATCCAGGGCCAAACCACTACACTTTCTGAACTGTATAGTCCTCTTCTCTCACCTCATGAGAACAAGACTGTAGAGCAAAACATTATTTCACTATTTCATCATGTTCTTTTAATCATTATTTTAAAATAACAATCCTTCTCTGCATAGAAGAGAGATCCCTTTTGTAAAGTCCAGAATGACTGAGGTCATTGAAATCATTAAATCCTTATCCAGTCTTTAAAAAAGCCTCAGGGCTCTTAGCTTTAAACTTCTAAATGTGTACGTGGTGGGAACAGCAACATCTCTGAAAAATCCATCTCCTCACAGTTCCTAAGGAGGAAGTGGTTCTAACAAACCTTATGTTCTTATCAGCTGGAGCCTCTTCAAGGCTCTGCATGACCAAAGTAGAACTGGAGCCCTCCATTTCTTTGATATCTTTGTCAGAAGTCTCTCTCAGATGGTATGGTTGGAGTCTGAGGACAGCCAAGATGAAGGTACTCATCATGTTCACTATCTTATCAGACTACTGTCTCCTTTGAGCTACACAAATATGAGAAAGGCTGAATTGATGCTGTGCAAATATTCCCTCTCTATTGCAGTTTCAAGCCTGTCTGCCTCAGTACCCCTAACCTGAACTCTGCACAGACTAAACATTACATTTGGTGGCTTTTTGAAGTGCTCCTAGCACAATGCTGGCAGCTCATTCATGCCTTTTTAAGGGAAGGGGAGATCTCCAGATTTCAGCTCCAGGTCCCTGAGCAGACTGGACAGTCTGGCCCAAGACTTGGGTTCAATGCCCACCTCAACCGCAGATCTACCATATATTTGTGCCTGAGTCATTGCTTCAATAACAAGATAGATTCACCTGAGACAAGAGCATGAATACCGATGCAAATTGCACTTCACCCTCAGCATCTGATATGTCCTGTGAAAACTTTCGTCATCTTTTGAACTAAACTCTTGATTTTACTTTCCCAGTTTCCCTGCCCTTCTCTCCTCTGCCCATTTCTGTTTAGATACAAAGAGCTGAGAAGGCAATGCTGGCTATAGGTAAGAAGCTGGGAAGTATATTGTTTTTGTGAGTTATGTGCTACCCAGGGTTACCAGTACCAAGGGGAATTTCCAGCTGGCCGGCTCCTCTGACTTAAAAGCCCTTTTGCATTGAAGAAGCTGCTTTGACAGGTAAATCCAGCAGCAGACGAAAGCAACTGGAAGCTTTGAAGAGGCTACAGTCCTTGAGAACATAGAAGGCTTCCCAGTTTCCTAAAGATCCCTTTATTTACACAAAATATCCAGTCTTTCCAGCTAGCACTCTGCCACTATTGTTCTCAAATGTTATTAGAGTGATAATACATAAGACCCACTTTTTCACTCCAAGTTCTTCTTAATTCAGTTATATAAAATAAAAGCAATGTCATTGCAGGTAGCAGAGCTAAGGAGGTAACTCAGTTTAAAGAAATAGTTAAATCACATGAATAAAAGAGTAAAAATTGGTCACCATTGATCAAAGAAATTACACTGTATACATTCACAGCAATCTTCCTGGTAGTAGTTTGGGTAAGGTGGCTAATCAGTGCCGTTCCTAACTATTTTTATGATGAAATTTGATGAAAGTACCAATAGGGTGTCCTCTTGGTTTCTGTCTATAGCAAGTAGAACTGAAATCCAGTCAGGACCCTGCAGCCTATAAGGCTGATTAAAAATATTTTCCTCTTTTTTTGTGTAAAGTTGTTTTTGCCCCTAGGTTTCATTGCATTAATATAAAATGTGAATACTATATCTACTCTGACCTTTCCCTATCAGATTGATATATATCATATCAATATAAACATTTTACCTTAAGCCTGTACCCCAGTCTACTGAGAGACAACTTTTTGACCTCTCACTGTTTCAAACTGGTAAGGCCTCTGCTCCTTTCTTCCACCTAATTTAAGATGAGCTAGAAGGTCTGCAAGGTCCTCTTCCCCAGCAATAACCTAAGCAAGCCAAATAAAATATTCATGACTGCAAGAAGAAACCAAAACAATTAAGTTACATACGTTTGAAAACAGCCTCCTTGAATATTTCAGGAGCACTTTGTTGCCCAATTGTCTGCCATTCAATGAGGCTGGATGATCCTGTTACACTGGAAGCCAGTGTCCCATGGCCTCTACCCAGAGGTCAGCCAAAACAGCAGACCAACACACCGAACAGATGGTATTACACCCTACTGGAGGGATGGACTTTCTCTGGGTCTGAGCAGAAAGACCCTGCTCTGTGCTAAGACAAAGCTCAGGCTTCCTCCTTTTAACCCCTAAACTACCTCTGTATTTAGTGTCTAAACAGGGCAAACTGAAGATGCAAGGCCAGGCAATCACGTACTTGGATCTTCCTGATTTCATAACCAGAACAGGGACTCCACCAGTTATTCACTGCTAGTAATGAGAAGAGCAAGAACTGGTGATGGCTACAAAGATGAGGGGACTGGAGCATCTCTCTTGGGAGGAAAGGCTGAGAGACCTGGGTCTGTTTAACCTGGAGAAGACTGAGAGGGGATCTGGTTGATATTTACAAATATCTAAATGGTGCATGTCAAGAGGAAGGGGCCAGATTCTTCTCAATGGTGCCCAGTGACAGGTCAGTGGGCACAAACTGGACCACAGGAAGTTCCAACTCAATACAAGGAAAACTTTGCTCTGCAGGTGGCAGAGAACTGGGACAGGCTGTCCAAAGAGGTTGTGGAATGTCCTCCTCTGGAGAGATTCAAAACCCTCCTGGAGGCAAATCTGTGCAACAACCTTTAGGCGATCCTACTTTGGCAGGGGGGTCAGACTGCATGAACTCCAGAGGTCCCTTACAATCCCTGCTGTTGTGTGTATTTGTGATCTCTGGCCTGATTAGAAACCAGCAAACAGGACCCTAAGTCATTCTACTGCATCTTCACTGCTGTTACGTGTTGTACTAGGTAGAGTATAACTAAAGAGAATGTGATCTTTCTGCTTCTATCATGCTTTCTTTTTACTGGGTGCACTGAGGTGCCTGGGTGGCCTCAAATAAGGAGCAGTCCTGGCTCCCTTCCCCCTTTTCTGCACAGCTGGGAATGCCGAGTTTGCTATGGAACTCATTTGAGCCAATGAAATCCCCTGGATTTGAACTGGTTTTCAAACAAATTATACATGAACACAAGAGACTTTCCAGTGGTGCCTACCGCTTTAGTGTGTGGCTGCCCAGATGGGCTGTTCTCCTATGGAAAGTTACTTCTCCATAGAAGGTGTCATAGCCCCAAAAATATAAATCATAGGATCAAAGTGGAAATTTAGATTGTCCAGACTGAAATCACTACACCCAGGTATCTGAAAGGCCCCAGCAGATACTAATAAGCTTGTGGAGCTAAAGGTAGAAGGAATCATGCAGCTAGTGGTAAGGTTTCATATTACAGCTAAAATGACTTTATGACTGCTATCTGAATGGGTCCTCTCCTTCCTTCCAGTGCCTTCTATATTCTTCAACTGATTCCTCACAGCAGTTCTGGTGTTCAACTTGGAGCAATTTGACCTTACAGGTTAGCTGAGCTAATGATGAGCTTCCTTTTAAATGAGTAGGCCCACTTACCTGCAATTGCTCTTGCTAGTTATTCCCTTACTCTAGATTGTAAGGCATCGGTGCAGTTGACTGATCAAGAAAATTTTAACATAGTTAAAAATAAAATTGAAAAGCATAAATATGTACTAGGAAAAGAAAGGAAACAGGAACAAGTGAGCAGAACAACTCTTAGCAGCAACACCACAGATGTGAAACTCTTTTAGGACTTTTAAAGTTTGTGAAGGAAAGAGGAAAGGAGCAGAGGGAGGTTAAAGTACCAAGAAAAAGGTTTGGTTTTGAACCTTTGACAGATGCTCTGTCAAAAGCATATTATAGTGGAACAACAGAAACTTTAGTGTGATATTTGGCTACTCATTCTTTTTGTGCCTTGTTGTATTGTCTTTACAGTTTTGCAAGCACAGGCACTCTTACTATGCTTAGCTACTAAAGATCTGGGGCAAACTTGAAGAGGTTTGCCTAGCCAGGCATTAGAAGACATACTGAAAGACTCTTCAAGGGGGTTACCTCCAAAACTTGTCATTTATTTTGTAGGATGATGAACATTTTCTCCCATTTAATATTAACAAGCCTGTCAGTACCTTGTGCTCTATTCCGCTGCAGCTATTTAATTTCCTGTAGATAGATCCCGATGCATTCTATGAGAGGTCTCATCTCTCCCTCTGCACAGGATGTATCTTCACATGTAATAAATGCCTCTCAATAGACACCCCTTTTACAAGGAAATGGTTTATAGAATTTGAGTCCCTTACATGCTGTATTCATTCTAATGGGAAGTTGCCTTTCTGTGTATAAGCACTTCTAAGACGAGCACATCAGTGAGCAACTTAATGTGCTGAACCAAGTCTGTTCAACCTTACGAAACAAGAAAAGATCACAGCTACTATCTGTTGCTTCTCATCAAAGAACAACTACCAGTGTTAATGGCACCTGTCTCCCATGTTATTAAATTAACTAAGGAGGCACACGAAGCTCTGGTACATTCATTAATGACTGTGTGCAAGCTACTGAGAAATCAGCATTTTTCTTGTGCACTAAAAAAAATTGCTAGATGAAGACCCTACCTTCAAACAGGGTTTTCTAAACGTTGAACAAGCCAACCTCTAAGTAATAACTGAAAGGGCACAGAGAACAGTAGGGAAGAATCTGCTTACACATCATTAAACAGAGTTGAAACAGAGGAGTGATTTCCATCCAACCTAAGGTTAGAGTGTTTGAAAGTGCAATGCACTTCAGAGAGATGACATGATGTTATTTCACTTTGAAATTCTTATATTCCACTTGCCATACCCAAAACAAGCTGTTAAAGGATGGACCCTGAGTCCTGCATGACAGAACTCCTAAAGCCCAGACTCTCAGACTGCTCTTAATAAACGTTTCTTTCTGTGCTTCTCAAGCCTTTAGGACTGAGACATTGCCACCTGCTGTAGAGTCTCCAGCAAGTCAACTAAGCATAAAATTAAATCAGTCTTGTTTTAAAGGTTAATTCCATAGTATGTGACTACTATTTGGTGCCTAACTTTTATTATTTCCAAAAACTGTGCCTCACGGGCCTAACTTGAGCAGAAATTCCTTGAGATGGATTTTTTAAAAATCTTTATTACTGTTTAGGTTCTAAAATGTCTTCCTATAATGAAAATACAGGCAAATATCACCAAGTCTGAACTGCGAGCAAACTGTCACAGCAGTGACATCATCAAACGGATTGAGGGCTATTATACCTCCTGTGGTCACAAGCCTGCATTTCATCTGTTCTTGTCTGTCAGAATAAAGGCAGGAGGATGTACTTGTCTGTACAACCACCACACCTCTTCCAAATTCCACTTCTGGAGCTAACAGGACAGACACTCTTCCAAATCAAATAATCTTCAGACTTCAGAGTTTGGAATAAAGCTCCCTGAGCAATAGTTTAAGCCACTTTCAACTCAATATACCACCTAAGCTAGCACATTCTCCTTAAATAACACAGCCTTTACTTGAACCTGCCATTTTCTCTGCTTCCTCAGAATCACCTTCATCAGGATTTCAGCTGTAACATCTGACTTTGAGGTGGGATTCAGTAGCTCAGAGATGTCCATATGTAGCAGATTTATGTGGGTGTTTTAGGAGCTCAGCCTGTTTTTCTAGGGCTCAATACAGCTATCTGATAAAGCTACATTCCCTTCAAGGAAGGAGATTCTGAGCAGAATCCAAACTTCATTCACGAAGTCCCTGCCCTAAACAAAAGCAGAGAACAGAAGAATGACTTTAAGCAAACGAACTACATTCAGAGTCTCTTTAGGAATAAACATATAATATACTGACTCATTTGCTGCAGGAAGAAACGATCTGTATCTTTGGAAGGGAAGAGTCAGTAACAGGCTGCGCTCTGCCCATGGATTTACAGGTCCTTCCTACCTAGGTGACTCTCCCTGACTGCTGTCAGCATGTGTTTAGGACCATCCATCTTAAAGAGAGCCTCCTTGCCAAAAAACATTCTAAAATAACTTCGCTCTAGACACAAAAGCTATGCCATGAAGAGCTAGAGAGCAGCAGTCTCTTTGCATTTAGCTGGAGAAGAGGTGTGCAGTGGCACCAGCCACACAAAGTACCTTTTTAGCTTCCTTCCTCTTCACTGAAACAGGCTAAAAGTACAAGGAGCCTTCCAGCTTTCCTGTCTTTGTTGCCTTCCCAACAACTCTCCTCCTGCCATCCCTGCATTTCAGTCAACATTTATAAAAAGCACATCTTCAAAAGATTCAAGAGGAAAACAAGGAGCTTGTTTACACAACAGTTTCATTGTAAGAAAAGCAGCATCTCTCAAGTCCTCCTGCACCAGAGCAGTCTCCTTTTCTGCTCAGAGCTGGTGGTGGAAGAGACCACTCCCATTTCCCACCTTTGCTCTTTGTAGCTTTCACAATCAAAAGCAGCAAAAGGCAGCAAAAGCAGAGGCTAGGAGCAGCATTGCTGACCCCTGATGAGCAGGAATGGACACCAGGGCCCAGCTTGAGGACAAAGTACCAAGCATGTGAAATATTTTATGTGTTTACACCTTAGAAGGCATCTGGGCCTCAGCCAGGGCACTTCAGGGACAAAGATGCTTACTTCTGGGACAGTCTTGGACTCCTGCAGCCCTTGTCTCCACCATTATCTCAAGAGACATACTTTTCACTGATATACCTGTGGAGGCAGCAGTGCCAGAGCTGACACAGAGCCGCCTGACAGGAGCGGCCATGGCAGGCAGCACGCTGGGCGTTCCCTGGAGGCAGCAGGCGAAAGGGCGGGAAGAGGTTCCGCGCAAAGAGGGCAGCAGGGAGCAGGACGGGACGCATTCAAGCTGAAGCTTTTTTTTCTTTTTTTTATTAAGCACTGCCAGACCTCTTTACCTCATGACTGTCACGGTTTGGAGGAGAAGCAAGAGAGGGCTGAGAGCCTGCAACAGCTGTAGGGACAGGTTCAGGCCTTCCACTCTGGAGCCACAACTATACAGAGGCGCTAGTGAGAGGAAGCACAAAAAAACCCCGAAGACTCAAGTGCACCCGGCCGAGAAGGGAAGAAACACACCCCTCTCCTGACACTCATGGTGGCCTCAGCCCCCTTTCCCTACACCTTAGCCTATGCAGTCTTGTAGCTACAGGCAGCCAGTCAAAGATGACCAGTTGCACTAAGAGCATTTACTTCTGTTGTTTACTCACCACGCTATAAAGAAAACTAACTAAAAAATAAACTAGCTAAGTCGAGCAAGCAAACCCCTCTCCCTGTAACCATTTATGATCATCATAGGAGAGCTTAAAATGGCCATTAGTTGCCACCTCAGACTACACATCTCCACAGGCACTGGATGAAGAAAAGGCCCTTCCTCAACCAGAAACCACTACTGAGACATGTTTCACAAAGGACGCAGCATGAGAGGGACCGTTTCTACCGAAGCAACAGTTGAAATAAATTAAATCAATGTAAGTTTTTTTCTGGTCCTCTTTTAAATTGTGCCTAATCTGGAAAGCTTGTCAAACACTCCATTATGTCAGAGGAAGAAACTGATGTAGAAATAATCTAAGCACTTGGGATTTATGGTTATTAGTGAAGGCATTTGGATTTCTGTAACCAAGGTCTGTGGTGGCTATTCAAGGAATCTCTCTTCTCCACCTGACTTACCTCAGTGAATAAGCTACAGTTCCAACACAGCCTTGGCCTTTACTGGAGAGAGATTACTAAATCAAGTAACATGGTTAGCAAGGACTGTCAGGCTTTAGAAGAAAACTGCCCCTTTGGTCTTTGTCATTCATCAGCCATGCCAGTTCAACACCAGATCCCATGTCTTTTATTAAAGACATCCCAATTCATGAGGCCACTCAGGCAGTGATGTGCTTTGCAGGCTGAATTACAGTCCAGGCATGCATTTATTCTAGCTGCAATAGATACAAACCATATTCTAAGAAACAGACCAATTAAGCTGTTAAAAAAAATCCATTCTCACTAACCAGACATGCCCCAGGCCTTATGACTAAGATGAAAAGTACTTTTCCTTCCAACATAATGTTTTTATAATAGAATTGTTGGACGAATTCAGCAAATACTCAGTTGCTAAACATCTGAGGAAAGCTTGCATTACTATTAAAAAGAAAAAGCCTCAGGCCAAGCTTTTGTAGGACTAGAGAATTTTGGCATCAAATATGCAACCCTAAAAGAGCTCACATTACAAGCAAGCATTTAACCTAAAATTCAGGCCACTATAACACAACCTCTCACATTAGGTACTTCATACATGTAGTCAGATGTGGAGAAATTGGACTGATTTTTACTTGTGATCCAAGACTTACCTCTCTGCAGAAAAATGGGTCTGCAAAGAGAGATGTGATACCAGCATAGCTATAAGAAAGGGTTTTTTTCAAGCAGCTAGTTCTCCCAGCAGCTCAGCTCCTGCCATGAAGGGGCACTGCACAGTGCCAGACCCCAATGAGACTGCATAAAGCAGAAGGGGAGAGCGCTGCCAAAGTCTGCCTGGCAATAATGTTAACAAGGGCCAATGAGCCGTCAGAGTGTTTCCAAGCATTAAGCATTAGCTCTTGGAGACGGCAAGTTCCTATTAGATCCCAGACAAGGGGAGTTCAAGTGAAAAGTAGAGGTAGGCACAAACCTCAAGGAGTTTGGCAGCAGCTGAATCCTCTGATCAGAAAAAGGCTATTATTATTACTGTCAGCTGATGGGCAGACCAAGGGTAAGGGCAAGGCTCAGAAAGCAAGTCCTGAAAGGGAGAGATGCAGAAGGGTTTTTTTCCCATTACATTCAAAAGCCACTTACATTCATCGAAGACTTCATCCTTCATGAACACCTCATCCCATCACTGATATACTTGCTAATGGTTTTCTGACAGCGCCAAAAAAAATACACCCTAGTTCTGAACATCAGGAGCCTTCCATCCACTTCTGCTCAGCTTAGAATATAATTGAAAGCACAGCATATGAGTTACACTCTTCCTCTGCTTTCCCCCCTTTGCTATTTCTCCTGTATTTCTGGCATAGCAGCTCTAAAAGGATTCTTAATGCCTCTGATCACAACAATAAGTCAAGCAGCTTACTCCAGGGAATCCTTCAGCTGCAGATTTCAAAGCACTGCTAGGAAAAAAATCTGCCATGTATCAGCACACATCCTAAACTATCTGATCCCATTAATAGCCTGGCTGTGCTTCCAGCAAAATAAGAAGCAGCCTAGATAAAGAGTTTGAAGTTTTTTTAGATCTAAATTAAGGTGTGTGAATTATGGTAGCATTTTTTTGGACTTGTCTAACTCTTTCAGTGGACCTATTAGATTTTTCAAGTTATGGGGTGAAAAACGGGGAAAAGTTAAGTTGTTTCTGCCCTTTCAAAGCAGGGCTGCTATGTTACTTATCCCAGCCTGACAGCAAATGAAATACTCAGAAAAGGCATTAGAATCAGTCTGTCTGCAAGGAGCAGGGAAGAAGCAGCTGGTGCACCAAGCTGATGCACATACACAGGATCACACCAGCTCACAAGCTGCTGATTAAACCATAACTTCCTGCAAATTTGCTGCACAAGTGCCTAACACAAGAGGTAGAAAAAAGCAGGCCACCTTTCTGTTAGCTTCAACCCCGCAGCAATAGAAACAAGGAAATAATGAAGCTAGTAGAAACAAGGAAGTGGAAACTAGTTTGTCAGACCATGTGAGTAGGAGAGAAGGCTACGGTCTCATTAACAATAAATTAGGTCTCAAAGGAGATACTAATACTTCTAGGAGGAAGAGTGCCTGAAACTCTGCAACCATATTCTTCTGCAGAATAAAAACAGGAAGAAGAAAAAAAAAAAGGATCTCTCTGCCTCGCTGAGGACAATAAAGGCAGAGCTCAAAGCAAGAGGGCTCACAAGAAGGGGTTTCCAAAGCATGCCAAGGCTGACAGCTCAGCACCCAGGCTGGAAGGATTTAGTTCTCTTGCAGTCCTACATGCAAGTTACTAAAGAGATATTAGAAAATACTCTGTTCTTTTTTCTTAGCTGGAAAAGAAGAAAGTGGTGTTAGATCAGGGACAAAGGAACCAAAGAGTTTAAAGAGTAACAGACTGCTCTACTCATGGTTTCACCAGTTTCAATTCAAAAATTCATTGGCTGACTAGTGGTCCAGCATTGCCAGATCAACAGTTTCTGCCTTCAGTGTTATCACTCAAGCTATGTAAGGACAAGCAGGCAGATGACCTTCTGAGGACTATATACTGAAAAAATGCCCCTTCCAGTGCATCGTGTTACCAGGGCAGTGATACAGTTTGCATGCCACATGCATCTTCTCCAAATCACCACCTTGTTTAGCAAGGCCACTTTATCTCCAGGAGCTGCTCTTTGCCTCTACATCTCAGAGAGGGACAGCTTCATCTTCTTGAAGGGGTAAGTGGCTTGTTGCAACTGCTGATGGAAAGAATAGATACAAGCCCAGACAAAGATCACAAAAGGGAATTCAGTATTTTATTTCCAAAACAGAGCAATGCAGTGTTGAAACAAAAATCAAGTTCAATTAGTTTTCCCTCTGATTTGAATGGCTACAAAAATAGATTCTACCCAAATCCATAAAGCCAGTTAACAGTACCATAACAAACAGAAACCAAAATTACTCATTCAGGTACCACATACAGCAGTCATAGGAATCTATCATATATTATTTAATGTTCTTTTAAAAAGTAAATTTCTAAAATGTTTCTGTTAAAACTGAAATACCCATATGATTTTTAAAAATTGTACAAAAATTATTTTAAACCAGTTGGAGGTAACAGTGTGCATTTATTAAAATCCTGCACCAAGGCAGTAACATTTATAATTTAAAACCCAGCCCAGTAGAAAAGAGAAATGTGCAAACTTTTTAAAAAATGTCAGATGTACTCAGAGGCTTGTGGTGCATCAGACCTGGCGATCCACTTCTGTCCTAATGCAAGGCGGGCTCCAAGAGGAGATGTCTCTAATGAGGCACTAAAAGGGGAGGCAGAGGCAGGCATGCACATGTGTGCATATTGCAGCTCACCAGCCTTCGATGCAGGGAGCAGTGGTGCCCTCTCCCCAAGGACGGTTTGCCCAATCAGTAGTGTTATGGCACTCAATCCAACATCAGAAAGTCCTTGATGAATTCTGGTCAATCTGCTTTGGGATAAAACAATGCAAAGGCCATTTTAGAAGATACAGCTGAAAGCTAATGACAGCTGATGAGTTGATATACTCAACAGATTCATGCATGAGCTCTGGCTACCTCTCCAACTTGCTTTACAGTAAGGTTAAGAGTTAGGCAGGACCCTAAACTGATATAGTATATTTACTCATGTGGTATATCAGGTACTGACCAGTGCTAGTCCATCCCTCAGCCAGCAGATTCCCATCCTTAAAATTCAGATCTGAGTTTTGCACTATCACAAACCATTTAAATAAGCTGAATTTTATAAACAAACTTGATTCTACTTCTGCTTCACTGGGGCTGAAATATCCTTAGCCTCACCTACCTCCTCCATTACTTAGTCCATGTCCTAATGGACTTCTTGCCGAATTTCTTTCTGCATAGCTCCTGCAATGACACAAGGAAAGATTCATTATTGCAATGCAGTATCATCCCATCTGCTCCCAGCTGCTGACAGAAGACCAGGATTAGGTAGTGTCCAGAGGAAGTGCACAGAGCACAGCATGTCAGGCAGTCACTTATCCTTACACACCAGCAGTTACCAATCCCACCAAGCTTCCTGCATCCGTTGCAAATAGTAGTCCTTTGTCTACACTTCTGTAGCCCCTGTCACCTTAACATCAGTATTCTAGGGAGACAAGATAAAGCCCCGCACCCATGGTGGTAGCTTAGCTCTATTGTACAGACAGAATGGGAGCAGAGATACTGAACACGTCCAAGTGACAGTGTCAAGCCAGGATTAACACTCCAGAGTCCCATCCTCGACCAACTAAGCCCATATGGCCTGCCCTTAGATCAGTATGGGTTGACACAAATAGAAACCTGTATGCGAATACTCAGAGTCCTGTTCCTTTGGGATGTGGGAATGTGATCTCTCCTGCTTTTCGGAGAGAAAGAGACAAAGCATTATTCATAAAAAATGCCAAGGGACAACATGTGAAAGAGAACCTGTCTCTCTCTTACTATTGCCCCTTAGCAGTTTGTGGGACACACACGCGACCAGATTCCAGCAGAAGGATCCCTGCCATCACGTTGGGCATCCCCCTGCTTTCAACTAGAAATACCCTCCCTTGCCAGCCCCACCTATTAGGAGCAGTAGTTGGTTGATACTCACCCTCTGCCCCCCTCCAGAGTACTCTGTATCTCCTTCAGGACTTCTGAAAAGCAGAGGATTAAAAAGCAGTGAGTCAAACCACTGGAGATCTGCTTTCAGGTAGCAGCCTAACCACATTCCAGCTGTCCCTGAACAGCCCTTAAAACCTGCCTCCCACAACACAGAGGTCAGACCTCATAATATTACTGCCTCTTCAACAGTACTAGGATTTACTGAACAGGCTGGCATAAAGGACTGAGGCAGTCATTTGCCAGAGGAAATGTTGCCAGTCCCAGTGTACCAGAGCCCCAAAGGAACAATCTGTTCCAGCTGTCATTTTACACAAGTCCTGTTGGAAAATAAAGATCCTTCTTTTACCACTGAAGCGAATGCAGCTATGTGGAACAACCCCTGCTTGAGGGTATGACTATCTGTCCAACACCCCCCACTTCTACTGATATTCCTAACAGTCTTGTGCAACTGCAAATCCCTTGGAACCGAGCACTGGAACCCCCAAAATTCCCAGCAGCCTCTTTCTCCCACCCAGAAAGGGCCTGCCCTGTCAGTAAGCAAGACTTCTCACTCACTTTCGTCATTGAGTAAGGCATGTTCCATCAGCCTCCCAGTCTTCCTTTCTAATTAAAAAAAAAAAAAAAAAAAAGATAGTAGGAAAACAGCTGTTACCTAGCAGTATTTTCCCCTTTTCATGAAATATGTGGTTTTGGAAACCCACAACAGAACTGGATTCTTCCCCCCCAACCTTTTAAGTACCTATTGACTTCACTGAATGCTTCACAACTAATCCTTAAAGCCTCTCACATACCAAATTGTATTTTCCAGCAATACCAGTTTGGCTAACAGATGATGTCATCCGTAATTTCAGACCTTATCTTCCCACAGTCTCTTCCTTCCAGCAGAAACTACATTCTAATCTTTCAAAGCGATCTTGCCACATGCAACTTACTTCAACGCTAGTGATCACTGCATCCAGGCAGGTCACAGCATTTCACTTGTCACTCCTTACTTCCCCCTTTTGTAGGTGGAAAGTATCAACTGCAGCAATAGCAAATATGTTTCAGAGTTTACTTGTCACCATGCTACATGTAGTACAACTATTGTTTGCTTACCATCTTCCCCAGAGTCACCCAAACTCCTTCCTGATCCCCTAGAAAAGGAAAGGAGGCAGAAAATCACTGACTGAGACACAGTGCTACAGAGAATTTACATGTACACTTGGCAACTCCAAAAACTTCAGTACATGCTAACCATCATTTGTTGAGCAAGAGTGTAGGAAGGATTTTTTCACATGCTGGTGATACAGAACATTTCTACACTTTTGGAATACAATTCCTACACGATCTCCACCAGTGTCAGATCTCCTGTTATTTGCTGATGTTCCGAGAGGAGCAGCACTGGATTTCCCTCCACAGAGCAACAGTTCAGCCTCATCAGTAACACAGCCTCTGAAGTATGCATGAGTCAGGTGGCAGTCAGACACGTTGTTAGGAAACAAGTAAAGCATGCCAGAGCTTACAGATTATGTCTATCTTAGAGATACCAATTTCCAATGTTTCAACTACTTTTTCCCCACCAGCTGTACTGCAAGTAGGAAAACCACCAGGGACAAGGTTACATTTCCTCATGACAATCCATCCAGGAACGTTTTTAACAAAGGCTTCAAAGGAGGGGTTTTTTTAAGATTACATTCTTTACAAAGTACAAAACTGCATTAGGAACAGTTGAGTAGATCTCACCACTAAAGACAGAGTCAGCATGCAAGAGTTTTACAGACTTTACCTGGATTTTCCTGTAGCATTCTCCTTGCCAGACTTGTGTACGTGATTGTTGCTTGTAACTTCTGGCATGTCCACGATGCACCGAGGCTCCACTAACCACTTGGTAGAAAGGGAAAACCTCTCAAACTCCGATGGTGAGATCAGATAGAAACCTACAGATGATTGGGAATGAGGTGATTCAAAAAAGCACAGATGTGTGTTTCTTTTTATGTATCTATGTATCTAAATTTTTTTGCCTCATCTATGTTTGGCAGAAAAAGATTGTGTTTCTTCCTATCTAAATCAGGAGGTATCACTGGGGAAGATATTACCCCAGTTGTCCAAGGACTGGCTTGCCTAAAGACCGGGCAATTTAAGATTATGCTGAGAGATAAGTGCATTGTCCTGTGTTGACACTTGGGAAAAGCAGCATAGGAAGATGTGAAAACAGAACTGCAAAGCAGCAATCCACCTTCAGCAGCCAGGATGTTGGATCCCAGTTTTGCAATTTAAGTGTTGAGCCATGGCCACACACAGGAGTCATAATGCAGCCATTTCCCCAGTACCTGCTGCCTAGAGAGCCGTTCTCTTGACTCCAGCCAAGAGGAGGGCAGCTAGATGGAAGCTACCTATGGGGCACATGCAGCCTGTTAGCCAAAAATCACTGTATTGATTAACAATAATGGAATAAAATAACTTCTGCTTCTGTTAATTCACATATTGGCAATTGGTACTGGCCAGAAACATATTAATGTAATATTCACACATATACACAGCCTATGCAGGGATTTCAGAGCCCTTTTTCCCCTTGTCTCAAATACATAGAGGTAGATGATTTGTGAGAAGCACACCTTACCTTGGCCGTATTTGGTGAAAACACAGGATGCAATGCCACTCACATCCTCTTTGCGGATACAAGGGTAGCGGATCTGTAACTTGAGGAAGGGCAGTGAGATGATCTGAATGTCTCCCAGGTTAGTCAGAACAGCCAGGTCATTTTCACTGTAATCGTCAGTCTTGCAGCTGCCAAAGTTTGCAACCGTCACCTTTCGTACCCTACAGCCTTCCAGAGCAGTCAGCTTGAGTTTCAGTTTGGAGCTAACCTTGGGTAACGTGAATACCTGTCAACAGAAACAAGAGACATCTCTTTCCTGCACAATGGCAGTAGCCGCACCCCGGGACATCTGCTGCTCCCTCCTTGAACAATGTTCTCATTCACAGTGAAAATACCCAGGTGTAACACAAGTCAAGCCAGGCCCCTGCTCATGGCACAAGCAGTGATCATTCACAGTCAGTGCTAGAATCTCTTTCTGTTCTGACATTAAGCAGTTTCACCCTTCAGGCTGCAAACTGTATTTCTCCCTTAGGTCCTTCATATTCTGTACAAATTATTACAGAAGGAGAACAGGCTTTACACCGTGTGCTCTTCCACATTAAAAAGCGAGGGCCAGCCTACAGCAAGCTCCATGAAGTCTTCTCTTTTATGCTGGGTAGTTGGAGTGCAAAACAGGCAGCTTTTTAGTTGCTTCAGAGAAATGCCTACCAATTCCTGCTTCTGTACCAACCGCAAAAAAAGCTCTTTCCCAATAGCAGAAGCAGCCTTTCCCAGAGAGCAGAGCATACAGGAATGAAATTTTTATATTCAGCATGGGCATCGCTATGCTGAATACCCAATTTGTCAGCACACATGGACTGCAAACAGGAATGCTGTCCCAGGATGTTATACAGGCACAAAAGAATAAGCACTTCCAAGTAATCTTTCCATTGGGCATGGCTCTAGCAGATTTTATGTGCAGTCCACATGCACCTCACGGGTTATACTTACCTTAAATTGCTCTTCAGACACCACCAAGAGCTGATGGCTGCCTTGCATATCAGGACTCTTAGAAAGGTCATGTGCTACTTCTAAAGGTTCTGGAAGGGGAGTGCTTCGTCCATCCAAAACAAGTATACCCACAACAGGAGCCCTATGCATCAGTTGAATCTCTTTGGCTAGACAAGCAATATAAGGAAGAAAAACAAACAAAAACCAAACAGGTGTCTAGTCAAAGACACAGCATCAGCACTTTTATGCATCCTCTCAGAGCTGGAGACTTACACAATGTGGCTACAGAAATCTTGGCTAAAAAGACTGAGTAGTTAAAAGGTATCTGGACTTAACTGGTTCATGTTAAACAGTAACTATAACTACATAAAGAGAGCCAGTCCAGCCATGAGAATAAGGTACATGTGCACTGGGGCTTGATGCCAAGTGTCAGTGACAGCTGACACAAATTTACATTTCTGAAGTTAGTAGGAAATGAGGCTGAGAGATGTCAAGCAGTGCTGGAGCACACTTACTCTTCAGCTCAGTTGCTGCAGTAAGTGTTGCTTAGCTCAGACACTGCTACATTTATGCCGCTCCCACTGATAAACAGCAGCAACTGAGCTCCCTCACTTTCCTGCCTGAAACTCGCCGTTCTACAAGCGATAGCTCAGATCTAATAGGACCTTGCTTTCCTAAGACATACTTACCCTGCTCTGCCCTGACAGGTTCATCCATCCTCCTCTCTGCTGGAGGAACACGTAAACAGAAGGCGTAGACTGTACCTCCATTGGTGCCTGCCCACAGTGACGGGCAGTGGCGGGAGCCTGAAGCAACAAAAAGTCTCATGAGCTAAGGCACAATCTACGACATCCTTGGATAACTGCCTTCCACTAGCTATACACATCCTCCCTCCGTTTACATCCTTGCCAGGGAAACTACAGGTTCTTAGCACTTCTTTTCCCAATCCATGTCTATCAGCAGCCTGACAACAGCACACAGGTAAAGCGAACCTGTAAAGAGTGCTGTTTCCATCAGACACCACAAGCGCTGCATTCAGTTTTCACATATTTATACCCTATGCAAGCAGAGTACACTTGTGTATTATATCTGTTTGTGCTCTGATGGACAACCAGCCACCATCTGGGACAGGGAGGGGATTGTCCCTCTCTACTCTGCCCTTGCGAGGCCCCAGCTAAAGTCTCGTGTCCAGATCTGGGGCCCCTCAACACAAGAAAGATGTGGAACTATTGGAGAGGGTTCAGAGGAGGCCACGGAGATGATGAGAGGGCTGGAGCACCTCCCCTATGAGGAGAGGCTGGGGGAGCTGGGCTTGTTCAGCCTAGAGAAGAGAAGGCTGTGGGGGGACCTCATTGCAGCCTGCCAGTCCCTGAAGGGAGCAGAGGAACAGGAGGGGAATTAACTTTTTAAAAGGGTAGACAATGGCAGGACAAGGGGGAATGAATTGAAGCTAAAGGAGGGAAGGTTTAAATTAGATATTAGGGAGAAGTTCTTTACAGTGAAAGCAGTATTGTGCTGGAACAGGCTGCCCAGAGAGGGGGCGGATGCCACATCCCTGAAGGTGCTCAAGGCCAGGTTGGATGAGGCCCTGGGCAACCTTGTGTAGCTCCAGGCCTGGAGGTTGGTGGCCCTGCCTGTGGCAGGGGGTTGGAGCACTGTGATCCTTGGGGTCCCTTCCAACCCAGACCAATCTATGATTCTATGACCTTCACCAAAATTAAAAGGCTGTGCCGGGGGCAGGGGGAATTTTAGAGTACTGAGACAAAGAAAAGCTTATACTAAAGAGTCAGATGTCATTCCAGCACGTTTAGAAACCATGCATAAAGGCTGGATCCAAAGATGAACTACTAGTTGCCATGGACTAGCCAGCAGCCAGAATGGCTAAATAACAATTCTGCACGACAACATATGCTCTTGTTCTATATTAGTTTTTCAGCTTAGCACAAAGTAGGACACAGGAGGTGCTGAATTTTCCTGGCAGTAAATCCTAATACATTCCTTGGCAGAAGGAGTAAAAACCCATTTGGAAGAAAGGAGAGATGCTTTTTCTACTCACTGTCTCTCAAGAAGGTATCAGCAAAATACAAGGTGCGCACAAAGCCAGTGAAAGAGTCTTCTGCAGAGCGGGCTTCAATCTTCCGCTGGACTGGAGCCAGTTCCATTTCCTGCAGTGCATCCTGGTCAAATCTGGCATTTGCTTCTTGCACCTTCAAAGATGAAGAGACATTTTGTGAGTCAAGGAAAGACATGGTGGGGAGAGAGACAGTACAAGTGGCAGCAACAGAAAGGGAAAGCACCACCATACTGGTGAAGTGGTATATTCTGCATCATATGTTCAACTACAGAGAGTAAGTTTTCTCTAAAAATTTGGCTACTTTATCTAACAGCAACATCAGAAATTGCTGGTTTTGCCCTTATACTAGTAGCTACTGACACTGCAGCAGGACTGCAGAGCTGCTCCAGGCAGTCTAATCAGGATTCTGCATGTTCCACGCTAAAGAACAGACAGAACCCCTCACCTCTGAGGTATTTCCACCACCTCCTCGTCGCTTTCTACTGGACACCCGACTTCTCCTGATCCGTCTGAATGATTGACGAAGGGACTTCTTCAAAGATTTCACCCGAGACAGTGGGCCTTCTAAAGCCAGCTGGTCACTGGGATGCAGCGTACACCTGGAAGAGGGGGACAGTAGGCATGTGGCCACTTTCTACTGGGTGGCAATCACTCCCAGGAGTCCAACAGACCACACAAATCTCAGAACATGCTTATATATTCTTGAAGATCTTCAAGGACAGAGACCAATGAGTCAGGGCTTCTTGCTACACCAACTGCTCCCGAGAAACTGGTTATCACAGACAGCTTTGCTAGCAATTCCAGGCCGCCTTTAACAGAGGTTTACCACAAACCTCCTGGAAAGAAGATACTTACTTGACAAAGACCAGTCGTTTCTGCTGGTGGTCAAAAAGTCCAAAACCATGACTAGTACCAAAGGCCACAAGCTTCCACTCAGAGTGAAGGGCCAACGAAGTGACCACAGCTGGTGGTTGACATTGGACAAGGACAAAGGGCTGAAAACCAGCTTCAAATCGAACAGGTCCATCTCGAGTCTTTAGTTTCTCGTGACCCTTCCATCGATAGCCCTCTTGGTCCTGCAGGAGATCTGCTTCAGCATGGTCCACAACATGTTCTGCATCTTCATCGTTCAGCTCCATCACCAGTACCTGAAAGTAAGACAACAAACTGCTATAGCTTTTACAATTAAAGCAGTTGGCCTTCTCAGCAGCTGTAAAACTATGGCATCTCTCAGGGCTGAAAAATAACAACAGATAATGTCCAAAATACAGATCAGAGAAAGCAGAGACCCATGAAACAACACTTCCAGCAAGTGGATGAATTTACCACTAAATATATAAAGTACTGCCAATTTTAACAGTCACACTGTGACAACCTGCACAAGAACAGGCTGTCCCAATCTGCCAGAAGAGGAGTCTGTGAGGAAGAAAGCCACCTTGGCTGAGTAGAGAGATACAGGAAGATATTCAGGAAAAGAGGGAAAAATATGAGCTTTGGAAGAAGGGGCAGGTGTCTTGGGATGACTACAGGAACATAGTGAGATCATGTAGGGAGAAAGTCAGAAGAGCTAAAGCTGACCTGGAACTCAGACTGGCCAGTTCTGTAAAAGATAATAAAAAGTCCTTCTATAGGTATATTAACAGTAAAAGGAGAGGCAAGGAGAATCTCCAGCCCTTATTCAATGCAGAGGGATTAGTGACAAGGGATGAGGACAAGGCTGAGGTCCTTAATTCCTTCTTTACTTCAATCTTTACTATCAAAGATGGATATTCCCTGAGTACTCATCCTCAGGAACTGGCAGACAAGGAGGGGAAGAATAAAAAAGTTCCCATGGTTCAGGAGGAAATTATTAGCGACCTACTTGGCCAGTTAGATACCCACAAGTCAATGGGGCCAGATGGAATTCACCCAAGGGTACTAAGGGAGCTGTCAGATGTGCTTGCCAAACCCCTTTCTATCATTTATGATGAAAATTTCTCAATTCTGATTGAGAAACTGCCTGCCACTGGCCTTGACAGGTGGACCCTCTGCTGGGTTAAAAACTGGCTGGATGGCTGGGCCCAAAGGGGGATGGTGAATAGAACAAAATCCAGCTGGAGGCTGGTCACCAGTGGCATCCCCCAGGCCTCAGTCCTGGGTCCAGTTTTGTTCAATATCTTTATCAATGACCTTGATGAAGGGATTGAATGCTCCCTCAGTAAGTTTGCACATGACACTAAACTGGGAGGAAGTGTTGATCTGCCTGAGGGTAGGGAGACTCTTCAAAGAGACCTGAACAGACTGGACCGATTGGCTGTGACCAATGGGATGAGGTTTAACACCAAGTGCAGAGTCCTGCACATGGGACACAACAACCCCATGCAGCAATACAGGCTTGGGAGACTGGCTGGAGAGCTGTCAGGCAGAGAAGGACCTGGGGGTGTTGGGTGACTGCTGACTGAATATGAGCCAGCAGTGTGCCCAGACGGCCAGGAAGGCCAATGGCATCCTGGCTTGTCTCAGAAATAGTGTGGCCAGTAGGTCTGGGGAGGGGATTGTGCCCCTGTACTGGGCACTGGTGAGGCTGCACCTTGAGTGCTGGGTCCAGTTCTGGGCTCCTCACCATAAGAAGGACATTGGGGTCCTCAAGCAAATCCAGAGAAGAGCAACCAGGCTGGTGAAGGGGCTGGAGGACAAATCCTATGAGGAACAGCTGAGGGAGCTGGGGGTGTTCAGCCTGGAGAAGAGGAGGCTAAGGGGAGACCTTACCACTGCCTACAACTACCTGAAGGGAGGTTGTAGAGAGGTGGGTGATGGTCTCTTCAGCCGCATGACAGGTGATGGGACAAGGGGAAATGGCACTAAGCTGTGCCAGGGCAGGGTCAGATTAGATATCAGAAAAAAATTTTTACTGAAAGAGCTGTTGGGGCCTGGAACAGGCTGCCCAGGGAGGGGGCTGAGTCACCTTCCCTAGATGTGTTTAAAAAAAGGGTAGATGAGGTACTTAGGTATATGGTTTAGCTTAGGACAGGAATGGTTGGACTTGATAATCTTAAAGGTCTTTTCTGACCTTGTGATTCTGTGAAAAGCAATGTTTGTGATGACTGGTTACGTTTCAATACCTGTCCTGCTGTACCGGCTACAGCCAAGTATCCGCTGTATTTACACAGGTAGATCTTCTGGATCCCAAGTCTAGGATCATCACTATAAGGATCGAAGGTACCAACCTAAGCAAGAGAACACACAGTAGTTGGTCTTTGCAGAAGTACTGACTAGGACAAGAATCAAAACTCCTTGGGTTTTCAGAAAGCTTCCACAAGCAAGCACTATCTTACCTTGCGAAGTGGAGGCCATTCGTCCTCTCCCAGGGTATTCATATTGTCATTGGGATCAGCGTCGGTGAGAAATACTCTCACTGTGCTTAGCTTATAAAGGAGATGTAAGCAGACACCAGATGCATCCCAAAACCGCACAGTGCCGTCTTCGTGCCTGTATGCAGGAGAGTTACAGAAACAGTCATCATACAGGAGCATGGCAGATCACCCAGAGAAGGATGAAAAACAGAGGGGAAAACCACACAACCAAGAGATTAAACCACACTGCTTGCAAAGCCCTGAGCTGTGGCAACCTAGAGCTTCAAAAGGGAGGTTTAGCAGTATTTTTTTTGTTGGTGGCTGTCTGGGGTCTTTTTTGAGGGTAGTGTGGGGTTTGTTTGAGGTTGCTTTATAGGTTTTTTTAAGTCCAGTTTGTTCTCTGTCATCAGTCACCAGGGTACAATTCAAGTTCACTCCAAAACCACTGAAAAATAAGCTAGCTTAGCATACAGAAGGAGCAACTCATCCTGACAACGATACTATTATTGGGGAGGTAAAAGGGGAGAAAGAAACCAAGCTTTCATCTTAGCCCTCCACATGAAAATCTGCAACATTCTTTCAACATAAGGGTAAGGACTTGTTGCATCAAGAATAAAGTGTGAAGAACAGTCCACAGAAATTCTTAAAACTCCTTTGAAAATAAAGCGGTGACATTTTTACGTGCTGAGACAATCTCTTGCTACTTTCACCACTTAGCTAGACCTATTCATGCTGATCAAAGCAGGAGTCCAAGCTAACTTCTGAGATTAAAAATAGTGTAAATTAGGGGGTGGAACTTCAAAACCTGCAAGATTAAGCCCTGCTTTTACATTGTTCGCTTTACACCATCTTAGATTGCTGCCTGCACTTCTACACTGATGTTTTGAGGGGAATAGGGTAACACAAAACAACTAAAAATAACCCAACTTTATAGGTTGTCTGTGGCTATTACAACCTGTTTGCTCAGAAGTAGAATGAGCAAGCATTACAAATCTAGCATCCCAGCTTTGAGAAGCTGTATCGTACAGCAGCAGCTGCCTTCGACCTACAAGGTGAGCAGACTTTAATCTCAGTTCAAAGAACAGGAAGAACAGAACCTGGAAAGTGCTCCCCGATTATTACCAGTTAAGTACATACCCCGTTAGAAGCAAGTCCCTCTGCGGAGGATCTGGAGCTATGTTGGTGCCACCATCGATCGGCCACGCCTACAAACACATCAAGGGAAAACTGTGACTTCCTAGACAGTGACAGTGCAAAAAGAATATGCCATCAGCAGGAGAGCATGAACTTCAGTGCAAGCGACAGAGACAGAGTCCATGTGGTCAGCTTTCATGTGGATGTTCCTGTTCTGAAACCAGCTGTGCTTTTCAGAAGATACTCTACACATTTCCTCAAGAAACTGTGCCGAAAGCTTCATGCATCTAAACGAGAGGTTTGTTACCACTAACAGTTGGGAACTCTCAAAACTTTCCTCTTAGCTTATCACCACTACAGGTGGTCACCTTAGGTGTGTCACCACCACACCCCAATGTGAGTAACTGCATTGGTGGTGCTCTGGGAAAAAGCCTTTCCTGACCTTATTAAGACACAGGAAAATGTCTGCTGGTACTCATCCTTTTGCACGGGGTCAGCAGCAGAGACCACCCACATTCTGAGCAGTCACGCTGCTCTTAAATGCATGGGAACACATATACATTTAAAGTTGCCATACCATATTTGAGTAGTGAATGTTCTGCTTGCTCCCAGCACTGATAATCCTCTCCCACAGCTTCAGTGGGATGTTGGAGACGTGGTGTGAGCAGGTGATGGCTGAGCAATGGAGAGAAGCCAGGTATGGAGGATGGACTGCTGGCCAGCCTGCAGTTTTCAAGTCTATAACTACCAGCTCTTCTTCTGCCAGCACCACCATAGCAGAAGGGTCATCAAACTCTGCAGAAACAAGATTCATCGAGGCTGACAAAAATGACCATCCAAGATTAAAAGAAACAAGCCTTATTTGAAAACTGTTGTCAGAGCTCTACACAAATGTTTTTGTTGGCAAGACCTCTAAATGCTTCTGTGCTAACTGGGCCTACTGAGGCACTAATAGCAATAGGTTTTGAGCTACTAACAGATTTACTTAGATTTTAAGATCCTAAAAAGATTTATTACAGTTTTGTGCTTGTTTACACCATTCCTGGGCCTGTCAGAGTGACTTTTTATAGATTCCACCAGAGAATAAAAAAACCACCAAACTTGTTAACAACATGTATGGCCAAACAACACAAGTTCATATTCACCAGTGTAACAGCCAAAACTTAAAGGACTACAGCTAATTAACAGCATGGGGTGGGCAGACATGGATACACCCCAGCGGTGACCCATTTAGTACCGTGAGGAGCACAGTCCATCCAGGCTAAGCTGCTTAAACACAGTAATGCTCTGGGTACTGCAGAATGCTTCCCTGCTTGAAGTGACAAGTGTTTACAATTCATCTCTTACTTTTTTGCTACTTCTATGTTGTGACACATTATCCGGACTTACTTTAAAGTGAGCATGAATGCCATCTAATTCACACGTATATTAGACAAGATTACAAACAAATCTATTAATGTAACTTTCCAGATGACACCTGACACAATCAAAAAGTAATCCTAGTTGCAATGAAAAGAGTGGAAAAAAAGTAGCCTAAAAGGACAGTGTTACAGTGACATTCACAAGTCAGCCACTATAGCAACTGGTGGGGAAAACCAAACCCACAAATCAGTTCACACCAGGAAGGACTATCACAGCTACAGAAATGTAAGTGGATACACAGCTGTAATATAGGGGGCTGTGTTTGCTGCAAGCAAACTAGCAGCTTTCACTGACTTTCCCTGTTAATCTGTATTTTTACTTCTCTTCTTTAGTTTCTTGATTACCTGGAATATACTTGCAAGATGGCACATCCAGAAGCAAGCATACCAAGGCCATTCACTCAGCAAAATTACCTTCAAGTAATTAGTACATGACACCACTCTAGTTAGACACCCCAAGTGTCACCTCTGACTAGTCACAGCCATAATAAACCAGTAATCAGTTCAGTTTCTTCATGAAAAAATGTTTCATATTCAATTTTACTTTGCTTCCTTCTATGCTGTCACTTGCAGTTGGCTACAGGACTTCCAAATGGAAAAATATCATCATACCTGTACTGGGTCATGCGTGGCCAGCCCTGCACTCTGACTGCTGCTGCCAACATTAACCAACTACGTCTGTCTTAACAATAGTCCTTCCCCTGCAAAGGCACACATCTGAGCTCACTGCTTATGGTACGAATCTATTTTAAGTTGCTGAAGTAGCAAGCATACTAGAGTTTGTCATGACTGCCATACGCTCATCCACCTGCTAATTTAAAAAAAACCCGAAGAGAGAGAACAGGAAGGGCTAGCCTTTTAAAAACTGTTTCCACAGCATATTCAGGGTAGTGGAAAGTCACCAGCTACCACCACGCAGCAACACGTAAGCTTCGTGCTTACTAAATTAAGTGGCTTTGGTATACAATTAATACCTTCGTATTGCCATTGCAGGCAAGACTGCTTAAGGGCAAACAAGGCAAGCTATGTAGATCCACTAAGCTTAGGCAGTCAGCCACAAGGAAGCATGTCAACCACAGAAACCTCATTTTATTGTAAAAAACAACTTCCTCATCTAAGTGCAATAGCTTCCTGTAGCAAGTCCTGCCTGTACTCTCTCAACGTCGTGTTAACTAGGTATTTCAATGCTTTGGAAGTATAATTTTAAAGCCTATTAAGTTCAGTTACTTGATCCAAAAGGACTTCTAATCATATCCAAGAACTGAATTTTAAGTAGCAAATCCATTACCTAAATACCTCAGATTTCTTTCATCCTTAAGACTTTTGTTCCATCATCTAGAATCCCAGCTCTGACAACTTCCTAGCCAGTTAATGATGAAAACTAAACAGCACCTCAAGTTTAATAGCATTGTTAATTTTGGACCTACAGATTCTGCACTTCTGGAAAATGCTTATAAAAGGCACTGTTGTGTAGTGAAAATCTGCAACAACAAACATACAGGCACTTCATCTCAGTTATATTCTATTTCTTCCCTGGTTTTTCAGTGACTTGAGAGGGTCTGTTAAGGTCTGGGGAGAGAGGCAAGGGGGAATCCAAAAGCTGTTTCTTTAGGCCTGCTTTCCTGAGATGATCCTCCCCCAGACCTCTGTGCAGTAGTCCAGAAGGAGCCAACCTTTATCGACACACTATGCCCATGCACAGCGTGTAGCTGGGAGCTGTTGCCACTGGCAGTACATGAGACAACATCAGTTTGGGAACAGGTCTACTAGGCAATTCCTAAACTTGAAAGCCTGGGAAGGTTCAGTGAGAGAGTATTTGCCTAACAAGCTCCTAAAAACCATCTAGACTTCTGTGGTTTGGTCCAAACCAGCTTCCAATACTGCACATCTGTGGAGCTTGAAATAATATTTTATACTCAGTTCAAGTTAACCAGAAGTACACCAGCAGTAGACAAACAATTCTTGGGGAAAATCCTTTACAATTCCATAAAAAACCAGAATAAACATTACAGCTCCTGCGGAAGTAAGGGCCACAAAGCTCTTTAGCAGAAACAAGAATCTGGCAAGTTCTAAGCAAGCTGTGGAATGAGTGCGATTCAGTTTTAGAACTGTTTACATTCACCTTCACCAGTAGATTAAGCTCTCTATATACTGACCCTTGGTTCTATGTCACCCTTGGCTGATTTATTACGCAGAGCTCTAGTCATAAATCCAGGTAGTAATTAAAAGAAACAGTGTCTCGGTGGGAGTAAATTCTGGTTTTAATTATCACCTCCTTTGAAGTGCTATTTCCGAACAGTAATATTCAAATCCTTGTTTCATGACCTGTTTATGTCCAGTGTCCAGCTTATACAGACATGAACCTAAAAGGCCTTTTATCATTAACGGAGTAACTTAATTTTTTGATGAATGTGTCACATTTCTAACCAGCTCGCTCTTCCCACCAGCATTTTACACTTCGAGTGGCAAATCACTTTTATGGTTGGACTTAGTCTTAAGGGTCTTTTCCAACCTAGTCATTCTATGATTTGCCATTGAAGTCTCAAAAAAATCCAAAACAACTGACCTCCTTCACATTTCATATGCTATTTATACCAGGCAGATTTCCACATGTATACACAGCTAGTCTAATTCCTCAGCAATGCCTTTTCACCACATACCTGCAGTAGGCTCTGAACTGAAGATTATGAAGAAGTCTATCACCCGTGATGTGAAGTCAAAAGCTGTTTGCTGACTGCCATGGACAACAGAGATACTGTGTCGGTCACCATAGCTAGCCCGGGGCATCCCTCCTTGGAATATAATGTAAGGAACCCTTAAGAGAAAGGCAGAGTTAAGAGTGATGTACGCTGGAGTGAAGAGCAAGCAAAATTTCAAAGACGTGAAACAACTCAAACTTTTGGAACAGGCTTATAACATTACCCTAATGGGCTCTTATGGTATAGTGTATTGCACCCTTTTAATGTCTTTAAATAGGTGCCAGTGAAGGGATACACCATGAACTTACCCATTTTTTGTTGTCTGCCAGTAGATCTTGGAGATGGCCTTGCAAGGAAAAGGACCTAAGAGGACAGAGTTATTTGCTGTAATTCAAGAAGTGCTCCTTTACATCAAAAAGTTCCTTACTCTGCTTCACCCAGGTCATCTCAGTCTCCAAGTCAAGGGGAGCCACCTGAATTAGAAGACACCACCACAACCTCCTAAGACGAAGCCATGTTGGACAACAAGCCTTCTGGGACACACTGACCACAGCACTGCTCAGTGAACAAGGCTTAGACTCAGGGGAAGCTTTGAACCATGTTGCTGAGGGAATAGAATCAAGAATAGATCTGCTGCTGTAGAAGCTGTTTAGAAAGGATTTTTAAAAACACTGGCATTCCTGAAACTCCTGTAAAGGTGATAGAGCTTTAGAGGCTTTAAAGATGAGGTCAGCTCCATTTGATGGGTTTCAGCAAATCTGAGGTATCATTTCATCACTGCTCAGGTCAACAAGAAGTACACTTAGCTCACTATTAATTATAGAAGATCCAAGCAACTCCTGTTGAACAGGACACTTAAACTAAACCAAAATGGTGAATCATCCACACCTTTCTTCATAAGGGACACTAATTTCTTCAACACATTTGCTCTCCATGTTCAGGACAGACCTCAATATTATAAAGGAGTTTAAAATCCAAGGAAAAATCTGGACTGAAATCCTTTAGTCCAGGCTCACAACCCATTCAAAAGACAGCTCTGCATTTTGCTATTAGGATTAAACATGGGGGAAGCGTGACTTAAACATCCCACATAAGCTCAAAATGAGTTTGCATTTAGACAAACATACAAAAATTAAACTTCACTTACTGACCATAAGGCACAAGGTTTTCCAGAGGCTCAGGTTGTCTGTTGTCACTGGATACTGGCCACTGGGTGTAACTTCCATCATAGTGACAACTAATGAATTTACTGCCATCCCTCTGCCAGTAGAGGTTCTCCAGTTGCTGAAAGGGAAGACTCATAATGTTATCCCCCACCAGAACCAATGCATTCTTACTAAAAAAGCAGCTTTGTCTGGCTTTCTCTGCACCTCCTTGTCTTCCAAGTGCTCTGAGAGGAGAATGCATTTCCTTCCCTGCTAAAGTGACTTGGGATTGAACTAATACCTGGCTGCCCAGGAAATGGTGGGTCACTTTGCTATTCTGCAAGTCCCAGAGGGCAATGAAGCCCCTGCTGTATCCGATCAGGATCTGGTCAGGGTTCTTGGGATGCTCCCGAATGGCTTCCACTAATTCACATGATCGCCTGTTACAGTAATCTTCTGAGACCCTACAGAAGCAGAGAAGAACACCAAGATAAGTTTATTCCAGGTACAGCACAACAGGACTGTAATAACATTGAGGTGTAAGAATGAGAAATTAAGCAACAAAAATTTCAAACTGATGACAATAAGATAATTTCCCAAATCCTTCAAACAATAGAAAAATCTTATGTAAGTCATGACACCAGGCCTGCCACATGAACATGCGTCCAGTCCCACCTTGTTCAGGGAAAACCTAATGTTTACAATGGATCCAGGACTATGGGAATGCAAAGGTAGCCTGAACCTCCTGCCCTATCCTATTGTGATCCTCACAGAATAAAGGTAACATGCAAACACCAGGTGGAAGCAATGACAATGTGAAGCAGGATCATTTTCAGCAGCACTTCAGTATCTCCAGTGTGACAAAATCCCCATTTGGACAAAGCAGCATCAGAAGCCCTGCCAATGGCCAAAAAGTACATGGATAATTTACTGAGTATAACACTGTTTTTCAAAATGAAACACAAGGGACAGAGCATAAGGTTTTTAGATGTACTCCCAAGTGTCACCTCTGTAGTTATTCAAGTATGCTGTCACCCCCATGCATATAGTTGTGCACATGTGTCATCCCCCCACAGTGACAGTACTGGGTTGACCAGAACAGAAACTGTTACTTAGCACATACCAGAACCAAAAAGTTACTTTCACAAGACTCATGCAGATTTGGACAATGCTTAACACAACAGTGAGGCCTCAACACATAATCTAGGGTGACATTTTAACAAAGGATGTGCCTGCTAATGGGATTCCACCTCTACACAGCACTGCCTGTTTGCTCACTCACCGCTGCAGCACGGCCTCAGAGGTTATGGTCCTGTCCTCTAGCACGGTGAATGTTGGAAGCTCCACTACAAAGATGTTGCCGCTCTCCGTGCCAAGATACAGGACTTCCCGTGAGGAATGGGGAAGAACAGCTGTTATCTGTGTGGCACTTGGTGGAGACCTGGGATGCAAAGAGACTCTCATCAACTGCATGTAAAAAGATTATCACTACTGAAATTGAGAGAACTAATAACTCAGCAGGGATATTTACAAGTGCCATTTGTTTTACAGGCAGAGATTTCAAGCCAGGCATGATTTTTTTTGAAGAAAGAAAACACTAGCTTTAAGATTAAAGTCTTTAGACATAATTTGACAAGTACATGGACAGAGGCCCACGTGCCTTTTCACAGCACCCACTTTTATTAAGTGTTTCCAAAGGAACTATTAATAGCTCGTCCAAAAGTGGCAAGATCAAGTGAAACAAATGAGAGCAGTATTTTATACTCTGACTTAAGAGATGCTCAGATTTACCTAATTTAAGATTTACAGCTCCTGTACGCACAGAAGTGGATGCACAGTACTAAAAAAAGGTGTCAGCCTTTACATTGGTACAACCCTCTTTAAAGGTGGTCTCCCAGGCCCTAGCCAACCCCAGTTTGGTTTCCACAGATGCCTCTTTAATGGATTCACAGGAGTGAGAGTCTGTAAGAACAGGACAAGCTCTAGCTTTAACAGCAGCAGTCTTCTTGCTTGCTTATCCCAAAACTCTAGTTCAAAAGAACTCTTGCAGGTTACCCAGGTGGCCCTTTCAACGTGAAGCGGTGCTCCTCCCGCAGCTCAGATGCTCCACTGTGCTGCTTCAAGGTCCAGAGATGTAAGCTGTTATCATCTAGCAATGTCACCAGCTGGCACTACAAAACCACACAATATGCTTTTTTATCAGAATCACAATATGAAACGTAACACAGTAAATCTAGCAGTGAAATTGCTGCTGCCCATAATTCTGTTAGAACAGGAGTGCTGAGACAGCCGCTGCTCTTTATAGCAGTGGGTATATACTGCAGCAACACTGTTAGCCAACAGTGAAGGATCTGGGGGGAGATGAGAAGGAGCCTAAAGGCTGAAAACCCTCTTATATAGGCCAAAGGCACAGGTTATCACAGAGGGGGATGACAAGGATTTAGGCTCTTGAAAGAGATGAGCCTGCTGTAAAGCTCAGCAAGGCAGCTGCAGACTGTTAGCTCACCACCGTTCCACTTAGCATGGTTTGCTGCAACACACCCCAAACTTTGGGTGGGGCTGATACAGTCTACTACACCACACTCCTTGCATTCTTCACGTCCAACCTCATTCTGGAGGGTTGTGTCAGAATCCTTTTATGAGCCCAGCCCTGCTGGCTCTATGTTCAAATTGAAGCATTTTACCTGCTGAAGCCACACCTGGTGCAACACTCCCCACGGGAGTTTCAGCTTCTACCATTAGTTAAGCAAACAGGCATCCCAAACCACCTGGAGAATTAAATCCTTCTCGCAAAAGAGTCCACTCATGCTCTACTGGGGGCATCAGACAACAAAGTACAGGGCCAAGACACCAGGGAAGGGAAAGTGGTTAGACAGCCACCAGATGTTTGGGTAAGTCTGCCTTCCTATTTTTAATTTGTGGCAATAACTCTTCAGCAATCTCCAGAAGCAAGATTTAATACCCCAAAGCACACAAAGGCAACAAGTTTAAGAGCAGGCAAGTTTAGCAGTGCTGTTTTGAACTCCTGAAAATAATTAAAGTGGTTTGGAGGCAGCTACTGTTCCCTCTGTTCTGCAGAAGGAAGAGCACCCAATCCTACCAAAAGAATTGGGCTGCAAAAGGAAAAGTTCTCGCTTCTGCAGAAGATTGCCTGACCCATTCTGGCCTTATTACCATTCCCAATATGTTGTTTCACATAAATGACTTAACAGTTGTGAATAATAAAGCTTCTCTAACATTGTACCAAGCAACTCCACAGCAACAAGTGCTGCTGAGAGCACAAACTACACTGGGACAAGCATTCCCCACCAAGTAGCATCCGAATATATTTGGCAATAGGAGCCCTGTTACCTGCAGCAAACTCAACACCAGTTTAGGAGAGGTCTAAGTCAGTCACAAGCGTACAGACAATACACTTACCTGATCAGGAATAAAGTGAATCTGCATTACAGTATTGTTTTCTTCATGTAAACCCATGAACTCCACCCCAGGAGCACCATATCTGAAGAGTTTGTTAAGGATTTACAGTATTTAAGATGACCTACAGCAACAATTAATTGCTAAGAAGCTTGCTAGCAAGTACGATGAAAAAAAGATTAGTTTGAAACCACATTAGCAATCTGGATTGCAAAGAACCAATGCAAATCTCCTTTGATTTTATATGCTTGTGGCAGGTTATGCACACCACAGGAGAACACAGAAGTTTAACTTCATCCTTTGAGCATATGCAGAAGAGGTGTCTGGACCCTGGTTTTTCTCAGAGATATTTAGTGGTTTCCCAGACACTACAATCCTGCTTAACTAATTTGTAACCAAGAGACAGATGGCTACCGCCCGCATGTGAAGTTCAGCCTCTGAACACAAACAACACCAGGAATGAATGATTAAGCAGCCAGAGAGCTCACCAACTTTTCCTTTCCGGGCTGAGTGATATGCCTGTTTTACAGCTTGCCTAGCTGGTACTGTGCCAGGAGGGAACCACCTCAGTGCCTCACATGCAGAAATCAGGCTGGACATCATTAACTAAAAGTTGCCACCTTCAACGTTTAGGTTTTTAATGCCTTGATGGTCAAAAACTCTGGAAGCTGAAAGCCTGAGTTCAGTTTTAACCTTTGAAATAGAATGGCTTTAAAAAAAAAAAAGAAACCCTGCCCCAAATATTTAAACAACCTTGGAATTTACAACCTGAAGGATTGCTAAACTTAGGCCAGATCTAGCCTGACCTCCTGCACAGCAAGAGCAGAGAGTCTTGTCTAATATCTGCATCAGCTCAGCTTCTGTTTGAGCTACAGTTCAGCTCTCGGCAAGATAATCCCGTTCAGACCAAAGTGACTTCAAACCTGGGCAAACTGCCCCAGCGCTCAGAAACCCTGCCTGCAAACTCAGACTTGGTCTAACTTCTTACTGTGTCTTCAGAGTTGCACATTCCGATGCGGTCAGAGAAATCTAGGCAAAGCTGTTCAAAAGAATACAGCTTGATGGCTCCCGAGCGTGTTCCGATGGCCATAAGGCGCAGAAATGGGCTATAGCCCAGAGCACTGGGCTGATGGGGAAATCCATGTTCCACAGTCTGGCAGAGAGAAAGAAAAATCATGATCAATAGTGTGTTTCATGGGCGCTGCATAGAGCTAGAAACTCTAAGTTAAACAGGGCAGTCTGAAATACAGCACTTATGGCACCTTTTTCTGTTGAAAAAGGTGTTCAAACACAGGTTACATTGGCTGAACAAGAGTCTTCCAGGGCTACCTCTGGAAAGGGGGAATCTATTCCAAGAGCTCCTGGCTTGCAGAAGTGTAACATAAGCAAAAAAGCAGTAACAGTCACTGAAAACAGTAACCCAAGCAATCCTTTACGTTAAGACTATAAATAATTCTTCATAAGCACAGTTTACCCCATCACCACAATGCACTCCATCGCTCCACATCAACTTTACTGCTGTAAGCCAACCGCTCAGCACAACTTCAGTGTCTGGTGTGATTGCTGCAGATTGTAAGATAAATCTGCCAAATTCCAAAGGTGTGATGACCTCTTCTTGTTGACCAACACCAAGAAATAGTATAAAGCTATGAAGAACTATTAAGTGAACATCAGCATTCATTAAGAAATCTAAACAGATTTTCTATAGAGCAATCAGTGAATGTAACCAATACACATTTTCCAGAGGTAGCACTGGAAGACCATATCTCTAAGTACCTCATCTACCCTTTTTTTAAACACATGCAGGGATGGTGACTCAACTCTCTCCCTGGGCAGCCTGTTCCAGGTCCTGACAGCTCTTTCAGTGAAAATTTTTTCCTAACATCTGATCTGACCCTGCCCTGGCACAACTTAGTGCCATTTCCCCTTGTCCTATCACCTGTCAACTGGATGAAGAGACCATCTCCCATCTCTCTACACCCTCCTGTCAGGTCATTGTAGGCAGTGATAAGATCTCCCCTCAGCCTCCTCTTCTCCATGCTAAACATCCCCAGCTCCCTCAGCCACTCCTCACATGATTTGTCTTCCAGCCCCTTCAAATCATAAAAATAGACCTTCTTCCTCTTTATCATCAGTTTTCCCAGTCTGGAGTCCTATTAGGGGAAGTTGAGGCAGTTTAGAAGGCATAAAATTGGAAATACTGGAGCATTTCCCAATTTTCTGTTTGCCAACTCGTCAGACTGGGCAAAGGAGTAGTTACTAATTTTTAACCTTTTATATGTAGTCAATTAAGATTAGTTCTACTGGCTCCAAGTCCGCTGACTTTATTCCTTTTATAACAACTAAATCTCCAGCCTTATTTATATTCTAAGAAGTTCATTTGTGTTAAGTTTGTATTGTTAAAGACTATTTTTGAGAATTTCATCTCTTTAACATCACCCTTGAAGTTGTTGCTAACCAACCTTTGCTTAGTTACACATATTAATCTTCCTAGGGGAGCCTGTACGAAATTAAAAGCTTTATCTATAGACTCAGTATTGAAACGGGCAGTTTTCTAGCCCAGCCCAGGCTAAGAGGAGTTTCTCTGAACCATGATAGCTACTGAGACAACACAGAAAAGCTTCCTAGCTGTGGGAACAGGAAGTTAATGTATACACTTCTGGGAAGATGATTCATTAACAACAAATCAGACATTGAATGGGACATAGCATGGGCAGTAAACCCCATTTCATTCTCCCCCAAGAGAGTGAGGAACTTGTTAGAGACACACCAGCATGTCTCACCACTGCTAATTTCAGTTTCAGGTCGTTCATGGTCACTGCACTAACATGTCACCAGCACAAGTAGGTACCATTTTCAATGAAACATCAGTTAGAAACTGTGTTTATTCTGAGATGTCTCCCAGTGCAAAAGATAAGGCTTTAGCCTAAATTCTTATAATACATACCCCTGACTTACACAGTATTGTAGTGCCTGGTAGGATGCTGTCAATACTAGCCTTAGTATTGGCCCAAATATATCTTGGCTGTAATGTGTTAACATGTAAACACATTAGGCAAGTCAATAAAAGCTTTAATCTTCAAGTATGAGACCTATGCATAACTATGTGCACCGTGCAGCAATAACAACAAGAGGGTAATTTTTTCTCCAGGTTTTCCAGCAATAGAAAATTTTAAGTGCCTCCCCATCTCAGACAAATTTGCAAAACCTACAGTAACTATCACAACCAGGAGTAAAGAGTAAGTAACAGGAGGCCACTTCAGAAAATAATACCACACGCAGAGGAAGAGCATCTGTAGCCACCACAGCACGTTACACAACTGCTTATGCAGAAAAGTCAATGTACTAATGGTTTCTGACAGCTTTGAATCTTCAACCAAGATGCCCGTAAGACGTGATGAAGATAACTCCCTCCTACGTTGCTCATTTATCCAAAGCCAGGCAAGAAGGGCAGCAGGGTAGCTTTGTGTCTGTATGTGACACCACCAGAGCCAGGCATTCGCATTCACTGTAATGATTACCCAGATCTTTTTCTAGTTCTTATTTACACCCAGTTGTCAAATCACATCAGGTCGGCTTTTCGGCAGCTCTTTTCCACCCCTTTCTCCCTCAGCTTCCACCAGCCAATCTTTTCACCTGCTCAACAGCTAAACCCAGCCAGGGGGGCAGAAGGCAGGGGACATTACAATGGAGCCTTTCAGCAGAGCTGAAATAAGAAACTAGCATGCCCACAAGGTGCCCCCTCCCTCTCAAAAGGGCCTTTGTTTCTTTGAGGAAAGGTAGGAGCTTTCGTTTTTCTCAGACCACAGGTTTGTCAGACTCAGTAAAAGTAAGCCTGATGTCAGCAGCATTAACTAACAGAGATGCTTCATGTCAGTCAGATTTACTGCAGGGAAAACTGCAGCCAAACTTAACAGTTGTTCCCAGCCCACACCAAGCTGCGTGGATGAAATTCGTTGCTTCTTTCATTTCTCTCCACTTCTCCTCTCAGATTGTTTTATGACAAATCAGAGACAAACTGAACCACAAGCAATACAAACCCTGTAACTCTGTTAATAGCCTTTTGAAGAAACAATGAGGCCTGTATGTGTTACATCTACTATGCATAGACAGGAATTCAGATTTAAGGTAAGCTATCCATCACACCCATTAGCAAAGGGTTACAGAGACTGAAAAGAGGTGGGGGGAACAACACAAAGCCATAAATTAAACACAATGTTCCCAGTTTGGTAACATCCAGCTGTAAGACAGGCTGGTTCACCTGTGTGTTACCCATCATCTAGTCTGACAACGCCAGCCTGAACATGTTCGTTCTGCAGGGCTTGGACTGAGCCAAAGGCATCCAAATACTACTTCCAAAAGCAGGATAAACTTAAAGTAGTAGACTGCCAAGTCCACATACCTTACCCTTCCTTCTATCCACCAAGCTAAAAACAGTCTTGCAACAGGTACACACAAGTAAGGGAAGTTCTTACTCACACAGAGAAAGAGATAATGCACAGCTAAGCAACAAGGAGAATTTAAGAAGGTGTTTTTTGAAACAAACACAAACTGATAACAGTTTGAAGAGTTATTCCAGTTCTTTAAATCACATGGACCATTTCTTATCCAGAACAGAAATGCAAGAGAGACAGTAAAAAGATTGCAATCTATTTAAACTTGAGAGAGTGCGCAAACAAACCAAAAACCCACCACCACCCATTAAAAAGACTTTTTAAATTGAAGTCCATACTAGGCCAGCACGGCCAAATACTATATACTCCCACTATATTAACACTAAACCTGTGTGGCATCATACATTCATATTCGACTTCAGTGTAAACAAGGAGGGAGGGAATCCCTAGCACTTCAGTTACAGACTTTGTGTTTAGTCACCACCGGCATCACACAGGAAAGAAGTGCAAATACACCATGTGATTTCCCTGATCAGCAACTTCACAGTCCCACAAAACATTTCCCAAGCAGGTTCTTAACCAGAAGTGTTTCAAAGACCACAAATAACAAGTGTTTAAAAACTTGCTTACCAGCACTAATGTGCTTGCTTTACTAGCACGTTAGACAAGGGTAGAGTTGGCACAGAAAGTGCCATGTTTCTGGGCTCCTTGAAGCCACAACCTTCAACAGGTCAGAATTAAGGTCTGACTTTCCAGATCTTCTCAGTCTACCTATCTGTGAGTAGATGTTTATTGCATTAAAGGGTAAGGCTTTCAAATGCTCCATTATCTCTGGAAATACCAGAATGGGACACACAAGACTGGAAAATAAAAAACTTATGCAAGCAAAAGTATCATGTAAAACATTCTGATCTAATGTAATCCTCATTCCCTTTCCAATTCTTGTTAGAAAAGAACAAGTTACAGTGGCTTAAAAGTGCAAATGCATTTCTGCGAGGCCTTTAATTATCAAGTTGTTTATGAGAGTAAACCATTAGGAAGTGTCCAAACTAGTCACCTCCCTAGAAACAAGGTGCAATATTTACCTTCAGGACTGAATCAAATGGACTGACAAATCCTGATGCCAACATCTAATATATTTGGAAGTTTCCCTCTGTTGCAAAAGCTCCTTCTTTCAACCCTGTTTTGCATCATCCACATTAGTCTGTCTCCGGCAGGTAAAGTTCAGCCAAACATTCTCATAAGAAAAAGGCACATTGAAGGAAGAGACATCTCTGAAACAGCAGAGGTTTTTCCAAGGGACATGCAATTTTATGGACTTAAAAGTGATTCTGACCCATCCTGGGGATGTCTTTCCTGAAGTTGACATTGCATTCAGCTAGACACACACAACTTAATCCTGCTTTTTATTTACTGAAATTTTTCCTGCACCTGCACTAGCACTTCTGCAAGAGGAAAACAGGCCCAAAGCACTCAAGTTCCTGTTGTCTCCCCAAAGGGAGGGACTTATGCATGGAAATGGTGTGGTTTAGTACCAAACTGCATTAAATCATTCCTCTCAAATATCCAAAGTTCCACTGCAAGGATCAATCTACACAAGTGTTTTAACAAATCAAGGAGTTATTTCCTAGGCTGACTTGATTTATCCATTACACTGTCCAGCAAAGCTCATTTAAAACTTGGAAATACAAAACCTACAAATACATTTCTGATAGCCAGTGAAAGCACGAGTAGCCATTAGCCAAGCAATGAATTAATATGAGGCATTTACAAAGATGAAAGCTCTGTGTTCCTGGCCAGGGCTCAAGAGAAAAATGCCCAGAGTGTTGGATAGACAGCATAGCCATCGCTGTTTCCTCTTCACAGAGGGAAGGCAAAAAAAAAACAACCCAGGAACCGATTCAGACTAAGATAACAGCAAATTCATTATTAATGACCATTGCTGCCTAGGTGCTACCAGAGAATTTTAAATCCACATTTAAAAACAGAGGAATCACAGATAAACAGCTCTGGCTTCAATCGCATCACAAGCTGTGGCTTACACATACTGTTAGAAAAATGTTTACTTTCATAGAGGTACTGCAAAGACTACCTATAACACCAGTAGCCACAGCACACAGCAGGACAAACCACAGAACACTCAGAGTATATAAAAGCTGCTGCAAAGATCTTCTTCAGCAAGTGCCACTCAACCGTGTGACAATATCCTTCACTTTAAAAACAAAAGGCAGAACTGAGAACATACTCGTGAGCCCAAAGAAAACCAATCAGGCACATCAGGGGGAAAAAAAAGGACAGAACTGAAAAAGAGAACAAACCACCTCTCCTAAATTTAACTTTTCCACCCACACTCCAGTAGCTTTTCCATCCCTTGATGCTGTGCAGCAGCTCAGGATAGATTTGCCTTGCACACATACGCCCTGAAGTTCAAGGAAAGCGCTGTCTGTACCTTGTTAAACTGGAAAAGGTCGCGTTTAAGCCTCTCTCTCACTGGATCATGTCCGGGTCTTAGGAACCTTCTCATCTTCCTTGCTGTAGTATCTTGGCAGCAGGAATCCTAACAAAAAAACAACAAGCAGCAAAGCCATGTAAACAAAAGCACCCAGAGAAAAGAAGCGAGCAGAAGTAGGGTATTTATTTTGGTTTAGCAACTAACACAAATCAGCCAGAGCAGAATGAGACAACATCACTATCAAGTAACTAAAACCCGATACCACCAGAGCGCAGCATCTCTGGTGCAGGACTTGCACAATACCAGCTTCACTTCGCTGGGGCAAACTGGTACAGAGAAGCCAAGAGGATTTTAGAAGAGTTTTTACACTTAGCCATAATGTGATCGCTTCAGCTGACCTCATCCAAAGTAGAAACAAGCAAAACTGCAGCATTTACATAAACATTAGGACAAACCCAGTCTAAAGGCTAACTCCCAGGCATTACTGACCAGTATCAGTTTTCACCCCAGGTAACCCCCCTTTCTCTAAAAAGAGAAAGAATCACATTTTCAGCTGGCTCAGTGGCTGGGCAGAAAGGGTGTTGTGCTGCCTGCAGGGTAGCTGCATTAATTATTAACTTGCCTTTGTAAAATATCACGCCTAACTCCCTGCTCAAGGTGGAGGTAGGGGAAGGAGATCTTGCACCTGCAGTTCAACATGCAGCCTTTCAGTGTATCTCACCACCTCATCTCTCACAGCACCAGAGGGATCCGAGCAGGACAAATTAGACCAAATTTACAACCTAGCAATCACACCAGGGATGCCAGGCACAGCCTCATATTCTGTACAGTTCAAGAGATTCTCTTGTCACATTCCCCCCTCCACAAAAGTACTAAGTGACAAGTAAAGCCCTGCCAATTCAAGAGCAAAGGTTTGAATTGCATCCTGACAACTTACCTTGGCAGAATGGTTCCTGCCTGCCCCAGCCATCTTCCATAAGCTCCAGATCCCAGTGTACAGAGAGCTACACTGTTCACAAAGCAGCTACTGGACACTCCCGTCAGTATTTTAATTTGTTGGACAGGAAATTGCAGCCCTTTACCAGCTCCTCTGTACACAACACACATGCACAGTGGGGGCCAGAACTTCAGTACAGATATTCTAAGCGAGCCCATCACCAGAAGAGGCACGTACACATGTGGGGAGCAGGGGGAGGAAGGCTAGCATCACAAGGGAAAAAGAGGTGCAAAGCACCAAGCCAGAAGCTCGGGCCCTTGTTCAAACTGTGAGGCTGGAGGGGGACAGAGGGAAGAGAGCTTTCACAGCCTATCCGTACAGCTGGGAGTAGCAGAGTTGGCAAACAAGGTGACTTATCTGCATGCTCCTGCTAATAAGGATGGTCTTTGGTTAATGACTTAAATCATTCCTTAAAGCCATTCCTGAGGAGCTTGAGTTGTTTTTCAAATGGTTTCTAGCAAGGCTCTACCAGCTGCAAAGGGCCTAAAAAAGGAAATGGTATTATAAACAGGATGCTCCATAGCCATATTTTGAGAAGTCCCTTTAGAAACTCCCTGAGCTAGAAATTGCACCTCTGATGCATCACTCTGCTTTTACCTTTCCTGCTCACAATCCAAACCCTCCAGCCACCTACACAGCACTGTCCGGAGCTTGCCAAGATGACTGCAATGCAGTCCTGGTTCAGAGGACCAGACTGCATCAGCGCTGAGAGCCCAAGTTGCTTAGTCCCTCCCTAAAATTCCCAGGACAGAGAAAAATTGGCTCTGAGCCACAGGCATCTGTGTGCATGAACCATGCCACAAGCATACACAGCGGCACAGAGTCTGCACAGAAACACATACAGCAGGGGACCCCAAAAAAGAGAGGAAGAATAAAAGTGTAGTTTACTTGGAAAGTATATGCTTCTACAGTGATACCTCAAAAATTATATCAGATCATAAGTCTTCTTTCACCAGACATTCCTCAGAGAGGAACATATTTACACAAGGGTATATTTACTCTCAGTTAGCAAGAGCTACAGAGCAGCGACAAGCTGCTGCAAGGAGAGCATATCACACCCATGTACAACACAGAGTTTGCCCTTAGCCAGACAAGGAAAGGAAAGTGCCAGAGAGACGCACCCTTTCCCAGTGTCAATCAATATCCTGGACCTGTTAAACTAGGCAAACCCACAGAGAAGCTCTGCTAATTACCCTCCCCACTTTAGAAAAGAGCTTCAACAGAGACACTGTTATGAGCAAAGTAAGGAGAGTGGGCTTGATTTGAGACACACACAGCTTTCTACTTAACACCTGCTAGAATGTTTTATCCTGAAATATTAATTGCATTAGCAGCGTGCTGCTTTAATGTGCTTATGCAAGAGATCCAGCATTCACGCTCCAGCCCACATCAACTTGCTCGACTCGCTAAGGAACATAGTAGTTCAGAATCAAGTCGTAACTCACTTGAAGAAACATCATCCTGTCAAGCTGATGTGTCCATTATGATCAGAGAAGGCTACCAAAGCCATCTCCCTGACTTGTATCCAGGTTTCATGCCTGACCAAAGAATTCCCAAGTGTCACAGTATGGGAGGGCATGAGAGGAGAAGCAGTTTTAATCAAAGGCAAAGAAGGAACAGCAGAGAACAGCATGTATTGCCCAAACAATTGCTATTACAAGTTTACAAGGCTCTTGCTTATTGTACTAAAGAGAAAATTCTTATTGTCAAGTGTCTTTTCTAATTCTAGAAGCACAAAAAGATACCACAGTCTGTATAATCTTATCTTCCAGATGCGTATTTAGATATTAGCAGACCGGTTTCTCTCCCACACCTTCAGCATAATACATAAATCTCCAATGCCATGTGCTCTGCAGCTATCTGCCCGTCAGCATTTACAGTCATACGGTAACAGTTATGAGGCTACCAGTAGCCAGACATAAATTCTCCAGTCGCCTCTGAAGCCATGCCAGGTCTGCATTTATCTCATGTTCTTATTTTCCAGTGGAAAAAAAAAGTATTTTGGCTTCCAAAGATGAGCCTTTTACCAGAAATTACATGCAGCATTCTCTTCTTCCAAGATGCACTTAAGTCAGCTGTTTATAGGCAACAATAACTCAGGGCTGAGACAACCCAATATTGCTCATATTCAGTACATGGGCACCTGACAGCGCCTGTCTATCAAGCTCCCACTGCTCTGTTATCTGACTGGTTAGCTGAATATAATGAGGTGCCCTTTTTTCACCTCATTTGATTAGATGCAGGCACAAAACAGAAGTGCTTCACCATTCACAGAGAAAGGCAACGAAAGGACGAGTTGCAAGATGATCCCTGTTTCCAATCACAGACTAAGGAGCAGTTAACATCAAAACCAGATTTCCTTCTGGCTTCCTTGCTCAGTTCCATGCATTTTAGATGCTGAGAATTACAGCAAGTTCTCATGCCGCATCTCATGACAAACCTGCACTCAGTAGAAAGCCAAATGCTTCTTCCTAGGAGGAGCGTTAATTGCTCCTCACCACTGTGTGTTCACAATCCCATCAGAGCACCACGTTTTGCTTTGCCTTCATTGCTTTTGCATGCAGCAATGTGTCTCGATGCCCACACACAGCCTGCCAAGACACTCTGGATTTCCTCCATCAACTGAGCACGGGCTGGGGAAGGGATTAACATTTGTAGAAATTTCTTGCAATTTTTGCTGCTGTCCTCCCATGACAGTGGACTTCCAAAAAGTATTGTCCAAATCACTCAAGTTAATTCAGTCTCTTACAAGACAAGGAAGCCCAGGTCAGGAGTTTTTACCACCTAGACAGGATTAAGCGTGGATACGGTCCCAAGTTACCTCCACAGCAAAAACATGCCCGTAACAGGCTTCTTTTGCTCACATAGGAGAGTTGCAAGGTACCATCTGTGTGCTTCCCAGGCAAGCTTTCCTCAACTCAAACAGGTTTTCAAAGGGATAAGGTCCAATGACTTTATTTTCAAAATGCCATCGAGTATCGCAAGACCTCTTAAAACCCTGCCGTGCTTTAGGTCTCCTTTTCATTCCTTTCTCATCAGTCCTTCTGGCTTATGGGTCTTTAAAGGGAGAACCTCTCCTTATTCATCTGATAAATTATTATCAAACCCTGCTAAAATAAAACAGGGCTTATCAACGAGCTTTGTTTGATCTCTGAGCAGTTAGTGCTCCTATAACAAACAGCAACCGCTGTGGCCTTGTCTGAACCAGGCTTCCTCCTGTACTCAGAAATTTGCCTTGTTCCTGTTACCAACACGGGCAGCAGCGCAGCAGAGATCAGATCTACTGCCCAGGAAAAAGTTATTCCTTAGTGCTAATGATCTCACAACAACAAAAACCCATCAAAGCCTCATTTAAAAACTAGTCTCCTCAAGGTTATTGATTACAGGAGCCATTAGACATGTCTCACTGTGAAACTGCAAGTTTAAGAACACTTAACTTGAAATCAATGAGACAACCCCGGCTGTCACTGTAAAGTTCATCTCTCTAATCACACTCAGCCATCACACACTATCAAGACAGATACTAGAGAAGAAAGCAGAAGCCAAGTGGAACAGCTAGAGCAAGTGAGAGAACAGCTGTGGTAGATGGAGAGCTTGGAAGCATCAGACACCACCTCTTTTTCCCCAAGATAAGGCTTTTCCAGGAAGATGCAGTAGCACCATTAATCTCGCAGTACAATTAGACCACACAGATCTCCCCTGTACCCAACTGCTGAGGAACTTCTAGTCCCCTGGCACTCGCAGCTTCACAAACCAGAGAGCATTCAGATGCGCCCTGCACAGAGTAGTCAGCACGAGCAGAGAGGCAAGCCAGAAGATCCTCCTGGAAAAAAGGGTTATTTTTGTGAACCTGGAGAGACAGACAGTTAAACGAACTACTGAACAGGCTGGGTCAGCACTATGTGCAGGTGGCCACCCTCCCAAAACAGATCTTTTAAATAAAAGATCAGAGAGAAAGGTTCCACAAGAACTCTTGGAAAATAATTAAGAACCAATCATACAGATCAGGCAAGTTCTTATACTTCCATGGCTTTGTGCTTGGAGTTACCAAGGACCGCCCACTTGCAATGAATTTACTAATTGTGCAAACCTTGTGTGTCATTATGACTCCTATTGTGTTCTCCTTGTCATGGGAGCATGACAACGTAGAGTTTCAAAACGCTACAGCAGAACAAAGTCTTTGCACCGAGCAACATTACTGTACATGATGCAAAACTCTGTGTGTGCTTCCACTAAGAAGCGTGATTGAAATGGCAGAGTGGCTCGTCACCCTGGAACACCGCTTCACAACACACATACTGGGGCAATGAAGTAAACCACAAAAGCATTTTCTTCTTAAATGCAACACAAACAAATCTAACTTGAAGAAACTTTTAGATGAGAATAGAATTTCTGCACAGAAAAACTATCAGCTACTACCAGCCCCTTCTTTGCTAAACCTTTTTAAAGACCAGGCTACAAGCAGTGTAACTCACCTTTACTGCCCGGTAGTAACTGCATTACACTACATACAGTTTACAACCCCTTACTCTCTGACATCACGCAAGCATCTACCGTCAGCCAAGATAAAAACACCTCTTCTGTAAGCAATTCCCAGTAATAATCACAGTAACGTACCAAAAAGCCCCCAGAAGAGATAAACCTCAACTGGTTTAACTCCTCCGATAACATTCATCAATCAGTAGTTACAGCAGATGCAGTTTGTTAAAAAAACAAATGACAGGATGTTCTTCAGCACCATCCTGTGAAGCTGCTTGAGAACTCTTCTCCCTTTTCAACATCAAGAAGTAAACGGAGCCACTGACATAGCTACAAGCAGCACTGAGCAGGATTAGGGACAGCTCGCTACTTGTGTGGATCATCCCTGTCCCCTTCATGGGCCAGGCTGCCTTTAGAAGGAACGTGCCAGAATGCACGGGGAAGCCTTGGGACGCACCACCACTTTGCATTCCCTCACCAGAAGCACCAGCTTCCCGAATCAAAGCCAAAATCACCAGGCTGCTCCTCTGGGCACACAGCTTCACCTGGGACTAGGTAAAGCAAGATATTCCAGTTGACTGCAGTGCTCTCAGATGACTACAAAGGGAGGCATTCCCCATCAAGTAACACATTACAAGGGACAACTTTTACTTTTATTATCCCAGTGACGCTCTCCTCCTTTCCTGCTATCCTCACATGAGTGTAAAGCTTTGTGCCACTACACTGCAGAAACGCAGACCCAGGAGTCAACTTCAACTGCTCTACACCACGAGCACCACTGAATACAAACACACCAAACTTTATCCAAAGCCAAAGTCCAGCCTGATCTCCAGGAACGGAGACATTAGTAACAAGCTTGTTCCCATGCCACAGCTGCTGGGCACTCTGAGACAACGGCTAAAACAACCTGTTCCACCTTCACGTTTCACCTGCTCTCTGCCAGTTACAAGTAATGCGCAGGGCAAGAGGGTCCCAAAGAGACATCGCAGCTCGTACTGCCATCTGTTCCGAGCCCCCGGGAGCAGACGGAGCCCCCCGAGGCCAGGCTGCAGGCGGGGGCATCTCCCACGGTAGGACGAGGCGGCAGCAGTGCGAGGGGCAACTCCGGGACGGCTCCGCTCTGGCAGCGGCTTCCGTGAGGGGCCCGTCCCCAGCAGCCCCGCACGGCAGCTCGGGAGCGGCCCGGACCTCCCGGCCCCGCGGCCCAGCCCAGGAAGTCATGGAGCGAAGGGCCACGGCCGCCAGGAAGTCCCAGGATGTGAAACCCGCCGTGCGGTACCACGGCCACGGGCTGCGCCCGGCGCAAACGCGGGACACCCAACTGAGGAAGCAAAACAAAGTAACCGGCACACAAACCCCCCGAACAAACGCACCGGCTCCGCGCCTGGGCGGCAAGTTTTACGGGCGAGCCAGGGCCGGTGTCCCGCCGCCGCTTCAGGTGCGGGCGGCCCCAGCGCGGCCGGGCCGGTGCCAGCAGTGCGGATGTCCCCGGCCAACCGGCGAAGTGGACACCCTGGGGACGGGGGAACCCTGCCAGACCCTCCAAAGGGATTCCGGGAGCGAGCCACGCCGCGCCGCAAAGCCCAGCGGGGACGAGGCTGGGGCGGGTGCCGCCCCGGGCAGCCGCAGCGAGCCTTGCCGGGGTCGCACTGAGCGAACCCCCCACGAGGACACCCTCCCCGGAGCCCATCCCGCCAGGTCAACCCCAGCCCCACACACGTTCCGCCCCACCGCGCCGCGCTCACCTGCGGGGCCTGGAGCGGGGCCGCCCCGGCCTCGCCTCGCTCAGCTCCCGCTCTCCCCTCGGCTGCGCGGCAGCCTCACTGCCTGGACACCTCCGGAGGGCGCGGCGGGGCGGAGCCTCACCGCGTGCCCGGGCCGAGACCCGCCCCCCTGGGGCAGAGCCCCACGGCAACGAGCCGCCCTCTCGGGGCGGGGTCTCGCATGTAAATTAGGTCGAGCGGCGGGCTCTCCTCCCCTTCCCCGGCACGCTCATGAATAATTCAGCAGTCCGCTCGCTCGGAACCAATCGGAAAGCGGCCACCGCCACCCGGGCGGCAGCGCTGCCCGGCTCGGGGAGAGCGCGTCGCCATTCGTGGACGGGGAAGGCGGCTCCCTCCGCCCGGGTCCCCTGCCGGGCCAGGCCCCTCCGCCCGGCTCGGGTCGTCGGGCAGCACGAAGCCGAGGGCAGGCGCCAACCTTCCTGCGGAAAAGTACGGGGCGGAACGGCTTAGAAGAAAGTTGAAGCCTTAACCGCAGAGCCATGCAACCGCCGCTGTGCTGCTAGCCTGCCCCGCTGCCGAGAGCCCGTGCCCCACAACACCTGGGTGGGAAGGCAGCAGTTACCGCCAACCTCTCTGTAGCCACGCAGAAGCTTGAAATCACCTTCAACAAGGGGCCAGTAACAGTCAACATTACAGCCACGTTTCCAAAAGCCATGTTTTACAATTAAAAAAATTGTTTCTGGCATCTTGCACCATCCAGCTGATTCACATCACAGGCCAAAAGCGAAACAGTGGTATCAGTCTGCATCACAACCCCGTCCCTGTAAAGGCACCCTCAGATGTTGTGGTGCTGAGCAAAGCAGCCACAGTTTCTCAATCCTCTCTGCAGTGGTTATTAAATTGCAATTGTTTCATGCTGAATCAGGGAGTCTCTGCCCCAGCGAAACTCACTGGGTGGCTCTCGTAGAGTCCATCGATACAATTCCACCTTGGCATAAGCAGATGAGTCTGAAATCAACAGGAGTTTGACCTAATTTCAGGACAAACATGAACCCTGTAGGTCAAACTGGAGCTCTTCTGGTTGCGCCTGTTCTTAGAAACTGTCTTCCCACTGCCTTTAATCTGTAAAACAGTCTGGGAGAATGCTGAGGGCATAGGCTGGAGCTGCGACAGCCCTGGTATTTGCCAAGGATGATCAGAGCAAAAGTACTGCTCAAAGCAGGGAGGAAGAAGGGAAAGGTGGGTGGGAGGAGCTGCCAGACCCTCACCTCAGCACAGCCCTGCTGACTTCCAGCATCTGATAACAGGGGTGTGTTCGTGAAACAGGACCAGGCACAGTGCTTGCTGCAGGATCCACCACCCAGGGCTATGATACCTCTGACCACGCAGGAGGAAGGTGTTGTGTGCTGACAGGAACTGCACAGAGGTAGGGGCTCCTCCGGGCCCTGAGTCATGCTGCCCTCCCAGGGAACCAGGCAGCAGCTGGATGCAGATGCAGATGGGTGTAGGAGCAAAGTTACACAGCCATGGCCTCCCATGACCATGAGCAGGCAACTGGTGCTACTGGGGTCCCAGTAGCCTCCCCAGTGTCTCTCTCTGCATAACTTGTTAACATTTCTGGCAGAATCAAGAACCACACTGAGGAGCTCGCATGTTGGAAAAGGTTTTTTTATTGCTTAACCTTCTTCCCATCTCCAAAAGGAATTAAAAAAATTATCAAATAAAATGCATCCAAACCAGCTGCTATTACAGTTCAGAACCTCGACAGCAGCTACAGCCATGCTCAGCACACTTCCACCACCGAGCAGACCCTCTGGCACCTGCGCTGACACTTTTGCATAGAGCTAAAGCAGATTTGGTACCTGGATATCCTGGTGCAAAGCTCCCACAGTAGCACTGGGAAAGCAACGATGTCCTCAGTGTGGAGCACAACAGACATGGGACTGGAAAGCTCATGTATTTGGATCTGGTTTCTCAGGGATCTCACACTTGCAAAAGAACAGACAAGGAGCCACAGCCAGGAAAGTAGATGTCAGGCAGAAACAGAGGGGGCCACAGCACAGCCCTGGGGAGCATATCAGCTACAGCATGCCAGTATCGGTGGCCAAACTTTAATAAGGCATAATGTCATGTGGCCAAGATGTATCTCTGCATGGCCACTGCTGCATGAGGCTGGAGTGCCACCTGCAATGCTCTGTGGCTTTCTGTGGCCTCCAGCAGATGAAATAGCTCTCAAGGCAGTTTCCCACTATCAAATGCCTGGAAACTTTACTCCAGGTAGGTGAGTTTTATGGCTGTGCCTTATTTCAAATCAGAATGTGATGACAGTTGTTGGTGCAGCTGAATGACAGCAGCTCAGGACACCACCACTGATCTGATTAGCTTATTCCCTCCCCGATTGACCTCAATGACTCTCCAACCATTTGACTGGTGAAGTACAGCAGTTCTTAACATGTGACAAGAGGATCACCAGCAAAGGGCCTTCTAGTAGCACACAGGTCAGCCAAAGATGACATGGAAAGCTGGATGAGATGAGAAAGCTGGAGAACTGGTGGCTTCAAGAACAAAGCAGTGTGTATTCCAGTCCAGAAACACCCCACTACTTCATACCTGCTTGTTTGCTGTAGAATTTTGCTACAGGAATAAAGTGGTCAATTGCCCAAGGTTACAGTAATCACAGGCTCTATTTTCTGTAGTATTTTTTGCCAAAGAAAACAAATCCTGAGTAAAGCTTCCTCCCATGCCATTTCAGTTGTGACCACAACTTCAGTGATTAATATCAACCGGCAGCTTGAACTCCTTCAGTGAATAAAAGGCAATTTCTCCGTGATCCACCAGCGCAAAGACCACTGGGACGTCCCCACTCTGATAGGTAACCTGCTTCAAAGCCCGAAGGGATGGAATCTGCTCATCAAAGCTGCGGAGAGAAAAAGATCCTGTTCTCAAAGCAAGAATAATACAGAGACAAAGCTGTCCTGGCCAACAGCCACAACAGCTCACTCTGGTCTCAAGAGCTGCTGGTGACCCCTCCCTAGTCTTTCCAGGAGGCTGCCAGCCCCGAGAGCATACACTGCATGCTGAGAACTGGGAGCTGTCAAATCCTTTGCCAAAAACAGGGGCAACTGCACACTGCTCCATGCTGTACCTATTAGATGTGGCTCACAGGACTACTGGCAAAATGCCAGTCTGGTGCAATCTTGATACCTTTGTGCGAGGAAGACCTTTAGGTTGCTGGGATTAACACCTGACCTGCTTTTCCCTCCTTTTAATTCTGCAATGTCTACTTGCTCATGAATTAAAATATTTATGCAGCAACAACGATCCCACTTGCTCATGACAGACCTTTGTAAAACAGCATTACCACTTTGCTCACTCTGGCTACCACAGCTGAGGAGAGCAGAGGAGGAGCTGTTCTAGTCTGTCAATGTTAGAGAAGGCAGAGAGCAAACTTTGTACCTGCCTGTGGAGTTTAAGTATTAGAATCTGGATCCAGCAAGAAAGGGACACCTATCCTCTGTTTAAAAAGTTACATACAACAAAGATGAAAATACGAAACCCAGGGCCTGAGCGTGCAGCGAGCTCTGGGAACATCTGCAGAAATCCATAGGGATCTGCACTGGCTGAGGATTCAGGTATCTCACAGCTTCCTGCAAAACTGAGCTCTGCGTGAGTTTCACAAGCATTGTGTAAATATGGCTGTGGCTTCTTATTCCTGAATCCAGTAATAATCAGACATGAGCAGCAACCAGATGACCAAATAGCGTGGGTTGAATCCAAGGGCTGGGGGAATTGTCAGCCAGGCCTCCAACAAAGGGGAACTGAAAGGAAAATAAACCCCACATTCTGGGCAGAACCATCCTCAAGGGATGATGATCTGTAAAGCTCATAAGATGCTGGGTCATTTACAAATCATTAGGACTTCATTTCCAGAACAGAACACAGCTAAGACAGACCCAGGCATACCTACGCACACACATCCTGACATACGGCTTCCCGGGGTTGGTCTTCTTAAACCTGGCCACAGAATCTGCTTGATACACATTGAAGTCTATCTTCATGCCCTCCGGGTCCTCCTGCAGCCTACAGAAGGCAGAGCACATCCATATACATACGGGATTGAAACACTGTATGGTACAGATGAGGAAAGAAAGAGCACAGAAGCTCTTGTAACCCGGCTGGTTTGAGACCTTTGAAAGGCTTCACTCCTCAAAGGACTGACCCTGCAACTCATCTAATTACTTCCCAGATCCTCCCTGCAGTCAGACCACAGCAAGCTCCTGCCCCAAATCTGCCACAGTCTCGCAATAAGCTCCACTAACAGCTACAGAAGAGAAACACTGTTCCTCCCTACAAGGACAGCACACCAACAACACACAAATTCTGCAAACCAGGAGTCCCAAAGCCAGGGTTTTATAATCACTACAGCAGGGATGGCAGGTACATTCCAGGGATGAGGCACAGGTGAAACCCAACAAAATCTCTAGGGGAGACTACCCAGCTGGTAGGGAACAGCAGTAAGAGAGCAACCCCAGTGATTTCATTGCGCTGAGAAGCCCCAGCTCTGTTGCTGCAGGACCCGATACTTGATGGAAATGTCAGGCCCTCATGACAGATGCAACAGGGTCACGGGCAGAGCACTGGATTCTCTCAGCATCCTGGATGCCAGGCAGCTCCCAAGCTGCTGCTGCAAGCATCTGACAGACCTCACAAGCAGGGACGATCACAAGACACCCCCACTCCCCAACAGCTACGAGCTGGCTGCTGGATACTAACCGGGAGGCTCCATCCAGGATGTGGGAGGGTTGCAGCACACTGATCTGCTGGAGGAGCACAGCTGGAAGGCAAAGGAACAGGAAAGCATCACAGCAGCTATTTCTCTCCCAGGCCACTCCAAGACTCCAACACCACCCATGAGGCCTTCCTCCTCCAACAATGGCTGGCAGCACCACAGTCATCACTGGCTACTTCAAAGACCTCAACTTCCTCATCTCCTCCCAGCACACAGCCCAGAACACCCTGCAATTGCTTTGCATCTCGCTGGCCCTTATTTCACATGCCTAACAGCCTCCCAGGAAGGACTGCAATACTGCAGGACATGGGGAACTGATTAGAAGACCTCCCAATACCCTGTTTATCCTGGCACTTGAGTGAGCTATAGAAAGAGATGGAAAAATCAAAGGACAAGCTTTCTTCTCTCTCCCTTTGCCCATGGCTGGGCTCCTTTGTGCCTGCTTCATCTGGGCCTTCTACCAAGGTTTTCCTTCTCAAGGTACTGTCCCCTGAACTGATGCTGTCTCCACATCATCCCTTTGGCTGTTGCATACCAGGCAATATTTCACAGAATTGGAGGGGGAGAAGGGGAGTCCCTATTAAGTTCCTAGAGTCACTACCTGATGAGGTAGCTTCATCTGGCCGCAAAAGTGGTGTGACAGCCTGGTCCCAGAGATGCGACGGTCGTCTCCAAACCCTCTGCTGACTCCTCTGCTTCAAAAGGGCTTTGTACTCCTGCCAGTTGGAGCAGTGCCTCACCTCCCAGTCAGCATTGACACTGCTCTTGTACTTGCTCTCCCTCTCTCGCTGCTCCCTTTCCTTACGTGACAGCTTCTCCTGTTTCTGATTGATGCGTGCACACCAGCAAGCTGCATCCACCTCCCTCCCTGGCACGTTCTCCGGCAGAAGCCCATTGTCAGGAGGGGGTAGATGTGTGCACGGCTGGTCTGGAGCCATGTTTGGCAAGATGATGGTGGTAAAATCCCAGCGGGGTGCATGGGGGGTGCCAGCGCTGCTCTCCTTGTGGTCTCCAGCCCAGCTCCTGGAGGGGCTCAGAGAGTCCTTTTGTCCTGTATCAAAAGGAAGTGGGTTTGGCTCCCTCTCTCCACTGCCAGCCTCTGATTCCTTTGGCTGTTCCACCAAGGGCTTTTCATCCATGGGAAGGCAACTGGAGTCTCCACAGTCGTCTTCAGCTTTTACGGAGGTCCCTTCAGCTTCTGGAAGGTCCTCAGATACTTTGTGTTTCTTCTCATGCAACCTAAAGAGAGAAGCAGCAGCATAAAAGACTAGGAGATTGTCTGTGTGGACTTTATTTCCTCTGAATCCTCCCTCCTCCCTGCTAACAGGAAGAATGCAGCCTGCCAAGCCTGAAGGAAGGACAGAATGAGTGGTAGGAGCCCCCAGACATGTCTGCAAAGCCTTGACAACCACCTCTTTGCTGGAAGGGCATTTGCTTGTGTGACAACATGAGAAGGGAAAAAAGCAGGCCAAACCCAAGCAGCGAATGCAAAAGGCAGAATAAACGTCTCAGCAGTCCTGCACAAGGTGTGACTTCAAAAACCAGCAGAATCCCAGCCTTCACTGGTACAGACACATGTCCCTAACCTGACATGCACCTCCCAGCAAACATGTCAGCCTTCAGCCAAACCAGCACAGATCAAGCAGAAATCTTCCTGCCAGCACTTCTTACTGGTTCAGTCCATGGCTCTCAGATAAGATAGGGCAGTTTTTAAAGTGCAGTTTTATCTCCCGGTTTAACTTCTCGGGCACCGAGCTAAGAGAAGGCTTGGAGAGCCGTCTTGTCCTCCTGTTTCCTACAGGATGACGCCATCTACTGGAAGCTATCGTAATTATCAACAAGATGAGTAACCTCTGTCTGCACTTGGGCAGCTTCTGGAGGCTGTGTGCAAGGCCTGGACCCAACCATGCTCTCTGCTGTACGGTCCTAGCATGTAAGCTGCACTAAGGAGGTGGCTAAGTCTGAGATGGGCACTGTGGTGCCTGCAACCCCCCTAAAAAAGAAGAAGATGCCACGTGTTTCTTCTGCACTAGAAGAGAGAAGAACCTCTCTACCCTTCTATTCTGGCATCTCACCTCCCCAGCTGGAAAGCTGAGGGGTGCTCTGCCCTGATTAGCCTTGCATGAAGTACTGGAAAGAGCTCAGGTAAAGCACTGCTCTGCTTGGGGACAGCCAAGAACAGCTGTGCCAGACAAGTCACCCTCAGCACAAAGGGCTCCTGAGCCACAGAGCCTAGGAGAAGATGGAAGACAGCTTTGGGCCACATCCTTACCGGGGGCTGGAACTCCTCCTCCTTTTGCGATGGTGTTTCCCAGAGCTCTGCCAGTGACTTTCCAGGTTCAGTTGCCTCTCGTAGGGAGACAGGACAGTGCTGTAAGGAGACACCAACACACAGGCTGACAGCAGGGCGGAGCAGTGGAACCACCCTTCAGCTCATCCCCAGAATACAGCAAGAAAAACCTCTTCTTCCAGGCACAGAAAATCCATAAGCAGGACCAGGATGGTCCTCAGTTCATGCCCCATTTCATGTTCCAAATCACCTCCTTAAGAGGGAGGTGCAAGAAAGGATAGAGTGCCACTTTTAGCCTTTAATCCTCCCAAGAGATGGAACAGGCAGGGTCAAAGTCCTCTTCTCTGCTGTTCCACTGGGGCCATGCAGTGGGCACAGAGCTGCTCAGGGTCTTCAGAAAGGAGAAAGCAGCACGGAAAGGAAAAGCTGGTTACCTGGGGTCGAATCTCAGTACAACATAACCCAGTTGCTTCAAGTGGCTGAACACCTTAGAGCAAAGGAAAGCAAGAGGGTTAAATGACATCCCTAAACCCAAACAGTTTACTCCAGTTCCACTACAAGTGAGTAAACACGGTGTGGCACTGCCAGAGGGGAAGATGCCAGGGTTCGGACCCGAATCAATGGTGGGAAAACAGGGACTGACCATCTGGAAGAAGGTGAGCAGGAGAAACAGAATGACCGCCTTTCCCTCCCTAACTGTCCTACACTGCTCTCAGCCACTGAAGACGTTGTGTGGCAGGGGCTGTACTCTCTGCCATCCTCCCTGCAACAGCTGGAGGTTCCAACACACCTGGTAACGCGGCAGGCTCATGGCCTCCTGGGACAGCAGGATCTCGTAGGCTTCCTGGATTGACAAGGGCAAATCCCTGTAAAAGAGCTGGACACATCCCTGCAGAGAAAAACTTGGTGTTTAGAGAATCACAGTAACGAAAGCTTGCACCAGTTTCCTCCCACTGGTCCCAGCACCCTCCTTCACATGATATGTGTGCCTCCCCATGTGCCACCTGGATCACCTCCAGTCCCTCTCCCATGCCCAGTTCCCCCAACCCTGGTTTTAGCAGCAGGTAAGAAATTCCCACCCCCAGCTGTCAGCTCCTGCTTCAGTGCTGCACATGTTTGGGAGCATGATAGTCAACTGCTTTGGGAGAGAATTTTCCTTACCTTTGACAATCTCAGTGATACAGGACACAGCAGAAATACAGAAACATTTAGGACCAGCAGAACTGAGGGAGGAATTGACGACATCCTCAGGTGTCATCAACTGGGAGCCCCTCAGAAGTATTCTCTGCAGCCCCAGTTATGCCACAGGTAGGCAGCTTCCCCAGGCAACAACAATTAACCTCCAGGAGGCAATTTTAGGCTTAGCTTCTTTTTCCTTTTTTTTTTCTTCTTTTAAATGTGTTCACTCATAAACAAACAAAACACTAGGAACCACACTTCTCCCATGGGATGGGCTGAAGGCATCTAACTGGGGAGAGATTTTGTACTCAACAACTGACTAAATTTTATTTTGATCCATTTGTTTATGATATATTGCTTGTTAAATTGTCAAAGGTAAAAAAGTCTTATCTTGGCAGTCAGGATTTAAGGAATGGCACCAGATGTCCACAATCTGATTAAGTTTTGCTGAGGGGAAAAAAGCTCCTCTTTAGGTCAGTGCACCTATCCTACTGCTAACAGGCTTCAGTGGCAGCAAAAAAAAAACCCAAAACAAACCCTCTCTACAGTAAAGAAATCCAACTGAGCCTTGAAAAGCACTGAAACACAACCTGGTCTCACTTCCTGCTCACAGAATCACAGATCATTAGGAGTTGGAAGGATCCTCAAAAGATCATCTAGTCCAACCCTCCTGTCAAAGCAGGTTCCCCCAGACTAAATCACACAGGAACACATTCAGGTGGGTTTGAATGTCTCCAGAGAAGGAGACTCCACAACAGAATCACAGAATCACAGGGGCTGGAAGGGACCTCCAGAGATCATTGGGTCCAACCCCCCTGCCAAAGCAGCTCCCCAGCTCATATTGCACAGGTCAGCATCCAGATGGGTCTGGAATCTCTCCAGAGAAGGAGACTCCACACCTCTCTGGGCAGCCTGTCCCAGGGCTCCCTCACCCTCACTGTGAAAAAGTTCTTCCACATATTGGTGTGGAACTTCCCATGCTTTAACCTGAAGCCACTGCCCCTTGTCCTGTCCCCACAGACAACTGAGAAGAGGCTGGCCATTTCCCTGTGTCCCACACTTGAGATATTTATGAACATTGATCAGATCCCCTCTCAATCTTCTTTTCTCAAGGCTGAACAGCCCCAGTTCACTCAGCCTTTCCTTGTAGGGGAGATGCTCCAGACCCTTAATCATCTTTGTAGCCTCCTCTGGACTCTCTCCAGGAGATCCCTGTCTTTTTATCCCAGGGAGCCCAGAACTGGACACAACACTCCAGGTGGGGCCTGACCAAGGCAGGGATCCCCTTCTTTGACCTGCTGGCCAAGCTCCTTTTGATGCACCCCAGGATCCCACTGGCCCTCTTGGTCCCCAGGGCACACTGCTGGCTCATGGCCAACCTGTCACCCACCAGGACACCCAACCTCTCTGAGCAGTCTGGCCCAGTGCTCCATCACCGTTCAGTGAAAAAGTTTCTCCTTCTATTCCCATGGAACTTCCTCTGCTCCAGCTTGCACCCGTGGCCCCTTGTCCTATTGCTGCCATCACTGAAAAGAGCCTGGCTCTGTCCTCCTGACTCTTGCCCTTTACTTATTTATAGACATTAATGAGGTCACCCCTCAATCTCCTCTTCTCTGTCTGCCACATTGAAATTTCTTTCTGTCATATATACTGGGAAGAAATGCCAAGTAACAGTCTCAAAGGTCTCTGCTTAAGTGCAAAGCACCTACAGCACTGTTGTATGGAACTGCCTCCTGTACCAACCACCTTCACATGGAAAGAGGTGATGTAGTGCCTAAATGTGGCCCTACCAAGCTGGACAGAGTTTCACTAATTCCTATCAGCTTCTCAGAGAAGCCCAGAAAAACTGTGTTAATGAATTTACAAACCCTGTCATTGCAAAATATGTAAGATACAGCAGGTAAGGGAGGAAGTCCACTTGTGACAGAGAAGGCACTGACCAGTCTCACATGTCCTCATTAACTGTACACCAGTTCTGAGGAAAAGGATTTCTCAGTATCAAATATTTTATTCCAATTAACTCCTGCAAGGATAATGGTTTGACCTTGTTTCCAGAAACTCCCAGAACAGTGAACTGTCCTACACTGTGGAACTTTGAGTCCCTATATATACAGATTTCAACAAAGAAGTGATTGACATATAAATGTCAATAACCCCCAAAGCAAAAAAGTAGACAAATCTCAACAGAGAACTCTGTGACACGCTCCTCTCATTCTGCTAAGAGCTGACTTATTAACTACACTCACAGAAACTCTGATCAGCTAAAACTCTCCTAGTGTCTACTCTCATATTTGACATAGGGGGGCTTTAAACAGGATACCACCTGGACAAACTGGCCGCTGATCCAACCAAAAAAGCCCTGTCAATGACACAGAGGCTGCTCTGGAGTACAGCACGTGAACCCATAGCCTGGGGAAAAACAGCTCCAACAGCAAACAAGCTAAAGGAGACAATTCCTCAAGAACCACGTGTTCATCAGCTGCTCAAACTGCAGCAGTGACCAACATAAGCCAAAGTGATTTCAGACTTCAGCCCAAAACTGCTGCAGTTCCTGCGGTCATTCGGAAAGGACCCTCCGGCAGGGTAGGCAGGTATGCTACTTACACACTCCAGAAGGTACAGAGCTTCCTCAGGCAGCAGGCACTGTTTGCCACGCTCTGTGAACCCCATGGTGTGCCAGAACTTCCCCTGCAACAGAAGCACAAACCTGTGACAGGCTCTGGCCATTCCCTGCTGACAACCAGGCACTCTCCCGTTTCAAGCAGCAAATTAAGGACTCTGCAAAGGCCAGCAGGAGATGATGGCACTGAGCGTGCTCTGCAGCAGACTCACCGCAGGGGACTGCAGCTCCACGATTCCCTGTCCTGGCTTCCACTCAGCTTTCACCAGACTCCTCCTGAGCAGGTTAAAGATTAGTTTGTTATTACTAGCGTGTCCTACAGTCAACTCCTCTTGTAGCAACACAACAATCTCAGGAAGGTATCAAAGGGCAGCAAACTTCCCGGTGGCACATTGATACGTAAGGCTTCTCTGGATGTAGCTGAAGAATTTAGCACAACTAGTTAAGAGTGTCTTCAGTCAGCATGGCAGACATTTTTCCATAGCCTACAACAGCCTGCTGGAGATGCACAGCCATGATGTATCTATCATACCATTGTTTAGGTGCTGACAAGACTCTCAAATCACTGTACCCCACCCACATGGCCTCACAGGAAATATTGAAGAGCTGTGAAAAAGCCAAAGGTGACTTTGCAAGAATGTAAATGTTCATTTTTAGCAGCTGGCTCAAGGAAACAGAAGGTAAGACCTGTAGGATCTACCACGGACTTGCTCTTTAGCCAGTACTCCAATTTCCTCATCCGAAAGGAAACCTAAACCCACCCAGTCACCCTCCCATCCTGAGAAGCTCCACTGCTGCCCCAGACACATATTTATGGATGTATCCATCTGTGACAACAGTGGAAGATAGCAGCTCACCCTGCCTGACTGCTGAAAATTGCTGCTCTCTCCAGTGGTGTAATTTGACATGAATTTCTGTTGCTACTCATGAGAACAGAGAAACTGTTACCACAAAGCAGTGGGCCAAACAGTGAAAGCATATGCTGAGAGGTAGTGTGTGAGAATCTCCCAGGAAGCAGTAAGCTCCAGAAACCAATAGCGCTGTTGAAACCACCAAAATTGATAGAGCAGGATGCTGAAAGTCAGCTGAATCTGCACAAGGCCACACACAAGCTTCAGCAAGGGGCTGTGTAACTCAGAGTGCACCCAAGACACCAGCTGTTATTTGCAAAGCCTACCAGATCTTGCACATGCCTGAGAAAACTCAGGGCCCTTCAAAGGACTCTCTGAACACTGGCCCCAGAGCCAGTGCGGCCTCTGCCCTCAAGGGAATGGCCAGGGATCCACTGCCTTGCTGCTGCTCCAACCAGGAAGCTGTGGGCAGGGGGATGGGGGACAGGGGTCGACAGGGAATGGGCTGTGCCAATGCCTGCTATCACCAGCCATTCCACTAACACCTGAGGGGTCGATGGCTGTGCTTTGCCCCCCAACACGACCCCTCACAGGGCAACGGCCAAGCCAACCCTATGCTCGGCGGCCGTCCACCACTCCAGCGAGGCAGCTGGGCCGCCCCCGCCCCGGAGACTTACAGCCGTTCCACGCGCTCCTCAGAGAGAAGCTGCCACTGCTCCTCCCGGCAGAGACGCAGCTTCTCCGCCTGCTCGGCCGAGCCGTCGGGGATGAAGTCCTTCTGGCCGCGGGGGCGCTGAGGGGCCTTACAGCTGCGGGTCGCCTGCAGCTCAGCCGCCCTGCAGGGGTGGGAGGAAGTCACGGTGAGGGGGAGCGCCCGATCCCATCCCTGCCCCGGCCCCAAACCCCGGTCCTCCCCTCCCCGCCTGGGCACCGACCCCCGGGGTCTTCCTTGCTGGGCATCAACCGCCGGGCATTGAGCCTCGGGGCCTGTACTCCCAACTCCGCACAGCCAGGGCACCAACCCCCGGGGCCTGTCCTCCCCACCCTGCCCACGACCCCCAGGGCCGGGCCGGGCCTGGCCTGGCCACCCCACCCCGCCCCGCCCGGCCCGGCCTGGGCACCGACCCCCGGGGCTCCGCTCCCCTCCCGGCCCGGCCCTACCTCAGGCGGCGCGAGCCGCTGGACTCCATGGGCGCGTCGCGGGAAACCGCTTCCTTCCGCCGCCGGGTCCTAGCACCTGCAGAAAGAAGGTGGGGCTGGGGCGCCCCCTGGGGCCTCGGAGGGCTACGACCGACGCGCACCAGGACGTGCTGCGGCGCCGGGCGCCGAGACACCCGCCGGGCCAGCGCCGGGCTGCGTGCTGCACCGCGTTCAGAAGCTGGGCGCCGGTGGCGGGCGCTAAGCTGCGCGGCAGGGCAGCTGCGTGCCGGGGCCGCGCTCCCGGCTTTGCCCCGTGTGCCGGGCCCGAGCTGAGCTCGGCCGCTGCCAGCCGCCCGCCCGCCCCCGCGCTCCCCCTCGCAGGATAGGAGGGGAGCGGGAACGCCCGCTCCAGCACGGTGACCACCTCTTCTTCCCCTCCTCCCTGGCCGTGTTGCTCACGGGGCCATTTCTCACAGTCCCCCCCCCACTGCCACGCAGCATTTTGCCCTTTTTAAAATACACGTCCCCACAGGCACCGCCGTCGTCACTGGCGGGCTCAGCTGTGCCCTGCGGTGGGGCTGTTGGAGCCATCTGGAAACGGCTGGAACATCTGGAAGTAGCTGCATCTGGCACGGGGCAGGTCTGTCCTCGCCTCGCAGAGCCCCGCGGCTGGTACTGTGCACGCTGGGGCATGAGCTGCAGCCCCCAGAGCAGAAGCAGCAGTGCTGGGGAAGGAGGTTTTCCCTTCGGTGGCTTCCCTTCTCCTGGCTTAGACTCCAGTGGCAGCCGGCACGGCGCTGCCAGGCTGTATGAAGCATGCCGTGGTCTGGCTGGGCTGGAAAATGAGCAACCTCCCTACACCGTGTCCTTGCTGATGAGGCTGGATTTGATGCTGGATTTGATTTGGGAGGTGTGAATGGACCTGAGTTGAAAGGCACCAAAAGTTTCAAGTTTCACCTTTCAAGCCTGTCTCCTGTTGCTGCGGGATAGCTCACAGGAGTCACTGAGCCTCAAGTAGGAAAAAACAGTTTTCCCTCCACCAAAGTCCCCTTTTCCCACCATGGTTTCCCAATAATGGTCCTTTGACAAGATAGCCAGCATAGGCAGATGAATGTGAAAGCCACTCGCTTCCATTTTCCACCGAATGGTTTAATTTTTGCTTCCTGCCTGATTATTTCCTCCTCCTGAACTGAGAGTTCATCCTGTAAAGGGAGGAGGGTCAAACCATTTCTGATGCCTGACCGCAGCTTTCGGGTGCACGCCACAGGGGCCAAGGACCTGCAGACAGCATTGAAGGGCAGGGGGCTGTGCAGCAGCAGCGCTTCTTCTCCCTCGTTTCCACAAAATATGTATTTTGGAGGCTACTCAAACTGCCTGGTTCTAACATAATCCCAGGACACCGTGCCCTGAGGCTTTCAACTTTGGAGCTGTCACCCCTTTGTTTAGCTCAGTCTTCCCTTAAAATAGATGTGTTTAAATTGCTCTGGGAAAGGCTCCCATCCAGAATTTGTTTTTGTCACCCACTGTGATTGCAAGACCCAGAAATGTCAAGACTAATCTCAGTTCACATTTCTTTTCAATCCTGGGATTTTAGCTGTCATGGGATTGGGGTGGGGGGTGGAGAGGTGGGGGGTGGGGGAGGTGTCCTGTTCCTCACAGGGGCACCAGCAGAGCCTCCTCGCTGATGGGACTCTGGGTTCTCCCCAGCTGAAGCCTTAATGGACTGATTCATGTCAGCTGGTGGTGGGTGGTCTTGTGGGGGCTGCACTTTCTTTTACCTGCTTACAAAGGGAGGGTGAAGTGGGTTTGTTTTTTCTTTCCAGAGCTGCTTCTGGATTTGCACTGGAATATTTAACATGAGGTTCCTGTATAGCTGCCTTGAAATTGGGATCATAATGCTGAGCTTTCTGTGGTGGCTCTTTGTAGTCTGATTGTGAGAGGATATTCTGCTTGGAGCTAAAGTAATGGCTATGGAGCTGACAAAGGCAAAATCTGGCTTTATGAGCAGATGGCAGGTCCTGTGAACTGAAATAAGAATAAATATAGACTATGAGCCTGGAAGCTGCTGGGGAGGAAGAGTATGGATGTATGGGCCAGATAGCAGAGCAGGCTCCAGCTATTGTCTGTGTGGCATGTGCAGCTGTGAGCAGCCATGGAGGAAGTTGATGGTGAAAGCTATTGCTGTTCCTCATGCTTCAGTAGGATGCTGCCCTCACCTCAAGGGTGAACAGGCTTGATTTGGTTGGAGAGGCACAACACTCACTGTGCCAGCACCACATACAGGCACTGTGGACTCTCAGCAGGTAAGTTGGAGAGGGAGTTTCCCATTGGGTTTTATTTTTTTCTTCTCTTGAGAATGGAAAAAACGTTGATAAAGTAAAAAAAGGTTCTCAGGATTGAAAATGAGTGTTGGCTTTCCTGATAAGGTAGTCTGCTCCTGTCTCTCCCTCCTGTTGCTGAGCCTGGGGAGTGGAGCAGCACTGTGGTGCAAGGAGATGGGTTTGAGCGCTTACAGTCCTTGTCTGCTGTGTCCAAGTTGTGTTTGTGCAGTCCCTGTAATTATAAGTTCCTTGTGGCTAACTCCTGCATGGACTTGGTGCAAATAGAATATCAGTTGGTTTTCAGAAAACAGGAGGCAGTGTGGTCTTGGGATTGTTTTTCTGGTTTTGTGTGGTGTGCAAGGCACGGCCGGGTGGGAGCCGCATACTCTGTGCTGGAGCTGAGCAGCTCTGCCAGGTACAGCTACCTGCTTTCATCCCTCTGTTAACAGCTCCTGCAGTTCCTGGCGCGGTAGTTGGAAATATTTTAGTAGCTCTGCAGAAACCAGCTGCATCTCAGGTGTTCCTGGCTCAGGTTTTATCTGTTTGTTAACAAAGGATATCGCTTGGGAAACCATGTCTGAGAGGGATAGCACGGCCTGTCAGCCTTGACTTCATCACAGCCCATCAAACATGTCCTGAATCTGAGAGGTTTTGCGTGTAGATGTTCTATGTGACTTGGGACAGAAAAGGATGTTACAGGCTCACTAAAGCTGGCAAGTGCTTACATTCTCATGTGTGTTGCAATGCATGTGATGTTATTAAAGTTGCTTACCTCTGAGCTATGTTCCAATAGCTGTCCAACATCCCTGTCATCCCAGGTTAGCAGTAGTTCAGCTAATTGTCTAATTATTGTTATACTTAATTATATTCTAGTGACAAATAACTGAACTTTTAGAGCACCCTACAGACAGCTTCTTACAGTGGAGGATAAGAAGGGAGAGCATTTGATGATCAATTTCCACGGGGTTTGGCAGACATCAAATATTCACTGAATTGCTTGGTTTGGATGAAAAAGCAGATAGTGGTCTTGGGTGTTAGATCTTGTCTGGGAAGTGTTGGATGGGTCTGGTTTCTAGCCTCACCTGGGAGTTTTTGGCAAATTCCTCGCTGCTGTAAGATGCTTGTGATGCCTGTGATTACTCCTGTGGTGTGTTGCAGTTTAAGGCAGGGTGTTGGGAAGAGACTTGTGCCTGAAAAGGTGGTTACTGAGGAAGGTTTCTGGGCTTTACTGTCCCTTGTCAGGGCTGGGCTTGGGAGGTGTAAGGACAAGGGCTTCAAGGGGGAAAAAAATCTCTTTGAGAAGAGGATTTTTGTGATTAAGCAGTTAATACTTGTACATAACTAGTGTGTGTGCTGTGGTTTGCTGGTATCTTCTATGGCCCTCTGATCACTGAGAAATGGAGGAGCTTCAATTTTGACCTCTTTCTTCTGCTAAGTCTGTTGTAGAAGTCACCTCAGTGTGACCATCTATGGAGCACAGCACAATTCTTGGGGCTCTGCGGCAGGAAAACCAATATAGTATCTCAGGGCAGGCTTGTGGTAGACAATGAGCTAGCTAAGGCTCCAAGTAATGATCTGAATATAAGCTTTCAATCACCACTGTGTGGATTTCTAGAGCTGCTGTCTGTTAGTTGTCTAAGGATTTATTTGAAATCACTTACTGGAACCTCCACGTTGTTAATTACACGTGAAAAGCCAAGGAACCATGGACCAGGTCCAACAAGAATGATTAAAATAAGAGTCTTTCATACCTCTGTGATGCACTGCACTGGGCTGGGAGAAATGCTGAATTATTTCTGTCTGGGGAGAAGGGCTGCAGCTTGTCTCATTTCCCCAATTCGCCTTGGCATCCTGCTCATGGTTCACTTGAACAGATTGAAGATTTACACTGGGATGCCTGGCTTGGGGTAAAGGAGCCTTGCTGCTAAAAGTTCAAGGCTGTAGATTATGCTTCTTCCTCAAGTTTCATAACTCTTCCTGCAACATGTTTGTGCTCACCAGGTACTTTAGAATGTCTTCCCTGGGCTTTGGTCTGGAGAAATGCTCAAAAACCTGCTGTTTGTTGCTGGGCTTTCTGTGAAAGGAGAAGCCTGGTAGGGACATGCCTTTCGGTTGGAGACAAGCCACTGATTCAGGCCTCTCAGGGTGTCTTTGGCTTGTGCTGCTGACTAGAGAGGAGGAAATATTGCTTAAGGCAAGGAACTGGGAGATCAAGGGTCAGCTCTGCAGTGTCTCATTAACTTTTGAAGGTCCAGTCTGTTCCTTACCTGTTCTGAGCAGCCTGGGCTCTAAACCAAATGGATGGAACAGCTTGTGCTGTGCTGCTGGTGAGGCTGAGTCTGTGGCCATGAGGCTGGAAGCGGTGGTGGTTAAGGTGCTAAGGAACAGGGAAGAGCTGCTCAGTGTCTGCACTAGCAACCCCCAGACCAGTAAAACTCTTCTGTGTTGCTGCTTGCATTGTTAAGGTCTTTGCAACTAACAACTAACTTTGTTAGTTGGAGCACTAACACTGTGTGCTCCTCTGGGCTCTTAAATTTAAGTGGTAGAGCAAGAGATTAGAATGATGAAGATATTTTAACAGCTCCACCAAGTCAGCCCTGTGAATGTGAAGTCCTATTTACAGCACCTTGATAGTGACAGCTTGAGACAAAATCAATTACAGCACTACAGTATGTTGATTTGTTCTCTGTAGGCAAGGGGAATAAAAGAGGATGTTGGTTTCTTTGCTTGTGGAAAGCAAATTGCTGACTGGATGGGGTGGGAAAGGATGAATCTCCATCCAGCAGCTGGCACAAAGCAGACACTGAGCAGAGAGTGGGAAGTGAAGTTGAATGATTATGCTTTGGGCTACTTGAAAAATGGGGCTGCTGCTTGAAAGCTGGACCATAGCAGCTGGCAAAGCACTTGCAGTGTATGTTGAAGAGGCTGGCGTGCTCTCCTCTGAAGAGGAAGGTGCTGGGAGACTTCGAGTGATAATCTTCAAACAAATAGCACCCTCTTTGTATCATTGACTGATCTCTGATGCATTTCTTCTTGGCAGCCCCCTTTCTGCACTGCTGCTGGGTATCCAGCTCTCCCTCCTGAGCATCTCTTGAATGCTGGGAGGAGGTTTGCAGCATTATGACACTCGATATTTACTCCCTTGGGCTCCTTCCCTCCTGCATGTATGGCTTCAGGAGCCAAGCTGGGAGCTTGTCAAGGCTGGTAAGAAGCCCAGAGGGTCCCAAATGTCCAACTACTTGTGGGATCCTGCAGGGTGAGCACTGTCCCTTGAGGACCTTCAGTGGGTGTTAAAAATCTCTTGCCAGCCTTGCACTGGACTGACCTTGACTTCAGGCCACTTCCCAACTGAACTGGTCCTTGTGTTTGAAGCTGTTCACAGCTTTCAGAGCTCTTCAGGGCTTGTCCAGGTTTTAACTTTATTACTAGCAGCTGGTATTGTGCTGTGTTCTGATTTAGGATGAAAATAATGTTGAGAACACTTAGATTTTAGTTGTTGCCAAAAAGTTGAGGACTTTTTGATTTCTCATACTGGCTCACAAATAGGAAGATGGGGACACTCAAGGAGCTGGAGAGGACATGAGTCTTACCTTTTTGCTTTTACCCCCCACCGCAGTGGGACAGGGGAAGCAAGTGGCTGTGTGGCTGTTGGAGCTGCCTGCTGGGTTAAACTGCAACAAGGCTGTAACTCCCTCTTGTTTCAAACTTCTAATCCACAAACTCTCTGATGGGTACATGGTATTTTATGTGATTGGATTCCATTTAGACAACAAAAAGGCAGGTTCTTAGAGGTGGTACATTTCTGCCTTGGAAGGGCTGCTTAAGTGGGAAAACACTCAGTGCTAAGGGCTGTTACCTTTCTGTCAGCCCTGTGTGGGTTTGGTCCAGCCTGTGAAGCCAGTTACCTGCTTTTTACTCTGCAACCAGGCTTTATTCTGGAAGATGGAGTAATTTTCACCTTACCCAGCAAAGGTATTTTTTAGTCACCAAAAAACACATTGGCAGAATGTGTTAGATGGAGCACTTGAGGGAGGTGTGGAGTCCATCTCTGGGCTACTCCAGATGAGTATTGCATGTGGCAGCTCCCCACGCGTGCAGGGACTGTCACATAAATCTTTTCCAAATAACCAAACTGCTTTCCCTCCCACTTCCCCTGAAGTCCTTGCTAAAATTTGAAACAAATTGAAAGCTGCTCCCATGCTGAGCTCTACTGCCTGTGCTCGCCTGGGAGCAGCTGGGAGAGCTCCTGACTGCCTTGGGAGTAGTTTGTCCTGGTAGCTACTGCTGTTGGCTATCCTGAACACATCGAGCTTCTTCACAATAGCAGTTGGCTGGTGTTGCTGATCTGGAGCTGCAGGAGTGGTGTTTGTTGCCCAGTGGTTATTGCAGTCCACCATACCTTCTCTAGGAGGTGCTTCAGCTTCTCTCAAACACCAGAGCTGAGATTTCAGCATGAAATCTCTAAGAAGCTCTAAGAAGCCTTACAGGGGAGAAAGTATCTATGTATTTGTCTTTGATCAGAGCAAAGAGTTCTCTGTGTGTCTGCAATGGAGAATAGAGGACATGGTGGAAATGGACCCTCTGCAGCCTTGTTTGATCCTGGAGTGGCTTCTTGGCTCCTGTGCCAGCTGCTCCCTTGTTTGTGTGCTGCTGTGCATCAGGAAGCACAGTTTAGTGCAAGGGCTGTGGACCTCCAGACACCTGGGATGTGCACTGCCTCAGGTGTGGCTTTGGGGTAGTTCACATTAGTGTGCAGCTAAATGTACACTTTCATTTATTTTAGTTGGCAGCACTGAGCACTGGCATTATCAATCTTTCCCTGCCCATCTGTGAGGCTTTAAAAGCTAAAAGGTGTTCTTGGGCTGAACTGGGGGGACTGGCTGAGATGTAATCTTTGTGCATAGTGCTCTGAACAAGATACTGGGAAAAGCGAGGGCAATGCCACTGGAGTGAATGGAAATGTGTCTCCTGAAAGCTTCATTTTCTTTCTCTCAGGAGTTACAGATGTTGCTGAGAGCTGTCAGTAGCTGTAGGTAGATTTAAGCAAGAAGCTGTTCCAGCAGAAATGGTTGCACAGTGTCAACTTGAGCCAGGTGTAACTTCATCCCAATGCACCCAGAGAGACTACCTTTTTTTGCCTTGGTGCACTCCTTAAATGAGATTGAATTTCTACTTTTCCTGAGCTGACTGAAATATCTGTCAGCAAGCTACCCTGCCTGTCAGGGACTGCATTAGGAGGGAGGGAGTTTTGTTGGAAACAATCTGCAGTGTGGGTTAGCAATAACCCTGCCAGCCCAGCAGGACCTGGGGTGGGAATGGGCAAGGTTATGCCCTCTGATTATACCTACACATCCACAGGTAACCCTGGATATAGAAACCCTCCTATTATCCATGTGCAATGCTGTATGGGGATGCCTGCAGCCAGCTGATAGCACTTGTGTATGGCACTGCACTCTGGTGAAATACAGGAGCCTCCAAGGGGGTCCAGGATGGGGAAGACTGTTGTGGTTTCCCCCCGGCTGTGGGCAGAGATCCACGCAGCTGCCTGCTCCTTAAAGTAAAAGAGCAGGGGAAGAGGGGAAAAAGGGGGAAACAAGGGAAGGGAAAAGGAAGGGGCAAATAACTCTAAAACCAAGAAACTAAGAAGGTTGTCTCCCTGCTTCTTGTTGCTGGGTGGGAAGGAGGAATGGTTACAGGGTGGGGAGTGAGGGTGGCCAAGTGATCTCTTGCCCCTTTGGGCAAAAGGTGCTAAAATTGCCCATACAGCTTGGGAGTTGGGGTTTTTAAACAGATGCTGAAAGCTCAGAAAGCATGTGGAGGGAAATGCCTGGGAGGGAGGGAATGTGAGAACTCAATCTGCTTAGTCCTTATCAAGCAAAGGACTGGGTGACTTAATTACAGCATAAGTACTTTCCCAGATAGTAAAGAGCACTTTAATCTTGTGAAAAAAGGCACAATGAGAGCCTGTGTCTGAAGGATAAAATCAGACCAATTGAAGCTGGAAATACTGTGCAGGCTGCTAATGACTTCCACCTCAAGGGGGAAATTGTCTCCTGATGGGGTGGCATGAGTTGGCCATACTTGCCTTGCATCTTGGCTAAACCAAGCACCTTGTTTGGCTGCCTTTAGAGGGGTCAGATGGGAAGAGGTGTTGCCCATCCTGGAATCTGGGCTCTGTTGTCAGCACTGTGATATTGTGGAGCTCAAGTTCTGTGAGTCTTGGTCACCCTTGGACGTCTGCCCATCCTCTGTGTGGGCTGTGACAAGCCAGCTGAGCGGTTACCTGGGCTGGGGTCCTACCTTGGACTCTACTTCAGCAAACCTCAGTGTGCATAGTGTGTTTCACCCAGCAGCAGATGTGGTCCTAGTGCTGAGCTTGCTGGAGGTGGTGGGGGGAAAGCAGGCTGCACTCATATGTCACAGACAGAATACTCCTGCTGGCTCTGTTCTCACTTTTCTCCCCACTGTTGGCATTAGAAGGGCATTGTATCCGGATTATTCATGCACTGCTAATAACTCGAGTGCGGTATGCTAGATCCTGCTTTCAGCTGCACCCAGCACTTCAGTTGCCATGAAGCCAAGGGAGCTGTACTGACAGATCTGAGGAAAGTAAGAATTTGATATTAAATAAGTTTGCATCCATTTCCAAAGCATGGCTACGGAACAGGAACAGCATGATCCCTGCTACTCGCATAATTCCATTTAAATGACATATCTGCAGATGGAAAAGCTGCCAGTGAATGCCTGGTGCTGTGGAGACAAATGGAGCACTGGGCTTGGAACACCTGAAAATAAGGGAGGTTGTTTTCTCTCTTTATGAATTGGAGGTGTGTGGGTCAAGCAGGTCTCCTGTTGCAAGGTGCAAAGAGTCAGTGAGGTTCCAAGGAGAAATACTGGGAGTCCTAATGCTGGAGGGACTCTGGGTCTGAGCCCTGTGTCTAGGGGTGCAAAGGAGATGATGCAGCACTGGCCAGTGGCACAGGGATGGGAAATATTCAGGGAAGCATTGCTCCTAATGAGCACTATTTGCAAGAAAATGGAGTGTGTTTCTCTGGCATTGACTGCAGGCAGCTTGGTGGTTCTCAGCTATCCCATGGCTCCAGAAATCTGATGGTGAGTTTGAGGAAGAATCTTCGTTTAATTAAGTTGTGTGTGTTGGGAGGTGACTTTGAGTGATTTCCTTTGTTAGCTGATGTGTTGCTTAGGGAATGGCTCATCTTGTTCTTAATGAAACCTCTCCCTTCTGCTGCAGATGGAAAATTGTCTGAAGACTAATGAAGACCCAGACCTTCTGGAGATGCCCTTGCTTCTTAGGGCCACCAGAGATCACATTTGCTTTTGGTGGGGAACTATCTAGTAGGAAGATAGCCAGCTCCCAGGCAAGCAAGTAAATACTGATGTGTCAGTTCAAAGGCTAAATGCTTCCTGGGGTGAAGGGAGACAGCTCTGAGGTGTTGGGTGCCCAGAGACAGGATCACAGGACTGGGGCCCTGCCATGTGTTCAGCAGGCCTGGCCATCTACACGGTGATGGACCTGGAGCTCCAGCTGTGCAACCAGATGTTGATAAGGATTAAGTGCTACAAATACTTGCATTAGCTTTGGGTGTAGAGTATGGAAAGCTTCCCTTTCATTGCTAGTAATTCTCCATCCTGCTTTTTCTTCATTCAAATCAATGTTTCCCAGCAGCTGTCTCCTAAATCCTAGTCAGGTTTTGTTATTAGCCTCACTTCCCCGGGGAGCTTTGTGACACCGAAGTAGCTTTTGTCATCTTCTCATTCCTCAAGAAACTTTTATTTCCCAGTGAAGATTTTCTTTTTTCTCCTGCTACCTTTGGTCCTTCCAGGCATGGCTTGCAGGGCTGGAGGGACGCGTTATCTCAGCTCCCCTTGACAGCATTGCTAACTTCCTGGTAACACAGATAATCAGGAGTCATAAATATTAACTTGGGCTTTCTATATTTCCTTTATGATTTTTTTTTGTGTTAGAAAGTAGACAGGGGCTGCAGCTGGGGCCTTTGCTGTTTTGCTGGGAGAGGGACCTTCAGGTTAAGAAGTCAAGATCCCTGGGTGCTGTCAGGCACTTCTGTGGGGCTTTGGACAAACCCTGATGCTCTTGTGTGGGGCCATGTGTGCTTCAGACACTGTTCCAGGATTCTCCAGGAGTGCATTAGGGAACTGGATGCTGCTGAACAGGTGGTTTGGGAGTTAGTGAACAACCAGGAGGGAAGTCCTGCAATTGTGGGCTGCAACAGTTACAAGACTTCAGGAGTGACCTGTTTCAGTCCTGGAGGAAGATCCTGCTGCATTTCTGTGCCTGTGAACCTGCCAGCAGAGACAGATCTGTGCTTCCTCTGCTTGCATGCAAGCCCTACCTCATGTCAGGAACTTACTGGGAAACATCAGAGCACTGGTGTTGGATGGATTTAACTCTGTTGCCACTTCCAGTTTGGACAACTGGAGCTGGTGCTAGCTAGATCCTCTTTCCTAGGACAGGATGTGTTAATAGGGACTGCAGAAGTGCAGCCCTGTGAGTGATGGGGATGCTGGGGGCTCCTGGTTTGTCCCAGCAGCTCACTGTGGCTGAGTGCAAATGCAGCTTGCCTGGTGTCAGGTAAGAGCATCTCCTCTTTGGGAGCCTGAGGGCTTGCTCTGAATAAATTGGTGGTATCGTTTCTTGTGTTGCTGAGCAACCCCGTGGGCAGCCTGTGGTGAAGGAGGTGGCTGTGGATTAGGGAAGGATCCACATATCCTGCTGGCTCTAATCAAGGTACCGGCCCTGGATGCAGATGGCAGTCTGGTTTGGCTGCTTCTCTTAACTGGAGCCCTGGGTGAATGTTTGTAATGCTGTAGTGTTCACAGCTTCCATCCAACAGTGTTTGCATTCACTCCTAGTCCTCTGGTCATGGTAATAACTCTCAGCTCCTGTGGCAACTTGAATCTCACTGATGAGGTTACAAGTGTTGTTCATGTTGAGGGACTGAGGTGCTGTGATGGTATGCTTCCCCCACTGCCCCCAGGTTTTCCTGACTTTTTCCTGTAAATATGGATTGATTGATAACCACTGGTGTTGATTGTGATTTCTGCATCCATCTCAGTGAGTTCAGGAAGACAGATAACAACACAATAGCCAAGGGTTATCTATGCTAATGTGCCCACCCAGACACTGGTCAGTGTCCACTGGCATCTACGGGTGGTATGTGAATATGACTATGAGCCAATCATCTTACTCCATAAATAGTGAGCAGCCCAAGAGCCCTTTGAGCTCTCCTGAAATGACAGTGGGCTGCACATCAGGATCTCCCCTTGAAAGGGATGCCTTTCAAGGTTACTCCTCGAGGTTGAGAGAATCCTTGCCACAACAGATCTGCAGCAGATCCTCTGTAAGTGAGTTGGGAATAAGTGCACTAACATTTGTGATCTAAGTTAAGAAATATAAAGGATTGATTGTATACATAATCCTTTAGACATAAACCGTTGACCAAGTCTGGGACTAAGACTGAATCCAGCCGCACCTAGGCTCCTCACTGAACAGGAGTTTAGAAAGCAAGGGGATTCTTTGTGACCCTGCTGACTCAATGGGAGGGTCTCCCTGAGAGATCCATCTGCCCCTGTTCTCTATGCACTAACTAATCAAGATTACCTTACCACTGAATCTGAATCAGTCTCATTTATTACCAAACACCATTACATCCTTTTGTTTTATATCAATAAACATATTATTGCCTCTCTCTTAAGAGTGAAGTGCATTCCTCTTACCTATCCCATCTGCAACAGGTGCTTTGCTATCTCATGGCTTCCTCCAGCAATTTTCCTCAGCAATGCCTTTTGCTCATTTTGGGGTCACCTCCAGGGAGATGAGGGGTTTTACCACTGGTGTTGTGCTGGCAGCTGGTGCTTGGGCTGCCAAGGCTGTGTGCAGGGTGAGAGTGCTGGTGCTGTCCAGGGAAGAGGACCCCGTGGCATCCCATAGGCAGGCCTGAAGGAGATAAACTGCCCTCTGAGGCTTAAACCTGCTACAGTGGAAAAACACTCTAAGTAGTCTTGCTTCCAGTTTGTCCTGCCTTAGAACGCCTGCTATGCTAAAGCAGTTTCTGGTGGTGGATGCCCTGTGACCCTAGGCTGAGCCACTTTAAAAATGAAGCTGAAAATCTGGTTCCTTTTAACAGTCCCAAACAGAACCAGAGCTGGGGGCTGCAGCCAGCTGAAAGCAGACAGAAGTTTCTGCATCGGCTGCATGTCCCAGGGGACAGACACCTGCCTGTCACAGCTGTGGCATCAGAGGTGCTGCCTGGGATAGCCATGATGGTGGGAACAGGCTGGTTCAGACCTTGTGTGCCTCAGCATCCTAGGGCATGCTCTGCCTCAGGCCCAGAACCAGCAGCTTGGTGGGATCTGCTGCATCCAAAGGATGCTGCAAGGGAATGGCTGTTGTAAGGGAATAGCTTTGCAGGGCTGGGCTGATCTTGCTGAAAACTGATGCTCCTGAAATCCAGGCTTGTGGCACCCCAAAAGTGGTCCTCTGCTGCAACTTCACTGTGTGTTGGAGGTTAATCCCCTTGGCATCTGTCTGTATTTGCTTCTCCCTAAACTCGTGAGGCTGGAGCTGTGCTGAGCAGTGCCTCATCTCTCAGATCTTCTGCCCCTGCAAGAATTTCCAGCAGTTTGCATCATAATTTGCAGGTCCCTGAAAATCCTGCATTGGTTTTGAATGCTGCTCCTGAAGACTGATTTGAATGGTGCTAAACATTTTGATCTCTCTGTTCTTGTCTGCTCCCTCCTCCCCTGACCTGCCTTGCTCTGTGACTTTCTTCTGCTGGTTGTAGCCTGCAGATCCCCAACATCAGTTTCCATTAGGTGACACCTCTTTACCAACATTTACATGCTCAATGTGCAATCAGGTAATTACTGTGCAATTTCACACCCAGGTGATTTATTGCAAGCTCATCCAGTCAGAGGATATAATAATTAATCTTCAAATTAAGATTGCTTTTAAATTAAGCCATGCGTTATAGCAGCATGATGGGTAACTGCCAACTCTAGATTTAGAGGGTAGTGTTGCTTCTCCCACCCAGATGAATGGTGATGGCTTTCATGCAGCTACTCTGTATCCCATCATGCCCAAGTGCTGGGAAGCCAAAGCACAGGTCTTGATCAAAGATCAAGAGCAAAGGATGCGTGCAGTGATGCAGTTTACTGGAAACCAACTGCCATCTAAATCAGACAGCTCATGCACCAGTCTGAAAACTAATCCTGATCCCAAACTGTGTCTGATTTCCTGATGTTGGACTTGATTTAGCTTGAAAATAAGGGGAAAAGAATATTTCATTTTTGCTTGTTTTGCAGCTTCTATGGGGCTACATGTCCTTGATCCACCCAGGAGAGTGAATAGATCTTAAATGAGCAGCACTTGGTGTAAATACCAAATGCCTTTTGGCTTTCTGTGGCTTTGGGAGGGAAGGAGCATTCCATGGGCCCATCTCTCCAGGAGGACAAAAGCTGCTAAGAGCTGAGTGATGTAAGCAGTCAGAAGTTTAGCATTTCTGCAAAACCAGCTTTTTCTATGCAATATGTGGTTGGTCTAAACTTTAAACCCTTCCTACCTCTCTTTGTTTGGTTTCCCCTTAAGTGAATCCTTTCAGAGATGGTTGTCAGTTCATCTCCATTTGAACTGGGATGGGGGGAGGTCTCTTGGTGTCTGTAATGCTAAACACTAGCTATGCTCTGCAGTCCCTTAGGTTGTGGCTGGCTTCCCCCCTTCCTCCTGCAGCTGGGAGCCCAGGTCCCATTCATTCATTAATCCCTTTCATTCCCTGCTCATTTGTTCCTATCCTCAGCGGCATGGGGAGAAAATTACAATCCTGAGAACAAATAGGAATTCTTTTCCTCTTTGGAAATAAAAGCTGGTCCATTTAAATTGTTTGTTCTCTTTGGGATTTGCCTGTGTGCAGATGAGGAGGAGGTCTCCTATAATGCAGTCACAGCCTTGATGCTGAGCAGGGACAATGGGGGAACCCATCCTTCCTCCTTTTGTACTGCGTGTCCCCCTCAAAGGGAATCAGATGAATTTTCCAGGGCAGAAGGATCAGTTTTAATGATGTACCTCTGTGCTGCTCTGGCCTCCAGCAAACACCATGAAAGTAGAGAGACTTGCTGATTTATATTTTTTAGGACTGGAAAGCTGCTGTGGCTCCTGCCATGCAGCATGGCCACTGCTGCAGTGTTTCTTTCACACTGTGCTTGGGAAGGGTGCTGGGATGTGGGCCTCTGATTGCAAATTTGCCTGCTGGGACGTTGACCCTTTTCTTAGCTGTGTGTGCACAGAGAGCCCTGGCAGCTCTGGAGGGGATGGGGTCCAAACCCAGGAGCCTGGTCCCCTCTCAAGGCATGGGAAAGTATGGGACCTTTGGCACCTTGGACCTCTGGAAGATGAAGATGGCAGTGGCTTCCCTCCCAGTCTCCTGCCTCATTTCTATTGATCCCTTCTCTTAAGCTTGTCTTATGCTGGGAAATCGTGAGCTCTACCTGTAACTTTGGTGGATGAGCAGTTTTAATTTCAGATGGGGAAAAAAGACACTGGAGTGCACCCTGTCCAGTGTCCCACTGCAGCCAGACTAGGGGAATGGGGCTGTCCCTGAGCCCTGTGAGCTGCAGCAATCAGTGCAGGGCAGGGCGAGCCCGAGCTCCTGGTCTGTGGTGGTGACACAGCTACATGGGGCATGGATGTCTTGTAGCACCTGAGCCAGGCTGCTGGTATGGGTGGTAGAAGAAGTTTTGGGGAACTTGCTTTGTTGTCTGGGTGAATGGAGCCTGATCTTTTTTTCCCTACAAAAGTGGAATGGAATAAGTTTTCCCAGGGTGGATGTGAACAAGCTATTTAGCTACTGCATCCTGTTAAGTGATCTTTAAAATGCAAGTTTCCTAATTTGCAGAGATTTTGAGCTACTCAAGTGTTTGAAGTGCCTGGAAGTGGCTGCTGCCTTCTGAAGTGTCTCTAAAGCTGAGTGGATCCTTGAATATCTTGTCCCTGTCTCATACAAGAGGCTTCTTATCCATCTTGACTGGACATCAGCTACTTTTACTGTCAGAAAAGCTTGTGAGAGTAATGAGCTCTGGAGACTGCTTATCTGTCTTTTGAAATAAAAATGTTTTTGTCCTGGAAGCCAAATGGTATCTTGCACTTAGCAAAAACCTAAAACATATTCCATCTCAAATGTCATCTGTTCACAAAACTGCTCTTGATCAACATACAAAGCAGGTACTGTTTAATGTGTGAGTGACAGGGTTTAGTTAGTATCACTTTCTGGAGGGCAGAGTAGTGAATTAATTCTTGCAAAGTGAGCTTAGGCGTCTTTGCTCTGGTTTGGCTCTGGATGAGCCCTTTCAGCCCCATCCCACCTGAGTGTGTAGTGTTACTTCTGCAGTAGGATGTAGCTTAAATTGCAGAGTAGAGGATACTGTTACCCAGGGCTGGCAGGCCTTCACTGCTTCTCCACCACTGCTGTCATCACGCAATGTCCTTGGAAAAGTGGATAATTTTGCCTACCAGTTTGGAAAAGATTTGTGTACTACAGTGCTGGAGAGTGAAGACCTCCAGAAACTTGTCCTGCATCACTGTTGATGTGCTTATCCTGGAGACTCACTGCTCTGTGGAGACAGAGCCATCCTGACCCTCCCCCAAAGGGCTGCCTGCAATGTGTTGAGCAGCTGTTTGGAAAAGGACTGCTGCCTCTTTCCTTGTCTGAAACCTCTCATTTATGACACTTTAATTCTCCATAGGCAAAAGGGTCTCCAGCTTGAGCTGAATGAGCAAAGTGAGGCATGGTGAGCAGCTGTTGCTCAGCCTGCAGCCAGAGCAGGGTCCTTCCCGGAGGATGCAGCATGCAGACCTGGGCTGACCTCTGCTGCAAAGGGCATCTTTGAAATTGTCTATTGCTCTGACAGCTCAAGCTCCCCCAAACCCCACTGCTCTGGGCAGTTTGCCCATTTAGGTTTTTGCATCTTGGTGCTCCTGCTCTTCAGCTCTGGTTAGAGGTGGCATGGCAACCACCCAGTAAGTGAGCTAGGTAAGTGCCATGTCCATTTCTTGTTTAAAAATATGGGCTACACTAAAAATACCTTTGCCCCTGCAACCCAGACTGTGAATGGAGGAGTTGTTGGGGGTTGAAGGGGCCCAGCAAGCTGCTTTGCATGACAATAGATCTCTCTAATTGTTTATGTGCAAGGTTGGGTGAGATGAAGAGGCTGGTTGGTGATTCATAGCTGAGTCACAGGTCCTTTGGCTGGGGGAAGTCTTGCCCCCAGCTGGAGCAAAGGGAGAGGACTGTGAGATCTAAACTTTAAATTACTGCATGTCAGGGGGTCCTTCCACGAAGTTCTCTTTCTGCTGAAAGATGTCCAGCTTCCTTTTTGCATTGCTGCTCAGCTAAGGAAGGACTGGCCTGGGTTGGGTTGAGTGTATGCTAATTAATCCTTAGCTGTTAATCACTGCCCAAATGCAGCTCTGTTGCCCCATCTTTAATGTAGGATGACCTGGCCCCTGCTCAGATGGGAAGGATTTTTCTGCTTTTGCAGCTCTTTAAGGATTAAAAAAAAGAAAGATTGAACCTTAATTGTGGCACTAAATGAATTTAAATCTCCTGCAAACACTTCAGGTAGAAGTAGAGACCTGGGAGGGGAAAGTGCCTGGCTGTAGGGGTAGCTGGAGCCCTGGGTTTGGGATGTCTGTGGAGAGGTCAGAGCTTCGCTGCTGTCTTGGGGGATTAAAATGGGGTGAGGGGCTGCAGGTCCTTTATTTCAGCTGGAAGACTATGATGGCTGCTGAGGCCATCTCCCTCCTCCCTTGGGCTGTGACTGTGCTGTCTGGTTGCTTCTCCTCCCATCACTTTAGCTCATGTGAGAAATGAGTTTCTGGAGTTGTTTGGCGTTTCTTTTGAGGAGTGAGGAAACGCTAATGGGAAAATAACAACACTTTCCCCATCCACTCCTCTGGGTTTCAAGTTAAAATGCAGTCAGGCTCCCAGGAGGAAGAGGAGTGCCTCCGATGTGCTAGTCTCAGTCTTGGTATTTAATTTCATGGCCTGTCTCAAAAGGCCTTATTAACAAGATAGGATGTGAGTTCAGTGTGAAGACACTAGGAGCAGCCCTGCCTTCAATAGCAACATACATGGTGATGTGGTTGTAGTCCCAGTCTAGCTGTCTGACTTGATTTTTAACTGCTGCTGCCCTTTTCATCAGAGGCAGCTTCTGTCTGGAGGTGGAGGAAATTGTATGTGATCCTGGGGAGAGATTTATCACATCAGCACAAACTCCACTGATGCTGACCTTGTTATGGCAGAATCAAAATGCTAGAGGGTCAGAGTCCCCATCGGGCCAACAGCCAAGGATAGGAACCCAGAATGGCTTGTGGTTAAAGGGTGGCTGCAGCACAGCAGGCATTACCTGGGGCAGATTGGGTGTTTACATTGCAGCTGTGCCCAGAAGATCAGAACTGGGGATCCAGGATGCGAACTGCTGTGTCAGATGCAGATCTGCTGAGCTTACAGCCTTTGTTGCTTGGGAAAAGGAAAACCCAAACCAGGGTGTCTGTGCTCAAGCCAACAAAGATGCAGAGGATGTTGTGCGCTGATGTCTATGTCAGGAGGTGCTCAGTGCCATGAAGTGAGCTTGTGCTGTCCAGTCTTGCCATCACAGCCCTCCCTGGTGAGCTGAGCTGCCTCCCTGAACTTGAGCCAATGCTTACTGTGAGGACACATGCAGGATGGACTGGCAAGGGAGGCAAGCCTCAGCTGGAGGCTCTGTGAGAAGCAGCATGGCCAGGCCTCAGCATCTTGCAGCTGTATTTGTTAAACCTGATGGAAATGGCCTCTTCTGTCCTGCCTTTATGCAAGCCCTAGTTTCTGGGGAGAGCTAAAGCTTGGTAACAGCATCCAATGGGAGCTCCAGTCTCTCCTCTAATGACTCACTGATATGACTATCAGTTCATTACAGTGTGCCGCTCTGCCTAAATGGACAGTTAATTTGCTCGTAGCAGGCACTACTAGTTTGCATCCCTTATCCACTTTGTTATTGATGGAACTGCACCCAGCTGCAAATTAAGCGGCTGCTGCTTTGTGGGCCCAGAGCAAATTGCTTGCAGATGTATCATAAATTCATAGATTGTAGACTAGATTGGTGGAGTGCTGGGTGCCCTCTACACCCCTCTGTATCAAACTCTGATTAACAACTTGTAGTGCTTGGAGGATGGGAGGTGTCCTCCAGAGAGAAGCTGTTATGGCTCTGGGTGCCTACAGCCTTGGTGCAGGAGCTTGAGAGGACGTGAAACTGGGAAGAAGGTGTGGTGCTGGGTAACCATTGGGTAACAGCTCTCTGTGAAAGCAGATTAGTGTAATTTGGCATCTCTTCCCTGCTGTAATGCAGATGGATGCTGGGGTTGGGATGATTCCTGCAGGCAGGGCAGAGCTGGGAGCCAGCTGTGGTCTGTCTCCTGTGGTTGGTCTGATGTTGGAGCCAGGGTCCTGATGTGGCTGAAGTGCTCTAACCTGCACATGCAGGCTCATTCTTCAGCTGGTTTGTCTTCACCTAACACAAGCACAGCATAAGTGAAGTATCCCTCTTTTCACGGCATTGATGAAAGTCTAACATCAACGATCTTAAATTAATGATACGTTGAAAGCTCAAGGCTAGGGGAGCAGGAATTAATATCCTTGAGACCTGTCTAGTTCTGCTTCTTCTGACACCTCCTAATTTTCCATGTAAATTGCCGTATGGATCTTTGGCTCAAAGGCTGTGTTGTGTGCTGGAGGAGTCTGGCGTGTCTGCTAGGAAATTATCTGGCATAATGGCAGGGTTATAATTGTGCTGTAGCTATTCAGATCTGCCTCCCCTGTGTGGATGCCCTGGCTGTGACTATCTGAATAATCACTGCATTTATAGCAGTTTAGCGTGCATTTCTGGTTTGTTAAATACTGTATGCCAGTATGGAATGGGCCCGTGTGGGCTCAGTTGTGCTCATAATAAAACATGATGTTTAATCCTTCTGTTATATTGACTCAATCGTGCATAAAGAGTAGGGGTAGTACTTAGGCACACACCTAGAAGAATAAGCTCAGGCTTCGGCTTACCCGAGTTAAGTAAATTTTGCAGGAAGTAAATAAAGGTGTGAGCACAGCTGCAGGGAAATCCATTGAAAAGATATGGATTTGCTTGATTCTGGATCTGCTACTGTACAAGAGTACAAACTGAAGCCTGTTCCTGACTTCGCAGAGAAGGAATCGTGGGGCTTGACTCTTTAAACTAATTGTACGACAGGGAGAAAGCTGTGCGAGTCAGCTGAATTTCATTCAGCTTTTAAATTAAAAAAGGTCTATTGACTAGCTGTGCTTAAATTGCTGCTGATGTGAGGGCTGTGCAGCACAACGAGAACTTGTCCCTCTGCACAAATGTAATAAATAAAAATAAGGTACAAAAAGAGCCAGTGTCCCTCTGCGCTGGGGATTGGATTGGAAAAAGTCCCTCAATTTGCACATAGCAGTGTGCCTTACTTTTAAGGCCTGGGCCGAAGATGGGAACCATAGTAACATCAGTAATAAATCCCCAGAAGAAAGGGAGGATTTGCAGAAAAATTGTCCCTGTTTGAACCTGGAAGATGATTATGGAAACCAACCTGTGCAAGCACTGCCAGGCGTGTGCCAGCCCTGTGGGCTGTGCCTGTGGTGAAGGCTATTCGGATGCTGCTTGCCCCTTCCTCCGGTGCAGATCAGCTCAGCAAGCTTCTGGGAAGGGCTCAGGCTCAGCCCAACAAAGCCTGGCAGCTGGTTTCAGGTAGATGTGCACGTGGGTAGGCACCTTTCCTAAATCTGGGATCAAAACTTAAATCACCCAGTTTCTGGAATTGAGATGCTCTGAGGGCCAGGTTCAGTCTGACCAATTAAAATATTTGTGTGCACTGGGGATGGAGTTAAGATGGAAATGTGCAGACCAGAAGCTCTGTGGGCTCTGGAAGGACCTTTTGTTGTTAGGTTAGGTGGTTGTTGCCAACATCCGCTTCAAGGGATGCTTCAGCAGCAGCATGGCCGAGGGCATGCCTGGGAAGGAGAGCCTGCTCAGGTGCTGAACAGAGGCTCTGAAACCCCCATACCAATGAAACAGCGGTATTAGAAGCAGTGGTCTTATAAGTAGCCAAAATCAACTGATCTGACAGATCTGCTAATGAGGCAAATAGCTCACCTCTGGTTTTCATTAGCTCAATTCTATTTTCAAAGCCTGCCTGAAGGATTCTAAGTTGACTGTTTTTCTTTATTTTCCTCCGTGGGAGAAAGTAGCAGGACCTAACTGCAGGGATGGCCTAGTTAAAAAGAACTGAACACCAATTCTTTCTCTCATAAACCAAGATGATTGTTTCCCTTTGGCTACTCTTCCTTCAGAGCTCAGTCTCCAGAGCCCATCGCTCCTTCTGGGGTGACCCTAGGGTGCTGCTTATTTCTCTTGACTATTTCCTCTCCCCAAGTGGCACAAACAGTGCTGACTGATCTCCCTGCCAAGCTTTTAGAGGTTCATTGCATCTCTGTCGCTTCCCAGTTTCTGCATTGTCACACTTGGTCATGGATTTTTTTTTTATTAAAGATGTCTTGCTTCTAGTTATTTGATGAGAACTTAGCTGGCTTTGACCATGTGTCAACTGACTGTGTGTCAATTGGATGTTGTGGTGTCCTGACCTCAGAGCCTGGTGACAAGCTTTCCTAGGAACCTAAAAGGAAGTGAAAAGGAAGAAAGAAACTTATGCCAAAATATTTGGCTATCTTTACCTTGTGTTATCATCCAGGGCAAAGCCTCTCAAGTGCTATCAGCTCACTTGATTTTAAGCCAAAGTGTGTGTGTAGTTTTCCTGCATGGATGAACAAGGCTAGACAGACCACTGCTTCACTAGTCTAGTGCAGGCAGACCATCTCGCAAGTCACAGTGGCTCCTGATTTCAGCCAGCAGTTCTTCTTTTGGGAGTTAATAAAAATTTGTATTTGGATTTTGTGAGGACCAAATCTGTTTTAGCTTTTCCTTTTTTCCTGTTTCTTCATCCTTTTTGTAAAAAGGAATATATATTTTGAAGCTTCTGTTTCTATCTCCCTATTGTCCTTTATACTCCATGTTTCTCAAAACTTCCTCTACCCTGAGTTGTAACAGCTTTGCCTTTTTGTGAGTCAGGCTTGTTTGGTTAAATGACCAACAGTAAGATGAGTTTTGTTTTGTGATGCTCTGTTCTGCAGGAGCCAGCTCCTCTACCTCACCACCACCAATGCCGTCCCTGGGTTCCTCACACTGCGCAGTGCTTTACAAGTCAAACCCACTTTGGATGGTAGTGCCCTCTTCTAGCTCATCGAGGTGAGGAAGGAGCAGTGAAAAGGAACTGCAGAATGTGCTTGGAATGCAGTTGTTCTCCCCAGGAGTTACCTGTTCTAGTTGATGGGAGGTTAGAGCAGCAGCATTTCTCTAGCTGTAATGGGGGAGATGGCTTCCTCTTCCAAAATGAAACATCTTCAAAGCTGTCTTTGCAAACAAGTTGACAAATGTCACCTGACAGCTTCTTGCAAGGGGGCAAATGTGATGTGGGTTTTCTGCCTGAGACTCTTGAATGTTGGTGAGATGTCCTGATACACTCTCTCTGTGGGAGCTGCAATTAAGGGTTTCTATTGATAAGTCCCATTTCTCCAGGGTCTGTAGTAGCTGGTCTGTGCTCTGCTGCTGTCTGTCCTGAGATGGCTGTGTCAGGGGACATGTGTGCAGAAAAATCAGCTTCTGTGGAGTTCTTTTAATGGAAAACATGTTCTATAATGTGAACCCTGCTCTCCTGCAGCGTTATGTGAGCCAGATACAGAATTTAAAATTTGGGCTTCTACACTGAGCTGTCACAATTGCAGTTCACTAGTATTGATGGTTCCTCTTTAAAGAGGAGATTAAATACTCCTGGAAAACACTCCTGACAGATCTAATGTCTTGCAGCCTGTTGCTGGTTACTGTTTTCTGCTAGTAAATCTGTAAGTCGGCTGCATGTCACTTAGCCAGTCTCATACTCTTACTGCTGGGTCATCTCTCCTGTGGGATGTATCTGATACCTCTGCAGCTATTAGAACAAGCACATTTTAAACAATTAGTACAACAAGGTGATTTAGGGAGATGAAAGAAATGGAGGTTATGTTCCAGTTCTGATACATGGAGGCTCGGCTGATATACCTCATTGCTGATGCTGGCAGACTTCTCGGTGCTGCTGCTCTTACCTGTCACTTGTAATGCTGCAGACAAGTGTTTCTGGTAACTTTGTCTTTTTCAATCTCCCCCTCCTCTTTTCTGGTTTCCTTTCTTGTACTAAAGGACAGAGTCAAGATAAGCAGTTGCTTTTCTCAGCAATACTGTAGATTTAATCTGAGATGACAGCCTACACTTTCCAAGGATAAAATGGACATCATTATTCTCCTGTCTCCAGGCATCTGAGGTTTGGGTCATTAATACTTGTAAAGCATTGGAAATTATTAGACTCAAGGAGCTAGAGGACAGCAGCATGTCAGCTTTCCTTCTTGGCAGCTCGTTTTGGTGGTGAAATCAAAGCACTGAGATGTCAAACTCCACTCTTGGGCAGCCAGGGAAGAAGCTTTTGGCATGACTCAGACATTGTTTTGCTTGGCTTTTCTCTAATCCCATGTTAATTTTGGTGGAGGCAGTGGTGTGATTGAGAGCAGACTCTGGATTTCCTCCTGTGGCCGAGCAGCTCTGATGCTGCCAGTGCAACTGGCTGTTCCTCCTGTGAGATCCAGTGCCTGTGATTGTCTGAGGAGTGTTAACCTCTTGGACCCCTGTGTGCAACGTGTAGGGTGCAGTCCTATTTTGGAAGGGATTAAATACCTGTCTGAACATGGGTCCTGAGGCTGGGTAGTACTTGCACCCCTTTGGAGGGCTGGGTTGGTCCCAGGGTGTGTTTGGCTCTTCAGGGCAGGTTCCCTGGTTAACTGTTGTTGGAGTGAGTTAGGTCATGGCTGTGCAGAAGGAAGCAATGATATGCAGACACCAAGCAGAGTTCTTGGTGTCTGGACCACAGCTGCCCTGTTTCCCCTGCTCTGCCCCAGCAGTGTATATCACAGCTTCTGCACTTAGATCTTTGTTTATAACCTCCCCTGTTCACTCTTTCAAGCCTTTTTTCTCCAAGCACAGATGATAACTCACAATGTTTCAAAGATATGAGTTGGGAATTATGGCTGCTGAAGAAACTTCTCCAGGCTTGAGGAAACTGATAGGGTCTGCCAGACTGAACGTGGATCCCTGGCTGTGTAGGCTCTGGTGTAGAAAGGTGAGGGGGATGAGGTGCTTATCTAGCTTCCAGCAGCCTTGGGAAGAGCTCCTGCTCTTGTCCCTCACAACAGTGTGTGATGCTCTCCTGTCCTGGTGTCCCTGCAGAGGGGGTCTCCATTTTCCATGTGCTCATTTCTTTGCTCTCACCTGTTCTCAGGTTGACACAGGAGCTGGTGTGAAGAGGAGCTGCCCTTCTGCTCCAGAGGAGTTTGAAGACAGATAAAGGAGTCTCCAGGGCACGTAGATCCTTATACTGTTCCTTCTAACTACTCAGGCCAGCCTCTTCTCCCTTCCTGTAGCTTTCAGTGTACCAGGAGATCTAGTAGGACCAGAGGTAAAGCCAAAAAAACCTGACTGTACTCAGCACAGCCCTCTTCCTAACTACATTCAAAGCTGGTCTGCTCCCCTTCGCTCTAAAACCAGGAGTAATTAGCTATGTAGTGACAATATAATGAACAGCAGGTTGGATTTGCTGGGTAAAGCCTCCCTGAGCACACAGGAGACATCCTAATTACTCTGATTGGGCCATTACAATGCAGGGTTGATGGAGAGATGCTGGAATGTTGTTTTGCTTTTTTTTCATTTTACCCTCAGTCTGAGTGTGTCAGGAAAGGAGGGGGAGGTCTCATTAAAATTCTCCCAAGAAAGATGTGTAATTTATTTCACACAGAACAATTGATGTTTCCCATGTGGCAGAAAGAGTGAATATTAATTCCAGCAAACGGGTCCCTTCTCATTGAGCTGCCAGTGTTTGTGGTCTTAAACCCAGAGATTCTGTGGGTACTGGCTGGGGGCTGCAGCTTGGCACAACGAGTCTCACCCTGGGAGCAAACGTTTCTGTGCTTTATTCAGTGGTGATGGTTGGCTGGGAAAAGTATCTGGACTTGAATAAAAGCAAAGGACAGGCAATGTGTTCACGGTTTGAGAGGTGGCATTTTAGTCTTTCTCTTCTGAAGCAGTTTCTGTGTTGATAACATGACAATTTTACATTGCCAGAGCACTTGGTGGTCTAAGTTGGAGATTATAATGACTTGACCTTTATAAAAAAAAAATCTGTAAAATGTTTTATGTAAGTTGAAATTCAAAGTCTTCATGAACAGGCAGGAAAGGAGGACAGAGGGAACCCTGGTGTGAATAGTCTGCTGCTCTCAAAACCTGTTTCCATTCCTTGATGGGAGGGACCTGGCTACTGAAGAAGCTGCACCTCCATGAACCAACCTCCTAATGGGCTAAGTAAGAGCTTTAAAAAGCTCTCACCAGTAATAACTCCACCCATCATTTCCATCACTGGGCTTATCCCTATCAAGTGCTCTGTGCCAAAATGTACATGAAAATGTTAGTGTTTGGCTTTCTGTGGTCAAGCCCCATGGGAGAGAAGGTAGAGGACTGCAGCCATGAGCCTGCAGCGGGATGTGGGTATAAGAAGTGCTGCTCCTGGACAAATCAGGAGTCTCCCGCTGTGGCTGCTAAAGGAGAGCTCTTTCTGCTCTGAAGTGTCTGGTGGAGCAAGGCATGGCAGCCTGGTGCCGCCGTGCTCTTGTGCTTCTGGCAGCTTGTGTAGGAAGATGATCGTAAGAGCTCCTTTAGACTTTGCAAAGGCAACTTAATAGGAAACCAAGCACCAGAATAATTAAAATTGTCAGTGGCTCTCAGCCTGCCTACCCTGTGAGTGGAGACCTGCAGGGGACAGAAGAACACAGGGTGGAGGGAAGGGCTGACTCATCTGGTAACTTAGTTTTAAGTGGAAGAAATAAGGTTTAAGTCCTAAACCAAAACCTCTGTGTGTCACTGACTGAAGCTTGGAAAAGTCACTGCCCCAAAGGCATCGCTGTGGAGCCAGACCCTGCAGATCTCCTTTTCTTCTGCGGGGCCAGATGATGATGCAGTCAGTACCTGAGGTAGAGTCTGCTCCCTGTTGTGCTAAAACCCTGCTGACTGTAAACTCAGACACACTCTAGTGCGATGGGCAGAACTTGGCTCTCCTTTGCAGGGCTCTAACCCTGTATGGACCTGCAGGATGGGGCCTTCAGCAGTCCCTGTGTGGTGCAGCTGCTGTGCTCGGGGAAGGTGACACCAGTGTAGTCTGACTTCGCTCTGCAGGAGGAATCCTTTGTACACAGGCTTGACCCTGGGGAGTGTTGATATTACTCCAGCAGCATTTAGAGCTGATAGCCCTGGAGGCTTTTCTAACGTGCTTGTCCTCAGCACATCTGGAAGTGCTAATGAAAGCACCACTCTGTGTATCATCATGTCTCATACTGAAGTAAGCCACTTCTCAAGTGTAACGGTGCAGTTGTTGAAGCCCAGCTCTACCCTTCAGGAGAAGCCAGTGCCACTGCTCTCCTGGGAGAGCAGGAGATGTGATTTCTGTAACCAACACCACCCTACTGCTAGAAAGATGCTCTGAGATTCACAGCTATTGGGTCTGGTAGAATCGTAGGACCTGTTTTCTGAACTGGGATATGGATAGGGCACAGAGACTCTAAGAGCAGGTATCAGCTCTCATGCCCTCCTGCAATCAGGATCTCCATCTCTTAATGAAGGTTTTCCAGCCAGGGATGCAGTGAGTTCCCTGTTCAAATGCTGCCCGTAAATACAACTTTAAAATACATCTTTTGTTTCCCAGAGGCACTGAAGGTCTTCTGGAGGAGCTCTGCAGTGGGAGATGTGGGCTGTAGATGAGGCACCCCTCCCAGCTTAGTTGATTGCTGTTGCTGAGGCTTTCCTACATGCTGTTCCCACCAGCCCTGCAGCAGGGATGGAGCGAGCAGAAAGGTTGTGGAGGAGATGTCAGGGTTTAGCTGGGTTTCTTTCCTGATGGGAGGTGAGGGAGAAAGGACATTGCTGTGTGGTCCCCGCATCTGGCAGGAGCACTAATGCGAAGTGAGTGGGCTGGAAACGTATCTGTACCTGCTGTATGGCTCCTCTCCCACTGGTGAGTCTGTTGAATGAAATGTGTCCAATTAGCAACTCGGAAGGATTGATGAAACATGATTAGTCAGGTTATGGCTGTGTCCCAGGGGCCAGTGAGTCACCCCACCTTTCCCTCCTCCCCACCCAGCAGCTGCCAGCACTGTTCCAGCTCTCCATCATGGCTGCACCTTGTTCTTGGCCAGGTTTAGCTGTGCAGAGACTTCAGGTGGAGAAAGGTGTCTGGGGAAGAATTCCACCAGTCTGCTACCTGGCAGGGCTTCGGGGACCTCGAGTCCTCACCCTTTGAGCTGGCTTGGCAGAGTTATGACTGTAGGAAAGGCAGGAGAATATTTTACTAACCAGTGCAGATGTGGAGATCTGTGTAGTGGAAAAGAGGTACCTGGGAAGGGTGAGCCAGGGGTTGAATCCTGCAGCATCCAGCCAAGAGGGCTCTGTCACTATCTGGGAAAGTAGGAGTAGAAGTAGATGGACCATCTGCCCCTTGTGGGAGTTTATGCAGAGCAGAGCTGTGACATGTGGCTTCAGTCACACCTCTAAGGACAAGGAGGGGAAGAGGGAGGGGGTGGAGAGTGAACCCATCTGTCTTCCTGCTGTCTGATGAGGCAGCTTGCGAACACACAGGAAAAGTGCTGGCAAAAGGAGCTGAGGAAATTTGTTTCATCCAGTGTGGCAGAGTGTTGAGCTGAACAACTAGATGGAATAGTTTCTTTTTATCGCCCTTTGGTTTTGGGGGTGTTTTTCCCCCTGTTTTATTATAGCTGTATTTCCCTTAGTTTCTCTCAAGCAAGAGAGACAGAGAGCAGGGGGCTGTGTATGGGAGGCAGGACTGCAGGGAAACGCGCTGTGTTATCTCTGTGCCCTTCTCACCGTGTCTTTCAGACAGACCTTGCAGCACTTCAGCTGCCTGTCTCAGCCGGAGAAGCTGTCTCCTTCCTGCTCAGCAATGCCTTTTAGTCAGGCTCCGCAATCAGCAACCGAGGCACCAAGTTGGAGGGCATCACATCATAAGCACGAAGAGGAGCCTAGACAAAGAGGTAAAGCTGAACATAAACTACAATGTCAACAGACTCTCTGACTTAACAAAGCTGGCTCTGACAAGTAGGGAAAAGGGGTAGGATGTTTGGAATAGGTCACACCAAGGTGCACAGACACTCTATAGCTACTGGAAGTCCTTACCTTACCCTCAGGCAGGGCGACGCCTTGCTCAAAAGGTTTGTGTTCAAAAGAGAGGGGTTTTGTCATCTTGCCTTGTGCTTTGGGGTCATTTAGGGAAATTGTGTTCTTTGCTGGTTTTCTTTGTCTGTACCCCTCTTCCCAACTTCCCAGTGCATCCACAGGTATCCACATCCCTGTCTTCCTGAGGTGCAGCTGCCGCAGCTTTTATGGGTACATGTGGAAAGGGAGGTGAATCCACAACCTTAGACATCTGGCTGGGAAACCCCTTGGGAACAGGCAGGAGGAACGTGAAGAAATGGAGGGGAGCCAACAACCAGCATTTAGACATCTGGCTGGGAAACCCCTTAGGGACAGGAGGAACATGAAGAAATGGAAACCACAAGTCTTTGAAGTGTGGTGGGCAGGGGCAGGTGCCTCTGCTGGGACACCAACTAAATAGGAAGCCTTGTGTTGGGACCAGGTCTCTCAAGCATGTCTTTCCCCCTCATGTATATGAGATCTACCTCAACATGGGAAGATGCCCATATACTGTGCCTTGACTTCAGTGTGACAGGGTCCAGAAAAGGTCGGCCCCACAAAGACCCTTTCCAGTGTTGCACCAATTGGTGCTGATTGCCCTCCTCAGATAGCCCACCGTGCCCCTGTGGTTTTTAGCATGTGGCTTGGCTGTGCTGGGTCAGATTGACTCACTTAAGACAGGAACAGACTAGTTCACCCATAAACACCTTTACTGTAAGTGAGATAATATCTTCCATGTGCTGCTCTCCAAGTGCCCTGACAATATAGTCTGTTTTCACTTTCCTCATTGCAGTTATTAAAGAATAAAAAAAAATAAACCACCCAACCATTATTATCTCCTTTCAGAGAAGTGTGCCAGTCATCTCCTTAACTTCCTTATGGGAGAAAGGTAACACAATAGCTTCCCTTGTCCCAAGAGCAAGTCTGGCTTGGCACAGCTGATATCTTCCTCGATCTTTGCTCCTGAGCCCATTGAGGAGAGTATGGGCCAAAGAGCAGAGCAGCTCCATGAAAGCCAGCACAGGTGAAAATTCCTGGCAGTTAAAATGGGACAAAGATTTTTTCAAGTCATAAAGCTTGAAAGCTCCATATGTGTCTGTCTGGCTTTACTGCCCAGGGAAATGAGGGAGAACAACTGACAAGATACAGTACAGTCACGGTGTGGATGTGCTGCTGCGGTGGTGCAGGTTGACAGAACCTGGAATGAAACTAGAGGCAGAGACCCGCTGTGAGGTTTGTCCAGTGACTTGACAAGCAATGTGCTGCGTCTGATGCTGCCCAAAGAGATGGTGTTGCACACTGGTCTGCCTTGATCGCCAGAGGTGAGTGAATGGCTGTGTGATCTGCACAGGGAGTAGGCTGAAGTGTCGGCTGCGGTAACCGCACGCGTGTGAGCATGCTGTGCCTTGGGAAGTCCCTTGCAGGTGACTTTCTGTTCTGGGGATGTTGTGGCTGCCTGGCAGCATAAAACCAGAAGCACAACAACAAATTCTTTTGTTCTGTTTGATGGTTTTTAATTCTTCTCTATGTTAAACTAATCTACAGTAACCAGTTCCTCCATGTTTGACAAAGCATTGCACAACGCCTGCACTGTCTCCTGGAGCCCTGCGCAGGCTATCCCTGTAATCCCCCATGAGCTGATCCACACTGCTCTCTTGTCTTTAGTCTCTGTAACACACCAAGTTACTTCCTAATCTGTGGCTGTTAAAGCTGCATATACAAAACACAGACATTTAATTTTTCCCTCTTAACTTGGTAAAGTGTTTGTTATTCTGAGGAAGCTGAATAAGCAACTCTGCTTCCTCGGAGCTGCCTTTTCACATCTCGCTCTGCAGATCTCTGCCTGCTGTGTGTTTTAGTCATGCTTAAACCCCTCTGCCTGGGGTTCCCCGGTGGCCCTACAGCCTGTGAGGCATGAGAGCAGCGTGAGGAACTAGTAGTGTGAAAATCAGCTCATTGCCATGAAAAGCCACAAAGCTGGTGGCAGCAGCAGTGGTTTTGCGAATTGCTTGTGGTCCCTTGAAGCAGTGCAGTTATCTGCCTGATTTTTCTTGAAATATTTAGGATTAGCATTGAAATTAGCCAGTTCTTGCAAACATCTTGGTTGCTAAATAATACCAGCCACCAGAGGCAGATGGGGCTGGACCAAAAGTCCAAGTGGCAGACCTAGGTGAGACTTCTGGCCCCCAAATCTCTCTGCTGTTTGCTTCTAGGATAACAGCAAAGCCATTAAAGTTTGCAGGTCAGATTTCTTACCAAAAATAAGTATGATATTGTGTTTCAAAGGTCCAAGTTTTGAAAGAAGTAGCTCTATACCGGCCTGTTGCTTAGGAATCCTGGTCAGACCAAGAGGCAGGGAATCACTGGGCAGTGTTGTTGGTAGAGGTTTTACTCTTCCAGGATGAACATTTCCCCTTGAAATCCTCTTTCTGTTCTTTTTCTCTTCCATCCATCCTCTTTGGGGGTCCAGTGCCTTGTGTGCTACAGTTCTCCCATGTAGGAGTAGAAAGAAGTAGCAGTAGGCAGCATCTCATAGGGCAAGGGCAGTGTAGGAGCAGAGCCCTCCAATGAAAAAGGAGGCACCTGGACTCTTGGAGGTGGAAGCCTGTAGTTCATATGCTTTACCAAGAATTGCCTGAAGCTGCTGCTTCTCCATCGACCTACAGATCTGAAGACTGTTTGTTGCGGTCACTTCAGAGTGCCCTAGTGAACAGTCACAGGCAGTGACCGTGGGGAAAAGTCCTCCAGAAACTGAGTCTGCTGGGTGGATTCTGGTGCCAGTTTTAGACATACACTAGCCTCTGTCATGCTGTTGTTGTTGACAGAGCTGCTGCTGCAACATGGCTCTTTTGCGGGGCGGATGGCCACTAAGAACTGGCGCTTGAAGGTCTCACTGAGGGCAATGTAGAGGAAGGGGTTGAGGCAGCTGTTGGCATAGCCCAAACTAATGGCAAAGTTGTAGGCATAGAAGAAGGCCATGGATGGTGTGTCAATGCCGAGGTGAACCAGCTGGAGGATGTAGAAGGGAGCCCAGCAAATAAAAAAGGCAGAGCAGATGGCAACCGCCATTCGAGTGACTTTCTTGGTACGTACCCGGAGGCTTCTCTGGGGCAATGGGACCACAGTGGTGGCCATGTGCTGGAGGATCTTAAAATAGACCACACAGATCACAATCAGTGGCACAGCGAATGCCAGCATGAACTGATAGAGGGTAAACCAGTAGATATCAGTTTCTGGGTTGGGAAGCAAGAGAGCACAGCGCACAGTCCCATCCTCCAGTGGCATAAGACCTGCATACATCCACACGGGAATGATGGTCAGGAAGGAGAGGAGCCACACCAAGCAGATAACTAGAGCTGCAACACACGGGGTTCGGATGTAGGTAGATTTTAGAGGGTAGACAGTTGCCAAGTAACGGTCCAGTGTCATCACTGTAAGGATGTTGGTGCTGGTGATCTGACTGTTGGTGTCCAGGGCAGTGATGATTGTGCACAGGGGAGCTCCAAAGTACCATGAGCCATTTCCTAGGAGTTGGTGGATGAGGAAGGGCATGCCCAAGAGGAAGACGAGGTCCACAATGGAGAGGTTGAAGATGAAAATGTCAGGCACAGTCTGTTTGCATCTCAGCTTCTTTTTCTTGATGATAGTGTAGATGACAATGAGGTTCCCCACAATGCCCAGGAAACAGATGATGCTGAAGAGGCTGGGCATGATTACGTTGGTGTATGGCGTTGGCTTCTCAGGTACTGCCAAAACAAACCAAAGCCATGAGTGCAACCCAGAGGTCATCTCTCTATATCTTTGTGTGCTTCCCCTGCCCTGCAGCTGAATCCTCTTTGAAGGTCAGGCTTGGAATGATGTTTAAGACCCTCTGCTGTACTTGAAGAGGCATAGCTGAGGACTTGACACTTCCTCCCCTGCCACCCAATGCATGCAGCACACCACCCAAACCTGGCCATGAGTAGACTTCTCTCCCTGGCCCTCTTGATGGAATTCTGTCCTGCCCTGACCCTCCCCAGCTCTTTTTGGGAGACTAACATCAGGCTGGTGTGCCTCTGTTCTTTACAGTGTCTGACAGGAAGGTGAGAGTAACTTTTCTTCCAGGCAGTGTTGGGTGCCCAGCCATTTTGAGGGGAGTGGGTGAGGCAGCTGGTGCCTTCCACGTCAGAGAAGTAAGCCTTTACATGGGTGCCAAAATCTGGATATAGTCAGTGCTTAAGCTGTTGTGTCAGAAAGCTTCAGCTTGTCTGTTGGGTGGCTTACCTGTTGTACAGTATAAGAGTTCATTGACCATGCAGGCAGATAATGAATACTTATCTAAATTGTGAGATCTGGGGTTGTACCCAGGCCGTGTCCCAGTTTTGTCAAGGTTAGACCAGAGCTATATATTCCTTTCCATCCTCCAGCCCTTTTCCCTGTCTCTAGTTTCTTTCGTAGAAAGAAATCCAGCTACGTGGCCAGACAGGGCTTTTGGTAGTGTGTTTGATGGCCCTTCAACAGGGAGTGCCCCAATAGTTCCTGGAGGAAAAAATGGCTTAAAGCTCTTGTCTCTTGTGTTCTGGATGTAGATAGATTTCAAAGGTAAAATTCTTGCCTGGTAACACTTAGCTTACCAGCATTAATGCTTGACTGTTGCTGTTTGGGGTGGGAGGCCCAAACATAACCAAATTTACACTTGCCTTGTCCCCAACCCAGATTTAAAATCACATTTTGAAGCCCCAAGTCCTCAGTGCCAACCAACAGGGATTTCTGCTCTTAGGCACGGAAGGTGGTACCTAAGGCACTGATTGTGGCCCTGCTTGTTCTGCAAGTGGGACATGATGAGCTGCCATGCCTTAGTCCTTTTGGCACTAGGAAGCAGCCAGCATAAGCAAGGCTAAGGTCGGAATCTAGTAGACCTGTTGCTGCACCATTGCGTCTGACAGCCTTTACGCAGATGACAAAGCAGTCGGTGGGGCACAGAACTGGCAGGGGCCTGAAGGAGAAAACCAGACTTTGTTGATAAGACAAGAAATCCGGTCCAGGCCATTTGCAGGGGGGTTTAAAAACTGTCCCTGTTCCTCCCAGCTGATCATTAATGCAAGGAAATGCCCCATGTTACGTGGATATTGGTAGATGACATACTGTCATCAACCACCCTATTGAGACATGGTACTTCATCTTCTGCATCCAGCCTGTGCATCCCCTGAACATCCACACAGATGTCTCACCTCCTTAATGCTTGAAGATGCTGGACTAGAAATTGGAATCACAGAATCAGAGTTGTAGGGGTTGGAAGGGACCTCAAGAGATCGAGTCCAACTCCCCTGCCAAAGCAGGGTCCCTAGAACAGGTTGCACAGGTCAGCATGCAGATGGATCTAGAATATTTCCAGAGAAGGAGACTCCAAAATGATGACTGTGGTCCTGCTGTTCTGCAGGAGTTCCTGTGAGTTCTGTTCTGCTCTTTTTTTAGCTCCAAACCTTGTTATGAATGCAGTGGAAATAGATTGTATGAGTGAAATGTAAAGGCCACTTGGTTAGCTGGAAACTGGGACAAAGTGTCCTTTTTCCACAGTAAAATGGAGTGGTCTTGGTGATCCCGTAACACTTGGAATGAACTCAGCTGGCCTTGGAGCAATATGTGTGCAAGCCCAAAGGCTTCATGTGGAAGGTGGTTTGTATCTTTCCTGCTGTTGGTATTTGTGCAAGGAGGACTTTCAAGTATTATTAGCTGAAAGCTAGTGTGAAGCTATAGGCAATGTGTGTATTATGGACTGGAGTCAGGGGTGTGTGACTATCATACACTCAAAACTTCTCTTTTAAAGCCTCTTTTATCTTGAGAAATGGTTGAATCTCAGTTTTTAGTGTTGCTTCTGTGCACATCCAAGTGGCTGTACTTTGTTTACTGAGACAGCTACTTCAGGCATTGATTTGTCCTTGTCTGTAGATCTGTGGCTTCCCTGTTACTCTCTTTAAAAGTCCCACAGGGACAGGGCTGCACTATGTGAACTGAATGAGGACTGGTCTAATTTTTTCTTTTTCTCTAAGGTGATGGCTGGCTCCAGCCATGCCCAGGTACGTAAGAAACTGTCCTTACTGCATTTCAGAAGGAAGCACCTAAGGTACACTTAGAGTTTATAAAGGACATGCTGGTGGAGAGGGAGTCAAAGACCACATGTAAACCACCTTTTGAAGAGTGTCACCAACTTGAACCGTTGTGAGCTGGTCTGCCTGACCCTAAACTATTGAGTTTGGGATCAGTGGTAGCAGTGAGAAACCAGGAGACTGGTGAGGATCTCTGCGTCCCTCTCCAGCGAGGTCTGTTCTCTGTGCCTTGTTCCCCTCCCTGTCCAGCCCAGTTCATCTCTTCCCAGCAGCCAAGACCAGTGGGCTGCCGGAGTTGGTACTGCCTCACGACCAGAAGGTAGTGATCGGCTTCAAGCCGCCACGGCCAGCGGTGCTGTCTGGGCGCTGTTTAGGTGCTGAGCGGTGTCCCAGAAGGGAGAGCCGGGACCGGGGAACCTCCCCAGCCCCCGGGAGGGGGTTAACCCCGTCCTCCCCGCTGGGGCACGGAGCTGTCCGCCCCGGGGTGCTGAAGGCGGCTCTGCCCGACCGACAGCCCGGGAGTTGGGGGGGCTGCGCCCCCGCGTTCACCCTCACCCGTTTCGCAGGGTCCCGGCCGGCCCCTCAGCCCCGCTCAGCATGAACAGCACCGGGCTCGGCACTACAGAGCAGCGCAGGAGGCGTTTGCGGGCGGATCTTCCCCCACGAAGCTCTCCGCGCCTCCGCCCCGCGCAGCGCCCGCTTACCTGAGCCGTTCCGAGCCTCCGGCGCGGAGAAGTTGCGGGAGGAGTTGGCGGGGGCCATGGCAGCGAGTGCCGGTGCCAGGGGCGGAGAAAGTTGGACAAGTTTCCCTCTGTGGCTTGGCGACAGGGTTTTGGGGGCTCGCTGCCTTTTACCGCCGGAGCGGACGGGGGCCGGCGCAGTGCGGGAGGCGGGAGCCCTCCCGCAGCCGGCGAGCGGAGGCTGCGGCTCGGCTGCGCTGCGCTCCGCTCGCCCGCTCTCGCCCCGCCGAGCCCGGAGCAGGTACTGACATCAAAGAGCAGCTGACTCCGCCAGCCACGTCGTCCTAGAGCATCCCTCCACCGCCGTCGGGTGGGAGGGAGGGAATGCGGGCGTGGAGCGGAGCGGCGGGGACCTGCCCCCCTCCGGTGGTGGAGGGGCCGTTCTCGGCCTGGGGCTGGGCAGCGCTGCGGCGAGAGCCCCTTCGCATCGCATGTGGCCCTCGAAGGGGCGGCTATGACTAGCGCCCTCCCAGTTGCAGCCAGCCTGCTCTGCTACCACCAGTAGGAAAGGAAGAGTAGATTTTGCCTTTTAAGCTGCTCTGATCTCCTGTCTTCAACGTGTCTCTTCCTCTCTTGCAGAGACACAGACAGTTTTCGTCCCTGAGTCACAAGCGCATCCCCACAAGTGGGGATGGGGAATGTCAAGGTACTAAATTATGCACTGAAAACTGCATTGCTTTGACCCTCTGGCCCCTCTAATTCCAGCCTGAGACACTTGTAATTAATTCTCTGCTGTTTTCTGCCGTTCCACTTCTTGCCACAGCTCATTTGCTTCCTAGCCCCAGAAATTAGCCCTATTGCTAGCTCAGATTTTATTTGTGTTCTATTTTTTTGGCCTTAAAAATACCAGACAGGAACCCCTTTGGGTTTTGAGAAACAGCTTTTCTCTTTTTTTCTGTGCCTTGCCAGAGCAGTAGCCTGGTTTTTTCTGTGGCTTTGAGCTGATGATTTTGTTGTGCTTCCTGCCCACTGTTTATACATGAGTTGGGTTCTTCCATTATGGTTTGATAAATCACATGTTACCAGAGCAAAAGGATCATTCTGTACCTCTGAGCATTTCCTGGGCTGAAGAAGCGTATCATGTCAACTGCCTGTGAGAAAACTAGCAGCAACAGGCAGCTTTTCCTCTGTGTCTGAGTGCAGCATAGGGGATTTGGTTTGCTTTATGAAAGCTATATCTGTCTGTCCAGAAATCTCCCTTGCTATTGTCTCTCTGTAGTTGCAAAGGCCAGTGCCAGTTGTAGGGGCCATTTTTTGGCACTTCATAAGACCATGTCAATCAGGACCAGATGTACTCTGCACCATTAAAAGAGGCTCAGCACACATACCACCAATAATCCTACCTATGGAGTTCATCATTGTTAGGTTGTCCTCTGGTGGACCAGTGGTAGATAGAAACATGGAGTATGTTTCACCCAGGTATTGTAGCTCTTAGGACTTGGAGACAGGCTGGGGCCAACCTGTCTGTTGTGCTGTGAGGGTTTTGTTGAGGCTCTGGAGTTGCATCAGTGATTTACCCAAGAGTTTTGGGTTTTGTTCCTTGGCAGAAATCCATAAGGCAGTTTTGAACATGCACAGCTTGTGAAAAATCGGTGCTCTGAGTCGATATATTTCTAATTTTTTCACATTTTAGGTGAATCTTAGTGCTCATCCATGCAGAGTTACTTCTGCTGAACAAGCTGCAGGGATGATGGAGCTCAGGCAGGAGAGCTATTGCAAACAGAGTGTCCTCTGCAGTCAGTGCCTTTGTGTAATTTTGCTTAATCCAGTTGTGAAGTACAAAGTATGAATGTTTGCATGGGAAACTGGTGGGCAGTTGCTATCTCAAGTGTTTTCCTTGCATAGACAAGCTCCTACTCGCTTTTCCTGGAGAGGAACATAGCTATCTTATAGCTTTCAAAGAACGATACTGACATTTAAATTTTGCAGTTTCCAAAGCACAGCATTAGTTTTAATTTGCAGTCTCAAATATTGTTGTTCACTTGGAAACTACCTTGCGTTTGAGGAAGCTGTCATTCCTCCTTCTCAGCTGTAGGGGCACCATAATCCACAGCGGCTCCATCCCTGATGCACACGTGTCACAGCTGCAGTGACAAAGCCGTGCTCAGCACTTCACCAGCATGGTTATGGGAGCATTTTATTATGGGGCTTTTACATTCAGGCTTTGGCGAGGTTTGGTTCTCCCTTTTTGCTATGTCAACGATCTGTGGAAACTCTTGCCCCAAAGAAGGGCTGGTCACTATAAAACCAGTGTCACCAAGTTGAAGGGATGCAGTATTAACTGCAGCAGTTGGTGATGCACAGCCTGTCCCTGTGTAGAGCTCCCCATTGCCATAAGGATGAGCCCCAGCAATTTGCTCATTATCTGGTTGAACACTTGAAGACAGCAGCTCTCTGAAGTACTAGTTCTGTGAGTGCTAATCTACTGGAAAGTGTAACAGGGACAAGCTCTCAAGGGACCTTGGGATATAGCCCAGGAGTTGTACGAACCACTCCATGCAATTACAAGAAAGACTGAGGCACTAGACCCTTGAAAACACACCTTGAGAGATATAGTAATTAACATTTAGGCAGGGAGCTGCTATCTTGATAGTCTGATGATGGAGACAAAGGTGTGGAAATGGAGCTCAGCCCTTGAACATAAAAGAAAAAAAATTACTTCTTCCTACGAAGTTGACATCACCAGAGACCTTAGACTGTCCTGTCTGTAAAGTCACAGTTAAGGAAGAAAGATGGTAATCTTACAAAGCTGCTGCTAGGCAAATTCTGTGACTAGGGAATGGATCTGGCTGGTTGAACAGTGGTTTAACCCTGAAAGGCTCTTGCATTTCAGTAATGACTTATATTTCCTGTGTCTGTCCCAGCTGGAGATCCTGCCTTACGCAACATGAGTAGAACCACAGCATCCCGTAGGGCAGGACACAGTGCCAGCTTCTGTTACTGTGCTACTGAAACCATTTCCCCAGCTCATTTCACCAAATAATTTCTCATTAGATGGAGACGTTCTCATTTGCTAAATATTTATTTAGTGCCTAGCTACTACTCTGACCTGCACTCTGGAGAGCGCAGCCTTCGCTAAAAGCCAAGTTGCAAATCCTCCTCTTTAATTCACTGGTTTCCTTATTCACAGCTCCAGACTTACAGGATGGGCCTCTGCATTTACTTATTTATTTATTCTTAGCTCTCTTTTTTTATTTATATTGATCAAACAGCCCAATGAGTGAAGTTTTGCCCTTGCAACTGCCTTGGGGGTAGGGATGATTTAATTCGGGATGTGATTGACATGGTGTATCAACCCTCCATACAGGCTGAGCACGTGAAAGTTGTTGTCTCTGATAGCCATACCATCAGTCTCCCTCACCCCTTTTCAGGCAAGATTGGTAAAGTAGTTTCCAACTACTGATCTGTTTTGCCTCCCTTGGTCCTGGAAAATGAATCTTTGCTACCACTCATCTACAGGGAAGGAAAATGTCATGTGGCAAAGTTAAATAATTTCCCTAAAGCCAGAAGCTGAGCTCGAGGTCAAAAATTGATGATAATTCTCTCTACAATGGCACTGGCTTAGGCAGCATCTTATCCATCTTCCTGCAATGATTATCCCAGTAACACTGTTTGTATCCCCACAGAGGGATGTGTGCTGAATGTAATTATTTGATTTAAAAGCACAGAAAACCCAAAGGTTTGAAGGAGTAGCTTCATCAAGGCAACTGAATGGTGACTGGGGCATTGTGTTATCATGTTCACTGCATATATGCTCTGGCTGTTTGGAAGGAAGTTGCTGTCATGTCTTGATGCCTGATTCAATGCAGATCGGTGCTACAGTGTGAGCCAGTACGGCCCTGAGCTGGTGTTGATGAACGTGGGGCTGTGGCCTGAGACTGAGCTATCAGCAAAGCCCTGATTTCCCAGCTCCAGACCCTGCTTTCTCTCACATGTATGTGCCTGATGAACACAGCACAGTGAATTCCCTTTCTCAGCTGCTTGATAAATTCACGTGTGGCTTTACAGGAATACTTTAGCTAAACAACCATCTAACCCCTCCATGCTGCATTTCTAATTAATTTGCACAAAGTGGGCATTATCTGAAACCGGATGACCAGCCAGCTGACCACCTTTCTCCCCACAGGCTTCCTGCCCTTGTGGTAACAGGTCTGAGCTTGCCTGGTCAGTCCTGGCTCTTTCCAGTCCCATGTAGCTAATTTGTGGGTTTAGTCTTCAGCCTCTGCCCATCCTGGTTACTTGCAGCAAGCCAAAGGGCAGGACAGCGGCTTTCTGTGGTTTTGTTTTCATTGTTAAAGGTTAAAGGATCCCAGGATAAAAGCACAGCCAAAAATAACACATGGCCAAGCAGGGTGCTTGACTTGTGACAGGGAAGCAGAGAGGCTGGTGGGCTCCATGGCTGTCTGCAGCTGATGTGCTGAGGTCAGGGATGCAGAGGTACACTTGGTGAACCGGCCGATCCCATCAGCAGAGAAGCTTCAGGCAGTTCTCAGCATTGGACAGAAACAGCCAGGAGCTCCAGGGAGGCAAATCCTGCCGCAGGGTATGGTATTAGTTGCTTGGCTTCCTTTCTACAAGAAGAGGCATCAGCACAAGGGGGAGGTAACTGTACCCTGAATTCCTCCTCAGTCTGAGCAGGGGGAAAAAAGTTTTGGCTCAGATCTGTAGCTTGTGGATAACTTTGTGTGGGCTCAAGAGGAGACAGAGCAGGTTTGATGTAGGGAGGTTGATGACCAAGAATAGATGTCTGCCCAATCTGAAATGAGTGCTCTGGCACCCTTTTCAATGAGAATGATGGTGTTGAACTTGGAAATGGAAATTGCAGATCTGAGATGAAGAAAAACTAAAAATCCTGAGAGGTTCAAGTCAGGGAGACGAGATAAACTCCAGTCAGTGCTTGGAAAGAGCTGTCACATGAAATTGCAAATCCAAGCGTGAGGATTTATGACAGAGCTATCCAAAAAAGAGGTGGTGTTTTATAACCAGGGACTGCAGTCTTGCTGCCTGATTCTGAGCAGGGGCAGGAGAGGGGAAAGCAGCAATAGCCAGTTGAGCTGTGGTACACTGAATCTACCTAAAGTTCAGTAAAGTGATACAGTGTCTCCCAAGAAATTCTTAGGTTGCAGGAGATGCAGAGAAGCACAAACCCTTATAAAACAAATAAGGAATAAATTATAAGTGAGACTGAAGTCTTGTCTTGAGAGAGGGGCTGTTAGTGGTGTTAGCATGGGATGGGAAACCCTTCTGATGTGGACCTGCAGCCTCCAGGAAAGCTCTGCTCGCTTCGGTGGTTGGGTGACTGAAGCAGCCAGATGTTTCTTTCCTCCTACGGCACATCAGCCATATGTGCCCTCTGCTGCTCGGGGAGTGGAGCCTCTGCCGGGTGTGAGGCAGTGGCTGAGGGCACTGGAAGAGGTGGGAACCCTTTAAAATGATAATGAAAAAGTGAAACGATGCTCACTTATGAAAACAATAATGGGTAAACCACTTAGCCCCTCGGGCTGTTAAATGCTGTGAGCAGAGACAGACATTTCAGCAACAGCAATTTGCATTTGTTATCAGCTGGGAGTTCATTAGTTGGAGAGATGGGCGAGGAGCGAGACATGGGTTCGGTGTGAGTTTTCTGCTTAACATGCCTCAAAAGAAGGCAAATGTGATTCTCAGAGGGATCAGGTGAGATGTTTTGCTAGCAGAAGTCGCTGCTGTTGTGTAAGATTGGGGTGAGGCTCTCTCTGTAAACCTGTGTGGATTTTTGGTCTTTTGCGACTTGGTCTCCATAGAAAGTGGAGCAGCAGAAAGACTAAGCGGGTCAGGGCAGAGTCAGGGTGCTGGGAGGTGACTCGGGCGGTGGTGGGGATGAGCAGATCTGGTACCTCATCCAGTTTTGCAGGTCAAGCTCACAAAACAGGATGTTTACTGAGATGGTGCTTTCTTTCAGACTCAGGTTTCAGGAGAAGGGTTAAACAAGCCAGGAGCTGGCTGTTTTGATGGTTGCCTTAAAATATTTGGAGAGAGTTCATCTGGATAAAAATCAGCCCCAAATGTTAGTTTTGATTGACTCTGTTCCTGGAGGGTTTTGCAGCAGTAGAGGATGCAGATACATCAGCGCAATGCTTTCTAAATGTCCCAGTTTGCCACTGGGCCTCTTTCACTTCTCTCCCCCTGATTTTTCCTGCTGTGTAAGAAGGGCTGCTGGTCTGGAAGGCAATGGAGATATTTCTACTGCCTCCTGCCCTGGGTTATTCCTCTATGCAAAGGCCACTTGCCACATCTTGCCCCACTGTAGCACTGTGGTTCAGCACACTCTGATCCAATTCCCGGTGGTGCCATGCATGGTAGCCTTGCTTGTGCCTCGAATTTTCTTTTTATTTCCCCACTCTGTGCCTTATTTTCCAGGCTGGGGTGACAGTGAGTGCCTTTGTAAAGCAAATGGAAATGCGCTGGGCAAAGTTTTTTGTATAAAAGTGTGTGCATGTGTGTGAATCTGGGCTGCTGAGGTTGGAGCCAGAGTTGTCGGCAGGCCCAAGAAACCAGACCTGTTTCTAGATCCAGGTTTCTTTCCTGTCAGAAAAACATAGTTAATTAAATCCTTCTCCTGAAAGGAATTTCTTAGCCACACTAGCGGGATAACAAAGTGAAAGCCGTGTCCTTAATCCTGCCCTTTCATCTCTTGGAAATTCCTTCCTCTCCTGTCTCTTTCTCTGTGTCCTGATTGTTAAAAGAAATGAGAAATAATTTCCACTTGGAAAAAACCCAAGACAACAAAACTCCAGCCCAGCTGATCGCAGCAGAAGCCAAGGAGACGGGAGCTGAAAGGAGGGAGCTGTTAATGAAGCATCAGTGGTGAGCCAGGGGCAGGAGCTGGAGCCCATCCAGATGGCACCGCTCATCCGCTGCATCCACTTCACACGCACGTCCTCTCAGGGAAGAGCCCAGCTGAGCGGCTGCTCTCCACTGCACTGGTCAGCCGCAGCCTTGCCCGCAGCTCCAAGGGGGGTTTTCCCAGGTTACTCCAGGTGTCCATCCAAATTCCTTTCGTGGATGGGGAGTGACATCTTCCCTGCTGACTGTCGAGGAGAAATGGAGTCCCGGGCGTTGGGTTTTCACACTGCGTTCCTGCAGGGATGCATCAGTGCTCTGTTTGCTGCTCTCTCTCCGGCCATTCCTGCCAGCATGGCAGGGAGGATTAGAGGGTGCAGAAAGGCAGGGAGCAGTGGTAATGGGGACCAGGAGGCCTGGCAGTGTGGGGAGCAGGGTTGCATCGGCACAGCCCTGATGCTGGTGTGGCTGCAGCACGCTCTGCAGCACCCCACTTGCAGCCTGAAAGCCCATAGCTTCCCTTCATCCCCAGTCAACCCGGATATTCATGTTTCCTGGCCTGACAGATAAGGCGGCCGCACCATTAATCAGGAGGCCTGGAGAAAGGGATCAACGTGAGGCAGGCGTGCTGCAGAGTTAATCTCCTTTACTCCCTGATGATGGATGGAGCTCATTGCAAACATTAATCAAGTCTGTGTGCATGCACCGGGCAAAATGGATTAGACACTGTGCTCTTGGCAGAGGTGCATCCCGAGTCCCTGGGCAATCCTGCAGGATGTCCGACACAGTGGTGATGCCAACCAGAGCTGCAGCACAGTGGTGTACGGTGGGTGACAGAGGGATTACGGCTGCTAGATCCCAGGGAGAGCTTAGATGTGCCCCCACTTATGATCTGCAAGCGTGAGCTGTGCATCTCAGTGGTGACAGGGCTGGGAGGTGGGTCTTGTCTGTGACTGGACTGTGCTCATCCATGGAGTCACTTTCCCAAATAACCTGCAGAAGCTGCTGGGATGGTTCCAGTTGCCACCAAACATTTCCAGTTCTGCAGCCCCTGGACCTGCCTGTTACCCAGAGCAGACCCAACTGTCTGGGTGGTGAATCTAAAATGGGAACAGAGCCCCTGGGGAAGGACTGTCCTGGCTGAACAGGAATGGGACTCGCCATCAGATCCCAGCCCTGGTTGCAGCTCTGCAGAATCCTGTGTAGAATGCTCTTTTCCTCTGGTGGGAGATCACATCTCAGCTCCAAACTGTGCTGCTGGCTAGTTTGGACATTGTGGACTTGAGGAGCTATGTCTCAGAGGCAAAGCAAGCCTGTCACAGACTTCTGACTGGTACTGGAGGTACCAGCCAGTGAAAATAACCACAGATACTTGTTTTCCAAAGGGAGAAGCTCAACCCCAAGGAAGCAGAGGGAAATGCCCTATGCACGAACTGTGCTGCTGGACAAGTGTCACACCACAGGGAGCAGGATATGGATCTCCATCTTGGCCACCCTGCAGCACCTGCTTCTCCCTTGGAAATGAGCAGCTCAGGGTACTGCGGGTGGGAGTCTGAGCCCCAGTCTCTATTGAAGTGATGTCGGTGGCCCACATGCTCCCTGCTGTGCAGCAGCTGGAGGCTGCAATATTCACTGACAGCTAACGAGTTGTGGTTTTCCAATGATTAATGACACCTCCCTCCTGACAGGAGCCATTTGCTGGGTGATAACTGAGTCGGGGTGGAAGCTGGGCACTTCCAAAGAATAAAGTTCAGCGTAGGGACCATGGTACTGGGCTTACAAATCCATGTGTTCCCCCAGGATTGATCCTGGAAGGGGACCCACTTTCTGCAGGTAAGTTCATTCCAGGATGGGTGTAAGTGGATGGGCAGAACCCAGGAGGTTTGTTAACAGGCATTTTCTTTTTCCCCTCTCTGCCTTAAGTGCAAAGCCCAACTGACATCAAAGCAACAGAAAGTCTAATCCCGTTTTGAATCAGTGCAAGCACACGCAGCGAATGTTAAACAGCGAATCCGGCAGCAAAAAAAGGGAGGATTATCTTTAATTTCCTGAGAGGGGGACTGAGCAAGGGAGATGGAGAGAAAAGAAAGGCACAGGACCAGAAAGAAGTAGCTGTAAGCACAGGGAGGCTTGTGGAGGTGGAGGAAAGCAGGAGGACGGGAAGGATAGTGTGAGCAGCAAGCAGCACATGTGCCCGGGAGAGGTGAGTTCAATGAGAGTGAGTGTTGGCACATGGTGAGGCTGCTCCTGCTGGGAGCCCTGAGCTGGAGCCTGCCCACGTTCCCATGCCGATGCAGGGAGAGGGATTGTGATAGTGTGTCCTGTGCCAGGGCAGAGGCTGATGTGGGCTCACACTCCCAGCTCACACAGTTTGAGCTGTGGCTGCAGTTGGAGGCTGGACTCCAGTGGAGCGGTGTGAGTGCTGGTTAGCTGAGGGTGCATGTGTGGGGGGGATTTCTTTGCTCTAAGTCTGTAGCTGAGCAGAGCTTCCTAAATCACCTCCAAAGCACTGTTACCTGCTGGAGAGACGACTCTAGGTACAGTTTATTTTACTGTCTGACACCAGCAGGTACCACAGGCTTTGCTAAGGGCAGTTACTGCTTTTCATGCTATGACTAATGCTCAATTTCACAGGGCATGTGCATATGGAGCTGTGTCCAGGTCCTGGGATCTGTCCTGGTATGGAAGCCCTACAGGCAACCACTGTGTGTAGTATGGAGATAGGAGGTATCTGAGGCCAAACCAGAGCAAAAAAACCCTTTGCCAGCACCTGGTGCCCTGGCAGCACAGCATCATCCTCCTCTTTGTGGGCAGCACATCTCCATCTTGATGAACCCCCTGGTTTTCCTCCTTGGCCTCCCAGCAGTGGCTGTGGCCAGGAGGGTTTATAAAAGGGAATGGAGTGTACATACCCACCTTGTGTGTCCAGATCCCCTGTCCTTCTCTAGCTTTGCCCTTAACATTGCAGCCAACAAGGTGGAGTGCTGAGCCAGGTGGGAAATGCCAGTAATGGCCATCACCCGGGAGGGGACAGATGCCTGTTCAGGGAAGGGTCAGTGGTGATGGAATGTGACTGTGGAGCACTAGGAACAAGATTAAGACTTGCTGGGCTGTTTGCAGACACTACTGAAGCAGGTAGTGGGGCACCCACTGAGTGAGGCCAGGTGCTGTGGGAATGAATGTCAGGAGCTGCAGGAAGCACGCCTGGTGCTAGCTCTAAATCTGGGCAATAACCTGCTTTCTACCATGGCCTGATTCAGTGCAGGAGAGGCTCTTCCTCACCCTGTTTCATCCTCAGTCTGCACCTTCCTCCCAGCAGGATGGATACCACAGTACTATTGTGGGATGCCACAGCCTCTGCCACAGTGACATCGACCTCATGGGAGTGCAGGGACCACCCTCCAGCCCCACTCTGACCCTGAACTGTCAGTATGCAGGCAGCTGGCGTCTGCGCTCCCACCCAGGGAAAGCAATCCTGCCGCCTTTGCTCCCATGATAGCCTGAGCCTTCCCCTGCACGGGTGTGAGAGGCAGCTTTGGGGTTGCAGCAGTAAGTCTTTGGGTTGAGCTGGGCCCATGTGCTGTGGTTTTAAACAGGAGGCACCTAAGCCACAGCTGAGAGGGGAGAAGTATGTTTCCATCCAGCTGGTTCATAACATACTTAAAATGTTTTGGATGTCTGGTGTGGGCCTTTGCAGCCCTCCTACTCGTCCTGATGGGTGTGGATGAGATTGCCAGGACTTTCTAAGTTTGGCTTTCATGGGTGGGAGTGGGAGCTTTGCACTCTTGTATCTTGGAGGTGTCTCTGTCACAGTCTCACTGAGAGACGGTGCTGGCAGCGAAGCTGCCATGGACGCTGCTGCATGCATTGCTCCTGCTAGCCAGCCAGACTCTTTCCCTCCCTGGTAGCAAACGTATCACTTTGTTTTGGTTTGGGGTTTTTTTTTAACCGCTCCTCAAAACAATTTCAAAGTGGTGAGAAGGGGTTTGAACAGCTGCTGGGACTGTGAGACAAGCTGGGATGAGCTGTGGCCATCAATCAGCTGTACAGGACAGGCTGGGGAGAGCTGGTAAAGCACTGAGCATTAGCATTTTAAGTCAGAAACTTATCGGCTGTCGGAGCAGCTAATCTACTCCTCCCTCAGTGCCTAACCCAAAAATCTGGCTTTCAAATGTTGTAATGAATAAAAAAACCCCACAAACAAACCAACCCCCCCAAAAAAACCCCCAAAACACCCCAACAGAACCTCCTTCCCACTCACTTTGTGAAGAGTCGATGGTTGTAGCAGGGACCTCTAGATGGCAACATCCACCTGGAGAGCTGTGAGTGGGAGCAGGGGCTCGGCTGCATCGAGCACCCCAGCGGGCTGGGAGCCCCCAAACCCCACACCCCAACTAGGGAACACGAATCGGTGCTCCCATAGACACCTTTGTGCAGGAGCTGAGGACGGCGCCAGCGTCCCAAGGGTGCCTGTACCCCAGAAACTTTCCCCAGGCTGCAAACATCTCGCGGTGGTGCAAAGTAGTACTAAATGTTGGAATGGGTTTCTCTGCCGTGGCAACTCCATCGATACTCTTGGCATAGGCTCGGTGGAATAATGCCTGGTGGGGCTGTTGGCTCTGCCACTGGTGGGTCCTTGTGCTGGGATCACCCCCCAGCCGTTCAACCTGCGAGTGTCAATGGAAAGCTGTGAGACAGGTGATAGGAAATAGGAGCTGCCTCCTCATTCTCACTCTGCTGCCTGCAGACAGGGCCATAAAGCGAAGGCGTCAGGCTTTGGTGTATACATGGTTTAATGTTCAAAGGCTGAGATAGAAATTGTGGATTTCTAGTAAATTGGGTAAACCCTACAGCGGCACCCTCGGATTGGAAGGCATGTGTGACTCCAGAGACCGATGACTAAATTAGCCAGTTTTAACCAGGCGGGTGTAGCTGAAGTGGCCTGACCTTTGTGTGGGAATATCGGTGCAGCATGCCCTCGCTGCAGCGTAACCATGTTGTTGGGGTGGGAAAGCCCTACCCCTGCCTGAACCAGGGCGTACTGTTTGTACAGAGCGGGGCCTGAGCTCTTCTTTTTGCGAAAGTGGGTTTAGTCTGTGCTCAGGGAGCTGCAAAGCTTAATTAAGATCCTTAAAAGGACAAAAGGTGCTACATAAATTCAGGGGATTATTATAAATGTCACTGCGCTTTACAGGCTCTGGCAAAACTCACAGAAGGAATAACAAGCCCTTTCTCTTCACAGCCCTTCCTAGCAGGGCTACTTAAAGCTTCACACTTCAACCTAGGAGCCGTAAAATGTTGACATTTATAATTAGATGTGCATAATAATCTCTTTATTCCTGAACTGAAAAGACAGGGTGTGTCTTGAAACATCAGTTCCTCCTAAGAGGATCCCCCTTATTGGGATTGCTCACGAAACCATCATTTGGTGAAATGCCTGGTGGCTTGGTTCGAGGAGGTACAGGATCTGTGCAACTCCCCCAGGGAGCCATGGGCAGGGCACTTAGTGAATAAAATCAAAGCCTGTGTGTGTTTTTAATCTGATTAGTAGTTGATAATCCAGTGGTATCATGCAGAAAAAGCTGTCCAGCTTTATTAGGCAATCTCTTGTTTTAAGAGAGCCGTGCTCGGGGAGCACTGGTTTCTGTGTTTCTGTCAAGGACTGGCAGAAATGGGTGATTTTGGGTGAATTTAGCGCTTTGTGAGAGTAGGATTAATTTAGGGTTTGGACATCTGGGGATTGGTGGACCTTGGTGCCGCGGGTGCTATCAGCAGCCTCTGCAGCCCCTCTGCCCGGGTGGTCGGCAGTGGAGGGGTCTAAGGGCTGATGGGATCGGTCTGGGACTGAAGCGGGGAGAGATCGATCTCCGGGGACGGGATGCAAGCCCGTACCACGTCGGTCCCGTCTCTCGGAGCCGGTCCCGGACGGCATTGGCTCTCGAGCCGGGCTCCGTTCAAAGCGAGCCGCTTGCCCGGGAGCCCCCGGAGCATCCCCCAGTCCGGCGCGGGGCGGGAGCGGTGCCGGTGCGGCGGGCTGCCGCGGCCCTGCCCCAATCTGCCGGCGCATCACGGTGACTGACAGCAGCCCCGGCCCTGCCCAGCCCGCACAACCCGCCGGGCTTTTCCAATCAGGCCGGGCCGGGGAGGGATTTCCTGCCGGGACGGGGCCAGCCCGAGCGGGACTTTGCCGAGCGCCGCGCCGCCTCGCGAGCCGGGCAGCCGGGACCGCGTCGCTCGCTCCCCTCCGGTCCCGGTCCGGGTCCAGCTCCGGACGGCTCGGCAAGTTACAGCTTGTCTTGGCTCTGTACTTCTCGGCGCGGCGTAGCGCCGCGCGGCTCGGCCCGGTGCGGGGCGGTCCGGTGCGGGGCGGCTCGGTTCGCCCCGGCGCGGCTGGGCGGGCTGGGAGCGCCGCCAGGTGAGTGAGGGCTGCGGGGCCGCCCGGCGCGGGCCGCTCGCTGGAGCAGCGGGGCTGCTGGTCGCGGTGGGGGGAAAGAAATCCCCCTCCCCCCAAGCCCTCCCCGAAGGAGGGAGCGGCCCATCCCCATCCCTAAGGGTCTGGAGAGAGCGTGGGGAGGGACGCGACCGGTGTCCCCATCAGTGCCAGCCCGCCCGGCGGGCAGCGCGGGGCTTCCCGGGGCCTCCGGGGCAGGCGAGCCTCCCCCACACCCGCCCCTTGGGCACCCAGTGTCGGTCTCTGCTGCTCTTTTGCATCTTTTCTTCGCTACTGACGTGATTTGGGGTTAGTTTGGTTGGTTGGGTTTGTGTTGGGTCGTTGGGGGTTTTTCCTCCCCCTTCTCTTCTCCCCGGCACTGCCGCTGGCTGCAGGAATGTTTGGGATACTTCGGTTCTCCAGGTGGATTCCTGGGCTGGAGGCTCAGCTCCGCTCGGGTGGGAGGGATGTTTGCTGTTGCTTTTCCAGCTTTATGCGTTCTGTGAGTTTTATTTTCGCTCCTGCCGCTCCTCTCTCGGAAAGCTGAAGAGGCAGACATCGGTATTCGGGGCTCTGGGTACCCCCGAGTTACCCGCTGCCCCTCGCATGCTCTGGGGGGAGGTCGGCAGCAGCCTGGGCTGCTCTCTAAGCGGGGCTGTGTGGGCTCCTTTGTAAAGTGAGTAAATATTCTTACTGCACTCTCTTTGTGAGCGCTTTCGATGAGCGGCACAAAGTTGGATGCAGTGCACGGGGCTGAGCAGAGTAAAGTCGTTTTGAAGATGGTGCAACGTGGGAGGTTTCAGGAGGGGATTTATTTGCAGCAAAAGGTTAGCCTGAGTCAAGTGGCTGAAACTTTGCTGTAATGCAGATAGGCTGCTGCGGGTGCCCCAGGATGTGGGGAGGTGACAGCTGACCTCAGTGGGTGCTGCCCTCCGTGCCTGGTACCAAGCCCCCAAGAAGCTCTGGTGCTGAGGGGCTCATCAGCTGAACAAACCATGAGCCCCCAGGGAGTGAAGATGGGGGGAGAACCCCCAGCCAGGTCTGGGAACTGCAGTGTTCCCTTGTCCCAGAATCTAAGCAGCGCAGCATCACCTCTCCAGGTGCCCTGAATCCCACTGTACCTGTGGGAGGGCTGGAGGATGGGGACCCCACAAGGGTTCCATGTTCATGGGTGGGCTGAGCACCCCTTTCTGCTTTTGCTCCCCCACCCGCATGGGACCTCTCCTGTTGTCTTCTCTCCCCTGTGGTTTCCATCCTTAAACCAGTGACATCGATTGCTTGGAGGAAGCAACGCCCACTGTTATATAAATGGCTGAGGGTGAGTGCTCCGTGAAGGGAGACTGCATGCCTGAGCTGTGGCTAGGGGATCTGGGATCGGTTCTGATCCAGCCTGGATCCGCACAGGGGAGTCACGTGGTGATCTGGCAATGGCCTTGCAGCTGGCATGACATGTGCTCCTTGCCCTCCCTTGCAGACGCTCCTCCCCGGATGTCAGAGCAGCCTGCCAGACTCATGGCCCTGCACCAGGAGGGATTTTCTTGCTGCCCAGTTTGGGCAGGAGAGAGCATGGTCTGGGATGTGTGAACTGCTGCTGTGGAACCTGGCTGGCTTCAGGGTGCCCCTACCTGCTGGGACATGGGCACAATCCTGTTGTCCTGAGCGTGATTGTGCTGCTGGGTTATACTCGGCTCCTCACCTGGCCCAGAGAAACCTCATGTACTGGTCACAGCATGTCTCTGGTCTCAGGGTGCTGAGCTTCTCAGGTAGTTCAGAGGGTAGGGAGGGGGGCCAGGCACACTGACCCACTCCCATGGGCTGCTGGGGACTATGGCTAAACCCCCTCAGCTCCATCCGTTGGGCACTGCCACCAGGAAAGGAGAGGGGGAAACATTGCGGTGCTCTGAACCCCATGTGCTGTGTTTAGACAGGGGATGGGGAAGGAGAAAGCGCTGTGCCCCCATCCCACTCCTCGACCACCCCCTGACAGCACCCTTGGGAGGTTTCCTCCGCAGGTTCTTCCCTCGCCGTTTAACGTGAGGACGAGCCAAGTCCCGCCAGGACTAAATATAGTCAAAGTATTCGTTCTTCGGCGTGGATACAAAAGCTGTCGCGACGGAGCCGGGAGGTAAATGGCCTTCGAGGGTTGACTCTGCTCTTCCCCTCCGCAGGTCCCGGGCTGCTGCGCCGGGGCTCCCCAGCGTGGCTGCAGCACTGTCGCCAAAAGGAATGCCGAAACGAAGGGGCTAATGAGCACCAGAGATGGAGGATCTATAACTTCCAGATGGCAACAAGCCTGTAATCCCTTTGGGAAGAATTAGGGACTCATCAACACAGCAGATCCTGGCGAGGGGAGAAAACTACGACACCTCCAGCTCTGGGAGTGCTGTGTGGGTTCGACCGAGGGAGTCCCAATGCCGAACGTGCCAGCCACCCTGCCCCAAGCTCCCTGGCTTTGTCCTGCTGAACCCTGGTGCCGCCGGGAGCCCATCCCTGAGCGCTGAACTATTTCTTGTTTTAATTGATCGCATGTTCTCTGACCAAGTCCCATCTGGGTCCTGCTCCTCCTGACGCATAAAGGGACTCCTACCCGTAACAGAAAGACTTCTTCCTTCTGGTTTTTATGTCCTGTAGGACTGTAAAGCACTTTTCTTGCTGGATTTCTTCTCCTGTCAAAGTGTGCTTTGAGGAATTAGGGCCTTATTCCCATGGCTTTATAAACCGCCAGGATCCGAGGGTCTCTGCCTTCCGTGCCGCTGCTCCCACCTATCTGCAATGGGGCGAGAGCAAGAGCTTATCCAGGCCGTGAAGAATGGGGATGTACCCGGCGTGCAGAAACTGGTGGCCAAGATCAAGGCGTCGAAGAGCAGTGAGTACCTGGGCACAGGGCTGGGGCTCCCTCTCCCTGCCGGGCAGCACTGCCTGTCCCACCTGGGCTGTGAGTCCCAGCAGTAGGCTCGGTGCCATCCAAGCCGGGGCGTGAGTGCCATCTCACTCACCCTGACACATGAGTTACACTGCAGCTGGAGGTGGGAGTGCGAGCATAGTGCGTGCAGATGAGTGACCAGGATATATGCGATCCTCTTGGCAGGACTGGGGTTCACCTTGGGCTCAGGGCAAGGGGCCTGAGGTGTGGGCCACTGAGCAGGGGTGGGAGAAGGGAAACGGCAGCGACTCGGAGGAGCGAAGCTGCTTGGGGGGATGCCACTACAAAGGGTCTTTAGCGATTGCTGCTCGCTCCTGGCCGTGTTTATCTTGTGAAAAATTATGATCCTAGCCAGCCGACTGGAACCAATCGTCAAGCCTTGAATTTCAGTCTGGTAATGTTTAACCCTTCAGCAGGGCTGTTTTCTTGCATGTGCTCTCAGAAAGGTCAGCGGCAGGCACAGCTTGGAGCAAGCATCAGGCTCATGGGGGTCTCTAAGGGCACTGGGGTCCAGCATGCACTGGATGGTGTCTGGAGGAGCTGTGGAGGGTGGGAAAGGTGGGAGAGCAAATCACGGCTGCTGCCACCGTGCCCTTGTAGAGAGCTGAGCTTCTGGTCTCTTCTCGTGACCTACCAAGAGGAGGAAACTGGGAAATGTAAATAAAAGGGCGCTCGGCCTGGTGCGTGGCTGGGGGAAGGTGCACGGCGCCTGCCTGGTCTGCGGAACCGCTCCGGGCAGGGGTAGGCTGAGGAGTATGGGACTGCCCTGCCAGGGCTGCGCCTCCTCGTCGTGGGGGGTCTCGTGGGTGTGTGTAAGAGAGCTGGAAGGGGAAAAGCTGCTCTGGGGAAGGAGAGGGGAAACTCGGGCAGGAGAAGAAGCTTTAGGGCTTCTTAGGAGCAGCTCAGGGCAGAGAGGCTGGTGCTGAGAAACGTGAGTTAGGCTGAGGATTATAAATGCGAGAAGGGGATAAACCCTCCTGGGTCAGCTGCTGGGAAGTTTTGACTGGGGCCAAAACTGTGTGCGGGTCTGCAGGGGGGCTGGGAGCCACCTTCTCCCTAGATAAGGGGTGCCTGATGCCCCCTCCCTGGGTGAAGGGGCTGGGTGCCATTGCCTCTGCTTGCAGCTCAGGGCCTGTTTCTGTACCGGGTCCCTGAGTTGGAGCAAGAGAGGTTTGCGTGTGCAGACGGGCTGAAGGACACCCCCAAGGCACTAAATAACGTGAGCATCCCGCCTGCTGACGCAGCCCTGTTCCCCCGGGCTGGTGGGCAGTGTGGGCAGGCTGGGTGCCTGCAGCTCACCTCTCTCTGTGCACCCGCAGGGGTGAAGTTAAGCTTGTTTTCTCCAGTCCCCTCCAGTAACTCTCTCCCAGTTAAACCCTGTCTGCGTCTTTCCCTCCCTCCAGCCATGGGGCACCCATGTGAATGTGAATGTTCAACTCCCCCGCTGCAGCGTGTGCTGATTATTTTCATTTTATTCCTATATGCAGAGGGGGAAGCAAAAAGCCCAGCCCCCTGTGAGGCCACCACCGCCAGCCCGCGGTGGGGCTCCCGTGCTGGACCACAATGGGGGGCTTGCCTGGCCCCACAGGCTCATCCCCTGCACAGAGGGCAACTCCACTGCCAATACTGTATGGTTCCGTCTCCCTCCTCTTGCCAGTGCCATGTGAGCAGAGCATTTGCTGCTCATTAAAGTGCCTTTTCCACATGACAGGCTGAGATGCTGATTATTATTATTATTTTATTTTAAAAATCCCTCTAAGAGTCCTTCTGCTGTCTCAGTGGATTGGGAGCTTGGTTGCTGTGATCAGCCCTCCGGGGCTTTCTGTGCCTAAAAAAGTCACCGCACGTAAGCAAAAACCAAGCGTCAGTCCCGGCAGCGGGAACTTCAGGGACATGTTGTTTAGTATTCACCGTGCGCAGTCCTCCTCCCCGCGCAAGCGCTGCCGTACAAGTGGGTCACAGCACCTATTATTATAAGACGGTGGGGTGGGCAGGCAGGGGGAAAGTTTTGGGGTCAGGAGTGGGAGGGGAAGGGCAGGTGAGGGCGGGCATCCTGCCTGCGGTAAGGGGACATCTGGATGATGCTGGGGTCAGTTCTGCGGCCAGAGAAGGGGTCTCCTCTGGGAGAGCCGGGCTGCTCCCACCACACTGGCTGCTCTTTGCTGAGGTTCCCCGGCACAGCAATAGAAATCTCCTGCTTTCTTATTTCCTTCTCTCTCTCATTCTTCCCACCCCTCCGCGTCAAAGTGCTGCAGAGTTTAATTGAAATTGTTAAACGACCCGTCACGGCTTTGGCCTTTCTCCCCCAATGATCAATCATGTCCCTGGGCTGGCCGTGCTCCCCAACAATGCACCAGTTGGCCAGGCCAGGGTGGCCACCGCGGCACCGAGGGGCTGGAGCTTCTGGGGGAGACAAGAGTCAGAGCTCCCCAGCTGGGACTCTCGTCCCTGGGAAGGGGTGATAACTCCTGAGGCCGGATGGTACTGGGCAAGGTTTCCGTGTCCCTGTCCCTGGATGTGCGGGGCTAAGGGACAGGGGATGGGGTAATGCTGAGGGGTGGCTCTCCCTGTGAGAGCTAGGAGCTGGAAGGGCTGTGGAAGGCGATGGGAGCTGGACTCACTGTTTGCCTTCCTCAAGGGAGTGGTGAAGGGTTTTGTTTAAACATGCGTGAAGTGCAAAGAAAGGGTGGCAGCTGAGCAAACTGGTGTTAAACTCTCAAGGACAGGGAGCAAAGCCCTGCTAGGGTTCAGCCACTGCCTTGGGGAGGTCTGGCCAGCTTTGGCCCATTTTACCAGGGACTTAGCCCATTTTACCGGCTGTGTTGGTGGTTTCTAGACCGTGGACGTATCATGGACAGGGGATGGGTGCCTGGGACTCTGCCTTGTCTGGACCATGACCTAGAAAGTTGTTAAATGTTAACAAAATTGCTGGAGGGGTGGATTTGCTTTATCCCCATGCCTGGGTTGGTGCCCCTCATTGCCACGTCCCAGCAACACAAAGCACAGCAAGGCTTTCCCAAGAGCGATGCCAGCCCTTGGATGCTGCTGTCATCCGTACAGCTGGGTGGGAGAGGTATGATGCTGCTCTGCGCTCTGTGAGACTGCAGCAGGCAGATGTGGGATAACTCCCTCCCTCCCCCTTAAATTTCCTCCTAATCCCTAGTAGCTGTATCAGCTTAAGCTCCAAAGCATGAGGTTTAATATCTCTCCTGATTTGTTAGCCTTTGCCACTGGCAGTCTGTGTCCCTGTCCTCTGTAGAAACACCTGCTCTCCCTTCGTGTCCTTCTGGGCTTTTTCCTTCTGTTGGTGCCAGTGGCTCCATACTTGTTTGGGGAAGAAGTTGCTTCTTTTTGCAGTTTGGGGATTATTTTGTGACAAGGTTGGGTGCAACTTTGTGCCAGCCAGCAAGCCCAGCACACTGTCCTCCCTCACCTAGGAGTACCATCCTCGTCTTTGCTGCTGCTTCCAGGGAAGGTTTGTTCCAAGCCTTGGATGCTCCTGACCAGTCTCCTGTGGCTGCTGGCAAGAGCCAGGACCGGCCTTGGGCAGGATCCTTAAAATTTCTGGCTCCGTTAACGCCCCATGGTTTTCCGTGCTGCCAGTGCCCTGGGGATGTCTGGGCACCCTGCTTGCTCCAGACCTGCCCCTGTGCAGGTGGCTGGATCCAGTTCTGCCACCAAGCCCAAGAGTGGCCCTGGACACATCCCTTGAAGCCCAAGCTTCAGGGACAAGTTCCCAAGTGTCCTTGGCCACGTCCTCCCCTCCTTTCCCTGTGTGCTGTAGGTCTGATGGGCTGGACCAGCTCGGAAAGGCTGTGAGCATGCCTGCAGAGACACTGAGAAACTCTGCTGAAATGGGGAAAACTCCCTTTTCTGCTGAGACTGAGCCAGGAGTGGGGCGAGGCACTGTGCCCAGGGGAGCCTGGCTGGGGGTGGCCCTGTGTCGGGGACCCCACCGCCCTGCAGCCTGCTGAAACCTCCTTTGAACTGTGGTGGGTGGGTGGGGAAGAAAAGAGGCTTCAAAGGCTCCAGCAAGTGTGGCGGCTGCGGGGATGGATGGTGCAAGGCTGCAGCTGCATGGCATGGGGAAGTTGTCCATCCTTCTCCCCTCCTTGCCTTCCAGCCTCCCCAGGATGCAGGGCTCCTCCAGCAGCCGGCTGTTTGGTTGGTGGGTTTTCCCACCTGCATCCCATTTATTCCAGTTCGTGGTGGGGTTAAGCCCTCTTTTTATTTGTTTTTTGCCCCTCTCCCTGGGAAGAGCCCTGTGAGGGCAGTGGCAGTGAGAGGAAGTTGCTTTTCAAAGCTGGCCTCTAACGGGTGTTGTTTAGAAAGGGGCCCAGCTGCCACTGGTGTGCCCAGAGCTGGGAAAAGCGTCACCAGGCCGAGTGGAGGAGATAAGGCACAAACAAACAGCATTGTGCAGGGAGATGGAAGAGGCAGTGCTGGGCATCACTTAGCAAAGCCTCCTCAGGGCACCTGGCCCCACTCCCCTCTGCACCCTATCTCCAGGTGTTCACAGGTCTGTGTCTACTTCCCTCCCAGGTCCCTCCTCACCCTTTAAAAGCCCTTTGGTGGGGCAGCCTGTGGCTCCTTGCTGTCAGCCTGGGCCACCTGCTTCCTTTTCCCTGCATGGGTAGAGGAGTGGGGGGAAAAAAGAGGGTAGAGGATGAGTGTGAGCTCTGTTGGGGCTGCCCTGGGCCACGCCTCGGGGGCAGCACTGGGGCAGCCCAGGGACTTGCCCATCTCTTTGGGGATGCGGAGGTCCCACAGGGCTCTGGGTAGAGCTGCCTGGTACCATCGGTGGTGCTGCAAATGGGAGGCTGAGGTTTGGGGCAGGAGGGGGATTCCCATCCTTCAGGCACATCACAGGAACTTTGCCCAGACCAGGGGGCTTGGCTTACCCTTCCCAAGGGCTGCAGAAGCCATTCCGGCTGCCTGACCCAGAAACACAGAAGAATTTGTATGCCGATGGCTCAAAGATGGGCAGGGAAGGCAGCCCTGCGCCATGCGACGGCGTGTGCCCAGCTGCCGGCAGCACACGGGCACTGTAATGGGGACGGTGCTCCCCAGGGCTGTACTCGGGCAGGGAAGGACAGGATGCAGCAAGGACACTGCTGACACGGATGTTCTGTCCTCCATGTGGGACTGGGGACATGTTGGGGGCACGGGGCTGGTTGCAGGTGGGAGGGAGCTGGTGGATAAAGGCTTTCCAAATATCCATGACCCGTGCAAAAGGCAGTCGGCCCTGTGGGTTTGGGGATACCCTGTGTGTGTGTGTATGCTGGTGGTGCTCCCCAGTTTTCCACCACCCAGGAGAGAAGCTGCTTCTAGGTGAAAAAACCTTGTGCTCTTCCTTCTCCTCCTCCCTGTGCCCACAGAGCTACTGGGTCCAAAAATCTCCCCTGCAACCTAAAAGGGGTTGCAGCGTTGCCCCTGTTCAGGTCAAGCAGGTCCCCATGGACTTCAACAGCATCACCAGCATCCCTCCCGCCACCTCTCCATTGGGATCTCGGTGCTGCAAGGTTTCCTTGGGAAGGGGAGGAGTGAATTATTGCATCTTGGTGGCAATCGACAGCGTCCCCCCTACGCAATGTTGTTTCCAGATGGCCGGGAGCATGCAATAACTAGCGCTGGCGAGAAACCACCTTGTGTGCGGCATCGCCCCAGCAAGAGTTAAAAGAGGGACTGGGTGCCGTGCGTGTGTGTGTGCATGCACGCGCCCTGCTTTGTTTTTAAAAGCGCCTCGGCTGGCCTGGCCCCCCGCCAGACCCGAGGCCCGCCGCTGGCAAAAACTCCAGCAAAGGAGTATGAAAGGGGCAGAAACTAAATGACAATAAACTACCTTCTTCTGGCTGCTCTAGCAAGTGGGGGGCGGGAGGAGCTATAAGCACTCTCGCTTTCCCAAATCCCATCCTGGCTTCCCAAAAAAATCGTGTTTGGGACAGAGGGGGAGGGACCTTGGGGCTGCAACATGGCCCAGGTCTTGCCGAGGTGTCCTGGTGAGTCATGGACCTGTCTGGAGATGCCCAGGCTGCTTGGAAATGGCTCTGCTGGGATGATCTTCACCCTCCCAGGGCAGGGCTGGACACCCTCACCCATCCCTTGCTCCCATGGGATGCCTGGGGCTGTGGCAGCCTGTGCCCATGCTGGGTGCTCGGGCATCCTGAGCCATTTGCAACCCCAGGGTGAAAGGCCGGAGCTGCAACCAAGCTCAGCTTCGATGGCGAGATAAGGCAGCAGGGAAAACCTGCGCACGCGGCAGGTATGCAGCTCTCGCAGCATCCCAGGCCTGGTGCAACACGTCCAGCTGCACTTCTGCCAAACCCTGCCAGCACCGGCACTGCTCCTCCACTGGGCCCCAGCCAAGGCTGTGCAGGGAGCATGCAGCACCCGGCGCTGCCGCCATGCCCAGAACCCCACCCCAACCTTCCCCAGGTGCCATCCTGGGAGCTGGCTGACCCTGGCAGGGGACTGTGCCATGGGGAGGGTGAAAATTCCAGAGGTTTTGTCATGCCACCCTCAGCCGCAGGCATGGCAGGTTGGGTAACACACCCTGTCTGCTTGCGCAGGGAGTTTGGGGAGTGCAGCATGGGTGCTGGGTGCCTGGTTTAGAGGTGCCCCTGGCAGCAGGGGCTGGCTCAGCCTCTCCCACCACTTTGCAGGTGCCTCTTGCCCCCTTGGAGCATTGGTCCCAGGTCCTGTCTGGCTCTTGGCTCTCCCATGGCCTTGCAGATGGGGTTTTGTTTTGCTGATCCCTCCTGGCTTCCCTGAACGAGCACCTACTTATCCTTCTAGGTTATGAAGGGAAATGCTCCTCCTTGCAGGGGAAGAGGTTCCTATGGAGGAGGAGCTGCTTCTGACCCTGCTCTGCGGCCAAACCCCGAGGGTGCTCGGGCCTTAGGGGAACCCTCGGCTTCCTCCTCCGCAGAGCTGGGGCACAGGCAGTGCTCTGTATTGGAGCATCCGTGCCACTGGGTATATTTAGCAGCACCTGCTGGGATCTACATGGACCTCCTGGAGCTGCTTCTCCCTTTCCTCCACCCCAAAACTGGTGTGGGCAGGGCGGTCCAGCCCTGCCTCCCACCCAAAATCATGTCTCTGCTCTGTCCTTCTGCACCCCGCTCCAAACACCTGCAGCTTCACAGGTCTGAATTCATGCCAGGTGTCGGTGTCACCCATGGGTTTTGTCACAGATAGTTAGTAGAGGTGGGTGCTGCTCAGCTCCCGGGGGGACAACCCAGGCACTAGGATGGGGACCAGCATGGGCCTGTCAGCTTTCTGAGCCCCCATACATGGCTGGCCACATGCTTGCAAAGCCAGTGCCTCATCTTCCAGGAAGCTTCTAGGCCTGGTTTGCTTTCTCAGCAGGGTGAGCATGGCTCGGAAAGCCATTTGCCATCAGAGCAGGGGCATGGGGCAGCCTGCTGTGATTCCCTGGCCAGGGTGGTGGGCACACAGTATCCCTGGAGAGGTGGCATGATGTGAGAAAGGGTGCCTTTTCCTACCAAAATGAGCCAAGGGAGGTAGGGGGCCTTTTTTCCCCCTGTGCACTCCCCTCTTTCTCCTCGCTGCTCCCCCAGGATGCTGTGAAGAGGCAGGCGGGGGTTTCTGCGCTCAGCTCCCACGTCCTGCCTCTGCCTCTGCCGCCAACTCGGGCTTGCCGGGGCCGTTCCGACACGCCGTGCTGGAAAGGTGTAAACAGATCGGGTTCCCGGCAGGAGTCCAGGGAGCGGGCAGGCCTTGGCTTGCATCCCACCATTGCTTGGTTGAGTTGGGGAGTGGGGAACGCCGAGGCAGGGGGACAGAATGGAGGGGGCTGAGCTGGTTACAGGGTCCCCACAGGCAGCAGAGACCTTGCAGGAAGCCTTGATTTGACAAAGGACCTGGAATGCTTCCCTGCCTCAGTTTACCTCTGATGCTAAGGTGGGCCTGCTCCTTAGGGCTTTGAAGGTGTTGCTGTGCTGTCCCCCAGCCCCACGTGGGCTGACTGGTGCTCAGCCCCTGGGACTGGGGGTCCTTGGGTGCAGCCCCCCTTATCCATCACATTTGTATTTTGATGCCTCTGACCTTGCTGTAAATCAGCCCTTGTCCCTCCCGTGGTACGTGGGACACACACACACACACGACACAGTGCTGATCCATGTCGCCCTTGTCCCCAGCTGGTCCCTGAGCAGTTGCCAGTCGGCTCTGGTGCCCGGGCTGGGCAATGGGAGTAACCTGCTGCCCTCCCTGCTGGCCCCAGAGCAGCTGGGACGAGGGGAGGGGGACAGGAGCACAGTGCCAGGAATAACTCAGCAGCCACTGAGGCCCCATGGGGATGGCGAGACAGGTCCTGGTCTGGGTTCCTGCTTCTACCATGGGGACACAGAGATGCCTCTCCAGGGACATACTGTGTTGTCAGCTGCTAAATGTGTTTGTTGGTGGTTGCTGGTTCCACCTGGGGACACAGGGTGGTGCAGGACATCGTGGCCATGTAGCTGTCAGGTCCCTCTCCTGTACCCTGTAGATGGGGTCCTGCTGCAGACCAGGGTTCTGGGGGAATCCTTCCATTCTGCAGCTGGGTGATAACATCCTGCTGCAGCCAAGACACGAGGGAAGCGCCACCAGCCAGATGCTCTGCTGGGTTTTGGCAACATTTTTTTCCACTCTGCAGCATTGCCTGGACAGCTGGAAGCACGGGCAGGCAGCTGGGGGTCTGACCTGGCTGGCCTGGAGCCCTCAGGCTGGGTGCAGGCATAGCCACACTGTCCTGTCTGGCCCTGTCAGGGAAAGGGGACACCGGTGGCACGTTTGTCCCTCTCAGGCTGCTCATCCTAGGCTGGATGGAGCTCGACTCATGGCCAGTGGGGACAGACCAGTCCCTCTCCCCTTCCCACTGGTGGCACTGAACAGTGTCCGGGAGGTTCCCGCTGGCATCAGTAGATGACCTTGTGCATGGGATGGGAGCAGCAAGGAGAGATGGGTGCCTTCCACAACGTGCTGACTCCAGAGAGGTGCCCAGGAGAGGGATCCCTCCCATCCCTCATGGGACCACCAAGCAGCTGCTGCTGGGCCAGACCCTTGCTCTTCCCCACTGCAGGTGCCATGACTGGCTGCAGCACCATGGCATCTGTGGGAGCGGTCACCTATCCAGCATCCCTTGGGAGCAGCAGGAGTTGGAGGCTGTGTTCTGTCTCTGTCCGTGAGGGAAGGAAAGAGTTTGCTCAGGGTGCTCAGATCTGAGCTGTATCTGACATGGAGCCAATTGCTCCTGCATCGCTTGCTGGAAGGCAGCTGTAGGAAGCAAAGAGCCTCTCATTAGGGCTTGGCAGTAGAGGGTAGAGGCAGCAGCCCCCCAGGAGTGGGAATCCTTGTTTTGTAGGGAGGAAATCTCAGTCCCCAGGCAGTGTTTGCCCCATCCTCACACTGGTGGGGCTGTGTGCATCCCAGGGGTCCCCACCAGCAGGTCCCTGAGCAGGGCTGGCGGCAGCACCGGCTCACAGGGTCAGAGTTGAGGAAAGGCATCCGCAAGGTATTTTTAACCGCGTGTGACTCCAAACCCCGGCCGCACAGCCGACAGCAGCAGTGTGAGGTCAGCCCCGAGCTGCGACAGTCTATTGCCCATGGGATCGGGGTGGAAGGGCTTTGGGGAAATTTTGGTTCCTGGCTCCTAGGGCCTCAGGAAGGAGTGACGGCACTTGAACCATCAACTTTCTGGGTGACCTCGAGCACACGGCTTCACCTCCTGGTGCCTCCCCTCCCATCCTGTGTGTGCCTAGCCTGGATTAGAGCATCCAGGGTGGGGACAGCCGCTCTGTCCGCCCTGGCAGCACCGGCTCCAGGCACACGGCAGCTTTCCTGGGGCCAAAAGGAGAGGATGTCGCAGTATTTCCAGCTGCCACTTTACTGTGTGCTTTGAGTACTGGCTCCACCGGTCAGAGCAGCTCCCAGGTGCCAGCTGCTATGCGCAGGTACCGGGCTGGCAGTGATGAGGACAGTGTCACAGGCTGTGGTGAGCCCATACCCCAGCCTCAGTCTTGCCCCATTGCCCCACGAGCTGCATGATTTGCTGTAACCATCCAAGCTACAGCCGAGGACCAGATCCTCATTTCACTCCCTTGAGATCTCAGGGTTTTGCTGGCTGCTCTTGTCTGCTCTAATTTTTATCTGGGGCTCATTGTTAGAGCCATGAAATAAATAGCTACGTGCTCCTCTTGAGCGTCAAAACCCTCCAGGTGTAGGTGGGTTGCTGCGTCCCTGCCCGCCCTCCCTAATTAACTGTTGCTCAGCAAATCCAGACTTACTGACCTGCCCTAATCTTCCTGTGTGAGGCAAGCCCAAGTCTCCTGCCTCTTGCCTCCCCCCAAGCCTCGTATCCCCCATGACCCCGTACCATGTTCAGAGCCCTAGACACACGGTGGAAGATGGTGCCCCAGCAATCAGCATCCCCCATGCAAGGCTGCTGAGGTTGTTTGCCTCACCAGTAGCTCCCTCCGTGCCCACACTCATGCTGCTCTCACTGTCTCCCCACATCCTGATTTCCCTCTTTCTTCCTCTCATTGACTGTCTGCTGGTCAGATTATTTTTCCCCAGATGCTGCAGTTTTTCCAGGTTGAGTCTGCCTGGGTTTGTTCTAATCTCCCTAAGTCCCTTTTGTGTTATTTCAGTCTTCGTTGAGCTGTTGAGCATCCTCCACAGATGATATTAATGCACTGTTGGCTTGGTATCATGTTAATGAGAACCCTGAGGGTGTCCATAGGTGCAGCCCTGAGTGCCTGGGGGGCACTGGAGACCCACAGCCCCTTCCCCGGTTCCCAGGGCAACCAGTTGGAACCAATATGGAACTGGTTGAACAGGAGCCAAGGTGCGTTGTTAATGCCGGACCAGATGCTCCACTAGTCCCCATGTCCTGAGCCCATGGGTGGCTCTTGGCCCCACGGCGTGCCCAGTGATGCACCACGGGCACAGGCAGAACTCACACTTGGCCGCCGGCCCCTGCTGCTATCGCCCCATCTCTTCCCGCTCAGGAGGCGTCCTGTCCTTTCGGAAGGATGGGGGAAATGGAAAAGGCTCCACCTCTTCCCTGGGCAAATACAGCTCCTCTGAGTTCATATCCTGGAGAGCGGAATAGCCAGGTCCCAGCAGGGACGGTGACTTCACCTCCCGGTAACGCGTTTCCCCAGCCAGCTGGGAAAGGAGCCCTTGTATCTCTGAAGGAGCCGCCCGGCTTCCCCCACCCGAAGCCTTTCCCAGCTGCTTCCATCCTGGCCGGGGCTGGGGGCTGCAATTTCAGCTCTGTGTGGAAAGGATGTCACCGCTTCCCCTTGCCATGAGAGTCAGGCAGGGGTGCATCACTTTGGGGTAGGCAGCCAGTGCCACCCCCAAGATTATTGTGGGGAAGGGGAGCAAGCAGTGCTCATCTTGCCATGCAGCTGGGATCCTTCTGGAGGCATGAAGCTTGAAGCAGGAGCATGGGTTTGGCTTTTGCAGGGGGTGAACCCAGCCCCAAAGGACTCCTGCAATGCCATTTCCCTCCCTTGGCGTGTCCCCCCTCCATCCCCACTGCTGCCACCAAACCTCAGGGGTGAGAGGCGAGAGCTGCACCTTCTTCCCATCTGTGCGGATGGGGACAGGGTTTCCGACTCTGCTTTTCCTTTCATTGTTCTGGGAGCCTTAGCTTTGAACAAGCTGCCTGTTTTTTCCTGCTTTGCTTGGCCGGGGCGGGGGGAAGCAGCAGGGGGAAGTTGGGTGTCTGGCCGGGGGTCCTGAGGTGGCTGGGCCAGGGGCGAGTGGTCGATGTCTGTGCTGTGTCGGGATGCTATCCCGGCTGCCTCCTGCTGCCATCTTCTTAAAAAACTTAGTTGTGGAGTTTTCCCTGGGATAAAGGCTCCCAGCCTTGCCCAGAGAAGGAAAGAGGCTCTCAGGTGACTCCATGGTCCAGCTGTCATGTCCCCACACCCCACTCCCTTTGCTTGGTGTGTGTTCCCAGCCCAGCCGAGGGAGGAAGGCAGGTGCTTTGGGCCTCTCAGACTCCCAAACTGCACCTTCACCTCACCTGTTGCCCACCGTCATGTCTGAACACATTGCAGGCCGAGAGAGCTTAAGAGAAGGAGAAAGTACAGATGAGGAGGGAGGCAGAGCTGCCAGAGGAGACACAGATGTGGCACTGGCAGAAACAACTTGGTGGCAGGGACACCTTGTCTCTGTGTGAGCCTTAAGATTTGGAGCTCAAACCAAGGGGAAATGGTGGAAGCTGTTGAAGTTAAAGACAAGGAGTATGTTTTTTGGCATGGGGATGCTGGCAGGGTAGGGATGCTGCAAGGAGTCCCCCAAGTTGGGCTTCCAGCTCACTGTGGGTTGCTGCACCCAGTGGGTTTATTGCAGTTGGAGCCAGGGTGCTCTGTGCGACAGCAGCATCAAAGCAGGCAGGGCTCTGTCCAGGTCTGGCTCGTCTCACACCTGGGCTTGGGAGGCTTCTCAAGGGATGAAGACACTAATTATTCTCAAGGAGTTGCCAGACGCTGGTGCATGGAAAGATAAGGGGTTCCCTTCCATGTCGCTCTCTCCCATTGCTGACATTTACCCTGTGCGATGGGAATCTCCCTCCCTGATTGCAGCCTCCCCATCCCTGCCAGTTAACTCAGTGGCTTTGCCCCAGTCGGACCCACCCCGTGGTGCCTGGTTTGGCAGAGGACCTGTTTGTCAGCATTGCTGGGTAGCCCGTTCGCAGGGGTGCTGCGAAGCTTCAAACCCTGACACAGGCTCTTTGAGGGCAGGAAAGCACCCGTGGCATTGGGGCACCTGTGGCTTTTGGATGCAGGATGGGTATTCGGCTGGGTATCCCAGGCAGCAGCACCCTGGCAGCCAAATTCACCCACCATAATCAGAGTGGAGCCCTGCCTGCCCATGGAGTCAGGCACAGCACAGGGCTCGGTGTTCAGGGTGCAGGCTGGTGGCCGTGGCTGGCAGCTGGGGTTGGGAGCCTTGGCTCTCACCCAGCCAGCGTCTCAAGCTCGTTGGGCAACTTGGGTTGAGTTTCTTAAGGTCCCCGTGGCCGAGCTCCTTCCCTATCGAAGTGGGTGAATCTCTTCCGAACCTGTTGGGAAACTGAAGCAGCTGGTTTGCCAGGAGGCTGTGCCAGGAGAAGTCAGGTGTGGGTGGCCATGGTGGACGTGCCTGTGGGCAGAGGTGACAGGGAATTCCCTGATTCCTGCAGAAGAAGGATGGTCATGATCTCCTCTTCTCTTGATTTTGGACGAGACATCAAGCTTCTCCTGAGCCCCCGCATGATCCTGCTGTGTGCCAAGGCAGAGCCACCTTGGGCCATCGGCACAGGCTGAGACTGGGCAGGGCAGGTCGGGTGAAGCTGCCACCTCCTGCCGCCTCCACCTGCCACCTCCACCTAAGGAGGCTGCCACTGCCATCAGAGGCTGGTGCTCTGCGGATCACAGCTGATGAGCTCCTCCAACTGGTTTATTGGCTTAGTGGTGACAGTCCCCAGGTGGATTTTATTTTCCCAAGAGGGAAATGTATGTATTTGGGGCATCCACAGCACATGATCCTTTTCCCACCGCCCCGGGCAGCTGGATGGTGTTCCTGCAGTGCCCAGACAGCATCCCTGTGTGTGGGATGCCACGGCCAGCAGCACAGGGATGCAGGGGATGGCATGGTACAGGGATGCTCAGACCTGCTGCACGGGGGGTCTCGTGTGGGGATGCTTGCAGCCAGCAGTGTTGGGATGTGATTTTCCTGGGCAAGAGGAAGGGATGAAGTTGGTGACACAGGACAAGCAGAAAGGTGTACTTTTTCAAGGTGTCTCTAGCAAGGAGGTGGGTTATAGATCTCCATCGCACACAAAGGTTGGCTGGATAAAATTGGGGGGGTCACATTAAAAGCATTGCTTTGTGGAACCTTGCTCGTTGTGTAAGGCAGGACAGGAGTCTCCAAGGGGTGCTGGGGGACACACAGTGTATGTGGGCATTTCCAAACCCAGGTGAGCATATCGCTCCTTCCCAGTGAGTGGTTCAGTGCTCCGGAGGGATCGTATCCACTTCCCAGCCCTGGAAGCAGAGCTCAGGGGTGTCCCTGTGGAGATGAGGTCTCCGGTGAAGGGCACAGGGTGACGCAGGGTGCTGGCATGGAGGCTGAGGCCGGGCCAGGGCATGCCTGGCTCCACACAGCTGGCACAGACAGTGCTGGGCAAGCACCCCGGCGGTTAAATACAGGTTTGTGCCAGGCCAGCTGCCAGCACACAGGTGAGTCACCCGCCTTGGCTGGCTGCTCCCCGGGAGCCCCCTGCACCCCTATGGCAGGGAGGCCAGGCTGGGCCGAGCTCCCTATGGGAGTGCAGCCCAGCCTCCTGGGGAAACTGAAGCATGGGGCACAGCACACTGGAAGGGGGCTGCTTGGTCAGGGGAGCTGGTTGCACTGCGGCTCTGCCATACTGGCTCCCCCTGCCAGCAAAAGGCTGAGGGCCAGCACTTTTTCCCTCACGGGTTGGGGCTGGATTTGGAGCATGCTGTGGGTGAGGGTCTCAACCTCGTCTGGTGCGCGGGTGGCCATGCTGCCTGGGCCACGGCCAGCAGCTGGCGAAGCACGCGGGGCCTACATTTGCAAGTAATTTGCTGGCGTTCTCCAGAGGTGCTTCCCGCCTGCCGCTTGGCAGCCAGACGCCGCACAGAAGCTTGCTGGCTCCCTCGAGGCCTCGCTCAGCCCTGGCCCTGCGTGCTGAGCCTCGTCCTGCCCAGGCAGGCGCCAGCGAACGTGCTGGAGAGGGGAGCAGAGCAGGATGGGGGTTCAGTGGGAGCCCCTCGAGGGGTCATGTTGGGGAATGGGGGCACCCACAGCCTGAATTAACCCTTGAGGGGTGTGCAAAGCCAGGTTTTCCCCTGGAAATCTGCTCTTCAGGGCTCTCTGCATTGCGGTGTATGTCCATGTTTTTCTGGGTTCATCTTCCTGGGATGCGAGTGTGCTCCTGGCAGGGATTGGAAGGCGTGGATCAGACCCATGAGTGCTCCCTCCCTGATGCGAATCCCAAGGAGGTTCTGATGTGGCTAGGAAGGGTCTGGCCACCCCATGGTAGTATGTGGCTGGACCAGCCCTAACCCCGTGGACCCTTCCCAGCTTGTCTCTGCAATCTACTGGATGGAGCTGCACCTCCAAACCAATCGTCTGGGAGGGCAGTGAGGTTGGGAATGGCTCAGCACAGCCTCTGCTGAGCCTCAGAATGCCTGTGTGGGAAAGGCTGGGGAGCCTGGAGCTGCTGGGTTACCATCATGGAGAGGAGGGGCTGAAGAAATAGGGAAAAAAATGGGAGAATTGTTCAATAGGAGCACATGGATGGAATGAGGAAGAAGGAGACAGGGAAGTGTCCCATCATCTGCCTTCCTGTCACCGCGTCCTCCAGAGCATAACGGGGGCTGGTAGCACCCCCTGGCAGCCCTTGTGCTGCCCTGCTGCTCTACCCCATCCTGGTGCTGGCTGGCTGCTGAGGTAGGGCTGCCTGTGGGGTGGTTTCGCCGGCCCTGCATGCCGTATGTTGCAGAGGTGTGCAGCAGGATGGTGCTGGCAGAGGGGTCCCAGCTGCCTGGCTGTGCTCCGTTTTCACCTCCATCTCTCTGCTCATCTCTTTGCTCATGCCTTTGTGCCTGCAGTGCCAGGGGCCTGGCCCCTGTTGTACCCATGTTTTGCCTTCCAGCCTGGCTGCAGGCCCCCAGCTCTCCAAGCCCTGATTTACTCAGCTACAAACCAGGCACCAACCCTGTTCCCCTCCTGCCTGAGGTGGATGTGAGCACTACAGCTTCCACGTTCAGGAAGAGCCCAAAGGCGATGCTGCTCCCAGCACTGCTTTTTGGGACCTGCTGCTTTCCCAGCTGCCCACGCTGTGTCCATGTGGTCCTGCCCTGCATCCTGACCCCTCTGGGCTGCTGGAGCAGGGAACTAATTGGAGGAATGTTGCTTGGGAGAGGAGCAGAGACACAGGCACTTTGCTGTGCCAATGCTGACAGCTGCCTCCTGGGGCTGGGCAGTGGGCAGGGATACCCACCGTGTCCTGGGACACCCACTGCATCCCAGCCCTGCATACTGGATCCCACTGGCCAGCCCAGTCCCCATGTAGAAGGGAGTCCAGGGTGGGATTTTGGGATGAGCTTTCCCTCTTCAAATAGTGGGCATTGCTCAAGTCCCGGACCAGCCCCTTGGAGCTGTGGGATGTTTCTGCCTCTTTTGGATGTGCATGTGCTCAGTGGACACCTCCATCCAGCCTTTCTCTTCCCAGCATCCCCCACCCAGCTCCACTCTGCTACCAGGCTTGTGCGGTTCAGGCTCTGCCCCTCCTGCTATGGGTAGGGACCTCTGCTCCTCTTCTTCCTCCTCCTCTTCCTCCTCCCTGCCCTTTCTCAGCAGCAATTTTCAGCTGCAGGTGGTGGGAGCAGAGCTGTAGTCACCTTTGGTTCCCACCACACAGAGTGTCCTTTAAAAATACCTATTTATAAACCCCGGTTAAAAGATGGGGAGCGGGAGGCGATGGCTTCACTGGCATTGTTCATGAAATGTTACTGTTTCCTGGCCAAGGGGACTACGGGAAGCGGCTTGTCTGTGGTGGAGACTCTGAATCCTGGGCTCTTGGGTGATAGAAGGGGGAAGCAGGAGCTCTGCTGAGCATGGCTTTGGGAGCCAGTTCCTTTGGGAAGGGCTTTCAGGTTGGCAGAGCTGCTGGCTGCTGCCGCTGTGAAGACCAGCAGACCCTGGAAGAGGTAATTAGGGTGATCCTGTCCTGATCTCCTCAGCTGGAGTCACGAGTCCTTCACCCGCAGCCACTCCAAGCCCATTTTGCATTAATTAGTCTGTTTACAAAACATTGTAAATTGCAGTAATGAACGCACCACTTCTTGGTTTCCTTTAATTATGTATTTGCATGTGGAATGAGCTGTCCCCCTCTTCAGCTCTCCTTTCCGTCAGAGTCAGAGTGGGGCTTTGTATGGGATCTGCCACCCGAGGTGGGCAGAGACCTCGGAGGGGAGGGAAGGAGAAGGGAGCAGGAGGAGTGGGAGTGTGAGGGGGGAGATGGAAGGAGGAGAGGGAGAAGGAGGAGGAGGAGGATGGGGGGATCTGCCTGGCTGCGAGTGAGGGGGCTCCTTCCCCAGGACCCCACCATGTTTCAGTGGGGTTTGAGTATCTGCTTCGCCCCAGGTGTAGATCCTGCCTCTCAGACTGGGTTTTTTCCATAGGAAACAGCACAGGACCTTTTCAAAGCATTTAATCCTCCCCAGCTCGGCAATGGGGCTGCCTGGAAAGGCAGAGGAGGAGCGGAAGCATTTCTTGCCCCCTGCATACCTTCCCCTTTTTTTCCCTTTTGACTTGGAGGATGAATTCCAGAGATGTTAATCCGCTCTCAGCCCCTCCGTGGAGAATAAAACGTCCTCTCTGTGTAGGAGGAAGGAATTCATTCGAATTAATTGCGGGAAGGAGCGGGGAGCCAGGGGTGTGCGTGAGGCTGTGCTGAGGGTGGGGTGAGCATCCTCTGCTTCTCAGTGGTCCCCAAAGGGGAGGGACGGGTGGACGAGGGGATGAGGTATCCGAGGTGTCACAATCCTCACATTCACAGCCAGAGACTTCAGCCTCTGCTCCGGCTGTAAAAATGTCAGCTATGTGGTCTGTGGGTCAGGCCACAGCAGTGGACACAGGGAGCAAGTGGGGGGTGAAATGGCCCCACTCAGCAGTTCTGGAGTGTTGCTGCCTATAAAGGGGAGGGAAGTGCTGAAGGAGCCGGGGTGCTGGTTGCTGCAGGGTCTGGCCCGTCCCGGGGGCACACAGACATGGGGCAGGAGGCACAGAGAGGGGAAAGGGTCTGAGCTGTACCTGGGTCAGCCCAGTGAGGGTTTGTGGAGGTGAACGTGGAGTGAGAGGCGAGAAGAGAAGAGAAGAGGCTCCCGGGATGGGCCAAGCACTGTTCTGTGCACTGGGAGGTCGGTGCGGCTGCGGGGTGGGGTTCATGTGGGGCTCTGGGGTCATGTGAAGTGGTGCAGGCTCTGCCTCCTGCCCTGATCTCTGTCTCCTCTCTGCAGAGCTCCTGGGATCTGCCAAGCGCCTGAACGTGAACTACCAGGATGCGGACGGGTGAGTGCTCCCCCGGGCAGGGTGCTTCTGTCACCAGTGTGGGAGGGCTTGCTTCCCCCATATCCCCTTGGTTCTGCAGCTCTGTGTATCATAAAGCTTTGAGGGTGGGAGCTGAGCCCCGGAGAACGCAGCAGCATCCCGACACCAGGGTGAGCCCTGCAGAGGCAGAGCTGACACCAGCCAGGATCTGAGCCTAGGGGCTGTGCTCAATCCATCGTGTAAAACCCTTCATAAAGCTCTTCTGCATCCCCTCCATGTGCTGGGTGTGAAGATAGGGTGCAGCACATCCGTCTGGCACCCCATGTCCCACATGCTGGTCAAAGCATAGAGGGGCGCTCGGCCAGCCACAGTGCCTGTACGTGTTTGTGTTTCATATCCCAGGAGCAAAACCTCTTCATTTTGGGGGGCAGTTAGAGAAAGAAAAGGTTGCCAAGTCACCACAGCATATTTGTGTAGCTCATCACTTCCAAAATCCAAGTACTTAATAAACTGGGTACTGAGCGTTAAAGAAACCACAAAGGGCCATAAAATAAATAAGCATGTTATTCTTATTGCATTAACTCTGACCCGTGAGTTATTAGCATTGTTTTATGTATTGTTGTTGTGCCTAATTTCTACATGTTTTCTTTTTGAGGGCTCTGTAGGAGGAGGTGTCCATGATGAGTCCTCACAGGCCAGCGGGGGGTTGAAAATGTGCAGGAAGGCTCCATCTTAAAATAATACTATGCAGATGGAGCTTTAATAGAGAAAAAATGTAATAATAGAAGCAATGATGTGCTTCTGATAAGGCACAGGGCTTGTGCTCCGGCAGCTCCAGGAGGGCTGCTGAGGGGAATGAGGGTAAAGGGTCCAGTCGCCATGCGGCGTTCAGGGTACTGACAGCATGGGCGATGTGTTGGGTTTTGCTGGGGTGCTCTCCTAGGGAGCCTGCTTTGGCAGGGGGTTGGACTCAATGATCTCTGGAGGTCCCTTCCAACCCCTACGATTCTGTGATTCTGTGAAAAGGGGTTGTGGGGAGGTGAGACCTATGCACAGGGACAGGAACATACACCCCCTTGGGAGAGCCGTGCTGCTGGTAGTGACCTTGATGAGGCATCGCCTTGCTTGCACCTTAGGGATGATGCAGCTGCCTCCATGTCAGAGCTGGCCCCACTGGGATCCCACAGGGTTGGCTTGAGGGGGATTCAGTACCACCTCTGCATTCTCACTTCAAGGCAGAGGATTTGGTGTGGACTCAGGGGCATGGTGGCTTCATTGAAGGAGGGTTAGTGTCCCTTCTGCAATGCCCTGAGACCCTGTGCAGGGGTTTTGGGATGCCCTGGGACCGCAGGCTGGGAGGAGAGCTGTGTTGGTCAGCCTGTGTTCCCGACACGGGGCTTGGATGCTGCTGAGCCCATGGAGCCCCAGGCCGGTGCCGTCTGGAGGCCCCTGTGCCCCTTGGAGCAGCACACGGGCTAATCCCCGGCAGCGCAGGGACCCCTCACTTGGCCATGGCCCTTCACGTGACAGCACGGGGGGAGCGCCGGGCAGACAGGCCCCTTTCACAGCCCCGAGACACAGGGCTCTTTCATCGCTGGCAGCCTCCCACACTGTGCCATGGGCTCCCGGCATCCGGGCTGGCATGGGGAGGGGGTGGGTGGTGGAGGGGCCAGGAGTAGCCACAGGGCTGGTGTGTTAGCTGGGTGCTGTGAGCAGCACAGCTTTGGGCTGCCTGGCTGCACCGTGCAGACTGGAGCTGCGTCTCCCCATCCCACCTGCTTGCCTCCGCACAGGCAGGGGGCTGAGGGACCCCTCTTGCTGGCGTCTCAGGCATTACACATCCCTGCATCCCTCACCAAGCCGTGGGGCATGGGCAGCATGGAGGGATTAATCTCTGCTTTCCTATGGGGAAACTGAGGCACTGGGAGCGGGGAATCGGGAGGGATGTAGCCACAAACAGCCCTTGATTGTCCTGGCCCTTGGCCCATGTCCCCATGCAGGCAGGGGCTGTAGAGGCAGCACGGCAGGGTCTGGTGCCAGGCTGAGCCCTGGTTTATGTCACAGGTTCTCGGCACTGCATCATGCAGCCCTGGGTGGCAGCCTGGACCTCATCTCACTGCTGCTGGAGGCACAGGCCACAGTCGACATCAAGGACAGCAATGGTAAGGGGTGGCTTCCCGCCACAGCCCTGTGCTCCGGCAGCTGACTCAGGCCTCGGAGTGAGGCGGGGGGCCACATCCAGCCCTGCTGAGCTCCGTTCCCCCGCAGGGATGCGCCCCCTGCACTACGCAGCCTGGCAGGGGCGTGTGGAGCCGGTGCGGGTGCTGCTGCGGGCTGCCGCCTCTGTCAACATGGCCTCACTGGACGGACAGATCCCACTGCACCTCTCGGCACAGTACGGCCACTACGAGGTGGTAAGTGAGAGGCCAGAGACACTCACACCCCTGCCCTGGGTCTCTCTGGGGATGCACAGCTGGGGGTGACCCACGTTGTACCGAGGGAAGGGTGGCAGGGGCAGAGGCTGGTGCTGAGCCCCTGGACCATGTTTGCTCCCTTGCAGTCAGAGATGCTGCTCCAGCACCAGTCCAACCCCTGCCTCATCAACAAGGCGAAGAAAACCCCCCTGGACCTGGCCTGTGAGTTCGGGCGGCTGAAGGTGAGAGCTGCAGGGCTCTGCCCTAAGCTGGGCACTTCTCTAGGGGTGGCTTTGGAGCTCCTCTGGGAACCAAGCTCTGGGCCCGGCTGCAACCACTGTCGCTCCACCATGAGCCGTGGAGCTGGGCAGGCAGCACCTGCCTCCTCCCACCGCAGGGCAAGGCCAGATCCTGACCCTGGGAGCTGCAGGTTTGGTCTTGATCTTGCTGGTTCCCCGCAGCTTTCCCCCCAGCCACCCCAGCTTTGGTCCCATTTAAGCATGGACAGGCTGAGCTGGCTAATCCCCGCAAGCTCTGAGCACTGGGCCCTGTTTGGCTGCTCAAGTCCCCTGGCATGGCTTGTGGGGACCCCAGACACCCCAGCCCAGTCAGTGCGGCACTGCCAGGCTGGGCTGGAGTGTGGCCAGCCAGACCATCCCATGCCACACCAGGGAGGGGACCAAGGGCATATTTCCATCTTTGGAGTATCTCTAATGTCTGCAGCTATTAACAGGGCAGTAAAAATAACTCCTCCGTGCCTCTGGGCAGCCCTGAGATGCTGAGAGTCACTCTTGGCTTGGAGAGACTGGAGCTTTTTAGGGCTTGGTCTGAAAAGCCCGATTACGGAAAGACTATTTCTGGCTGTCATGACCTTTTACAGCCCCTCGCGAGAGCGTAGCCCCCGCCAAGGACCAGCTGGCTTTGGCCAAGCTGGGGATGGAGTTGAGCAGTGGGGTGGGGGGCAGACGGCCAGCCCCTGACCCCGCTGCTCACCCTGTGCCCCGTGCAGGTGGCCCAGCTACTGCTGAACAGCCATCTATGTGTCGCCCTCCTGGAGGGACAGTCCAAGGACGCGACCGATCCCAACTACACCACCCCGCTGCACCTGGCAGCCAAGAATGGGCACAAGGAGATCATCAGGTAACACTCTCCCAGCCAGGGACACCACCCCAGCCCAAAAAAACCTGTTGTGGCTTCAGTCCCACTTCCTCCCAAACCCTCCTCCCGGCCTGCAGGCTTTGGTCCCTTATCCCCAAAGCCTCAGCCATGCAAGGGGTTGTGTCCCCTTCCCATCGCAAAGCAGCTGATTGCCTGGCCCTGAAGTCTGTGTCTTCCTTCTGTCCTCCTCCATGGCTCTCCTTCTTCCTACCAGGCAGCTGCTGAAGGCCGGGATCGAGATCAACAAGCAGACGAAGACAGGCACGGCCCTGCACGAGGCTGCGCTCTATGGCAAAACGGAGGTGGTACGGTTGCTGCTGGAGGTGAGTGCGATAGGACAGGGCTGTGTGGGAGGACAAGCTCCTGGGAGTCCGACGTCACCTCCTCCCCTCGGTCCCTCCAGCTCTGGCGGGTTGGGTGGCAGGTGTAGGGTCTGACCATGACCGTGTCCCCTCCTGGGCAGGGTGGCGTTGATGTGAACATCAGGAACACCTACAACCAGACGGCACTGGACATTGTGAACCAGTTCACCACCTCACACGCCAGCAAAGACATAAAGCAGCTGCTGAGAGGTGAGGTGGGGCCAGCACACAGCCAGGAGCTGCCTGGCACTGAGAGGGACTTTGTCCCCCTAGGACCTGCCTGGGTCTCCCAGTGGTCCTCCCAAACAGCCTAAACCAGCCTGGCTGTGAGCATCTGCATCCCAGGCCTATCATACGGGCCCCTGTCCTCCTCACAGTCAATGTCCAGGGATCGAGTCATTCCTCCAGTGTTAAAGTTTTTTTCTCCCCTCTCCTTGCTCTTGTTTTCTCCCTCTGCCATCCCTGAATGGACTGTCCTCCCTACGCTCTGGTACCTTCTTTCCTCCCTCTGTCCCTTGTCTTCAGAGGCATCAGGAATCCTGAAGGTCCGAGCTTTGAAGGATTTTTGGAACCTCCACGACCCGACTGCTCTCAACATCCGTGCAGGAGATGTCATCACGGTGAGGCTGCTCCCTGCTCCCCATCCCCTGCCCTGCCATGGCCCCAGGTGCCAACCCTGTCCCTTTGGTCCCTGTGGCAGGTCCTGGAGCAGCATCCAGATGGGCGATGGAAGGGACACATCCATGATGCTCAGAAGGGCACTGATCGAGTCGGGTACTTCCCTCCCTCCATCGCCGAAGTCATGAGCAAGCGAACAGGTCAGTGGCCATGCTGGGTATGCTGGGGACAGTCCCCTGTGTGAAACCATCCCGGCCTTCCTGGCACCTCAGGTAGGACAGGTCCCCGCAGCCCAAGCTAGCTGGAGGGGAGGAGAAGGACTCAGGTGGATATGGGGGGATTGTGGCATCAGTGGGGTGGTAATTTGCGGGTTGATGCTCACATACCATCCCCCCACCCTCCTGCAGAGTAATGACCACACGTGTTTTGTCTTTGAATGCAGGCATGGTTGTCCCCCGCGTGGCACCCGCGCTCCAGCTCCAGGGTCCCCCGGGACCCTCCCAGCCCCCCGGCGGGCTGCAGCACCTCCCTGACGAGTGTCCTCACCCGGCAGCCCCAAGCGTCCCGGCGGCCTATGGCCACCTCACCCTAACCCGGACAGGCCCTGGCCCTGACAGCTCAGGTCAGGGTGCAGCTGGGGAGGGAGAGGGGCTGGGGACCTTCCCCTGGCTCCAGCCCTGCCTATGCAGGGGACATGGCGGGAGGCTCCTTCCACCTCCTGGCAGGGAAACAGCCAAACAAGAGGGAGCAGGTGCCGGGAGACTAGGGGACCCATAGACCAGCCCCTTCCCTTCCCTTCCTGGCCAGGCGAGTCCCTGTGTCCCCTCTGTGTGTCCCTTGCCAGCCTAGGTCACCCTGTGTGTGCCATGCATGCTGGGAGGCAAGAGGGACTAATGCATCATCTGTGGCTGGAGGGATCTAGTGGGAGGCTGGTTTTTACTGGCGTCACTGTGTTGGCACGCGGACCCCTGCCAGGGACCTCTGTGCCCTGTGTCAGCCCCGATCCCAGGGCACAGCTGATGGCCTCCCTGCCTGTCCCAAGCAGCAGGAGACAGGAACAGCGTGGGCAGCGAGGGCAGCATCGGCAGCATCCGCAGTGCTGGCAGCGGCCAGAGCACCGAGGGCACCAACGGGCAGAGCACCAGCATCCTCATCGAGAACGCCAGGGTAGGCAGCAGCCCCCGCTCCCCCGTGCTGCTTCCCCTGGGTGGTTTGGGCTGGCAATGGAGCCCCAGCACCTTTCTGCTCAGTCCCGGCACCTCCTAGCTAAGGAGGAGCTGCCAGAGCTGAGCATCTTCCAGCAAAGATCTATTCACTGCTGGGACTCTGTGAGGAGGTGCTCCTGGGTGTGTGAGGCAGACCCTGGCACTCACCTGGGGGGACAGGGAAGGGAGGTCCCTACTCTGCTCACTCCTCCTCTCCTCCAGCCACTGCCTTCTGTCGGTGATGACCTCCAGCAGCACTTCTTGGGATCGGAGCCACGCAACGGGCAGTTGCCGTCCATGGCAGGTGAGGGACATCCCAATGCCACGGGGTCTTGGGGACAGCCCAAGTGCCCCTGTGACAGGTCTCTCCTCTCTGCCAGGACCACAGGGCCACCAGACCCCGGGCAGCTGCCCCACTGGGGACAGGGTCTTCTCCCAGCAGCTCTTGCGGCCTGAGCAGCTCCTTGAGGGAAAGGTAACTGGGCCAGCTGGGGACCTGGTGCTCTGGGTGAGAGGGTCGCGCTTGGGTCTCTCAGCACGGCTCTTGCTGCACTGGGGGACCAGGGCACTGGGTCTTGAGGACACTGGGGACAGGTGGGCCTTGCCCACATTGGTCCTGTCATCTTGCCTGGAGCAGCCAAGTCCTTCCAGCCCCTGCAGCCACCGTCACGAGCTGCTCTTTGCTCCATCCTCTCCCCAGGATGCAGAAGCCATTTACAACTGGCTGAGTGAATTCCAGCTGGAGTCATACACTGCCAACTTCCTCAATGCTGGCTACGACGTCCCCACCATCAGCCGCATGACCCCAGAGGTAAGGCCTGGCCAGCACTCCCCTGCCAGCTGCCAGCAGTGGTACCCGCTGCCTGTACTCCCCATGCCACAGCTGACCACAGCCCCACTCTGCTCACATTAGGATCTGACAGCCATCGGTGTGACCAAGCCAGGCCACAGGAAGAAGATCTCCACTGAGATAGGGCAGCTCAGCATCACCGAGTGGCTGCCCAACTACATCCCGGTGAGTCCTGGAATCAGGGCTTTGATCCAGAGCTATTCTCAGAGCTGTATTTACCCCAGGACAGGACTGGAGCGGGGTTTGTAAGTAAAACCATGCTGCAGCAGCCTGCCTTAATGCAGTCAGAGCAACCCCAAAGGTGCAGTCTCCTGTCCAGGAGCAGGAAGGGGGATGGATGAAGGTGCTCCCATGCCTCGATGCTCATAGCACCACCTCCATGCTCTTTGCAGGCTGACCTGATGGACTGGCTCAGTGCCATCGGATTGCCACAGTACCACAAAAAGCTGGTGAACAACGGCTACGACTCCATCACCATTGTGACAGACCTGACGTGGGAAGATCTGCAAGAGATCGGCATCAACAAGCTGGGTGAGTCCCTGCCACTGTGCTGGTGTGGCCCAGGGCAGCCAAGTTTCCCACCCAGGTCCCTATACCTCATTCTCCCTCAGGTTGGGACATGCAGGCAGGTCTTGAGCCCCTGGAAAGGGCAGTCCATGGCTGTCCCTAAGGACTCCCCGTGGCAGGCTGGAGCCAGACTGAGCCAGGTGGACATCAGCTGTAGTTTATCTTCTCCCACAGGCAGGGTTTGGATAACCCAGAGGCCTTTGCCCGTTGGGCGACATGACCATGACTATTCTTGGCCAGGAGATAAAGGCTGGAGCCAACCTAATGCCCCTTTCCTGTTGCTACCTTCCTACAGGCCACCAGAAGAAGATCATGTTGGCAGTGAAGAAGCTCAGAGACCTCCGCAAAAGCCTCAACCAAGCAGAAGCAACGCTGGCAAGACGCAAAGTCCCCGGTGCCCTGGACATCGTCACCATTGAGTCGCTGGAGAATGGGGAGTGCCAGTCCCCACACACCCCCAAAATGACGACTTTTCAGGACAGCGAGCTCAGCTACGAACTCCAGACAGCCATGTCCAACAGCTGCCATGAGACACTCGGCATCAAGAGCAGCCAGGGGATGTCGCGGAGCCAGGAGAGCATTGGTGTGCGGTCCCGGGGCTCGGGTCACTCGCAGGACAACATGCTGTCCCGGCACCTCTCCAGTCCATCACAGGAGAGCCTGGGCAGCGGGGAGAGCAGCAGCAGCAGCGGGCAGTCCTGTGTGCTGCCCCGCAGCAAGGAGAGCCCAGCCAGCCTGCCGGGACGGCCCAGTCCTGAGCCCTACGGGAAGATTGTCTCCCCCGAGGGGCTGAACGGCTATGCCAATGGAGGCGGGGGCAGCCCTCTCAAGGAGAGGAACCTGCCCGAAGGCACGGATCAGTACGCCCGGCCGGTGGTGCAGAAAGGTGCTGGGACACCAGCAGTCACCCCCTGTACTCCTCCCCAGACCCCCAGCAAGGCAAAGGCCCCGTATGTCTTCATGTACCCACATGTCTCCTTGAAATCCCCTACGGTCCCTTCCCTCCTGGGAGCAGAGCAGCCCACGACCCCCAGCTCCGTCTCCTCTGGACAGAAGAGCAGCCTGCAGGCATCAGCCCAAAAAGCCTTCTCCTACCTGCACAGCCAGTGTGGCCCCATGGAACCACCTGCCACACTGTCCACGTCTGGGATGGCCCTGGGCACCTGGCAGCCTGGGGACCAGCACAATGGGAGCGAAGGCTTCAAGTACAAGAAGCGTTCGCACAGCCTGAACCGCTATGCGCTGTCAGACGGGGAGCACGAGGAGGAGGAGGGGGCACCCACCAGCACCCTGGGCTCCTATGCCACCCTGACGCGGCGGCCAGGCCGTAGCCAGATGCCACGGGCCTGTCTGCAGCCAGATGCCAAGGTGACCCGCAGCCAGTCCTTCGCCATCAGGGCCAAGCGCAAGGGCCCTCCGCCGCCACCTCCCAAGCGCCTCAGCTCTGTCTCCAGTGCCCTCACTGCCGAGGCAGACAGTGAGCAACCCCCAGATCCCGAGCGGCAGCCTGTAGTCCCCCAGGATGAAGTCGACACGGGTGCCAGCCCCGGTGATGCAGGCCATGGCAGGACAGTGAAGAGCCTAGCAGCCACACTGGAGGGGATGCCGGGGGCGAGTCCGCCCAAGCCTCTCCTGGCCCCAAAACCACTACAGGTGGCTCAGGACTGTCTCCCAAGGGCAGATGCGGGCAATGAGTCCTGCAGTGGCAGTGAGACCAGCAGCACCACACTTTCTGACACCAGTAGGGATCCCTTTGAGAACAGCAAGCCTCGGAGGCGGACATTCAGTGAGCCCAGCGCTCCCATGACGGAGGTGACTCAGCAGGGCGGGCGGGAGGATGTCTGCTCAGACACAGAGGAGGAGGCCAAACCAGCGGTCTCCTCCTCGTCCTCCCAGAACAGCTCCAGCGAGTGCATCCCCTTTGCAGAAGAAGGCAATTTAACCATCAAACAGCGGCCAAAGCCCACCGGGCACCCCAAGGCTGATGCGGCTGTGCTGGACACAGAGCCTGGTTTGCAGCCGGTGAAGCCCCCTGTTCCGCTGGGAAGGAGCCAGTGGTTCCTGCTGCCACCAAGGAGCCACCTGTGCTGGAGTTCAACCTCACTGAGTCCGACACGGTGAAGCGCCGGCCGCGCTTCAGGGAGCGGGAGCCACTGCAGGCCGTGCTGAAGGCATTCAGCATGGCGGGGCAGGCTGAGGCGGGGGGCAGCCCTGCACCCCAGTATGCCCAGGCCCAAGCAGTGAGCATCACTGGTCCTGCTGTGCCGGCACCAGCACCACGGGCTGGTCTGGCTGGGGACGCCTTTCATGATGACAGTGTGGAATTCAGGATTGCTGAGATAGAGAAAAGCATCTTGTCACTAGAGAAGGGGATCAAGAAGGCACCAAGCCCCACCAAAGCCCCCAGCCCCACAGAGCTGCTCAACACCGCTGTGGTGAGGACTCCTGCTCCAGGTATGTGGGTTTGTGGCAGTGTCTCTGAGGCAGAGACTGTGGCTCCCTCCTGGGTTGGGAGGCAGCGGAAGTTATGTGCCATCACATGCCACAGGTCTCTTTTCTTTGCAGACTTCCCTGCCAAGCACACATCTGTGGCATCCACCAAACTGGTCTTCTCTGGGCCCAAGACCATCTACCAGCAGGTCCTGCAGCCCTCCCGCCACACTGTCGCTCCCTGGGCAGCCACCGAGGTGGTGCCAGATGTGATCGGGTCCCTGGCCAGTCCCGGCTCGCTGACGCTGGAGGCGGGCAGCAAGGTGTTGGTGAAGCCTTTGGCACCCACTCCAGGGGCCGCCCTGGCCCAGCAGCGGCTGGAGCAGACCAACTCCACCCTGGTTGCCACGTTGCAGGCGGCCAAGAAGATGGTGTCAGAGGAGGTAGAGAGGTGAGCTGGCTCTGGGGGCGAGGGAGGCTCTGGGGCCCAGGAGGTGGAGTTGGGAAGCAAGGGCAAGTGAAGGGCTGCACATGGGCACATGTCTGCACCACACTGGGTCACACACACTCATGTCCGGCCACTTGCTGAGCTCTGGCTGCCACCAGGATGGTTGGGTCCAGCCTGGCCAGCCCTCAAGCACCTCAAGCCTTCAGGCGGTGCTTTGACCATCTCTCCTTTTCCTCCCCAGCCCACCCGGGGCCGTGCACTCAGCCAAGAACATCCTGGAAGACATCAGCAACATGTTCGATGACTTGGCTGACCAGCTGGATGCGATGCTGGACTGAGGCTTGCCCCCTCCTTCCCCTCCCTGCCTCCAGCTGCTCCTCAGTGCCCCTCATGATGGGGAGAGAGCAGATCCAGCACTATGCAGTGCCTCTAGGTCTCTCCAAGCGCTTCCCTCCCACACTTAGCACTGTGGCTGGGAATGCAGCCGCCCCTCTGTGCTCACCCTGGCTCCCTATCACACATGCCAGCACAGCCACGGGCTGCTTTCCGAGGGCTTCAGGCATTTCCCACCAGGCAGGCAGCGGGACAAGAGGCCAGAGGGGCTGCATGTGTGATGCTGGAGGCCACCGAGAAGCCCTCACTCCCTTGCACAGAGCCGAGGAGCCTCCACAAGGGACCTTTCTCTTTCCTCGCTGCATTGCTGAGTCCTGCCTCTTATTATTTATCCCTTGCCAACAATGTGTCAAAGGAAAGCCCTCCCCAGGCAGCCGCCACCAAGCTGGCTATTTACTGAGTGGATCCCAGCCCTGGCACGGCCTGACAGCGGATGAAAGAAGACCGGGCTTGGCGCAGTTTGGCAGCTTGCGGAGCAACGAGGAACCTTTCTGCTTTATTTGTTGCTTTTCCGAATGTGTCAGTGTCAGGCAGCGTGTAATCCAAGTGGATCGAAATCCCTCTGATGGGACCCCCAGAGCCCTTGAGATGGGGTTGGCACAGCCTGTGAGCAGCAGACGCTCTGCCATGGCCCTCTGGACATAGAGGTCTACCTGCAGTGAGGATGGTGATGGCAACGCTGAAGGCCTGTGTGTTTGTGCCAGTCCGGCTGGGTTGTGCTGCTGACAGGCTGCCCTCTGCTGACATCATGCCCAGGCTAACTTCCACACTGGTGCTTCCAGGGTGAAGCAGCACTGGGGTCAGTGCTTTTTTCCCCTCTCCCATATCTTTTCTGGGGAGAAAACTGTCCCTTTTCCCCACTCCACGTCCCCGCGGGGAACTGCTGGCACAAACTCGGTGGTGAGTGTTGTTAAGAGGAGCAGCACTGGGGACTCTGAGATGCTTCCTTGTGGCACTGAAACCCAGCAGGAGAGGTGACCCCATGTGAACACAGCTTGGCGGCAGCTCCTGCGCGCGCAGGCTGGATGCAGTCACAGCCCCACGGCTGCAGCAGGAGAAATGGCAGCGACAGCTCATCGCATCCAAGCGGTAGGAGCGGCAGCATAGCTCGAAGACAGATTTCTCTAGCAGGATCTGTTTAGTAGTGCATGTCTAAATATGTCCAAGAGCCCCGAACTTGGCTTGAGCTCAGCATGCCAAGCAAATGAAAGCATCGGAGCACCAGAAGGGAACTGAAGATTGTACTAAGTGCCATTTGCTACAAAAATTCCAAACAAAAGGGGGAAAAAATCTCCATATCCTTCCCCCTTCTTTAAAAATATCACCAACACAAACCAGGCTGGAAAAGGAGACGATGGCTGAAGAGGCAGTTGCTTCCCAGTGCTTCTGGGAGCTTGCGACTGAGCTGGACTGTGTGCAGCCCCCCCCATGCCATCTCCTTGTAGGGAAAGGGGAGCAGCCTCTGCCAGCAGAGCCTGCCTGGACATTACCAAGGGTCTCTGCTCCCAAGCAGCAGCTGTGCCACAGGCCAGGCAGGAGGTGCCAGCCTGGCTTCTAGGATGAAAAGCAAAGATGGAAAAGCCCAGAAAAAAAATAAATCATCCTATCATTGGCTGGGACTTGAGGTCAGTGTGAGGCGGTTAAGACAGCTCTCTCCTTGGCTAGCGGGTTGCTCTGATTTATACATCACATTGAGTGTATTTAAATGACCGTGTCTGACAGGCAAGTGCCACGTCATGGACCTCATTTGTTTTTTAAATAGCTACAACCAGTGGCACTTTATCAGAAGGTTTGCAGAAACCTTTTAAAACTGATTTTTACTCTCAACAAGTTGATCTGGGACAAGCCCGGTTATTTTTTTCCATTGTTGATAAACTGTAAATGTGTTTGGGTTTTTTGTTTGCTTTTTTTTTTAAGGCCAATGTATATATTTTAAATGTGATTTATTATATATATTTACTAACCAGAACTTCAAGTCTTGTACTCTAGGGTCAGGGATAAGAGGACACTGGGGTGGAGCTGTCGCTGTCTGAGCCACCTGAGGGCAGCACCACGCTGCTCTCGTTGTCAATAAGGGAATTAAACATTTGATTTTGCAGAAGAATGCCTTTTTTAAGCTCTAGATCTCTATTTTGAAGCTACTGTATGGTGTGTAAGTTAAGTACACTGCAACTGGGACTAACTGACCCCAGCTGCACCTGCTCCGTGCAGCAAGACAGTGAGGGGAAAAAATAGCCCATGTAATCACCAGTCTGACAACAGATTTTAAACCATCTGTTCTGTTTGTGTTAATCATGTACTTTGTTTTCCACTAACATCAATTAAGACTAAATTCTATTAAACAGTGGGGCATATTTTACCCTTTTGATAGCTTTTCTTAGTTGTGTCCTTCATGTTGAATCACACAAACTTGTCTCCTACTCTAGTTGAGAGTTCAAGAATCAGCGTTATCCATCCCTTCAAGTGTTAAAAGATCTGGGTTTCCTCAGCTAATCCCCCTAGTAAGAGTCCTGCTCTCTCCTCGTGAGCTTCATGTTCAGTTTGAGTCTTGCCACCATGGCAGTAACGTGTGATGAGGGCACTGGGGACCATCACAACCTTTCAGTGCCCAGCTCTGGGCTGGTCTGAAGCCTCAGTGACCCCAGCCTGCATGGCAAAACACTCCTCCATGCTCCTGGGTGATGGGAGTGCAGCCAGAGTGACACCAGGTCCTGCTTTGCTCGGGACAAGAAGCCCAGGTCTCGTCTCGCTGTGCTGCTTTTCCGCAGTGCTTGTTCCAGCTTGCCCTGGATCTTTCATCCAGAGAGCTTCAAACCATGCCACCAGTCACAACCGGAGCAGCACCTGGGAGTGACCACATGCACAGCGCCTGGGAGACCCTGAGGCACCCAAACTGCTCTGTAGGAAGTGGCAGGTGGGGCTGGACAGATCTGCTCAAAGCTGAGCAGGAAGTGGAGGAGAAGTGCTGGGATCAGGTCCCAGGAGTATCAAGCTCGTGGGCTGTGTCCCTACAACCGGTGAGCCAGGTAACTCAGACCCTATGATGTAAGCAGCCATAGGTGTTTTTACCTCTTTTACTGGATGCAAACTCCCTCCCACTCTCACTGGGTGTGTTATCCAAGACAATCCTTTATTGCCATTCATACACTGGATGTGTGTGGGGCTGAGTTTGGTTTGGGTTTGGGTTTTTTTTTAATACAATTTACAAGCTTTCATAGAAATCAAATATTTTTACATACATCCCAAAAAAATTTAATATAAAATATACACCATTTAAAAAAATCTCAATGTAGGAAATTTCTTTCTGAAGCTGTGCACCCTGACCCTTGGTACCTCAGTGGCTGAGGAAGGGTGGCACTGGTGAGACTGGTCATACACCTCAGCTCCCTCCGAGTCTAGCAGGGAAAGAAAGGTGCAGGAAAAATAAATGTTTGTGATCACCCAGAGAAGGAAACCTTGGAGGTGCCTCCTCCAGACGAAGGTGTGGCCAGCAGGAAGCCCCAGTATCTGTTGGCTCTCATCATCTACAACAGTTGGTAGCACAGGGCAAGAGCTAAGGTTGGGGGAGGTTGCTTCACAGGAATAGTAGTGAGCAGCTCGGTGCTGCCTCTGACTCCAGCTCAGCTCGGCACAGAGATGATATCCCACCTGCTAGCTGACCCTGGCATTGGAAAGGAAAGGTGCCAGAGTCACAGATCTAGAGCGGGCATTCAATGAATTGAGACTGAGAAAGATGCAGCTCGTTCTCCCCCAGCTAGGCAGGCCTGAGAGGAGTGAAGGCAGAGTTCAGCCTGGCCAGCAAAGGGGAGCAGCCCTGCTCTGCCCGCAGGGGTAGGCCAGTACTGCTGGGGGGGGGGGAGCACAGCCCTGCCTTTCCTCAGCAAGCTGCTGGCTCTGTTGCCCACGCATGCCTGACAGCAGCACAGAACCATCTAGCCCCAGAGCTCAGAGGCTGGCTGTACCCCACTATGCTGTCCTGCCAGCCCCAGCACACAGAGAAGGGTATTTCTTAGAGACACGCAGCAGTGTGTGTGCTCTCCAGTTCTGCTGAAATGTAAGGAAGACACGAGCAGCAGGGCAGAGCCAGAGGTTCCCAGCCAGCTCCCTACCTGCCAGGGAAGGACCAGCAGCCATTTGTTAGTCTTGGTTACCACAGGGAAAGCAGCAACTTTATGTTGTAGTGTTAATATCAGGAGCAAGAACAGTGCCAGGATTTACCTGCTTTAGCCAGGTTTTAGAACTAGGAGTCAACATGCCCATGAGCTGCAAACATTCTGGTAGCCAAGCCTGTGTGCTCCTATGTGGTCCTCAACTGTCAGCCCATAATGGTACTGGTGTTCCCAGTACATCTGGGGTCTGTTCGGAGCTCAAGAGCATGTGTGGCACATTGGGGCAAATCATGGTTCGCAGCAGCCCTCAGGGGAAGGGTTCCTATGGTCAAATGAAGAAAAGGCCTCCAGAAAACCACAGAAGAGCTGTGAGGGAAGCAGCACAGAGGGGAAAGACTTCCAACCCCTATCCCAGAAAGACATGTGTGGAGTTTCCCTGTGCCTTGAAAAGCAAATAGCGGCTGCAGCAGACTCCCAGGCCTAGGAAAGGAGCTATCCACAAACTTTGGGTTAGTCACAACTGGGAGATGCAGATATCCTGCCTGGACCTGTGTCCCCCCTTTCTCTGCGACAGACAGGCAGCTCTCAGGTGTTCTCTCTAGCTAGGACCCTCTCAAGCAGGCGTTTTACTGAAGCAGAATGGCAATTCGAGTCACAAAAATGAGGACAGTTACAAACCTAGCTCTTGGCATTGTTAAAGCAGTTGAGAGCTGGTTTCACAGGGCTGGAGGAAGCTGAGTCGTGCCGACACCCTCCAGGCAGGCAGAGCTGCCCTCCTGCCTCCCTCTGCAACACAGCCCTAGAGTCAAAGACAGCCAGCTTCTCTCAAAGCCCTCTCATGCTTATTGAAGCACTCAAAGGTCGGCACATGGCTACAGCAACACTAGAGGGCAGGCCTGGCACAGCCTGGACTTCCAGGGGCTTCCCAGCTTTCCCAGCACCTGCCAGAGCCCCTTCCCAGCTTTCCCAGCACCCCCTTGGGAATGGGAGCTTCAGTCCTCACCTGGCACCCAGCACTCCTGGAGTTGCAGGAGAGCCGGCTTCTTCCCCCACCCCTCACGGGACACAGGGACAGGGAGAGGACATGTGCAGGCATGCACACACGTCATCCAGGAGAACACGCAGCCATGGAAAAACAAAGTGTGTTTCAATAAAGATCTCTTGCTTCAGCAGCCCCATGTCTCCCCTGCTGCCCCCAAATTCTCCTGCCAGGTCTGGAAAACCCATCTGCTCACACAGAGGGAAGAAGTCACTTCATTTCAGCATCACCATGATACTAACAAAAACCTCTAGCAATAAATAAATAAAGGAAGAGCAGCCACCAGAGCTTGCAGGCTCCCTTGAGAGTACCCTGCCAGGCTGGGGAGGGGCTGCACACCTGCTGGGGGATCCTGATAGCAGTGGCCTGCCTGGGGCCCCCTGGAAGGTGCTCCTGTAGCAAGGAGGCTGTCTGGTTTCCATGTGTGAGGGAAAACTCCCTGAGCCTTTGGTTGCAGCCACTCTCCCAGTGCAGGATGTGACTGTGTGGCCCTGGCTCCAGGGAGCTCAAGCTGAGAGGGTTTAAAATGGCGAATTCATCCCCAGCTTCGTTTCAAACTGCAACTTCTGCCTCTTTTGGTAACGGACCCGGACCCTGGAGAAGGCAGAAGAAAGGAGGGAGTCAGCATAAAAGGCAAGCAAGGCTGCCCTGCTATGATTCCTGAGCTGCACAGTCCCACAAAGCAGGGAAGCCCCTGGTCTGGGCCCTGTGATACCCTGGAAGGAGAATCAAATTCAGAAAGAGTAAGCTCAGGTCTCAGTCCTACCCCATCCAGCCAAGTCCCATCTTGAAGGCTGCCAGACACAGCAGAGAAAGGTCCAGAAACCCTTCCCAAGAACAGAGATGGCGGCTCTGTCCCTATCGGGGGACCCTGTAGTCCCCACTGCTTTTCCTCACCAGCCCTTTCCTGAATCAGCGCTCATCAGCGTTAACTCCCAGCTCAGGCTGCTCCCTGTGGTAGGGAAGAGCAGCCACTCACTTTACCTGCTACTAATTCTTGGCTTCAGCCACTTCCCATGAAAATGAGTCCCACAGCCCAGGTACTGTGTGAAGATATATTTCCTCTGCTGTGATTCAATGCCTCTCTGTCCTCATGGGATGAGATGGAGAGAACAGCCCTCTCCAATTCCACACTGGTATTTCACAGACCTTGGCTGTCTCCCTCTCATTGGTTCAAGATAATTAAATTTTGGTCTCCCTTCCTGCTCCCAATCACTGCCACTGCCCTTCCCTGACTCTCTTTCCTCCTCTGTGCTTCATGAGAGGTGGAAATGAACTTGCACACAATAGCCAGGTGATTTACACAATACAATCACCTTTTCCCTTTTATTCCCCACCCTGTTCCCTGTGCATCATTTTTCTGCAGCCCAAGGCCAGGCTGGAGTGAGGCTCCAGCCCTTTCCCCCACCTTCCCTACTACACCCTGTACCTGATTTCATGCAGCTTGACAATCTCATTGATGATAACCACAAGGACCAAGGAGAGAAAACCCAGGAGCCATGAGACCGGGGAGATGGAAACGCAGTTAAAGGTCAATGAAGAATTGAGGTTTTCCCACAGCTTCAGGTCCAGCGCAGTCTGTGCCACTTGCCCCAGCAATCTAAGATCATAAACAGACACAGCAAACCTCAGCAGTGCTAACAAGCTTCCCAGGATCTCCAAGTCAGGGTACAGATCCAGGGGTAACCCTTCTGAGTTCCCAACAGAGGCCTTTCATCAATTCAGCAGTGGAGAACAGTCATCTGTACTGTAATTTTATTTGGCAGCAGCAAACTGGTGCTAGAGCAGAGCAGGCCTTGTGGCCTCCTTCCTCAGCAGGGCATCACTGGGAATACTCACACAACTGCCACCGTGAGCGTCCACCACCGGTTGGAGAGGGGGCTCTTCTTCCACAATGGCTTCGTGCGATGGACGTGGGTGATGGATATGAACACTACAGGGACAGATGGAAAAGGGGGTTGGTTATTTAGCATCATGCACAAGACTTTAAAATATACACCAGCAGCTATTACTCCAGAGAGGTTTGGGGTTTATGTCCCTACAACACTTTTCACTCAAGGTCCTTTCAGATCAGAGTCCCTACAGCAATTTCAAGTCCCCAGATATGCAGGATGAGGGGGAATGCAGTTGTAGCACTGCCCAGGATTACTCACTGTGGGGAGACCAAGGTTGATTCACAGCCTGGCACACTGAAGCAGATCAGGCAAAGGACCAGAACTAGAGAGCAGAGGGTGAGCAGTGTGCCTTTGTCTCTGGGTCACTGCAGGCCTATGCTAGTGGAAAGCTCCAGCCCAGAGAAAGGTATTTGAGCCAGAGAACCAGAGCTGTCTCCAGAGGACAGAGCATTTGCTCAGTTTTTGCTTAGAGCTCTTCAAAACAATGTTTCCCACCTGCCAGGCAGAGCCTCAGTGATCTGAAGGACATAAAACAGCAATGCACACTACCCTCTCCAAGACAGGGCTGCCTCTCAAATTAGGAAGTGTTTCTGCTGGCCAGGACACCCTGCACATCTCAACAAGCAATGCTCTGCCTGGCACCAAGGCACAGCACTACATGACACGGCAGAAAGGGAGCAGGGCTCTTTAAGGTCACCGGAGAGCAGCTAGACCTACTCCGCCAGGAAATGGTGTGCAGGTGATGAGGGTCAGCCAGGGGCTGTCTTCCCCCTCCCCACCCCTCCAGAGGGTTTAGAAAGGCTTCCAGCTCCAGCATAGTCCCAGCTGCACTAGTGCTGTCTGGGGGAAGGAAGTGGGGTGTGTCATAAAATGGCAGCAGGTATATGAGGACTATTTGAAACAAGGAATGTTTTTGGAGGGCTGCAGGAGGTTGCTAGCCAATTTGCAAGAGGAAATGCTGCCCTTCTGGAAAGGAATCAGTGCTTCACCAGGCTGGTACGTAGCAGAGTCAGCTCTGAAGGTGCTCCCTTTAACATGTCAGGGCAGTTTAGCAAGGCAAGGAGCTTTACGGTTGCAGTGTCTGCTTCTATCAGGGAGTCTGTGTGCTGGCATAGGGGATAAAGAAAGAGGCAAAGGATGCAAGCTTTCCCCCACAGTGGGGCAGGGGGACATCTGGGGACAGGGACTTACCTGTGTGTAAAACAATCAAGCCAGCTGTGAGCTTCTGGGCTACAAGAAGAGCATTGGAAAATGTCCCAAACCAGTCAGGAGCACCAGTAGTGTTGCTAGTAAATGAGAGGACACACAAAAAAAATCAACAGTGGTGACTTAATGCTTCTCCTAGGACCACATCTTCCTCTGAGATAACCAAGTGTGAGCTTGGAGTCAAGCTGGAGGCAACAGTGAGCAAGAACCCCAAAGATGCAATGGTCACGGTTGCAGGGAGAGCACTGGGCTCTCTGTACAACTGTTAGAGCTGCATCATGCAAGAGGCTGAAGCTTGTTAGAGGGGAAGTTAGAGGGGAAGTGCGAGAGCAACGGGCCCTGCTGGGTGAGGGGGTGTGAGCTAGGCTCAGTTTCTCACCTGTGCAGCATGATGGAGGAGCAGGCTGTGAGGTTGAGGCTGGTAGTGTTCACCTCTCTGCAGGACTCATGCAGCGTGAACCCAAAGCAGATGAGGCAGGAGCAGATGGTCAGGCTGAATTTCAGCAGGAAGCAGAACAGGAAGTAATGCTGAGTCTGTGAATAAGGGAGAGGCAGGAAGATGACATGGGCATGTCACTGTCCAAAACTCCCCCAGCACAAACCATCAGGGAATCAGTGGCTGCAGAAGAGAAGCTGTAGTACAGATGAGATGGATCTGCCCTGTGGACGTTCTAGAGCTAAGGGATACCCTTCCTGTTCATGCCATGCTTTTGAACAGCATGGTTCATGCCACAGATCTATTTACCAAGGGAGCTGGGAAGGGGCCTCAGCTATGTATCAACACTGAAACTAAGTAGAAGAGAAAAATGTGTGAACAATTTTAATCTAATGGGCCACCTACCTTCTTGGGAATGGAAGTCAGGTTTTTTCCTGTTGCCATGGTCATGATGGAGCTGTGGGGAGGCTTGCCCAGGAGTGAGATGCTGGAGGAAGGTAAGTTAGTATCTCAGTAACAAGTTCAGGCACCAGATCTTTGCTTTTTTGTCTAACATTTGAACCCAAATAACCTCCTCAGACTGCTTGGAACACTGGTGTTTATCTGGCCACTGCCTTAGTATGTGCTGTGAAAGGTGTAATTTTTGGCAGGTGTAGACAGGGAGGGAGGTGACCTCTAAATGTGTGATGGGGAAAAACCTCACCCATAGTACCTTAGTCTCTGCCTGACACCCTAGGCCCATCACACTCCAGTCAGTGCAACAGTATCAGGATTGGAAGGTAACTTTCAGCTGGAGGTTCAAGCCACAAGGTAATAGCAGCTCTCAGAGCAGGCAGGGCTAACACAGCAGTACACAAGTGCTCCTACCTGTGCTTCCAAGCTCAAGTTTTCAATCCTTGCAGCCTTTTTAGCATGCTGTGGGTAATGTCAGCTTTCTTTTAACATAGACAGAGTGAGACTGAGGAACTGGTCTGTGCCTTCTGTAAGTGGGAGGCAGCAGATTCCCCCTTGACTCACCTGAGCAGTGGGTAGCAGAAACAGGAGAGCCACACAATATCCGTGGTACTGAGGATGGGAGGCAGCTGCACCAGGCAGGAGAGGAACTGGGCATGAACAATCCAGAGTGAAGAGTGTGATCAATACTGGGACAGTCCTGTTACCCAAGGTGCCACCCTCCTCCCCCAAAACACCAAGATGAGCTGGTAACTAGGCTTCTCTTTACAGACCCTCCACATATTCCAGGCTGCAGGGGCAGCTTTTCTCCAGGGGGGAAAAGGGGGTTGACAAGAAACCTCTGTGGGAGGATAGGGAGAAGGGGCAGCACAGGCTGAGATCAGAGTCTGTCTGTAACTTCCCTGAACATGCCGTGTAAATCTGACTGAAGGCCACCTTCTCTCAAGGCTACCCCTCTGCAGCCACCCATATCTGTGCTAGCACTCCTGTCCTCTAAGCTAAATGCTCTCCCCAGCCAGGCCACGACTCACCTGAATGACAACCAAGGTCAGCTGGCACTGCAGCAGGAAGAGGAAACACTTGCGGATCCCGTAAGTTGCATGCCTGGCCTGGAAGGAAGCACAAGCCCTCAGAGCCCTGGCTGTGATGGGAGCAGTTACCAGCCAAGAGCAATTATTGGCAGACAGGGGCAGAACATGGACCCTGCAGGGGAAGTGGGAGGGGAGAGGATCTGGACACCAAGCAAAAGGGGAAGGTCTCCAGCTTAGAAGTACAGGTTGTGAAGGAAAGGCAGAATTTAGCTAAGGGGTACATTTATTTAAGCCTCCTGGCCTTTTTGGGGTGACACTTCTCTCTAGCACTGCATTGTTGTCTCGCCAGGGATCTCCACAAGCTTACACTTTATCCAATTGAATAATATTCCTGTTCTGTTGCCACAAGGCACCATTCCCAAACCATCCCCACACCTTGGACCAGTAGGGCCCGACAGAAAGAGTGTCTCTGTGCTTCCTGGACACAGGATGGGAGACACAAGAAAAAGTAATGCTGGCAGCTTACTGCAGACAAATCAGTAAGAGTACTCATGTCTGCTTCTGGCTTTGCTTTTTGGGAGCTGCAGAGAGAGGGGTAAGTACCAGGGAAGGGATGTGCCTAGCTTACCTGCTCTATAAGCCTGATGATGCTGGTACTTTCTTCTTGGCGGAAGGACATGGAGCAAGGCAGGCTGTTGAGTTGCCCTGAGAGCTGCAGTGGGGTGAGCTCATCAGAGGCATGGTTCATGGTGGTGCTGGTGGCATAGCCAAAAGTCTCCCAGGAACAACGAGATGGGTAGAGAGGGTCAAGTGCAATACTGTAAGGAGAATACAGGAGCATTAGTGAAAGTCCTTATCCCAGAGGAGGAAAATGCAGTCCATTTTTTAAAGCCTGCTGTGCTACATCTGTGTACTTCCCTGGTAGAGAAGCCCTGAGCTGTGCCAGGAACTTAGGATGAATCTCTCTATACTTTCAGTTACTTCCAGAGAAATACACGTTTGGGTTTGTGGCTCAAAGTCAACAAATTGGTTGATCCTGAGGGGTCATTCCACTCTGATGCAATGAGCAGCACCTGTAGTGCCAGCTGGTGCTCAGTGGTTTGGCAGGTAAGAGTAATAGGTTCCTTTCAAAGACAGAAAGACATCTGTATATCAAGGAATCTAGGCCACCATCCTATCCAATACTATCCAAATGTCCCTTAAGGAGTCAAATGCAGCTAATCATGGACAGAGCAATTATGAGTGTCACACCCACAAGTCTGGTGTGACCCATGGCCAGGCACTTGCAAAGTGCAAAGGCAGCTGGAGGAGTCCTGAGCTGCCCCACCTGATATCACTTTGCAGGAAGAGGCAGCTGTTCCGCAGGTTGGCAGAGCTTCCCAGACAGCAAGTCACCTCCCCATACTCCTGCATGATCTTAATCATCTCACACATAGCTGTGAAGGGACAGAAGGAGAAACACAGCATGTTACCTCATCATGCACACAAAGACCATGTTTTACACCCCCTTTCCAGTCTGGATAACAAGCAATCAGATCTTTTAGAATTACCCAACTGACATTCATCACTCAGGTATCTCGAGATCCAAAGTAAAAGTACACAATTAGATAGTGAATTAATTGCAGCCCAAGGTCCCTGTATACCTGCCTCCTGCAGGAACTCAACTGTGATTCACAGTAGCATGACCCAGAGATTTGCATCTCTAGCACATCTCTCTCAGACCCACAGCTGTAGGCATAACCTGGACATACAATACAGGTGCCTTCAGCATCAAATGGCCATTAGAAAGCAGCAGAAATTAAACAAGCCTTAAATAAATGTACAGATTTAAATTCTGATCAGCATCACATCAGTACTGTTCCAAGTCTAAAGGACTAAAGGGATATAACAAGCTGCTCCAAAAGCAGTGCACACTTACCCATACTCAGAGCCAGCCCTTCTTTCTACCTTCCCACTATCTTCATCAATCTTTTTATCAATGTTCTATTGGGGTCTCTAAATCAAAGCTGCTGTTTGATCTGATTCTTCTTCTGTAGCTCTGTGCACAGTGGTCTGTGTGTATATCAATTTTCCAGAATGCTCCAGGCAACCCCCCGACCCCAAACCCACACTCTGCAGATTGCTGTGTAAACAACTTATCTAAATGACTGGTGTACCCAGCTCTTCAGCATAGGGAACAAACAGTTAGAGGAAGACCAGAGAGCAAATCTACTGGGCACCCAACACTTAGACTGACTGGGCTGTAACTGGTTCTCACTGGCACTAAGTAAACTGTGCCCAGAGGTACCTAAAATGCCAAATGAAGCTTAACACTTTTAGTGTAGACGGGACAGGAATTAACCAGCTGAGCTCTCAGCCCCTTTCTTTGATAAAACTGTATTTCCCAGAGAAAGAAATTCTGTCCTTTCTGGTCTCTGCCATCAGAAGCTCTGCAAAGCAGCAGAAGGTGTTAACAGCAAGAGGAAAATTTTCCTGGGAAGTCATTTCTGAGTTATATAAGGCAGCTAGGGTTGCAAGCAGAGATCAAAGTCTCCTAGCACACTGATAATGCTTATTTAAAAAAAGGCAGCAGCATTTTGGATGTTTGCTTTTGTGTCTCTTAGAAATGCAAATTGAAAGGAGTGGTTCTTAGCCCAATTCTGTCGCTAGGGAACAGCTGCATTAAAATGAAGGTAACACCTCTTCCCACAAGCAATAGAGGGTCATTAATATCCAAATGCCTTTCCAGATTTCCTGGCTGTATCCCCCTCCCTTCACCCATGTCCACACCTCGATGAGCCAGAGCAAGCAGATGGGGAAGGCGTTCATGGGCAGTGGTAGGACAGAGCCTGGGTCTGTGCCACTTACTCTCTGGGGTGCAGTCTGTGAAGAGAGGCACCAGCAAAGGCACATTGTCTATGTTCTGCAGGTGAGGTCTCACCTGGTGGATCCCCCGTGGAAGTTTGGCCTGAAAAAGACAAAGAGGAGACTAAGCAGGGGAGAGAGAGAGGGAGAGAGGTATTTCAGAAGGAACTGCTGAAATAAGAAGTATGATACCAAGAATTATGCAGCTTCAAGATCAGATATAAATGGATGTCCCTGCAGACAGAAGCTCACTTTCCCAAGCCACTGTAAAACGTCTTCTGCTAAACTTCTACATTGAGGCACCAAGTTGTCTGTGCTTGCCCTCAGGGTTTGTGGGAATAGCTTAACAAATCTTTTGAGCATAGGCTTTTTACCTGTGTGGAGAATCTAATCTGAGATCGTGCTGCGTCTCCCAGCAACTAGATCTATTTCAATTGCAGCCCCATCAACACACAGCAAGGGAAGGGTTCTTGTACTCTTGATTACTGGGCAGCACCAGCTATGGCTCAGAGCTGGAGGAGAGGCAGTTTCTGCTGTCTGCATGGGATGTGTGATGTTCCCACTCCCTGCCCAGCACATGGGAAGGGGACTGAGATGCAGCTCTCAAGGCTATCAGATGTGCGGTCATCTCCACTCCTAAACTCCAAAGAAAAAACCTGTTCAGCAAAAGTCATTAACTGAGAAAATCCCAAACTTCCAAGGCTCTAGGTATGAAGCTGGAAGAGGGTGGAGGAAACTGGGAGTCAAATCTGCTTTGAAAAGGAATTCCCTCTGGGAGTAATGAGATGATACTGCTGACCATGACAACACCACAAGGTGTGTAGGGAAAGGGGCTCTCACCCTGTTACAATCCTCCAGGAAGCTGGGGATGTCACTGTCAGTTGGCTGAAAGCTGATGAGGTCTGAGTGCCCTTCCTCTTCCATCAGCAGAAGCCCCTCCACATCATCTCGAGAAACTGGAGCAGTGAGAAGCAGAACAAACAATAAGCATAAACCTGCCTCTGCCAACCCTGTGTCACCCACGTGGTATATTCACATGGAGCTGCAGAAACCAGGAAGCGTAAGGCCTGATTTTCTAGGTTACCAACACTTAGATCCCACTCAGTCATGTAAAATGTAGTATTTTTAGATGACTAATCTCTTCAGAGGTAGATATGTGAGCCTTGTGAGCTCTTTTGAGACATGATAGCTTCTCTTCTGCTCTCCCCTTTCTGGGGGAAGAAGAGTAAAAAATCCCACCTGAAGTAAGAAAAGAGAGTAATGTGCAGGCAAGAGACTAAGTAGCTTGACCAGGGTCCTGGCAAGAACCAAAAGCACTAATGGGCAGTTGTAAAATCATGGCAGCTGGTTGTTTCCAAGAAATGCAGTTCTGACTGGGTAGAAAGGCTATAAATGTAAGGTTCTCCTGCTCCCTCCCACCCACCTCAGGCCCATCCAGTTTTGTGTTCAAAGCTCTGAAGAATCAGTTCCAGTGAGGACACAGGAACCTATGAATGAATTTAAAAGAACCATCTAGGAAGCATGTGGCATTCAAAGTGGCTTAGGTGCAGTTTGCTCACCCTGATGTAGGTCATCATGCAGAGAGCCAGCATGGCTGGGGCTAGAGGGAGGGATCTCTGAGCCAGGCACATCACCATTAGGCGTTAAAGATATGTGGCAATTCCAGCCAGTCTCAAGACCCATCTTCTCAGCAAACACCTGAAAGCAAGCAGACAAAATATTCTAGTGTACCTGTTCAGGTCAGAGTATTGCAGACCAATGCCATACCAGAGCATAGGTACCTTCTGGACTCATTAACTAGCTCAACCAGATTAACCTTAGATTGCACTGGAGCTAAACTCTCCAGTCAGACAACTGGGGGACATGCAAGGTCAGGAGGTTCAGCAAAGGCAGCTTACCTTGCTTTTGAGCTCATCTTCCAGGGAGAAGTAGACAAAACGAATGCAGGCATTGACCAATCCATCAATGAGGCGGACAATGTCAAGACGGGCCTGATACTGAGATGAGACCATTCCCATGAAGATCTGTCCGCTCAGAGCCTGGATACAGTCTTCCTTCTCCATCACTTCCCCAATCCCTTCTTCAGACATGCAAACAACACGCAATCACATTGAGACACGAGGGGCCGCATGTGCATCAGGCAAAGTACGCATGGTGGGAGAGGCCACCAAGATAACACCCAAGGACACAGTACCCAGAAACATGCAGGTACACACACACACACACACACACACACATATATACAGGAGGAAAGATGAAGAGACATCCACGTGTTGCAGCATACCCAGTCACAGAAGTGGTTTCAGGACATTCCCACATATGCAACCAAGAATACAAGCACGAAACAGAGAGCATGGAAAGGAAAAAGACAGAACAAGACAGGGATCAGTCACAAGGAACTGGGGCAGAAAGGTAAAGGATGTATGCTGCATAATGTCCACACCTGCATTTTAAACTATGTATGTCATGCTATGCTTAAATAATATGGCAAATCTAGCTGAGGCTGAGTGGTGTCAGAGTAAGGAGCCGATGCAAAGGAACTGCGTTGTGTTCCCTCAAGTGACACTGCAGACACTCCCAACAAGGCTCTTTCACAGGGTTGCTTTGCCATCACCAGATCACTGTGGTGAACGCCAGCTGAACACAGCGTGAGGAACAATATAATAGAACACTTCACAGAGTTGCAAAGTTTGACACAGGTGGGACTGAGAAGTGTTTTGAGAACACTCAGTCACAACTGCCCCCCAGCAGTGAGAAATCCCACTATTCACTTTTTACAGAACAGGAGATCAAGGCAGAAAGACATTAAGGCTGGTTTTTCAAAAGAGCCTCCTGGACTCATGCCATGGTATGCACTTATTTCTCAGTTGTCACTGCTGTTCTGGAGATGTACAGTTCACCCAGTTCCTTCAGCACATCACCAAAAATCCATCAAGGAAGAACAGTTGCATACCACCATACCTTTAATTCCTTTCAAAAAACCAACACACATAATTTCCATAAAATTAGCCAAATAGCAAACCAAGTATCAAAATACCCAGAAGTCTTGACTCTCAGGTGCCTGCTTTAAGAAACAAACTTCCAACAAGTAGAAGGATTTCTCTGCAAGCTTCAGTAACTTAACAAGAAACATACCTACCAGCCGCTACATCATTACTTCCTCTGGAAATGCCTCTATTCAGAAACCCTTGGTTCTCAATTTCCATCTGCTGTTCCGAGTAACAATGTTCTTACAGCTCTAGACTGATCAGAAAGCAGCATCTGGCCCAGCAGCATACCTCATTATAGACAGCTGAAAAAGATACATACCATCTGAGCTCCAGCTATTCCTCCGACTGCTCTGTTTGATGGGGGTCGTCCCAGGGAGATCACAGCATGTGAAGATAGCACTCTGCCCGGGGACCTGCACCAGTTCTATGCACTTGCCGTTGAGCTGGGAGGACAAGGCACAATGCATTGGCTTGTACGCGAAGGCAGAACAGTATCCCGAGAGGCAGGCTCGCTGGTAGAAATCTAACACCTTCTTCCTATGTGGAAGAGACAAAGACCAGACAAAGTTAGCAGAAATGTGCCACGATTCTGGCAATCTACACTGTGGTTCAATGTAGAAACCAAAATCACCAGTTAGGTGTATTCCATGGGAAGTGGAGACAGCCTCTGAACAAGCCCTTCCTTACTGTTTCTGCATTCTCTAAGCTGGGCAACAAAAACACACCGCCAGTAGTGAATGATTCTGATTGCTCATCAGATTGAGGAGTATGAACACAGTACTCTGAATACAGTTATTAATATAATGCACTCTAGGTGGCTGCCAGATAACTCCAAGGGAAGTTCACTGTATGACAGCAGAAGCTTAATTTATCAGAGGGAATTTATCTGTAGGGAGATAAACACCAAGAAAGGAACTGACAAGGCTGATGATAGTATCTATGGCAGAGATAGTTAAAGTAACAGACTTTCCTCCTATTTCTTTTCTCCTATTTGAGTGCCAGAAGCTGTATGTGAAGTTTCCATTTAGTCAACAGTCAGTTGCTGGCACGGCGTAAAGTTCCTGTTCTAAGCTGAACTCTCCAAGGTAACTAATTAGACTCTACATGGGATTTTTCATTGACTTTTAAGATGATAAATAGTCCAAAAAGGACCAGCAAGAGTTTTCTTACACCTGAGGATAAGCAGACTTGGAAGAACTATGTGCTGCTAGTCAGTGAAACTAAATGTTACTGGTCTGCTCTGCTATCAGGAACAGAAATTTAGACATTTCTGCTGCAGCAGGAGTACAAAGAGAATGATGCGTTGTGGTGGACTGGTTTGAGGCTGTCAACAGCAGGTAGAATTGATTGCTTTGCTTTTCATGTAAGACAAGGTATTTGCCTTGAACAACAAAGATTATTGCCACCAGCATCTGACCTGATGATTGTCAGGTCCTACTATGTAGTACACTCAGAGCCCACTTCTAAGAGGCTCACGTGTTAATATATACAGTAAGCAGCGTCTTAGTCTCACAGCCCAACATATTGTTTGGTGCTACCTTATCTTTTACACTGCTGTAATTATAATCAGACTGGACTCATGTTCATAACCTACTTGAAGCTTCTATTAGATAGCTTAACAAGCACCAAGTAAAGGGAATTTTAAGAGTGACCAGGCTCCCCATGCAATTTATCTGCAGCCCCTGAATGCACCAAATAACAAAGCTGCCCACCTGTCAGAGCCAGAGAGGGGGTAGATATCGGTACCATCCCAGAAGTCTGTGCAGGCCTCAAGGATGATGTCAGCTGTCCCGTGGGAAAACATCTGCTCAGTGCCTGAAATGTAGCAAAACAATGAGTCAGCATCACACACAGGGGCCCCCAGGAAAGGGAGAGCACACTGACTGCTCCCTTATTTGTTAAAAGCAGGTGTTCCCGCAAACTGCTATGATGCACTCCAGATCCCCCCTTTCTTCTGTTGAATGTCTTCAGTCTCCATCAAAAAATTATTCAAGACAGGATGGTATGTTTTCAGCTGCTATTTGTCTAACCATGAGTTCAAACAAGGCTGCAATAAAATGTGAACCATATAGTTCCTATTCTCCTCTTAACACTGTGTAAAAATCCTGCTCCTACAGAAGGTGAGATAATATCTTGCTCTTGTATCCAACAGAGCAGAAGAAAATACACTCCTGTGCAGCTGCTCTTCTCAGTACAAGCACTAGAGATGAGCTTATGCAGATCAAAGTCTGCCTACTCTGGAAAATGCATGCAACTTTAGCCCAAGCATGGATCTAAAAGGTAAGAACTATTCTTTAATACCTTCCACTGAAATAGCACAAGATATTTAAGAGTGTGACCCCTTAGATAGCATCCTGTTTCACAAAGGGTCCTGAAAATGCGTTAAATCAGGATGGGTCAAAACTTCAACATAACAAGACTCTAAAAAGTAACTGATGTTTTGATCAGGGAAGAACTGAAAGTCAACGGACAGCACAATTTGTGCTGTTTTTTTCCTCCCACTACTTTACTCTTTAATACAGACAAAATTTTTCATTCCCCTTTGCAGATAGGGGTGTTAAAAAGTGTTTCCCAAAGGTGTGTGATGTCACTTGTCTGATGCAGTTCCCAAGCACAGGACACAACTCAAAAGATGCTGGGCTGCCTCCCCCTCCACGCTTCCTGCTCCCTTTTGTTAGCGCTGATACATTAGCATTGCACACACGCAGACTTCCCCTGCGTAGGTTCCCTCCTCCAGCTGCTCTGTGACTTTGCCCCCAACAGCTTCAAAGCTGATCTAATGAAAAAAACATCACTGCCAAGGAAAATGAGCCCAAAGGCATCTTGCAGGCATTGTTGCTGACTGCAAATGTTCACACTAGCTGGTAAAATCAAGAGCCAAGAATATCCACTTGCACAAACCAAGCAGGGACCTTCAGGAACACCAGAGGATTTTCCAAAGCACAGCAGCTCTCTGCTTTCTGCTATAAATAGTCATCACGCACCAAGTTTATCAGCATAACAAACCTCTCAGATGAACATGAGCTGTGTGAAAGAAGGAGCCTGTTTCAGGGACACAAAGGAGTACTTGTGCAGAGCTCTGGTTAATTTTATTGTATAAACACCTAATCCTTCCCACCTTGCGCCTATGGTCAGACAGTCCTTGCTAGGAAAGAGGGAACAAGAGTTGTTTATTGATTCATGCAAAACCTATGCTCCAGACACAGAGCAAGAGGTTGCAGATGACCACACACACCCATGCATTGCCTGACAGCAACTGCAATCCATTTCCCATTCCAGATCATCAGCAGAATCCTTCTCAAGGGTAAATGACAGTGACACACTATAAACTGGAAGGAGTTCATTCAGCTGTCGTTGCCATTAAAGTGAGCTCAGACTTTTCCCTTCCAAATTAATGAACTTGAGGGCCAGGATTTCTCTGGCACAGGGGAGAAAACTAATGAATAGGACATGGAGTACAACTAGCCGTTCGTGACTACTGGGACTCTTTAGGAAGAACCAAGCCACCACAGCTGAGTTAGTAAGACAGAGCAAAAGGAACCTAATGCACAGCTACATCAAGGGAAGACAGAGAAGGTATCAAGCCATTTTAGTCCACTGAAGATGCTGATGAGCCCCTTGTTTCCATGTGGTTACTATGGATCTGGGATGAACACTGCCAGATGGCGAGGCACGTATTTCAAAGGAACAGCAAGGGAACACACAGATAAGTTACCTCCTATTTCTGCTACAGCTGTAGAATTACTGATGTATTGCCTTTGGACTTCACATGGGAGTGGGTGGATTCAAGGATTTCATCACAGATAATGTATCAAGAGAGGTTAGCTATGATCATCTGATCTGACTCTTCTGCATAAACAGAGTCACTTGCTTTCACCCAGTATTATCTGCATAACCCATTCTTTCTGGCTATACGTGCTTTAGAAAGTTTCAAGGGACAGGACTCTGATGTGAGAGGTGTTCCAATGGTTAACTAACTCCCCTGGCAAAATTCCTCTTAGAATTTACTCCAGACAGCACAATCCGGGTCACACACGTATTCGTCTGAGCTCCAGCCTCTGAACTAAACCGTTTAAAAATAAGGATAAGGAGTTGAAACAAGGCAATGTTAAAGGTTTTCCCCTCCACTAAGAACCTCAGCATCACAAAAATTCCTGCTCACAAAGGCAAAATAGCAGTAATCAGGACAAATGAAAAAGCTTCTCTCTAGATTAAGATACAAATTTAAGAACAACTGAGCAAGAGAAGACAGTTTACCTGGTTTATCTCTGGCTAGCATAGCAATCATATTTCAGATTCAATACTGAACATATGTCAACTCCAGAAAGCCAAATTCAGTCAGCTGAAGGCATTACAAAAAGGCTAAGAGCTCTGACAGGCAAGCTGTTAAATCTTGCTGAAGTGCTTTAAGACCTCACAGTGCCTGGCTGTATATTCCTTCCATCCTAGCCAATTCCTATTAGAGCAGGAAGGAGTGGAGAAGTCAGCATGGCTTCAGGCGCTGTGCTTGTGGTCACCATGAGTTTGCATAGGATTTCTGTGATTTCTTCTTCATATGTAATATAGAAATAGAGCATGCAATATAATACACTAGACAATTCACAAAGATAATGGTTTATGATTTGGGTTATCAGAAGGATGAGCATCACTAGCTTAAAACCCTGAGCAATACTCAGTCCTGTGCAGTATCAGTTTTGCTACCATCATGAAGTCTATTCAAAATGATTCTGACCCCCCCACTCCTGCCCCCACTTTGCTCTGCAATGCCATTTGGTCCCAAAACCCAGGTTTATTATGTACTATGTAATATAAATTTTTAAAATTATTTACGATCCTGGAGTGAGCCAGAACTGGGAAGAATCCCCCTATAGGTATGCCATAGGTTTCTTGAGCGTATCTGTACCACTGAGGTTTGTTGAGCCTATCTGTATCAGTCATAGACAGAGCAAGGCTACCATCCCACAGGGACTCCAGATCATCCCAGTCTGGCATTTTCTAGGTTCTCTGCAGAAAAGATCATCCCGTGTCCCAAGTGGATGCCCAAAGAAAAGGGCGGCCTTACTGGTAGTGGTGTCCTTCACAAACAGATTAATCATGTGGCTCAGGGGTGGTCTCCTCTTGGTGATCGATGAAAGCTTCCCCAAGATCGTTTCCTTAACCATCTCATCACTTGGCAAGCGGTACAAAGCCAAATAGTTCTCCTGCTTGAAAAGATCTTTAGCACCTGGTGTGAAACCTGAAACATGAACGTAAAAAAGTAAGACTCTAACCAAAGGAAAAAGAAAGATCTTCTCTCCTGCTTCTGTGCCACCCACTTTGCTTGTGCTCTTTCTGACATCTGCCCAGCAACAGGCAGGTGAGCTGTGCTCATTGTGCATCTACACCAAAATGGCTCAAGACCTACAATGAAAAACATTCAGAGGGGCTAGATGTTCTTAGTAAGCAGAGCTTTCATGCTTATAGTTAATTCAAGAGCGGAATTAGGCCACTGAAGGACAGGCAAAGCTTCCAGATTTTAATCCTAGCGTTGTGCCTCTAATCTCTTACCTTTCCTATGCCTCACTTTTACCATCAATAAAACAAGCCAAGGTACCTTACATCATTTATACCCAAATTCCTAGTAAAGCATTACTGTAAAGGCAGTCCAGTAGCAGCTATTCCTTGTCCCCTGATGAGACTGGCAGATGCAAGCCAGAAGAATACCAAGCCTAGCCAGGGCTGGCTGGAAATATTCTTGATGACATTTGTTCCTTTGATATAGTGTCCACAATGTCAGAACTTGCCAAAAGCAACCTCTTTAACAGACTCTTTTGGCAACTGAATGTCTGAGACAGCTCTGTAATTCCACCTTCTCAGCAACCAGGAAATATTTTTCTTGTGCTCTCTAAGGATTAAGTGTCTTTTGACAGCTCTGATTTCTTTCTCTGTGTCTGCTCATCCAATTTCTCATTACCTATTAGCCTGGCAAGCTCACAGAGGCCCCAGGGCACGTGGACAGGCAGCACGGCATTGTGAGTTTCCTGAAGGGCAATGTTGCACAGGTGGTCTGAGAAGCGGCACAGACGCTCTGTCACACTGGCATTGCAGAGATTGAGCAGCACATTCAGGCCCAGAGGCTTGAGGGAATTCAAGTGCATCTGCCAGTTGGAGTCATCAAACTGGATGCAGGAGGGGTTTTGCTGGTCTTGGGACAAGCTAAGCATCTCAAGGTGGTAGTCACACACAAAGTCTTCAGCCTCACAAGCCAACACCTCGCTGTCACCAACCACCTGCTCCAACAGACAGGAAAATTCTAACTGGTTACAATGAATACAGATTGAGCCTAGAATCCCACAGGGAGTTCCCAACTGAATTCGAGACTCTACAGGTTTAAGTCTATCTTATAGCTCTGCAAAAGTCTAATTATGTGCCTCTTCAGGATCTCTTACCTGACTTTGTTCTTCCTCTCCACCCTCTGTGTCCTTGCTAAAACTCACATTGGACCCAGAGGGATGCTTGCTCCTGATGTTTGGCTTTCGGTGGGCATGGGCATCTGGAGGCTTTGGAGGATCACCAGACCAGTTGTTCCTCTCTTGCTCATTGGTCATGTGGACTGTGTCTGCCAGGGGGCCAGAGAGCAAAGCATCTCTTTCATGGGGCTGCAAGAGACACACAGAATGAACAGAAGTTATTCAGTGGCTGAACATGAGGTACTACTGATTCACACTGCTTTAGAACTCCTGTAGAAAAGGATCTCATCCTCACTGCTTCTCTATCTTTTAACCAAAGCATTACAGCACAGGACTTCTCTACAAGCAAAGGGCCCCCTCTATATTACCACGTTGTGGAGTTCAGTCAAACATACCACATTATGGATTACATATTTCTCACCTCGTCTTCCATCTCAGGATGGCAGAAGGACCTTGTAGAGAGCTCATCAGTCAGATCTTCATGGCTATCATGAGGTGGTTCCACCTTCCCACTGAAGAATAGAACAGTCTCTGGGCTGGGGTTCGGCCAGGAAAGGATTCCCTGCTTGTCTACACAGCAGAGCACCTAGAACATCCCACAACACCACCAAGAAAGCAAAATCAGAGTGAAAACATGTTTCAGCATTCATACATAGCTGTAAATAATGCATGGTTAATAAACACATGGGAGGATAGACAAGTCTTTCCTTTGACAACCTTCTGTTTAAGAAACCACATCTAATAATCCCTTGGGAAATCCAAGAATTCCTTGCTCTAGCAGGACTGATGCGGTAACAGCAATTTTATCTCAGGATACTGCAAAACTGATCATGAAGACCACAGGAAGGAAGCAACTACTGAACCCATTTCACTAGCTAGTTCTTTGTCAGGATCCAAACCACATGGTTATTGAATGCAAGTGAAGAAGGTTATGGGACCAGAATCAAGAGCTGGAAAATACAGCCACCCTGTTAGATGTCACAGATTACGTCTAACCATTGTTTTAGCCTGTAAATGTGCTGCTTGGACAAGACAAGACAGTTTTAAACTCTTCTACAAAGACAAGTGCCTGAGGGGTTTCTAATTCCATCATGGTGAGTTGCTTGCTAACAGCCTATGCTCAGGGAAGGATGATATGAATGAAAACGCAAATGAAGCATCCACACAGGGCTTCCCCTTCTGACAACCCAGAAATACTCACAGTGACAGATCCCAGGCTATGGAGCAAGCTGGAAGTAAAGCTCAAAGTTGGGGATTTGCCTTTTAAAACACAGAGGAAGTGGCTCCAGATACAACGTATCATTTCCTGCCGAGGGAAGCAGAGGACATCAGACAATTAAAGCTTGATTCAATGACAGATGAGGGAAGAGAAGGAAAAAAGTATGACATTACCTGCTTTCAGGTTCAACACAGTGATACACTGTAAGATAAACATTGGTCTCCGTGGGAACCTGCTAACCGATAGGGTGCTGACGTTCTCAAGGGAAGGGCCTTTCATCCCCCTTCAAGAGGATGCTGACAGTCCTATTGTTGAACTGAGAATTCACCGAAACTACCTTTGTCTATCCAAAAACACAGGAAGGAATTTTGGAGTGATTTCATTTGGGTTGAATCAGTTGTTACTTCTTAGTATTTTTTCCTAGAGTAACTCTCATCCCATCGGACTGCAGAGTTTGAGGCCTTAAGCTTAGAACCACCATGCTGCAAACTGGAGTCACTGTGGTGAGGTGATTTGCCCAAGGTTACTTACTGAGGCAATGACAAGGCTGGAAATAAAGAAAAGGTGCCCTGACTACTCAATTGTTGCAAATGAACTGTAATCAGCATGGTAATAAATTGAAAGAAGGGGATATTTTGCAAAATTAAAATGTCAAATTGGCACCCTTCATCTTCCACACAAGAAGTTTCAGAGTCTGGATGGCAGCAATCAATCCAAGCACAACAGCTGTATGTTCTTCTCTGTGGGCTCTAAAACCCAGCAAAACCAGGTTTGCATTACTGAGTTATTTTACTGCTTTTTAGCTGCTGTTCTGGAATGCTGTCACTGCAGAGCACTTCCCTGAAGCTCCTCAGATCAAGTTCCTTAGATTGGTAGAGTTAGTACTGCCATAAGCTCAAACACAAAACAATCATGAGCCATCACCAGGAAGAAAAAACCCCTCTTATTTAAACCACTTTCTCATAAACAAAAATGTTATATAGGTACAAAAGCAAAGAAACTGATCTTTTCAACAAGGAAGGTTACTCCCTTTTAAAACCTGAAAAATATCTCAGCTGAATGATGAACTGGCATAGAAAGACAAGAAAATATTCGGCAAAGGAAGCATCTCTGTGTATGCATCCATGTGTCCTCCTCTGTGTGGCTGAGAGCAAGGAGATATGAACTGATTCTTACAATATCTAAGGATTTTTAATCACTCCTGGAGTCCATCTGCCTCCTTATGGAGAGGGGAATCTTAATACCAGATTAGACAGAAAAGTGTCTTTCCTCTGCCTGCCTCTTTAATCTGGATGATGTAATTTATAGAGTGGCCAGATGCAGTTCCTACCCTAGAAAAAAGGTCTTCTGAATGTTTTTTTGCCCTAGCTTTGCAAGCAGGAATAATGTGCTTAAGTTTGTTAAGGAGCCTATGAAACAGAATCAGACTTTAAAAAAGTCTGAACGTCCTATGGTTCCCTCTTCACAGTTGGTCTTGGTGCAGACTGCCATCCCCTCTGTTCTTTCATTCTGTTTTGAAGGTGGGGTTTCTGGTGCAAGCAAAATACGTCCCTTCTTTCTGACACACACCATTAGAAGTTTATTTTACTCCTGGAACAGGAGGACTTGAAAAAGAGGTACTTTATTCAGGACAGAAAAAGTTTTTTCAAACCATTTGCAATATTCAGAAAAGCATCACTGAACTCGGTGTCAAAGTCACCCCACTCTGGGCAGCTGGGCAGCGTTTCATGGGAAGCTGTGGGAAGACATGCAACCTGCATGCACAGCAAATCAAAGAAGCAAGCGAGTGACAATGGACAACTGACACAAGTAAAAAGGGTCTAGGAACAAACAAGAGATCAGGTAGGAAGGGGAAGGATATAATGTTCCGCAGCGAAGGTGGAAGAAAACAATTCATAACAGTAGTACCTGAGAAGATACCATCTCTGTGTAGCTGCTGAGAGTGTCCTCTGAAAACTTAGCAAGCTGCAGCAAGAGAAGAGACCAGTTACTATAATTGTGCTCAGAAATGTGTCATGAGGAACATCCTTCCCTAAATACTGTGCCTTTGGAGAGAAGAAAGCAGGAGTCCTGCTCTGTGGGAATAGCCATACCAAGGCAGACCAATAATTCATCATAGCAATTAAGTCTTTAATGGACAATGCCTTTATCTGCTTGTGAAGCACAGTCAAAATGCCTGGTGCTGTACATCATAGAAGAACACACAGTCATTACCTCAATGTCCACAGAGAAAGTAATAGCAATTAGACCCAGAGGAGGCTCTTTCTGGGTGGTTATTTTTAGACAGAAAGAGCCAGGGCTGACTAATCTGTTTTCAAGCTATATGGGTCAGTTAAAAGAAAGGAGCTAGAAGAGTGGTTGTAAAAGCAGGTGCCTGGAACACAATGGACAGAGAGGAATGAGGTGATGTGAATGGGATGTGGATAGGAAATGAAATTATAGCAGGGCACTACCATGAGGCTCTTGGAATTACACCAAGAAATTCATTAACTCAAAATCTGCGCATGCAGCACAAAATAATTCCATAGTAGATAAAATTTTAAAAAGAAGTTTCAATTTCAGTATATGCATAAGCCTAAGTGAATATGGCAATTATATCTGCATGTAAATATGACACCCCAAATAATAACTCATATATCTGGCACTTAAAAAAGGATCAATTTCACAAAGTTAAAAAATTTAAAGTAATTTAAACTGAGAGCTATGAAGGATAATTAGGAACTGTTTAACAATATTTTATTAAAGATTTTAAAAGCAACAACCCCGTAGTAAAAATAAAAAAGTCCAGTTTCAAGTAGTAGTGAAAATACAAGTAAAAATTAATATAAAAATAAGAAAAAGTATACCAGCAGGTAATTGAAACCAGTCCACTGATGCTGAAGTCACAAATGATATTGCAGGCAAGGCAGATGTTAAGTAAATATTGCTGTTCCTTATTCAGTGATAGAGCCATACCATACGATAGCTACGAAATAGTTTCCATTCTAACACTAGCTACTGGAAGTACATATGTTTAAATTAGCAGGTCTGGACAACTCTGTGACTGTTACTGCTGATTTTGCACAAGGCTGCGAGCATGGATTAAGTCCCAGTGCAATGGAAGAAAGCTAATGTGGTGCCAATGCCTAAAAAGGGTAAAGAGAACAAACCCAGTTACCACAGGACCCCAGACAGACTTTCATTTCAGACAGAATAATAGAGCAGCTAATATGAGACTCAATTAGAAGAAGTGGAATAATACAGCCAGTGCCAAACACCACAAGTATATGAGTAATAAATCTCATCAAATTATTGTGAGATCTTATTTGACAAAATTACTAATTTGACTGATGAAAGTAATGCTTTTGATGTTGGTGCTTTGACTTGATGCAAAATGCTCTACTGGTTTTCTAACAAAACCCGGAGCAACACCAGAGAAAGAGCCTGTATGAAATAGCTAGGAAATAGACTGTCTCCAAAGGAAACAGAAACAGAGGAATTATTTGCAATAGGATGTGTTACTACCTCAGTCAGGGACAAATTCTGGCTATTTCGTTAGCAGCCTGAAAGAATTAAAAACCAGTACTGATAGAGACTGGAAAGTTGTCCTGGTTTCAGTCAGGATAGAGTTAACTTCATTTGTAGCAGCTGATGGGATGCTGTGTTTGGGAGTTACAATGAAAGCAGTGCTGAGAACACCCTGATGTTCTTAGTTGCAGTCAGACAGTCAAGGACTTTCTCAGCTTCTTCCTATTTCTCTATCCATGAGAAAGGAGGGGCGAAGCCAGGACAGGTGACCCAGATGGGCCAAAGAGAGTATTCCATGGCAATGACGTCCTGCCCAGGAGAACGGGGGCTGAGGGGAGGAAGAAGAGGGGCGGTGGCGGGACGCGTGCTGCTTGGGGGGACGGTCGGGTTCCGGGACAGCTCTGGGTGGTACCTGAGTTGTGTGGGTCGGGGAGAAACTGCATTGGGGATCAAGAGTTTCATCTTCTTTTGCTCTAAAGTCCTGTTAGCATTGGGATATTTGATCTTTCTGTTCTCTCAGTAAACTCTCCTTATCCCAACCCACGGGCCTCTTAGTTTCTTGGGTTTGGAGTTATTTGCCCCTTCCTTTTCCCTTCCCTTGTTTCCCCCTTTTTCCCTCTTCCCCTGCTCTTTTACTTTAAGGAGCAGGCAGCTGTGTGGATCTCGGCCCACAGCCGGGGGGAAACCACGACAAAAGTATAGGAAGTTAGGGCCAGGGTCCAACAATAAAGAGAACAGAGCACTGTTACAGAACAGCACTGACTGCTTGGTAAATAAGCAAAACCCTGCATGCCAACAGGCACCAAAGTAAGGCTGCACACCTAGAGCAAAAATGAAGGCTGGGCTTACAGGATGAGGACTTCCCCTTAGAAAACAGTAACTCTCAGTGGAAAAAGCCTGGCCATTTAAAGCAGCGCCTCAAAGATCTAATACAATCCTTTACTGCACTAACAAGGGAACCCAGCGTAGAAAGCCCAAATTATTTTGAAATTTAGCACAAGTACAACTGTTACTGGAACCTTTTGTGGGTTTTGGAGAATAATTATTCTACAATGATCCTGAAGCACTGGAGAAAGCTAAGAGGAAAGCTAAGAGATTAGAGGGTTGGAAAATGTGCTTATAGTGACTCAAGGTGCTTAAACTGTTTACTTAACCAAAGAGACAGTAAAAGGAATATGAGTAGGTACAACAGACCAGAAATTTGATTGACATGCTCTTAAATCCAGGAGACAAAAGATGTAAATGTTCCAAGGACTGGAAATTAGATATTACAAAAATTCCTGCTAACATAGAATGCCCATTTTTAGCAGTGAAGGTAAATTATTACTGAAACAACCTAAGACAGTACAAATGTTTTCAAACCAACATCAAATTCCTTCCTAAAAGATGCTGCTGCAGTCCAACTGTAGTAATACAACTTGAAGCAGGGGCTACGTTTTGGGGGCCACTGGTTTGTGTCCTGTAGGATGTCTGACTAACCAGTCACAAGGGTCACCTATGGACTTAACAAACTGGGAATCAAACAGCTTGAACATGATGGGAGGGGGTAGAAGGCTGAAAGGAGCATCACACAGGCCAAGTGATTGCAGAGGAAGAGGGTCTTACCTGCTACATTTTGAACAGAGTAGAGAGAAGGAAGGAGTGAAATAGAGAGGCCAAGAGAAGACTGCCCTAGTCAAGGGGGAGAATGACCAAGGCACATCACAACAGTTGTTCTGCAGCAGCAAGGATGGAGGATCATGTTTGAGATGTCACAGAAAGAGCTGGCTGGACAGAGTGAGTTGCCTAGACAAGAAAAGGGAGAAGACAGGAAAGGACACAAGGAAGGCGCAAGTATCAGTAACAGGGCAAATGGGTATGTTGAGAATGATGAAGCAGGGAAGCCAAGGAGCTCTGGCTTTTCCCAGCCAAATGGAGAGGTGTGATGGGAAAGAGGAAGGTTCCAATGACAGAAACTAAGAGATACTGAAAATGGGTGGGAAAGGTAAAGTGGAGAAGACACTGAGAAGAGATGGTAAAGGTGCAACCACCACTGAGGGAGGTAATGTGTCCTCCCTCCCAGGACACAGGCAGCTTAGTCATGTACAACCTATATGGAAAAGAATAGAAAACGCAGACCCTGGGGTCACAGAGGCCAAGGAAGAACAAGGAGGAGAGAGAAACTCTCTCCAAGTCCAAGCATAACGGAAGTCAGCACAGAAGACAAACAGCATACTGCATCTCACCAACACTGCACCAGGAGCGGAGACACCCATCTAGTTCAGGATCACACACCCATCAGACTATGGAACTCCACTCCCCAAACCAGCACAAACACCAGAAATTCCTCTTCCACCCTGACCTGCTGCAAAGGCCATGCCTGCAAGAGAAGCCCCAGAGCCTCAGGGAAGGGCTGTTCTGCCCACATTAAAACAGGATTGCAGAGGATCTCATGTATCCCATTCCTCTGCAGTGACTAATCATTTCCTAGTTACAGCCACCACAGGGCATTTGCCTCTGTGTTAACCCCTCTGACAGACTGTATTTCGCTGATAGGAAGCTCATGCCTTGTAGAGATTTACAGAATGGCTGGAGCTTCCTGTCATCTTGGGATACGTGTAGACAGGTTGAAAAAATTAAAACATCTGTTGAAGAAGAAGCCATGCTGTGCTCCAGGGAGAGGGCATAGCTGAAACAACCAAAGATCCAACATGGTTTTACAATTACAACTGTTGAATTCACTGTGCTCACTTCACAGAGTCCTTCTCCTGCCCTTTTCTCTGCAATGGTTTGATGTGGAGAGATACCTACCAGTGAAGTGGATGAGGCCTTGCTCATCTGAGCCAAGACTCTGGCTTCTCCAAAGGCTGTAGCAAGAATCCACAAGACAGGAAAGAGCAATGGAAGGATGGGTAGGACACCATTCACCTGAAAAGAACATTGTAATCACCAGCAAGCACAGAAACAGCAAGAAGTCAGACCTCTCACATGACATCTTTTCCACTGCAGTGAGAGGATGGGTAAAAGGCAATGGCAGGAAGGAAGGACACTGGTTGCATTGGTAGCAGTGCAACACAGACTGAAGACAGGAAGGAGATACACATGCCCTTAGGGGTTTGTAGTGAAGGAGGCCATGACTAAATCACACTAACTTGCAGTTGTTTTTTCCATAAACTCTTGCAAGTTTAAAGGCAAATGATACCACATCAATATAGAGAGATACATATATACACATACATGACACATCAGAGAGAGCTAACAACGTAAAGGGCAGTCTAGGAGGAACAGCCAGGGTAGAGCTTTTGTCCTGCTCCACTGAGAGTTCTGGGGTCCAGCATGCACACAGGCATCACAGGATGAAGTAAGTGGCAGAGGGAGGGAATCACTCCCAGTGCTGCTCTGGGGTGGAGATGTAGTGGAGCTCAAAGCTATCCTTTACCTGTAGCTGAAGAAGAGTGTACTGCCAAGAAGCAATTCCAGGTGCTTTGAAAATGAACCGCACGGCATTGGTAATTAGGAAGCCAGCCTGTAATTCAAACAGAGATGCCACTGTCAGCTAACTACTAGTACTTGTAGGGAAGGAGTTTTCAATGCTTTGTAACACTCTCAGCCCTGGGAAAGTTTGGAATACTGCTGCAGCAGTTCCTCCCTCCACTCTCACTGCTAGATGTCTCAGCATCTTTGCTTCTCTGAACTACCCAAGGTACACACAGAGTCAGCTACATGAGTTAGGGCCTGGCCACAATTTCCTGTTGATGGCTGCAAATTCTTCACTTTTATTGACAAAACATGGGTATATTCAAAAACAAAGGCTTGAAATGAGACCTACCAGTACAATAGGGACAGCATATTTCAGCATCACTGACTGTACAGTGAATCTCTCATTATCCAGGGCTGTCACAGGACGTGACAAAGCCATTTCCAGACACCACCTAAAAAATGGAAAACAGCTTGAGATTTCAGCAACCAAACCCTAACCCTGCACTTTGTTTAGATATAAACCTTCTAGGAGACAGGATTAGAACAGAGTTCACCCTGTGCTATGAGGGTTGACCTTTGAAAGAGAAGCCAAGTTCTACAATAACAGTTCCACTTGCCATGGTAAATTTGTGGTGCTGTTGAGCAAGCTCCCCAGGTCTCCTCACCCACCTAACAGAAAGGTTCCATCGCCCTGATGTGTACTGAAACTCCAACAGGACATTTGCACATCTTTATCCCCAGCTGACCAAAGGAGATACTCAGTGATACCGTAATCATCATGGTTACACCAAATGCATGAAAACTCTGATGTCCCTGCACTGTTCAGATTTAGTTGGGAAGTAATGAGCTGAACAGTAACACTTAGTTTTAGTAACACTTGGTTTTATGTATTAGCCTACCAGTTAAGATTTATACATTAACCTTCCAGTTAAGAAGGACAATTGAAGACAGGTAGTAAGAGACTTAGAGCATTCCCAGGTAATAAAGAAAACACAGGACAGCATTTGAAAATTCCTGTCCTGGACTGGTAAGTCTCATTATTTGCTGACACAGGGTAGCACCAAGGACATAGACAAGCTGTGCAGGCACTGTGCACTGTTTTTAACCCACCTGATGTTATCAATTATTGGGGTCTTCAAGACGCGGAAGAGACGATACAACTGAGGGTTCTGGGGTCCCTTCTTCACTTCTCCCCTTGGGGAGGGCGGAGGTGAGAAAGGTGGAAACAGATCTCCTGGCTCCAGTACTATGTGCTCATCATCCTAAGAAGAAAAGTCAGAGAGCCCAAAGGCTGCACAGTTGGGGTCTCGGTGGAACCCTGCTGCGAGGGACGAGAGGTTTAGTCCAGCAGGATCCTTCTCATAGCAAGTGACACAATTTGAGTTTGTCACAGTTGCCTCTCTCAGTGCTCAAAAATTCATTAGCTGAGAGAACTGCTTCAAGCTTGAAGTGAACTGAAATGTTTGTGTTTGAGCACCTTTTGTTTCATGAGAATGGGCATTTGAAGTGAAAGTTACGATAAAAACCAACCAAGGTAAATTTCAAGCTTTAAACCTTTCCCAATTCTCTCCAAGGAGCAAAACCTTTTCATAGATCTTGTAATTGATTTGTTAATTTACTTCTATGCCAGGTATTTCATATTATCTTCCTTTATAATAAATCAGTAGTAAGGAGAAGGTCAAAGCAGACAAAGTTTATTTCTCCACATAAAATCCAACATAGTGTAAGGGGTTTGTATGTTATCATCATTCTACTGGCTAGATTCACTCCACATATTCAGCAGCACATTACATTTCTCCAGTGACCTGAAGAGGTAGAAATATGGTGCTCTGGTATCACATCAGTGTCTCTTGTCCATTGGTTTTGGGAGCTAATAGAGAAGATGCAGTCTGCCTAACACAGCACTGTCCTTCACTGAACTGCAATTCCAAACCATTTTCAAGGTCAGAAAAATCAAACACTCCAGTAATCTGTACACTTGGAATTAGAGTATTAGCAAGGAAATCCTGGGAAATGTATTATTACAGGCCAGGGAAATAAGACAAGCAGGTTACCTTGATCCCTCTCAGAGAAGCAAATGACTCCTGGCCTGGCCTCAGAGCAATGACATCTCCTTCTACTAACAGGCTGACGGGTAGGTTGACAAGATGCCCATCCCTGTAGGCCCAGTGAAGGGACCAGGATGGGGCATAAGGCATGTGAAGGTCAGGGTACATGGAGTCTGGCCATTTCACCTCTTTGCCAAGTGTATCTGAAAGCACAAAGTGTGAAAGAATTAGATGATAAAAATTCTGGAGGGACCAACCACACATCGATTTAGATCCTGTAATGGCTATAGTGCTAAGCTCAATCCATTCTCATGATCTGTCTTTCTCCTTGATGGCTTTTCTCCTCTCTCTCCACTCAGTGTTAACAACTAAACATAGTCATTTTATAACTTTAAATACATACTTGTACAATGGAAAAACTAAAGGCTGTCCTTAAAACCGCTGCACTGAAATGAACTGCCTCCTTGGGTTCAAAAGCCCACACTGATACGATGCTCACACACAGCAATTTCTTCCCTTCTGTTCTCTGTTGTGGTACAACCCCACGTATTCTTCCCTCATCATCTGCTGCAAGGCAGATATTTTTGTAAGATGCTGAGGATTCGAATTACTCGGAAGCGCAGACATAACAGACGCCCACCTGATAACACACAGCATGGAAGCACAGGGCCATGAGACAGCTCCCAAGAACTACTCGACAGGACAGGCGTGAGTAGGCCACAATTCCCACAGCCTGCTTCTGGGTAACAGAAGGGAAGGCTAGCAAGCCCAGTCAGTAACAGATGTGATCAGGTTTGGGGAAAAATCCAATGGGAGGGTAACACAAATGCCAATGAGAGACAGATGAATGAGACCTCACCATTTATCTTATCGATGATTGTCTGAAGTCTTCTCTCCACCTCTCTGCACTTCAGCCTCTCCTGACGCCCGATCATGAAGAGATCCAAGAGGAGCAGGAGAAAGAGTGCCAGTGCATTAACTATCTCCGCACCTTGGCTTTGTGCAGCAAAACAGAAGAAAGCAGAAAGCAGATAAGCTCTGAGTAAAGGAGTAAAGATACTGCCAGCCACCCACAGAGATAAACACACCCCTGCTCAGTTGTATATTCAGACATCCCACAGACTTATGGCTAAAAAAGAAAAGCAGGGGAGCTATGATCACACTGTTTCTTTAAAATAATGCCAGCAGACAAATCTGAAAGGACTCATCTTAATTTAAAAGTACTCTCACAAATATGGTCAAGGCATGCTATGTCATATGTGACAGCACAATAACTTCTCCTATGAGCCATGAACTTTTCCGGTCTCAAAACGCTTCCTAACTATGACAATACCTTAGGATTTTTCAAGGTCTAAAAGTACTGTAGGAAAGACATCTCCAGTCTCTCCATAGGACGCTCTACAGGTCTATCAGAAGTAGAATTAAGTTGGCTGAAGTTTTGCAAAAGGGGCTGATAGGGACAGAATTACCAGTACAAGTATTCTAATGCCTAGATGTCTAGACAGAATGAGGGACAGCACTGTTATGTTGGCTACACGCAGTGTCGAGACGGTATGAAACTACCATCTTGCTTCAGTTAAGCAGCATAGGATGTTTTGCTTACCTCCCCTGTGGCTGGCTCCCATAGCAGCACAGCAGCAAAAGCACTGCCAGAAGCATCAGAGATGCACCAGGCCAGTGAAAACAGGAGCAACGGTTACCATGGTACAGAAAACTGCTCCTCCACACCTCCTAAAAAAGGAGAGCAGCAGACTCTCAGCATTCATGAAATACAGAGGCAGACATTTGAAAAAGCAGAGTGGGAAAGGGTGAAGGCAGCAGTTGCCACTCCAGGATGAACACAACTTTGTAAAACCCCTGAAAATGATACAGAGCATCCCAGATCAGATATGTGAATGCTACAGCACTAATGGCTGCTCAACTGGCGAGGCCGGTGAACAAACACTCTCTGCTTTACTCTTACCTGAAAGAATGAAAAGGCTTCTGTGCCAGGCTGCCCCATTGCCACTAACCAAGCAAGGAATACTTTTATGTACTGTGATTAACACTAGCACTTTGTATTTAACACACATGCTAGACAAACATAGTGGACCATAGGAGACTATTGAGCTTCACAGCTCCACCTGATATGGAGTCCCTAGACACACTGTCATCAGTGGCTCTTCAAGCCCTTAGATCCTCCTAAGGTGACACTAAGCTCCTGTAGAGCTCCAGCATCCAGGAGAGAAGTGTGGAGTGAAACGTACCCTTAGGTTGTTCTTGCTTTTGGCTCAAGGACTTTGGCAGTTCTACACCAGGACACTCTGCAGCAGCAGCTTGGGAAGGAATGCAGCCAACTTCTGTTTTATCTTCAGCTTTACCTTTAGAAAGGGAGACTTAAGAGTACCCAACCTCGTGCTGTCTGGTGCCTCACCTTCCATGAAGTCACTTTTTCTTTTCCTTCTGATGCCCATCCAGCAGTGCTGACAACTGGTCTCTCAGGATCGTGAGGGCTTTCTTTGTGGTAAGGCCCAAACTTGAGGTCATCTCATCCTGAGGTGACAGAAAAAGAGTTTAGTGTTTTCCTATTTTCTTTTGAGGCTTTTTCCTGGTGGCTGACTTAGCACCCTACTGTGAGTGCCCTGCACTCATCAACACCAGGCTCACTCTCCATTTTCCTGAAATCTTCTTCCCTCCTCTGAACTTCAGACTGCTGGCTGGAAATTAGAGCACCTAGATAATATCAGGTAAACAAACTAGTCCTGACTGTGCTGGATAAATACTTTATCAAAGCACAATACCAAGTCATTTCTGTGAAACAAGATTCTAATCAGCAGAGGCTGGGGACAATGCAAAGGGAGGTTGCTCAGCTCTGAGGCTGTTGCACAGGCTGAACTGGTATCAGCTAGTACAGACAACAGAACATAAGGTAACATTTTCATGATGCAGGATGGATTTTTGTAACAGCAATGACCACTAAGTAGTAGCATATCTGTAATTCTAATAATATCTAATATCTGCTCCTCACGAATTTTTGGTTATGAATCCTGCCTATGTGGCTACTTTGACACAGAAACCCCCAGATTTAAGTGCCAGGCAATGCACCAGTTTAGGCAGAGACTCAACTCCAGCATCAACTCCCCCTTTTACAAAAGCAAGAACTGGAAATTTAAGTGCTGAATTGTATGAACACACGGGGCTGTGGGAGCACACAGAGTCCAGAGCACTGGTCCCTCTTCAGCAAACAGGCAGCAGCCTGAAAGGACCCAACCCAAGAGCCTGCCATCTGATGCTGATAACGAGAAAATGGAGTACCTGCTTGCATTTCTGAGGCAAGAATACAAGTACTTACCTTCCTTTCAAATCACAGAGACTGCTGAGAGGTACTGTGGGTACCAGATCACTGACAGTGAATCAACAAGGAAAAGCAGGCAGGTGTCCATGAGAGGGCTACAGCAGGTACCAGGGAGCTGGTTGGGTAGAATTCGTATGTGCATTTCATGTTTCAATACAAACACCCTGAGGATGTGCAGCACATGGAATATCCTGCACATCAGAAATGCTCAGGTGTACCACAGTGTTTACAGAGCACAGAACTACTGGACACAAAGCAGGCAGGAAGCTTCAGCCTGCAGTCCTCACCAGTGTCACTCACAGCCCAGCAAACACAGCTGCAGCTCTTCCTTCCGTGGCAATCACAAGCTCTTCCCAACCATGCCCTGTCCTCTGTGGTCTCAAACTGCAGCAGCTCTGCTCTTTCAGGAGCTGCATGCTTGCACCCAGCTCTGCAAGTGCAGCTCAACTGTGATCTGCACTTTTCTTCCTGTTCCTTAACTGAGTGCTTTCATGATGTACACTTACAGGAAACGAATTTCAGACTTCAGGCTCATTTGTGCTGAGGGCCCAATCCACAGCTCCTAAGTGTCAAAGAGGAGCAGGCAAACACTCTTTAAACTACCATCTACTACACACCTGCACTCCTCACCTATCGGGGCCAACCTGAAACTGCAAATTCTGGCCAGGCAGAGTGTATCAATGCTGCTTTAGCTGCAGTTTTACAGAACTAAAAATACTCCTGCTGTAGTTTTCATTCTCTGTGTCAGCTTTAGGAATAGAGGAAGCAGTTCTGTGTTGTTCTTGGAAGCAGCCCAGGTAACATCAGCACAGCACTAAACATAGGAGTCTCAAAGACTCCCAGAGGAGAAGATGGCAGGCAGCGTAGCTGGCAGCAGACATGCTGCTGCACCACAGGAGTGCTGCAAACAGAAGGGCCTGCGAGCAACACGGAGCGAGTGACAGCAAGGCTTCTCTCTCCTCACTGCTGGCTGTTCGGGGCTTAGAAAAGCACCCACAAAAACACTCATCCACTCCAACAAAAGGAAAGCAGGCAGATAAGGACAGCAAGAAGAGAGACTTTAACTGAAAAGCAAAGGCTGGTTAGCCATCACTGGGCTGGTTCCAACGGATACATCAACAGTTACAGAAGAAATGGGAGGAAAGCTGCACCTAATACCAAGATCTAGTGCAGTCATACACTGCCTGGAAAGAGAAACTGCCACATCACAGTAGGCAGCCAGCAGGAAAAGGCAGAAAATCCAGAGTTAATCAGAAATGTTCCTCAAGTACCCATACACTTTTTCCAGTCCTTACCAGAAGTTACTGTTTGCTGTGATATCCATGAAGGTAAGGGCAGCCACAAAGGAAGGTGGCTGTAGCAGGTGAGAAAGACCAAGTGAACAATGTGGCAGGGCTGCAGAGGAAGAACAGCAGGAAGGGCAGGGATTGATGAACACCCATCCTGACTCTTCAAGCACGGAGTATTCAGCAAAGCAGAGAGAGCCAGCCCGGCAAATAAACACTGTAATAACGTGAGTGAGAGGCTGCCTACAATGACTCAGATAACCCAGTGCCAGTAAGCATCAAGGGAAAGTGCTTGGAAGTAGGGAATGAAAGGGACAGGCAAGAAGAGCCACCCTGAGCTCCTGGCAAGGGGCAGCTGTAGGTTTTTGAAAAAGAGCGGCCCTGCTAAGTCATCTACTGCTAATGAGACATTTTTCAAATGCCCTAAAGTAAACCTTTCTATACAGCAAACCTAGGCGCTCTTAAACTGTCCCAGAGGGATCTTTCCAGCCTTTCATCAGCTGCAAGTGCTCTTCCTACCACAAAACAGGAGGTGAGCACCCCAGGGTGAAGAAGCCATTCACCGGAGGTGTCAGTTCATTAATAAAGACCTTCAACATTCACATCTTTGTTTTGGAGAGAAGCATTCAAAGAGTATTTTAAGGTCAAAACAAAACCAGCAAGACACTTTCCCACCCAGTGACACAGCTTAGGGCTTCCTCTTAAGAACAAACAAACAAACAAAAATAAAAAGAAAAAAGAGGCAGTAAATTCCAGGTTACAGTGAAAGCAAACCCCTGATGGGTACCAGGAGGCATTTAAAAAGGCTGTATTTCCTTTCGCCCATGCCTAAAGGGAAAAGAAGTCCTGAGGATAAAATGAGCAGTTGTTTCCTCCTTTGCCCCAAGAGGCTGGAGAGCACAGGAACCTCTAAGTGCACTTGGGGCTCCCCTGGAGCTGACCCAGGCCCTGGCTATCACTGCTTTAATCCAAGAGGACTGGAGCCAGGTAAACACGGGATGATTGCAAACGTCTGCCTTGCAGACATAATGTGCTGTGATCTGCAATCTGCAGGGTGGCTAGCAGGGGAAAAGCACACAGGACAGGAGATTTTTTAATTATTTTTTTTTGTACACGTGATTCCATTTTCTAGAGGGGATGAGTGTGCTGAGGTCTGGACTGGATGGGAAGATGAAAAGATGGGTGAATAGGTTCCTCTTTTTTCCACTTTCAGTAAATATCCTAAATATTAAATTACTACTTAGCTTGCCTGCAAATGTCAGGGAAAGGGAACTCAAGCTAGGTCTCACAAATGCCCAGGATTAGGAGCTGGTTTGGCTGTTCAAGAAGCAGCTCAGAGTGAGGAGATGGGGAGCTACAAAATCAGGAGACTTTTCTTTCCCTTCTCCTCACAGTTGGCCCTCCATGGTTTGACAGGGGGAATTAGATGACAAATCCTCAATGATCCAGGAGCTTGTTTAAATCTGTAGCCTTGCCTGGTTCACAGCAAAAAGGTTTCTATCCTCATGGGCTGTAGGAGCATTTTCAGACTGATAGGTAGGAAAAGAAAGGTTTTCTTCTCATTTTTCCCCCCACAGTGTGAAGCTGTTCCTGAGCATCACCATCTACTCATGTCTGCTTCCCACAGCCTACCTTCATCCTCCTACAAAATCACCACTGATTCCTGATCTATCCTCCTAAAATTCCCATCCTGCCCTTTTAAACACAGAACCATGCAAGAGTATCTTGAAAGTTTATCAGCTACTTTCACAGGCTCTGCTAGCCAGTGAAAGACAGAGGTTTTGTTACTTCCTTCAAAAGGAACAAACAAGCAGAGGTCAGAATGTATACATATAAGAAACAGACACAAAATATTAGTATAATTAAATATTTTCATCTTGCCATTATCCATCTACAGTAGCATATTTATTAGTGGTACCAATGTGTTAATAGAGTATGTGGTGGTGTATCACATGTGCCAAACATTTCTTCTAGTAATACTGGAGCACAAATTCATTTTTTGCTTTACAGAATTCACCCTTCCAACTGCTTCTGGAGGCACCTAAGTTGATTCAACAGAGCAAAGTGGGTTGAATCATCCTTCCATCCTCTGTTGATTCAGTCTTGCAGAATTGGGGTTTCTCGCCAAGACTGTTGTACACTTCAGTGTAACTGCCTTTGCAAAGATTGTTTAAACAAATATGGGAATAGAAAACAGAAGATTTGCTAGAAGCTTCAGTTTTCATAGGCTGCAGTTCCACCCCTACGATGCAGCTGTCAGATTGTTTTCCTCTTCCCAGGCCACACACACTGGGGCCCTTTTTTAACACTTCTACTCATTTGCTTTTCAGATTTAAAGAGTTGGAGGCGGGAAATGGGGCGCAGAATGTTCTTCCTTTTTCTGAGAGCTATTTTGCATTCCTTTGCAGAAACAAGAAGGCAGTTTTTAATTTAACAATGACATTTTGCACGCTATTAATCTGCTTCAGGGATTACACCTCCTGAAATGTAAGCATTATTCACAGTTTCAAAAACACATGAGAAGGAGTAACTCCACTGAATAGATTTGCATTTAGTACTGTAAGGCAGATTCTTCCTTAGGATTAGGCACAACATGACCCATAGTGGAGTTTTTTGGGTCTCATCAGAGAGGATGGGAAACATCATTCCCATGACAGCATGCAATTTCTTGGGGCATCATTTCTTACAGCAGGCTAGAGCTGGAGAGGGATTTATTCTTGTTCTAAAGCAAATTCTACATCCGTATGCTACAGCGCTGTCCAGCTGCGGCTGCTGAGTTAATGCTCAGACTGCCTGAACTGGAATATCCACGCTACAGAATGAGAGAGTTAGCCACCAAAGAAAATGTACAGGCCACCCAGGGCAAAAGTTTCCCCTTTACCTACATCTTTGGTCCCAGTTATACCTTCTGTCTCAGTGCTCACCTAGTTACTTTTCAAAACCCATGTGATCCCTGACTCGTAGCAAGAGTGCTTGTCTAGTGATCCACATGACATGAAGCCTCCACCTTGGCACATTCCTACTCCCCAGGATGACCTTTTGGTTAAGACTCTGGGCTGTCAGGACAGACGGATTCTGTTCTTCCCTCTCCCAAAGATTTTTGTCTGGCAGTATGAAAATCACATGCTCCTCTTTGCCTTAGTTTCTCATCTCTGTGGGGGACTAACAACTTCCTACCAACTGTAGGCATAGTGATATTCACCAACCCACCTGAACACTACTAGAAAACACACAAAAAAGAAATACGTCCTGACACCTGCATGATTCAGGACACTCCATTAAACAGATCATGGCTCTTTAGGGACCACTGCCTTTAAAACTGGACATGCCAGGAAGGGTGCCAGAAGGCACAATGAACACAGCTATTAAACTTGGTTTAAATGCCACCTGTCATGAGCTTGGCAGCCACAGCTTAGCTGCTGGTGGTCTCAAATCAAATGAAACAAGCAAAGTCTTCAGCACAGCAGTGCCTAGATTAATGGACAGAGCAATAGGCAACAACTGTCTCCTTCCTCCATCTGCAGCAACAGTGTGAAAGGCAGCCCAGACCCCTCCCTGCTCCTTGACTAAAGAGCCCCCACAGTTCTGTAACTGGGTGCCTGCAGGGGTTCCAGTGCAGACCTGGATCTGAGGCTCCTCATAGCTCATTGCTAACAGGGCCTGCAGACTTGCACTGCAAAGAGACACTGCTGCAGGAGCACAGATCTCTCAGAGACCTGGCCAAAGCAACACTAAACAGCCATCTGAATCACTGCTACATGTTGGTGTGAACAGAGCCCATTGTAATCCAGACTGTGACATTCACATTTTATGTTCTCCATAAAGAACAGAGTTAGATGCCAACAGGCATAATCAATCCTTTCACTCAGGTAATGCAAAGAACAGTGCTTTGCTTCTCCCTCAGCTAGCAGCAGCTCAATGGCAGAGAAAGAGGTGACTGCTCCCCAGGTAATAACCCAGTTCTGAATTGTACATTCCCCAGTCTGTCTCTTCGGTCCTGTTTGCAGCAGCAGATCCCCAACCGTAGTTACCTGCCCCACCAGGCTGCTGGCAGGGTGAGGCAGTGTTTATGCAATGCTTTGAAGCTTACCTGTACTATGCAATTATCAAGCTTTAATTACAGTAATTTATTGTGTTACAGGATTCAAGTTCAGAGAGCAGTGATGGGTCCATATTTATCCCGGCTTCGCCACAGAGCATACTGCTTTATGCCAATGCAGAGCTTACCCCACAGGATGCTAATCCCCTCCCAAAGGCCAGCAATGCTCAGAAATCCACAGAACTTCAGCACATCTTTCATTACCCCTATTTGTTTCCTTCCCATCCCCACTTCTCTACCTGAAGACTTCAGGGACTAGTAGCAGATGCACTGCGAGACATTTCAAAGGGATTAGGAGGTTAATCAGCTACAGATCAAAGCCCACAGAAGAAACACACAAATTTAAGACATGTGGTAGAGGGGCAGCAAAGCAGGAGTCAGCAGCTAAAAACATGTTTGGCCCCTCCTGTTGGCTCTAGGGTTAAATCTGCAGTTTAAACCAGAGCTTTTTTCCCCATCACCTCCAACACCAAGCCACTCTCTAGCTAAAATCATTGTTCACCGTTTCACATCCTGTCACAACCTCTTTCCCCAAAACCTCAAAGCTCTTCATGCACTATCACATCAGGCAGGATGCAGGTTGGGGAGGGAGAGAGGGAAAGCCATTTTGAATTTAAATGTTAAGGGAGAGAAACTTACTTTGCAGTATTTGCCTTGGTGGGGGATCCAGAGATCAGTCTGCTTGAAGAGCATCTGGGCTAAATTCCTGTGCCACTTCCCCAGAAACTTGCACTGCTGCTGCCCTCCGAAAATGAGCGAGCAAAGAGGGAGAGCGAGCAAGACTGTGCAGAGCCCAGCGCTGCAGAGAATGAGACAGAAGCAGCAGAGTGAAGCACCAGCCTGCTGATTAATTCAGCCTGTTTCCAGTCACGCTGCATATCCAGCAGGGAGGCGGTGGATGGGGGTGGGGGATGAGGGATAGGAAGGGGCAGGGGGGAAAGGCAGAGAAAAAGTTTGCCCAGGATAGCACCAGATGTCTGTAAGAACGGTCCATTCATCAGATGGAGCCGACGCAGCCAGAATCCCTGGGTTCCCTGCCTGTAGAGATGCATATGCATGCACAGTAAGGGTGGATGCTGACAGACAGGGGTCTGTGGAAAAGCAGATGGCAAATGAGAAAGGACAAAGTGCTGTAAAATATACTACAGGGGAAGGAACACCTGAGCAGGGAAGCAAGAAGACTAGACTGAGACAGAGAAACCCAGGAATACTAACTCCCTTACAGAAATCTCAACGAGTCTTCCAGATGACTCCATAGCTTTGGATTCAAGCTCAATTTAAAAATACAAGTATTTGCTATTTAAACAAGTTGAGACGATTACAGGTCCAGTTCAAAGTGTTCCCTCCCTCTTCTCTTGTTGATAGAGAAAGCAGCAAAAGCCCCTCTCAGCATCCTGAGCCACACAATCTAAACAGAAAGATGCAAGTAAATTTACATAGCCATGCGCCGTGCCAGGGGCTCCCTGTTTACTGACAACTGGGTAGTGGCACAGAGAAGGCAAAAGTCAAAGGATTACTGTAGGCAGGGAATGGCTGTGTTGAACAACAGCTAATGGGATAACAAAGGCCTTTGGCAATGAAGAAGGAATGAGCCTTCTCTCATTCTCATCTTTTACCTGAGTGCTTCCTTCTTCTTGTTAGAGGGAAGCACCTTTATAAGTGGGTTTTTATATAGCTCCTACTTCAGTGCTGTCCTACTTCTGTCTTGGGCTTCCCAGTTCTGCAGAGAAATCACTAAACCAATTATTTTCATTCCACATAGAAAAGGGTAAAGAACTGGGCCAACCAAGACCCACATCAGTAGCTTACCAAGGGTTACAGCTGGCTGGTACAGAATGGACCAGCCAGGCACTGGAAAAGCTTCCATGCCCTCAGCTATCAGGGAGCTCTGAAGACCACATACAGGTGTCAGGACTCATTTACTCTCCCTGGACAAGCTCATCACTTCCTTTCCTTCCCCAAGAATCAGATGCCTACATATGCACAGCCCATATTCAGTGCTTAAAGCCAGAAGTGCAGAGATTAAGGGTCTTGATATTTACAATAAACCAAACACAGGATCTAGTTATCACCTCTGTGTTACTGAATTACACATTGGGATGTAATCTCCCAAAGCTCTTAAAGCCAAAGTTGAAGGGAGGCAGACACTACATTTAATCTAACTTCAGTAGAATGCAGGGGGAGAAAGAGGCAAGACATCCTTCATCCTTCTGTAGGGTATTTTGTTTCCTAGACAACAATTTTAAATCACAGAGAGGAACAAAATGTCCTAATGGCAAAATTTTTCCTTCCTTCCTCTTTTCCTGCTAAGAAACTACTCACCTACTCACTGCAACACAAAGAAAAACATAAGGAGAAAAAGAAAGCATGCACCAAGAGCAACAACTCAGGGTAAGAATGGGCAGACCCTCACACAACACACATGTAACACCCTTCACTTGTCATAGTGCTTGCTGATCTGTCTCCCATGACTCTCCACCTTCTGGAGACTTGAATGAATGAATGTGACTAAAACAACTTGGTGTTGACAGTACAATACCAGGAAAAATCCTTGAGCTTCATGTAGGTTAAGAGATTCCAACACAGCTCAAAACCTCCTGCACTGGTCATGAACACAACTGGAAATGGATCACATTGCCTTTTCTTGTCTACCCCACCGTTGAGAGACCTTGCTTTAAAGTGCTTTGTGTAGGTCAGTAATTTGTAGTATGTAGCTTCCTTCTGATGTCAGCTGGTATCATAAATGGCATCTGGACATGCACCTGTGCATTAAAGAACAGAATGTGCTATCTTTGAAAGAGCAGAAACTGCAGACTTGAGAACTGAAGATAAAACTGTGGGTTAAAATTAAAGGCTGAGCATAAAGGCAGAGGGAAGGGACTGAGCACCACACAAAAACTGCAGCACAGATGAGAGACGCCTGTGGAAAAAGGATCAGCTTGTGAAAAAGACCTTGGAAGAAGAGCTGAGGTTTTAGAGAACAGCAGGGAATAAAATACAATGATAATGTTACTGGCAAGATGAGAAGAGAGAAAGGACCTAGGCTACTTTTCAGTCCAAAGGTAGGACTGCAGCTCTTGTTAGACACCCTGGAACAAGACAGCTCGGGACCAACAATGCTATAGCTGGAACAACGTGGAGTACAGCACAGGCCCCCAACACACTTCCAGACTCTGGCCAGGAGACACGGTGCTGTATCCAGGCTGCAGCAATTACACTGGGATAATACAGCTCAGTTGTAATTGGTAACTGTGGTATGGATGACGTCAATAATTTTTAATAGTTCTGTTGCTGCAAATCTAAAGTAACTGCTGCAGCCTACATCTAAAGTAACTCAAACTCATGAACCTCATGCTGTCCTGTGGCAATCAGTGCTGCTGTCTGTCTCTGTATGTGCTGAGTGGGTCTTGGAGCAGAGATCCTGGCACCTATCACAAGTATTAAATTAATTTCAGAAATACACAGAAAATTAAAAAGCCAGGAGAAGCAGGGAAAGAACAAGCAGCACATCTAATTTAAGAAGGTTTTGGCACTACTCCTAAAATACTCTCTGCCTTTCTCTGCAGTGTCTAGATTCTGACAAAAATTGGAAGATGGCCTACATTACACCTGACAAAGTCTGATCCTCAGCCATTTCTGACAACAGAACCATATTAGCTGACTGGAGCTGGAAGACAAGTCTCTCATCCTTGGAGTGACAGATGTCTGTGCTGCAGCAGTGCTCTGACTGTATTTTCTATTCCAGGAGAGCTAATTCTTCATCACACACATATATTAGAGCAAAGAGATTGCTTTCAACTAGATCTGGGACTGATGTTTTCACTTGGGTTAATTTTATTTTTAGCATTTTAAAATAAACCTAGTACATCAAATTGACTGCTGAGGTTACACAGCAGGTTAATTTGTTCCCTTATCAGCATGTATGTGTCCAAGTTCTTCACTTTGGATAAGAAGATGGCTTCCACTTTAAAGGGGATGAAACAAAGATCTGCAGTATTGAAAAAAGGCCAGGAACAAACTGCAACAAAGAATAAAACCACAGGCTTTCATCAGAATCCAAAGAAAGCAAGTTGCAAAATGCAGCTGTATGTATCAGTGTTGGAGTTTTTTTAGTTCTTGGTGAAAGAGTGTGATGATCTCTTGCTTCCACTTTTAATCCCCACGCAGAAAAACCTTTAGTAAGTCAGGAGAGGAGACTAGGACTTCAGACACCATGATTCCCCCGTAATCTCCTTGTGCAGGACACTTTCCTAATAGGCCTTTTAAAGGTCTATTACAATACTGTCCATGCTGCTGCCTGTCCAGCAATTTGATACGCTCTTCCTGCACTGTACAATGAAGAATGTTATATGAGAAAGAGAGAGATGAGCCAAAGACCGTGACCTACAGTGTAAGTGTCACTGCTGTGTTCTGCTGTGGCTGCAGCAGTGCAGGTTTTGGTGCTCTCAGATCCTACACAGAACACACCCCTGTACAGCACTGTAACTGCATCATTTCTTTAATTGATCAATACCAGATTAGCTCATGATGTCATTAACAATAGAATAAAAAGGTAATTATCCCCGTTGGAATGTTACCTCCATAGTGGTACAGCAATTTGATATAAAACAACGTAGTTCCAACAAATCCTCTCAGCATACCAGCAGAAAGGAGTTCAGGCATGAGTAAACCCAGGCCTTCCTGGTCTTGCATGCTACAGAGCTGAAAAGCTAACAAGTAAGTTTAATTGGAAAGTGCAAGAGCTGATGTGGAAAGCTGAGTACCTTTTAAGTCACTGTAGTAATCTCTTAGAGCAGATCTGAGTCTAGGTGATTACCTAATGGGTACTTTGCACAAATGAACAAAACCACTTACTGATGCTGGAAGCACTGGAAATAAACCAGCAAGGAAAGGACGAATAACAGAGAGGGCAAACATAAGCTGGTAGACAAAGCTTACAGTAAGGTGGAGAGAGAGACATCAAAAAGGAAAGCCAACCATAGTCTCTTACCAGAGTCAGCTGAGAGCTTGGCGTGTATAATGTTCTCCACTGGCCCAAGCTACCTGTCCCATTTCTGACTGGGATCCAGAATTAGGACTAGTTCATGTTTTTGTGTGAGAAGTGCATTTAATACTGAGACATAGCTAAAACGTAACTGACCTGCAGACTACTCACTGAAGTGATCAAAATCCTTTCACTTTTGGAAAGTACTAACATGTGCCAAGTTTACAGTCTCCTGTCACAGTAGATATGTCTCTTTAGCCACAGTAGATATGTCTTTTTAGCTTCTATAGCACCTATTCATGAAGATCAATCTCTCGTGCTCAAAGCATGGCAAGATATCAAGAGACAGATAGCCCCTCCATGCAATATCTAGACTTATCTGGCACTTTCTAAGCAAGATCTAGAAATACTATCCTGCAGCACTGCCTAGAAAAATATGTGAATGCCTGAAAATATATATACACTTATTATCAGTAAAACTGGACTCAGGTGATTTCATCACCTTAGTTTATTTTTAAAATCTTGTCAGTGAATTCAGCCTCTCAAATAAAGGCAAGCTAAGTGTCCAGGGGACTGAAACCCTACCTTGAAGCACAAGAAAGACAGTGTATTTGACAGCATATACTCCATCATGGTGCCTCAGTCACAGCCTGTAAAAGGTTTTCCTGCTGACACAAACATGTGCACCCCCAGGAATGTGAAGATGACAGAACTCTCAATTTTGGTAACAACCATGGATTATACCATCAGGTCATAATGCCAAATGGTGAATCCTGACACAAAATAATGAAAGACAATTAAGAGAACTTAGCATGAAAGCTGGGCATGACCATTATCATGGAACCTACCTGACACTTCTCCTTGAGGTCCATGGCTATGCAGTTCTGTGAGCATGTCCAGTAAAAGAGGATTTGCTCTCTCCTCAGGGGAGAATGTCTCCTAGGTAGAGATGAGCTTGGCTACACTTAACACATCACCATCTGTGGAAACAGAAGAGGAAGCAGTGAGTCTCATGGTATTACTCCCTTTAGGACAAGGAAGCAAAGAAATTCACAAAATTGAAATGACAGGATTGGTCTTTAAACAGAGAACTGGGGAGGTGGAAGTGCTTCTGATGTATAGCAATCTTCTCCTTATTCAGAATTGATCCCACTAGCTTAACACCCCCAAAACTGGCACCAGGAGATGAATTAAGTTCCCTGCAGCTCTGAGTAAGAGTATTATTGCAGCCCTGAGGCACTTTTGGGCAAGCCTCCAAAAAAGCTGACAAGGCACTGGATTCCACCAGGTGTTGGAGCATGCTGTCACCCACAGCTATTTGTCTTGCTATCCTTATCTAACAGGAGCTTTGTCCAGCTAATAGCTGATGGAGCCTGCAGTAATGATTCTTCCATTTGCTGAACAACACATCCAATTCTTGACAAGGCTACGCTGCTGGCCTGAGCATGTATCCGACCACCATTAAATAGGCCAGAAGTCATAAAAACAATTCCAGATTACCAGGGAACTAGACTTTTTTAAAAATTGTTTTTAGCAAAACTGGAAGGTAGGAAGCAGCTCTGGAACTCACATCCTTCTCTAGCCCATCTCCCTCTCGATGTCCCATGGCACAAATGTGTTCTCCTTTCACATATGCAAAATGTCTTTTCTGATCAAAACAAAGGATCTTTGTACATTGTTTCAGAAGTTTCTTGTATATAAACACACTGAGATATTATAAGATCATGCTATGATTGGTCTTGAGAAAGTTCATTGGTTAGCCATTTTTTAGTATCACACACAGACTCAGGGCTTGGTGATGTACTTCTTGTAAATCCAGGCAAACAAGGAAGCAGCTAGGTCTGCAAATCAATCCACACCACCCACGCATTTCCTAGATACAACAGGACTTTTGCCAGCTGGGATTTACTACCCTGGCCTATACTACACTGGCTTCTTCAAAGAAGGAAGATTCTGGAGAGCCCATCCTGCAGCACTACTCTTCATGATGCTACATCATTTCAAGGAAGACAAAAGGCATCCAAAGCTTACTCAGCCACTGCTGCCCCACGCTGAAGAGTTAGTATTTCCCCTCATGCAGGCAAGTCCAGCACCTGCATTCCAGGAAGCAGCAAGCATTCAGCATTCATACTGCTGGTTATCAAAGAACTGCTTCAAGTACAGCAACCAGCACCTGCAAGTGCCATTTTTTGGCTGCTGGCTGGCTGGCAGGAGCCACAGGTCTGGACTCTGCCCTATTTTTCTATTCTATGACCCTTGCCAATGCACATACACTGAGGGAATTAAGCTATTTTCAGTCACTTGGTATCCCTGCCAGGCCAATTAGCAACTGCAAAGAGAGGATCAGACAAAGTTACTGGAGCGAAGCTGACAAAAGAGGGCTGAGAGTGGGAAGGAGGAAAACGTAATTCTGTATGCTTGCACCCAGCAGCTCAGAACCTCAGAATCTTGTGTTTAACTTGAGAGTGGCTTCAGTATAAGGGAAGGCAACTGAAAATGATTTGAAGGAGAGAACAGTCACTACCAATAAAGGGCTAAGAAATAAATCCACGATTCTTCCTTTCATTCCCCGCCAACAGATTTATTAGTAGATCTACTGAAGCATTTGTGCACCACGCTCTCACTCGTTTAAACAAATCTAAATTTCTCTCTGGATCTGGACTTCAAAAGCATAATTATCTGTGACACAATTGGGTAACTGTGAAGCCAAAGTCACAGAAGCAGAACAAGAAAAAACTTCCTGGACTGTTTGTGCTAATCCCACAGGGCATATCATTAGCAGCGGTGGGTGGCTCTGGCTGGAGAGGAGGGGGCTGTGCAGGGAGGCAGCTGGGCAGGAGCAGGATTTGGTTCGATGCCATGAGTGGCATTCAGTTTTAGGCAGCAAGCTGAAATCTGATCCTGAATGCAACACACGCATTCCTTAAAGTTCAAGGCACATCATCTGTGTTCATAGGAACAGTGCCCCGAAGTCTGCAGGGCGAGGAAGCAGGATACACAACAAGGGAAGTAAAAAGACCAAAGATTGGTTGGAAAGAGTGAATGTTCCCTACTTTGAGAGAAATTAAAAAGCTGTTATAATGAACAACAGAACAAGAGCTTGTAGAAGTAATCAGTGGTGCATGCAGCACTGCTTCATCATCATACATGCTCAGGGCTTCTCCAAAACTTGAACAAACTGAACTGAAACCCTAAAGCAGTTCAGTTTCTCTCACATTTCAAATTCAAGGTGCCAACAATGGTTAGACTGTAGACATTTCACACAGAGAAAACAAGAAGCCAAGTCTTTCCTGTGCCAATCTGGACATAAAAACCAAGCAGAATGTGTGATTTTTTCAAAGTTTAAAAAGGGTTTTCATTTAGAACCAAGAATTCCAAACACAGCTAATCCTAGACAGGTTGGGATATCACAGTATCAGGGTAACTGAAGCCAAAAGCAAAGACAAGCTACAATGTTAACCCATCCTCCCTCTATTTCTGCATCAGGATTGGCACTGAAGCCATACAAAATGTGATCTGCGTGCTTGTGTTCAAACATGTAATTTATCAAAATAAAAAGTCTGTAAAAATATTGCAAGAATTAGGTCATACCAGCTAAAATCCTCCTATGCATTACAGAGGTCTTGCAAACACTCCATGGCTTTATACAATGAAGCTGAAGCAGTTCATGAATTCATAAAGTAGGCAGCTTGCACAGTTGTGTGCCCATCCACTCCATCCCCCACAAGGTCTTTGTGTGTTCCCCTCCAAAACTCTTCTGGTTTAGGGACTCCTGTAATTTCCACCACCAGATGTGTCTCTCCATCACCCCTTCCCAACAGCAAGGGTTCGCCACTCTCTGGACCCATCCTAAGACTTTTGTGCACTACTATTCCTTCCACACTAGACTGTCTGCCTTCCTCTGTCCTCCCTGTTCTTATCTCTCTTCTGTCTGCCCAGGCAATTAGTCACTCGTGCTGTTGACACGTTAAACTCTGCCAGGCAGCAGGACAGAAATGAAGCAGCATTGCATTGCTGTAATGTGTTAGTAAGCATCAGGTGTTCAGCCACAGACAATCCGGAGAGGCCTGAAGCTGTGGTTGCTCTGATCAGACACCAGCAGCTCCAAATGCAGTCCTTTCACTTTCCCAGCACACTCCATCCTCCTGAGGATTCTCATGCCTAGAGCACCCTGAAAAACTTGGAAAGGGCTGGATGTGGTGTCCAAATGTCATCACAGAGTCATAGAGTTGTAGGGGTTGGAAGGGACCTCGAGAGATCATCGGGTCCAACCCCCTGCCAAAGCAGCTCCCTAGGACATTTCACTCAGATAGGTGTCCAGACAGGTCTTGAATCTCTCCAGAGAAGGAGACTCCACACCCCCTGGGCAGCCTGTCCCAGGGCTCCCTCACCCTCACTGGGGAAAAGTTTTTCCGCATGTTGGTGTGGAACTTCCTATGGTCCAACTTGCAGCCATTGCCCCTTGTCCTGTCTCCACAGACACTGAAAAGGGGCTGGCTGATTCCCCCTGCATCCCCTGCTTAAGATAATTATAAACATTAATTAGGTCCCCCCTTAGTCTTCTCTTCTCAAGGCTGAACAGTCCCAATCTTCTCAGCCTTTCCTCATAGGGGAGATGCTCCAGGCCCTTAATCATCTTCGTAGCCCTTCTTTGGACTCTCTCCAGGAGATCCCTGTCCTTTTTATCCCAGGGAGCCCAGAACTGGACACAACACTCCAGGTGGGGCCTGACCAGGGCAGAGTAGAGGGGAAGGATCACCTCCTTTGACCGGCTGGCCACACTCCTCTGGATGCACCCCAGGATCCCATTGGCTCTCTTAGCCACATGCTGCGTTCAGCCTGAGAAACACTTCCAAATCATTAGGGAGAGTGAAACCCAACGTAGGGTCCACCAAATAACTCAATCCAATGCATATATCACTAACAGCAAGCTAACTTTCTAGAAATCCAGTATGCCAACCTTGGCCAATAGTTAGTCCATAGCTATGTGGGGAGATCTGCAATGGACACTAGAGTATTTTATAAGAATGAGTGAGTTCAGTGCCCAGGTTGCCACGTGCATCTGATGCCCAGACCTTTTCAAATCTGAAAAATACATTCCTATCACCCCAAAGTCACTTCTGTTTGGAAGTGCCATGAGCAAAGAGTAAGTCTTGTAGTTTGATCTAAGTATAAACAAGTGTTCGAAACATCCTTCTGAACAGCAGAAGCAGAGCTTTAAAAAAGTGCATTCAAACTTTTGTTTACCTAATCATCTTTTGAATAACACTGTCTTAAATAGTCAGTGTATTGATATAGGTAATAAACACTGTGCTTTCAGATCCTCCTTTGAAATCCAAGGATTTCAAAGCATGACAACTTAATCAAACCACAGCATCAGTATGAAATACCAATGTTGAAATTTAATAAGAAACTACACAGCATGATACAGTTTGTGTGGAACTTACCAGAAAGAGCAGAAAAGTACAACCTATAGACACTTGGAAAGAAAAATGTGTTTCTGAAGCTGCAAGTCTTTAGGGAGAAAAATAAATCAACCTTAATAATACTGTTTTCCCTAAAGTGTTCAATCACTGATGCTTTCAAGTTATTTACTGAAAATTCTCAACATAGATTACTCTGTGAAAAAATGATGGGGAGTCTGAACATTTCTTGCTGCCAAAAGTGAACTCCTCAAGAACAGAAGCCTGATCTGTTACCAAGAATAGAAGCACGGGGGAACAGATAATAACCAAAAAGCAGCTGCCTTGGAGAAAATGACTTAGAGTTGGTTGTTTTGATATCAGCAGAACCATACGGTCTTCCTACTCATGAGTAGCTGATGTCTGCCTGATAATTTGCAACATGGGCACATTTGCTGATATATGGGCTTCCAAAGGTGCATCAAGTGATACTGTCAATTGCTTCGAGACCCATCGAGAGCACAGAATTAATTACAGTAAGGGAGCTGGCAGACACACTTCTTGGCTTCAGTATCCCCTTGTGATAAAAACTGTCAAAATTTGGGCCAGCAAAACATTCTCTGTCTCAATATTCCTAGATTAAGATAGGGATATGCATATCTGCTTCGGAGGGAAGCTGTGAAGTAAATTTATTGGTATCTGTAAAGTAACTGAGATCTTCTGAACTAATGCTGTATATCTGCTAAGTATTATCAACTCTGTAGTGGGCAAGTATCTTATTTGTGCATGTCTGTGAAGAATGGGGAGTGTCAAATGACAGGGATTAGAGGGAGATATCTATTCCACCTTGAATCAGGAACAGGACTAAACTTGAAATTAACTTAAAACTTTCTTCCAACAGGTAAGTGTAACTTTTGGGGGTGAAATCAGTTTTTGTTTAAACATCACTTGTGGGGAGTGCCCACAACCACCAAACCCTTATCTCTGACTCCTTCCGTCCTCCTTCAGCACAGGACTTGCACATTAGACTTGTTTCAAAGGACAGTCGTGGCTTAAAATGAAAGCTGAGCAACAAGGAGGGAGAAGTAGCTTTGGCACACTTGTAAGAGTCAGTTTACTTGCAAGATTCAGATTGGTAAAACAACATGCTACACAATCAAAAGAACACATTTGGTTTTGTTTTAATTTTGTTGAGAACTAATTGACATATATGATCAAAATAACAATCCAATTATTTTACCTTACTGTTTCCACAGGGGCTGATACTGTTTCAAATTAAAGTACAGTAAATCTGAAGGATCTTTGCTACATTAATTTCTTCTTACTTGGTTCAAAACAAACCACAGTGTTTGGGATTTCAAGCATCACTTTATCTTTTCTGCTTCAGGTACGCTACGCCTGCCACAGAAAGACACAGCATGTGTTCAGTCTGGATCAAAGTGAAAATGCAACAAGAGGCACAGGTCTGAGAGTTGTGAGGGCCTCTCCAGCTTCTGCAGAGCGGTGAGATGTCATCTGCAGAGCAGTGAGACATCATCTGTTTCATGGCACAAAGCCTTGAAAAACATTTTCCAGTAAACGTATGGAAGAATGCACTGCAAAAATGACAGCTGTCATTCATCACCATGATACTGGTTATTATGGTAACCAGGATTGTGTAACTACTGCTATGAAAAATATCCTGAAATACTAGAAAACCACAAAAAGTCACTAGCCCAAAATGAAATAAAAAAGCCCATCAGTTTTTGCTGGGATATACTGACTCACAGGTGTGAGTGCAGCTTTTTCTCTTCATTCCAGTTTATAAATAAGGGTGTTATAGGCATAGCTTATAATAAATCTAGGCAAAAACACTCTTTTACACCAGTGTTTGCCATTTAGAGATATTTAACAAATGTCATGCACATGGGAAAAAGTTTTCTGAGAGTTCCCCAAAACAGGCCCAACATCTGAAGGCCATTAACAAGACCAAGCCCATACATTCAGCACAGCCCTTATGGAGAAGAGACACTAATCAGTTCAGGAGATTGTATATTTTGCTCTTCTCACAAGCAGCTCCGTTAAAGTTTTATGATGAACGTTTCTGCAATGAACTCTATTGAGAAACAGGGCAATGTGCTGATTCACTGCACTGTAAAACAGAACTCTCTGCAACTCTTTCAGAACTTCTCATCATGATGTACTCAAGAGTATTCCAGACAGAGATCCAAAGTACCCTATTTAGTGTACAAATGGTCCCATACATTATCACAGATATTAACCCAACCAACCCAAAGCAAATCCTGATCCCCACAGACCTAGGGACAGGACAGGGCTAGCCAAACCCCATCAGGGCTCTTTTTGCCCACCCCTACAGAAGATAGGTATCTTTCAGCCTGGAGAAGAGAAGACTATGGGGGGACCTCATTGCAGCCTTCCAGTCCCTGAAGGGAGCAGAGAAACAGGAGGGGAATCAGCTTTTTAAAGGGTAGATAATGGCAGGACAAGGGGGAATGGATTAAAGCTAAAGGAGGGGAGATTTAAATTAGTATTAGGGGGAAGTTCTTTCCAGAGAGAGTGGTGAGGTGCTGGAACAGGCTGCCCAGAGAGGGGGTGGGTGCCCTGTCCCTGGGGGTGTTCAAGGCCAGGTTGGATGGGGCCCTGGGCAACCTTGTGTAGCTCCAGGCCTGGAGGTTGGTGTCCCTGACTGTGGCAGGGGGTTAGAACTCTGTGATCCTTGGGGTCCCTTCCAACCCAGACTACTCTGTCATTCTATGACTTGTCTTTTGGCCAATCCCCCGTGGGCCCTGGCCCTGCACCTGCCCAGGCCCACCCAGCCACAAGAGTATATAAAACCCTCACAACCCACCTCTTCCTGAAGGCTGACTTTTTGTCTGTAGCAGCTTTCTTGGGAGTCTTTGTTGTGACTTCTAGCAGCTAATTTGGGGAGAGCACTAACAGAAACAAGGGTAGCTTCAAGGATACAGAGACTTAAATAGCTAGAGTTGTAATGTGAAGATTAGAGGAAGGGGGGTGTTTTCTTGGTTCTACTTGCAGTAGCAACATTGATTTGTTTTGTGACCTAGGCTAAAAGCATTAATATTAATAATCTTCTCATCAGATAAAAAGAATGTTGGCAATATGTTTATTTAAAAGGTCATGGTTAAGAATATTATGCAAAATGTTTTGATGTGCTTGAGTAAAAGACAACAAAGATAAAGCACTTTTCCAAAGAACAAAAGATATCTTGCATAAGATGAGCACAGTGTAGTTATTTATATGTCTCTCTGTAGTAAGCAGGCTTCTTAGAAAGTAAACCTAGTTTGCTTGCTATGTTATTCAAATTTTGCTATATTTGACCAAGCCCTGTAGTTTAATGCAGTGTTGCAGCTGTTAACTGAGGTCTGTTTATATAGAAACAAAGGATCCCAAAGTGCTTCACAGGGATTGTACACTGCTATACCACTGCATCTCACTGTGCATGAGCTGTCTGTTCAACCAGGGGGAAATAACAGGATTATGTCATTATACTATAGCATGCCACAGCAGCTTCCTTTCCTCAGAAAATGTGAAAATATGTGCTACTTGGTAGCTGCCTTGGGGAGATGGATGGGTGCTTATATCTTGGTAACTTTTAAGACTGGTAAAATGGTCTCTTCTGTGGCACAAGCTGTCCTGTGAAAACTCAGCGGGTCTTAAATGTGTAGCTAAAATGCTATTCTCCCATCTGTGGGTTTTCCTTGCCTCTCTAGCTATCTTTTGGCTAGACAGCATCATCTAAGACAAACTCGTGCTTTATGTAATGGGATTTTTAAGGGGGATTTTTAGGCCTTTTCTTATCAGTAATGCCCTGTATTATCCTGATAGGAGAAAGCTCACAAACAACAGACAAACAGCAGCAATGTAATCCAAAGAAAGGCACGGATTGCAGCTTTTGGAAATAAAACAAGTGGACAGATGACTGAGGCAAATGAAGTGTGCTGTGAACTTGTGATCAAAAGACTGCATTGAGGTAGGTAGGTGCAGGAGCGAAGCAAAATGAAACAGCTGTCGGAGTCGTGGCTGCTACTCAAGCTTGTAAGGGGTCTAGGCAAACTTGTTGAGGGATTTTGGGCAGAATTTGGGACCATCCCCAATATTCCTGGGCGGAGTACAAAGTTGCAGCGGCACCAAGCGCACCCACAGCTGCTGGAGCACCCTGTGCTCGGCCTGCCCACCCCCACCCCCACCCCCCGCCTCACTCGGGGCTGAGGGAACCGCCGGTGCCCGGCCGGGGATGCTGCTGCGAGGTGGAGCCTGTCCCTCAGCTGCGGGAGAAGCCCCGCCGGGTCTGCTAGCGGCTCATGTGTGTGGGACCGCCTAGTTTATTGTGGGTTTTTTCTTAATTCTTCTCCCTCACAAGCAGCTAAGTAACGCTCCGACGAGGTGCCAGCCGAGGGTGTCTGTGGGGAATGGCGCTGCGCGGGAGCCCCGGCTAGAGGGACGGAGGGCAGCGCGCGGGATCGCAGCCGGCTCTGCCTCAGGCCTCCCCCGCCATGACGGGCGAGCCCCGGCCGAGGTGGGGACCCCGCTAGAGGGAGTGGCGGGCCCTCCCGGCCCTGCTCCTCGACCGGACGGAGCCCGGCCGCGCCCCGCCGCCGCTCGGCCCGTACTCACCAGCAGCGCCGGGTAGTCTCGGCGGGGGAGCCGCTCGCCCGCCGGGCCTCCCCCAACGCCGCCGGGGCCGCCATCAGGGTCACTGGCAAGCAGGACGCCACGGCTCTGGGGACCCGCGGTGGCGCTTCGGGGCCGCCTCAAGAAGCCGGTGTCTGGTTGGTGGGATCCCGCGCGGTCACCGGCAAGTCGCGCGGTGATTGGCTTGGTCCGGGTGGCGCGCGAAGCCGAGCATCCGCCCTGGCGGCAGGTCGGGGCTAGCCCTGAGGGGAGCCTGGGCGGGCTGAGCTCCCTGAGGAGCGGCGGCTCAGCCCCGGTGGCAGCCCTGAGGGGAACGGGCAGCGTGAGCAGCGATCCTCCCCGACCCCGCTGCTGCCGGGATGCCGTCGGAGGGACGGTGCTGAGGGACAGTGACTCGGGGCGAAGGGAATGCACGAGGGGATGGGGAGAGCCCAAGAGCGGCCGGTGGCCTAAGGCTCCAGCCCCTTGGCAAGGACAGGCCGTGGTGGGTGCTGTTATCGGGGGGATGTGAGGGCGCAGGGCTGTCCCTTTGCCAGGGCTGTGCCTCAGCAAGGGGGAGGGTGACACCTGCAGATCTCCCTCTGAAAAGCCGCTTTTGCCGTAGAGTACCCAACCGACTGGAAGTCGCAAAGGAGCCGCGAGGTGAACGCACACGCAGGGTGCCAGGTGCAGCCCTTGTGGGACGGAGCAGACAGGCGCACCGAGCCGGTAATCTAACGAGAAATCTAAGTCGCTGCAAAATCTGGATAAGCAATCAGCGGCGTGAGGCAGATACACACCGCTTCTTTGCCTCCGTGTGCAGAGATTTGAGGTCTGTCACCTGAATAGATATCACACTGGCTAAATTGAAAAGATGCATGTCCCTGTGTTTTAATTCCTTTCCTGTTCCTTTAATTCACTGCAGAGCTTGTCTTACCCTGGGCTGTGATGCAACACTTCCCATGTGAGATTTTTCTTTACAAACCCGATGTTCATTAGTGTGCTAAGCTACGTATGCCAAAGCCTGGTGTGGTTGGCTGCAATTTTACGGCAATAAATTGTACAAGGAACCTCAGCTCTGCACTGTTCTCTGTGCAGATGCAGTTTTGCAGAAGAATTTAGTATTTTTGTTAGTGTACTCCTTTAAGACAGCCTACTTTCACAGTGCCTGGATACACACAGAGTGCAAGAGTTAACAGGTGTGATTTCAGCTTTTCTGAGTGTGATCCAAGTCTAAGTGAGGACAGTGAAGGCCACAAAATACCTGGTTTTCCTGAGTCTACAATCAGTTAACAGCCCCTCCCTCCCCCCAACTCTCATACACTTGAGTTACTGTGGTTTTGGTGTCTTAGAAGGAAATAAAATGGCAGATCTGGGGTATTTTATGGTCTAACTTAGAGACAGTACAAGGAAGGGGAAGAGGATAAATGTGTTACTGGAATTGTAGTTATATATGAGTTGTGCTTAGTGCTGCATGAGTATATTGTTAGTTCCTCTTTAGTTTGTTCTCCTTCAAATAAAATCTACTTAATTAGTAGTTTTTAAATAAAAGGTCAGAGTAAGGATCTTGAATGGAGATACAGAGTCTGGTTTATTTTGTCTCTGACGCTGATTCCCTGTGGGTCTTAAGCTACAAATAAAACCTGTTTTCACTCACAAGTGTGCTGTGTATAGAATTTCTGTCATTGAGATGTGCACTTACAGGGGCTGATAGACTGAACCTTTAACCTATTTGTGCCTTTATTTCCTCGGTAAATCTGATCTGTTTACTACCAAGTCATTTAGGGACCTAGTGCTTGTAAAGCATGTGTGGTTGAGTGAAAAATAGTCTCAAAATGCATTATAACAAGGATGGTTGGAAGAGCAGAAACACCCTTTAATTGGACAATGTTGCTATAGATTCAGAAATAGGCCAGGTATCCAGAGAGCACTTTTCCCGTGTATTCTAGTACTAGATGACAAAGGGAAAACTTGAAAGGCAAAGTTGTGAAGTACAAGGCACTAAACTGGTATGATTTTTGGATCTGAGAATTTTAGTGTAATGACCTGTTCTACACGGAAGTGCTCTGTCTTATGTTAATATCCTCTCTATTTTTTAATATTGCAGAATTGTGAAAATTGTTCTAAAACAAGATAATGTTACTTCTAGGTGATTATATTAATATAATGTCATGTTCTCATATGGAAAGCTCAATCAGTGGATTTTGCCTGCAAATTAAGATTACTTCCCATGCTTGCTTCAAAATAGCTATTAAAACTATTCCTTGGGTGCTGCATTTTCCCATCCTTGCACTTGGAATTGTTTCACTGTGTAAAGGCCTCCTATATGATTTTTCTAGGAAATGAGTTTACAGAAATGAAACAGCTACTTCAAACCTATGTGTATAGCCTGAAAATGCTTAATTTCATGCTCACCATGTCTTCAGCGCATGGATATACTGTCTCCTCTTGGGACCACAACATATGGGCAGAGCCATGGCTCAGTTTGCAGGAAGCTTCCGCCTCTGAATGGCTTGCAGTGCCCGACAGATCCAAGGGAACTATTTGACCTCCCTGCATGTGCCTTTCAGTCAGCTCTCATCAGTCTGCTGCTGCGGGTAGAGCAGACATGAAAATTTGAGTAGGACCACTTTATAGCAGGTATTGTATGCAAAAAAAAAAAAAATCTTTCTTTGCATTTTTTTTTTTTACTTAAGCTCTCTGGCAAGATGTAGAAATTGCATTTTAATCAATATTTGATGAGTAGCATTTCTGGACAGTAGTGCAAAATTATTTAAAAATTAATTGGTGATAAAAATTTGTATTGTTTAGAAAAGGCAATTGCTGTATGTCTGATTCCCCCACCCCTTTGCGCTTTCATGACAGATGCTAGGAACAGACCATATTTCTAATATACGCATAGTAATAAGAGGAATTAAAAGGGGAAGATTGATACAAAAGCAGAGTATTAAAAGCAGTAGTTGAATTGACCAATACCTCTACCAAAGCTGAAGGGAAGACAGTATTTCTTTTTAACTGAATGATGTTACTTCCCAGCTCCTGTGTATTGTTTAATAAATAAGGGAGATGCACATAAGTCTCATTATAAAAAATGAGACAATATATTCCTCAAAAGAGAGAGATTCTGCCTTTTAGTAATAAACAGCATCTGCTTTGTTTTTCTCCAAACTGAAAGGTAATTGAACTGACAAGTCCAAGCTGTCCTGAAAATGACAGATGACTGATTTGGGAGTAGGAAGAAAGCAGAAGCCCTTTGTACTAAAGAAATGGCACACTGTAGTTGGCTCTGATTCCCTTTTACAGGTTTCTTTCAGAGCTTAAGCAGCTCTGGGTGACCCTAGCTAGCTCATTTTATTGTTTAATTTCTTGGTGTCAGTGATGTCTCTTACAGTTCCCAGGTAGAGCAGCATTTCCTACACAGTCATTTTAATAATAATCTTGTCTTTTCTTCTCTTTGAGACCATCGAAACACATGTGGTACAGAAGAGAATCTGCTTTTATTCCATTCTTCCTAGTTTATCCAGCTTTACTGTTAGACTTGGGTGGCTTTGGTTTGGACTTTTTTTCTGCTGGATTTGTGGCTAACTTTTTCTTGTTTCTTGGTCTATAAAAGTCAGAACAGTCTCTGTTTGTCTCACATGGTGATTAAGCTGCTTCACAACTGCTCTTGAGGTATGTAATGAGTAAAATTGTGAAGCTGCTTTGGCAGATCAGCTGTTCTGTCTGGGTCACAAGCACCAACACTTATTTAAGGCACTTGGACAGATTCACAGACAGTTGTGATAATATTTCAGCATGTATGTGAGAAAGCCAGTGCAGAGCATTAGGAGGGTTTTTGAACAGGGAGAGCTAGCTGGTAGTTACAGCAAGGCTCTCAAATTAGGACCTATTCTGTTCCTAAAGCTGTTGAACAACGTGGTGTTAGTTTACTGTATGTCTTTGGACAAGTTCTCTATGCCTCTGTTTCCCCACTTGCAGAATATGGTTATTTTCATTGTGTATACATCTATTATCCCTTTGATATTGCTGCCTTTATCACTAACACAGAGTTGCAAACTAAAATGAAGTCATTGATATACAGCAAAGGAGTTGTTCAACTCATTCACTACCCTGCTCTCTAAAGAATAGGCACAGAAAGCACATATGGCCAGGGTTTTTTTCTTAGTTTTGCTGTCTGATTCTCTAATTAGTACTGCCACACAATATTCCAGACACAGGTTTGTGCAGAAATCCTGTAACTAGACTGGAAACCTAGATCTTGAATTAAGGTTTGAGAAAGTCTGGTAATACTGGTTAAGTCTTACAGACTCCATCAATGTGGCAAGATTGTTTGGTGACAGTTTTAATACTGAATTATGAAGGAAGGGGTTTTGTTGCCTTTGCCTTTATCTGTAAGTAGTATCTGTAAGTAGTACCTGTAGGTCTGTTGTGAGTGGCCTGGCTTTGACTAGCACCTACATACTAAGTTTTCTGCTAGCGTTGTCCTAGAGCAGGTCATATTCATTGCTCTTCTGTTGCATCAGGCATGTTTGGTGAAGCAACTTCTGCTCCAAGACAATCAAACATCTAGCAAATGGAATAATTTTGGATTTTATGGCTAATGTCCCTGCCTTGATTATTACACTGAGGCCAACGTGGGCTGATGTGAGAAGAAAAAGGCAAGGTAATGTTCATGCAGAAATATCAATGGCTTGTTCCCAGCATTGGCTCTTACTGTGCCTACATTCCTGGCGTTCCCCTATTTGCTGCACCCACTTGATTCCTGCTCATGTCAGGTATACAGCAAGTTTCCCCTACAGCTGTCAGAGTCTTCTGGCATTAAATTTTCAGCTTGCAAGAAAACTGATCAGGGCTATCTTGAGTTATCTGCATCTACCCTTACATTCTCCATAGCAGATTGTTTGAATTGCTTTCTATGGGAGGAAGCTTTCTCTCTTGGTTCGTGCATCAGGCTGCTTACATACAACTATGCTAACACATGGGGGCTACAGCAATATAATGCAGAATCACAATGTGAAACATTGAGCATCTTCAGATGTGCTGAGCTAGTAGAGGTTTTGCTTTAAAAAAAAAAAATCACTATCATTCTTAGAAATCAGGAAATGCATCAGCAGAAGAAAGGTGCACATTAACAATGTATTTTGTTACAATATTGTGGCAGATGCCATTGAAAAACCCCAAACAACCCATTGCAACAGACACAAAGTTCCTTACATTGGCAATTTTGTACTGCAGTTCATGATGACTGCAGATTTTTGTGTGAGGAGAATGAGCTTTGAAACATATGAAGACTACAGAAAGGGTGAAGTTGAGACATCTTGGAGAGCTCTAGCAGCAAAGTTTACAGAGGCTGCAGCATGTGGAATGTAGAGCTAAGCTACATCATTGTAAAGAAATTGCTTACTTTTCAGAAGTTTGTCAAGGTGATCTGCCTGTGAAACATCAGTGCTGGTGAAGCAGGGACTTACTGAAGGCCAGAGGTTCCTCCTCTTAGAGCTGAGATGTGATGCCAGATTCCATGGATGACCAAGGGGTTCCTATTCATGCTCAAGGGAATTACACCCACCTTGTTTTATCTTTGAAATTTACAGTACCTAAAATACTCAGGTTATTTTCTTTTGATTAGAAACCTTAGAGAATTTGGCCTTGTGCAATATGCAAGCTAACATCTACAAATTAAGGCACTACATATTAAGGCTCAATTGTTTTCCACTCAAGCCTGGATGTTTTTTCTTGTTGCAGCCTCTGTTGTACCTGAGATACTGATTTCTGGGTTCTTTCCATGTCTCATACTATCACCAGAAAGATTCTGCTGTCGTTAAATTTGCTCACAATGCATGCAGAACATAGAGACCACACTAGCTCATTCTTTCATTACTGTGTCAGTTCACAAGCTTTTAACTTGTATTTGCCAATAGAGAGAACAGATATGAATCAAAGCTAGAGCAAATATTTTCTGACTATGAACCTTCTCTAAGCTCAATAGCTCTCCCGATAGTTCCAGTTGCTCTTTTGTTTGAGGCAGAGGCCCCTGGGCTCCGATTTAAGCTCTGACACTTAGTTTTCAAAACCACCTTTGAAGTTGCATGTGTTGATGTTCTCAGCAAGTGGGAGTGAGAGGTCACTTCTTTATTCTTTTTAAAAGAAACAGTCTAGAATATCTTCCTGGTTAGCATTTAGCTTCTTGCATCAGCCCTACAAGGAAGTACATTTACTCCACAGGGCAGCACTGAGATGGTGACACAAAATTAGGAACGTGTATACAGTATCTCTTAATACACACAGGAGTTGCTAGTCCCTACAACGCACACTATGTTCATGCACTGGCTGTGATAACACTAGCAAAAGTTTATCTTTAGCTGACATACAGTGGGTGCCCTGAGTCCTAACAATGCAAAAGTTTCCACAATAACTAAATTCCATTGCAAGGACATGGACATTATTGGAGCATAGTGTAAAGACCCTGACAAGATAAGGCACATTATCCCTATGTCTTGTCTTTGGTGATATTTGCACTAGCATAACTGCTGTTTCTAATGTTAAATTTCATGTTGTCAGTAACATGGTAGTAATATGAATATTCCAAGCAGCAATTTTAAACCTTGAGTGGAGCTCATACAAAAGTATTTTAACAAAAATTCCTCTGATCTATTCCTAGCAAGACCCATATGTTATTTTCCCAGATTAGTGTGAGAAGTTTAAAAAGGTATCCGGAAGAAATGTCAGACACTGAGATTTTTCTTACCCTTAGTACTTCATAAAATACTCAAAGCTAATCTTAGATTATACTTTATTGCCACAAACTGTCACAGAAAATTCAAATTATTCCTAGACTACAGAAAATATTTGAAATTGATCCTCTAGCAAAACAATGTCTCTGTTGCTTTTTTCACCCTTGCTTACAGCTATGCCAGGATTTCAGCTTTTGCTCTAGTGAAGCAGCACTGTATTTGCACAATAAGTTGTATATTTTTCTAAAGCCTTGACTTGTTTGCAAGCTGGGGGAATACTCTATGTTAATTGGTTTGTGAGCAAGTATATCTGAGAGTCCTTTATCAGGAGTATCTTTCTATAACACTTTGATCTCTCTTAGTTCTGAAATTGTTTGATTTTTCCAGGACTGCCCTTTTAAAGTTGGGCAGCTGCGGCCTCTTTGAGTAGCTATTATTCAGCTGGCAGCTGTTAGCTGTATGTGCCTTTTAAAGTCCAGCTAAAAGTATCTGCTACAACTTTCCGAGTTGTTATTCAACTTACAGCATGCTTATTAAGAACTTCTAAATCTTCACTTTGAGGTCATGCATGAAACCAGAGATTCTGTTCTAGGAGCAAGTACTGGGGACTTAAGGGATCTTGGAATCTAGCTCCGATTTCATCGGTCTTTTTCAGCCTGGATGAATCAGTTCTGCATCCTCAGGCAGAACATCCAAAACATTTATAACATGCTCAATTCCTATAGGTATTTTTCTCCACCCTTTCTAATTTTTGAATGAAGTATTGGGAGAATTCCTATCTTCCCATGATACCCAAATCTGGAGAAAATGATCTTGCTAAGGGTTTAAACCATAAATTCAATCCAAATATAATCTCTCTTAGGAATCTTTATCAAGCTGCAGAAGCATTTAGCATGAGAATGTTAGCAGGCAACTTTTGCAGGGCTTGTAAACCACATTGTATGAGGTAGCAGTATATATTCTGATATTGTTCTAATCTTGGTATGGATGAAACCATGACACCCCTCCTGCAGAGTACAGCTGGGAAAATCAACCAGTGTGGTGGTCTGTTTTAAAAAGTGTGTTTAACTGGTTGTTGAAAAGACACATCTTTGTCATAAAACAAAGTATCAGTTATCTATGCCTAAAGTGGAGGTAGTCATAGTCCAGAATAATCCTAAATTTATCTAAACCTAGGTGTGAACTTTGCAGTTTGTCTTGTTACTGTCATACATGTGGTGCTTAGAGCTCACATTCTCAATCTCAGGATATTTTGGGGGATGGGGAACAATTTATCTGGGGGAGAAGACAACCCCTTTAGTTTTAGCTCATCCTTTCAGGGCAGTGGGAGTACAGCTGTAAAAGCCTCTAGTTCAGGAACTAGCTTTTCTCTCTGGAGCCAGAGGAAAGCTTTTTTTATTAAGTGGCTTTATCAAGGAATCAAGTCCTGATGTTTACCTAAGCAACTGTGTTTGTGTATGTTGTAATTAGAGTCTTTTCAAGCTAGAAGAATGTTAGGAGGGTCATATAGTTAAACCCTGGAATTAGTCGCCTGTGCAACCAGAATTTTGCCCTCTGCGCGTATTTTCACTGCAGTGTGTGATCATGCTGGGTTGTGGGATTTTTCCTATAGCACGGGGTGTCTTAATCGATGCTGGGGAAGAATGGGTTTTGAGTCATGGCTCTACCCGGGGTGTTCTTTGCTCGGGGGGGGGGGGGGGGCTTATGCCTGCTCTCACGCTCCGGGGCCGAGCTCAGCTCTACTGAGGCCACGGATTCCTCTCTGGAGGTTTCAACCAGCTTCTCCGTTCGCTTCCCCTAGCTAGCCCCACGGTGTGGAGTGAGGCTGCCCTGCGTTACTGACTAGGGGAAGCAATTAAGCAGATAGTCCGCGCTAAGCCGAGTGCTCCCATCTCTGCGAGCCGGTACTCGCGGACTCTCCCCGGGCACTGATACATCCCTAATACTGCAGGGCACGGGCTGAGGCGACGCTCAGGAGGCCTCGGTACCTCAGCATCCACCTCTCACCTCTCCTCTGCGTTCGCTTCTACATAAACAGCGCGGCGGGGCGCGATGCCCGCGATAGGCCGGCTTCGGGAGTGCATAGACTCCCGGTACCTCGCGTTGCTCGTCGCTGCCGCTGCGCATGTGCGGGAAGTGCCCACCCTCCTCCGGGAGCGGGTGAGCGCGCAGGCGCCGCTCCCGTGATAGGCGGCTGACAGGACCATTCTCGCGAGACTTGCTGCGGGAACGGTGGTGGCGGAGCAGGCGGCGGCGCGGCGGGTGGGGGGGCGCCGCGGGACGGGGCCGTAGCGGCAGCCGAGGCGGCGCTGGCGGGGCGGCCGGGCCGGGCCGCGTGGGGCCGGGCAGGCGGCGAGGACCCTCGGACGGGGCGGCGCCCCCCAGCGCTGCGCGGTGAGTCAAGGGGGTGTGTGCGGAGGGCGGGCGGCGGGCCGCCGACCCCCCAGCTCCCGCCCTGGTGCTTCCCGGGAAAGGCCCTTCCTGGTGGGGCCTGGCTCCCCTGCCCACCGTGGGCCTTGCTTGGGCGGGGAGGACGCGCTGAGCCCCGGCGGCGGGCGGCCCCCGGTCCCGCGGCCTGGGCGCCTGGGGTGTTCCGGCTCTCCCTGCTGTGTTCCGAGGGACTCGCCTCAGCGCTGTCCCTCGCCCTGGGGCTGTGGGCCTGCGCCCCGGCGGGCCCCAACTTTCCCGGGGCGCTGCGCGCTTCTCGGGGGTGTGGGCTGTGCGAAGCAGGGCTGGCTGCGGGGTGGGTGGGGGTGCGAATAAGGTCCTGGGCTGAAGCGGCGTTATCTGCTGGCGAGATTCCCTGTCGGGGGCAGCTCCATCCCCGGGTTCCCTGGGCGGGCTTTAGCCTTGGGTTACTTTCCTCTTTGCCGTGCGCCTGTGGAGTGTTGGCCGGGGATAATTCTCGGGGCTTATTTTTAATATTCCTCAGAAGAGTTCTGTAACTTCAGGCCACCTCCAAAAGTTAACAGGTTGTGAATACCCTGTAGGCAGGTTAACATCCATACCTTTCTTTCTCCAAAGAGTTTTTGGGTCGTGCCTCAAATGTGAGTTGCTATGATAGAGACGTTTTTCTCTAAGCCTCATCTTTCTTTCTGAACTTCCTGATTGAGAGTCAGTGTTAGTTTTGTGGGATAAGGTTTAACTTGCCAATATAGTTTCAAATAATCTGTAGAAGACAAGGATCTAGTCTTATTAACTCCCACAACATCTGACTCAGACATCTCTTTTATAACCTAAATAGAATAATATTCTGTAGCACAGTTAATAACTGGGAGGACAATTCATAGATAAATATAGTGTTTAGGGAAGTTCATTCCTTGTTTTAAAAATTATTAAATGCCTGTGGTCAAGGGCCAAAATTTGAAGGGTCACAGACTGTTAATCTTCAAACACAGTGCTATTTGTAATCTGCTTCTGGGCAAACTTTGGATATTGAGAATTTGTGCCAAGAGAAGGCCTTTCAATTATTATAATTTCTTACAATGATTAGGCCACGTAGTGTTTTAAGTATTGCATAGTACTAGGCAAGCTTGCAACATTTAAAGCTGTATAAATTTTAAAGCTGTTTAAAACATGTGCAGTTTAGGGGAGGAATGACAATAAATATTTTTGGCAGAGATTAAGTTTTCTATTATCTTACAAAATTATGTGATCTGATAAATACGTTCTGTGCTTTGTGTTGTAGTTTAGTTTTGTAAATTATATCTTGACTTACCCTCTGACAAGATATGCTTAAGGAAGTTGAAACATACTAGACTAGTACCTCATCAGTATCATCTATGGCCCTGAAAATTCTGGATCATTTATTTTATATTTTACTTCATTTACATGTTATGTTATGCTTCCTTATTTGGCTAACTTGAATTAGTGCTCTGCTCTTATGATTTTTTCTTTCTATTCTTTTGTCTACAGCCTGTCACTGAACATATTTCTGCATGTCTTCTAGATGATGCATCCACACATTGTTCTTTCCAGTGTCCTCAGTAGTGTTTTGTCCTGTAATAGCTGATGAAGCTCAGGATCTGATGCTTTGCAAAAATCTTCCACTGAATGTATCTTCTTTCTTCCCTTGCTTTGACTTTTCAAAACTGTCTGTTCTTCTATTCCTACCCATATCGCTTTCCAGAAGAACAGTAAAACAGGGGAAGGAGAACAATGAGAAAGGTCTCACTTGCTAGAAAAAAACCTGCTGTTTGTAAGAGCAGTATGAAAAGCCTACCTCTGCCCGTGTGGTTTTTTTTAAAAGAACGTGAGAATTGTTTCCTGTTGGTTACAACAGGGAGGTTTGTGTTTATATTCCATCCTGAGCTACAGCACTGTATTGCTAATAAGAGTTTACTGTTAGCTGCATCTACTGCCTTTTCTTTCTCTTTACCCTCCCAGTTCTTAAGAGCAATAGAAGTGTCTTGCCCCATATCACAGTAAGGCAAGAGGTATAAAACATATTCTGAGAAATCCAGTAAGATCATCTGTTAGTTCTTGTAAAGTGTATTCATTGTATTAATATCTAACTAGTCTTCATTTTTGCCTATCTTGTTCCATTTGAAGTCTGTGAAGCTGGGGTACACTATGGTATTTGCAACATGTCCTGTGTTGCTGCCTAAAGCAAATACTTCCAGCTGTGCTGACACTGGACAGAGACCCAGCACAAACCACTTCCCAAGCAAGCTTATTTTCTCCCTGTTGTGCAGTGGGTTTGTTTGTATTTTAATAATTAAGGGCTGTCTATAAGTATTCATTAAATAAGATCAGTGAAGAGTAAATGCGTTCTAAGGGATTTTAAAGGAATTGATGGCCTGTTTAACTCTTTTGGCACTTGTGTGTCTTGATTTAGTATTTTCAAAGGTTTTTCCCTAATTCGGATGTAATTTTTGTGCCTAAACTTCAGCTATGCTTTCATCTAAAGTCCTGGTGGTTAAAGCTTGTTCTGTGCTGCAGCTGTTGTTAGCATCGTTACCGAGAAACATCGCTCCTTTATATGCTGACAATATATATAATGGTGGTAGTAATATGAATGCATGTTTAAAGAAAATTGCATGATGAATCTCTTTCTTCTTGAATTGTGCTGGAAAGTTTCCCAATATTGTCTTACTGCTAAGTTGAAGGAAATGCTGGTATAGTTCTTGGAAATGCCACATCAGTTTCTTTAGGAAAGTTGTGTACTAATTCCTGTTAAAATAAGAATTCTTAGATGGTAATGCCGTACAAGGTAGCAACACTTGCGTACCCCAAGGAAAGGAATGTTTAGCAATTGGCAGCAATTTATTTCTTTAAATCGAGCCTGTAATGTATTCTTTTAAGTTGTGCAATTTGCTGTTATGTTACGGTCTCAGGTTTGGATGTTACAGTTTTCATGCAGTGTGCCCTTAGCTGCTGGTGTTTGAGCGCCCACGTAGTGATGCGCATCTTCAGATGCAGCATTATGCTGTTTGAAACACTGAAACATTGCTGCCAGTAATATCTATCCATGAAGAGAGAATGGAGACTGATGCTTGACATGAAAAGTGTAGACAGCATGATTGAAGAAACGTGCATTTTCCATTGCTTCATATGTAATCATTCATGTTGGTCCTTAATACTGGTAGAATAGTAGAAAATTCTAAATACCGTCAACTAAAAACCCCAACAAAAACAAGATGAGGAGATGGTGGGTCAAACACAGTAGAGGTGGCATGGAGAAAATACTTCTGGCAAAGGAAAGTTATTGTTGCTGTTTGTATGGGTATGCTAGTATGGCATGGAAGACTAACATCAGAAAGACAGATGCTTAAAGTATTTTAGAATCATCAGAATGTACTTGTGATGATACACTTCTTGGTTTTAATTAGGTGTGTTGGTCAAAGCTTGGATCCAGTGTGTTTATTTCCAGTAGTTGCAGTAGCATGGGCAGATTGTTAGGTTGTGGTCTTTGTGGCTATTGACAGCTTTGTCAGTCTTACTGTTTCAGTAATGCTGTGTAGGCGTAGCAAAGAAAACCCTGTCCATGTGAGGAATTTAAGCTGGTCTTTTTTGATCAAGGTAGATCCTGTAATATACCAGTTCTCACTCTGCTCGTTTCCTGTGATAGAAATCTTAGTTCTGGTGTTTGCCTCGAGCTTTGTTATTCTTTATGGGGAGCTGAAGGTTGGACAAATGTAGGACTCCTGGAGTATCAGCATGTTAATTGCTGAACTGCATTTATATAAGGCAGGTTGCTCACTGAAATGAGAAAATACTATTGCCATCTGCTGCCTTTGCATATAGCAGGGCTCTTTCTGAGCCATAACCACAGAGACTGAATTAGCAGGTGCGTGGGTTCACTGGTGTTTGTCAGATCTCTTCTGTCTTGGATTGTTATTGACAAGTGCCAGCTCTCTACAGGTTCTTTGCAGGGGTATACATGATGGTTTTTCACTTTAAAGACTTGACTTCTGATATGTTACCTTCTCTGCTATCAAATACAGCTGGAGTCAGATCTAATTCTTCCTATGTTAACCTGAGATAAAGTTTTAAATGGTTTCAGAGTGTTTATAGATGCTGTGCCAGGTTTGATGTCATTTCTTCTCTGGGCCCGTAAGAGATACTGAGCTCCAACTAGCTGATTTTCATGCTGTGCTTATGAAGATTCTTTAAAGATGTTCTGCTGCGTGAGATGAGATGCTGGAATTTTAGAACAGTTGCTTTTACATTAGACCAAGCCCAAACTGTTGTGTCTATGTAACCTTATTTTAGGATGCTTTTTGATAGGCATTTCAGTTCTAAGTAAGTCCTGCAGAAGTATTCCCTGCTTTGTCTAACACGTATTTAAATTTATATGAGCCGTATGGAGGGAAAAAAAAATACCGGTGTAAGCTGTGTCTGCAGGTTGGGCTTTCCTACCGGGGGAGAGGAATGCATGGCCCGTTCACAGCTGCCAGTCTCCACCGGGGCCGGAGCTGGTGGCGGTTAGTGTCCGTGAGCGGAGGGTCCGTCTCGGGAAGCGCCCTGACCGCTCGGCGCGGCCCCGGTGCTCTCCGCCGGCACCCGTCGGTGGGGCCGGCTCGCCGTGCCCTCCTGCCTGCGGTATCTCGCTGTAGTTAAAAATGTGAGAAGCGAGAGGCGGCCCCGCCGCCAGGCGGGAGCGAGGAGGACTTGCCGTCCCGGGGCTAGGCAGCGTGCGCGGGGCCGTGAAGCGGCGCCGCCGGCGGGCCCTGCCAGCCCGATTTCCCCGCGGGCTGCGAGGCGCTGCCGTCGCCCCGGGGAGAGGGCCGGCAGCTGCCGCGGGGCGGGCAGCTCCTCCCGGCGGGACGGTGCCAGCCGCGTTGCCGCCTCCCGCCGGCGGGACGGCCATTGGCCGCCGGACGTGTCACTCGGGCGAGCCGGGCCTGGGCGAGCGGCGGCGGGAGGAAGCGGCGGCCGCGCCGGGCGGAGGGAGCGGCTCTGGGCGCGGCCCCGACCATCGATCCGTGCCACTTCCCCTAATGGCCCATCTCTTCCTCCTCCTCCCTCTCCTCTAGGGCGGATCGTCCCCCGGCCTCCCTGTATGTGAGAGACGGGGCCGGCGTCTCGGACGGAGCCGGGCCGCGGGAGGGCTGAGCCGGGAGCCGCCGCGGGAGGAGCGGAGGCTTCGGGGAGCGCTTCCTTCCCAACCGCCCGCACCGCCGTGCGCGGCAGCCCCAGCATGGAAGCCATCGCCAAGTACGACTTCAAAGCCACCGCCGATGACGAGCTGAGCTTCAAACGAGGGGATATCCTTAAGGTAAGTGGAGGGCAAGGGCTCCCGAGTTCCCTCTTTCTCCCTGAGCTTTTCAGCTTCTCTTGTGAGTCTCTTCCTGTCCCTCAGAGCTGACCCTCTCTTGTGTCCCCAGTGAACGACATCCCCTTTTAATAGGGTACCTCGAGACTTCCTCAGTCCCGATCTGGCCTCTTTAACAGGAGGAGAGGCTGTTTTGTTTCTGTGTTAAGCACACATCCCAAAGTCTCTCATTTCTTTCCTCTGAGATTGGAATATTTGAAAATTTAGCTGTAAAGTTTGTAGCAAATAAGCAGAAGTACAAGATAATTTCTGTGCTGAATTCCTTAAGCAAGAGGAAAGCCCTTAAAGTAATCAAGTTCAATTTGGTATTCCTTTCCTTTGCCTCCTGCTGAGGATTCCAATATCAAAGAATAGTGATTAGATTACTTCTCAGTAGATAATCTTTTAGTATCATGGTGTCAAATATTGGAGCTGAGTTTTATCTTCAATCCTGATAAACTTGAGTGATAAGCTTGTGGCTGAATATTTAATGGATCTGTGCAGATGTAAGTAGATGTTGGAGTGCATCAGGAATTTTGGTCTATAGTTTTTTAAGTACATCAATGGCATTTTAGGCTTTATCTTGGCTATATTAAAGGAATTTGAAAAATACTGTTTTAAAAATGGACACACAGAACAAGCTCAAAATTTTATTTTGGTGAGGGAGTAAAATATCAAAATCTGTAGTGATTTGACTTCAGTGGAGTGTAGCTCTGAGCTTTGTTGCTTCCAAGTAATACAAACCATATTGTGGAACATTTTAGTAGAGTTTCATTCAGAATCAGTATTTCTCTACATGTTGTAAGATGGGCTTCACCTTCTGAGAGTGATATATGTAGCATTAAAGTATAATACTTAATATAAAGCAGCTTCTTTCTGTAATGCTTTGAGTAGAGGTGCCTATGCTGCAGATGTAAGGCTGTAACTTTGCGTGTGCTGACAAATCAAGTCCTGCAGACCTCAGTGGGATTACTCATCTGCTCAGAATTTTTGCCAGGGAAGGGCTTGATTTTAAGTACTATTTTAAGATAAATTGGGAAAAAACTCCTCTACATGTAAACTTAATATGCATATATTGTAGCTGATCTTTCAGTAGCATAACTGTGGCTTTGTGTTTTGTACGGCCATCACCATGTAAAGGTTACAGAAATGCATGCTGTTTTGAGATTAACTTTTAAAATAATTGCCTCTGTGTATATCCTAAGCATCTCTGGCCCATAATTGGCCTAAAAATGCTTGTTAGACCTGTATGCTTTAATTCCAGTGTTTGTGTAAATTACTGGATCATTTCCTTTTGCTGTTTTTAAACATTCAAGACTGCCAGAATTTTAGAAGTTTTCTCTAATAACCTTGCATTTATTTTTCTTACCTAAGTTGTATTACTCTGTTTTGGGTTACTATGAGCTGCCCTCAGCTTTTATAGAGTATCTGAAGTAGAACACAGTTGAAGTAAGCTTGTAGAAAATTCTGAGCAGGAAGGAGAATTAAGTATAATGAAATCTAGTTTATTTCAAAGTGGTTTTTTATTTATTTTTATTTAATTTGGTGTACAAGTTTGCTGAAGTACATGCAAAATACCTTGTAAAATTTGGATTCATTTAGAAATACTTTCTAAGAATTGAAGGAAGAATAACTGGGTTTAGATTTTTTGAAAGTTTAGACTGAAGGAAAACTCTTACAGCTGTGCATACTGGATGATAATAAGATGTTCTTAAGGCCTAGCTACTCAATGTCATCCCATAAATGCAAATTTTGTCACAGTAATAGAAAAATGGTGGTATGTATACTTTAAACGACTTTAATTATTGTCTTTTTCCTAGAATACAGAGAGGGATTTTCCTCCTTTGCACAAAACCTAGGCTGAACACTTCCCCAAATTGTTGAACAGTTCTTCAAACTGTATTTCATTTCAGCTCATATTCTGAAAACATTTACAGTTTTTCTGTATGTACCTCACAGATGAGTAAAGTAAGTCACAGAAATGGTAAGTTGCTCAAGATTATAATTTGTTAGTTAGTGGAAACTTTTAAGAGTTCAGGCATTCTTCAGGACATAGTTGAGATGAGTTCTGTGAGCGTGGCAAGGTTCACTGTCTAAAGCTGGCAAACTTCAGACACATAAGCCAACAACAATTAGAATTGTTACAGTTCACTCAAACTGACAAACTTCTGGGGAATGTTGTCATTTTGAAAGTCTGATTCATTTCAGATGTGTTTCAGGTTTGAAAAGTAATTTGGAAAATCATTTCCTTCAAACACAGGAGATCTGTTTTGTTAGTACTTTGCTCATGGCTGAAATCTCAGGGTAGCCCATTTGCATGCTAAACAGATGGATCCTGCTGCCCTCAAATTGTGAAGAGAAATAGACTCGTAACATGCACCTGCATGTTTTGTTCTTTACATGTCTTGCTGAGATGCATATGTAACTTGATGTGTACTGAAGACTTCTCTTAATGTAGCTGTTAGAGGCCTGTCTTGATGGACCTCTGTACGGTTGAGATAGTTTAACAGCATATATGATGATGGCAAAGGATTGTTTAATAGAAAAATGTTGTGCCTTGGCCATGCTAAGGACTAAACAAAATTTGCACCCCTTTAATTCCCACTCCTTAAAAGTTCATGCTTCTCTTTATGGGGATAGAAGGCAAAGATGCACAGTGACTGACTCTCTCTGATTTCAGCAGATAACTTGCCTATGATGTCATGGTGCCATTAATGCTGCATACCCACATACTCGAGACTTGATTGAATAGCATTTGAACTGTAGCTATTAAGTTGGTTGTTAGTAGTCTTGTGGCTGGTTTCCAACAGTGAGTGAAGATGGTTGACCTTTGGCATGCAATTGTAAACCAGCTGAGTGAAGAGGAAAAGTGTTTGGCCTTTCTTTTTGTGGGCACTATATGGTTAAAGCTGCTTCTATGATTTTTGTAACCCTAGCCAGTATACTGGATCCCCTTCACCTTTTGTCTGCTGGTTCTGTAGCAGTGTGTGGTATTGCCATGCAGGAGATGCAAACTGACAGCTGCCTTTAACCTTTTAAAATTAGACTGCTTGCCAAACCTTTTTCCAGAGAAAGGAAAGGTTGTTGCTTCCTTCTGTGTCTTCTGAACTATAGACAGTACAGTGCTGCAGCTCTCAAGATCACCATTCTTTTTATGTACTGGTGGTTGCTTCACTAATGCCTGTTGGTGACTGGGATCCTTTTGGGGCTGTGAAAACAGCCTGTCCTTTTTACTATAAAAAAGTGAATAAAAGAAACTGAGGGATTCTTACTCAAAATTTTAATTTACTGTTTTTTCACTTCGAATAGTTGACAGTTGTCATGGTGCTTTTTCAGGCTTTTCCCCTTCCACTTGCTCTATTTATTGAAGTTGTGAGTAGTTAACTTCAGTCTTGGTCGGTATTTGTTATTCAAGTCCCTGAAACCATTGCATTCTTAGCAGGTTCTGATCTTGTTGGCCTTTGTGCTAACTGGCAAGTATCCAGACCTGAAGTGTGCTAATACTTGGTGGTTGTTTGGTGAGGAGGGGGAAGGAAGAAAAACCATCATTCTCATTTCATAATATTGTTTTTTTCCTATATTCTTTCTTCATCTAATCAGATAACTGTTTCTGTGTGGTTAATACAGAAGCACTAAAAATATTAATGAGTATCTTGAATGTTACAATTCATTGGTTTTGGTTTTGTTTTTTTCTTTAAATATAGATAACTGCTCCATTTCCTCTTTCTGCTGTCATAGAGCTGGGGCATAGCTGGAAAGTGATCTTCTGTAGAACTGCAAAAGTTCCTGTTTTCAGTAGCTGTCAGCATAATTAATTCAGGGATATTTACAGAAAGTTTTTGAGTAGAATTATTCAGGAGGTGTTTTAAGCAGAGGGCCTTCATCATCTTTAATTCAGGGGGTTTTAACTTGTCTGACATGTGGACCACCTTCCCTATAAACTAAAAAGAGTTCCTTGATAGGATTTTGATCACTTGACAATTCCATTTAGTAAAGTCAAAGGGTATTTTTTTTCCTACTTTGAACATACAGTTGACAGTCACTATAGGTTCTGTTGACATGATTGTTTTCCACCAGACTTATTTTCTGTCAGCCTTTAAGAGGATTGAGTGTTTGCAAACAGTTGATGCTGAGATGGCATTTTCAGTTCCTGCATGAAAACCATTTTTACAGAATCACAGAATGACAGGGGTTGGAAGGGACTTCTGGAGATCATCTAGTCCAATCCCCCTGCCAGAACAGGATCACCTAGAGCTCGTTTCACAGGATTGTGGCCAGGTGGGTCTTGAAAATTACCGAAGACAATGACTCCACCACCTCTCTGGACAGCCTGTCCCAGTGCTCTGTGAAACTCTTCACCTGCAGGGTGAAGAAGTTTTACCCCATAATGAGATGGAGCTTCATGTAGTCCAATTTATGCCCACTGACCCTTGTCCTGTCACTGGGCACCACCGAAAAAAGTCTGACCCCCTCCTCTAGGCAGCTGTCTTCTGGATATTGGTAAGTGTTGATCAGATCCCCTCTCAGTCTTCTCCAGACTAAACAGTCCCAGCTCTCTCAGCATTTCCTCATATGAGAGGTGCACCAGTCCCCTCAACATCCTCTTGGCCCTCCGCTGGACTCTCCAGTAATTTACTGCCTTGAACTGGGGAACCCAGAACTCCAGCCTTGGCATTCACTGGGACAGAGCAGAGGGGGAGGAGAACCTCCCTTCATAATGCACCCAGGTCCTTCTCTGCAGAGCTGCTTCCCAGCAGGTCAACCCCTAAACTATATTGGTGCTTGGAGTTACTCCTCCAAGGTGCAGGACCCTATTCTTGCCCTTGTTGAACTTCATTTGGTTCCTCTTCCATTTTTATGTGTCTCAATATGGCAAAACAGTTTTGAACAAGGAGAGCATGACCTGTCTTCTCTTTTCCTTATCCCGTGTCTTTGACCTCACCCGTCTTGGCTGTTTTGTTGTGGTGTCTGTGCTAGAGAGCAGAAATCAATGGCTGGTTGAAGAATAGTGCAAAGACTTTTCCTCTGTCTTGAGTAAAATTACCTTTGCTCTCATCCTTCATCCTTCCTCATTTTTTGTAAGGGAATGGACTCAGTGTGGTGTTGATTTTAATATGTGAGCAACAGTTGATTGAGGCAAATTGCAAGGACTGTGTGCTTGACAGTAGAACAGGCTTTCTAGAGAAGTTGTGGAATCCCCATCCTTGGAGATAGCCAGACAAGTCCCTGAGGGCTCTGACTTGTTTTGAGCAGGAGGATGGGTTGGGTGACTGGTTCCAGAGGCCTTTCCAAACTACATTATTCTGTGACTTAGCTACGAGTGGCAAATCTGCTGTGTGTGATGGTTGATTTGAAAAGGTGTGCTTAGGTCATCTTCTTTGGCTGACAGCCTTGAGCGAAGATATTTGTCATCAATAAGTGATCAATATTGCAGTCTAAGGAGACAGAACTGTCAGAAAATTAGACACTCATACAGACAAGTACAATTAATTAGCTTAAATGTAGTTGATTTGCCATTCTAGCAGTTGGAGATCTGTGTTACAAAAAGATGGGGCTATGAGAGGCTGCATTCTTCTGGTCTACCCAGCTATTCAGTGCCTGTGTTTTCAGTATGAAATACTCTCGTGTACGATCTGAAGGTGGGATGTGTATGTGTTGTATTGGCCAACTTCTCTAGGCCTTTGAGAAGAAGGGTTGTAGGAGGGAACTACCTAATCTCCACAAGGTGCATGGGCCCAAAAAATAAAACACTCCTGTTCTGTATTTGTAAAAGAGCTTGGACCTGTTTTGAGCAAGATTGCATTGCTAGAGGTGTGTCTCTGCTGAAGACACAAACATGGAATATTCCAGATTGAAGGTGTAAAGCAGCTTGGCAAGCAAGGAGTAAATACATTCCTTCTTAAAAATGGCCTATTTGTTTTTATTTAGTAGCTGTTTGTGATGATTATTTAAACTTGTCACTAAAAGCAGAGAAAACTAAAGTGCTTGTGATCTCTGTGCTACCTGAAGCCTTCTGGAGTTCTGAATGTCAGAGATACTGCTAGTAGTCAGCTCAACTAATTTGATTATATTAACTTAACATGTATTGCATTGGGCTGTAACCAGGGAAGATGATGCAGTTTGAAGCTCCAGATGCTTTTTGCCAGTTTACTGGAAGTACTGTTGTTACAGCTCCTCTGCAAGGTCCAGCTTTTGATGTGAGTGGTGTGACAGACTGTTGAACAGTGTTGGTGTAGACACAGCAGCAAATCAAATTTTGGGTTGCGAAATTATGTGCTTGCTTTGTTCAACATGTGTGTCAAACCACAACCATGATGATGTGCTTTTGTTGTTATTTTCTGGCAACACAAAGATACTGCCCGTCCTCATTGGTTCAGTCACATTTCTCTTGTAACTACCGGATGAGATACTGTCTGAGAATTTCCAGTCAGTGAAATCTGTTATTCTGAGGGACATTCCAGGTGTCAGTGGACAAACTTTTAATTTTTGGGGGGTTAGTTTTTTTTGTTTGGGTTTTTTAAATGAAAATGGTATAAACCTGAGCATGGGGGAAGAAAAGAGGGTCTGTGACTTTGTGGCATGTATAAAGGATTCAGAGTGACATCAATGTATTCATATTTTTTTCAGTTTCTGTGCAGAGCTTTGCTAATTGGGGGAGGGATTGTTTGTAGTGAAATTCAGGCTTCTCTGATTTCCCACTATTTCAATAAGGATCTAGCTAAGCAAGGGAAGATAAGGAAGCCTGTCTGTTTCAAAGGTGATTCTAGAACCATAAACAACTTCTTTAACACACCCCCTACCCCCCAAAAGAGGCACATGTAAAGCCATTTACATACTGGGTAGAGGATTACAGGCATTTCTGCACAGTGTAGTGACAGTATGGGGCTGTATCTCTGTAACTGTGTCCAAGCTAAGTTTCAGGTAGCTGGAGTAACGGTGACTGCATTATGGGATTCAGAGTGATTCACAGAATTTACAGGGAGCTGTGGATGAATTCTTAGCCTGTGCTTAGGTTCTGTATTACAAGGTGTGTGACACACCTTGTAATTAATGGCCAAGTTGGCCAGTCAGGAGATCTTAATTACCAAGTTGTGTAGCAAAGGATAAGCCTATCTCCTTGCTTTCCTTGCCCTTGCTCCCTTCTTTCAGTGCTGAGGAAAGAGGTGCTAGTCACATGTTGTGGCTTGTGTGTGTAACGTTTAGGTAGAAGAGTGACCAAGGAAATTTAGTTCTTCTGATGCCTAATCTTAAGGACTTAGAAATGGAGCTCTTGCGTAATAGTCCATTTCACTGGGGCACTAGTGAAAAGAGCCACTAGGTCTCAATGTGGATTTTACATTTTTTTAATTGCTTTGTTTAACATTTTTTGAAGAAAGCTACATTTGATTTCTATCATTTTGTTTTCTCTGAAAATTCTGTTAAATTCAAAATGCAAATGAGAAAGTGACTTGTATGCATTTTGCATTTCTGTGCAGATCAGCAAACTGATACTGCACTGGTTGATACATAAGCTCTTATCTGCAGCTTCATCCCACAGCAGTTCTTTTTCTTTAATTTCCTTTGCTGGCCCTGCAGTGGCAGTCCATGTTATCTCACAAGTTGGGCAAATGTAAGTGCCTAGAATATGCACAAAGAAATAAAAATGTGGGGTTTAGCTGCTCTGAGCCTTTGGAGGAAAAACAGGGGAGGAGAATACTTTCTGTGATAGGCTTCTTTTGGTTTTGCATTTGCTACAGGGCGGGGAATGCTGTGTAAAGTTGTTCCTTTCCTTCCAATACCCCTCTCTCTTTAGATGGCACAGCAGCATTGTCAATCCCAATCTGTCAAGCTTCAAGCTGCGCTTTGTTTGTCACGTTCTAGGCCCATGCCCTGTTGCTGAGTATTTAAAGCACTGCTCATGAGTGGCACATGCCTTCAATTTTGAAGTCATCTTGTAACACCTCATCAGAGTAGGTGTTCAAATGGAATAGAAAAACCGTTGTGAAGCAGACTGTCTGCGGCGGAGCCTGAACTTGTTCCCATGTCTTACATGCATGATTGGTGCCACCATCTGACAACTCAAGTGAGAACTGGTTTCACAAACTTAAGAATGTGTTTTTTTTCATGGTGGCATGTGCTAAACACATGGGGCTGTACAACTGAGCTCTAATAGAGCAAAAAGTGAACTGACAGTCTCTGAAACTGCTCATGGGAATTATTTTTAAAATATTTATTATATTCCTGAATCCCAGGTGCTACTCTACAATGCTTCCTGATTAGTTACTAAATGCATCTGAAATTTGCATTTTTAAATGGTTGTGTTCATAATTTCCCTCAGCCTGTATTTCTCTGTTTAGATAAAGAATAGCATTTTTCTGTAGATACTAAATAAAAGCACTTTTAAAAAATGTCTGAAATGTCTTGAAGAGCCTACAAGGCTTTTTTTTCCCCTTAAGGACAGATCACTCAAGTTTCTGTACCTGCTCTTGGATCCTTTTGTCTCCTGTTGTTTGAGGTTGTGAAAACAGATTGACAGTCCTATTACTGAAGATTCATGAGATCAGTTGAATTTTTAATTCTGTGAGGGTAAGTCAGGATGGTCACCCATGACACAATAAAGCAAAAGGTAGGATAGTTATTTTTAGCTAGGAATGGATTTTCAGCCTCTTGGTAAAGTAATTAATTCAAAATCATGATGTTCAAGCATTACTGACCTTTATAAATAACATACAGAAAGAGAATACTTAACAGAGTAGATTTATTCTGTTTGTACCTGCTGAATTTAGCTTCTTTGCATGCATTTGTGTCAGCATGCATGCTTTGTTGTGAACTCCTTGGTGGCTCCACTGGATCTCCTGCAGAGAGCAGAAAGCATTTTTTCAGTTCAGTTGAACTGTAATTATATTGTTAGTCTCTAAAACAGCTTATTTAAATAATTTGTCTCTGGAATTCATGCTTTCTGCATTGAGCCAACCTACTTCTTGCTCTAACTTGTACTAAAACTCTACAGGTTTACATGTAGAAGAAAAAAACCAACCCAGTGCTGCTGTTATGCAAAATTGTTTCCCTTGAGAGGAAAGGGGGAATTCTTCATGAGTTGTATATGAGCCAGCAGGTTCCACTCATCATAACAGCTCTGCTAGTGCAGATTTGTGGTCTAAACAAGTCATCACTCTGGTTTGTGAGAAACCTGCACAAAATCTTTATCAATGCAACTCTTGCTGAGCTAGGATAGGGTTTTTTCCATTATAAATACTCAGGTGCAGTCAAATTTTGAGTATGTTTTGTTACCTGTGCTGCTTCAGCAGAAATATGGAACTGGTATTTTAACCATTTGATCTGGCTTTTACATTCTGCTGTTAACAGTAGATTATGGGCTGTGTGTAAAGAGCTATGCTTAGAGTCCAGGTTTAAGTTAATTTATTTCAGAATACTAGGAAGGATTTTAAGCAGTAGCAGCGTGCATCTTTCCCTAGTTCCTCTGGAAAATCTCCCACTTCAGAGTTTTTTTCCTGAGCTCCTGTGTTATTCAGGTCTTGTGCTCAATCTCTGCTGCTACTAGGGAAATAGCTAATCAAGGAAAAACCTCAAATTCTTGGGGGGTTGGGGGGTGGCAGGGAGGAGGCACACAGGTGCTCAAAGTGTATTCTACAGTTGCAGAGGAAACAAATGCAGGGAGGAAAATGAGGCGGAGGCGGCAGCTGTAATGGAGGCAAGTACAGTGAAAACTTTTAAAGGTGAGATTGGGTGTTTAAAATGTGTTTCCCAACCTTACTTTCAAACAGTACTTGAATTTTGGCAAGATGAACAGCAGCTTGACAGATGTGCTGTGTTGAGGCAATACTGGGAAAACCTGTTGTGTGCATATGCCATGGTAACATTTTCTGTTTCTGTTACTTTTTTTCATGTCCTTGAATAATACTTTGTCAAGACATATCCTTAGCCCTGCAAGTGATAAAGCATGGACTGGCAATTCAGTCTCTTCTGACCTCTGGAATGGAGGAAGCAGAAGTTGCTTTTGCTTCCTCCTTGCCTTCATTTCTGTCCTTGTTTCTTAAAATATATTTTGCATTGATGACTCTGTCCTGCCTCTAATGAAACCATAGTTTGTCAAAAGCTAATGTGTGGGTTTATGTGTTTTGAATGTTTGTACCAGAGTGCTTAAACTCTCTTCAGCATCGAGCTGTTTTAATGCTTCCTTACTCCTTAGCAGGAAGTGACATGTTCCTCAGGGGAGTTGTGAAGATTGCCTTTTAGGTTAAGAGTGTAACTTGCTCTCTGCCTGGATGGATAGATGAAGACTGTTGTGACTCTACCTAGGAAGACTGAGATTGAAACTAACAACTCTTTACAGGGTCACAAAAAATAGAGATAACCAAATTGATTATAGCTGACTCAAACTTCCTGGCTTTCACTCCTTCCTTCATAGTTTGTTGTGGCTGGAAATCTTTCAAGCTGTTACCTTCATACAGTTTATTTAGGTTATCTAAAAAGGATGAGCATAGGTAAAAAGAGGCTTCAGATGTTTCTATAAATTTTCTTGAGCTTTGTTTTTCTTGAAAAGCTTGTGTTGCATTCCACCTGTCGCTGAATTACAGATGTGTGCGATGCTGCAGTAAGATTGGACACACTGTTGATGTGAAGTTCCCTTTAAAGCTTACTTGTTGAGAAGAAAAAGTATTTTTAGGTTTCAAAAAATGTGAAGTAATTAAACATGACAATATGTTGATAAAACAGACAGTCTGGGCAGCTACTGAAATCTACTCATGGGTGACTTAATGGGAGTTGCTGATGAGTGTTCTGTGGAAGTCTCTCAGCTACCCCAGTTTAATTTCCAAACCCTTTCGAACTCCCTAGTTTAAAGTCCTCACAAAGCCAATACAGCTATACAGTTTTCTTAGTTTGCTTTGAATCTGACTGGTTTTGTTCAGGACCAGATTGGGAAGCCTGACCACATCTAATCAACTCTTGCAAAACCACCAGCTTTCAGTCCTGGTCCCCAAAACCCCTAATTTTTGGGCAATGGGGTGTCATCCAAATGAGCAAAGCTAAGTCTTGTGTCCTAATGCATGTAACAAGTATCACTGCAGGAGCGTGCTTGGGTTTAGCAAGGCTTTTCACTGCCATCATGGGCAGGTTTGAGCTGACCTTCTACACGAACAGCCCTTTGTACCGTGTTGCTGACTACTGATATTAGTAAGCTTTCTCCTCCTTGCTGTTCATTGCCATGGATAACATTAAGTTTATTATGCTTTAGATTTTCTCCTATGGAAATAATTTCTATCCCTCATAGTGTAAAAATACTTTCCTGTGTCATTCTGGGAGTAGTTCCCATCTGAAGTGAATTATATGCAATTTTCATGATTAAAAGTAATAGAAAGCTCTTTATGGGTATAATGTTCCTCTGTTCTTCTCTGAATATCTGTATGACTTGCCATTAGACACTGGGCTAGATGGACCCCTTGAGAGCTGGCTCTATTGGGTGAGACATTTAGCACTGGACATAATCTCCCTCCTTGTCTTGGCTTGCTCTAGGCAAGGTTTAGTGACTCTCAGCTGGAGGCTGTATCTGGACTATTGCATTTTAGCAGCCACTGCTGGCCACACATTCTACGCATCTTTGAAAACCCATTTTGAGGCCATCTGTACATTATAGCATTAAATTCCCCTAATGTAAATGTACTGCATGGGGAAAAAAGTTACTCCCTGTGTTGGTTTGAAACATTCTACCTTGGATTTTTATTGATTCCTTCCCCCTTGCAAGATGTAATAGGAAAACATAGAATCAATCATAGAATGTGCTGAGTTGGAAGGAACCCGTAAGGATCATCAAGTCCATCTCTCCCTGTACTTCTCGAGGGAGGATAGATTTGCTAATGTCCTTTTGTCTTTGTCTCTTTCTGAGAAAGAAGCTGGGGAGTCTGGTCTACAGTGAGAAAACTATTCCGTATTTGGATTTATCCTTGGTTTTTCTTTCTCAACTTTTTAAATTCCTGGTTTTGGTTTTTTTAGATGGGTTGGATGTAGGTACTTCGAGTATTCAGGGGCTGACAGAGAACAAATTTACAGTGCCAAAATACTTGTTTTCAGCTCTTTCTTAACAGAAGAGCAGTTAGTGTTTCTAATTCATTTTCAGCAACGGTCTCAGGATATTTACTGAGGAATAATAGTTTGTTTAGGGTAACTTTGTATAGTTGGGGATCTTGGGGCTTTTTTGGTTCTGTTTTTGCCTCATTACTTTGCATATTAAATTTAATTTGCCGTTTCTCACTTGATCTTTTAGTATTAAAAGCTACCTGTGCAGCTCATCAATCTTAAGGTCTGACTACACTTAGTAACTGTTTTGGCAGACTTTACCACTTCTCCCTTCTGTCGCCTTCTTAGATCCCTGGTGAATCTAGTGAACAGTGCAGTCCCTTCTGGCATCCCTGTGGTCCAGCCTCCTTCCACTGTGGATGTTGACCCTTGGGTTTCCGTTTTAACCTTACATGATACCACTGAGGGGTCTTTGCTGTTAATGTTTGTGGAGACGAGTAGCCGTAAACTTGAGATCTTGTTTTGGTGTTGGGTTTTTTTGCTTGTTAATATTTTGCTTTATTTTATTTTTAGATGTAGCAGCCCTTAAAACCTAAAAAGCCTGAGTCTTGGCCTTGCAACTGTTCTAGTTTAACTCAATTAGTTATTCATCTGTATTTTATATATTGTTATATTTTTTGTTCTATCCTGCCACTGATTAAATGGAGGTCTGAGGTGAAGACTGCTTTGTGCTTTTAAAGCTTTGCCAGAAGAGCCCAGCTTCCAAACAGCTGCTTGAAAGTCAACTTAATTGGATAGCTGCATTTCCAGGGAGGTTTTATGGCTACATACTAGCAGCAGTGCTGAGAACCAGCTGGGACCAACTGGCATCTGTCATGGTACAAGATATGTATTTACTATATTTAGATAAGGCCTGATCCTAGTTTGTGACTACGTTAGTGAGATGGCTTCCACATATTGAGATCTTCCCATAACTCCACTTTTGGGAAAGCTTTTGAATGCACCCGTGCTAGATGCATGGTCTAAGAATCCCACTTTGTTGTGTAGGAATGATTGAACCCTGTTCAGGGCCATGGGGGAGTTTTCTGTGGTCAAGGCATTGATCTCCTGATTTGAATCTCTCAGTAAGGGAGAGTTTTTTAGTGCCTTAGCTTTTCCTGAGACTTACAATGGAGATATTGTGCTATTATCATGTATTTGGGAGCTTAAAATTAGCTTGTGGTCAAATAATATACCCTAGGGTGTCAGTGACCTGCATTATGATATCCCTTCCAGGTTCTTGCAATGGAGCCATAACAAGTTCTATTCTTGTTTTAATTTGTTCTTGACCTGGAACAGCTCTTCTAATTTGAGACACTAATTAGGAGATGGGTTTTGTTATCTCTGATCTTTTCTGTAAAGAATTTGGTGCCTCAGCTGTCTTGACTTCAGGATTCTGGAGCACATTACTGCTTTTGGCATTTTGCATCTGCATCTGTGCATTATTCATGTAAGGATACTCTTTGATTTTCTTTTTTGCCCATAAGCCAAGAAAACAGCAATAGATTTCTCTTGTAGAGATCTCTGGTGTTTCTAATAGTATGTTATTTTAAAAAATAGTGTATCAGTACTTAATCAGTTTTATATTTCTCAGTTCCTCTGAGATAAGGTAGGTAATGCATCTTTAATGTAGGTAATGCATCTCTTTAAATTAAAATTTATGCCTATGTTGTTGTACTGTTTTCTTCCTATAATGACTGTTGTAGGCTCAGTCTCTTCAGTGTGCAAAGTTCTACTCTCAGTGCAAGTAAAATTCACTTACATACTTTATGGTCTTTTTATGGAGAGAACTGGACAAGAACTAATGATATTTTACTAGCTCTGAAGCAAAAAAAGGAACTTCATGATATAAGGGGAATTTTTTTAAAAAGCATTGCCTTGATATGCAGCTGTTGCCCTTTTTCTTTTTTTAACACTGCTCATTTTCCCACCTCCCCTCCCATCCAGTGTGTAATTCAGAAGATTGTCCTCAGTAAGCCCTCACAATTGTGGGTTTGGACGTGTTCTAAGACACAAGCTCCACTTGCTTTGGAGTTCTTTGGTCTTGCACTTTGCCAGTTTAGGTCACAGAACCCTCTTCTGACACTGGAGTACATATTACAGACCATTAGGCAGCTCTCTGGCATGCATGTGGTCCTTACTGTGGACCTTTTTCAAAAGGAGAGGTTATTGGTATCTTTCTGATTTCTGCCATTCCTAATGGCTTCTGGCATTCCATATGGGCTTCTTTCTGGGGTTAGATGCAGGCCATTTAGTTCTGAAAGCTCCCCTTGTTTTAAAGGGATGATCCTTATTCTTCCACATTTAATTCTTTGTTCCGGCATCCTTCTCTCCAGCTCCTCAATCTATCATTCCTTAGCAAAGTATGTTCTTTTTTCAGTCTACCTAGTCTATTTTGATAGGCTCCAGAGGGGTGTGTGTTTTTCTTGTCTTTTTTGAAAGGCTAATATTTCCTGTTTTGCCAGAAATTGTTGGGCTTTTTATGTTTAAATTGAGGCTGGTTTAATTCTGAATTTTGTTATTCTGGCTTTGTGAGTACACAGTTGTGAGTGCTTTGCTTGGTATACTATGGGTTCTTCAGAAATGGAACTGTAATCTAACAAAGAGTTTGGAGAAGAAAGGAAAATGGGTTAGTGTTGGGGTGAATCAACACTTCTAACTAAGGCTTGTTATGACCTCACACTAGGCTAAACTTAAGTGTCATTAAAAGTCTTCTGGGACATAATAGTTCATTATTCCATAGCAATATAACAAATGTATGTGTCTTCAAGTTATCATGAATTGAAGATCAACACAGAATGTACATCAGCCCTACTCTGTGTTTGTATTGAATTTGGTGGTTTACACATGCTAAACTGCTGTGAAAGCACTGAGGAGGCTTTGTGTCACAAGAGCTGTCATTTTTGGCAGTTGTATAAAAGCTGGCTTGATTGTTAAGCCCAAGTCTTCCTAACAAAGTGTCTGAGGATATGATGTTAAGAATGTTGACATACAAACTGTATTGCTCACCATCAAAGAGCTAAGGAAACCTGAAAAAGAAAGGAAGGGTTTCTATCTGAAACAAGTTGTTCTGGCCAGTTTGTAGATTCAGAAAGATAACTTGCACATTATCTGTTGGTGCACAGTGTGTTGTTTTGGCTTTTAAAATTGTTAGCATTCTTCAAAACTACCTGTGATGCTGACGTGTGATTAAAGACATTTTCACAGAGTTCTAGTTGCAAAATCCACATTTTTTTGAAACTTAAGTTTGCTTCCTGCATACTCGAAAGTTTGAATTTGGAGTGTACCTGATGTCTTATAGTAAGTACATCAGTTATTTGAAATCTTCTTCTCTTAGCAGAACCTGACCAGGTGGAAATGACCAAAGTAGCAAATGAAAGCTATTATATCTGATAACCTCCAGTAGTGGCTAGAGCAGTGTGTAAGACTGAAATGTCTTTGAACCCCAGGTTATTAGTGCAAAACCAGCATAATTCTGGTTGTTTGGGGTTTTTTTGGGGAGTGGTGGTGTTTGTTTCGGTTTAGCTTGTTGAGGGAGTGTTGGTGTTCTGTGTGTTTGGGTTTTTTAACTTAATATTTTTTTACTTAAAGTGTGGCTGATTACCTTCTGGGAGCTGTGCTTATCCATTGAAATGTGGGCACAAGATAAAGGCAATATGCCATCTTAGGTCTTTAAAAGCAAGTCCCCTAAAAATCCCTTTCCATTAAAGGACCTCCTTATTATCCTCTCTTCCTCATTCAGTGTTACGTGCGCAAGAAAATCTCTGGTGCTAGTGTAATGTACAGTAAAGCAGCATCTCATTTCTTCTTTGGCTCTGATTTTTGAGACTGGATATGTTTTGTGAAGTATTTTGAAGTGGATAAAATGTTCTAGAGCTGATTGTTCAAACTGCCTTCGCTTTGTGTAGCTTGATACGTACACTTACGCTCTCAAAGGTTTGTAGGATCTCTGTGTGCTTTGCATTATGCAAATATGACAGGAATGAGTCAGATGATATTCAGTCTTCTGATCAGAAACCATTTGCAAGTGTCTTCCTCTTGTGTGTGCGTGTCCCACTAGAGAGGAAGTCTGAGCAGCTTTGCAGTTACTGGAAAACAAGAAGAGTTCCCGTCTCTCTTAAATATTCTTGCTCTCTGAAGATCAGCCAGCACAAGTACCTGTGTATTTCCTCTCCAATTTGAAATATTGGTAGGCATAAGTCAGTAAAAACATTAAATGGACTATATCAATAAAAAGTCATTAGATAGAAACTGTCACTTTGCAGCTGATTAATCTCTGATGAATATAATTGTAGTTCCTTAGTGGTAAATTAGTATTTTAGGTGCATTAAATGGTGATTTTATACTGTGGAAAACTGAGCTTTTATGTCCTGCTGAGCCAAAATGTTCTTAAGTTTTGTATGCACCAAATTTACCTTCATTTGTACAGGGAAAGATAGACTTTGCTAATTTCTCTTTATTTTAGCCAATGCTCATTTATAGCTGAATTTATAATTTAGGTATGAAGGTGTCTTGTTTTAAGTGTTTGTTTATGTGGAAGCAAAAATTCCTCCCTGCGGTGAGGCTAAAATCACATCATGTTTGGTTCTGCTGTTCTTTTCATGTGGACAGGTTGTCTGACCAGCCCTGCAGAACTGATGTGATCGGGTCTCCCAGCCTTTGTCAGCAACCCATCTCATAATGAAATGGGGTTCAAGTGCATTTGCAGATCTACATGTTTTCCCTACAAAGGAGAGTTAAATTTAACATGAGTCACCTCTTGAGGCAGCAAGTTATGCATCTGTACGAGCACAGTTGAAGCAATAGAAAGAACTTCGTGCGGATACCAGAAATTATTAATTGTTGGTATGTCTCTATAATACGTTACAAAATCATGAGGGCTCTGAGTGTAGAACAGGTTTTTGTGGGGTGAATTAAGATATGCTGTAAAATTAGTGGCTAAGAGCAGATGTGAAAACTGCTAATGTGCTGTAAGTGTTGAGACTAATTAGTCTGCACTGACAGGTGAACCTGCTTGGTAAGAGACTGGGGCTTGTGGTGCTTTATTTCTGTGCTGTGTTTCGGTTTTGGTTTGGGCTTTTCCCCCTTTCGTAGGTCTTTGCATAACTATCTTACTAACTGCCATCGAACAGCAAAGGTCTCATGTTGCAGGCTTTGATTCAGAGGGCCTGAGGCATTTGCTGACCTACAGGGTAGGGTTTTGGGTTGGTTTTTTTCTGGATAAAGTTAGGAACTGTTAGCTGTTTGAAAAATAACTTTCTATTTATCTTATAGCTACCAGTCTGTTTTTAATTCCTTGGATGATTTCTTGCTTACCTCCATTTCCCTTAACAGTGTTATTTAATCCCAAGGCATCTTCCTGATCCTGTTTAGTGTTAAAATACAGCCTCTGTTGGTGGTGGTTTTGTTTTGGGTTGGGTTTTTTTAATTATTTTTATTCCCTAAGTTTCCTTATTGCAGTTTCTTGGCCAAGTTCCACTGAGGTAGCTGGAGAGAGGCCACCATAATCAGTCTTAGCTATCTTGTGTATCTGAGGCTATTTCATGCTTCCCCTCACCCCTTCAGCCATTATTCATATCCTGCAAAATAGAAGGGTTAAGGGGTCTTTCTGTGCTGCATCTCTTTAATATGCTGTCTTAAACCAAGGTTAAAACTGTCCCTTCTTGTGACCGCTTTGTGTCAAACGGGTCTCAGATGCAAACTGCTATCTTAGTAGTGTTTATCCACCTTCCAGCAGAAATCAATAGCCAGTCTCCAGGCATGTGTGGTTTTGAGATTTTTGTTTTTCAAATGATTGGCTCTTTGCTCACTGTTTCCAATTAAAGCATCTGGGAATGGTATTGGCTAGTGTCTCAGTAAATTAGTCTCTTAGTAATTACTATTCTGCAACATATTACAATTACATTAATGTTTTACTTTTTCTTACTGTTGATGTAGTATGGATTTGGAGATGCCCGATTCTGTCTTCCAATATGTTATAATAGAATTGGTTAAATAGGTACAAACCTAGCAAAATATTTGACTTCCAGCTCTGGTGAACCTTGAAAAGCTGCCTATTCTAGGAAATTGGCCTCCTGTTATCTCTGATTTCATGCTTTTTCCATCTGTCTCAAAATGAAGAGATTAGGGCCGATCCTAGCTATGTGTGTGAGGCAGATTTTGGTAATCTTATTATTCTGATCTCATTACACTTAGTCTCTAGAGTTGAAAATGTCCTGGTTTTAACCCTTCAACAGTCACCAAAAAAATTAGTGAAAAGGTAGTCGAGGCTTTTTCTGCAAACTTCAGATTAAATGTTTATATCATCCTTAAATAATCAAGCTCTCAAAGGATTTCCTAGTTAGTAATACACTTTGTTGCTGTTGTTTTTGTAGGTTGGGTTTTGTTGTTTTTGTCTGATCAGACTATCTAAAATGATGAATATATCAATTAACTTCAGTTAAAAAGGAATAAACTCCCCCTATATGTGACAACAAATTAGTAATGGTTATTATTTTCAGTTTTATACTTTGGGGAATCAAAACCAAGAGCACCTTCAGGAGATCCTTAGTTCATGATGGGTCAGATGTTTTTTTTGAGCTTTTCTGAAAAGAAATGGGATTTTTTGAGACCTTTGTCCCAGTGTTTGACACACAAAAATATAAAATGTAATGGAGTGTCTATTCATCTTGTTGCGACTACACAGAATTTAATACATTTTAAACAAAGAAGGGACAACTGAATCAGAGCACCAAATTTTCTAGCTTTTCAGTATCTACAGCACAACCTCACTGTTGTTACTGGGAGTTCAACTTTAATTGATTGCAAAGGGTTAACTGTCTAGTCTGTGATGGAGAAAAGGACTCTTTGCACTGGGATAATACATTTTACTAAGAACACTAATGCAAATGTCGTCAGGTGCACTCTGAGGATTACAGGATGTCTTTCTCTTAAGCTTGTGGAGGAAGCTGTGTCCTTTCTGCAGTTTCAGGCACTGGTTATGAAATAAGTGTCACTGTTTCTTTGGGCCATAAATGAAAAAGAGACAGCTGCTGATTGTGGGAGTTAAAAAACAAATATGATTGTCTGCCTTTAAGAGAGTTGTATTTTATTGTAGCTCCTGTTTGAGCAGATTCATAGGATATTGTACCATGCTGATGGGCTTCTAGATTACATACCACAGGGACCTCTTTTTGAAGCATTTGAATGTTTCTTTGACTCTTCTATTGGTTGTCTTGGAAGATCAAGCATATTTCCAGGTTCCCATCCTGAAGTTGCATTTGGAGGATAGCGAAGAAGATTGGAAAGGATGTGTTAGTACATTAAACAAAGCTGGGATAGAAGGAAGCAGGTTCCTCCTTCTGTGTTTGTTCTGTCATTGTTATAGGTCATCTGAGTTGAACCTTTTTGTTGTTGCACATTGGTACACCTGATTTTACTTGGCCAGGCACGCAATAATGGAACATCCCTTAAATTACTACCATGACTGCCTAGAGTATGTTGAGTGTATAACTCTTAATTAGGTTTCATTGTTTCGTAGTACAGGGACCACTTGAGCTTTTCCTCTAGTTGCTAATTCCTGCACTCTTGTTGATAGACAATTCATGTAAGTGACGGGGCTCCACTGGGACTGAGCAAGTTGGGAAGAACGGAGCCCTTGCAAATTACAGGGATTTTTCTTTCACCCTGTTCAGCTTTGACTGATGTCAAGCACTTGGCCAGCACAGGGTGGGAATGGAGAGTGCAGAGGTGAGAATAAATGGCTGGGGGGAAGATGATCCTGGGAACAGCTTAATTTAGCACTGTCACAAACATCACTTTTGGAATCTCTGCCTTGGGGACGTGTCTGCTTTACAAACAGGATATTCCATTTGTGTGTTGCTGTTACTTGTGGTAGTGCAGACATTAGCGGAGATGCACTGTGAACTGATCAGGGAAGAGCGCCAGCAGTGGAGAGGGGTTTGTGGGGGGGTTTGCTGGTTGGGGCGGGGTGGTTTTTTTCTCTTTGTTTTGGGAGTATTTTTGGGTGGTTTTTTTCTATCTAAGATTGTCTTTGATTTGATTTAAAGTTGTGCTGGCTGTACTGGGGGGAGACAAGCTTTGGCATGGGAGGGAGTTGGGTCAGCATACCAAACCTGGCATTGCTGCTGAATGCTTTTGCTGCTGTCAAACTGCAGTCTTCATTCCTGCCCTCAGGCTATACATTTGGCTGAGTCTCGTGATGGCAGAGCAGTGTTCTCTTGGTGATTATAGAGCAGCCCTTTCTTTTTCCAACTTGAATTATTTTTCTAACTTAAAAATTTGCCTTAACCAAAAATGCTGCTTCTATTGTGCATTCGCACTGGGTGGTGATGGTTGTTTTGCTTTGAGTGCTGAGTTGCTGGCAATGTTTGAATATATTTTTAGATAACAGTGAAGTATTTGTTTTTCAAATGTGAGGTAGGAAATTGCAAAGAATAAAGAATTGCATGAGCTGGCTTAATGATAGCATGCCTGTTCCTTTTGGGGCAGTGGAGGAAGGGGGAATAGATGGTGATATAAGGACTGTTGCTGTGACACACCCCCCAGTAATAATTCCTGTGAGGAGCTGTGAAAAGTGGAAGGAAAAAGAAAGATGTTGAGGATTTGGTGACTTTGATGCTTGATATGAGTCATATCTTCTCTCTTCTTCTCTTACATCTGGAAGATTAGCATAGTCTTCAGATTGGAGACTGATTTTTTTTTTTTTTTTTTATTTTTAACACAGTAGAAAAATGGAGGGGTGTTTGGCAATACTTTAAGTGTAGTTTCTGGTCTAATTATCACTACTTAATAGTTTTCCTTCTGCTAGTGTGTTAAGTCTGCTTAATAAAGATCTGTATCTTCTGTCCCACAGGCGTTTATATCTTTTTCTTCTCTATCAATACGCCTGGTAAATTTTAAGGCCCAAGACAAATTACACTTTTCCAAAAGTACAGATGCAACTGCTGCTGCTCTCCCTAACAGCAGTAGGAAACATGGCTTCTTTGCATGGGGTGACGTTTGTGGAGGAATTCTCAGATCCAGTCCAGAGAACTGATGTTGCTTTGCAGTGATTGCTCATAAAATCCTATGTGGACCTTTTTAACATAATTTTCATCTTTCATCTCAAAATAAGATTTCAACACCATTTACTTCACTTTCAGTAATACAGTGATTGAAATGCATGGGTGGGGAGTTCAGGTGCGTTTTGATGTTGGGGAAAATTCAGTTCAGTAGAAGGTGGTAATGCTATTCTTAGGTCACGGAGGCTGTAAAGCCTTTTTGGTGCGAACAGGAAATGGCAGGCTTGGGCTTTATTGGCCAAAGCACTCAGCCTTTGCAGCTGGGGTCTGAGCTGAATAGCGATGACATTTGGGGCAGCTGTCTCAGGGTAGTGGAACGTGGGCTTTTCCTCCTTCTGTATTTGCAAATGAAAATTGCAGAGTATCCTCTAGGGACTGGAAGAAAAGTACATGTGTGTCTTAAATGTGTAAGAAGTTAGTAAATATTGATTGTTCAATTGCTGCAGAAAGGGTATTGCAGTTAACACTTGCTTGACATCCTGTGCCTATTGGTTTGAATGTTGCTTGCTGGTATTAACACGTACATTTTAAACATCTAGTCATAAACTCCAGCTCTTTTGTGGTGTGTAGTTGGATGTAGGGGGTGACTTGCTATGAGTATCAGTGATGGAACCCATAAAGAATTAAACTTGTCAGAAGGATCAACAACAGTCATTGTTTGAAAGTATGGAGCCCAAAAAAGATACTTGATTGGCCCACCAGTATTTCTTGTAAGTGTCGTTGAACTTCATAGCATGTATCATGCTATGAAGTCTGTGGTTTTTCTGACTATGCTGCAAAAATCCTCAGATGTTTCTTGCCAGGTTCGGCGTGAGACTTAGCTTAACCTGGCTGGCTGACCTGAAGATAACTTTTCTTTCCATCTTATCCATTAAAGGTCCTAGCTTCGATTCGTATACAGCTGTAAAAAAACCTTCCTTAACACCCAAATTAAGTCTATCATCAGAAGACACAAATGCCGCTGTAAGCCTCAACTGAGTCACTCCTGCTTCCCTATTTCACCTCTTCCCACTTGCAGTCAGTTGAGTCTTGGGTTTTTGCTGCCCCATTGCGGGACCACATGCTTCTCCTTGAACTTTTGTCCACCTTGTAATCTGCTCTATTTAACTCTGCCTAGGTAAAACTTTAGACAAGTGAAACTATTTATTCTTACATATGTAAGGTTTTTTTGGTTATTTGTTGCAAGAGTGGTACAGCAGGTTGCCTCTGTCATTTGAAACTGGAATGAAGGGGTTCCCTTGGTGGCGGTGCCTGCTCAAGGAGTGCTGTCCAATTCCTTTCCTTCCCATCTCCTCAGTTGCTTGCTTCAGTTCCAGAGTTGTACCCGCACTTGCCAGAATAAGAATCTGTATAGCCAACCAGTCAGCTGAGACAGGTGAAAAACACACCACCTCTGTGAACTGGTTTGTAGTCAGGTCAGTTCCCCAGTCTGTTGAACTACACAAGTGCCTGTTACCACTGCACAGAGTACATGTGGGAGGGGAGGGTGCAGCCACACAGCAGTGTCTACATAAACCAACTCAAACAGTGCTCCTGACACACATCTAGCTCTGCCCGCTGATAGTGTAGCCTCTGAGTTTGTGGCTGGGTAGGAATTCCTGCTCGGAAATACGAATTAACTAGTAAGACTTTTAGTTATGAGGTCAAGATATGTGCATTATCAGTATTAACAGTTTAATTGCTGACTGTTCTGACATGCCTGCAAACATCCTTGTTCCTGGATGCAGGTTTAAGTCATGTGGGTCATGGCTTATAGCTCTACATGCAGTTGAATAAGTGTTTTACCTTTCAAGTTATAACTTTACAACTGTATTCTGAGGATCATCGATAAGAGACTTGAAATGTACAAAAGTTCAGTAATACCAGAACAATTAAAGTGTTTCATAGCTTTTCAAGTATTTATTTTTTTAAATGTGGTGTATCACGCGTTGCTGACCGAGGGAACTTTGTTCTATATGTAATTAGTTGTCAAATATTATTCCTCATATCTTTCTAGCAAAGAGCTGAGTAAAACCATTTCACATTCTGCAATATTTACAATGCTATAAAGTATTAAGCAATCAATATTAAATGCAAGAATCTATGCTAGTAGAATCCTAAAGCTTTTAAATTTTAAATCCAGATGAAGTACAGGTAAGGGTTTTATTGCTTTGTTAGCTGGTCCACACTGTAAATTTAATACATAATACATACTGTAATAAAACAGTTTGAACAAAACCATACATTTAAAGAAAAGAAAAAACCCCTGAAGATTATCTATCTTGGAAATATATGCCAGTTACCCTGAAAGTCTCCCCCCTCCCCCATGTTGCTAGTAGTCAGCAGAAATCTGCCTCTTGTCTTGATCTTTGAAAGCATGTTAGACCTTTTGCTTGTGTGGTTGTGATAGCTTTGTCACTGGAAAAAACAGAGCAGCTGCAGATCAAGTTAATTTACTTTTAAAAGTCTGTGTTTTGAACACTTTAAGAAAAGATACAGTGCACAAAGGCCTTAAAGGAAAAAAATAGTGTGCTTTAAAATGTAGCAGATAAGTGTTTCTAATTGTATTTCCAACTAAAATGTAGTTGGGTTTTGGTAGTGGTTTGGGACAACCTTTAAATTTTTTCCTTCTGGCTTGCATTGTAGCTGGCAGTTAACATTGGCATCTGGCTTGCTTCTCTCCAGGTAGTCTGTTTGTCACTGCAAGGCACGTGTGTTCTTTCTTTAACTTTTTCCAGGTTTTCAAAGTACTTCAAGACTGCAGTTTTCATAATGTCCTTAGAGATATTCTTGGTCACTTAAACTTGCCGGTGCATCCAGCCTCCTAGTCCACTGACATTGTTAACCTGTTGTATAAGCAACCAGGGACACCTCATTTGGCTGGAACCTACTTACTATAGGAGGGATTGTAAAGATGTTAGAAAACCACAATCAAGTTTAGGTAGCAGTGGTTCGCTATTGCACTTTAAGGGCTCTGAGTGTATTTCACAACATCATCTTGGGTATAATATTACTGTATTAATGAACTGGGTGATGAAATAGAGCATGCTTATGATAGTTGCAGTGGTTAGTTGAGTTGGACTCATGCTGAGGATACACTTCAATTCATCAAGGTAGTTTTAAATTGTATTATAAAAACAGGAAGATTTTCAACAAGGACTAAATATACTGTTATATGTGTAGGTAGAGATAATTGACTGCACCAATATAGGATGAGAAATAACTAGATAAGTATCGGTTCCTCTGAAAACCCAGACACGATAGTGGAAAATTGGTTGAAATCAAAGTGGTGTCATGCTCTTAAGACAAGCAAAGCTCATGAGATGTACAGACAGGGCTGTAATACCTATGAAACATGCAAATAAATTCAAGTCAGTACATGGCTGTAGAGTGCTGTAGTTTGAAGTTCACAAGACAGCTATAAACCTGCCCTACAGTCACACCCCTGAAATTTCAGATCAAAGATTGATTAAGTCCAGGTTGTTCCACTGGTAGTCATCTTTCCTTCTGCCCAGCTTTTCCAGCACTGGAGGAGGTGCCTTAAATGGTGTGGCATTTTTGCAAGATGCCAATCAAACCAAGCAATATTCAGCTTCAGTGGCTGCAGTCACCTTCTTGGAAGGTTTGTATTTACGCAGCTGCTCATGAGCAGTTTGTCTTCCTTAACACATCCTTTTAGACTTTACCCTGCTGTTACTTACATATGTCATAGCAACTTTATTGTGTAAAAGCATTAGAATGGCTGTAATCTCCTACTTGGAGCGGTTGCTCAATATCACTCCATAAATAACTGTTCCTGTCTGGTTGAAAATGATAGAGAAATTACTTGAGTTTGTGTGCTGGTAAAAGCAGCACAGCACTGGAGTGTTGGGCTTGGTTGTTTCTTGGGCAGTGAAGTATAGAAGAGGTAACGGTACACATCTTACATTTGGAATAAAAGCACATCTGTCTCAATTTCAGCATTTCTTATCTATCTTTCTTGATTGATGAGCTTTAGGTATTTTATATTTGTAAAGGCTTGGGGTACCAAGCATGAGATGATTAACGACTAGTTGTTACTGTTGCAATATGCTGTTCTTCAATGAAATGCAAGTCCTTCCTCCTCCTCTAGTGGATGTTCTAATCACATTGTCTGCTGAAGTGTGTTTAAAGGCAAAATGTGAGACAACTAGCAAGGATCTCTGCCTTCTTGGCCTAGCTGTGCTGTATAATCACAGAGGAATTGTCCCCCATCTTGCAGAGACAGGCCTATCTGCTTCCTTCCTCACCATCAGTGCATTTTAGAAATTTTCAGACAAAATAGAACACCTAGAAGGAGGAGTTACTTGAGTAAAATTGGTATACAAAGCAGATTAAGAATGGATTTCGCAAACTATTGATGTAGTTGGACTTACGGACTCTCAGGCACGTGTATTTCCCCAGGGTGTATTTTCACTTCTACTGAATGTGGCCAGCTTCATTTCTATTGTAAAACTTTAAAGGGCAACCATGGCTGGAATGACAAGCACATGTTAGGATTCCTTGTTCTTCACCTTCTTAATTTTTTCTGTTTGATAGACACTATCAAGTAATGATTTAAAACAGAGCCAGCATGATAAGAGAAGTTGCATGAGAAATGTATGATTTTGACATGCTTGCAAATTGCCACAAGACCACTGCTGATATTTCTGCAGTGTTTCTCTTTAAGTTTGAAAGCAGTGCTGAAACACTCTCATTGGAATGCTTAATAGCTTTTTTGTTATTATTTTCTGGTAGAGTGACTTTTGACCTCCATCCCTCAGAGCCTGTGCCAAGAGCTCTGACGAAAGCCTTATGATTTCATTAAAGGCCTGAAAAGTTGTAGTTGGTTGTACTTGGATAAATAGTCCAGAACATATGATAACAGATGTGTTTTTATGCTTGCTATCCATGTTACTTGACTTGAAGGGATAGCTAGAAACAGCCCCTTTTCTAACATGGCCTGTATTGACCACAGATGTAGGAATAGAAAGATCTTACTCTGACCGCTAGGTAAAAAGTAGCTCTTTCCAAATTTTTTCTCCTCAAAATTGAGGCCTTGTTTAGATGCTTAATAAAATGTATACTCTGTTCTTTATGTACAGGTGTGCCTATGTGCATTTGGGTTATTTTTGTGTGTGGTTTTGTATTTTGAACCTTTCCCAAATGGAGTAGGCTTTTACTCAGAATTCAAGGCTTTCTTCCTTCATCAGAAAAAAGGGGAAGGTAGCATAGAGCTCTAGAGGCTTCAGAGTTTGACCTGGTCTTCAATTTATGTGCTTCACTGATGGTTTTTCTTTTCTGCTTAAACCCAAATTAAACAGTGCTAATCTGTTTTCTTTATAAATAAAAACTTTATAGGAAAAACACTCATTTGCAAGCAAATGACCATCCCCAGTAGTACCTGAGTAAAGAAATCCACAACAGAAAGCTGACAAAATGCTGTGCTCCTCAGTGCTTCCAAATTCGATGTGGATTGGGTTTGAAAATAAGGAAGGATGTTTTGTCTTCTGTTTCCGTGATAACATCCTGAGCACTACAGCTAGTTATAAAAGGCGGCTGGTCCTGGTCTTTAGTCACTGTAAACTAACCCTTAGTCTGTTAGGGCAAAACAACACTCCCCTTCCTCTTTTTAAGAAACTGCCCTTAGGAATCCTATTGCTTTTTGCTCTCCACACATGCGAGCCAAGCTGTGGACCTTAGGCTGTGCTAACAAGCTCTTTACATTTCTACGCTCCACTCTGATCAAGCACTGAAATGTGACAGTGCATTCAAGCAACAGCCAAGCGTTGAACAGTTATCCTTACCTTACGAAGTTCCTCAGAAGCAGTATTCTCTTAAGTACCATAAAAGTTGCTGAACATTCAATGAATCTCACTTCTGAGTGTCCCTGCTGTTACTGAAACACTGTCTGGCCTTTTAGACAAGAGAAGCCTAGCTACTTCTAGCTCGCTAAGGCTATTTTTGTTTGGGTTGTAAAATCACCAATGCTGATTTTTACTGCAGGCTACCATTTGTTCTATATTGAGATTTTGCATCATCACCTTCTTGAAATACACGCAATTTGTGGTATCTATAGCTTAACCTTTATACAAGCAGCAATAGTGGGAGGATTAATTTGAAGAGTATTCTGTAATTGCCGAGGCTGACATCTCACTGTCCTTCACAAGCAGTGTAGGCAGAACTGGTGAATTTGTTAACGTTTTACCTCTATTTGTGGTAGTGGAAATTCCCAATACAGAAGGAAACTTCGTTGAAGATAAGACCTGTGGCAAAGTTTTTGTGCTTTATTGACTCCATTAGATGTTCTGGTGGTCACTACAATGTAATTTAAAGCAATGGGGGATTTTCTTTCTGTTTTTTTGCACCATGAAAACAAAACAAAAAAAGTGAACCATAGGGAAAGATAATTAATAGTTGCCTAGATTTTAGGGAGTTGTTTTTTGAAAAAAATTTTTCTCCTATTATCTTAAATAAGTCTTCACAGTTGAAGGCTGTTGCTGGAGCAGAAGTGATAGTGCAAGACTCGCAGGGTAAGCCAGTGTGAGCTGAGTTCTGTCGTTGTGGCTAGACTTGATTGTACCTCCATTAACATAAAGTTGCGATGTATTGTGTTACAGGGAGGGGGGAAGTGCTTTTGAAATTAAAGCTTGACTGTGAATTCCTGGCTACATTCCTCTCTTTACAGTTTGCTTTGTTACAACATACTTTACTGTACTTGCCTGACAGTGCAACTAAGGATTTTTTGACTACTGTATCTCTCTATCTGGAGCTTTGCATGGTGAAACATTACATGGAATTGTAATTGCAACTTGCCTTTATCCCGTGTGGTTACAAGTAACATCGTTTCCCGTATCTTACTCAGCTAATTTTCTCCATCAGCCTTTCATAGAATCATCACAGTTGGAAAAGATCTTAAAGATCATCAAAACCAACCGTCAGTACTACGCCACCATAACCTCCAAACCATCTCCCAAAGCACCACATCCACCTGTCTTTTGAAAACTACAGGGACGGTGACTCCACAGCCCCCCTGGGCAGCCTGTTCCAGTGCTTCATCAATCTTTTGGTGAAGAATTTTTTCCTAATATCCAATCTGAACCTCCCCTGGTGCAACCTGAACCTGTTCCCTCTTGTCCTGTCACTAGTTACTAGGGAGAAGAGGCCAACACCCACCTCACTACAACCTCCTTTCAGGTACCTGTAGAGAGCGATCATGTCTCCCCTCAGCTTTCTCTTCTCCAGGCTGAACAGCCTTCTGAAGGTTAGGGAAATACTGGATTTACCTCTGATTGTTTATATGGAACAAACCTACAGTGAGGAGTAGATTTGTGCAGTAGACTTGGGAGACAATATTATTTACAGTTTGGAAAGAGCAGTGTAGATCCCACAGTGGCTGCATCCTGTGACTGCAGTAAAAACTGTCAGTGTGAAAAGTCAGTGTGTGTCAGTCACCCCTGCAGATAAAGCTTCTGGCAAAAGTGTGCTAGAGGAATGGGAAAGAGGCCCTTGTGTTTTGCATTTGTTGTGTGGAAGACTTTCTGAATTAAGTTTGTATTTTGTGCTTTTTTGTGTGCCTTTAAAAAGAAGGGTGGCAGAAGTGCTTTTGTGGTGATACTGAGAATGGGGGTGAAGTTGAGAATGAAAACCTGTATCCACAACACATTATTGTATTAGGTTACAGTTCACATGCCGTATTTAGGTGTGCTACAATACACACTGAGTGCAGTTTAAGAAACTGTCTTTCTTTGACTGTTTCCAGTAACACTTCCTCAGTTGTTAAGTGTTTTCTGTATCACCTAGAGAGCAAATGTTCATGAGCATAGTGAAACATGGGGCTTTAGGTTTTGACCTGAAAAACATGGATATTTTGCATTTCCTAATGTAACTTAAGGAAAAGCCTAAGTATTTTGCCAGTTATGTGTTCTTGAGCTATTAACCTTAATTGTCTAACATGTCTTTTTGCATTGAATGTTTGAACCTAGAATTAACTGTACTCTGTGTCATGATGAGTAGTAAATCAAGAAAAGAAACATTACAACTTAACTTGGCCTGAGTTGTGATGCCATTTTAATGGTGCAGCCACCTTGTTGCTGGTGTTGGGCAGCCAGAATAAAGAGGATTCATTTGTTCAGGGGATTTGGTGTAATGTGAGGATGAGGCAGGGAGCTGCAGGTTACCAAGCTGTGCCTTTGCATTGTTCTGCAAAACCCTGAAAAGATTAATTTGGATATTCTGTGGTGCCATTTACAGTAAGCTTGTAGGGAAAAACAATGCTATATAATGATAATGGATGGTGTCGAACTTGTTCTCTTAAATCCAGATGCAGCTTTCCCAGAGGCAGCAGGAGCTTGCTGTTTTTTGTACTTAGAATGAAAAACTGTGGAAGATGAGAACTGTCCACCCACCCATTCCACCCTGAGACAAGTAATGTCCAGGCTTTAAAATTCACTTGCAGAATTGCTGTCTTTGAATAATTTGTTCACTTTTTAAATTTTCATTCCTGCCCTAGTTTGAGTGTCCAAGAATTTTTCTTGGATTCATGAGACTTTGGGAGCGTATTTAATACACTGCATTGTTTTCTTTGTGGCAGCACAACTTTGTTGAGCAGAAAAGCCACATTGTCAGCTAACAGGTTGTATTTGAGCAGTTGTGTTACCTTCTGTTTCAATTAGCAAGAATCCTGAAACCTTAGAGTTCTGGGAAGAGAGGATGTTCAGCTAAAACTTGGAGCCTTCTTTGAACAGGTTTCTTGGGTTTTGTCTCTCCAAACCCCAAGCATTCTGTTGAATTTGGCTAAATTTGCAAGCATGTACGTACTTTGGGCCTTATGTTTAGTTTCATGTTTGCATATAGGAGTCAGCTTGAGAGTGGAGATGCCAGATCTTCTTATTAATTCCGATTTAGCGCTTACGTGTTCCTGAAGGTTGTTTGGTTTTGAGAGGATCAAGACTGGTGTGTAACAAATCACAAGGGTGGAAAGCTGTGCTTAGAAAGATTTGCCAGTATAGGTTTGAAAATGGCTGGGAATTCTTGTGTGTGAGCTGTTCCATCAAAAACTTGGTGAATGCCTTGTTTTGTGTCTCTTCAGCAGTGCCTCTTCTCCTTTTCCATGGGAACAGAAGGGGTTTTGTTGATAAGAGATCTCTTATCGGTCTAGGAAACTGATGGGCAGCAGTTGAGCCACTATTACTGTAAACCGGGGCTGACTTCAGGCTGAGGACATCACATGGCAGTATGTGTTCAAATCCAGTGGCTAAAAACATCCTCCTCCTTCCTCCTCTCAGGCGCAGATGCCCCAGCATGAAAGGAAGAGTTACTCTGGCACAGACTTGATTAGTTCTGTGGCAGACACGGGGACTGGCTGCAAAGGAATACTTTTATGTTTTGGCCTATACAAGGAGCAGTAGTTTTTAACAGCTGTTAAGATAAACAAGTGGTTCTGCCTGTTAGATATTTTTGCAGACTCTGAAGGTTGTCTCAGTTTAGGGCAGTAAATCCTTTAAATTTCGTTTTGATGCTTAATTTTATTTGTATTTATTTGTACTTGGGGAAATTTTCAAAGCAAAATCCAGTGATATATGTAGTACTTAGGGTAAACTTTATAGCTTTGGTAAGTCTGGGAAGATCTTAACGATGGTTCAGTTAAACTTCTATTTTCCTTGGAGGCATAGCACTGTGTTTTAATTATCCAGATGATAAATTTTAATAGTAATTATTATCTGGAAATCTCTTGTTGGCCAGTTGGAGGTACAAGAGAGATGGATTTACTGGATGCTTTTGTTCAAGTGTTTTGCAGCAAAATGGTTTCGTTACATGAAGTCGGGTCTGTCGTTTCAGTGGGCTTAAAATTTAAAAGAGAGTGCAGTGTCAGATGTAAACATCTAGGTCAGGTACCTGAGCACAGAGAGTTCCTGCATGTGTTCCTGACTTATTCATCACTAAAAAGTGTCAGTGGCATAAGCTTTATGAAAGCTGACACTTTACATGACTATTCTACAGTGGTCATAATAATTGCTCTGTATCTTCATAGCAGCCATCTGAATTCCAGCCTCGTGTCCGTGCCTGCAAAGTTGTCCGGAATTTAAAGTTCTTCACTGCAGGTCGGGTTTGCTTAAGTAAGCATTGGGAGCAGCTCCAGTGGTTTCTATTTCAGACACTGTCAGAAAAAATGGGGTTTGTAGATACCTGTTTTGTGAACATGGAGCTTTGTAAAGAAAACAGTAAGTTCTGTTGCCTCTGAAGGAGTGCACATGAGGGATCCAGCAAGGGGAAGGCAGAGTGCTTACCAGGGAGGTGACTCGTGTGCGTAAGCTCTCTGGCGTATAATACGTAATGGATAGTTTGGCTGCCTGCCGGGATGTGACTGGAGCTGTGATGTCTAGTTAAAATGATCCTAGAAAGGACAACCAACTATGAAGATACGTCAGTCTGGGTGTGAAGCAGGAAAAAAGTCCTTTGAGCAAACAAAGCCACTGAAGGAGGGGAACTGTGGAGGTTTATTACAACTGACATCCCCTGAACAGGTTGGACATGCATATGTGTAAGCAGTTCACCTTACCGTGCCTCTTATCCAGCTATCTTTACCCCGGTCACAAAGCTTCATGCATGCCTCAGCAATGCTTCCTCACTGGTGTTTGGCCTCAGGCCAAGCATTAATGAGTACCCCAAGCCTTGTGTGATTTGGCTTCTCCAAATCTATCAGCATCTTTTCAGAGCAAGATAAAACTCATTAAAATAATTTACATTTGGGCATTAGAATTGTAGATAATTTTACTACCTCCTGCCAAAAGCACAAATATGTGGTAATGTCCTTTTATATAAAGTTACAATTTACTTGGTTTTTTTACTCTTGGAAAAGGACAGACTGACATACACTGTAACTGCTGCCTGGTAGTAATGATTGTGTACTACAAACTCATTTCTTATCAAAGGTTTGATCCGTGCTGTCTTTGATAGAGGAACGCTATTGCACACTATTGCATAAGATTTGGCTTATTAGAAATCACATCAGGATCTGTCCTGTTTGGGTTTTATTGTATTGCAATTACTCTGATGTTGGCAGCTGAGGTATATAACAATCAAACTTCCCAGTCCTTTGAGCTATGTGCCAAGACCCTTGCATGACCGAGTGGTAGAGCGGAGCTTCAACCTTATGCCCTCTGTCTCCCTAGTCTCTGTGCAGTTTGTTAGGTGTTTTTTTACACACCTGTTTTTAATCTCCATCTTCCCTGCTCGGTACCCCAGAGCTGTCTGCTGCTGTCATCTACTCATATTTCTTATTCTGGACTTGAATCCGTTTCTGCACAGATCTCTGTCTCACAGTCGGTATACAGTGGTTGTGAGATGTGCACCGGTTATTTTTTGCTTTAAGGCAATTCAGTAGACATCAGCTGATCTGCGTGAGCTCTCCGTGTGCAGGCTTTACCTGAGAGCCTGTTACAGAGCCACACTTGAACTGCTCATGACCTGTGGTCAGATCACCCTTGCTAAATGACTGAACTGCCATGCAGGCTGGAACAATGTTGTAAATAAATGGAAGCTTGTGGTGGTTTAGCCCTGGCTAAAGGCCAGACGCCCACCAAAAAAAAAAAAAAAGTATATTAAGCGGCTCAAGAGTCAAAGTTGTTAACGCCGCGGGCAAACCAGACTCAGCACAGAGTGCTGAAGAGAAAGTTACCTAATTTATTACACTACGCTTAAGAGAAAACAGTGAAAACAACCAGAGTCAGGAGTGCAACCAACAATCTTAAAAGGAATGCAGCCAGGCAAACACTTTCCCCCCAACTCCCTCCTCAGCAGGCTTTAGTTAGAAGTTTGCTCCCTTCTTACCTCCCGGTCGCAGCCCAGGAGGGGCAGGGACTGGGGAAATGGGGGTCTGGGTAACACCTTCCCCCCACCCCTCCATTCTAAGCAGACTTCCCTTTAGCCATGATTTTGCTCCCTTCTTCCCCTCTCCTGCTCGCAGCACAGGACGGGGGGCAGGGACTAGGAGATGGGGGCTCCGGTCAGTCCCTTGCAAGATGGTTTCCTTCTCGGCCGGGATGGGGGCATCCATTCCACACCCCCTCCCCCTGCTGCACCGTAGGGTCCCACCCACGACAGCCAGTCCTCCAGGAACTTTCTCCAAGGCAAATCTCTTCCCACCGGGCTTCATCTCTGCTCTGGCAGGCAGCAATCAATCCCAGTGTCTCTCAGGCCCAGTCCTCCACGGGGCTACAGGCCTCCCCCAGCAAACCTGTTTGGCTCATCTCTGTAGGCTGCAAGTGCTGGCAGGGCTCATCCCAACATAGGTCATGGCGTCTTCTCTATGTCTCCACCTGCTCCATCCAGCGTGGAGCCTCTCCACGGGTTGCAGGTGGGGTCTCGGCCTTTTCCATGGGTTTCTCCACGGGCTGCAGGGGCATCTCTCTGTTGGGCACCTGGGGCCCCTCCTCCCCCCACCCTTCCCGGGCTTTGGTGTCTGCAGCTGCTTACATTTATATAGTTTGTTGCTGCTTCAACACACCTCATTCAGTATATGCAAATATCTTAAACTGTCCCTCCCAGGCCCCTGGCCATCAGGCAGCGGGTTCTGCAGACTTGAGGCGCCTTCCCTATTCTTTTCTTCTTCTTTCTCTTTATCACCTTCTCAGGGACAAGTTGTTTCCCCGGAGTTATCACAATGCCCTTAATGTGCCAACATTGCGGTCTTGTTGGCACTCCGTTCTCTGGTGGCAAAACGCAGCTACTTCCTGGTCTTTTTCTCCTATATGTGATTCTCAGAAGCGCTATCAGAACGACTCTGGCCTTGAATTGCCTGGTGTTTATACTTTTCAGGCTGGCAGAGGATTCCAGCAGCCATTTTCTGCAGCCCAGGTCCCTCTCTCTCAGCACCCTACTGTGCACAACTGCGACAAAGCTCAAAGTAGTAACTGCTCGACAGAAAGCTTGAATATAAAATGACTTAGGATCTTTTTAGAATTAAAATCTCTTCAACTGAAAATACCCTGAAATGGGCCATAAAGGGGCTTATCTTCGTTCACCTCAAGTTCCGCAGATGTGACCCTGCTGCTGGACTAGTTCCCCAATGGAAGGGCTGGGCCACGTAGCTGCTACCCGCAGTAATTCACTAAGCAGATCCAGATTCCGTTCTCCTCCTGCTTCACCAGGGTTCTTTTCTGTTGGTGATGACGTTTTCCTCTTCTATATGTAGCAGTCAGCAGACACATCAGGGTGTTGTATGTCACGTATTTTGAAAGGCTGCAAAATTTGATCTTTAGAGTTGAATCTTCTGAAGGACTCCCATCACCTACAAGAATTTTAAGGTCTGCAGTTTTGGAAGTAGGAACAGCAATAACTGCTCATGAAGATTTTGGGTTTTGGTGAGTGTCTTCACCATAACTGCATGTGTATGTAGTATGTGATCTCTGGATCTGCATTCATGTTGTCTTTCTCTTTCCACTTCCTTATCTTCTCACATTCAGGCAACACTAAACATGTGATACTTCTGTGACTTGAGGCAGTAATATATATTTTTTTTAAACTCAGATCTAGCTTTTTGTTGACCGTTGTCACAAAGTTAAAGAACCACCTCAGAAGGCTGATAAGGAATGAAAGTGCTTGGAGAAGTGCTGTGGCCCTTTAAAATTAAGAGGGAGTTGGTTCTGTGCAATGTTTACTTTTAAAATCAAATACAATCTTTTTGAGGAGAGGTAATTTCAAACTTACAGCATTATCTTCTGTAAATAGTGATGCTACTACCTTATTCAAGAAATGACCTTCAGTCAGTGTACCACGCTGGCCTACTCTACTGTACCAGTTGACAATGAAAAATAAAGTGCCAAAATTTTTAGAACAAGCATGCTTTGAAATGCCAATTTGTGCTTTTAAAAGTTACCTCTTCGCTTGGCTCCTCCCTTGTGACTGCTGAACTTTCATTTTAGAATAAAGTTGCAGTAAGAAAAGCATCCCCTTTAAAACGAAAGTTTGTTCACTTAGGTGTGCTGTTTGTGTTTAACTTTCTTTGTTAACAGAGAAGTGGTCAGCAGGCAACTCGCTGTTCCTGCTGTTTGTTCATCAGTTTTGCTGTATCTTGAAATGTGGTAAGCTTATTTTTTGTTTTCTCCCATCAGGTTTTGAATGAAGAATGCGATCAAAATTGGTACAAGGCAGAACTCAACGGAAAAGACGGCTTCATTCCCAAGAACTACATAGAAATGAAACCACATCCGTAAGTAGAGCTTTGGTGTTAGGCTCCCTTGATCTTATTTGCATGCATCCTCTCAAGCAGAGGGGAAGTTCTCGCCTGAATACTTTGCAGCAAAGTGTGCCTTGCCAGATCTACCAAAATGTATGGCTAGTTAAAGGATGGTTATTGAGTTGTAGCTCTGGCTGTAGTGTTTACTGTAGCTCATTTCACAGCTACATCTATAGCAGGGTATTTTTGGAAGCTTTTCAGGTCCTGCTCTGGTGTTTTGCTGTAGGGTCAGACAGACTGACCTTGGGGGTAGCAGGGACAAGCCAGCAGAAAACTCTCTACTGAAGAGTTGTCACCACCACTGTCCTCGAGGAAAAAAAAGAGCAACTGTTTCTGTGATGATTCTTTATTGTACTTAGCATAGCAGGTAAGAGTGAAAATCATGGCATTCAGAGCTTAACCAGGAAAATATGTAAGGATATGGGGGCTTGAACTCTTAGTATGTCTGTCACATACTAAGTATAGAATCACAGAACAATTGAGGTTGGACAGGACCTCTGAGAGTCATCTGGTTCCACACCATGCCTGCAAAACAGGTCAACTTCCAAATTGAGTACTGTTACACAAGTACAATTGCATTGATTTGTAGGCCCAGAGAACTGTATTTAACTCCTTAAATGTATGAAAACAGTAGCATTTCATGACTGGGTTTTTCGTTGTATCAGTTCTCATATTTCTGTTGTCTTCTACTAAACTCTGGTTCTGCCAACCTTTTTGATCCTTCAACATCTGAACAAGAAAACAGTGAGCTTGGGGTAACAGGTTCAAAGGGGAGAAAAGGTTTAGGAAGGAGCAGCAAAACCTGTAATCAGGTGTTTTTACAAAGAGCTGTAGTGGTTCGGTTTCCCACAAAAAATGATGATTGATTTGTTAATTATTGGCTGTAATTATAGCATGAAGATACTGCAGTTAAACCCAATCAAGAATTATTTTTCTAAAGGCTCTTTTGAAAAGGCAGAAGGAAGCTTTTAAGGGACTGCCCAAAAAGGAGAGGAGCTGTACTGCTTTAGTGGAGCTGAGTGGGAACTGAAGCAAGGATGCACCAGAAAATTCTGAAATCATTTAAAGCCTTGTCTGCCATAGTAGCATGTCTGGTTTACCCTGATCGTGGTAGTCCACTGGGGATCACAAATGTATGTTGCAGTTCCTCTCTCGTTGGTATGAATCATCATACATCTCCTCATAATAGTTTTGCAGGCATTTGAGTTATACTGTAGTGATGTCTTCTATGATGATGATCAGTTTGTTCTGTAATTATCCACGGTATTTTGTTCTGGAGGGATAGAACTGTCAGGTTTTTGCTTTCTGATATCAAACAGGAATGAACAATGCCTAAGCCTGCAAGTGGGTGAATTTGGTAGTGCTTTTTAAGCATAGATAATTTGACCTTTTCTGAAGATGTTTAAACTGGTGATGGCAGCTGGATAGAGGTAGCTCCATGTGTCAGCAATGCTGGGAGCCTTAACTATTGCATTAACAGCCCTGGGAATTTATACGCAAAAGTTTTCATGGTGTGGTGTTAGCTGTAATGCAGAGCACTCTGAGTATTCCAGCAGGTCATACAAAAAGCAAATTGGAGGCAGCTGACCAGGTGTGACAAAGAGAATGTCCCTTTTCTCAGGCTTGTATCAAACTGTGTTGTGGGAATGTGGCACGAGAGCTTTTCAAGAGTATTTGGAAGAAAGCAACTACCTGAGACTTAAATCCTCCAGCCCTGTAGCTAGTCTTAAATGCAGTGAGTTTCCTTGCTTCTGTTTTGCAAATCTTTCAGTTTGCTTTGTAACTTATTAGCAAATGAAGCTGAGAGGAAAATGTGGTGCTTTTCTCTCACTAGCTGAGTCACCTGGATTCTGAAGAGTTAATCTGAATCACCACATCAATTATCAAAGCAAAGATGTAAGTAGACATAGGCATGATAGTTGAAGAGCAGCTGCAGGAAGCTCCGGGCGGGGAAGCTTCCTGTGAAGGCACGTCAGTACAGTTCAGCAGCAGGACTACCTTTCTCTCTTTAAGGGGCAGGGATGGAATTTGCTGTTTGTGAAGCAGCCTGGGTCACACTGTGTGAATCTCAAGTGTTTATAATCAGCTTTTCTCAAAGATGCTGCTGAAGTCTCCCTGCTGTATTGTAACTTGTATGGAGGGAATGGGCCAATGGTTGTGCCAGGTAAAGCCAAACAAATGGCCAAACTGCCAATTGAAATGGGTCTGAATGCGATGTGAACTTCATTGTACCAACCCTCACATCTCCCTCTAGCAGTGCAGCATCAGCAGGAACACATGGGTTTGGGTTTGAGTGCTGACTGGGCGAGTTTCACCTGCATTACAAAGCTAGTGGGAGCCAAGGGTTACCAAGCTTAGCCCCTTCAGCAGGGAAGCTGTGGGAATGTCATGGTCGCTTTCTTTGACCTGGTTCTCCTTGTGTGATTTTTGAGACCTTTGTTAATACGTTCAGTCATTCTGTAGCAACAATGCATGTGTGCACAGCACTCCTGATGCTTTACAAGCCTGCTCTGCAGTAGACAGGAGTCCTTAAAAATAACTTTGTTTCTTTCATGTGTGGTGTTTTCTTCTCACTTTTTTTAATATTTAGAACACAAGCTCCTTTTCCTCCGAATGGGTAAAGTGGTAGAGAAGTCATAAAGTTGCAAGGGAATTCAGATAGACTAGAAAACTTTTGCAGTTCTTGAAGTGCATTAGAAACAGGTGGCAGAAAATGTGAAGAATATGATGTTGTTACTTTGGAAGTGTTATTTCCTTTAATCGAATTGTACATGTCTCTGTATTGAATCAATTGAAGTTCAGGGGGAAATAGGGTATACTTTTGAGCTTTTGGGTGGGATTATAGAAGTTCTTAGGTTTGTGTTTCCAAGTCACATGCAAATAATGGAGAATTATTTGAGAACTAAACAGATTTAAAACATTTTGTAAACAAGAACTATGGCAAGATACCTAAAATCATAATTAAAAGTTTGCTTTACATAACATTTGGCAGAGGCAAAATTCAAGATTTTTTTTTTTCTGAAAATTTTGCCAGAATCCCAGGAAACAAATTCCTACCTTTGAATTCTGAAGGAGTTTCATATAATGGTTTCTCTTGGCTGATTTTTGGAGGTGACAGTGCAATGAGACACAGGTAGATGCTCCCTCAACTGTCTCTGCCACCACCTTGGGTACTGAGAAGGAGCATAGGTTGTAAACAACCAGGAAAGTACTAAATGCCATGGAGCTCGTTATCACTGGAAACAAGGTGAATGTGGGAGAAAGCTTTTCCTTTCCATCCCGGGGGATAAAAAGTATACAACAATACTTGCAAACAAGTAAAACATGTCTAGGTGATTGTGGAAACCAAGTTTGTAACCAAGATGTATCATTTTCAGTGCCAAAATGCTTTTCATAATGGAGCTATGTAGCTAAATACTCCTTTTACAAGGGGATGTCTTAGAGTTGTTTTACTGAATATGTTGCATATAGTAGAAATAGATCTGTGGACTCATCAAACTTGATGTAATATAGGCATGTGTTTCTGTGTAGCCCCCTGTAATGAACAGATACTGAAGACTGACAGTGAGAGGAGTGAGGGCTGCCAGTAGCTGGCAGGTGTGGGAATCAAGTAACCAGGTCCTCCTTCACTCGAGAGATCACTTCCTCTTAGGGAGGAAGATCTGGTGATGTGACTTCACAAAAGCTTCAACTTCTCTTAAAAACAACTGTTTTAGGGAGGATTTTGCAACTTCTGTTACATTGCTGCACCAAAACCTTTGTTGTAGAAAGTAAAGTGGAGCTTTGTGAGTGGAGTTCTTGTTATTAAATGCTTCTTTGATCTGCATGGTTGTAGGCTGTGGTATATACTTCTGTCCCGTGTGATCCGGTACTCAGAACTGAAAGCTGTACTTTTTGGTTGTGAATGTGGTTCTGCTTTTCCCATACCGTGTGACATAGCACTCAGCCCTTGTTTGCCTTTAATCTTGGAACAGCCTGAAAATGCAAATATAAGTGTGGTAAGAATCCCGTGACCAGGGGCGGTTGGTCAGCGCTGATGATCTGGTTGCCTGAGATAGGTTCCCCTTGGTGTCATGGAGGTTGTCAGGCTGTGGCTTTGGCTTCCTCACAGCTGTCAAGACTTTCAAACATGGTTCCCATGGTGCAGCTTCTCAATGTGACTGCTTATGTGAAAGCTACTAGATTGTCCTGACTGCAGGAGGAAGCAAGAAAACAGGCTACTGAAACAAGTATTGCCAGCATCTTTCCTAGAACCAAAATGCACACCCAGCTCAGTGGTCCTCTGCAATGAAAGAGAGACCTTGAGAGAACCTTTCTCACTTGCTCTGCCTGTAACTCCACTCCTGGCACCTGCCTTAGCCTTCTGACACTTGATACCTATCTTTGGCAGACGTGCTCTGGTTGGGGTCAGAAAGATTGGTCTGCAGGAGCAACCAGCTGCTGAATGAGGCTACTCTGTTCTCCCTGCTTAAGTAGTCGTGTCTTACCACCTGATCTAAAAGAGACCAGAAATTGGTTGTGACACAAAGATGCACTTCTCATTTTAGCAGGAGGGGTCAGTCCACCCACAGGATCTCATTTCTACAGCTGTGATGTTTCTGGAGAGAAACCTGAGTGAACTCCCAGTGTTTCCCTTGCATTTTGCAAGTACTGGGGTTTTTTTAAGATTTCTACATGCTAAAATAGTGACATATCTGTGCTAACCCTCAAGAACTTAAATGTTCTATATCGTTTGCTCTGCAAAACATGACTAAAGCATGGGTGGCTCTGCCTTAGGAGGTATAAGTGATAAAGGAGACTGTGTAGTAGTTATTCCCCACTGAGCATCTTTGGATACTAATATTGAAATAAATGCTGCTGTATTACAGGGAGTTTCAGTAGTCACCAGCCACCAGTACAGGACTTTTGTTGGCTCTGATTTGATGGCATCATACAGTTTGGACAATTACAACTTTGCATGTGAAGATATGAGACTGTTTCTTAGTGACAGAGGAAAGGAGTTGTGTTTCTTGCTTTAGCTGGGCATTTAATCTGTCTGACATCAGGCCTGATTACTGAGATAGTAGTGCAGGCCACAGTAGACATTTTAACTTTATCCAAGGTTGTAGACAGTTCCCAGGGTAGTCATCTTAGTCATACAAAGCAAGACTTTGCTGTGCAGCAGTCGTGCACGTTGGTTTGTTGTCATGATGTTTTGCAGCATGGTGCCAAACAATGTGAATAAACAAAATGTATTAAACTTTTGAGTGGGGCTTTTTCCACCTCTGAAATGAATTTGAGGATTTCAGTCTTACCACATATCTGCTTAGCTAAATTAGGTGAAATAGGGCAATTGCAGCCCCTGTTTATCAAGTCACGGTTGTTTCATTGCCAAGGCAAAAACATTGTGAAAAGCTGCGTGGTTGGGCATCCTGTATTGGAGTGGCAGTGAGGTGCAGTGTAGTTATTTCTGTTGGGAATCATTTCAGCTCTGTGTGAATACCTACATCTGGCTCCTCCATTAAAGATGAAAATTCTTAACTTCCCCTATTGTTTTCTTTTCCTCACTCCACAGGTGGTTTTTGGAAAGATTCCCCGAGCAAAGGCTGAAGAGATGTTAGGCAAACAGAGACACGATGGTGCCTTCCTCATCAGGGAGAGCGAGAGTGCCCCTGGGGACTTCTCACTCTCAGTCAAGTAAGTAATGCCCAGAAGCAATGGTGTGGTAATCAGGCCGACTACTGCTCACTTGGACTACTGGGTAAAGGATAGATGATTATCAACGTTGAGGAGCAGGACCAGATATCTTTAATGCAACAAATGTGTATGCTCTGGTGTGTAATGAGCCTGCAGGGCTGACCTGGTGGCATGTTGGTTCCTGTAGTCTCAGGCACTATCTGTTGGTTGGTTTGTGGATCCCATTCCTTCTCCTTAGAGCCACAATGTGTCCAGTGTGCACGTGTTCTCTCCCATCCTCCTTAATTCCTCTTCTGCAGTACAAGTCCTTGCTCCATCTTCTCTCAGTGTAGTACATTTCCAAATACATTTTTCATGTCTGCTTGGCACATGCTTTTCGGATATTCAAGTTGTCTGGCACTGGGACACGGAGGTGCTAAAAGAAGCCTCTCCCATCTCTCACAAGTGCATTCCACAGTGGTAGAGAAACTCAGTGTAGTGTAGTAACAGGGAAGTGAGGAGGAGCAGTTCCCATCCTTAAAGAACCTCACTAGCAGTACTGGCCTTCAACCAGCAGCAGGTCCCTCCCTGCCAGTTAGCCGTGACCCCCAAAATACCACACTCCACCTATCCTGCCCATCTGATGTCACTGTAAAATCGAGGTATTAGGAACTCAAAAGAGTATGTTGTCATTTAACGTGGGTTGGGAGGAATTCTGTCCTCAGCATTTTATTTTGCCTCTTGCTTTATTTTCAGTAATAATTCCTCTTTCCTACCAGAAAGGGACAATATTTTCTTTAGAATCATAACGATAACTTTTCATGCACCATTCCTAGCTTTCTGTTTTCTGTGGCTATCAATGATCTTCATTCTTTTTTTTTTTTCTGGTCATCTTTAGTCTGTAACCCAATTTTTGTTACCCTGTACAGCAGCACTGAGTTGTGCCAACAAACTGAGTTAAAGCCACTGATTTTTAAGAGGTATTTATATTTCTGTCTTGAGCTGGAATACTGGATATTTCATTCCTGAAAGTGGATTCCTTTAAGAAACAAAGTTGTTAGCCTGCCTGTTAGCTTAGCGTTGCCACCTGGTGGTAATGTCTCTGCTGATTTTATATTTTTTTTCTGTTTTGTTTAATTTAGAAAAATCTTTTTTCCTAAACAGTTATCTGAAGGATTTGAAGCGGTTGGTCAGAAGCTTTCAGGTTGAGGAAGGGAGTGCAGAGGCAGCACTCAGGAGTTGTTTTCATGTTAACTTTGTAGCCAAGATAGTGTCTGCGTTTTCAGCCAACCTATAGAAGCAGTGTATACCCTGCAGGGAACAGTTACCTCCTCAGTGGTTTGGACTGAAGGAAAAATACTGGTGTGCCATTTGTCTGGAAAATCCCGATGAACCCTTTGGAGTTCCCCTTTATTCACATTAAAATTGTTGGAAAAGTAGCTTCAACTGAATCCCATCATTTGTCAGAAAGAATGTTGGCATAGAATTGGAGTTCCTACATTCCATGGACAGCATTGCCTTTCAAGCTTTTTTCTTTTTTAGGTTTTTTTTTCCTTTCTTAAGAGGACCAGAGAGGTCCTTTTGTTTTGCAAGACAGTCTTTTGCATAAGTCCAGGCGGGCTGCCAAAAGAGACAATCCTGCCCTCCCTGTGGCAGTGTTCTCACAGCAGTTTACCTATAATGGGGCTGGTGTTTGAGCATTGCATTATCACATGCACCCAGTGGTGCTGCCTGAGGGAGAGACTGAGACAGTGAGAAGTACAGGACCATAGCAGGAGTAGCACAAACCTAAATTGGCTGAATCAGTTGTGAAATTACTGTGTGTGAAGAGCTAAAACCAAAGGCACTTGTGCTCTTTGACTTCAAAATCTTGTAGTTGGGAATGTGAAGCAGAAGGCACTGTGGTGCAGCTCCTTCAGTGTGACCTTGTGTTTGTACTGCCAAGTCCATGGCCTGTGTCCAGGGTGTTCTGTGCACTGTCTTCAGCGACTCAGGTGACTATGTATGTACATAAAGAAGTAGGACTGGATGCCGGCTGTGTGGCAGTGTGGCCTGAAATGTATGCGTATCAGGAGAAAGTGTTGTGTCACTAGAAATCCTTGACCAAAAGACCTCAGACTTCTGCAGATTTAGGGTGGTTTGAAAGCTGATTTTAAACTGAAGTCAGATATGAAGCTTGCAGGACTTGTATCAAAATAAATTCAGTAATTGGATTCTCTCTTTCTGATCACTGATTTCTGTAAAATGTAATTGCCAAATGGTTGTCAGACATCTTTTTTTTATGACCACCAATTGGTTATGTATATATATTATCAGTCTCATTCATGGTTTTCACTGTGTCCCGAAGGACCTTTTTGTTCCAAACTCTGTGCTGATAATCCCAGAAGATGACTACTCGGTGACTAATAACATGGGTTTTTTGTGTGTTCCTCACTCCTTCCTCTCAGGTTTGGAAATGATGTGCAGCACTTCAAGGTGCTTAGAGATGGGGCTGGCAAGTATTTCCTCTGGGTGGTGAAGTTCAATTCTTTGAACGAGCTGGTAGATTATCACAGATCCACATCTGTCTCCAGAAACCAGCAAATATTTCTCCGGGACATTGAACAGGTGCCACAGGTAAGAGAAGTGTCTTTGCAGAGTGCATTATGTAGCCTATAGCAAGCACAGTCTGAAGTGGGATCAGACCTTAACGGAGTAGGGATGGAAAGAAGCTGACTGATGTTTTTCTTGTTTGTGTCACTGTATCTTTAGATCCCACAGCCAGAATAATGCTGGGGAACAAGCTGGGTGTTTGTGCAAAGCCCACCTGCTAACTGCCTATTCCCTCCTTTAGCTCTGGCAAAGTGTTACTGTTGCTGCCTGAATATTGGGCTTGTCTTAATGCCTGTGGATACTTTTGGGGGAAGGTTATCTTATTCCTGTGATTTAAGAATGGCTTTGCTCCTCTCTTAGGACAGGGTAAGAAGGGATAGTTGTAGTTGTACTGGTCCATAGGCAGGACTGTGCCCCTCTTTAGCCAGTGACACTTTGGTACTGAGGAGGCGGTTATAGGCACAAGCATGTGGAACATCTCTGACCTGCTGGTTTGGATCTAGCCAGTGTTAACAGAAACCACAAGCTACTGCAAAGTGCCAGCAAAGCAGCTTGTGTATATCTAGCTCTTTGTTTTGATCTATTTCCCAGGGCAGTCAGAATGTTACATTGGATGTAACTGAATCTTTTGTCAATTTTGGATAAATTATTTTGCCTGTATGTGCAACGTTGTAGCTAGGTTGAAGACACAAGGTGTGAAACTCATCCTGCTCTCCAGGTGCCACAGGCACCCTTTGCCACAGTTTGAATTAACATCTGGCGCTGCACTGTGGGGTCAGTGATAAACAGAGGATGAGAAAACAGCTGGCTGAAAATGGCAAGCACAGAGATACCTTCCTAGCCTCCTGGTTTTAAGAACCATATGTATTTTCAATGAGCTGTTAGCTTTGCCATAAAAATGTGGAAGCATTTGAACACCAGGCAAAATACTCTGTGACCAAATGTATGGATATTGGAGAGACTTTAAGGGAAATGTGTAAAATGCCAACATCCGGGTTTTAGGGGGAACTTTATGTATCACAGTGTCAGGCAGATCAGTAATATTCATGCTGTCTCTTGGTGAAAATGGGATGGACAATTAAAAAGACCATGTTATTGCAACGGAGTACGGATTTACAGGTCATGAAGACTAGAAAATACTAGGAAAAGATCTGAATCGTATGGTGTCTTTGCTTTGGCTCTTTCAAAGAAACGTGAGGTTTTTCTGAGGTCTTATAGCCAATGCTTTCCTCTTTCAGCCTCTTGTTGCTGATGCTGGAAGCTGGCTTGCAGGGAAATGAAACAGCTCAAGTGTTTAACAATGAACACTGGTGTAAGTTAAGCTCCTGCCCGAGGGAGCAGGTGTCTCAAGTGCTGTGGATGATTCTCACTTCGTGTATCTTTTTTTTTCTTTCAGCAACCAACATATGTTCAGGCCCTGTTTGATTTTGATCCCCAGGAGGAAGGAGAGCTGGGCTTCCGCCACGGAGACTTTATCCAAGTCCTTGACAATTCTGACCCCAACTGGTGGAAGGGAGCCTGCCACGGACAGACGGGCATGTTTCCACGCAACTATGTGACCCCAGTGAACCGGAACATCTAGAGATAAATATTAGAGATTATTTAAAGAAACCAGAGAAACAGTAAATACACATACAGAGCCTAACTGCAGCCAGTGACCTAAAAATCACACGGCGATAAAACCTGAGTCACCTTTCACCGTGAGGTGATCGTCCTTCGCTCAGTACGGAACTTCAGGGGTGGTGGGGGGAAGAGTTCAACTTACACACCAAAACTTATCTTTGAGAGAAAAAAAAAAAAAAGATAAAGAAAAATGAGAATAACAGATTTCCTCAGCTGCTCCTGGGTTTTTACCCCCTTTCATTCACTCTTGTTTCCCCCTCCTCCTCTGTCCATCAGTGCATGAAGTTTTAATGCCATATAAAGTCCTAGCCATGCAGTTAAAGGAAAAGGGAGAAACTCTGCTGGTATTTTCTCTCTCTGCAAACGGTCTTCGTTTGGCATGATGGGACATGAGAGAAGAACCAAATCCACAGTCCTGCCTTTAAAAAAAAAACAAAAATCATCAGTCTCTGCTTTTGCCTTCAACATTCAGCTCTTCTTGCCTGGGAAAGATGAGGTGTTAATCTAATTTTTATTGTCTCTTCTCCTTTGGCACTTTCTTCTGAAGCTAAGCAGCTTCCAAGTGGGGGGAGGGAGAAGAGTTGCGTGGATTTTTATTTTGTTTTGTTACTTTTTTGAGTCACAGAGCTGCTTTGAGAAACTCCAACGTACAACTGAAGTCTGTTAATGCTGTGCTGACAGCTTTTTTGTTTTTTCTTAAAGGTGTACGGTTGAGCACATTCTGTAACTTTTTCCATAGTGCCTTTCCCTTATTTTCTTTTTTATTATTTTTTTTTAAGTTAAAAGGACAGTCCAGAGCTTTTCAGAGGGTTTTTTTCTGCCTACATGTAAATAAATATTTTGGGGGAAGGTTGTAAAGGAGGGTGGTTTTATCAATGGACATTTGAGAAGAATCTCCAAACAGAGATGGAGCTTTAACCTTGAGATTTGTCTTACTGTTCAACTTTCCTTATTGAAAGGAAAATAAAATCAAGGCATTCAAGTGGCAACTTAGGCTGCTCAGAGGTGGGGAGCTGCAACCAGGAGCCTCAAAAAGAAGTAAGAGAAAGGGGGAAGTTATGACCAGGGAAAATGAGGAAGAATATTTTGGGGAGGGAGGGTTAAGGGGGAATTTGAGAAATAATAGCCCTGAGATGTCCTGTCAAATGTACATTCCTTTGATGGAAAACTTTATAATGCAGAAAAACCTCAAGAAAATAGTGCTTGAAAAAAAACTTTATGCTATTAGTGAATGTTTCTATGTGATGCATGTAATCAGCCTGTCTGTTTGGCCTGGGTAGGGAATATTTGCAGTCGTGTTGCTCTTGAAAAGTGGGGTTGGCATCACTGTTCTCCGGTTTTTCCTCCCTCCTCAGGTCAGTGTTACTGTTGAAGTAGATTTCCACCCCCTTCCCCTGCCCCACTCCCCATTCACAGCAGGCTGTGTGATGACTGTGATCCTCACCCCACACTGTCATGGCATTTCTTGTGGCCATTTGCTCCTCCACCAGAGCAGTGTGATGTAAAACGGGACGAAAAGGAAAGCAATGGAGCCGCACCACTCTCTGTGCCAATCTTCAGTTGAGTTAGTTTTTCCTTTTGATGGCCATTTGGCTGGATCCCTTCACCCAACCAACGAATCCAAAAACTGCAGCGGAGTTCTCCTCCTGCCCTGCCTATGCACGGGCAATCTGTTGTTGGAGGGTGCCTTTTTTTGTACTAAGTGTTACAAATGTTTTATTCCTGAGATGGACTCTGCCTTACACTTTAATTTTCCAGCAGATGAAAGAGAGAGCTATCCTGTAGAGTATTACTTTCTCCCCCTCTCCTTGCTAGCTGTCACTCACTTTCTTCCTTCTTTGTAAAGTGATTGGAAAAGGAATCTATGGCATTCTACACCTGGACCATTTGATTGTTTCCTTATTTTGGAATTGGTGTATATCATGCAGCCTTGCAGGCATATGTCTTGTGTGTGTATATATATATAAAAAACAAAAAAAATCAGTGTTTAAATAAAAAAGGCCTATGTACTTAATCCTTTAACTCTGCAGCAGCATTTGGTAGATAGTAATTAACTGTGAATAATAAATATACGTTGAATTCTTCACTTGAGCATCTGTCTGTTCTTTCAGTTAACTCACCAAAGTATAACTGACTGACCTAATTTACAAGATATGAAATTGCTGTGGGAGGGAAAAGCTCTAAGGTGTGCCCTGGCCTGAAGCGCTTCCTCTTCAGCATTGAGGTGTTCCATCCTAGCATGCCTGGGTGAATTCCTGACTCTTGAGCAAAGTCAATGGAGAGCCATGTCACTTGGCATATCTGGCATGAGGAGGAGGAAAGAGGTGATCATGTCAGTTCCAGGACTGAAGACTGTGTCTATCAGCTGCCTGGCCGGGTAGCACTTACTTTCTTTTTTAGTTATTTAAATGTTTTTTCCTAACTGCTCAAGTGCCCCATAGACTGTAGTGTCTAAGGAGCCAGTGATGGAGACCAATACAACAGCTGTTTCTGGAGCATCTTGCTGAAGGACAGAGGGGAAGATGGATGCATGGCTTGTGTAAGCACAGCAGCCCTAGCTCAGACTGTCACAAAAGCATTTCTTCTGCTTGATCAGGGCCTTGGGCATTGGTTTCACTTTTCTCTGGTTGCCTGAAGGAGTGGAACTGCTCAGGTGTGCTAAGGCAGCGTGGGGGCTCTTCAGGTTACCTGTGAGAAGCTGCCCCGAGTGAGCGCTGCAGCTTCTCCCCAGCCTTTGTGTACCTTCAGAAAGCACCTTTGAATTCTGTAGTCAACACATGATGGGGAAAGACCCAATGCTGTGAGGGTTCGGGTTGGTTTTTTAACAATTGCTCTTCTAGACATACAGATGGGGGGTCAAGGAGTTTATGGTTGCTCAGAAATGCCTGACTCTTCCCATGATCAGCTTTTTTTCATTTGTGCCAGTAAAGTCAGTACCGAAATGACCTGCAGCATGGGTTGGAGCTCCTGGCTTTTCTGTAACGCTCTTAACAGCCCCTGGCCCTCAAAATTGTGTCACTCATACCTTGGGTCTCTGCTGAACAGTTTTAGAGCATTGTCCTGCCCTTGTGGTTTCTGGAGGGAAGAAAAGTGGCTGCAGCTGCACGCCGGTCCCTCCTGCCTGTGGCTGGGCTTGCCCCTCTGCCCCGGGAGGCTGCAGACGCCCCCTCGCTCCCACCTTATTTCCCTGGCAGAGTGGCAGCGGTGCGATGCCCGACTGAGGCTTCCTCGGTTCTGAGCCCCCGGGGCCCGCCGGACTACGCTTCCCAGCTGCCCCCGCGGCGCGCAGCCGCAGTGCGGCGGCGGCGGCTGGCGGGAGGGTGAGGCACCCCGGAGGGCCCACGGCAGGGAACGCGCTGTGGTCACTCACCGCTGCCGCGGGCCCAGGGCTGCCAGCGGCCGCCCGCGGTGTTTGGCATCGTATCGCCCTTTGGTGCCTGCTACGGGCTGTGCCGCGGCCAGAGGGGGGTTGGGTGAGGGGGGGAGGGCGGTGTCGGTCTCTGTGGCCCCCGAGGAGAGGAAAGGGGTCTACGGGCTGAGGGGAAGCTTTGGGGTGGCGCGGCTGCGGGGTGAGGCTATAGGGCCTTGCGCGGGAAGGAGCAGGGAGAGCTCCTTGCCTGAGGAGGGCTCGTTGGGGCACCCTGTCCCCTGCTCAGGCCCCGGGGACACCGGGCAGGCATGGTCGGCTATGACCCTGAAGCCAAGTGCGTCTCCTCGGTGGAAGCAGCAGCAGCAGGATCAGCATCTGGCTTGGTCACTCGGGTCCTCGTCAGCCCCTTGGATGTCATCAAGATCCGTTTTCAGGTACGCTCCTCGTGGTGTGCTTGGGGGACAGGTGAAAGAACCTGTCACGGACCAGAGCTGGTCATGGCCTGGAGGAACAGGTCACTTGTGCAACTGGAGAGCTGTAAATCTGCTCAGCAGCCCTCATCTGCATCATATACAGGTTATGCAAGATAGTAGGGATATCTTGTGTCCACTGCCTCTGTTTATATAACTTGTGTGTTTGAATGGGATCTTGTGTTTTTCATAGTTTGCTTTCTTCCTCTGTTTTTCTGAATGATTTCTGCTGTCTAACTGAACTTCACCACAATCTCTTCTGGTTCCCTTTGTGTTGCGTGCACGTTTTTATTATTTTAGAGCCCTACGTAAATAGGTCAGTTCTAGTGACTTCCAGATGTGATCCTGTGGGAAGGCAAAATGTCATCTCCTAGCACTGCTTGGCTTTTAGCATTGCGAATTCCTGAATCAGACACTTGAACTTTGTTGAAATACGAAATGTGACACTGAAAATATTTCTGTTTTCCTCCAGCTTCAGATCGAGCAGCTCTCCTCCAGAAACCCAGGGGCTAAGTATCATGGCATCTTACAAGCCGTACAGTGCATCTTCCAGGAAGAGGGGTCGGTAGCTTTCTGGAAGGGCCACGTTCCTGCTCAGTTCCTTTCAGTTGGCTATGGAGCTGTTCAGGTGAGGTAACCGAACATTACCAGGCCCAGTGCATCTACATAGGACTGGCTGCATGAGCAGATGCTGAAGGGTCTAGGTTTAAACTGTGCTGATGCAAGTCAGCTCCAGCCATGCTGATGTTTAATTCCTGAGTTAAGATATCTGAGTTTGCTGAATTGCCTCCCTGGCCAGTCTGGAGTACAGCTGGGTTCTGTCTGTACCTGGTGTCATGGACAAGTCCTGTTTGTTCCTGACACTTGGCTTAGCTGTTCGTGTTCCGAGCCTGTGTAGTTTTTTGCTTTGGTTCACACTGTCACCCTAACAGCTTGTTAGTAAAAACTTCAGTGAAGCTGATGATGGGGTTTTATGCAGTATTGTTATGCTTAATTTGTAAATATTAACAGCATAGTTTATGAGCAGTGGTTGATAGAGCAATGGGCAGCATAACTGTAATATAGCAAATACTCTTTGGGATACATAGAGCCCTCAGGTGAGTTTTTCTCAGTTCTAAATGCAAGATTTAGTACAAGTGTCAAGAGATCAGAATATCCCATGCATTCCCTGGGCTGCTCAGTGAATTTTACAAGGCATTCTTTGAGCACATGCTCTTAAGAGGTTGCAAGTTGGGAAGGACTTTTCAAGGACAGAGAGAGAAGGTGGTTACAAGTGGTGGGTGGAGCTCTTTTGGTGAAATGAGAGAGGAGTGGAAGATTATGTCAGTGATAAGGACGATTGACTCCTTGATCTGTGTGTTTGTTTCTCTAAGTTCATGACATTTGAAAGCTTGACAAAACTGGTGCACATCACCACCTCCTACAATGCCCGCGATTCCTTTGTGCACTTCATCTGCGGTGGACTGGCTGCTTGCACAGCCACTGTTGCAGTTCAACCTGTTGACACGCTACGCACCCGCTTTGCTGCTCAGGGAGAGCCAAAGGTATGGCTGAGGGTTCAGTATTTGGACTTGTCATCTATATTTCATGTGTATAAATACAGGAGGTTTGAAAAGTACGTAATAGTCTGTGGGTTAGCATAAAGGAACAGGTGTTGTATTGGGCAATGTTTGCACTGTTGCAAACTTATCCTCTGTGTTGTTGACACAGCTTTCTTAATTATATTTTGCTGCTTCTGATTGTATTTGACTCCTGAGAGGTGATCCAGAAAGGAGAAACTGTTCTTAACAGGATAACTCAATTTTCATTTTGGCTGTTGGCCATTTACAGAATGCCCTCCCCAGTCTGCGTGTGTGAAACATCCCACTTGCACGGAGTCGTGTTCAGGTAACGGTGGGGTGATACTCAAAACCAGTCATCTTTCACCTGTTTCATGTTCTTGTTTAGGCAAGAATTGGTCTCCATGCTAATTAGGCCTGTAATAACTAGGCTCAGTGGGTTTGTATCAGCCATTTCTGGTTTTTGGCTTAGTAGAATCACAGTATACATGTTACATGAATTCTGTTGCAGGAGCAAGCAGAACTGTTAAGAGGAAAATAAATACCTGTGATGCATGTGGTCTCAGGCCACAGCTCTCTGCTCTGTTCCTGCTTTCTTCCCCTCGGCAGCACAGCAGCTGGGATGTGGGATACAGTGTCAGCCCAGGCCTGTCAGTCAGAGCTAGCGATTTTTCATTCCATTAGTCTCTGGAGGCTCAGAGGCAGGTGTAGGTTGTCAGCTCACTTGTAACAGTCACAAGGGCTTAGCTGAGAGTGCTGCGGCACCAGGAGCAAATCACACTGTTCATCGCTTTGTGCTGAAAATCGGTCAGTGGTGTTTTGGGCAGTGGGAAATGCCTGTTCTTGTTCCTGGGAAATAATCTGACCTTTGCTTTGCTGCTTTTAAACCTGTCTCACTAGAGAGTCAGCTTCTTCTTTATTGTCTAGATCTATCGCAGCCTTCGCCATGCAGTGGTGACGATGTACCGGACAGAAGGGCCTCAGACTTTCTATAGAGGTTTGACCCCCACAATCATTGCTATCTTTCCATATGCTGGTCTCCAGTTCTCCTTCTACAACATCCTGCAGCAGTTTTCTGAATGGGTGATTCCAGCTGAAGGAAGGAAAGGAGGTAGGCACTTGGGACAATGATTCTATGATTCTTTGTCTGTGATCTGGAGAGAAGGAGGATGAGTGCTACTTTGGGAGGCTGACATAAGCTCAGTTTTCTGTACTGTCACCCTTTTTGATGCAACATCTGGAAAGTATCTCAGTTTCCTGTCTCTCATTCTTACCCGTGCACAGATACTGTGAAAGGACAGTGAAGTTTACAAAGAGCTTCTGTTATGGAGAAACTGTGATGGAAATGCGGATGGATGGGAAAGTGAACGGTCACAGGCTAGGGTGCTCTTTCTTGAGCTGTGTAACATTACTCATACTGTTGGAAGACAGCACTGGCATATTCTTTCTCTGTTTGGTTAGTGGTGTGGGGACAGGACTCTTGGATTTCCTCAGGAAATCTGCCTGTAGATTCCAGCACAGCTGTTACAGAAGGGGATTCTTTCAGCCTAGTGTAAAACTGCTAAGCTCTGGATTTGTTGATTCACGTTGATTTCTAGTTCCGCTGTAAGAGAACCTCAGCCTGATGTGACTTGTCTCCTTGACAGTTCTAGATACTAGTGCCTGCCAGAGAGAGTGTGTGCAGCATCACACACTCTCTGTAGAGGAACTCTGTGTTATTGTTCCTCAGTGGAATTTCTTCAGTAGAGGAACTAGACTTTTCAAGATAATCTCTGCATATTTATTTTAGATGGCAAAGGCTGAGAGTGGTTTTGTGCTGGGAACTCATGTTTGTCAGGATCAAGTCTGGTATCACAAAACTGATTTCTCACAAGCCTCTGAAATCATCAGACAGCGTCAACTCATGACTTCTTCCAATCCAGAACAAGTCAGTTTGAGCAATCAGCAGTGCAAGGTTTCCAGTAACCAGGCTTTTCTGGAGGGCACTTTTCCATCCACTAGTGGCAGGTTCTCCAGTGACTGGGGCTCCGTTGTGCAATGCCACATGGCAGAGCAAAAGCAGAAATTGGTGTAACCAACCACCAATGCTCTGGTTCCAACAGACATTGTGAGCCTGATGTAGAAAATACAAATTGAGGGTTTGTGGCCCAAACTATGGCCTTACTTCTTGTGAAAGTTGTTTTAACTTAGCATTCATGATCCTTAATCAGAACTCCCTGGTAATCCTCTTTTTCCTCTCCCCTTTCTGCTTCTTAGGCAATGTTAAAAACCTTGTTTGTGGCAGCTGCGCTGGAATCATCAGCAAAACTCTCACTTACCCTTTTGACCTGTTCAAAAAACGACTGCAAGTTGGTGGCTTTGAGCATGCCCGGGCAGCCTTTGGACAGGTGAGAAATGTTGGAATTGACTGACTCTCATAAGTATGGATGTGCATCAAGTCAATCCAGAGCCAGTCACCACCAGAATGCAGTGATAATTCACCAGTGGTGTGCCCGTTGTGTTCGTGTTCAGGTTGGGAGCAACCAGGGAACTTCTGGGAGCTGAGCATTGATCTTACTTCATGATGGGAATAGCTGCATGAATAAACTGGGTTGATTTTGTGACATTGTCCAACATACCCCTGCTCTGTCTTCTCGTCCATCTCCATCAGGTTGGCTGTCTCAGAGCTAGGGATGAGTTAAGCAAAGGGGTTTCAATTACTTGTCCAGTTGTGGCTTGGAGTTCCTGATTCAGGACCAAATTACTAGCAGAGGAAGACCCTGGCTTTATGTTGGAGCCACCTGCCTGTCAAGCTCCTTTTCTGCAATTAATATTTTGATACTTGGGATGAGCACCAAGTGTTTAGCATGTGTCTTATGTACCAGAACAGCCTGAAATTTGAAGCTAATGAAGTACTTCTGGTGTTCTCTAGCACTGTCCTTAACACCTCAAAATACACTGTAAGATAAACACAGATCTTTCAAGGAACTTTTTTTTTTCCCTGATGTGGAAATTTTCTTTTTATTTCAAATTCCTTGGATCTGAGAAGCAAATTAGCCTGTACCTCAAGAAACTCTGTGGTAGGAATTTAAACCCTTGACCTGCTGCATCGGATGCTTTTCCTCTTGCGGTGAGGTACAGCGTTTGTCCTTAGCATTGATGTGTCACAAGGTGTTAAACCTTTGCAGTGTGACATGGTGACAGGTGGATTACTGATTTAGAGATTTCTAAGTGCCTCAGCTGTGTTTTCTTTCCATCAGAAAACTGAAAAGTTGTTGTGTCCTCCTTAAACAGCCAAGGGGATGGAAAACAGTGGCAGCCCAAGCTGAAGTAATTACTTCACAAATGTGTCCTATAAAAGCACAAAGATTTTGCAGCCATTCAGTTAGAATAACCTGCATCAGCCACTGTGTCTCTGAAACAGTTAGTTACGGTAATAGCCAGGAAGTCATCTCCACATCTTGGTTATGTTTCAGTGGTATAGTTTGGGATGCTCTGTTCTTTTTGAGGTGAGCTGTTCTGGATTTTTCTTGTTTCTCCTTGTTGCCATTTCCTCCCTAGGTACGGATATATAGGGGTCTCCTGGACTGCATACGGCAGATCATGCGAGAGGAGGGCCCAGGTGGGTTCTTCAAGGGCCTTTCGCCCAGCTTGCTGAAGGCTGCTGTCTCTACTGGTCTCGTCTTCTTTTGGTATGAGCTGTTCTGCAGCCTGCTGTGTGCCCTGAAGAACACCGACAGCACGACGAGGAAGGACAGCTGAAAGGGACACGTATGTGGCTACCTGGTGTTCCCCTGGAGCGGGGGAACCCATGGCTTTGCTCTGGCGTGAGCTTGTTGGAAATGTCAGAGCTCCCAGAGCTACACCTGCCTCTAGCAAATCCTGGGACCAAGCAGAAGAAGGTGGCTGCAGTTCTGCTGAAGACGCTGAACTGCTTTGCTGGAAGCTGTTCAGCTGAGCACTTTTTGACTCTCTCCCCTTGAATACCAGCACACGTTTAGTGGGAAGAGGGGGAGCCGAGCAGACAGCTACCTAGCAGAGACTGTGTTCTGAAAAGGCACCTGATAACATGGGTGAATTCCTGTGCTTGGCCTGGGCACGAAGGGGGATCCTGGCCGAGCTCGTGCTGTTTAGCCCACATAACGTCACTTGCTAGCACTGGATCTGGGCAGCTTTGTTCCCTTCTTTATGACCTGCTCTTTGCACCATATTCTTTTCACCGTGTTGCACAGGTATCTCTGTCCTGCTGTTGTGAAGTCAGTGAAAAACTCTTCAGTGTGCACAGAACCTGTTCTCCTTTTCTTTGCTGTCAGCTGCTGCTTCTCAATTACCACTTGCTGAGTGCGCATTCTCAGCCACCTTAAACACAGAACCTTGCAGTGGGTGATGCTGACCCAAACTTGCTCTTCCTTTAACTCTAACGAGCTTGATTGGATCCTAAGTGCCCATTTATCTTCCTGGGTGTCTTGCTGTATATATCGTAGGGCTTTGCATGGCCTCAGTCATGCTTTGTTACAAGCAGACCTGCAGATTAAGAACCCCACTCTAAGGGGATTCAACGCACAGACCCAATTCTTACTTCTGGGTTCTTTGCTTCAATGCAGTGAGTAAATAAGTGCTGCATAGAGTTTTAGAAATAGTCTGAGATGGAATATTGAAGAAAAAGTCCTGTGGAAATTAGTAAATATATATTTTATTTTATTTTATTTTAGTACTACCTTTGAATGTTATTAGCAAGTATTTCTGTAGTGACCTCAAAACATTTCTGAACCTCAGTCCTACAGTGGTGCTAACAGATGAAAATGTGTTGACAAGAGTAGTGGAAGTGAGAAGACTGAACATCAAGTTGGAATTGGTTGGCTTAGCATGGTGTTTGACAAGAAAAGGATGATTGAATTACAGTTGGAGAAGTGTTCTTCTGCAGTTTCAAAGGTTTTGTGAATAGTTTAAAAAGAAAAACCCAACTTTGATTTATGCAGCAGGGAAGAAGAGGAAAATTATTTTATTCCTCCTCTTTTATTCTCTGTTTTTTCAAGCCAAGCAGGGTGTGGCTTGGACCAGTGCATGGAGGGCAGGCTGTGATAGAGAGGAAGAGTGGCTGTGATAAAGAAGCCTTGTTAGTCATCTGGTGAGTGGGGCAGAGCACTGCAGTTATTTAGAGGATGCTCTGATGGTTCTTCTCTTAAGCAGAGCTTTTTGTGGCTCTTTTGCAATATTCAGGGTGTTAATCCCTAATGGCCCAGCCAAATTCCAGCATAACCAATTCCATTCTGTTGACACAATTTCTCCTGGTGATTTTGCGCGTATCAGCATTGCTCTTTTATTCTGAACTATTGTGTGAGGCTGTTTTTAAAGAGCAGCTGTTTCACCAGTGTCTGAGAGATCTAGAGAGATTCCCTGCAAGCCCAGGCCAAATAACTTGGTGTCTGCTGTGGTTTGAGATCCTGGAGTGCGAAGTGGCTGTTCTGGTGCAGGTGACTTTGCGACCTATGTAAAACTAAATTTGCTGAGCAGTGTTGGTGTCAGGCAGGAGGCCAGTTTATGAGCCTCCAAGCAGGAGCATTGGCTGCATGGACTCTAAAAAAGGGCAGGTTTGCTTAGAGGAGAAAAATGCAGAGAACGTGGAGTAAAGTTTCTGAAAGTGCCTCAAACCTGTTGGTGTTTTCCTGTGTTATTTAGGCTCTTCTGAGATGCCCCTAAAATCATCTTAATATTTTGCCTGTGTTTACTATTCATCTGTTGTTCTTGGAAAGACATCAGAACCAGTAATGAACTTAGCCTCATGACATCCTTTTGAGGGAGAGAAATCTCTCATTTCGAAACAGGCACAAACAGGTTGGGATTTTTACTGGCTCTTGGCTGCTGCCAGGGAGGAATGCTGTCATGGTTAGCAGGGACAGGGCTTGCCAGAGCAGAGTATTTTCTGTGCTGACCTAGGTTTCCATTGGAAATCAGGAATCATCCATCCTGTCTAAACATTACAAGACTCATGTTTTCCGTTTCATGTCAACGAGCTTCTGTAAAACTGTGGAGGATGGGGTGAGACTGGTTAGGAGCTCAGCTGTGGGACTTGCAGCCCCTGAAATAGGAGTTAAGTTGCTTTGATTGTCACGGGGGCAAAGAACAGAAAACTGCTAAGTGATGTTCCTCCAGTGTGCTGTGGAGCTTAAGGTGATGCAGACAAACAGTTTTAGGGGCATGCAACTTGGCTGCCCCACAGAGTACAGCAACAGCAAGTACAGAGTGGATCCTCCTCTCTGGGATGCTTTTCCCTCTACTCTGCATTAAATGAGCTTGCCTTCGTCCAACAGATAGCAAAGCCGGAGTACAAGTTGTTCGGTCTGGTTGGGGCGGTGGAAGACACTCCCTGGTCAGCGGGCTTTGGCACGCAGCCTGGTTTGTACATCCCTGCAGCCTCTTAGTCATAAACAGTACAGGCCTTTGAAGGCAGCTGGTCATGTAGTGAGTGAAGGTGGAAGATGTGACAACCTCAGCTGTACAGCATTAGAAGTTCCACCTCAGAGTCGCTTCATCACTCATCTCTGGTCAGCAGCATCTGTGTCTCATAAATTTCCAACGTGTCCTGTGCTAACTGGGGGTTGTGTCTGGGGAAGTGACTGGAACAAGAATATTGTTTTCCCTTTGGGAGTGAGACTGGGTTAGTGCAAAGCGCCAGGAGGACGGGCCTGATTTCTGATACTGCTCAGGCAAAACATGCAGTTTGAAGCTAAATGTCCTCAAATTAGAGGAGAAGGTGGGAGGGGTCTGTAGTCCCCTCGTCCTCCCGTGTATTGGAACAGATTTGCTCTGGGGAACTGCACACACTGTGAGTGACTCGCTGTGAGACTGCGCCGGAGTTTGCCGGTTGGAATGGCTGAGATTTCACTCTGATGTAATCCTATCAGCGGGGATTTGCTTGCCTGCAGTTCACCTCACAAGCTGCCAAGCAATTGCATTTGTTTCCTTCTAGTGCCTTTTAACATCAGAATGTCCAAAAGCACTTTAGCAGGCACAGCGTTGGGGATGAGTTGTGCTGTGGGTGTTAAGGGATCCACCATCACTTTTATCTGCCTCAGAGACTGCTGACGCACAAGTTCTGTGATGAATGCACTGCTTCCTGCAGCGCTGGCTGGCTTGCCTGGTTCCTAGGACAGTCCTGTTCTCAGGATGTTCATCCAGAGCTGCATGGCTTCGTTTTGGAAGAGAAATGTTGGGTTTGGAATAGGTTGTATGTAATTTGGGATAAAGTTTCTTCTGTGATGTAGACCTGTAATTCTCTGCAGCGTTTTGCTGTGTTGCCTGAGTGGATCTCTTGCAGCTGCTGTTGTCTGGAAGCATCTGAACACAATGCGCACAAGGCGTGCCTACCTTTGAGAAAAGGTGCATTAAATATTTTGTTATGCTTATGTGTGGCTGCAGGGGGTTTATTTCTTTCCTCCTAGTGCGTGCCGGACCCCTCCTGCTGCCTGAAAGGGAGCATCATCAGAGCCCAGGGTGTGGGGCCACAGGAGCCATCAGGTTGTCCCTTCCCATCACATGGTGGGGCTGTCCCATCCCCTCTGGTTTGTGGCGATGCGTTTGGGTATTGGGAACTTAACCGAGGGGTTCGGCTGAGGGGGTTTGTGCAGCCTGGTCACACCACTGTGCCTGAGAGGGACTGGCAGAGCCACAGCAGCTGGGCCTGAGCCCCACAGCCGTGCTGTGGGTGAGTTCAGGCCTTGTTAGTGTCTGGCCAGGCCACACATCGCTGCAGAAAATGCTCACAAACTGCTCGTTTTGCGTTTCCTGAGGCTGTTCTCTGGTCTCAGCAGCCTGGCTGCCCTGCTGTCCTCTCGGCGCTGGGAAGTCTCATCCCCCCACACACCTCCGAGGGCTCTTCCCCTGCGAAACGGTTGGGAGTTTGGAGAGAAAGCCTGGAGTCAGTTCCACCTGGCTCAGCGCTCCCTGCACGCACTTGCTCTAGCCCATCTCTCTTTCCCGGCTTTTTTCTACCGGTTTGTTTGTATGTTATTTTATTTTTAACTTTATGTTGTATGCTGCTCGGCCGCAGCCGCCCTGGCTGGGGGGGAGCGTGGATCAAACGCGGCTTACACCGGGAGAGCAGCAGCGCAGGGAGCCCCGAGGGAGCCGGCCCGGAGCGGTGAGTGCTGCCGCCAGCCCACCGCGGAGAAACCGGCTGTTCCCGGAGTGCCCGGGGCGCAGGCGGGGGTTCCCGGGAGCCGGGAGGCAGCCGGCCGTGCCTGGGGGGGCTTCCCGGGCAAGCAGGCGGCCGTGGCCGGGGAGGGGGAGCCGGGGATCGGCCCCGCGTCCCGCCGTGGCCCGGCGCTCGCAGGCGGTGGCGCTGCGGCGGTTGCCGCTGCTCTCCCGCCCCGTCCCGTCCCGTCCCTCCCCCGGCTCGGGCGAGGAAATGACCTAAGAGGAAACCTGGGCCGTGCCGGGAGGGAGAGGGGGCCGTGCCGGCGGAGCCCGGGACGCTCCGGTGATGCCCCGGCGGCCAGAGGACCCAGCGGGGGTGGCGGGCAGGTCGGTAGGGCTGCGCCCGGCTCCCCTTGCCCTACCCGGGGACACCGCGGGGGGGCCGGTTTCCTCGGGAGCCGCCGCTGCCTTCGTCCTGGGGGCCCTTCGGCTTGTGCCGCCCGCGGAGCGGCCCCCACACGGGGCCGGGGCGAGCGAGGCAGCAGCGGGGGGTACCGCGGGCCTCCGGTGGCAGGAGCCGTCTCGGCACTGGGGGTTCCACCCGCGGCTTGGCGGGGATGGGACCGGGGTCCCGGGCGGCTGGCAGTACCCCTCAGGCGGGCACGGGTGGATGCTCAGGGGCAGCGTGGAAGACTCCATGCTCTTCTTTCCCCTTGCGATGGCCGGGGCAGGTCCAGCCCCAGCCCCTCCGGCCAGGAACGACCCCCGTGGGATAGGGAGGGCCCTGGCAGATGGAGAGGGTACTACTCCCGACCCCATCAGTCCCTGGGACTGTGTAGTGGGGACCACTTCCAGAGGAAGGATCGGTACCCACGAGTGGTGCCGTGCCCGGTGCAACCCACTGCCACCAACCCTTCAGGCAGGGTGGTCCCGGTGCAGAGAGGCCTAGCCGGTTTTACGCTCCCCCGTTCTGGTTTGCTCTGGGCAGGGCCACTTGCCACAGCAGTTCAAAGCCTGTCCCCAGGGCAGCTGTGGGGAAGGATGCTACAGGAGAGGCGCTGGGTGGTGGCGGCAGAGACGCTGCCGGACGGGCTCGGGCGCTTTCTGCTGCTTTGCTGCGTGCGGCGCAGAGCAATCGCCAGGTTCCTTCCACACGGAGAGGCTGCTGGTGGGACGTGGAGCGGCTGGTGGGTCACAGGGCTGCTGGTGAGCTCGGGCTGCTCCGCTGGCAGTGCAGAGTGGCGTGAGTGCAGAGGCAGAGGGAGAGAGACGGTGTGGAGGGCGGAGAGGTTGGACAGGAAGGAGTTTGCCAACCAGACGTGGCACACAGGGTACACAGCAGTTTGTGAATCCATCTTGCAAAGAAACCAGTGCACAGAGCCTGGGGCAGGTAATGCTGTGCAGGGGAGAGCTTCGGCTGCGAGAGCAGGTTGTCGCCCTGTGGGGTAAGGTTGGCCCCAGGCAGGGCAGAGATGGGCCTCTACCCACCAGTGAGCTCCACTCTCCGCTCCAGGTTATTACGTGTTGTGCCATGGCTTCATGGCAAGTAGTGTGTCTGAGGGGTCGGGCCGCCCACGATATACGCTTCCCACACTTCCAAAGAGGCTCTTCAGCTTGAATCTGGGCAGGGACCTGTTTGCAGGGAGGGGTGAGTAACGGCCCAGGAATTTCAACAAGCTGGCAAAACTCATTTGGCCGATTGCCTTCCCCTGTTTGTGCCCTGGGTCTGGCCAGCCTGGTGTTTTGCATCCAGCAGATCATCTTGTGTGCATGTCGAAGGCAGCCCTTCTGTGCCATGCAGACCCTCTTGCTGTCTGCTGTGTCCCAAAGTGGAAGAAGATGACTCTAGACTCTTTAGGAGCACTGTTGGTACTGCAGAGAGCCCTTCTTGGCTGCGGGGGGATGGGAGGGGAGCTGTTGCTGTTGGGAATTCTGCTGCAGAGCCTGCTGTGTCTTGCTGGGAGCTGAGGGAGCCTGGCTCTGGCAGAGGAGAAGTGCTTTGCTCACTCTGGCAGGTGTGTGCTAGGTGCTTAGGTGCAGGTTTGGTTCTTCTCAGGCTTTTGTGCTAAACTAGCTGAATCAGCATTTCAAAGGTAGGAGGGAGCAGCTGCATGGGGTGCTCCTGCTTGTGCTTCCCTGGGATACAGCCATAGGGAAGCCCTCTGAGGCGAGACAGTTGTATTTTGAGGCTGCCTCATCACACTCTCTGCTTTGACCCTGCAGACCAATGGACTGCAACACATTTTTCATATCAGAAAAATATAAAGGCTCTGAAGATGGAGTCCTGTCATAGGATGGTAGGAAACAAGGCTTGAAAAGATGTGGGAGTGGGGCTTTTCTCAGATCTGGGGCTGGAGTCAGGTGCCCTAACAGAGGAGTTTCCTTGGGGAGGGGGCTCTCAGGTTAGCAGCTTGTGTTCCAGCACTCAGTGGGATTTGCCAAATGTGACTGGTGAAGGTTTGCCTCTCTCCCTCCAACTAAGCTCTGTGTGCTCTTTCCCCAGGGACTGTCACTAGCCCATCTGGTGCCCTGACTCTTGCCCTTGGAGGAAGCCAGTCATGGGGGAAACAGGCAAAGAAGAATATAAAATACAGTCGTTCGACACCGAGACTCAGAAGCTGCTGAAAACAGCCCTCAAAGGTCAGCAGGCTTTTGCCTGACTCCTCTGCCATGCCCAGCTTGGACCCCTTTAAGGAAAGCGAATGGCTTAGTGTAGAAAAGCTGTTTCATAAATGCTGTTCACCCCTGAGTCCCATTGGCAAATCCACTGGGAAGGTCTTTGCTTTCTGCCTCTCCTTGCCCCCTCTCACCTTCTCTCCACTGTTCAGTGGTGCAGCTGTTGAAACTCAGCTCCTGGGTCTCATTGTTTGGGTTTTCTCTGATTTCAGGGTTTCCTCCTCTCCAGCACCTCTCCCCAGACCTGGCCTCTCACCCCTCCCCTGTGCTCAGTTCCTGCTCCCTGTCCCTCTCCACTGCAGGCCATTCTCATTCTTGCCCTCCAGGTCTCCTGCTCACTGGCCACATCTCTGTTCCAGGCCCAGCAGGAGTTTGCACTTCTGGCTCCTGCCAACTCAACTTTGAAGCAGTACTAGGATTTCAGATTCAGATCAACTTCTTGCTTTCCTCTATCACTTTCCTATCGTGATGGCTGTGTCTCCAGCCTGTGAGGAGATGGTATCTCCAAAGCAAGAGGGGCTGTGGGAGAGAGCATGAGGTTTTGCACCATATAATGTGCTGTACCAGGCCTTGTGCCAACCTTGGTTGCTTTCCAGGTACCCCAGAGCAAGCAGGGCACCAAGGGTGCTGGGTCCTGACAGTGTTTCTCCTCTCTGCAGATCCCAGCAATGTGGACCTGGAGAAGGTGGCCAATATTATAGTGGACCAGTCCCTCAAGGACTGTGTGTTCAGCAAGGAGGCAGGGCGCATCTGCTACACCATCATCCAGGTGAGAGCTCCTTGTGTCGGGACAGCAAATCACTTGAGCTGCACAGGTTGTCTCTACATTGAGCCAGGAGAGGCTTTGCCCCAGCCTTGCACTCTGACCCTTCCACCAGCTTTCCTCTCCTGCTGTTTGTCCTGTCCAGTACCTAGACAGGCAGCTGGCTAGCAGAGCAGTTGTTGCAGCTTTCCTGCTTCTCTGAGCAATCACAGCAGTGTATCTGCATGGTGCTGCACCACTCAAGTAGCAGCATCCTCCTGCCACTGTGACACCCCCATTTCATCCCTCCCTCCTGCTTTTGTGTGCTCGTAGGCTGAGAGCAAACAAGTTGGCCAGAGCATCTTCCGGAGGAGCCTGCTGAACCGGCTGCAGCAGGAGTACAAGGACAGGGAGGAGCTGCGTACGCGCTCGCTCCAGGCCTGGATCTGCTACGTCACCTTCATCTGCAACATCTTCGACTACCTGAGGGTAAGGAGCCAGAGCTGGAGCACCCGGCTGCTGCTGCCTAGGGAGGTCAGAAGGGCCTGGGTGTCCAAAGATGCCGGCGCAGCATTGTTGGATGGGTGTTGTACAGAGCCCCAGGGCTGTGGCTTGGCTGTAGGGACCAGAGCCTGCTGTCAGCACAAGGATGCAGCCGGGGCTTGTGCTACCTACAGGCAAGCAAACAGGCTTGGAGAGGCAGGGCTGCCTCTGGGAACAGTCACAAAGTCTGAGCTTCCTTGTTTTGTACATGGTGTTTGAAATCACCCGCTTTTCCTGCTCCCAAATGCCCCAGATTGAACTAGGGTAAATGCTAAGAGGTCTCAGGAGGGATTGTGGGTGCTCCCATCATTTCTAGCCCACATACTGATGGAGTTTGTCTGCAAGCCTTTGTTGCAGTGTGTGTACTTGGATGCCTGCTTGGAGTAGATATAAAAATTATACAAGTAAAGCTGCAGGCAGGAAAAATGCTGTTGCAACAAGTGTATTTCCCATGACTACCTGCTTACATTTAAAAATAGATTGTTTTTACATCATTCGTTCAGCTTCTCTGGTTCCTGGAGACTTGGACACCTGGTCTCCTACATAAATCTCACCAACAGGACATTTGGCAGCACCGATAAATTCTGATCCCCTCTCCTTGGAAGAGCACCAAGGGAACAACTATTTGAAATAGTTGCAGGCTCCTCCCTGTCTGGCCCCTGGCTGATGATGGCTCCTGCCTCCTTACAGGTGAACAACATGCCCATGATGGCTCTGGTGAACCCTGTTTATGACTGTCTGTTCCGGCTGGCCCAGCCTGACAGCCTGCGGAAGGAGGAAGAGGTGAGTGCAGGGAGGAAGGCTCCTAATGCATCTCTTTGTCTTGCCAAGGCCCTGCAAAAAGCCCAGGGGAGTGCAGAGGAGGGAGAGCTGCCTCTCTGGTATGTGCCGAAGGAGACTGGCTGGGCAGGAGGGTCTGCAGCCCAGGAGGAAGCCGGGTGGATGTGGTGGTAGTGACTCCCTGGCTCAGGCTGCACCGTCTCCCTTGGGGCAGCTTTGCTCCCCGTTTCCCAGTTGTGGCTGTGGGGGAGCCAGCAGCCCCTCAAAGCAGGGGCTGTCCAGTGTTACACAGGTTTGCTTCCCAGCACGTGAGAAAAACACACCGACAACTCTCCCCTGTCTTCACAGCAACCAGCTGTGTTTCCAGCAGCCCTGGCTGCTGGACACGTGGAAAAGTGGCTGTCACACCATCTGCTGAGGAACTGCAGAGGTCAGCTGGTAACTGCAGTGACCACAGGCGTGCAGAGGGGCTCGGTGTCCCTGTGGGTCCCAGGACTTGCTGCACAATGCTTTGTGCAGCTGCTGCTCACCAGCCCCCACCTGCAGCTGATGCTGTGCCAGACCCTAGCAGGTTGGAGGAGGCTCTTCTGCAGCTGGAGCTTTGCTCACGTTTGGGCAACATGTGTGAGGCATGGTTGAGTTGCCCCTCAGGAGAGGGGCTCCTGAAAAATGTAGCGGCCCTTGGATGGACCCTTAGGGGTTTTTTTCTGCCATAGCACAACCCTCCCACCCTGCAGCCCATCAACATTCCCCTCTTCTCCACAGACCCAGTTAATGCCCATTTCCTGAAATCACCAGACTTTCTAAGAGCTTTATTGCATGTCCTAACCACTTCCCTCTTGATGTTCTTGGAGCCATCTCCTTGCTTCAGCCTTGCTCTTGTCTCATGGGCATCCTGCAGGAAATGAATGTTTCTCCTCCTGTTGTGGGTGCATTTCTCTGGCAGTTTCATCTGAGAGGCAGGAGAGTTTGTCAGCTGGTTTGGGTGGGCTGTAAGGTCCCTTTCCAACCTAGTTCCAACCCCTTGACACTAGCTCAGGTTGCCCAAAGCCTCCCCCAGTCTGGCCTTGAGCACTGCTAGGGATGTGCTTTTGCCAGAAGAGACATCCAGCCTCTCCTGCCTCCTGTCAGGTGATCTGGGGGAAGGAGAACTGTCACCTCTTGGAAAGCCACAACAGAGGGACAAGTTCGTCCCTCTGGGACTGATGGGGACCTCCACAGAGATGAGCCAAAGCTCCTTTGTACTCAGCCATCGTTTTCTTCCTTCTGAAGGTGGACTGCTTGGTCCTACAGCTCCATCGCATCGGTGAGCAGCTGGAGAAGATGAACTCCCAGCGCATGGATGAGCTCTTCTCCCTCCTCCGAGATGGGTTCCTGCTGCAGGAGGGGCTCAGCTCCCTGTCGCAGCTCCTGCTGCTGGAGATCATCGAATTCCGGGCTGCGGACTGGAAGATGACGGACGCTGCTCAAAAATACTATTACAGCGAGGTGATGGATTAACACCTACAGCAGAGGTGGAGAGATGTCCCCAGCACTTTCACCAGCAAGCTTCAGACCAAGTTTGAATTTCTTTTCACGTTAATGTTTTTCTAGCACTTCCTATAAATAGGATTTATACCAGCTGGAGCCTCCACAACTGGTGTTAGCCCAACTTGGGAGGGTTGGAGAGGCAGGAGGGCAGCGCACACCTCACCCAGCAAGTTCTCCCACCGGTTCTAATACTGGGCTGCTGCCAGCACAGGGTGAGGAATGTTTCCAGCCCCAACCAGCATTTTATCCAAGTGTTACGGAAAGCAAGAGTTTAGGCCAAGAGCATTTTTGTTCACCCACAAGCCAGCGGAGCTGCAGGAGGCAGCGGGGGAACCTTTCCCAGCTCAGGTTGTACCTAGTTCTCTGGGACAAGTCACAGGAAATGCCGTGACCTCACAAACAGCCCAACCAAGTGCTGTTTTTCCCAGACCCCTTCCAGGCTACTGGCTGCACCTGCACATGCACAGCCTCCCCCACAGGTCAGGAGCCACCTCTGCCTACCCCAGGGCAGCCTGCACACACTGGTCCCTGAGCACATGGAGCCAGAACAGGTTTTGTACAGTTTATACAATAACCATCGAGCTTTTTCAGACTTTAGCAAGCCTCAACTGTAGTATGTTTCTTATACAAACAGCAGAGGAAGCAAGGACACAAAATAGTCTATTGAAGGGGGTTTTCTAATAAAAGTTTTCCACTAACACATGCCCTGCTTTCTCTCTACACAGCTGCTGAGCTATGAACAATGCTTTAAAGTCCTTTGACTGAAGCCTTAAGGCTGTGATGGTGTAGGGTGTCACTCTGGCTTCACCAATCAGGGTAGCTAGAAAAAGCAGTGTCAGATTCAAACAACACACACAAAGGTTTGGAATCAAGAAACCTTCCCTATAAACCTGGGTTTATTTTTTTTCTGTTAACAACCCCATCAAATCTGTACAGACAATGCTGCTGATGGTCACAACCAAAAAGCAAAGAGAGCCTTTTAGAACCTTTTGTACCACTAAGGCTGGTTATGGGATGGAAAAAAACCCCCAGCTCTGCTCTTAGCTGTGCTGCCAAAAAGAACAACCAGTGCTGATTACAGGAGCAGAGACACTTAAAAGGCCCCAGGAAACAGGTAAGTGGAAGATGATTTTGTACAGTGTTGCTCTAAGAAAAACATCTGAGGCTTCTCTTCATGGGACAGTGATTATGAAGTAACTTGAGCATCGAGTAACTCGAGCATCCAGTAACTCAAGTCACTGAGTCACTCTTTCCCATTCCCCTTTCTCCATCCAAACAAGCCCAAAGGAAATGAACTTGTGGAGGTCGGATGGGCTGTTCCTGGCTTAGTTGAGAAGGTGTTGGGAAGGGACCTTCCACCTTTCCCGCTCCTCCCAGGCTAGTGGCCCTGGGGCTCTGCTCACCAGGGGGGCTGGTGGCACCATGTCCCATGCCCAGAGTCCCTACCACCAGCGGAAGTGGGCGTATGCCCGGTTGGCCTCTGCCATCTTGTGCAGCACATGCTTCTTCTTGATGATGGGCCCCTCATTATTGAAGGCCTGGAGCAGCTCCTGGGAGAGCTTCTCAGGCATCAGCATCCTGCGGTTCTTGTTCTCCCTGCACTCAGTGATTAACCACTTCATGGCCAGGAAGCGCTTCCGATTGTCCTTCAGAGGGACCGGGACCTGGGCAGGGTTGAAACCATAATAGTTACCAGGCTGTGAGTGCAGTAACCTGCTGAGCTCCAGCAGCCACGCAGCTCTGGCTGGGCACACCCAGACTGACACAGTGCTGCGGCAGCAAGACCAGCTCCTGACAGCCAACCTGTGCCATTTCCCCTCCTCTGGTTACAGAAAACAGCTACTCCTACCAAAATGGAAATTGTGAGTGCTGCTGGCAGATGCTGCCCTTGTAAGGGCTTCTGGCCTGCTGGGGAGCTGGACCCAGGCTGGATTGTGCTAGCAGAGGTGGGAGATGCTCACCACTCCCTGCACTGCATGGACACACATACCTCCACATCTCATTTCTGTCAGGCCTCCAGTGTTGCAGAGCTCGTACTCAGAAACGGGTTCTGCTCGTACTGTAAAAACTTTCCCAGCCTCGCTGACCCTGCCCAGGGCTTTGGGGCCTCTACCCAAGCCACATGATGCAGCAGAGGGTGGGAATTGCAGTCCTGGGACTACTGATTCCTTTGCTGGTCTCTGTCTCCTTGGACAACCTTTTCTGCGTACTCCTTGGGTAGTCAGCTCCAGGGTGGTGTCCTGATCCGGACTGCCACGTGCCTCTCCTTCCAATGAGAGGAACGCTTGAGCTGAAGGAGTGGAAACCTGTCCATCTGCTTCCCTAGTGAATTCCCTCCCAACCAGATGTGCTCCCAGGTACTCCCCCTTTCACCTGGTAGCTTTTGCCTCCTTTTGTGATGCTGCTGAGCCCGATGATAGGCTGACAGTTCTTCAGAGCCTGGTGGAAAATGACATAAGGGTTGCATTCAATTGTCTCCTTCTCATCTTCTGGAGCTTTGTGGTACTTCTCCAGCTGCTTCCTCTTAATGGTCTCTAGAGTCTTGGGACAAGGACAAGAAAGGAGACATACAGAGCAGATGGATTATCCCACTCCATGAGGTTACATCACTCTTACAAACACCCCATTTTCACATGCAGCTGGTTTTCTAGCCCTGAAGGCAACAGGTCAGTCAGGGTTCTCTTGAGTTTTACATCACTCTCTTTCAGCTCTTCAGTCTCTTTATTGGACACTGCATTTGGGGCAAGGAGGTAGAGATAGGAATGCAGGTCTGTGGGCACCAAATGTCCTCACAGCTGAGTTGAGAGCCCAGAGCCTGCCTGCTTTTCTCTCACAAGGCACCAGCAGTTATTTTTGAAACATTTGGGCAGCATGTGTCCCCATTTCAAGGGCTGGAACACACCAGGTGGGAACAGCTAATAGCAATTACTGTACATTACAGCAGGGGTCAAAGCTGTGTCGTATACATGACTTCTTCAAGTTATACAGAAGATAAGGCATGAAAGAGAACTGGAAGGAAGGTCTTCTGAGAAAATTATACTTTTCAAGGTATGTTCTGAGTTTATGGGATAGCGATGGACTAGCTAGCGTTATGTTAAGAGTTGGGCTCAATGACCTTAAGGGTCTTTTCCAACCCAAATGATCCTAGGATTCTGCAGAAGGTCCAAGAGACCAAGAGCAGAAAGAGGATATTCTCCATTAAGGTGTCATCACCTGGTCTGTGAGCAGGCTGAGGTCAGGGATTGTACAAAACATACATCTGATGAGGTGAATAATGGTGAGAGCATGCAGAGAAGTGCATTAGGACTGCAGAGATGACCTGAGTTCTGGTAATCCCTAATTCCAGCAGGCTCAATGTCCCAGCCTTTCATTTTGTGTTAACATGATAATGAGAAGAAGCACGAGTTCTCACCTGAGCCATGAGGCTTCTGGCCAGCACTTTATTTCCACCCTTCATCATCATATTGGTGAATTTACTGTAAACACAAAACCAAATGCAGTATGATTTCAAGTCTGATTTTATCACTCAAGAAATAAGCCCCCCTGCTCCTTGTGTTGTTCCTGTGGTTAAGCTTGGGTGCTGTTAGATCTGCAGTAATTATCTCTAATCACTGTTGGGCAGCAGACTGGCTTTGTGGGAAAAGATTAACATGACTGAAGGGATTGTGCTGTAACAGAAGCCACGTGCAGCACAGCAAGGGAAGGCTCAGGACAGCATGGCTCCCAAGCATTGTGGCTCTGTGGGACCTGGCAGCAACAGAGGAGAAGATGATGCTTTCTCTGACCTGATCATAGGGTCGCTGAACACAGAGCTAGAGACACTGGAAGGAGCCGCTTTTATGGGCCGAACAGCCTTAAGCTCCATTTTTTCCTTTTCCTCCTCAGACAGCTGCTCCTGAGGTTTCTGATACAATTCCTTGTTCACTTCTGGTTCTAAGAAACTGGGGTTGTAGCGAGTCCACCTCACCTGTGTCAGCCTGTGAAAAGCAAGAGGAGAATGAGAAGGAGGGCTGTAAACTGACCCGTGTGACATGTCATGGCAGGGATATGGGCAGATGCGAGCACATCCTGGGCAACGTTAAGACTCAAGGGGCACCTCTGCCTTCCTCTCACTGCTGCTTCTCTTGCAGAGCCAGAGGCGCAAATCTCCACCAAGGCCTGCAGTTCTGAAGCCTCAGAAGATATTAATGACTCATTCCTGCCGCAAAACCCTCAGGCGATGTCCATCCGAAGGGATGGGGCCGAGGGGTGTCCCAGGCCGCAGCTCGAGGTGCTGCCCCGGCAGTGCCGAGCTCGCGTCCCCGCCAGGCCCGGCCATGCCCGAGCCCGAGTCCCCGCCAGGCCCGGCCATGCCCGAGCCCGAGTCCCCGCACCACCAGGCCACAGGTGGCTCGGATAAACCACGTTCCGTAGGCGCGGGACAGGCACAGGGCGCTGGAGCTGCACTTGCCCGCCGGGCTCTGGGGCGGAGCGGCCGGTACCGAGCCCCTGCGCCTCTCGGCCCCGCGCGGCAGCACACGCACCCGTGGCGAGCCCGAGGCGCGGAGGTTCCCCGAGCCCCGCAGGCAGCGAAGCCGCATGCCCCCTCCCCCCAAGCTTCACCGGACGAGGCGCCGGCAGCGCCATCCCCCGGCCCCGCTTACCGGGGCAGCCAGGCCCGCAGCCGCCGGCTCAGCCCCGGCGCGCTGGACGCCGCCATCTTCTCTCTGCGGGCGGAGCGCGGGCGGGGTGCGGCGCGCGGCGGTGGGGGCGGCCTTCGGCTCGGCTCCGCCCCGCCCCCCGCGAGGCTATCGCGCGGCCGGGGCGGGGCCTCGCGCCGGGCCGGCAACATGGCGGAGGCGGAAGGGGAGAGCCTGGAGTCGTGGCTGAGTGAGTACCCCGGGACCCCGCCCCGGGCCGCGGCCCCGCTCCTCTCGGCCCCGGGGTGCTCCGGCCGGGGCCCTCAGGTCCGCTCCCCTCGGCCCCGGTCCCCCCGCCTAGCCCCAGCACCTCCGCCCCAGCCCTTCCCATCGCCTCACCGCAGCTCTCCTCCCGCCCTTCCCCGCGCCCCGAGCCGGTGGGGGCCGCACTGGGGGGCTGGCGAGGCGGTGTGCAGGCAGCCTGAGGGACGGCGCCTGGGAGGAGGGACGTGCGTGGGGCTGCGCCCTCCGTGGGGGCAGGAGGGCCGAGGCCTCCCCTCTTCCCGGAGGTCGCTGCCGCCGGCTGCCCCGCGCCGGGACGGCATCAGCGAAGGGGCGATGCGGAGCCGGGGCTGTGGGCACGGCAGCGGCTGGGGCTGCTAACCCTCAGGGTGCTTACTAGGAGGTGTGAGGCTATCTTTCGCTCGTATAAGTCGGCGCCTGCAAGGCTGCTGCTTTTTTTGCCGGTGGAGGCTCCCTGAACGCGCCCGTCCCCGCTGTCAGGCTCCCCTGCCTGGTCCCTGGTTAGGTGCGGTGCTGCTCGGGCTCTGGGGAGCTGTCGGGCTTTCCCCAACACATCGTATCCCCACGTTACACAACCATGCTCTGCAGGCAGACAGCCTGCTTTGTGCCTGGCTGCGGTTTCAGGGTGAGAGTTAGGGATGTCTATGCTCTACAGACTGGAATACTTAAAAATCCCTTGTCAGGATAAGGTATGCTTGTATCACAGAATCTTAAAGGTTAGAGACTGGGGCAAGGGGGAAACTCCCCCAAACACGGCTTGTTCATCCGTAGCCCTTGCTGGGTATCTCCCCATCCTGGGTCTGTCCATGCTGTCCATGAGACAGCTGGCTTTCAGGCTGCTGGCTGTACAGAATCTGGTGCTGTGGGATCCTGACCCAGTGGATCAGGAAGTGATTCCTGAATGAATCAGTCATACCAGTAATCATTCCACATATATTCCACGCACGGGCTCCTGGTGGGAGGGTATCTTGTGCATCACCAGCTTATTGCCTAGGTTTTCTTCTTTTTTTATTAGTTATTTGTTTGATTACAGAAGTGAGTGAAGTTCTTACGTCATCAGGCACTAGGCAAACAGCAGATGATCGTTACCCAAAATACCTTAGAGTATAAAATCTGATACCCTTTTGGTATTATCCTTCTATACACAAGGTTGAACGATTCTTGTTCTTTTTTGGTATTTTCATATAAAATTCAAATGCATGCCTGGTATCATCATGTATTATAGCAGTTACTGACTAAATGATGTTTTCAGCTCTTATTTCTCATTTTAGATCAATCCGTTCTGTCCCCTTTACTGGTTTTGCTCCTCCTCTGAACTCCCACAGTTTGTCAATATCTTTAATTGTAGCCAGTGAGACACATGAAGAAACACCCACATCCCTTCCTTTTAATCCTTCTGAGGAGAACTGACTCACCAAGTTCAGTTTGCGTGTGAAAATATCTCTAGTAGGAAGGATATTTTAGGTTGTATAGCCTGGAAAGCTTCCTGGTGGTTTGTTTTGTGAGGTTCTTTTTTAATTGTGCAAGTTAAGAGAGGAGTTATCTCCCTTGGTCAAGCAGTAGGATATTCAGTCAGCGGAGAGCATACGCTCAAGGGTAGCATTGCAAAGGCCTTACTCACTGTAGGAGATATCTCAGCGAGCCTGATTGCAGACGTGTTCGTGTTTTTCAGGGCTTGAGTGTTGCTCTCTCATTTAAGAGGATGCATTTATGCCTGGCCACTGCTAGAGTGATTTGTGCTGGTGCGATTATCTCTCTCCTCCCATTGTAGGGGAGCACAGAGCACTTCGTGGAGGTAGTAAATTACCGGCAGAGTGGTGCGAGGGCTGGTGCGCCTGAGTGCTTTCGCCAGGCCTCCTGAGGGCTTGCTGCTTGCAACCATCGCAGAGCTGCGCTGTGCCTGACGCTGCCCTTCAGGGCCTGCGCTTACTGCACCCTTACTAGAGGGAAGGGCCACAATTGCTCAGCTCATCCAAGGTCCCAGCCGTGGGAAGATGGAAAATTTCTTATTGCCAGTGATTTTATTTGAGGTTTTTGTTTTTCCCTGTGCTGGTGGTAGGCAGCCTTCCACACTGCCCTGTCTCTGTCATCAGGTGGAGTCACAGACCCATGAAGTAACATCATCCTTGTATCCTAATGCTGCAGCAAGATCTGCACTTGAGCCAGTGATGATCTAGCATCTTTGTGCCTCCTGCCTTGTTTCAGGCAGCTGGGATGCGAGAAAGCGATCCGTTCTATTCCCTCCCTGCCGGCAGGCTCTTCTTCTGCACTTAGCTGAAATAGAAGAGGAGGTTAGAAAATAATGGCTCTTGTACAAACACAGCTGGATTCTCTGACTGTAGCACTGCCTTCTCTGATGCACTCACAGGGAAGCTTATTGTAGCACACTCATGTCAGGCTTAGGCAATGTCTGGCTCTGTAATAGATGCAGATGGAGAAAATATTACAATTGTCTCTTTTTTTCCCCTCCTTGTATTGTCATGGGTCAGCATTCTCCTCATCCCAACGATACAAACAGAATCCAGCTGCTAGACTCAACATGCTTGGGCTGGGGATTCCCAATTCATAGGCTAAGCCTGACCTGGGGAAACCCTTTGTTGGGATGGCCTTTGTCTCATTTCAGTACAGAAGTAAACCCAGGAAGACGAGCATTCATGACCGGTCAGTTAATGTTCTGTAGTTCTCTGCGCTCCAACTTTGTTCCTCTATGGAGAAAATAAGCACCTTTGTTTCAGATCTAATGATGAATGTGAATGTTGACTCATTAGCATTACAGAGTTGAGCGGAGCAACTGAGGGCTGGATGGCTCTGATGATTAGGTCAGGTATCAAGCAACTTGGTGTCCTAAGCGCAGTGGGGTCTGGAAGCTGCTTGCAGCAGAGACAGTGGCAGGATTGGGGCAGGGCTGAGAGTTTTGTTCCCAGGTTTCTCATTCAGATTTGCTGGCTGCCAACGTGAAATGGAATTTTCAGGATGGGACCTGTGAACAAGTGTCTAAAAGCAAAATGTGTAATTGCTACTAAACCAGCCTTTGCTGGTATTTCAACAGAGGAGCCAAGGATTTGATACTCCAGAGCACCAAACTGTACTGAAATGAATCCATTCCTGTAAGGGTTGAAGCATCTCTGTAAGGCAGTGCAAAGGAGTTCCCTGGCCATGTTTTAAGAGTTCTGCAGAAAAATAAAGGATTTTAGTTTGTGCCTTCATGTCTGTGATGCAGCTTCACATAGGGATGTCTTGAAAAGGTTAAGCAAGGTCATTTGGCTCATCCGGAGCGCTGTGCTCACATGGCTGTACTGAGATTGGTATCCAAACCAGTTTAGCTATCCATACACACCAGTGCAATCTGTCATGCAAACACCAGGGCAGGACTTCTGGTCAAGCTTATTAACTTTTATGAACTGGGCTTTCACGTGGAGATTTTATGAGGAATTTCTTCATGTGGATCACAACTTCCCTTCAGTAATCTCTCTCTGCTTCTGAGACTTTGCTCTCTTTATGTGAGAGCTTTTGGTGCAAAAACTTAGATGAATCTGAACCCAATCTGTGAGTGTGCAAAAATCCAGTGTCAGTACAAGAAATCTTTGGAGGTGTCCACAGCAGCTTTAAAATTAATATTTGGAATGTGGAAACGTGGGTTACATCTTCCTGTTTGTACCAGGTCTCTTTCTCAGTTTCAGACTGTGCAACCAACAAAGAGTTTGCTTAGTTGAGTGTCTCTGCTTGTTTGTGCTCTTCCTGTATTTATTAAATCAAATCCACTGATAAGAACCGTATTTCTTCCACCTTGGCCCACAGAGCAGCGAAGGTGCTTCAGAGCACCCAGACGTACACAGGACCATTTGACTTGCATGAAAAGACTTTAGATGGTTCTAAGTCCCTGGTTTCATGATGCTTCCAGGTTGTTCTGCAGTTCTGAGTGTGGTAGTAAGGTGTAAGTGCCACAAATGTTTTGAACAGTTGCTTGGCTCTGCAGCAGCTGTGTTTTAAAACCAAGCGTCCCTTGTGTCTCCTGAGATCAAAAATTAGCTTGATAGCTTAGTGCAACAAGATGCAATCCTGCAATTAGTGCTCCCTGGCCTTTTGCTTGTTGAGGGTCCCGTGGATGTGAGCAGTAGGCACAGAGATTTGCCTCTGCAGGTGTGATCCCTGGAAGAATTCACCAAATTGCTTTCCAGCCATTCTTCTGTAAGGAGTAAAGTAGGAGCAAACTTCTAGGGCTGCTGCAGTCAGAGGACTGGGGTGTGCTGTGACAGTGAGGGTGCAGAATAGGTATTTGACAGCTGTTTTTATCTGTCTGTGGAAAGGTAAAAGGATATGTCACATAGCATGTGTTTGTTTTGTGATACACTCTGTGATGAAAGTAGAGGGATGTGTGCTGCTTGTTTTTTTCCTGCCCTCCTTTCCCTGCTCTGTGCTACCTGGCTAAGCAGTATTTTCTTTTCTGTATCTATTTCCATTGTACTAACATTTTACAGAAGGTTCCTTAAATGCCAACCCCTGTCTGTCTAGCTACAGCATGTTTCTTCCCTCACAAGAAAGAAAAATCATCATGTCCAGTTATCTTGGCTGGGAAATGAGGTTAGAGCAGGAATCTTGTCTACTGTAAATTCAGTGCCTTATCAGAGTTAAGTAGGATACATGGAGAAGATGCATTTGTAACAGAAAGAGATGCTGATAGCCTCTCTGTTCTGCAGTCAGTGCAGTAAGTAAAGGCCTCTGAACCTTCAGGAGCCTGAAATAGCCCAGTCAGTAGAGCATAAACATCTTGGTTTGGGCACTCCTGATCGGGTGCAGGCTGTGGGTTTTATTACTTGCAAGAACTCAATGTATAATAATAAATTCCAGTTCATAATTCCCAGGAGAAACGCGAAGGCATCTAATAAATCAGCTGGCACTCTAAAAACAGGCATTAATGCTAAATGCCTGGTGTTAAACAACTGATGTTCCAGCTCTTCTATAGAACTCCTAGGGAATACAAAAATAATTTCCTGTGTAGAAAGTGTGAGGGTTTAGTCTTTAAGGAGTTTAATGTTATAGCCAAATACAAAGTGTTTCAGACAGAGGAGAACTGTATGAGCTCAAGTATTTTATCTTGTACTCTCACTATGAAAACAGCGTGTTTCTAAGTTAGATTTGGCACCTGGTTGGTTGGTTGGGTTTTTTGGAAAGCAGTGATTCTTGCAGGATATTTGGCTGTCTGACTTGGACACACTCTTCTCCCTGAAGAGACAGACCACGTGTGAACTACTTTTTCTTGGTAGTTGGGAATGGATGTCAAATGCTCTAGGAAAGGCATGACCTTTTATACTGTTGCTTGATGTGTAACGTGTTCTCTTTCCCTTACCAAAGATAAAGCCACTAACCCATCTAACAGGCAAGAAGACTGGGAATACATCATTGGATTCTGTGACCAGATCAACAAAGAACTTGAAGGGTGAGTGTCCTGAACAACTCTGGACTTAAATTAACATTCACTGTTTAAAAGTGTGTCATTTGACCATCAGACTCTCATGTTTTCTTTTATATATACTGAAAGGCTGAGTGACCTGGGGCTGTTCAGCCTTGAGAAAAGAACACTGAGAGGGGATCTTACTAATGTTTATAAATATCTGAAGTGTGGGACACAGTGGGAAATGGCCAGCCTCTTCTCAGTGTCTGTGGGGACAGGACAAGGGGCAGTGGCCTCAAGTTGGAACACAGGAAGTTCCACACCAATATATGGAAGAACTTCTTCACGGTGAGGGTGACAGAGCCCTGGGACAGGTTTCCCAGGGCGGGGTGGAGTCTCCTCTCTGGAGATATTCAAGACCCATCTAGACACCGACCTGTGCAATCTGTCCTAGGGAGCCTGCTTTGGCAGGGGGGTTGGTCCCAATGATCTCTGGAGGTCCCTTCCAACCCCTCTGATTCTGTGATTCTGTGAATATCACAAGGAGGATCTGGCCACCAAAGAAACAAGATGCTGTGAAGTGTGTTTTCTTTGTGAAAGCAGCTGAGCCCTATGAAAATGGGAACTCTGAATCTGCCTCTAATGTCAGCTGCAGGGCTCTCATCTAGCCCAAGTTACTCTGTTTGCCAGCCTGTAAAACGGGGCTACAAGTGCCTGATGGGGCTTCACATCTTTAAAACCTTTACAAGGCTTAACTGAGGAAGCCTCCTGGGGCACGGCATTCCTGTGAGGTAAGGACAAAGTGTTTTCTGCTGGAAAAAGGAAACTAATGCGAAAGAAATGATTTCCTGGGCTGGGGACTGCACTGGGAGTTGTTTGGCCCCTCCCAAGGAGGAATCTGGAATTGCTGGCTCAGACTAACAGCCCTCATTTCCTTTCATATGTGCAAACACCCCGGCTTACAAAGGTGCCCTGAACATTTTGTGTTAGCCTTTGTACACTGAGGGGAAGATAAAAAATAATAAATGGTCTTCCCTTTAATTATGTGAAAGAACTCTCATTTGGACAGCAGAATTTGGAAAAGTCTGAAAAACCCTTCAGCATGTTGCTGCCTTAGTTTGTAAAGGGAATCTGCTTTGTTTCAGGCCACAGATAGCTGTGAGACTCCTGGCTCATAAAATCCAGTCGCCACAGGAATGGGAGGCAGTCCAAGCCTTGACAGTAGGTAGTCCTTACCCTCCTCTTAAATCCAATTATATATCATTTAGGTCATCTATGTGGAGTATAAGGGGTGCACAGCATGTCTGCAGGGTTAGCTGGGGCTAGTTTGGGGCTGAATGTCCTGATTCCATTCTGCTGGGCAGGAGCACGGTTACAGAATTGAAGCACCTGCATTTCTCATTAGCAATAGAGCAGTCAGAAATAACTCTGTTTGGGTCCAGCTGCTTTCCTTTGTTGTCTTCAGATGAGATTTGTGTTCATTGTTATGAGACCTAACAGTGAGATAACTGACCCGGCTCTGCATAGCTGAGGGTGGGAGACTTGCCTGTCTTGATATCTCACCCCTAAGCATGGGAGATGCAGCCTGTATCACAGGGCAGGAATGCGTGTCTCACTGCCACATGTCCTTCAACTCCTCTATAAGCAGACCACAGTGATGCTGGTACCACAGGGTTTTGCTGTTTGTTTCATCCATTGTTTTCATTACCTGACTGCAGGTGCTGGAAGCCTGTATGAAGAATTGTGGGAGAAGATTTCATAATGAAGTAGGGAAGTTTCGCTTTTTAAACGAGTTGATAAAAGTTGTATCTCCAAAGGTTAGTCCCAGAACATTAGGGGTGTATTTACTTTCTGGTTGGGCTCCATAAGCTGCAGGCAACATCCAAAACATCTACAGTGCTCTGTCTGGCTCATTGCTGTTGGGCTGCAAGGGTTGATGAGCAGATCATTTGGGGGGGATGCAGTATACCTGATGGGGCTCTTCCATGGTTTGTGGTGGGTTTAGGCAGTATAAAATTGCCATTCAGCTTCACCAAAGGAAAAAGAATGTAAAGATAATCTTGCAGTAGACGTGTAGGCGTGCAAAATGTAGATGATGTACTTGGAGATGTGGTATGGCGTTGGACCTAGTAGGGCTGGGTAGGAGGTTGGACTTGATGATCTTGAAGGTCTTTTCCAACCAAAACCCTTCTATGATTCAAGAGTGTATGTTAGTGAAGGTTTGGGTGGGGGGTAGTGTGCTTGGCCTACTGTATTCTCAGTAAGTTGTAGTTCTTTATCATCAGTGTATAGTGTCTGTACTGTTCCAAGTCTTCATGAAACTCCAGGGCTTCTAAACCTTGGGCTGTGTTTTTTAAAGGAAACCAAAATGCAAACCCCAAAACCCCCAGCAGCAGCAGCTGCGAGCTCTGATGCCTGGGCCAAGTCCTCAACACAGCAAGTGTTTAACGTGGCTAAAATAGACAGAGGCACCCCAGGCATGACTGATGAAGCGAAGTGGTCCAAGATTCTTTCCCATGAAACAGTGGCAGGGTGTGTGTGTGATTATCCGTACTGCTGAAATTTTTACATAGTAAAATCCTGAAACCAAAAGAATAGCTGTTCTCTTTTTTGGTGAAGTTAATCACAAAGCTTCTCTTCTTCTCTTAACCATTATTTCAGAGGTATCCAAGGAATTTTTGTTTTCCTCTTAACAAGATGTATTTTAGATGATCTTGGAACTTGGATTATATGCATTTTAGTGTATATCACTGAACCCCCTTCCTCTGGGTTTGGGCTTTATTCTTAAAAAAAAATGAGGTATGTGGAAAATTGACATCTTTTTCCCACTCTTAGTACTTGGGAGACCGAGTCTCAGAGAAGGTGAAGACCAAAGTCATTGAATTGCTGTATAGTTGGACAGTGGCATTGCCAGAAGAATCCAAAATCAAGGATGCCTATTACATGCTGAAGCGACAAGGTAGGAAGTCAGCTGCTCACTCATGCATTCTCTCCTGTGCTTCAAGCAGAGGTTTCACAAAATATACAGCTTCTAATTATATGGGGTCAAGGCAAGCTCTGAGAAGAGGTAGGACAAGGGCAAAATTCCCTGAAAAGCTGCTAGTTATATTTAAATGCCTTGGCTTTTGTAACTAGGTTGGTTAAGCACCTAGCAAATGCTTCTCTTTTGGTGTGCAGGGCTTTTTTTCCAATTTTTCTGGAAGTAGTTATTAAATAATTTGAACAAGTCTAAAGCAAAATAAGAGCATCCACATAGCCTTTTGTGTTCTTTTAACTGGACGACTTTACAATTGTACCTTTAGTTCAGCTGACAGAAATTTCTTATGTAGGCATGGTGAAAAAAGATCAACTGAGAAGCATGCAACTTCAACACAAGAACAACTGGTTTCAGGCAAGCTCTTGAGGTAGAGCACAAATCCAGGGATGGGACAGTGGAACAAGCGGGGTGCTTGGCTCTTCCCCCACTTGTGGTTATCGTGGTCTGCTCTTCACCCCATTTTGCACTGCTGTGGTGGTTGAGCCCTGGCTAAAGGCCAGACACCCACCAAAATCAGTCCATTACTCCCCTTCTTAGTTGGACAGGGGAGAAAAATATATTAAGCGGCTCAAGAGTCAAAGTTGTTAACGCCACAGGCAAACCAGACTCAGCACAGAGTGCTGAAGAGAAAGTTACCTAATTTATTACACTGCACTAAAGAGAAAACAGTGAAAACAACCAGAGTCAGGAGTGCAACCAACAATCTTAAAAGGAATGCAGCCAGGCAAACACTTTCCCCCCACTCCCTCCTCAGCAGGCTTTAGTTAGAAGTTTGCTCCCTTCTTCCCTCCCGGTCACAGCCCAGGAGGGGCAGGGACTGGGGAAATGGGGGTCTGGGTAACACCTTCCCCCCACCCCTCCATTCTAAGCAGACTTCCCTTTAGCCATGATTTTGCTCCCTTCTTCCCCTCTCCTGCTCGCAGCACAGGACAGGGGGGCAGGGACTAGGAGATGGGGGCTCCGGTCAGTCCCTTGCAAGATGGTTTCCTTCTCGGCCGGGATGGGGGCATCCATCCCACACCCCCTCCCCCTGCTGCACCGTAGGGTCCCACCCACGACAGCCAGTCCTCCAGGAACTTTCTCCAAGGCAAATCTCTTCCCACCGGGCTTCATCTCTGCTCTGGCAGGCAGCAACAAATCCCAGTGTCTCTCAGGCCCAGTCCTCCACGGGGCTACAGGCCTCCCCCAGCAAACCTGTTTGGCTCATCTCTGTAGGTCGCTTGTGCTGGCAGGGGCTCATCCCAACGTCAGTCACAGCATCTTCTCTGTGTCTCCACCGGCTCCATCCAGCGTGGAGCCTCTCTCTCCACCGGGTAGGTTGGGTCTCTGCCTTCTCCATGGGTCCTCTCCACCGGCTACTCCACAGGCTGCAGGGGCACTTGGGGCGCCTCCTCCCCCAGCCTTCCCGGCCTTGTGTGTCTGCCAGCTGCTTACATTTATATGCAAATGTATATCACAATGCCCTTAATGGGTCAACATTGCAGTCTTGTTGGCACTCAGTTCTCTGGTGGCAAAATGCAGCTACTTCTCTCCTTTTTCTCCTATATGTGATTCTCAGAAGCGCTATCAGAACGACTCTGGCCTTGAATTGCCTGGTGTTTATACTTTTCAGGCCGGCAGAAGATTCCAGCAGCCATTTTCTGCAGCCCCTGGTCCCTCTCTCTCAGCACCCAACTATGCACAACTGTGACAACTGCTCTCTGCTTTCCCCACTCAGCTCGGTTCTACAAAACAATGTTCATGCCCCTGAGTTTGCACAAGGCTGGGTTGTCTGAGGCTTCACTCGGTGGTCTAACAGCTCATGTAAAAGGAGCAAAGACAATAGCAGAGAGCTGTTGGTTATCCCGAGCTATTAGATGAGCAATGTGGACGTGCTATTAGAGGAGCAACACAGTGTTGGGGTTTTGGCCCTTATCAAAGAAAACTTTACTTTTCCAGCTAGGATGCTCGGTGATTTTGACCCTATATTGTTCGTTAGAGTGGCGCGCTGGTATCAGCAGCCAGATTGGCTCTGTGTTTGCTTTGATAGCAGCCTGTGATCAACTGGGTACACTGCCTGGTACCACTGCATGTGGAAACCCACATGGGTTCCTTTTCTGCTTTCAGGGATCGTTATGTTTGATCCTGTGATTCCTGCAGACAGAACCCTGATTCCTTCTCCGCCACCTCGTCCCAAAAACCCCGTGTTTGATGATGAGGAGAAATCAAAGGTATAGTGAAGACTTGTACCATAATCACTAATGTTAAGTGATTTCCTAATGCACATCTGGAACAAGGGAGGGAAGTTTGCTAATTCAGCTTTTATCTTTGGGGATAGAGCTCATTGGTTTCATAGAACTTGTGGGTTTGAATACAACTGCTTTGTCCATCTACCTCACCTGAAATTGCAGCTTAGGCCACATCTGTGTTCCTGTTATGAGAGTATTCCTGGTTAAAGTGCTTTCCTGCTGTAATACTACAGAGCAGAGGATGTTTCATGCACAGGACCAAAAATATGTATGGGAGGAATAATTATCTAGTGTCAGAAGTTTCAGTGATTTCACAGTATCTGTCCTCTGTAGAAGCAAGGATGCAGCAACCCACAGAAAATAATAAACCATAGATGACTCCCGATGGAGTTGCTGTAGCTATGAAAGCAGCATAAGCTTTGTAATAGTGGGCTGTATCTCTTTTCCCGAGTTGCTCACTGAGATTCCTCTTGCTGCTTCCCTTTGCCAAAGGGTCTTTATTTGTTTCATGAATATCCTCTTCTCATCTTACAGCTTCTAGCCAAACTGCTGAAAAGCAAAAACCCAGATGATTTACAGGAGGCCAACAAGCTTATAAAATCCATGGTAAAAGAGGTAAGAAAATCCTGTAAGATTGGTTGCTGTCAGCAGTCTGCTTTGCAGGTTTTAAGCTCTCCAAAATGTTGGAGAGTTTGAGATCACGTGAATGGCAACACTTGGGTTTTTGAGGCTCTAGGAGCTTGCCTTAGTGCATTCCTTAGTTAAATTGTGGGGACTCAATGAGACTGACCATCAGCAACATCCAAACTTTTGTTATTTTTTAAAAAACACATGATGCTTCCAACTTCTGTCTAGTCCCCAGCATATTGGGGATGCCATCTGATGACTTAGCAGGGCTCTGTATGATATGAATGTGTTGAATTTTTGACTCCAGCTCACAGCTGGGAGATGTTTCTAACACAAAAATGTCTATGGTTGTTCTGGTGGAGGACAGGGCAAGAAGGGGTAAGGACTCAATGTCCCTTGTTGTAATTAAATATGTTCTCATCACTCAAGGTGGTATTTCATATCAGGGTTTGCTGGGAGCATGCAGTACCATCCCTGGATATGAGGACCAAGTCACTGGACTGGGTCTTCTCACAAGCTGACTTTACAGAAACACCTCCCTGTTTGTGGAGAAGTGATGCGTCTGCCCAGGTGTCCTGGTTTCAGTCAGGATAAAGTTAACTTCATTTGTAGCAGCTGATGGGATGCTGTGTTTGGGAGTTACAATGAAAGCAGTGCTGAGAACACCCTGATGTTCTTAGTTGCAGTCAGACAGTCAAGGACTTTCTCAGCTTCTTCCTATTTCTCTATCCATGAGAAAGGAGGGGCGAAGCCAGGACAGGTGACCCAGATGGGCCAAAGAGAGTATTCCATGCCAATGACGTCCTGCCCAGGAGAACGGGGGGCTGAGGGGAGGAAGAAGAGGGGCGGTGGCGGGACGCGTGCTGCTTGGGGGGACGGTCGGGTTCCGGGACAGCTCTGGGTGGTACCTGAGTTGTGTGGGTCGGGGAGAAACTGCATTGGGGATCAAGAGTTTCATCTTCTTTTGCTCTAAAGTCCTGTTAGCATTGGGATATTTGATCTTTCTGTTCTCTCAGTAAACTCTCCTTATCCCAACCCACAGGCCTCTCAGTTTCTTGGGTTTGGAGTTATTTCCCCTTCCTTTTCCCTTCCCTTGTTTCCCCCTTTTTCCCTCTTCCCCTGCTCTGTTACTTTAAGGAGCAGGCAGCTGCGTGGATCTCGGCCCACAGCCGGGGGAAACCACGACACCAGGGCAGTCATTGGAAACCCCAGAGTCTGGGAAATGACTCAGTGTTTCTGGAAAGAAAAAAAAAAAAGAAAGAAAATAGGATAGCTTCTGGTCTGAAAGAGGCTGTACAGGTTACTGCAGTCTTTCCATTAAAGCTTCTCCTGTCCCCAGGGCAGACTCTCCTACATCTTTAGTTGGAATCTCAAATCAGAGATGGGTGGAGATTTTCTTGTTGTTCCTAGTACATGTTTTGCTTCAATCACATCTTTTGTAACATGGCATTGAGTGACTGGGAGAAAAAAAATTTTTAATCTTCTGACAGGTTGGAAAGGAACTTTTGGAAACTTCTGGTTTTAGTGGTATAATTAAACATTAAAGTCTGTTTAATGACACTTTGGAAATACGTGGGTGTCTGTAATTTCACACCGGTGGTGCAATAAATAAGCCAAGCTTCACATGAATGGAGAGGTTGGTTTGTTTTTTTCCCTTAGCTTAACCTTAAACAGACGTTACTTGACATGGCTTACAGATAATACCTGTTGTGATCCCCTGGACCTTTACAGAGAAACCCACTTTTCACGCCTATGTTTTACACCCTGAAGGATGAGGCTCGGATTCAGAAGGTGACGAAACGCATGCACACCCTGGAAGAAGTAAATAACAATGTGAAGTTGCTGAATGAGATGTTGGTTCATTACAGCAAAGAGGACTCATCGGAGGCTGACAGGGAGCTCATGAAGGTGAGTCTGAGCTACTCCTTCCTCCCAGACACCCTGGAGTCAGTCCTTTCTTCTTACCGGCTTGAGTTTTGCGGAGAATTCCAAACAATGCAGTAAAATGTGGAGCAACAACAAGAAACAAGAGTAGTTGTTGGAAACAGCAGGAAATAAAATAACTGGTTTTAACACCTTTCACCAAAGGACTCAGTGGGTAGTAGCTTGTTTTTGCATGTGCTTCACATGAGGTACAGCTGCTTTCCAGAGATGCCGTGTGGCAGAGTAAAGAAGTTGCAGTTTCTAATTCTTGCTTCTGTTCAAACACGCGGGTTGCAGATCATGACTGTCCTTTACAGCACTGTGGATGGATAAGAGGAAGGTGGAAGGGGACAGAAAGTATGTCCTCCCCTTCAAAAGGAAGAGTTTTAGCTAGTGTTACGAGGCTGGGAGAACATTAAGGTAGAACTCAGAACAGCCCCCAGGGACTCCTGGGTAGGCCCAGGGCCTGTGGGAGGTGCACCTTACCTCGTTGAAAAAGTTAAAGCTACTTGGTTTTAACAGCAAGCTCTTGAAACAGTGGTAAGAAGCTTAAGAAAGCAGTTTGTTTCTGTGAAACATTTTCTTTTGCCACCATTCTGTGGGGCTGCAGACTCTGCAAGTCATAGTTGCAGCCTGACAGAATCACAGAATCGTAGGGGTTGGAAGGGACCTCCAGAAATCATCGGGTCCAACCCCCCTCCCAAAGCAGGTTCTCTAGGACAGGTTGCACAGGTTGGCATCCAGACAGGGCTTGAATATCTCCAGAGAAGGAGACTCCACACCCCTCTGGGCAGCCTGTCCCGGGGCTCTGTCACCCTCACTGTGAAAAAGTTCTTCCACTTACTGGTGTGGAACTTCCTGTGCTCCAACTTTAGGCCATTGCCCCTTAAAGCATAATTGTTGAAGCACAGCTCAGCTTCCCCAGGTGCTTAGGGACTACTGCACTGCAAGGATCAAATGTCCCTCTTGGACTAGAGCTGGCTGTAAGTGCTGATGTGAGGGAGGGCTGAGAGATGTTGAAAGTGAAGGCTGTGTTTAGGCTCCCGGGCTAAGGCAATGCTTCGCAGCCCTGCCAGGAGGGCCAGGATGTTCAGCAGCGCAGGTGCGTTCAGCACAGGGGGACTGGTTTCTCTGTTCTGGGCTTTCCAGCGCCTGTCTGGGGAGTCAGTCTGTGCTGCTGGGTGTTGCTGAGGGTGGCTCCTGGCTAATGAAACCCTTTGCCCTAAATCTCTCTTCCTAGGAGCTCTATGAAAGGTGTGAAACCAAAAGACGAACGTTATTCAAGCTGGCCAGTGAGACAGAGGATAATGACAGCAGTTTGGGTAAACAAAGCTACATCTATCTTTTTTTTTTTTTTTAATTGCTTTTGGGACCTGTGACTGTGTAAGGGTTCAGCCAGGGAATGGCTGCACTAAACATGCCTCTTTGCTCTGCATGCACGGTCCTTGCTTCTTTATGCTTATCACTTAAATCCAGGCAAGGACTTGACAGTAGAGTTGGTGGTTAGGGAGGCTGGGGTGATCATGGTGGACAGCTGCTGCTTTGGAGGTGGAAGGAAGCTGCCCTGGGGAACAAAGCCTTGGACCCACTGTTTCACTGTAATGTGCATGGAGTTAGAAAGGTCAGAGCATTGCTTAGAAGAGCATGACAGAGTAGTGGAGCTCATAGCCAAATAATTAGAGATTTTCATGCTAATTATTTAATTGATAACTGAGTACTTGGTGGGAGTAGAGTTACTAAAGTCTTGGGGGTTGTTTTTTGTCTTTCACATGTAGGGGATATTCTGCAGGCCAGTGACAATTTATCCCGTGTGATAAATTCCTATAAAAAAATAATAGAGGGGCAAGTGATCAATGGTGAAGTGGATCTCCCTGTGATGTCTGTAGTGGAAGGTGAGTTTCTGGGAAGCCAACGGTCTAATTCTGAATCTTGCAATTCTAAGTCTTTTTGGAAGAGGTTTCCTATAAATTTTGGTGAAGTAGGCTACTGGTGTATTAGTTTTGACACTCAGAGGGGGACAAGACAGCTCCTAAGCAGTGGATAGACAGTTCTGGACATGAGCCACTTGCTGCAGGCTTGTGTTTTCCATTCCTTGTTCCATATTATTAAAACCCTTGATAACATCCGTAGAAACCTGTATCTGACCAGGATGTGTGGCTGGAAGCTCTCATATGCTTTCCTCTCCACGTCTGTCCTGTTCCTGATGGTGACATAAGAAGAGCACGATTTTATCAGAAGGACAATAGCAGGAGTGTGGGAGCTGGGCTGGCATCCTGGCTTTGCCAACAGTTCTGTTTGTGAATTTAGGCCAGTTGCCTACTTTAAACTTTGGTTTCACCACTGAGAGCTCAGGACGTGTGTAGCACAGTTGTCATTTGGGAGTCCCACATTTCAGCCTGGAGAAACAGCAGAGGAATGCACAAATGCTGCCTGACTGCATCTTACTGGCATCAGCCTGTCCTGAATAGGAAGGGAATTCTAGATCCAGACAGAATGGATTTTCCTCCGCTCTCTGGTAGCCTTTGCTTATTGTAACTCTGTAGGGTCCCCAAAAGCCTCACCTGAGCTCAAAACTTTGAGAAGACTACAAATTACACTACAAGAAGTGCTGGAGAAAAAGCAGGGGTTGAAGCAGATGTTGCTTTTCAGCAAGAAATTTCCTAAGTATCTGGGTTGATTTCAGTAGCACATGGACAGCAGGTGGTTAGGCAGAAAGCATGCAGGCTTTCTCTGCTAGAGAGCCCTAAGCCACGATTAAACAAGGATCTGTGTCACCTAAACCATCTCTGATAATTTCTTCTGTACGTTGGGTTTACTCTGAGCCTTCTGCCTTCTCTCCTAGTAGTGCTCTTCTGTCCACTGCAGGGAGTAACTCCACAAATAATCTCAACACCCTCATTGACCTCGCTGGATTGGACGTCACCAGCACCCTGGCACCTCCAATGCCACCCACCACCCTGACGCCAGCCCCCACAGCAGCCCCAGCTGAAATCCCCATTCTCCCACCTCCTCCCCAGGCATTCGTGCCGGTGCGGAGCAGTTCCTCGAGCCAAGTAGAAGCTGCCCCCGCACAGCAGAGCAGCACAGCCAACTCCCTCTCCTTGCTGGATGAGGAGCTTCTGTGCTTAGGTAAGACACCAGAGGGTCCAGAAAAATGCTACTTAATCCACGCTTAACAACAAATGTGAGGGCTGGCTGCACATGTGGCAAGCCTAAAAGGAGCACAAGATGCCTTTGGGTTTTGGAGAAGTCCAGAGGATGCTCCTTTGTATCATCCAGTATGCAACACCCTGGCACTGAGTCAGTACTAAAAACTCTTGTGCCTCCCAAAGAGGCTGCAAGTGCCGTACCAGTTGAGCGTGGTTGCGGTCTGATCGCTGGAAGAGCAGGACACGCGGTTTGGTACGGATTTCACTCCGACTTTAGAGCTGTGCTGAAGGGCAAGGTATCTCACGGGCTGTGTGCAGGAGCCTGCAGAACACCTGTCTGGGGAGAAGCAGAGCACCCTGCCAATCAGGCAGGGTTGGAAGAGCTGCGTGCAGGGGGTGACTGTCAGCTTCTGATACTGTCAGTCTCCCTTCTTCATCATAGACTTGTGTGATTCTATGACTTGCAGCCCATGTCTGGGCTCTGGCTGAGGTGAATCAAGTAGTTTGATGGTACTGAAACAGTCGCCAGGGGATGACACCTAATTCATTTTCTCCTCCAGTCACGTGCTTGTTATTTTTCCTTTCAGGTCTGAATGACCCAGCCCCTCCAGTAGTGAAGGAGACCTCAGAAAACAGCCAGTGGAGCATGTTTGAGGTACAGAGGAGGGTTTCGGGGAAAGAGGAGGGAGAGATTATCATTGTGGGAGGTCTCAAGACACACTCTGTCACCTTGGAGAAGTATTATCACACATGCAGGCAGAGGGGCAGCTGTTCCTGAAGGGAAGTCTGGCTTAGCCTTAAAATCTGGGATAGCTGTGCCTAAACAGAGTAGATATCCCTGAACCTGGCTTTCTTAGTTTCCCATCTGTCCCCCCTGATGTTAGCACTTCCTTTGCTTAAATTACAGATCAGATGTAGTCCTGACATAGGCCACAGACTTTGCTGCTTGCCACCCAGCACCTGTTTTTGCGGTAAATCTCTCTCCCTCTGTAACAGTGCCATCTCTGCAACAGGAGGTAGCAGAGGGTTACTGTCCACTTGTCCTCTCTTTCAGAATGACCAGCTGGACTTGGATTTCTTTAATCCGAAGATGGTGACTGTTGCTTGCAACCCTGCAGGGAACCCTCTTCTCACATCACAGACCACATGTGGAACATCAGTGTCCTCTGCTTTCACAGCCTCCCAGACAGCTCCCAGCATGCCAGCACCAAACTCAGCACCATTTGTGTTCTCTGCTGGACCAGCTGCCCCTGCAGGGCCCCCCAAGACTATTCCAGCTGCTCCTGGGTACTTCAGCTCCTCTGTGGGGAGCAATGCATCACATAAGATGGATGCATTGGGACAACTCCTTGAAGAAGCCAAAGGGTAACTAAAAGTCCCAGACTTGGCTTTGTCTCTGCAGTTAGAAAGCCAGTATTGCTGCAGCATTGGGTTCAGAGGGCAGACTTTCAGCTCCCAGGTTGAAACATATGATTGGGATTTTTTATCTCAGAGGGTTTCAGTTTGCAAACTAATGAGGGTCCCACCTCTGTTAGGGAGAGGCAGGCACTGTTAGGTAGAGCACAACAGCCGTGCTGCTGCCCAGCACTCATGTGCAGTGTAAAATCGGACAGGCTGCTCACATACGGAGTCCTTTGCCAAGGTGGGATGTTTTCTTCTTTACTTGAGCATCACTTCTCTAACCCTGCCACCACCATTTTCCTTGCAGCTCTCCTTACAAGGTATCCCAGTAATCACAGAGTCTAACTTGTCTCCAGGCCACTGCTTAATCCCTGTGATCTGCTCTTATCTCTGGGTTTGTGTTGAAATGCCTGCTTCTTTTTCAGCTCCATTCTCATGTTTTTTCTGTCTCTCTCACAGGGCTGCCACCCAAGGTGTGGCAACACCCTCAGTGTTCCCTGGGGTTACTCTGCCAACCACCATCACCACTGCCCCATTAATAGCCCCTGCAGGGCTGCCAGCTGCTGCCCCGGGAGCCCCGTCAGTTCCTTTCCCAAGCAGCTGCACTGCTGGCTCAGGAAGTCCTCTCTTCCAGCCAGCATCGTTCCAGCAGCAAGGCAGTCCCATGAAAGCACCTGAGATTTCTTTGGCCAATGTCCATGTTCCCTTGGAATCCATTAAACCCAGTAAGTATCTCAGGTTTCTCTCCTTTCTCTGAACATTTTTTTGAAAGCAAAGCTTCTTGACAAAGCTTATGGAGTGACAGTATGAGATTCCTTCTGCTCCCAGGCAAGCAGTCAGATTGCCTACTGCTGCAGCAGAAACCTGCATCCCTCTCCCCTTCTCTCTCTGCGGTAGGCAGCGCGCTCCCGGTGACGGCCTACGACAAGAATGGCTTCCGAATCCTCTTGCACTTTGCCAGGGAGTGCCCACCGGGAAGGTCGGATGTGCTCGTCGTCGTAGTCTCAATGCTGAACACGGCACCGCTTCCTGTGAAGAACATCGTGCTGCAGGCTGCAGTGCCCAAGGTAGGGGTGTGGGGCTCAGACCCACAGCGACATGCCACTGCGTTCAGGAAGGGCCGGATATGAACACAGGAACTTGGGGCATTCTGGTTCTGCCGTTCTCTAGGCTGTGTTCTGCCTGCTGAGGTCTTTGGGAGTCACAGTTTCTAAAAGACATCCTAAATCTGACAGTATTTTCTGTGGTCTTCCTGCACCTAGATAATTTGTGTTTTGAAAAGTGGCCGTCGTGGTTTCCCCCCGGCTGTGGTCTCAGCACTGCTTTCATTGTAACTCCCAAACACAGCATCCCATCAGCTGCTACACATGAAGTTAACTCTATCCTGACTGAAACCAGGACAGTGGCCCAATCTCAGTTATGACATCATGAAAGCGTTTGCGTTAAAACTTCTGACAGAAGATAACTCATAGGAAGGTGCTGTTAGTGTTCACCTGACCAGTGCTTTTACTCTGGCCTGACTTGTCAGCCTACCTGTTCCTCTCATGTTGTGCAACTCTCACCACCTCATCCTCAAGTGAGGATTGATTCTCCTCAGTTTAGATGTGTGTGGTTGTCTCCCCCTCCTGTGCATGCTTCTGTTGTTGTCCCTGAGGGAGGAGATACAATCCCTGAGGTTCTGCTGTCTTTCTCATTGGCAGTCCATGAAGGTGAAGTTACAACCACCGTCGGGCACAGAGCTGTCTCCCTTCAATCCCATCCAGCCACCAGCTGCCATCACCCAAGTCATGCTTCTGGCAAATCCTACCAAGGTGAGAGGGCCAGTGGCATTTATCCTGTCTTTGTCAGACAAATTTTCTGTGAGCTGAGTTCTACAGAGGAGGATGGACCAAACATTTGAGCAGATGGCAGCTGTTTGTTCCCAGCTGTAAAGCTTTTGTGGTGTAAGTTAGTAAGTTACTCCAGTTTGCTAAACAGCTGAACAACTCCATGAACTTGCCTTGGCCCTCTTCCTCTGCTACATGCAACTGAAGTCTTGTGCGCTCTGTGGAGCTGTATTCTCACGTTGCTCTTGGGTTTTGTCTTTCCTGCAGGAGAAAGTGAGGCTGAGATACAGACTGACCTTCTCACTGGGAGACCAGCCCAGCACAGAGGTTGGCGAAGTGGATCAGTTTCCCCCGGTAGAGCAGTGGGGGAACCTATGACCTTAGGACACTGCCAGAGACTCTGTGACAGGACCAGGAAAGGATCCCACGGGACTGGAATGAATGTGGCGTGGGGAGGAGACGACACACATGCTATCCACTGGTGATGTTCGGCTTTGTTTACATGTCCTGACCACTCTGCTTGTAGCTTTAGTCCAGAATGTTTGCCCCACGTTGAAGGGGTCCTGGGACATATATGCCAAGCGTGAACTGAGTGGTGGCCAGTAACAGGCAGTGCTGGCTGCTTTTATCTTGCCTCTGGGTGAATCTGGTTCTATCTTCCACTCCGTTAGACTTGAAGTTACTGTATTTTGAGGGGAGAGCTGTCAGCAGAAGGGAATTTGGTTGGCTTGTTCCTGTGCTGCTGTCCGGAGATACCTACAGGCAGGTGGGGTAATGATGCCACCGTGAGCTTCCTCAGTGCAGAGCCCTCACACGTGCCCTCCCTCAGACTCTCGCCGCCTCAGTGCCAGATGGGACGCGCTAAGCATGGTGAGCAATAATGCTGGCTCTGGTTTTTTACACTGAAAAATGGCACCTAGCTCCCTGCCTCCCCTCCGCTGCTTCATTCCCCACACCCATGTAAGCAGACCCTCGCTCTGTGCTGTGCGATGCTGCTGTACCTTTAGCTGGTGTATTTATTTTATACCGCTGGCTGCCTCCCCGTTGTACCCATTTTGGGCAGCTGGGGCTGAGTTTTGTAAGCGAATGGTTACACTGGGGATTTTTTCTGCCTTCGTTGTATTCCGTAGGGTGAGGAAAGAGGAAATGTGTCATGAGAGGGTGAACGGGGCTGGGACTCAGCAGTGAAGTTGGTGGAGGATGGCACCAGGAGCACAGAAACACCTCTACAGTCAGTCAGGGACAGTGACCGAATCGTGGGTATAAGGAGAGGTGCCTCTCGGGTCCCCTCATGCAGGCAGTGTTATTGTTGTAGTTGAACCCTGTGTTTTATTGAGATGAGTACAATGCCATACAAGATGTAAATAGTAGAGCTATAGGATGTCTAAACAGGAACAAGCAGACCAAGGGAAGAAGGCTCCACGGGGCTGTGCTGAAGCGTGTGCTGGGTTTAACGCCCTGTTCTGTCTGTTCCCTGTAGGACGTGGCTAAGTGCCACTGTCCCCACAGAATGGAAAGCGGTTTTGCTGATGTCAGTGTTCTGCGCTAGTGGGGCAGCAGAGCTGACCCCTCCAGCTACACTCTCACTAAGTTTAAACCCCCAAAACGATTCTGGCAGTCCCTTCCTTTGCCCTCTCAATTTCCAAGCTCAAGCGGTGCCTGACTGGCTTTGGAGAGAGACTCTTAAATTAACCAGGGGGTTTTAACGTCCATTGACAAAAACACAGGTAGGGCAGCGCCTCGGGTGCTGAGCTCCATTGCCAGCTCTCACATTCACAGCTCTCAAGGAGCTTTGAGTGGGAGCAGCCGGCTTGGGTGCTGAGGAAGGCAGGAGGAGGAGAGCCCTGCTTGCTGTAGGAACAAAACTAGGGAGTAGAAAGGGCTGCCGGGATTAATGGTGGCTGTTAAAACCTGGAACAGCAAAGGCAGCCTGGAGTTATAGTTGAATTTTCTTTACCATGTTGCAAAGTAAAAATTCCTAGATGTGGAAAAACTCAGTGGATTCGAAGGCCTGAGGCCCCAATGAGGGTCACTGGGCAGTTATAGAAACCCTGAAGGTGGAATCGAAGCTCAGCCAGGAGCCATGCTGACAAGGCCTGGTGTGGAGCTCATGAGGACCTCAGCCACATTGGCTCCTGGGCAGAGAAGGCAGGTGAGAGGGATGGGTATGTTGTTTGGATCCTTAAAGCCATTTGAAATCGAGGGACTGGGCAAGGTGACAAGGAGAATTCTTTCTGCCTCAGACATGTTCTCGCCAGCACTTTAGACACAGTAGGCATGGGGGTAGTGCCCGGGTCATGGCAGCGTGTCCTGAGGAAGCGGGTTTTGCTGCTTTAGATGCCTACACCTGAATCTTACTGTGACTTGGAGGAAATCAGATGAGCAGGAGCACTCTCTGCAGCCTGACTTTGCTCTGTGTTAGCAGCACTGCGCTGCCCACACCGTACAGGCAGATTGGGAAGATGCTGTAGTCTTGCTGTGTGGAAATGCGTTGTCACAAGCTTTGGAAATGAAACCATGAATGTTCCCTGTCTGTAGGGTGAGGTTCCCGCTTCATACCCAACAGCTGTAACTGTATATACAGCTCCAATGCGTTTGTTCTGCTGCATGGTGAATAAATTGGTTTCCCTAAGTTTCTCTGTGATAGCTCTCACTAACTGCCGCTCCTGGCGCCCAGGGCTCCTTCCAGAAAAAACCTCACCCCACCCCCTGGGACCATCCAAACTGAAGCAAAAACAGGGAAGCTGCTGTTTTCTGAACTGCCTCCCAGAATCCTTCCAGCACTGGGTGTTAGGGCCCAGCAGTAATTAGCGCCAGGGTAATGATGCTGTTGGTAACAAGGTTTTACTTAATGAGGGAGGGCTGCCAGACCGAACTGCATCAGGCACCCCAAACATCAGCAGCTCCTTCCTATGAGTCACAGTTATATTTTTAAAAGGGTTTTTGTTTATGGAAGACAAATTCACCAAGCAATATGCAAAACAAGACATTTATTCTTAGAAAAGCCGTCAGGTTTATGTACAGTGACCCACAGAGGATGACTAAAATCACGTCTCGCTGCCTTCAGGACCCTTCCAATGTGCCTTCTTTGACAATGACTCGTGCAAGATTCCGTGCGAGAGCCAGTCGCAGCATTTCCACTTTCATAGTCTCAACATCATCCTAAAAGTGAGCAGAGTTTGGGTCAGACTGCTATGCACAGCAATTAGCTGGCAGCAGACTCCCTTTCTGGGCTTTGGAAAGGAGTAAGGATGCGGGTCAGTCCCTCTGAGGGTGAGTAAAAGTGTTTTATCTGTCATAAGGACCTGAGAAGAACATGAGCTGCACTTCCTACTTTACATCAAAACAAGACAGCAGTGCCAGGCCTTTTCTTCCTCTGGCAGCTGCAGGGTTGTGTGTGCAGTGAACAGCTCCCTGCCCTGCGCCTGGCCTGTTTCACAGCCAGAGCATCTCCACTCTTCATTGCCCATGTAATTCGCAGTACTTTTCTTGGAGAAGCATCACAGTGCCATCCTGAACAAGGACTCCTGTACTCATTTTGACTCCACTTAAATACCTCTTGATGGTGCCTCGTTGGATGGCCTTTAAAAATAACACCCCAGAGCAGCCTCGGTAGCTCAGGCTTTCCCTCTCTTCTGCCCCCATGGAGGAATATAAACGTGGAGTTTGCTTTCCCCAACCCTGCCCCCAGCCTTACTGGTCCATCACCCAGTTGTCCTCAAAGCAGGAGCTACCTGGAATTTCTGCTTATCCAACTTCCCCGCTGTCAGGTCTTCCAGGCATCGCATCAACTCATAAGTCTGCTCTGCTGAAAATATGACCTGTGGAAATGAAAGTATTTGCTGAAAACACCATCAAGTCACACACTCAGAGAAGGTAACTCAGCTAGAGGATGCTTCCACACTCCCAGAGAGTCACTCTGAGCCTTTAAATCACAGATAATTCAATCTGGAAGTGACTTTGGTAGGTCTCTAGTACCACCTCCTGTGCAAAAGCAGCTGGAAGGTCAGTGCTCCGGTCTTTATTGTGGGGCTATCATGACTAAACTGCTGTGTTCTTGGTGGCTCTTAAAGCAAAAACTGGGCTTGGAAGGAAGCACACTGGAAAAATCTTCCAGCCAGGCACCAGGAGGAACTGGCTGCGGATGGAAATTACCAGCACAGATGTATTCCACTGCTGTTTTCTAAAAGCAGGTTAAGAGTTGATTATCCTCTCCTGGGCCCTGTGTGCTCCCAGCATTGGGGCCTTTGGATGGCTGTGCCATGCTGGCACTGCCCTGAACAGCTCTTTGGCCCTGGAAGGGCAAGGCCTAGCCTGGGGGCAGAAAGGGGCTCACCAGCTCCAGGTACTTCCTCAGGGAGAAAAGGGGTGTGAGGGCTTTGTCCAGCCTGCTCACCTCTTTCTGCTCCAGCAGGGGAAGGGCATCTGTCAGCAGGGTCATCCAGAAGGAGCACGGAGCAATGTGAGCCGTCATCAGCAGCAACAGCAGCTTGGCAGCTTCAGAGAACCGCTTCTCCCCGTACAGCCGGTGGAACTCCCGGTACTTCCCTACACGCGGTGTTGGTGAAAGGAAAAAGGTGTCTGTCGGTGCCGGGCTCAGGCTGGGTGACAGGACGGCAGCCCTGCAGTGGCACCACCCCAGCTGGAATGCAGCCCCAAAGCAGCTGAGTTTGGGGACTGGGAATCTTGGGCATGAAGAAATGTTAAACCAGAGGCTGGGCAAAAAGGCAGCCAAAACCCTGTTACTGTCCCTGGCTCAGGGTTTCTGTTTGAAGCAGCCTCGTCACTGACTGATACTGTCTGGTGCAGAGTGCGTGCAGGGCGAGCAACAGCTCGAGTGGCTTAGAGAGACCAGCGGTGTCTGAAAACCCAGGAGTGGGAAGGGAGAGGCGGGGGGTGAATATTCTTACTAGTATCAGAAGGTCTGAAAGGTTTTGTTGTCTTCCTGGGTGTTTAAATGGAAACTTAGATCTCTGTTAATGTGGGAAGTTCGTTAAGGATTAGTTAGATCAACACCCAGCGTGTGAGAACAGGCTGAGGCTGAGCAGCTTTTACTCTGTGGCTTTGTCTGTATCCACTACTGTCAAAACACTGGAAGTCATGATTGCAGTTTGGAGTCACCTTTGACTAATGCTTGAGCTCAAAGTACAGACAGGTGGAAGTATCCAGCAAAAGCAGTGCTGCTTTTAAAATCCTTAAAACAAGCATAAACATTTCCAGGGCTTTCAAGGCTTCTTTATAGAGAGCAGAAAGGGAAGGTATTTCTCTATAAACACAGTTACACAAGTGACTGCAAGTCTTTGGGGCCAATGCAAGGGTCGCTGGGTGACACTGGGTATATAAAGATGAGGGACTGACAATTTGGTATGTGCCAGTTTGCTGATAGGCTTCATTTAGAACAATGTTTAAATAAAGGAAATAGAGCTCCAGTTTTGTGAGGCTGGACCAAACTGGAACAGATGAAATCTAGGATGACCCTCACTGTGATGCTGGTGTCAGCCAGGAAGGAGTTGGTCCAGCTGCCAACAGCTATTCCAAATCCCTATTGGATTTTGGCCCCAGTAGTGGGCCTTACTAACCACTACAGCTCCAGAGAAAGGTGTTTTCATTCATTTATTTCCCATCTTGGCCCGTTAACCAAAGGCCACAGAGCAGCTGCACCAGCCAGGCAAGTAACCACAGCCCTCACCTGTGCCCAGAAGGAAGCTGTGTGTGCAAAGAAAGCTAGCTGGAGGTTCTCCATGCTCGGGCACAACTGCTGCAGCAGCAGCACAGGAGAGGGCTTGTGTCTGAGGGAGCCCGAAACAGACACGCTGGACCACCAAAGATGCTGAGATATTGGAAGACTTGTAAAGTTAGTAAGATAATCATATCAAAATAACTTAAACCCAGTGGTTTGCTCTTCCGAGGAAGCCCACTAAGGTCTCCCAGACTCTGGCTGTATTTCAAAGTCTCCCTAGATAGCGAGAGATATGGTCCAGTAACAAAGACTATGAAAGGGGAAGAATACAAGTGTTGGAATTGAAGAGTGGCCTCCTGGCAGCAGGCAGGCTGCTTCCCCCCACTGCTGAAAGAGGGCATAGCCAGATGGAGGAAGAGAAAAAATCCCCACCTAGTTCTGTGGAGTTAACAATCTCCTAAAGAACAGCCCAGAATGAAAACTGCAGACGCTTCTTACCAAGAAATGTCAGGCGGTCACTGAGCAGCATGGATGGTCCCAAATTATCAATGAGGTCCAAGTCAGAGAAGCACCCCCTTTCACAATAGTCCTTAAGGAATCTGAGGAGAAAGCAGAGCACAGTGAATCTCTGAGTGGAGCGCACTGTCCACACCAGTCTGTACCTCCTCATCCCTTCCCAGAAAACTTTACAACTGAGTTCCATCTAGTCAGCCTCCCCATGAGGGTTTCAGAAGACATCAGAATGTTTCCTGTGCATGCCCAGTGACTGGCGTAATGTGCATTTAACAGACACTAATTACTCCTCTAGATTTTGGGGTAGTTTAGATCTAGTTGTTAAAAGGAGCAAGTGAAGGAAGGAGCACAGGAAGCTGAGGCTGGTGGATGCATAAATAACACTCCCAGATCATAACAAAAACTCTTATTTTTCTGCTGTATAAAACAGTTGATAAGCAGCAGGAACAAAAACAATTCTAAAAGCTTTTCATCTGCTTTGTCACAGCCTTCATCATGCTGCTTTTCTCAGAGCCGCTTCCTGTGATGTTTTTCTTTCACCTTCTGTTCAAAGAACCGTGCTGATTCCCTCTCCTTCAAAGAAGAAAGGAAAATACCCAGCAATCTCTTGCTGCTCCTGGTTTCCCCCTGCCAAAGGCAGAGTACTGCCTGGCCACCTACCCAGCCCTCAGTATGCAGAGACTGGTACCTGCCCATTTCCAACTGGCAAAATTATACGTGACGTGGCTCGCCAGAGACCAAAAAGCACAAAGAGGGTCACTCTACCTTCTGTCTAGGCCTAAGCTGAGTGTTGGCAGCCCTGCAATTCCTTAACGCCCTCCTGCCCCTGTGAGGTCAGACACTGGGACAGGCTTATGCAAAACCAGGGACATGGGGAAACTTTACATCATTATGTGTAATTGTGGCTTGAGATTCTCTGCAGGAATGGTGGCTTCAGTGGCTCCCGCTGACATGCTGGGAGGCTGCGTGGAGTACTACACTGGTTAGAAGTCATCTGCTGAGTCACAGAATCATAGGATGTGTTAGGTTGGAAGGGACCTTTAGAGGTCATCTAGTCCAACTCCCTGCGCTGAGCAGGGACATCAGGTCACTCAGAGCCCCATCCAGCCTGACCTTGAATGTCTCCAGGGATGGGGCCTCCAGCACTTCTCTGGGCAGCCTGTGCTCTCATATTGAAGATTTTTTTCCTAATACCCAATTTAACTCTCCCCTGTTCTAGTTTAGAACTGTTACCCCTTGTCCTATCACTACATACCCTTGTGAACAGTTCTTCCCCAGCTTTCTTATAGCCACCTTTCAGGGGTTGGGAGGCCACTATAAGGTCCCCCTGGAGCCTTCTTTTCTCCAAGCTGAACAAAATAAAGCACAGGAGGGGATTATCCTCCACCCAAACCAGTTCCCTGAACTCACTGCACAGTTCATCAAACAGCTGTATCGGAGCAAGTGCAAGGGCAGTGCAGAAGCTCAACATTTCTTCTGGCAATATCTCTAAGCAAGGTCTGAGAGGACTGGACTGTTTGGTACAGCCAATCTGTGTCATCACTACATTTCATGATCAAACAGCCAGGCTCCCATAGATGACAGTCCCCAATGTTGTCATTTTCTATTCTAGAAGCAGGGACTTGGGTGAGGGAGTGACAACCCCTCTGCCTGCAGCAAGACCTTCTCTGTCTGTCGCAGGAGACGCCTTCTCCTACCCCTCCCACCCCTCTACAGCAGCAGTCATCTAAGAGCTGCTGACTTGGACTCACCGATCAGATATCAGCGTAGCAAAAGCTGCATCCTTGGCTCTGATACTCCAAGACAGGGCAGAGCCCAAGCGATTATTCCGCAGAGCTTTCATGGCCATGATCTTACAGATGCTACGAACTTAGGAGAAAACAGGAGAAGAGAGAATTAGTTTGTCAGTTTTGTTTGTATTGCTACAAACCAACAAGATTTAAAAATCAATCACCTTGTTCATGCATCTGTCTCTGCTCGCATATCCTCAGCACCTTCAGGGCCTTCTGCTCTGTGTTAAGGGGTATCCGCTCAATATGAAGTTCCAAATATACCCTGCCATACTCTGGGCAGTGGTCAAAGTAATCCACCCCCAGCTGCCAGAGGCTGAGGGAGGAGAAAAGAACATCAAACATTCTAGTTCTATAGACCTTAAATAAGCCACAAGGAGAACCCAAGCATGTGTTACTAACAGCTCTAATTAACTTAGTAGTCAAAGCCATTTTAGGTCTTACTTTTACCAGCTGCCTTACACAACCTCGGAGTACCTGCAGCTCCTAAGTGCTTTGATGCCAGTTGCTCTGTACCAGAAAAAGCCACAGAACCAGGAGCAATTGCGTCCTGTTCAGTACACCTGATGGGTGCTACTAGATAGCTCGTCTTAATTCAGGAAAGGAAACAAGCTGTTTTCGTATGATCCTTAGGGAAACCTCTGCTGAAAGGCTAACAGCAGCTTCTCTAAGTTTTCCTTTTCACTTCATTAGCATGTAGCTCTTTGCTTTGGCTGCTTTGATGTTAGTCTGTTCTCTGAGGGAAAAAGAAAAGGTTGCTACCTGTGGTGGGAGAAGAGTCCTGAGGCATACTCCAGCAGGAGGAATTCCCGCATGTTTGAACCAAAGCTGGGGGGAGAAACGAAACAGGCATTATTGTGTGCACCTCACTGCAAAAGACTGCTGACTTGATTTCCCAAGTAGTTTATGCTGGCTGCTTTCTCATGGGCTATCCTCATAGGCTTTGTATGTCAGGCCCCAGCATGCAGGTCAGCTTTCTCCTTTGGGGCCCTGCCAAATACTTACAGCACTTAACAAATATAACAAAGTGCTTTAAGAAACTGAGACTTCAGAGGAATTCAGATAGTGATATGTAACTGCTCAAACTTAAAATTACTCAAAGCATAAGTACAGAAACTCTTAAAATTTGTTTCTCACTGTTCCCTATAGTAACAAACATCTGGCCCTTGGGTTGTACTTCAAGGATGTCCTAACACCGTACTGAGGCACTGATGACTAGCCTGCCAAATTCATCAGGGCAGCAACTGCTTCTGCTTCTCAGAGCAGCTGGGCGGACAAAACTTCAGAGGCACGTGCAGGTCCTTTTTCTCCATCTGTTGTGAATGGCCAGGACACTCCCTTTTTCAACCCAAATCCACAGTTTTGGTAACCCTTGGTTCTGGGTGTCTGAATAACAATGCAAATAAATACTTACTACAGATTGTGAGATTGCAGGAGTTTACAGTGATCCAGCAGGTCGGTCAGGTGAGCCACAAACCACCAGTTGCTCAGGGCAATGCTGTATTTGAAGCAAGCAAAAGAAAGAAAAAACTAAGCTTACCCCTGCCAAGGCATTTCTTACCCCACAGCCACTTCTTAGCCCTCCAGAAGCTGCAGTACAGTGCAATGTCTGGTTCAATGTCCCAGACCTAACAGAATACTTCTAATTGCGGCCTGCTTCACGTATTATTGCTAAATTCTTTGAAAGGATCATTAGGTGAGCAGTACCCATGTCCTCTACCCCAAACAGTACTGGAGTGAATGCCCTTTACAGAAGTAAAAGCCTTAAAACTCAACCTGCATTCCTTGATCACTTGATGCATCTCAAACTCAAAGGCTGCCATTAGAATTGTGTCCAGAGGCTCGGGGCTGCTTTCTCCACCCAGGAACAGGTCCATACTAGACTGTGGGATGAGATGAGAAGACATGATAAATGCAGAAGTTGCGAGACAGTAACAGGCAGGCATTTGTTTGGATGTAGCAGCCTCATTTAGGTTATTTTATGTGAAAGAATGTGTCCTAGACACTGAGCACACTAAGAAGATTTTTCCTTATTGCAGCATAAAGAAACTGGGAAAACAATTTGCAGGAACAAGACTGATAACATTAGACACCAAGAGACAGAGTCTTCAACAGTTATTTGTCCACTGTATCACTCTCCCAGTCCACTCAGAAATTCTAGTAAACATCTTACAATGATGTAGCTGCTGTACAATGTCAACCCTCCCAGAGTTTTTCCTTATGTACAATAACCCTTGTGTGCATGAAAAGGTGGAGAATATCAAAGTAATTCTATTTCATGCCTGTGCATAGAACCGCAGTTCCATTGGCTTCACGGCTGGGTGGGAATACAGGAGTCGGGTCACCAGAAAGTGGTACCAAGTAGTCATGAGTTCCTTCTTCTCCAGTATGGCATCATCATCTCCCAGCAGGATCTAACGGGATAAAAACAGGGGTAATTCTGCAGATTCGACAACGTACACAGCTGCATTATAACGCTTCAGAGGCATTACTTCCATTTTGTGAGGTCTAGGATTTAATCAAAATTAATTAACAGAGGACAAAGAACCTTCTCAGAGTTTCCTAATCAGTCATATAGTGTTGGACAGGAAGAGAAAGTGATCCACCCAGGCTTGCACTGACTGCTGTAAAACAAAGAACATGGTACAGAAGACTGGCCTGAAATCTCCTAATTTAATTAAGAGATCATCCAGCATCTTAGTTACTTGTTGGCTACAAAGGGCTCCTGAAATACACAAGGACAGATCCAAAGCTTGTCCAGTTTCCTTCCTGCCTTCCCTTCCAGTGAAAACACACCTTGCAGATGGATTCCATGTGGGAATTGGAAGCAAAAGTTCCATCCTGTAGATACCGCTGACATTCTTCATGCCAGTGCTGCCATTTCAGCTCCATCTCAGTCAGTGTCTGGGTGTTGCCAAGCTAAGCAGAGGATAAGAAACGTAAAATAAAGGAAATACCAAGTCAAATCACAACAGGCACTTGGGCTGAACACAGTTGTACATGATAAAAAGCTAAACACAGGACTGCCATCACATTTTCCCTTGTCCTACAGCTGCATTTCAAGTGTCTGTCTTAATTCATCCAAATCAGGCAAAGGAGAGCCTGTGAGAGATGACCGTGATGCAGCCCCACAAAGAGATCACTGCAACAGGGGGAAACTCTGCTGGTAAAGTCTTCAGAGAATATTCTGTACAAGAGAGTAGTTCTCAGCAGGAACTGTTTCAGACACCTGTATCTGGCTGTAAAAATGATCTTTCTAACTATCTTGGTCAGTCACCTAACAGGCTTCTATCTGAAAGGTCGGGTCTTTGGGGCAATTCAAGACCACAGATATTACTACTGTAAAGGATTAAGACTGAGTTGTTTTACTGGTGAACAGTAATGTCAGAGGAGCCACATCAGAATGGCTCTCCTTTGCCAGCAGAACTGCATGAAAAAAATCCACTTTGTACATACACTGGGCACAGGCATCTTCTTCATCAAGTCATCCAAGATTTTGTACATGTTCACCGACGTGGGATTGGCGCTGGCTTCCTTGGAGAGCAAGTGCCGTGCTTCATCCATTCGGCCTTGCAGCACAAAGATATCCACCTGCAAAAACCACCTGTCTGTGAGCACTATACTGTGCAAGGCTACAAAATAGCCAGGAAGAGTTTCCCAGGGGAACTGCAGCTTGTCATTTAAGCAAGAGGAGTTTAAACACCCACACTGTAGGCTCTGCTAATTCAAATACTCAGTCTAAGCCTTGACTTCTATGGATCACAAAGGATCAGGATGAGAATGAGGGGCAGGATGATCATTAGAATGGCTTCATCTTAAAACCTATACAGGCAGAGAGCAGCAGTGTCCTACGTACCAGATTCTGAGACATAATCTAGTGTCAAGGAAGAAAGAGCAAGCTAAAACATAGGTGTGAATCCTCTACATTCCAGAGTCTTACAGGTGACTACACTCACCACGTTCCAGAAGAGCTCGTGTTTGGATGGATTTTCACTACTCAGAACTTCACGGACCATGCTGTCCACATCACAGACATGAAGTCGAACCCAGTCAAGGAGGCGAAGCAGAAGGGGCCCAGCTTTGTGCAGAGAAGATTTTGTTCTGTTAGGGTTTGTCTCCAGGCTGCTATTTTACATGCCTCTAGCCTTAATAGTTTGACAATTGTTAGATGAGGTTTACTGATTGCTTTTCTATCTACCACACTGAAATTACAAAGGAACAGAGTTCTTTAAGTAGCCAGGCTATGAGAGCACCAGGCTGCTGACAGATTCTCTGTGTCAAGTTTTAGGACAGTAACGCAGTCCAGTGCAAAAGCCTAACCAGTTACTTGGGGAAAAAAAGGTAAGTGATTCAAATCATACATCTTTTAGTGCCAAAGATGAGAATGAATGCTTATGTTTAATCTACCATCATGTCATTAACTGAGTATGAGGAAGAAATCCAGCACTAGGTGATTAACTTTTCTTCAGATTCAGTGACAATTTGTGACTCTCCTGAATTGTGGGACTGTGCAAATAGCATATTTGCTGGGAGAATCCATGTCCCTTAAATTATTTACTACTTTGAAATGCTGACGTAAACAAACTGATTTTAAAAGTGGCATCCTAAAGTTAAAGGTTGCATCAGAGAATGCATGCATGCATGTTAGCTGGCATAAACATATTTGATGTTTAAAGATGTATTTATGCTTAGAAGTCAAATAAATTTGCAACAACTTTTGATATCCCTCCTCTTTACCCTTCTGACAGAATGGCAATTTAAATTGTAGTGTAACAAACATGAGAGGAAAAAGTAGAAGGCAAATCTAATAGCTTGACATAATTCAGTATGAAGAAGGGTATTTACTGAGGCAGAAGAGGTTATGGACACTTGTCATATCTCATATCTCATCATATAACATATTAAAATATGACACAATGGATGCTTTATACATTTTAAGCAAATAAATATGCAAATATAAAGCCCTTCAGTCTTAACATCAGGGTAGCTCACCTGCAGCTGCTTCAACAAACAGAATCTCACACAGGTTCCAGATCAGCTCCATTGCAGAGAGGATAGAAACCTGAAAAAAATCCAGGCCGTGTCTCAGAGTTTGTAATTATTCTGGTTATTGGGGTTTTTGACCATGCAAAGGCATCTGCTGTCCTTAGCAATCAGTTAAGCTCAGCTGTTACACAGAAGTGTCATTCTGACATTCCAGAGCTAAAATCTAAGTCAGAAAAAGGCCACAGCTTCTCTACATACATTCAGCTTAGAAAAAATATTCATGGTTCATATATTGAAATGCAGTGATAATCTGTCCTCAGTAGGCAATACAGACAGTGTTCTTTTCAGCCTTTTTCTGCAGATTTAACAATACAAAGTATTTGTAAGGTTCAACAATACAAAGTATTTACTAAGCAGTGATCCACGTTCAGCTGGACTACACAACACGACTGCAGATTACCTGAGTACTATACTGGCTGTGCAGGGCAGGGTCCCGAGTTGAAACTGAGGGAGGAATAAGGAAAGTCAGAGCACAATGTATTTACCTTTCACAGCCCTTTGCAGGATCATAAAGTCAACAGAACCCAACTGATCATCGAGCACAGATCTAAATGAATACACACATGGTGAAGCTAACTTTTATAAAAATCTCTGTAACTTTTTGTTATAAATCCTGTGCAAATCTGGGGATGGCCACTGAGCAAGGATGGACAGGAAGAGTAACATCTCCCACTTTTGTGGGGAGCAAACTATTAATTTGGACTCAGTTCCCCATAAAAATGCAACCTGAGATAGGAAAACACTCTAAGTCTCCAGGAAATAAGTTAAAACATGGTGAGGAAAAAAGTTATAAATCACTGGCTAGATTTACAACCCAGCTTGGAAATCCCCTAGATGGAAAGGGAGCCTTGACAACTACTGAAATCAATGCATGCTGTTTTACAGTAGTCACAATAACTGACAATCAAAACGCTACTTTTATAGTCACAAATAGCATTTCCTAATATTGCAGTAAGAGAACAAGTGAACTTACTAGCTGCCTGGTGCATGTCCTCCATGCAGGCTCTTATCACCGATCGGTAGTTTTTACTCACTTGAACCAATCTGCCAAACACAAGAAGGCTTTGGTTAGAGTGAGCTGTTTGAGGGTTAGGCTCATGCCTGTTGCAAGTTCCTCTGCAGCAGGAGATGCTCCCAGTACTTGGATGCTCTAGTGGGGATCAGTGATGCTGTATATATCACTACCTATACACAGGCAACGGTGCTGACCGGCAAAGTTACTGGAAGGATCAGGGCGTTGTCTTCCAAAATCACCCTCGAACCGTGTTTTCATTTCTTTGCACTGCTGCCGATTACAGCAGCGCTAAGCAGCCTGGATTTAGGTCTGTGAGATCTGCCCAGCTGGAGGAGCAGCGAGCACGGGCGTGTGCGGCCCTCCCGCACCCATTCCACTCACTGTGCTTTCCTTGACTTCCCCGCCAGCCCCTCCTCGCTCCGCTGGAGGCCGATGAAGATCCCGTGCGACTCGTTGAAGAGTTTCCGCAAGGCCTGGCCAAATGTAGATGTCCTGATCCCTGCGCACCACGAAGAGGCGGGAGGAGCTCGGCGTCCCGTCCCCGGTGTCTGCAACACGCCCCATCAGCGCCGCGGGCAGAGGCGCCCGGCCCGACCCGCTCTCGCCCCTGGGCGGGGACCCACCTCTGCGGCCGAAAAGCGTCTCGCACACCAGCACCTCTGCGGGACCCCAGGCGAAGCACAGTTGCCTGGCGGACGGGTCCGCGCCCGGCACCACCTGTGAGGGGACGGCGGCCCGTCAGAGGCGTCCGTGGCCGGCCCGCCTGCCCGTCTGCCCTCCCCTCCCCTCCCCTCCCCGGTACAGCCTTGCCTTGCCTTGCCTTGCCTTGCCCTCCCCGGTCCGTACCATCAACGGCGGCTCCCCATCCACCTCCTCCATGGCTGCAGCACCTCTCGCCTCCCTCCCGCCGCCTGCCGGCGCGCTGGCAGGCCCCGCCGCGGCTGCCCGCGCCGCTGCCTGCGCTCATGGCGGAGCGTCGCCGCGCTCCAGCGCTTACGCGCCGCGCTGCCGGGCCGAGCCAAGAGGCCGTCCCGGCGCTGGGGGAAGGGACCCGGTGGGTCTCCGCCGTTTTGGGGCAGGCGCCAGGCCGCTCGCCCCGGAAGCACCGCCGGCTCCAAAGGCCCCGCCAGGGCGGGGCGGGCTGCGCTGGGCTTCGCTTCAGTCTCGCCTGTGTTGGGCGCTGCCCTGAGGCCGGCTGCGGGAGAGGGGCTGGGCCTCCGGGGCTCTGTCAGACGGCGACTTCCTCGGGAGGGCTGGGGCTGCCCGTGGTTTTTTGAGCACTGGGTCTTGGACAAGGCTCAGCGCCGCGGCGGAGGGAGGCAGCAGAGCCTCGGGCAGCACAACGGGGAGAACTCTCCTCCGAGCGGCCCAGGGGCCGCCCGAGGCCTCTGCCTCCGGGGCTGGTGTGTGCTGCCCCTCTGAATCCCATACCCGGCTCGCAGCGCTCGGGTGGGGAGGAAGGCAGCTGCCTCGTCTCCATCTTGTAAGAGGATGACCAGGGATAATGTGGGTCCCTTGCTGAATGCGGAGGTTGTCCCGGTAACGGGGGATGCTGATAAGGTGGAGATACTGAATATCTTCTTTGCTTCAGTCTTCACCTCAAAGGCCACCTGGGACCCACAGACACTGGATGAAAGTAGGAGTGTTTGGGAAATGAAGAATTTCCCTCTGGTTGAGGTAGGAGAGGTCCAGGAGCGGCTCAAAGGGATAAATGCACACAAATCCATGGGCCTAGATGGGATATCTCCAGGTGTGCTGAGGGAGCTGGCGGAGGTGATTGCTGAGCCGCTCTCTATCATCTTCAACAGGTCTTGGAGGACAGGAGAAGTGCCTGAAGACTGGAGGATAGCCAATGTCACTCCAGTCTTTAAAAAGGGCAAGAAGGAGGAACCTAGTAACTATAGGCCAGTCAGCCTCACCTCTGTCCCCGGAAAGGTAATGGAACAGCTTGTTCTGGATGCCATCTCCAAGCAATTGGAAGAGAAGAAGGTCATGAGGAGTAGTCAGCATGGATTCACCAAGTGGAAATCGTGCTCGACCAATCTCATAGCCTTCTACGATCTCATGACAGGCTGGGTAGATGGAGGGAGAGCAGTGGATGTCATCTACCTTGACTTCAGCAAGGCTTTTGATAATGTCTCCCATGACATCCTGATAGCAAAGCTGAGAAAGCATGGGATAGATGAGTGGACAGTGAGGTGGGTTGAGAATTGGCTGTCGGACCGAGCCCAGAGGGTCATGATTCGTGGAGCAGAATCTGACTGGAGGCCTGTTACTAGCGGTGTTCCCCAGGGCTCGGTGGTGGGTCCAGTCCTGTTTAACATCTTCATTGACGACCTTGATGAGGGAATAGCATTGACCCTCAGCAAGTACGCCGATGATACAAAGCTGGGAGGAGTGGCTGATACACAGGAACACTGCGCTGCCATCCAGCAAAACCTGGACAGGCTGGAGAGCTGGGCAGTTAGAAACCAGATGAGGTTCAACAAAAGTAAGTGTAAAGTCTTGCACCTGGGAAGGAACAACTGTTTGTATCAGTACAGGCTGGGGGATGACCTGCTGGAGAAGAGCTCAGTGGAGAAGGATCTGGGAGTCCTGGTGGATGACAGGTTGGCCATGAGCCAGCAGTGTGCCTCGGTGGCTAAGAGAGCCAGTGGGATCCTGGGGTGCATCCGGAGGAGTGTAGCCAGCAGGTCACAGGAGGGGATCCTCCCCTTCTGCTCTGCCCTGGTCAGGCCCTACCTGGAGTGTTGTGTCCAGTTCTGGGCTCCTTGGTATAAAAAGGACAGGGATCTCCTGGAGAGAGTCCAGAGAAGGGTTACGAAGATGATTAAGGGCCTGGAGCATCTCCCCTATGAGGAAAGGCTGAGTAAGTTGGGACTGTTCAGCCTTGAGAAGAGAAGACTAAGGGGGGACCTAATTAAAGTCTATAATTATCTTAAGCAGGGCATGCAGGGGGAATCAGCCAACCCCTTTTCAGTGGTCTGTGGGGACAGGACAAGGGGCAATGGCTGCAAGTTGGACCATAGGAAGTTCCACACCAACATGCGGAAAAACTTTTTCACAGTGAGGGTGAGGGAGCCCTGGGACAGGCTGCCCAGGGGGTGTGGAGTCTCCTTCTCTGGAGATATTCAAGACCTATCTGGACACCTATCTGAGTGATATGTCCTAGGGAGCTGCTTTGGCAGGGGGTGGACCCCATGATCTCTCCAGGTCCCTTCCAACCCCTACGATTCTATGATTCTATGATCTTTCATTTTCTTGCCTCGATGCTTTCAGGTGCTGTGTGGGTGTGGTGCTGGCTCTCGGTGTGTGGTGATCTAGCTGGTCAGTCAACTGTGGTCACTTCATTGATTTGATTGCCTTGTAATATCCACATTCTTTTCATTTCTTTCTGTGCTTCAGACGCTTGCAGATAGATGAGCCTCCAGGCTGTTGAAGGTGACATTCCCTGGAGTAGAGGTGTTGGAGCTCTGAGGCAAGCTCATTGATAAAGCTCACCAATCAAATTATGCACTTATGACTTAAGTGTGTTGCCTGCAGTTGGTGAAGCATTAGATCAATTACAGAAGGCCAGGGAGACCTGCTGGCAGGTGTCAGGAAGAACTCTGCTATGCCTTACTCAGTCTGGGGTTTTCTCCCCTTCTCTACCTGGCAGGATTCAGGGTGGGAGTTGAGACCCCCCCCAGAGACAGGGCAGTTTTCCTGCTCAGGCTGCCAAATCAGTCTCCTGCTACCTGGGAGCTCATATAGGGATGAACTGCACGCAAATATCTATTAATAACATGGTGTGATCAAACACTAACCTCACCTGCTTCTTCCCTTCCCCTCTACTCTCCTTCCCATCTCTGCACACTTCACTTTTTGCCTATTCCTCCCAGTAGCAAACTTGTTCAGTAATACATTTCTTAAAAATTACAGTAACACTGTCCTGTTGAACTCACAGCTAGAAGCCAGGGTGGCTGGTTGCTGGGGAAGTCATCTTTGGAAAGGCAAGTTTTAGTATGAAATCTTGACGTTTCTTAGTCTTCCTTTGAAGGCTGGCTGGAGGTCTGCATATATCTAGAAGGGAGACCTTCCTGCACACCTTGACAAAAAGGCTTCTCTGCCTCTCCAGTCCGTGTAATTAAGCAGACTTGGGAACCACTGTGTCAGCAAGAAACTTCATATTGCTCCAAAAGGTTTTGGGGTGCAGGCTTTGAGTCCAGTGAGGAAGGCAAAGAGAAACTCACTTTTTTCCAGTCAGGAAAAAAAATCCCAACAGCTCCCTCTGCCGACCCCCACCCCAATCCAAATAGCAAACGTATCAAGACCTGATGAGGAGAAGAATTACTAAGTTGCAAAATAGGAGGTTTGGGAGTTATGTCATGATTTGGGGAACAGAGGGGTAGATGAACAGTGTGAACAGGGAAGGCTCAGAACAGGCAGTGCCCCAGGCAAAAGGTATTTTCTGTTCCTGGTGCTAAACTAGCATTGTTGAAGAACAAAGGCTGAACAAACTGCTCAGACCTTCAGAGTCCAGGCTGAGAAGGCATCCTCAGCCCTGCTCACTGGGTTGCACCTTCAAACAATTGCTTTCTATTCCTGCATTGAGCTAATTGCAAAGTAACACTCAGTTCAGGGGGCTGGAGTTGTTTTTGTAGACTGAGGCCTGCTAATGTGCAGTAGCACATGCTTGCGCTACTCTGCTTGTAGCTGTCTTAATGCCCTAAAAATCTCAGTGGCTTAAAATCTCACTGTGAAGGGGAGTGTGTGTTAAACGCCCATATGCCCTGCCCTCTTCAGAAGAGAGCAGTGAATTAAGCCCAAGAGCTCTGCAAGATCTAGGTACATCATATTTCTTATAAAACTGCTGTACAAGAATGAAAGAAAGGATGGCAATATTTTAGAAAACAAAATGTAGAATTTTTTTTTTAGCAGAGAGAGAATTTCTCTGGAATTTTCAGTATTATTTCTCCATTCACTTCCCTTCAACTCCACGCATTGAAGAGGAGGAGCTGGGAGAAACAAAAAGTTTTGTCTTTGTCCCCTCAGCTGCAGCCCAGACCCCGCAGGACCCGGTCCTTTGTAGGTCCCAGTGTGGCTTCTCCCCTGCGCTCCCAGGGCTGCCGTCTAGCCACTTACCTTGGCGGGTTTTAGCACTTTGTTTATTAGGTCCACTGGATCTCCTCTATAGAGTTTCCTCTGTAGCTACATCAGAACAAAAACCAGATGAATAGGAGGTTTGTAGAAACCTGCTCTGTGAGTGGGAATCTGTGTAATCGGTGGTGAGACCAAGGGTGGTGTAGCTGAAACAGTTTTCAGCTTTTTTGAGCACATAAAACTTTTACAGTGGTTCTCATAAAATCTAGCACATCTTCATGTTTCCTTTTAAGCACGTTTGTTCTATTTGTATGTCTCAATTCACACTGTTCCAGCGTTCAGTTCTTTCATGCTGCTCTCAGGCCTTGACCTCCCAGAGAAATCCTCCTCCTGGACCTGCAGCACAGAGATCTTCAAAGAGGGAAGGGGAAGAAATGGAGAGTGCAAAATAAAACAGGACCATCATCAACATCAGTCTTGTGATGCCTTTCCTCACAACTGTCAGCTTCTCTGTGACCTTGCATCATTTCTAAAAATAGAACTTAAGGTCCTTGGGGAAACGCAGTTGTCTTTTGTTCTGTGAAGGGCCCCGTGTGGTTTGAGTCTGCCTTAAAAAGCCCTGTATGAAGTAGAATGTAGTAGGGTTTAAGAAGCTTTATTTCCTTGTTCTCAGGTAGAGTTCCGCTTCTTAGTGGTGATAATGGACTTCAGAAGGTCCAGATGGTATTGCCCATATCTCTTCAGAGCTAAAATAAAAGGCAAAGGGACACTGTAGGAGACTGATAAACACCACTGGACTACTTGTGGGATCTGCACAGAGGTGTGGTGTTTTCTCTAGCCACAGGTGCTTCTTGCCTCCCAGTAGCTTAAATAAATAGAAAACTAATAACATGAGTAATTAAATGCAGGGAAAACAGGGAGGATAGACTAATTGGAAGAGTCTTTTGATGATAAATCAAGGAAAATGACGCAAGTAGGAGTGGAAGCTGCAGCTCAAAGAACTATCAGTTTGAGTCTCAGACACAATTTAGAACGGTGTCTCAGTTGCCTTTCTGGGTCAGTCTGAGCTCTTCAGTGTCTCTGCTTTTAAGAGAACTGACTTGTAAAGACTTGAGAAGTAAAATATAAAAACTAAAAGGTTCTATGAAATGTGAGATGAGATTTAATCTTTTGGAGTACTGAAACAGAGGGAAAATTTTACAATATCTAGGAGCCTACTTGACAAGGAGTTGGTAAAAGACTTTGTGGAGAAGCTCAGCTAGCTGTGCGGGCCATCCACTGCCTCAGGTAGGGTTGCAACTGTTATTTTCTGAGCTGTGGACTGGGCTAAAGGTTCAGCTTCCTGTCATTTTCAATTTCCAAACAATTGCCATGAACAAAAATGTCCCCAAGTCCACACTCAGAAGAGAGGTACTGGTATGTGATGTCAAATGCAGAGGAGAGGGGGATCAGAATCCTTAGTGAGCCGCAGGCAATTTGTATTTGTTCTAAGTTAAGTTTCTCTTCAGCTGGTATTTCACTACTTGAGTAGTTTATTCAGGACAAATCTCTCATAACTTCTTTGGTATGGTGCAGGTGTGTTAAACACAGGCCTGGATTTTGTGACACCAGGAGCAGAGGGTGTGCACGATTGTATGGCTGCCTCTGTGTCATGATCCAGACCATGTTCACCACACAGAGCAGTAGATGGATGCCCACTTGGTAAATCCATCCTGGAGTATTTACAAGGGTAATTTTTTGTGGTGGGTTTTTCCACATATGTGCTCTAGAGAAACAGCTGACAAATGATGACGGAGGGTGCAATGCTGATGAAAAAAGGCTCAGAAACCATAGTGGGGGAACCTGTTCAGTGAAGTCCCTGGAATTACAGTGAATTTCCTCCTCCCCTCCATTGCAACAAACTTGAGGAATCACATAATTTGTAATATATCCTCTTCATTCCTATACCGTTAATTTTTTGTGGTGGTGTGTCATGTCCCTAGCTTGTTGAAGAATGGAAGTAAACCTTGACTGCAATTGTTTTAGCTATATTCAAGATGCATTTTTCACATGCAGCAGAGAGGCATAGTGGGTCTCAGTTCCCTCTGCAAAAACTGCCCATGTTTCAGGGCAAACTCACACCTCACTTAACTCAGGGGGAAGGCCAGGTATGTTGGAAGCATGGCAGATGGCCTTCAAACCTCACAGCCTGTATCAGCGTCATCTATTAAACAACGAGGGCCATGAGTAGGGGGGAAAACACCTGAGGTTTGAGAAGGCCCAAGGGGAGGGTGAGGTGGAAGGCTTAACCATGGTGGAGCATGAGGGAACAGTGTTGGCAGGCCTGGGAGTGAGGGCTGCCAGCAGGGCCCCGGGGTGAGGTGTCTGAGGGGATGAGGGCGCTGAGGAGACCGGGCCGGGGCAGGCGTCGGAGGGCCCTTTGCGGGCTGTGAGGAGGGGCGCGAGGCACCGCGGCCCGGCGGCCATTTTGAGGAGGACAATACCCGCCGCACGGCAGGGCCCGCTGCGCCCGGCGGGCGGGGCGGGGCGCGCGCACGCAGCGCGGGCAGCGGCCGGGGCGCGCGCACGCTCCGCCTCCCGCCGCCGCGTTATGTAACGGCCGGGGCGCGCGCGCGCTCCCTTCCCCCCACAACCTCCGCCTTCCCCCGCCCTGTCCCCGCCCCTCCCCGTCCGCCAAGGCCCAATGGGCGGCGGGGCCGCGCCTGAGGGGGGCGGGGGAGAGCCCGGCGGACGGGGCGGGCGCGCGCACGCACGGGGGCAAGGCGCGGCCCCGCGGCAGTGCGTGCGCGCTCCCTTTCCCCCCCCGCCTTCCCCTCTCTCTCTCCTCTCTTCTCCGCCGCGCTCGGTCGTTCTTTCCCCCCTTTGTGAGGCGCTCGGAGTGGCCCGGACATCGCTGACTCGCCATGGCTGACGAGAAGCCCAAGGTGAGCCAGGCGCCCTCCCGTCCCCTCCGCCTACCGTCCCTCGGCCCCGCCGCCTCACTTCGCCCCTCACGCGGCGGCGGCGGCGGGAGGCCAGGCCCCGGCCGCAGGCCCGGTCCCGACCCGGCTAGCCAACGGCCTCGGCTCCCTCGCGCCGGCTTTGCGCGCCATTTTCCTGCGCACCCAGGCCGAGGCCGCCTTCCCGCCCCACCGGGGGAGGGGGCTGGGGCCGCAGCCTCCCGGGGCGGGCGGAGGATCCCCGGGGAGGGCGGCGGGGAAAGGGGGGGGCCGAGGGGGGCGAATCCGGGCTCCCTTCCCGCCCTCCTTAGGGAGAGAGGCAGGTCCGGAGGCGGTTGCTGCGGTTGCCTTCCTCCTCCTCCTCGCGGAGCCGGATCCAGCCTCCCCTGCGCGGCTGGCGGTGGCCCGGGCGCAGCATCCCTGCTCGTTACCAGCCTTTCGCTGGGGCACTCGCCAGCCCCTTCCTATATGGTGCTGGCAGGAGTGCGCCGGGGCTTTTCTTCCGCGGGAGGGGCGAGCGAGCATCGCTCCCTGCCCCTTTTGTGCTGCCTCTCGCTCAAGCTCCCCCGGCCGCGGGAGGGGCTGCCCGGGAAGGGGGGAAGGGTGTCCTGCGGGCGGGGGCAACCGCGTGGAGCTTCAGTTTTCAACGGCAGGAGTTAAAAAAACAACCACAGCCAAATCCCGCAGCCACCGAGCGCCGCGTTGCTACGGTTCTTTTTTTTTTTTTGCTTTCCCCTCCCCCTCTCTTCTCCCCATTTTTAAACTGAGTTTGAGGGCGCAAGAAATTAATTAATAAATGGTGGCGGGCCGGCGTGTCGGGGCCGTGGCCAGGAGGGCGGCGTGCGGAGATCTGTCACATGGCGGGGACCCGCACCCCGGCCGGGGCCATCCGACACCTTCTTCGCTTCTCCTGAAGAAAACAAAGATGAAAACGCTGCTGGGCACCTCGGGAGCGGGCGCTGCTGCCTCGGAGCTGGGCAGCGTGGACTCTTGCCTTTGCCTCTCCCGTGATACCTTGGATCTGATAAGCGAGCAGTGGAGTTGAAAGTTGGCTCCTCACAATTTCTCCGTGTGGCTTATAGTGGAAGCGAGAGGCTCGGACTTGCTTATTTAGCAAGGGGGTTCTTCAGTGTTTTCTGATGGAGAAGGCTTGGTGGTTCTCGGATTTTGTCAACTTTTCAGATACAGCCCATTAAAGCAGCTTGAAGTTTTCTTCAGAAGTAGCTTAATTGGTGTAAAAAAGTTTGAGATACAGTAAGAAAGAGACTTGCTAGTGGTTGAGATGATAGTTATAAATAACTTTATTCCTATTCTTAAAAATATTTAAGAACTGTAATGTTAAATATTATTGTGCCTCTGATAGAAATACTTGGGTTTTTTTAAATTTATGGTAAAACAGCTGGTCTAATAAGTTTTCACTGCTACTTTGCATGTTAACAAATCTCAAGAAAGACAACTAATATTATTGGGGTTTGTTGGGGTGACTTTGTGTGTGTGTGTGTGTGTGTGTATTTTAAAATAAAAAGTACTGACCTTTATTTTCCAATTTAAAGTTTTAAGTTGGTAAATGGCTATAATATATTTATATCATCTGTTTTAATGACCTGTTGCACTTTGGTAGAATGTTAACTTCTTCTTTCATACCTTTAAAAAAAGTGGTTGGTTTTTTTTCTCTCTTTTATTTCCTCAACAGGAAGGAGTGAAGACTGAAAACAATGACCACATTAATCTGAAGGTGGCAGGGCAAGATGGGTCTGTGGTGCAGTTTAAGATTAAGAGGCATACACCACTTAGTAAACTAATGAAAGCCTATTGTGAAAGACAGGTATGGTTCTTCTACGATCAACTAGAAAACTGGTGTTTGGGGGAGAGGTGATCTCCAGAGGGATAGATGAAGGCAGTAGTCTTAAAACTATGTAAATATGCAAAATGATAAAGAATTAACAGAAACTAATTGTGTTGTAGAAAGTCTGTTTTTCTTAGGACCTCTTACAGAGTGGACTGACAGGGTTGTGACAGGAAATAGGTAAAATAAAGATCTGGAGTTGTCTTAGTGAAAGCAGTATTATAGGTGTGGGCGGTCAGGAAGTGGCAACTGCTATGCCACTGCTCAAAAATACCAGTATGGAAAGGGTGGGTTAGGAACCTGCAGTATGAATTTAGGATTTAGAGGTCGAGTGATGGAGGTATTTTTATAACTCAGAGGAACAACTTGGTCTGGTCATAGACTTCTGGTTTATTACCTTAGAATTACTGCGTTGAGATGATAGATTATCAATGAGTATTGCAGGGTTTAAAGGTGTATAATGTCTAGCTTAAGAAGGAGCTAGTGCATTTAGTGAAGAGCTTCGTTTTCTCTCTTGTGGCCTAGTTGCCAAATTAATCCTCCAAGGGATAAAAAAATAAAAAAGGTGTTTTTTTTCTAGTGTAGTGGCAAGTGCAGCCAGCCTTCTAGGTTGCAGGCAGCCACTGCAAGTTTTAAAACCACCTGTGTACAAGTAATGTTGTGTGACACTCATGAAGCTTTGGATGAGGAAAATAGTTTTTGCGATCTGTGATTTTTATTTTATTTTTTTTAATGAACTTTTTAATGCTTTTAAAAAGTTCTATCTCTGCAGAAGTGTTTGGAGTTGGGGAAGTGTTTGTTTGGGTTTTTTAAACACAAATATTCAGTCATACCATCAAATACAGTAACATCAGTACAAAATATTGAGGTAGCTATTTCACCACCCAAAACCCCCCAAAATTCACATGCAGAGTGGTAAAGCCTCCTTGGTTTACCCTTTGCCATAGTAGGATAGTGATAAACATAAAGGGAGGGAAAATCAGTTCTTAGTGAATATGATCTTGTATGGATGTTCTGGGGACAAGGTAGTGAACGTTTGAAGTTGTGAGCTCATTTTTTCTACCTTTGTCTGACAGAGTCATATTATGCAAATCACTGTGTATTGCTTTTCCCAAACATAAAGTGCAGTTGCATCTGCCTTTCTGGACGTTTGAGTATTGGTTAATTGTCTATATAAAGTCCTGGGAAAGATATTTTAGAAGTCCCATCTGTATTTCAGTTACGTCAAAACAAAAGTAATATTGTAAAACTTTGCACTTAAGTTTCTACTCTGCTTTAACAAAACCAGAAAAAAACCTACCTTGAAACAAACACCAACCCCAAGAAAACTCAGGTATAGCTGGAAGGAAAAATGATCTTTAGAATGTGAGGCTTTTTTTCTGATTTCAGTTTTAAGTTAGTAGGTATCCAAGTTATATTTCTGTGGAGATGGACTTAACATGTAAATTTTATTTCTTAGGTGCTTACTTCTCAAACCTTGTTTCAAATTTGGCATTTATTCTGTGTGTCTGTAAAAGTTAGATTTTGTTTGTGTTCCTACCTAGGCATACTTAACCTTAAAATCCTTAAGCTGTGGACTTCAGGTTTAATTTTGGGGAAGTAGAAGCTCTATATAGTAGAGAAATTAGCAGCTTTAGAGAATGATAATCATGTGTTGTGTGTAGTAGACCTAAAATGAAAGTAACTAGACCTTGAATGGTAACTTTAGAAGATGATCAAGACTGTTTACCATTATTGCAGGTAGGAAAAAAATCATCCATGTAACATACTTCATTTTTTGTGGATACCAATCTCACCAAAGTGCAGTTTTTCAATATGTTTTCAGCTAGCATTTTTGCAGGTCATAAAGTTGTCAGGAACCTGCAAACACCCAACAATTTTGGAATAGGTTAAGAACACAATGTTGAAGGAAATGCTCAATTGCTGTACAAAAGTGTGTTGGTGCCATGACACTTAGCCACATGGTTTTCTTAAACAAGGCAGTGTTCTGAGTGAACAGAATCTTAGTTACACTATAGAAGGCATTTTGGTGTGAAGTATAAAGTCTTGCCAAAAGGTTTACTCATATTTTTTATAAAATATTTCCTGACAAATCAACTTGTCAAAAATAATTATTGTGTTGTTTTCTTTTGTGTGTTACATCTGCTCTTGCACAGCTAATGAAGGCTTATTTTCTAGTTTAGAGATGACAGACCAGAACATGCAATAGGTTAGGTTTACATCAAAACAAATTTACTTCCTGTACTTTTAGAAATTCTGTAGAAAGAGTAGATAGAAATGGGAAAGAAGTAGACACCGAGGTTCTTGGTTCTGGTTGCATCCTCAAACTTCAGCCATCTTCATTTGCAAAATGTAGTGTGCTGTAGAATACCTTTGAAAACAAAACTTGTGGCTCTGAAGGCTATGCTATTAGTAGAAGGGCTTGTTGCTCTATAATTATCTTTCTGAATCTGTTGGCTTAAGTGAGAATGAGGAGTAGTCGTCTTGGGGATGGAAGAGGTCAGCAAAATTATTATTGTGTAGTAGAAGTACTATCCAGTAGTTTCTGGAAAGAGAAAACTCCTTTAGTTTTTGGTTTGGTTTTTTTGTGTCTAGTTTATTTTTTAAGAAGTTCCTGCAGTGCATGGGAAAACTTTTGTTCCGTTCATTTCTTGTTAATAGGAATTCATGGTCAGAAAGTTACCTTTGGCTGCTCTGCTGCTGCAGACTAATAGATGGTGGTTGTGTTTCTGGAAGAAATATTCTAGAATACTCTTGCTTTTGGGGAAGATTGAGAAGTGTTATTGAATATTACTGTTTGACATTTGCTATCCAGTGTTTTGCATCTAATTTTTCAGCGAATTATTATTAAGTACTACTATAAAAATCTTGGCCTTTGGGACGAGACTTGTGTACTAGAAATGGCTTGATTTTAATTTACAGTCAGTGGGGGCACTGTTGCTTCTCCTAGTTGTTGGACACAATGCAATTTTTAATATAAGACAGATTGCAATGATTTGTAGTGAAATACCTTAAAGTCAGTACATGGGGGGTGTACAAAAACTACCATGTGTTGTGATTGGTGGCTTTTCCTGGTTTTACTGCAATTTCAGCAACAAGTTAAAAGTATTTGCTAGTTTTCTTTTTACACCACACTTAATTCTTGTGGTATTACTTCTTTTTCCAGGGGTTGTCAATGAGGCAAATCAGATTCCGGTTCGATGGGCAGCCAATTAATGAAACAGACACACCCGCACAGGTAAACAGCAGAAGCAAGACTAAAGAATTGCATCTGATACTTTCTGCAGGAGCAGGTGTTCCTGTTTCATATAAATACTTACGTAATTGTGTATATTAGTGATAAAACTTGATTATTTTTTTTTACCTTTGTTTTGGTATAACTAGTTTAGAATTACTGGAAATGGAATCTAAGACTTGTTTAGTGTTTTGAATAGTGAGTCTATATCACTGTTGTAATCAAACAAGAAAATGAAGTACACTGTACAGATAATGAGCCTTATAAAACTGACACTTCGTTAGTCATGGCTCAAAGATAAGAATTGCTAAGTTAAGAAGTGAGGTTTTCCTAAAGGCAGTGACTCTTTCTTTTAATATAAGCTTGCCAGGATGTTATCAGGCATCCTGTTTGCAAACTTGCATTTCTAATACAAAAGTAATTTTCTGTTGTTTGTAATTTGAAGCTCTGTTTAATCTGTATAAATTAACACAGATCCGTCTCCACAGAATACTGTGAGGTTTGGGTTCTCTGTAATAGCTTAAAATGAAGGTCATTCCAAGAACAGAATGGTTTGCTGCGACTCTTTAATATCTTTCTGTACTGCTCCACATAGTTGTGTTTAATCAGCCTTTCCAAATGATAAAGTTTGATAATGCTTTTCAGAACTACTTGTTACAAAATGTAGGGCTCTAGTTTTTAGAAGGTTTATAATAGATCTTTTATGTTCTAAGTAGTTGCTTTGAAGAATGTACCTCTTATGGCCACAATCTGTGCAACTTTTACACTTCAAATAACTGATAATTGAGGCAACAGGGTGCTTTTCCTCTCCATCCATGTTATGCTGAAGCTTAGGATCAATCTTTTTATAGCTGTGATAAACGCTATAGACCAGTTGGATTTCCTGGAGCAGAAATTCAGACTCTTTAGAAATGTGACTTAAATCAGTTATAACTCCTTCAGTCCTGGTACAGATTTTGTCATTAGGTAATATGAATGTCCCAGGAGCATCAACTGTAAAACTTAGGGTGAAAAAGGAGAATTTTGTATTAATAAAGTATCATGTTCCTTACTGGCAGTTTGTTACATCATTAACCATAAAAAACTGTTCCTAATTTTTTGCTGATACTGTAATACTGCCTCGTTTGGCTAGGGGCCTAAATTACAGTCTGCTTTCTTTAGTGCTGTAGCTGAATCCACTTGCACATCTAAACAGCAGCAGCAGCAGCAAAGGGGAATTGTGGCCATCCATGGTCAAAGGTAGACCGAGGAGGCAAATAGGACAAAAGATGCAGTGGCAAAGTAGGCAACAGAATTACAACATTACGAATGCCTTCTCCGTAGGCATCGTACAGTGCACCCTCAAGTCACATAGTAGAATTCTCAATAGTTATCAACTGGCTTTTATTTTTCCTTGCACAATTTCTTTGCTTTTGAGTTACAGTGAAGTGGGTTAGATGTACAATGTGATGAGGATGGAGGGGAGCGGGTCTGCTCTGTCTGCTTAAGTTGTATAAAAAGCAAACATGAGGATAGGAAATGTAAGAAAACCCAGCCTCTAGTAGCTAATCTGAGAAGTGTTGAAAGCATTTCTTTCTCTTTTCTGCTGTAGTTGGAAATGGAGGATGAAGATACAATTGATGTGTTCCAGCAGCAAACAGGAGGAGTTTACTAAAAATAAAACAAACACAAAAAAAGAACCTGCTACTTTCCTCTTCAGAACTGTGCTCCCACAGGCGACACATTCACAATTAGAAAAATGAGACTTGGTTCAGCCACATCCTGACTACTGCAGTATAGTTTTCTCTCTTCTCTCTCTGATTTTTTTCCCATTCCTTCTATTGTACATAAAGTAACTGGTGTATGTGCACAGACATAATGCATATTTTTTTTAACTAAATGGCCAATGGTATGTTTTGATCAACATTTGATGGAGATGGGGTGGGAAAACAAACTGGTTCTGTGAAAATGCCCCTTTCTCCATTAGTGGCATGCTCCTTCTACTTTTATCTTTATATTCCAGTAAGTTATTTTGCTCTCACTGTTTAAAAACAAAACCTTGCATACCTTGTTTGATTGGATAATTTCAATGTTTTTCTTTTATCATTGTAAAACCAAGGACAATTTTATAACTTTTTTGTACGTAGCTGTTACATGTAGAGCAATCTCTGTCTAAGTAGGGGTAAATTACTCTTTAAAAAAAATTCCTAGATAGTTTTCCCTTCAAGTAAAGCGTCTTGTTGTTTAAATAAACTTCTTGTTTAAAATAACCAGTTTTCTTTATTTTTCTGTGGAGTAATAGTACTCAGCACTTGCATTTCTTTTTCTGCAGCACTTTATGCTTCTTAGTTCTCAGCTTTCTATGTGGTAAGTAAGCATAATCCCCCTTCTACAGTCAGAAGATTGTTGGGAAACGAAAGGCTTCCTTGAAATTTCTCAGTCAGTAGTTGAACTGGAAATAAAAGTCAGGTTTGACTTTTGATTTATTTTTTCTCTTTTGTGTGTGCGTGTGTATGTTCTGCTAAGCCAAAGATGTTTGATTAGGCAAACTGGACTACTTAAGCCTTTGGGTTGAGCTCTTTTTGTCAGTCTTTAATGGAAGCATCAATATTGTTGTTACAGTAGCTTATTTAAAACTCTGTATTTGAATGCTTTTCAATGTAAACGTTATGTTAAAATGAGCAAATAATTTCATTAACCTTTCAGTTAAACACGGTATCAAATGGGATATGCTTGGAAATGTAAAACAAAAATAAAAAAATTGAGTTCTGGTTTTGGGTGTATTTAGCTATGGTTGTGTAGATTTCAAGCTCTGCTTTACCACTGTGGTGTGCCTGCTTGAAAGGGGAAGAGGCTGATGTACCAAAGGGAGCTGCTGCCAGTGATGTTTTTGTCTTTACCACAGAGTGGCTGTTTCTGAGTTTTCTCATGGAGACGTTCAGAGCTTGTGGCAAAATCCATAGATATTCGTGAAAGATTATATATCTCTCTAGTCAGCAGCCCCAAAGCATTCTCTGCTGCTCCTAGGAATGTTGTCATATTTTGTAGCATTAGCAGAAAGTTAATGCTCTTTTAGATATTAATGTGTTATTAATGTGTTAGCAGAGCTCACTTCTTGATGGTAATTTTTGTGATAGTTCATTTGAGAAGTTAGTATGCAGCAGGCCTTTGCCTCCTGCATCTGGAAGCTCTTGGACTTTGTGGCAAAATGATGGGTCCATGCATTTTGCTGATAGATAATGAATTACCTGTTTGATTTCTCTCATGACTTTAGCACGTTTGATGTTACATTGATTTCATGTAATGTAGATAAAAGAAAATACCTGGTGTTACAGTTGCTTTTGAGTATGTAGCTGAAGAATGTGATCTGTGCTGTGCCATTGTTTTGATTCTAGGAAATTGTACTGCTAAGCAGGTTATTGCATATTCTGGTATGTATCTACTATATTTTTATGGTATATTGCAAGGTTGGAATTCCCTGTTGTGAACAAGTGTTTTCATACCCAAATCCACAAGGGCCTGGAAGAAGCTTTGGGGAAGAAGAAAAAAGGGGGAGAGAGGAAATGGGGGGAGTGGTAGAATCTGTTTCAACACTCTTTGTGGGTTAGACATGGAATAGAATGCTCTTCTGCTTTATAATTGCTGGCTTTCAACCTGGCTAGGCTGCTGATAACGGTGTATAAGCTTCTTTCAACTTGATGTCATGCCAAGACTTTTCCCAAGAGAAAGCTGTCTTTATCTTGTTTGGCCAAAAAAGATGTTTGGACTTGTTTTAGTTTCTGCAGAAAGGGTGAGGTCTCCTTAAATACGGGTGTTTTTCAGCCCAACTTAAGACTGCAGCACAAAACTCTCTGTTGTATCTTGCCTAATGTTTTTTTTTCCTCTCCTGAGGCAATATAAGTCAAGTGACAGGTCCTGAACAGCATACTTCCAAAAACAATTTCACTTCCTGAATTAGTAAAGTGGTACTTCATCTGTCATGAACTTGTGCACAGGATTCTTTTAATGTAAAGTTATGTTAACAAAGTGAGGCAGTTTAACGTGAATTTTGATTACCTTACCAAAATTCCCCAGTACAAAATTTAAAAGCATAGGCTTTTATCCCCTGGAATACTGTGACAGCTTTGGAAATATTCCTTAATTCAGCAGAAATTTAAAGTTCCTCTAGTATTTAGCAACAGGCTATTTAAAAAAAATGGAGAGGCACTGATAACCTAAATTTCTCTACTTCTAAATTCACCTGAGCTTGTTTCTCATTTCTAAAATACTGCCTCAAACAGTGCTGACTACTGTTTATGTAACATGGTGGCTGCAATCAAAAACTGGTAAAATGGTCTTTTCTGAGAGATGTTTCCTTGATTAGATAAAAATCAAGAAAATCTCAAATACCTTAAGTGACTTAGTTACTTAAAAGCTTCAAACATTTCATTTCCATTAGTCTAGCAAACTGTTAAGTGGGCTGGCACATTCTGGGGTGTGTGTGTGTACACAGCAATGTAGAAATACTAACTTTTTTTTTTAAACTACTTTTTTTTAGAACTCTTCTTGCGTGGTCTGGCAAATACTGTCCTTATGACAGAACTTGTTACTTGTTGGTACTGCTTCTCTGCTGCTTAGAGAATTTACCTGTTGGTTCCTGCTTGCTGGGACATAAATATGTGGTTTTGCTGTGACTTCACCTTCGCTAAGAAAGCTGCTGCTGGGCGTGATGTTTCAGAAGTACATGGATACAAAGTTTGGATCAGATTATTTGCAGTTCGCTAGTAGCTGTTTGGCCTGGCTTGATTTGTCACATTTCTTGTGCTAACACTGTACTGGAAGTCCAAAAGTCGGAGGGTAAAAGAAAACTGGGCAAAAGAGTTCTTGACACATCATGCTTGCTGGGAGGTAAGTTTGTTCATGTTAAACAGCTGGGAGCTTTCAAGAGCCTGGGCAAATGATTTTATTACCCACAATTTTCAAATAATGCATTTTAAAGTGATTGCCATGCAATTGAGTTAGTATTCCTCTCGTGGTTAAATGAAAAGGAATTGAGTCTCAAGTCATAATAGCATACAATACTTTAGCAAGTTCTTGTGGATGATAAGACCTGCCCTTCAGCATAGGCTGGATCTTCAGCCCCTCAAACAGTTTCAGTGCCAGTGGTGGAACAGATGCTGCCAGTTCTTTTAAAAGAACTGTTTCAGGCACCTGAAGGCAGGCATTTTTATTCACGTATGGGGGTAACGACAAACTGAAAGCACAGCTTTTGGTGGGACCTTTAGCTAATACCTGAGAACCAGTGCCTTGGTTTATCTGCCTGTGGGGATAATGCCCCATTAATTGCATTCATGTGCAGATCAGTGTTAAGTGGCCTCAGGTGCTAGTTCAGAAGGGGTTCTGGGAGTGCAGGGCTGTTCTGAAATGAATATGCTAAACTGACAGGAGTGTAAGGAAATACCAAGTGGTAATGTGAGAGAGATTCTTGTACTGGCATATGGAGGCGTTCTCAACCAAATAAAAAATTATCTTTGAAGCACCAAGATAATTGTTGCTTTGAGATAACTACAATACCAAAACAAAAATCATCTCTGCAAAGGTCATGGTCAAAGCCAGATTGTTTTCTCACAATAATGTTCCTCTCTAGTACCTTCAGCTCATTGCTTCCCAGACAGACAATGTAATGTAAGTGGTGTTGTTTTGTCTGTTGGATACTGGTTCTATTGTGACCATTACTGCAACATTAATGAAAAGGTATAAAGTGACTGGTTCAAAGAAATACTACTTTCCTGCTTCAGACAGTTGGAAAGAATTGAATTACTAAGGAGTAACAATTTGTTTTCAAAGCAAAAAATGAAAAACTAGATGCTTTCTTGATCTTCATCTATTAAATTGGAATTGAACGATAAATTTGAAGCATTTTTATTAGAGTTCTAGATTGTGGCCTTTTCTCACTACACTTGTATTGGCTGGTATGATGGACACTTGTGGAGTAGTAAGACAATCAAAAAACATTTAAATTAATCATTATATCGCCACTGTAACTAACACATTTCATTCCCTGGATTATTGAGGTTTGTTCATTCTGGTTGTTAAACTGTTTGTCAAACTTGAATGTGTTCTCACAGTGAATAATTTAATCCTCTAATTTATCTTGATTTCTTGTAGTTAGAATGAATTGGTAGCACAGCACTTCTCTCTTGTGGTCAGGAGGTAAGAGTGTGAAATAGGAGATGGAAGACTGGATTTTGATCCTCATTTCCAGTTTTTGCTTGGCCTTCAAGATGGTTCATTACAGGGGTTTCCTGGTTTCACTTGCTGTAACATGGAGATGTTGGGAGGCCCCACTGGTGTTTATGGGGTGGTGTGAGTGCCTCTGAGGGGAAGTTTTCCTCCTGCACAATTTGAACTTGTGCGGAAGCAATCAAGTGGAGCTGGTGGTGCTGTGAAAGAAGTGGCTTGCTGTCAGCAGGGATACTAGAAGTGGTGAGGGGCAGCAGAGTGCTGCATAGGGAAAACAGGAATGTGTGAGTTGGTGAGGAGCTGCAGTGAGAAGGGGGCTGTGGAAAGAGTTGTAGGTTTAACAACCAAGCCTGAAATGAGGATGAATTTGGAGCACTGGGAAAGGACTAAAGTTGTGGAAGCCCAAATAAGTAGTAGTGTGTCGCTTCTTAGGAGCAACATACATGCTCCAGGGGAATATGGACACAACAAATGACCCTTTGTGATCAGCTTTGTGCTGTTTTTGGTGCCTTAGAGCCTCCAAATTCAGCATCCAGTTCACCGATCTCATGAAAGCGCATCTGGTGCCCTACAAGGGCTCTTCAAGGATCACTTGATTAAGAAAACTTTACAGTTCAAGCAAATTCAGACAAGACAAAAGTAGAATTAAAGGACCTCTTTGGGGACTGTCAGAACACTGACTTTTTCCTTCCAGCGGTGCTTGCCTTTTCATCCATCGAGTCACAGTGCTTTGGAATACACACCAGCCTTGGTGGTAACACTGGATGCCCAGACAAGAACAGCAGCGAATTGGCTGCTCTTCTTTGTGTGTTGTTTGAAGCTACATCTCTTTGAGAGCCAGTCAGGACTTTGTGAGTGAAGGCTCTTTCCCAAATGGTAAATTACTGCTATGAACTTTTCCTGAGGATATCTAGAGGCAACCAAAGCAACTTTCACAACTCTTGCAATATACACCATCTGCTTGGTAGGACAGACCCTTGAGTCTGTAGGATACCAGTCTTGAACTGAACTTCTACCACACATCACTTCAGGTGCAGAAGTTGGCTGCAAATCTATCTGTAACAAGGAGTATTTATTAGCAGATGCTTTTTACCTTTAGCTCTGAGTCAGCTGGGCGAAGAGAAGACAAGGCTGAGTCAAAACCTGTTTTTTATATGATGTGCTTGGAATAAAGAACGTGCTTTGTGACAGAGCTGTAAGTAGCAGAGATTAGTGTGAAGAAACAACCCTTGGTCACGGGAGGGTGACCAAGCTGAGGCTTCTCAAACCAATGGTATCTTTTCCTTGCCTAACCCTTGCATTTCTGGAGTCTTGTTCAGACTTCCAGAAGCTTTTGGCATTCATTGATGGATGAATTTCAACAACAGGTGGGATTGTTTGGTGTCTTGAATTTTTCAAACAGCTGCTGAGAGTTATTGTGGTCAAATGTCATCATCCCGGGAAGGATCATAAGCCCAGTTTCTGTAGCAAGTTTTATAAATGCCTTTATCTTGTTATGGGTAAATAATTGGCCAAGTAGCTTTTATTTGAAGACTTGTCATGTGCCTCAGGGCTCTCTCAGAGATCAGTGGTGTCCCGTGGAAACACTGAAGGTTTGGAATTGTAAAGTTGCATGTTAAAACTAGCTTTGTCAGAAGGAACGGGTTTTTCTTCATCTTGACTTTAAAATGTCTCAAGGGTGCAAATTGAAGAGTCAAAACCTGTGGGTTTGAATAAAAAACATTTATATGACATATATTTCAGAATGTTCCCAAGAGAGCAGTTGCTTAACCTGTATGCAAGTAGGTATCACTTGACAACTTAATGCCCAAGCCTAAGGGCCAATAGAATTAAAAGCCTTCAGTTTTCTGTTTAATCTACTTCTAGAAAGATGTAGTGTGACAATTCCCTGAGGACCTAAATAGTGGTCCAGGCTTCTTTTTAAACAGGATTTTTTAAAAATAGATCTTAGATTAGAAAAAAGATAAAATTATTTTATCTTGTTTGTGGTAGTTTAGCAGTTCAGCTCTTTCCTGAGCTGGTGTTAATTTGAACACTTGATGCCTCATGGTGTACATAGAATGAAGTAGCACAAAGCAAGCTTGCATTTCCCAGACCCAAAAGAAGTGGGTTTTGAGCAAATGTGGTTTTGGGTTATTGATGCAGACCGGGAGGGATGGATAGAATGGACAGGGGTTTCTGTCTCCCTCCTTTATGCAAGCACTAATTAACATCTGCAGTGGGACATCCTGGCATGTTAACTTTGGAGTAAAAGTTGTGACCAGAGAAGCTTCTGCGTGTCTGAAAGTGACAGGGAATTCAGGAAGCTCTTGGTCACCAAATCAAAGGTGGATTTGACAGGTCAGCAGCCAACATCTGGGAGTTCACGGGCTGTTATGAGTGTTGTGCTGGCACTTCGTGGAAGATGCAGGACCCAGAAGCACCTGGCCATCTCCTTTTAAGACACAGTGGAGCAGTATTGCTGGGCATTGTACACCACCTGCCATAGGTGTTCTGGGAGTCATGTAATTTTCATGGAATAATCCACTGCTCCAAAATCCCCCGTGTCTTTGACGTGACAGCGCTTCACACCAGCCCCGTTGGCTGTGCATCTGTCCTCAGAGCCAGCAGCAGCCCTGTGTGAACACCTTCTGCACCTCGGTGTCCTCTCTGTGGCTCGTCCATCTGATTTGCAGTTGCGTTGTGACAGGCTCTGAGATAACTTAGAGGCTGGCGGGGCTGGGCCTCTTCCCACCATGGTGAGAGAGTGAGACCTCGGCGGGCATGGCCGAGCGGGGTGCCTGGGCTGGTCGGGTGGCACTTGCGGCGTCACGGGGGGTGGCTTTGAGGGACGGGCGAGGCACAAGGGCTGTTCGCTGGGGAAGGGTGATGTGAGGGGCAACGGGACCCGCCTCCCGCCTCGCCAGGCCTCCCCTCACAAGGGAAACGGCACCGAGACTTTTGTCTCGCCTCATGTGTGGTTAAGCCAATCACAACTCGCCTGATATGAGCGACAGGTCTCCCGCTAATCATCAACAAAAAGCGCCGCCGCACAGGGACAGCCAATCAGCGCAGAACAAACGTATTGTTTCGCCAATGAGCTTTTAAGGATGAGGCAAGTCGCCTCAGAAAAGGCGATGAGGCGGGCCAAAGGGGAGAGTGGCAGGGCACGGTCGAATAGGAGCTTGGGCTTGGGTTTGAATCGTCCAGTGAGAGGGCCGCAGGGGGGCGGGCTTTGGCGTGAGCTTAAAAGGTGTGGCCGGTGCGGGCGGCGGCTGCAGTTGTCACCGGCAGCAGCAGGGCAAGGCGAGAGGAGCGGTGCTCCGTTCCCGGGACTGTCACTCCCCGCTGCCCTCTCGACGGAGCTCTTTCTCCGTCATCCGCCCCTGCCGCCATGACCACCACAACCACCTTTTCGGGCATGGACCCCAGTGGCAGGAACAGCTCCAGGTCCGGCGGGGGCTCGGGGCCGTTGGGACCGTCAGGGTGGCGGGGCCGAGGGCGTTGGCGGTGAGGCCGTCACTCCCCCTCGTTTCCGCGCCGGGGGTCCGGCCAGGCACGGAGGGGGCTGCCTGGAGCGGCTCTGAGGGGGCAGGCGGGACGCGCGGTGCCGGGTCGGGGGCGGCTGCCGGCCGGGTCGGGGCTTGGCGTGTGTGGTTCCTCTTCGCCTTTTGCCGGCCGGGTCGGCGGAGGGGGCCGCACCCACCCGGGGGCAGCGGGCTGCCCATGGGCTCGGCGAGTCAGCTGCGCCGCCGGGGGCGTGGGGGGAGGTGGGGTGGTAGCGGGGGGACCGGCAGGCCGTGGCCGTGCCCTGCCGCAGCTGCCCGGGAGCTGGGGGGTGTGGGAGCTGCAGGGGTGGGAGCTGGCGAGACCCACCCCGGGCCGCTCGGGTGTGCGTGTGCGTCCCTGCCTCTTCCTAACAAAGAAGGGAGGCGACTCCCTGCCTCGCTGCGCGGCCAGGCAGCCACATTGCGGGTGGGGGGAGGACACGCACGACGCGACACGTCTCCCCTCAGCCCACCCCTCCCCGTGGCTGCGAAGACCGTCCTCACCCCTTGCCTCGGCGGAGCAGCCTCTGAGCCTGCCGCGTTCTGGGTGGGGCCGAGCGGGCTCCATTGTCTGCTCTCCGCGGCCTCCCCACCTGCCCGCTTCGGCGGGAGCCCGCGGGTCGCCCGGGGTCGCGCCCCGCTAGCAGCTCGGTCCCCGCACGCCGGCACCTCGCCCCGGCCGGGGCGGCCGTTCCGTTGGGAGCGCTGCTTGACCGGCAGCATGCTTGTGGGGGAAGGGGCGGGGGGGTGCCCCTTACCGGCGGCGAGGCCTTGGCCGGGGTCCCCGGGGGCAAGCGGGGGCTGGGAAGGGTGGGGGGGGGGGAGGAGGCCGCGGCCTGTCTCGAAACAAAGAAAACTTGGCAGGTAGGTCTGGAGAGATGCACGGCACTTTACCGGGCAGCGGCTGGCTCGGAGCGGATCCTGTCGCCTTTTCGAGCCATCGCGTCTTCTTTTTTTTCCTCTCTGAAGGGTTTTGGCCTGACAAAGCAGCCGCTTCCTGCTGGCTTTTCGGGGTGCCTTTTAAATAAATTTTTTTAAAAAACAAACCCTTTACCAGCTTGCTTCCCGAGGATGCATTTTCCGCACACATCACCGGGTACCGGGGGCGATTTTAAGCGTTTCGTTTCTTGAAATGTTAAACGCAGCTTTGATGAAAGCCTGCTCCAACATCTCAAGGCTCTGAGAGCCTTCTAACAGAACCTGTCAACCTCTAGCAGAGGTTGGCAGGAAGAATCATTCCTCTTTAAGGGTTTGAGTGATGGCTTTTTCCCTTTGATTGCCTGTTCTGTTAGTTTCATTAAGACTGTCAGTGGAAACTGTTGTGCCGTTAAGAGAGCACTGGTTTCACTGCTCTGGTAAAATAAAGGTGATTTGAGATGTGAGAACAAGACCTCCTTTGACCAGACTTTTCTATAAATTAGTAAGTGCAACAGATGTACCTAAGAAAATAAACTTTCTATGCCAGGATGTTACCTCTAGAAAAAAAAAAAGTGACATGATAATGGAACAATTCAGGATGGTTATACCAGATCTCTTAATTCAGAAAGGAGACAAAGCAAGTCATAACAATGTTCTTGTATGTTTAAAACATATCTGACCTACTGGGATCCTCCTGTTAGCAGCTGAGCATTAGTAATTAACATTTTGGAAAAGAATTTTGTAAGGAAATGCAGTTTTCTAGTTAACACTAAATATCCCTGCCAAACACCTTTGGGAATTTTCCTGCCTTTGAGTTGTTTGAACTCTGGAGACTGGAGAATTGTTTCTGTGTTGCATATGGAATGTAACAGGCACAAAGTCTCCAAAGATGAATGCTATTACCAGTGGTGGTGGATTTTACCAGTGGTGGTAAAATCAGACGAGTTCTTTGTGTTGAATTCCTAGGTTTGGGGTGTTAACAAGGTGTGTACTGTTTTCTCTTGTGAAATTTTAACTTTATTAAATAATCTGAAAAGTAGATCAATCACACGCTTTTTCTGGCTTGTTCAGACCGCTGGATGCCTCAAAAGCCCAGCTCTCCTGATGTACTTGCATCTCTCTGGGGGTTGTGACAGGTCTCATATGGCCATACACATTTTTATTCTCCTGGCTTTTGTCTGGCTTCTCCAGCTGACACATCATCAGCCTGGAAAAGATCTCATGCTTAAGAAAATAAGATCTGAAGGAATGTATGTTTCAAGACTTACTTTGCTGCTGTTATTTTGGTTGATTTCTGCAAGGTGGAAAGCAGACCGTAATATATATAGCTCACAAAGTCCTGAGATTGTTAGATTTAGGTTATATATCTGGAACTTTTTCACACCTGTTTCTTCTCATAATAGTCTAACTTAAAACTGTTTTAACTGTACCTTTTAAGTCTAATCCAGTAGGATGCTGCAGGCTTGAGGGTTTTTCCGATGAAACAAATCTACATAAAGCCTGCAGCCCTGATCATCAGTAATACCACCAGCACTTCGGCTTATATGCCAAATTTCAGTCTTTGCTGTGCTGCTGGTTTGAAGATTAATGTTAGCCTTTACAGCAGGCTCTTAAAAGAGCTGTAATTTGACATGGCCCACGTACTTTTTGGTTTATTTTTTAATTGGCTTGGGCTGAAGACTGGTAGCAGCAGCTCTTGTTGACACCAAATGAGGCAAGGGCACAAGTGGAGTACCGGGGTATTTTATTTTTGTAAGTGTCAGTAAAGGGAAGAGCAGTGGAGATAGAGCCCGGATTGAATGCTGGCACACAGCTTGCCTCTAGAGTTCAAACTATGCTCTGAAGACACAGCAGTCTGTGTCATCTCTTAAAAGCCAACGCATAATAAATACAGTCATCTCACCTAGGTTCTGGTTGGACAGAATTTAGCCTGTCTGACTGCCCAGTACAAGAGCCAACAATGATCTCTTGGCTTATTAATCTGGTTGTATTACGTTGGAGAGCAGCTTGGTAATGGTACACATGAGGTTATAAAGCTGACTCTCTCCCCAGGGTGCTGCGCCCCCCGGGCGGTGGGTCCAACTTCTCCTTGGGTTTTGATGAACCAAAAGAACAACCCGTGCGAAGGAACAAAATGGCATCCAGCATCTTTGGAACTCCTGAAGAAAACCCACCTTCCTGGGCTAAACCATCGGGTAAGAGCCTGGTGCTTTGTTTCCAGATCTGCTGACCTGCATTCATTCATTTTTTGTAGCAGCCTGAAGCTGCTGCTGACTGACTGTGGAAACCAGTTTTGCTTCCTACTTGGTAGTTCAGGGCTATAAATGATGTCTACTTGCATGGGATTTTTATTTCTTATTTTGAATTGCTTCCAGAGGGTTTTTTTATGCAAGTCTTGGACATGAACATTACAAGCAGATAGCTAAGAGAATTGTATTTTGGATACAATTTCTCCAAGTTAATCAAGGCCAACTTGTGTCTTAGTATTTGCAATAGCACTGATTGGTCTTGATTAATCAGAGAAGGTTTAGCTTTGTGTTGTGCTGCAGCTGAGGGGGATTAAGCTTCCATTCTGGCAAAGCTCTTCCAGTATGGATGGCCTTGGGACCCTAGTTTCCTATCTGTTTAAATAGCACCCTCAACTGCCTGAGATACTGTTGTAAGACAGTAATCTGTGTGACAGTATCTAAAGGACATCTTAGAATGGTAACACTTTGATTTAAAAAAAAAACCAAACCCACAAACAAAACAACAAACCCTAAAACACCCAACCTTAAAAAACACCTGGCAGTTGATGGTCTGCTTTCCCAGTATGTTCTTCTTGCAACCTGATTAGAATCAATCTCTGCTTTTAGGGACTAAGCCAGGTGAAATCAGAGAAGATTGTGAATCATCTGGACCACAAAGAAGAAACTCAACTGATGCAAACTGTGGAGGCTTTGTAGACCCCAAGGTCAGTACATTAACTACAAATGCCTGATAATGGGACAATTCACACTCTGTGTGTGATTTTCACACAGTTCGAAGCAATGTAGAATTTGAATCTTTTTTTCCTGAAGGTTCTCATTTCCAAGTGATAGTCTTACATGCTTGTTGTATTTCTGTTACTGTCTTTAATAATACCATTAGGTGTGTTGCTTTTTACATAAACTGTCTATGTAATAGCAATATGGAGCATGATTGGTGGTGTTAACCTGGGGTTTGCTTGCTGCATGATTACATTTAATGGAAAAAACAAGATGAAGAGTAGCAATTCCTCTGAACTTAGAAAAACAGGAACCTGGGATAGACTGCACCTGCATAAGCAAAGTTTAGAGGGACAGTGTGGTGGTTTGACCCTGGCTGGAGGCCAGGTGCCCACCAGAGCCACTCTTATCACTGTCATTTTCAGCTGGACAGGGGTGAAAATATATATTGAGAGGCTTAGGAGTGGAGATAAGGACAGGGAGGGATCACTCTGCAATTAGTGTCATGGGCAAAACAGACTCAACATGGAATAAAAAAACCTGTCTAATTTATTACACTACACACACACACACAGTGAAACCAGAGTAGGATAATGAGAAGTACAACCAGATCTTGAAACACCTTCCCCACCCCTCCCTTCTTCCCAGATAAATTTAACTTTATCCATTATTTCTTTCCCTTCCCACTTCCCCAGCCCCAGTGTCACAGGGGGAGACAGGGAGTGGGGTTTCAGTCAGTTCCTCATGAGCTGTTTTCCTTCTTGGCCAGGGGGGCATTCATTCCTCACACCCTTCCCCTGCTGCACCGTGGGGTCCCACCCACAGGAGACAGCCCTCCACAAACTTCTCCAGCTTTGCCCTTCCCCTCAGGGCTTCAGCTCTTCCCCAGCTGCCCCAGAGTGGGTCACTTCTGTGGCGGGCAGTCATAGAATGTGTCTTGGTCTCTGTGGCCCAGACTGCTCTACCTGGTCCTCCATGGAGTCAAGTCCCCCCAGCAAACCTGCTCTCACGTGGATATCTCTCCACTGGCTGCAGGTCCTGCCAGGAGCTTGCTGCAGCATGGGCCAGAACCAGCATCTTCCATGTGTCTCCACCTGCTCCAGTGTGGGGCCTCTCCACAGGTTGTAAGTGGGGTCTCTGCTCCCCATCTTCTTCCATGGGCTGTGGGGGGACACCCTCTCCACCATGGGTTTCTGCAGGGGCATCTTTCTCTCCAGCACCTGGAGTGCATCCGACCCCTACTTCTTCACTGACCTTGGTGTCTGCACAGTTTCTCACACCACCTCACTCCCATCTCTGGGAGTAAAAAGCTGATGCTTGCAGGTTTTTTCTTCTTAAACATTATTCCCAGAGGCACTGTCACCATTGCTGATGGGCTCAGCCTTGGTCAGCAGCGGGTCTGGCCTTGAGCCCGCCTGGTGTTTACTCAGTTGGGCCTGGGGGAAGTTTCTGGCTGCTTCTTGCAGAAGCTGCTCCTGCAGCCCTCCTCCTCCAACCAGAACCCAGCCACACAAAACCACAACAGGCAAAAAGAACTTGTTCTTTAAAGCTCTCCAGCTTTAGGTTTTCTGAAAAGAGCTGGGTAGGTAAACTATCTCAAATGTTGTGGCAGATATGTTTTGTCTCATGGGTTATTAACAGCAAGTTTTATTTTGATAATTGGCATAAATCATCACTTTAACCCATTTTTGTTATTAATTAGGCACTTCAAGCCATGAAATTGTATTTTGTTGCAGAAAATGGCTTGTTCCAATTTAGCAAACATAAGTGTGATTAAATTTATAGCTGCTACCAGAGAAAACAAAAATAAATTGTTTAATTCAATTTTCTACTTAATTACATGAAATACTGTGGCTCTCCAGATTCCTCCAATGCAGAATACTTTAATTTTATGCAGTAGTTACAGCCAGAAACAGCAGAAGCTGGAGCTGATGTACCTGATGTCTGGTCTGAGACTTAAGGCAATATATTTGCGTGCGATTTCTGTGCATTTATATCCTGATGACTGCAGCTTCACTGTGTAATTAGCAGTGTTAAATCTATGAAAATTGATAAAACTTCATGCCACCAGGGAACCTTGGCTGTTGCTGGAAGGCTTTGTGAGCCTTTGTGTCAAGTTGCAGCCTGTGAACAGATTCAGGATGAAAAGAATGTTTAGCTGCTTATGTGGTGAAGGAAACTTTTATTAGTAACACTGCAGAAAAGCCAGATCTGTATTTCACAAATGAAATTGGGGGGACAACACCTTGGGAAGGGTGAGTTACAGTGTGTTTTTTCTCTCTCTTCCAGGGCGGAGATGGTGGTGGTGAAACTTCTGGTGAGTAACTCCTTTGGACTCTTCTAGTAAAAGCCTTTTGCAGCTAGGGGCTTTGGAAGTAGAGAAGGATTATATAAACAGTCATCTCTTAGGAGAGAAGGCAGCCTGGGGTTGGCCCTTGAATCCATCAAATCAATAAAGTGACCCGACTGCTTCCCTGGAAGTGTGGTTATGGAACGAAGTAAGTACTAGAAGGCAAGGTGGATACTGTCTTGCAAAGAAGAGAGTTCAGTGATCAAAAGTCTATACTGCAGTTATAGCAACTTAGAATCAAATAATCTTAGAATCAAAAATCTTAGAATAAACTTAGAATCAAAGAATCAAATAGTCAACTTCATGGAGTTTAGTTCTGCAGTTCTTTCTGATTGTTCTCTCCTACCACATTCACAAACAATCAAAACCAGCTACCACGGAGGCCTTAACTACCTTTTCAGTTCCTGTGGCTTTTTAAATGCTGATTCTTGCCAAGGAAGTTGATCGTATGCATGCTGCAGGTCCCGTGCAAACAGAGGCATTTCCCCTAGCAGCATGCACGTTACCCTTGAAGTGTTTTTTCTAGCTCTGAGGCTGGAAATCTCTCCTTTGTAAGATTCGCCTTCCAAATAGCTTACTTCCTGATGAGGGGAATGTGTGTGCTGACCCTACTTTCCAAGTGCTACTCTCAACACCTTAGAGTTGTGAGGGATCACTAAAGCCATTAGCAGTTCCATATCCTGAAAAGACTTCTGCTGTGAGGGTGAGTGTTTCCCAGAATGTTTTTAACTAGCTCTGACTGGTATCCGTTCCCAAAATAAGTAGCAGGCTTCTTCTAATCAAACTGTGCTGTATTTCTTTCCCGTGTCTGTCTGATCTTAATTAGCACTGTAGGCTTTTTAGAGTAGGAGGATGTGGTTTGATGATGGAAGTAAACTGATCTAAGGGCTCTGCTGCTTCTCCTGGTAGTTGTTTAAACCGGCTCGCCGTGGGGTCAGATGAGAGCCCGCGAGCAGCTTGAGGCAAGATGGGATGGGAGGAAGCACAAACAGGGCTGCCTGGGCTAGCAGCAGCTGACAGACTTGTGAGTACAAAATGATGTTCCTGACTCTCAGAACAAGTTCCCATTTTCACAGGTTGAAATATTTGTTGGCTTTTGGTTTGTTTCTGGTAGGTGACAGTGAAGGAAGTTCTTACCAAGTCAATATATGCTCAGAGGTAGTTTTTAAAAAAAATGTTACTGGAAAGTAACTGGGGTTGTTTGAATCTTGTGTGGCTGTGACTAAAAATTAAATTTTTAAAGATGGTCGAGTGAAGTTAAAATGACAGGCAAAGGTTTGAGTGTTCTGCTGATGGTACCTAGGAAGGAGTTGAAAGTCACTGCTCCCTGGACATGGTGTCTGTGCAGGTACCTGAGAATGTAAGGGAATTCTTAAAATTAATTTCTAGTGTTGATAGCTTTGGGTACTATAACTTGATGGGCCACAGAGTCCTGTTGAGCTAGCTGTGTCACTCCATCACTTGATATTCCTGCTGTGTGAGATGGCAGATGTGAAGTAAACATCCTGCTGTTGCACATGTGGGTTTGTACTGCTTGTAGAGCTGTCCCCAGGGTTTGAAAGGGGCTGAATGAACGCACCTCCAAATAAAAGCTTGTCTGCTTATGAGTTCACAGCATAAATACATTCTTAATAGGTTGCCATCATTAAAAAAATGCTTGTTCTGAAGATGGAATTTTTTTCTGTATGTAAACAATTATAAACCCCAAGTAGGTGTGAGATGGGAGACACACGTTTATTAATCATGCCTGTCGTGGGGAAGAGAACTTGCTCCTTCTGCAGCAGTGATCTTGCTGCTTGTTTGGAAGCTGTAGTTCCTTGCTCTGCCTAGAAGTTTCCACTGTCTGCTCAGTGCAGTATACTCAGTAGAAAGCTGTTTCAGAGATTATATCCTTTCTGATAAGAGAAGGCATGTTTTTATCTGATCCTCTTGCATTTACCACTTCGGTTACTAGGATAGCAGACTTATCCATCCAGACCTTGATTATGTGGGAAGTACTAATGTGTCTGTCAGCTTGAATCATGAGCCTCTAAATGTTATAGAAACGTCCACAGTGTCTCCTGTGGTAGTAATTCTTCCTTCTGTTGTGATTGTCAGCACTGTGTCCTTAATGAATGTGACTAGCTAAGGAGAACCAGTCAGCACGCACTGATTGTCACCAGTGACTGACTTTGTGATACACAGGAAAGGGGAGTTGGGCATTTGGTGGACAGATCATCATCCATGAGTACTGTGCAGCCCTGGGGCTGTTCGCTGAAGGCACAGACAATAGAGCTTTCAGGGCTCTGTGAAGAGTGGGCACAGTTCTCTGCTTGCTGAGGAGGCAGGCGGTGGTAAGCCTGAGCTACAGAAGCTTCAGGCTCAAAACTTCCTGTTTTGTTCAGACCTGTCTGTGGGTTAATGAATACAGCAGAGAATCCGTGTTGTGGCTCATTTCTGATTGCATGGAGGCTATACTGAGCTGCAGGAGCTCTTTGATACCTGTGTTAGCATGGATACAGGGGGTTCAGTGACACCCATGGGCTTTCAGTGTTCCTGATTGGACTCTGCAACCACCCTGCAAAAATCTGAGCTTCCCTGGAGTCAGAGGATGCCTGCTCCTGTGGAGAGAAACATAGACTCATAGAATGTGTTAAGTTGGAAGGGACCTTAGAGGAGGTCATCTAGTCCAACCCCCTGCAGTGAGCAGGGACATCAATAAGATCAGGTTGCTCTGAGCCCCAGGTAGCTGGATGGGAAGGCAGATAGCAAGGCAGCTCATGAATAGGAGGCAAAGGACAGGGCTTAGTGATTGCTTTTCAGGTTGGAAAAATGAGCCATGAGATGTAATGCTGGGGCTAATTTTATTCAGTGCCTTCAGCTGTGGCCTGGAAAAGGTAATGAACAGTGAAATCTCCAATTTTGTTGGTGATAGTAGCTCTTTCAAGTAGCCAAATACTTGAAATGGTGAGAAAATCTGTCAGGACTCAACTCAAAACAAGATCGGCAGGTAAAAAGGTGGCAGAATAACCTTTATGTGAGTACATACAAACTAATGCATCTGGGAGGTGGAACCCCATTCCCATCTCATGTTCAGCTCTGCACAGCAGTTAGTAGCCATGGGGTTGTAGTGGAGGTAATCAAGGGGCAGGAGGATGGTAATGAGAAGGACAAGGAGGTGCAGCAGCTGCCTGATGGAGAGCAAGTAACATGGCTGTGCCTCTTCAGCTTGAAGAGAAGGCTGTGACAGGGAGAATATGACCACAATTTACTAAATCATGAAGGTGGAAGTTAAAGTGAATATGTAGCTGTTCACCAAATTCTCCAAAGCAAGAGCTAAATGAAACCAAGAGGCCTGTGAAGCTCCTCTCCCTCACCCCACCATGTGTCAGGGGCTACTTGGTGCTGATCTGTGCCTTTGGCTCAGAACCATTTGTGTTCATCAGTACAAAAGTGAGGTACTAATGTCACTTGCTGTGCTCAGGAATTGTCATTGAAGCAGATGCATTAGTTATTAGCTAGAGTATCTAAAGTGCTTCCTGTGAATAATTCCTTCTTGTGTCCTGTCTTCACTTGTGGTCCTTCAGAAGTGTTTATGAATGAAACTATGGTGTGCTTTCCAGGGAACGTAAAATTGGAGCCCACCCGTGCATGGCATTTCCCTAGTCTGTTCTCTGTGAAGCCTCAGAAGTGTCTGTCAGATCCTCTTCCCTCTAGTTCAAAATTGGGAATGTAGTTTGAATCTGAGCTCTTGCTAGAGGTGCTTCTGTGACCTGGGTTTCCAGCACCTGCTCAAGTTACAGTTGCCATAGTCATACTAATATGTGCAAGATTTAAGCTTCTTGTAGCTTAAAAAAAAAAAAGCTGCTGTGGTGCTCTGGCAGCTGAGTGAATGTGGCTCTGGGAAGCCTGCAGCTGGGCTGTAAGGCATCAGGGTTCATCTGAAAAACACTTCCGAGGGCTGAAGTCTGTCCTGCCAGCAGGTTACAGCAGCACTCTGTAAGCCTGGAGAAAAATTAGAGGACCTGGTCTTCTGTCTCAAGCCAGCAAAAACATTTGGCTTTCATCATCCACATCAAACACTTTAAAAGCTTCTTTTCTTCTAGAAAACCCTGAGGCTGATGTAGAAGCTGCCCCAGGTCAGAATGAAGAAAAATCCCTGCCTGCTGCACCTGTTCCTAGCCCAGTAGCACCAGCACCTGCACCATCCAGGAGAAATCCACCCGGTGGCAAGTCCAGCCTAGTCCTCGGTTAAACCTTTCCCTTCCTGACTGTTTTGAATTCGTGTCTGTTTCTTTTCCCCCATGCTTGTGAACTGCACAACTTGAGCCTGACTGTACATCTCGAATTCCTTTCATTAAAAAGAAGCACTTTATGTACTCCATCTTTTTTTGAAATCACGGTTTTTTTCCACTTCTGTCTTGTGTTTCCCCCAGATCTACTGGAAGTGACATGAGTGTTTTCTAGTGATAGACCCGAGGGAAAGCTTTATGAAGTATAGTAATGTAATTCAAAGGAGAGTAGGTTGGTTCTAAGTGTGCTTAGAGGGTTTTTGTACTGAGATTTTTTTTTTTTTTAGAACCCCTTAGCTTTACAAAGGTCTAGAACCCTGGTTAAACAGGCCAGCAAACAATCAGCAAGAGCAGTCCCTTCTTCCACGTGTGAGATTTGAGGATCTGAAAGGCTTCATTGACTGCATGTGGTAAATGCCTTGAGCCCTGTTGTGCCATATAAATCCTAAAGTGGTTAGTGTACACCATGCTGCCTTTAAGAAAAAAAAATGTAATTAAAAACCTTGATACTGGACTACTATGAAGCAGGGTATGTGCCAAATTGAGGGCTGATGACCAGAGCCGCCTGGCCTAATGCTAGGAGGGGATTTATTCAGACTTTATTCAGTAAAGGTGGTGGAGTGGATCGAATCAATAAAATTACAGGGCATTTTTTTTACAACTGACTCAATGCTGTGCATGATCATGCTGGTGCTTGACCATGAGGTGAAAATCTCATTCTTTAAAGTGTGTGTTGTAATTTCACAAAGCTGGACTGTTGCTTAAAAGTAAATAATACAGAAATTTTGAAGCAGTGTTTCCTGTGTGGGTTTTATTTCATGGCTTTGGGTTTGCTTTGTTTTCAGTTGTCCTTGTCTCAGCCAAGCTGCTCCAGTGGAACAGAGGTGGGAAGTTCCCATACCTGGCTTAAAGGTCACCATCACATGCCATCTTCCCCTGAAGAAAGTGTCTGACTTTGGTTTTATTGGAGAAGCATGGACTATGGATTGATAAATATCATCCAGTTTATACAAAATACTTTCTTCTCTCAAAAAAAAGAGGAAATGAACGCTTTGTCCCACACAAAGAAATAATGTGACACTCCCGGGGGAGGGGAAGGGAGACCAGCCTGTGAAGTTCTCTGCTGTCCTGGAGGTCACCTGGTCCACTGCACCATCCGCCCTGGGTGTGTGCGGTGCTGGTGTGTGCCTGTCTCGCTCCTCCCTGGGGAAGGACCAGTGCTAAAATTCCCTGGCTTTCCAAACGAGTTTTGGAGCCCTTGCCTTAGGCGCTTACCCAGTGAGACCATATTGGCTCTGTTTAGCTCCTGCGCCTGGGGGAGGTGGTGTCCCTTAGGGCCGATGCCAGATGCGGTGGGGCTGCCCCGTCACTCCGGCCGGTTACCCCGCCCGGGAGCGGGAACACAAACGACCTTCCCGAGCCCCGCAGCCAGAGGGACGGGGCAACGCCCCGGCCGGTCGCTGCGGTTCTGGCAGGGCGAAGCAGCCTTCCTCGCCTCTTCTCTGGGCCGGAGCGGGGCCGAGGAGCCCAAGGCAGCTCTCGCTCCTCGCTTGTCCCTCGGCAGGTAAAGCCGGTTCCCGGCAGAGCTCCGTGTGCCAGGCGGCGCAGGCCGAGGGGATCCCGCTGGAGGAGCGCCTTTCCCCGCCCATGCCCGGCAGATTCACGCCCCGAAGATCCGCCCGGCTCTCGCGTGTGTCGGCGGGCGGCGGGACCGGCGGCGGCATGTGCGGCGCGGCCGGGCCGCTGCGGGTGCTGGTGGACATGGACGGTGTCCTGGCCGATTTCGAGGGCGCGGTGTTGCGGGGCTTTCGCGCCCGTTTCCCCGGGGAGCCGCGGGTGGAGCTGGAGGCGCGGAGAGGCTTCTCGGTGCGGGAGCAGTACCGCTGCCTGCGGGAGGACCTGGGGGTGAGCGCGGCGGGCAGGGCCCGGGCCTGGGGGAGGGTTCGCAGAGCGTGGGCGGGAGGTGGGGAGCTGGGGAGGTGGCTCCTTGTTGCCAGAGCTCGCTGGCTCTGGCCTCGTACCCCGCTGTGGGCAGAGGAAATATCTTTCTGGGGCTATGCAAAGCAGAGGGAAGGGCCGAGGTTGGTTTAAGGGGTGCCACAGAGTGTTGTTCCATGCTAGCAACCTCAATTTCATGGAATCATAGAATGCTTTGGGTTGGAAGGGACCTCAAGGATCACCTAGTTCCAGCCCCTGTGCCATGAGCAGGGACACCCTCACTAGCCTAGGTTGCCCCATCCAACTCGGCCTTAAACACCTCCGGGGATGGGGCTCCCACAGCCTCCCTGGGCACCCTGTGCCAGGGCCTCACCACCCTCGGAGTGAAGAATTTCTTCCTGATATCTAACCTAAATCTGCCCTCTTTCAGCTTAAAGCCATTCCCTGTTGTACTATCACTGCACTCCCTGGTGAACAGTTTGTGTAGTAACAATCTGGCTTCTTCCAGGAGGACTGCTGGCCCTCTGCACAGGAGATGTGTGTGTGGGAACCAGGGGTGAGTGAGAGAGTCACAGAAATAACTGGGTGAAGTGATCTGCTGAGCCACCTGCAGCTCGCTCTTTACCTCCTGCAAACCCCCTGCTCTGCAGCAGCAGCAATAAGTTACCCGAGGCACTCAGAGTGCTCTGCGTGTGTTAATGTAGCTCTGCGGCAGGACGGGTAATACTGATATTAGAGGTGGGTTTGTACAGCTCGTAAAGCCTGCTATCATTACATACTCTGACAAGCAGGTAAGCGATCTGGAACTGCATGTAAAAGGCTTGTGGTACATCCTACGTCTGCCCAAATTGTTGCTGTTTTTACTGTTCACTAATGACCGAAGGAATGAGAGACGTTTGCAAGGCAAAATTAAAAATGCTGTGAATCCAGATCTCACGCTTCCTTCCGGTGCCGCAGGACAGCAGGGATGCTGATCAAACCGTGCTGTGTGCTTCCCCAAGAAGTTCACTAATAATTTGAAGATCCTGTGCTGAACCTGTAGGGTTTTTATTGCTTAGAAATGACAGCTCACATTCATTTCCCTCCTGTTCCATAGCTCCTGCACCAGTGTGACAGGTGGGAGTTCTGTGTCCAGGCAGCATCTCCACACACTCCAAACTGACTTGAGCTCTCATCAATGCCTCTTGATGCTCAAAACTGCCTGGAAGTAGGAACTTTTAAATATAGGGAGGGTTTTTTTTTTCTTATTTTATATAAATTCCTACAATTTATTGCCTAAGTGAGTAATCCTTAAGTGTCTCCCATTTGCCTATACTGGGACAAAAAAAACCCTGCACGTAATTTAAGGGGTCATGGCTTTTTATTTGGCCTTATTTGGAAGGTCTACAATCTGATTTCAATTCCTTTTCTGGCAATCCCATTCCCTAATGCTGTTCATGCTCATCCTGTTCTTTCCCAGACCTTAGGTGTGTCTCTGAATTAACCAGGCAGATGGTTTGAATCCCACACAGATCAGCAGAGGCAGAAAGCCCTTACCTTGCTGTTCACTCTTAAACCTCCTTTCCTTAGAAAGCCAGGCTGTGTAGTGTGTCTGTCTCCCTCTGGATCTCCGGGCTGGTTTAGGTATGTGGCAGAATGATAGAGTTTTAAAAGATTTGAAGCCCCTGTGGGTTTAATGTAAATACCATGGCTGTTTAAAAATTGACACCTTGTTAGTTCTGGCATGGCTACGAGGTGCCTGTGATGCATGAGGTGTCTGTGATGCAGGAGAGTCCCTGCAGAAGGTCTCTCCTTGCCTCCAGCTGCAGGAAAAGCTTCATCAGAGACCGAGAGCAGCTGCCTGTCCTGTGCCTGCACTGCTTGTCAGTGCAGGGAAACTGAATCTGCAGTTTGAAGCTGTCACAGGGAGTGGGCTCAGCCTGGCACCAGCTTGTCAGGTGTCTGCTATGTGTATCCACGAGCAGAGCAGCCAGTGTTGTAAGATACTACTGTGATGGGGTGTGGGGGGTACTCTGACAATGATTTACACATTGCTGAGAGGCAGTGATGCTTTGTTAGTGTTACCAGCTGCCTCTTGAACCATTGCTTTGCTCTTTCTTGCTTTTTTTTGATCAGAAGTCAATCATTAGTTTCACATTGCAAATCCATTTCATTTGCCCAGTGTTTTGCCCAGGACTTCCTTTACCCTACTTATCTATCTGGTCCCCTGTGCATAGGGGTTCTGGTGTTGGGGGTTTATCTCCCAAGTGTTTAGGATGTGTTACCTGGCCCCAGACAGGTTCAGAAAAGGATTTAGCATCTCCAGCGGTGAATGATTTTACATATCACAAATGGGAAAGCTTGATGTAACTCCTCCAGTCTGAACCTTAAGTCATTACCCTGCTAACAGAAGTTAAAAGAGAACATTCAGCGATGATGGGGTGAGAATAAGAAAGCTGCTTTACTTTCTTTTTCCTATAACTTTTTTAGTTTGTGATAAATGGCTTTTGGTTCTAAGAGTTATCAAATCAAATCCCTTTTTCCAGCAAAGCCAGACATTTTTTGTGCCATGGTGGAAACTTGCCAGTTTCTGGTGTCTTGCTGTAGGATAAAGGAGCTTTCAGACAGAAGCCCTGATTTTGTAATTCACTCTCCTTGGGAAGAGCTCCAGGGAATTGTTGCTGGGATCAGTGAGGCTTTGCATGGAAAGAGAGGTCTGGGCAGATCTGCTTGCCACCTCTTCACCTAGACTCTTTCACCTCTTCTGATTTGCATCTGCAATCAGGCAGTTTCCAAACTTCTGGCTGTTGATTTATGAGTACTCATAAATTATGATAGCTGAGTGAGCACCATGATCTGGGAGACTCATTTAATGCTGACTCCCTCTCATTGCTGCTTAATCGAAATGGTTTTTATGTTGATGTTCCGCTGGTGATACAGAGCTAGCAGCCCATCAGCTGGGCTATAAAGCAGTCTGGTACAGCTTTGAGGCAAAGGCTGCCAACATTTGAAGAATACTTACCAACAATTAAGTTTTCCAAATTGTTTGGTGCCCTGGGGAGATAAGACTTCAATGCCTGCGCAGAAACGCTAGCTCAGCACCTCTGAAGTTCACTGAGTGACCCCAGGGAAGGTGAGATACATGTGTCTCAGGGTAGAAGAGATCTTGGAAGCTTAACCTCTGTGTCTGAGAATGAAACTTGGGCTTGGAAGTGTGCTGAGCCCTTAACACTGCTGGGATGCTGCTGCTGCAGGAGCTTTGTGGTGACGGGTGGTAAGAGGAGCCGTCTGCTGTGACCTGCGCTGGAACGCTCTGATGTAACACAGACCACTGGACAGTCACCTTGTAGCAGTTCTTTTAGAATTAACTAACTAGGGTTGGATTCAAACCAGTGAGCTTCCTAATAGTAAAAGGTGGGAGAATGTCTTATCAGGTAATTGGAAAAAAGAAAAAAAAAGGACTGTAAGGACTGTCCCAGACCTAGAGGCACAGAATTGCCCTAGAAATGCTGCTTAGAGCTCAAAGGTGCCACTGCTCTCTATTGTAGTAAATTCCTTTTACCACTTTTGGCACTGTAGCTCTGGAATATTGCTCCTCCAGTAATCTTAATTCTTTCCTACTTACACTCATGTAAATTCTAACTGCAGAGAGAACGTCCTCTCCCACCCATTTGTCACTAATGATTCGTGTAGCATTCCCCATGCATGGATTGAAGGTGGGCTTACCAGTGAGAGCAGGTGCAGGGAGAAAAGGGATAAAGCTACAAGCCCTTTAATCACACCACTCCCCCCACTGCTGAAGATGTGTGCTCTGAGCCAGCTGAGAGCAGCTGTAGGTGGCACCCACCCATATCACCACCCAGCCCAGCCCTGCGCGGGGGCATGGGGCAGTTCTCCAAGCCAAAGGTTCTTGGGGCAGCACAGGGATCCACTTCTGCAGTCTCATGCTTTTCTGAGTAGACTTTGCACCAACACGTACCGCAGAGGAGCAGCTGTTGATGCTGAAGTCAAGATCTGAGCCTTTAACAACTGTTACTTTAGCCTGTGATTGAAAATCTTAGAAACCAGCACAGAAATGTCTTTTTCCTGCCTCTCCCCTTCTTCCTTCCCTCTCACTGAGCTGTCCTGGTCTAAAGGGATTAACCCCAAATGTGCTGACCCAGCCCCTCTGCCAGGGGTGGCGATGAGCATGGTCACCACATTGTCCTGGTCAGTCTGAAGGAAAAGAGACTTTTGGGTAGCACATGTGTCAGCCTGCTCTGCCCTGGTAAATTCCTGAGCCCTAAGCACATTTCAGCCAAGTGTGACAGAGGAGCTGAAACCTTTAAGTTGTCCCTGTGGTTTTCACAGGCGTTAGTAGAGAGAGACCTGCTGCCAAGGGGTGAGCTCTCCATCAGACATCAGCAGGTCAAGCTGTAGGTTGGTGCTGTGTTTGTGTTGTTACTCACAGACTGGCTTGAGGAAACCAAGTCAGGTCAGGACCAAGACCAAAACAATCAACCAGAGAGTAACTTCTTACCCCTGTGTGCCTGAGCCAGATCTTTTCTGGAACCCTAAAGGTGAGAAACTTTATACTTACTCTTGGTGTGAAGCATCACCTCACTCTCCAGAGCGCTGGTCCTTGGATGGCTCTTATACACGGGGTAACTACATGATTGTTGTGCACAGAGCTTGGGTAAAAGCATGGGCATTACTGATGGTCCTCCTGTCTCTTGCAGGCTAAGGTAGCCAGCATCTACGAATCGCCTGGCTTCTTTCTAGAGTTGGAGCCAATTCCAGGAGCCCTGGAAGCCATGCAGGAGATGATCCACATGCAGGAGTAAGGACTCTTTGAAACCCTTTTCTATTACTTTATGTGCTTCCCCCTGACTGCTAATGAACACTGTTTCTTTTCAGCACTGAGGTCTTTATTTGCACAAGTCCTCTCCGGAAATACGAACACTGCATTGTGGAAAAGGTGGGTGAGAAATTATTTTACAGAAACTGTTTTTACCACCCAAGAGTCACTCATTTATAAAGGCAGTAGCCAGTGCAGGCTTCCAGGCTTCCCTGTGAGCCCTTGGTGTGAGGGACAGCTGCCCAAACATGGCAGTAGTCTAGGATGGGAAACCTCGGAGCACTGCGTGATGCCAGCCTCGCTGCAGGGCACGTGAGCTCCGTGCTCGTGGAGCTGGTGTGACCCTTGGCCTCCAGCTGTGCCAGCAGCCGTGGCAAAGGAACTGTCGCAGTGTGGGTCGGTATGGAGAGCTTGGCTTTCAGTGCAACCCACAGGGCTGGGGGTTTCCCAGGGGATTCCATGCTGGAGGTTTTTCCATGGGTAGAACCTTACTCTGTCTAAATCCAGAGTTGGAGATGTGCAGCTGGCCTGAGAGAGGCCAGTGCCGAGTTAAGGGGAGGCAGTAGCATTGGAATTGGCCCTGTTTGCCACAGGAACAGAGGGGGGACCTTAATCACTGGAGTGCCTTAGATGGGCACAGTCCACGTGCTGTGGGCAAGCAGCCAGCGCTCCTCGAGGACTCAACAACGATGAGGCACAACAACACAGTGCTGACTGAAGGCAGTTACAAGCACAGGTTAAATCAGGGCCCTGGACCATCGCCAGTCTCCGTGGCAGGGATTCACGGACACAGATGGAGGTTTATGGGGGAAAAGATGGCTGTACTAGGGCTGATGTGACTGAGCAATGTGCAGATTGGCAGGACAGCAGAATTCTCTCCTGACTTATTTCTTGCCTCCACAGTATAAGTGGGTAGAAAAGCATTTGGGACCAGAGTTTGTGGACCGGATTATTCTAACCCGAGACAAGACAGTCGTGTCTGCTGACCTGCTGTTTGATGACAAGGACACCATTAGAGGTTTGAAAAGCATTTGCCTCCCTTGCTGTTAGCTGGGGAGGAAAGCCCCCAGCTGACTCCAGCTTTCCTTCCTTGCCCTCCTCAGGCGCAGAGCTGAACCCGAGCTGGGAGCACATCCTGTTCACCTGCTGCCACAACCGGCACATACAGCTGCAGGCACCGCGCAGGCGGCTGCTGTCCTGGGCGGATGACTGGAAAGCCATCTTGGAAAGCAAGCGCAGGCAGTAATGCAAACAGGGGCCGGCGCTGTGCTCGTCCCACTGCGGGGGCAGCATCTAGCTCACCCGCGGGCAGGGACACCCACGTGCAGGAGGCAGCGAGCGCTGTCAGCCGGGCAGGGGCCCTGCGGGAGGTCACTCACAGTAAGAATCGAGCTGCCGCCTCTCCGGGACGCTGGAAGATTGCTGTGCATTCAGTTAGGTGACCACTTCCAGAGTTTGGGATATTTGCTGTTGGAAGCTATAAAATACAAACAGTTGTGGATCGTGGTGTTTGGTTGGTGTTTTTTCCCCTCTTGTGTGTGTGTGCTTTTAACCTCACTCCCACTTGGTTTGGGCTGACGGGGGCAAAATAAAAAGCTCTGAAACTTAAGCAGACACAGCGCAGGTACCTGTTGGGCAGTGCTGCACTCAGCAGCCAAACTCTTCCAGATTTTGTGTGTTCAGCCACCCTGGGGTTGGGGGTGCCTTTTGCATCACTGGCTGACAAGGAAAGGAGAGGAAGCTGGCTTTAATTTCTGGCCCATGTGCATGAATAAGAGTGGGCGACGGCTGGGCTGCAAATGCTGTGCAGAAATATTTATGAGCTTATACAAAACTGTTTACACAGCATTTAAGTTAATGTTTTATTAAGAGAAGGTTTTACAAGACAGCTGTTCTCATGAGCCAGAGTACCATGAACCCTTTCTTTTTTTTTCCTTAAATCTTCACCTTTCTCACCAGTAGCAATGAAAGAAAAACAGCTTTCCACTTTCTGATTTATAGGAGAGCTACAACCTGCCCTGTCTAGTGATTTACTAGCTGAGTGCCTATGCCACAATGGCATATTTAGTACCAAAGGGATGCAGTAAGATTGCAGTCTGCCGGGGCAATGAAACACCTCTTTCCTTCTGCAGGAGGGATAAAGTTTATGTGACACTTCAAAGTCGTTTGAGTTGACACTGAAGAGGAGAGATGCAGCAAAACCAGCCAGAAACTGGAGGAGATATAATCCAACCCCCCACCCCAGGTTGCTGGGAAGGGTTATTTATGCAAGCTGGGTGCTGGGCTGCACTTGGCAACCTGCTCTCCAACAGCCATGACCTGTTTTATTTTAAATACTCGCTTGCAGTTCTAGTTGTGTGCTTGGCCTGACTCACACAGTAGTGCTGCACTGTCCTCTTTATTAACTACAATCCAGTGCTGGTGCAACCGATACGCCTCTTTAATGTTGTTCTCAACACACTCTTGATCCACTGAGCAGAAAGCAGGGGCCTGGGAAAGCAGAGGGAGGTCTCCCTCTCAACAGCTCTGCGCTGTTCTGACGCCTTCAGTCCTTGGGGAGAGGAATCCCCACTGCTGTGTGTTTGCTCAGGTTCCTGGCCTCTTCCACTTGCAGCGGTGTGCAGTAATCCTCCAGGAAGACAGTTGCCAGATTGCTCAGCCGTCTGCTGGCTGAGAGCGAGAAGCGGAGCATGCACTCCACCACCGGGAGAGCTGTGGTCTGCTGGCGAGACTGCGGCGTGGTCAGGAACATCAGCGTCGTGACTGCTGACGTGACCGTCTCCTCATTGGAGCTGGAGAGGCAGTTGATTATGGGCTCTACCCCGTTTGCCTCCAAGATGTAGTCTTTGTTAGCTTTATCCAGGCACAGGTTACAAAGGCCACCTGGAACAGTGAAAGAAAAATGTCTGATGTGTGCAAAGCAAACTTTTCCCACCCTCATCTTTTTCACACCAAGATTCACTGCTGATCCCTTTTCCCCAATACAGGAATCCAGACTTTCTGTGAGATTTGGATGGAAAATGCTTAACGGCTTCCTGGGCAACGTTTTCTTGATTCTTTCCAAAGGTTTTCCACTGCAGCACTCCTCCTCCTGTATGTCATTAGAGGGCACTGTGCTGTTGGACATAACCCCCTTCACAGAAGGAAGAAGCCCATTGTGGGGTGCTTAACCCCAAGGGAGGCTGCAAGCTGACAGATTATTGCAGGTGTTTTAGAACAGAAAGCGGGGATAACAGTACCAGCCCAGCACAGGATGCTCCTGAAGCTGCTAAGAAGCACCCCACTCGGCCACACAGCTCAGGAATCAAATGTATTCGTTCCCATCCCATGGAATCACGGTTAGCTTACGCCCAGGCCTTACCCATCCCGAACTCCACGAGGGTCTCGTTGTCCTCTGTGAGCGCATCAAGGAACAGGTCCGGGACCTGAAGCTGCCGGAGGTACTCGTAGTTTTTGGGATCGTAGGCGAAGTTGGCCAAGTTCGCCAGTACTTGCTCCTTGGCCTCTGCAACAGAGAAGCGCCGGGTGTGTCAGGAACCCGCTCGCCACGGGCCGGCTTAGCGAGCTGCAGTGCCCGGGGGGTTACCTGGGCTGTCCGTCGCCTGGAACTCCGTCACCAGGGCCTGCAGGTACTCCAGCCGGCTCAGCTCCATCGCGGGCCCAGCAGCGGTGCGATGCCCCAAGCTCAACGACTCAACCCCCGCAGCCTGGGAGGCCGCCTGGCTTGGCTCACCCGGTGCCCCCGCGGGGAGACGCCGGCTCAAGGCGAGGCGGCCTCAGGGCCCGCGGGGCGCAGAGAAGGCGGGAAAGACGCCGCGGCCGCCATCTTCTGGGCGTGGCGGAGGCAAGATCTCCGCAGGCGGTAGCTCCTCCTCCACGGCCGTTCGCTCCTGGCGCCGTGCGGAGCCCGGGGCCGGCTGCCGCCAGACGGTCACGGTGTGCCGGCCAGTCCCCGGTGTCGTGCGGGGTCACGGCGTGCCGAGCAGCCGGCCGCGGAGCGCGGCTCCCCGGGTGGAGTGGGGGCGGCCGGCGAGCTCCGCACGGGGTGCCTGCTTCCCTGAGCACTGTGTTGCGAACAATAATCATGATGCTGATTGCTGCACATCAGCGGGTGCACGTTGTGATGTCCCGGCATATGGCAAAACGTGGATATTTAAAGGCTTTGCTCTGGCAAGGAGAGAACGTTTTCCTCGAAAATGTTTCCCTCATATGTATTTTTTTCCTGCTAAATTTCAGTACCCTGCCCGTCAGGAACTGGTTGACAGCGTTAGCACCTGCAATCGCAAAGAACTTACCTACATGGAATCACAGACTCAGAATAACCAGGAACCATACCTGTTCTCTGCTAAACCATATCCCTAAGTACCTCATCTACCCTTTATTTAAACACATCCAGGGATGGTGACTCAACCCCCTTCCTGGGCAGCCTGTTCCAGGCCCTGGCAACTCTTTCAGGGAAGAATTTTTTCTCTAATATCTGATTTGACCCTGCCCTGGCACAGCTTAGTGCCATTTCCCCTTGTCCTGTCACCTGTCACCTGGCTGAAGAGACTATCACCCACCTCTCTACAACCTCCTTTCAGGTAACTGTAGGTGGTGATAAGGTCTCCCCTCAGCCTCCTCTTCTCCAGGCTGAACACCCCCAGCTCCCTCAGCTGCTCCTCAGAGGATTTGCCCTCCAGCCCCTTCCCCAGCCTGGTTGCCCTTCTCTGGACTCACTCCAGGACCTCAATGTCCTTCTTATGGTGAGGAGCCCAGAACTGGACCCAGCACTCGAGGTGCAGCCTCACCAGTGCCCAGTACAGGGGCACAATCCCCTCCCCAGACCTACTGGCCACACTATTTCTGACACAAGCCAGGATGCCATTGGCCTTCCTGGCCACCTGGGCACACTGCTGGCTCATATTCAGTCAGCAGTCACCCAACACCCCCAGGTCCTTCTCTGCCTGACAGCTCTCCAGCCAGTCTCCCAAGCCTGTATTGCTGCATGGGGTTGTTGTGTCCCATGTGCAGGACTCTGCACTTGGTGTTAAACCTCATCCCATTGGTCTCAGCCCATGGGTCCAGTCTGTTCAGGTCTCTTTGAAGAGCCTCCCTACCCTCAAGCAGATCAACACTTCTTCCCAGTTTAGTGTCATGTGCAAACTTACTGAGGGAGCATTCAATCCCTTCATCAAATCCCTTCATCTACACACAGCAGATAAGCAGGCACTTATTTATTGCAGTACTGGGGAACATGGGGGATAGCTCCACCAGAGCCGTGTTCCCACCTTGGTTACAAATTACAGCAAATTTATACTTTTTTCAGCAGGTTCATTGCTTAAAATCCCATGGAAAGCTCGCTTCTTAATTCGACCTTTGCCAAGATCAGCTTTTAACTGCTACACTTTTTCTGTATTCCCATTCTACAGACATTGTTGGTTAACTTTAATGACTGTTTTAAATACAAAGAGGGGAGGGTGATTATTAGCATATTCATGTTATTGCCTGGAAATCATTATCATACATGTATATCCTAACCCATGTATAGTTGTGTAGAGCAGGGGTCCTCTGGTCATCGTTGATAGTCTTCCTCACCATGTTTGCTGACTGAAGCCCATCCTTGTGCATGCTCATCTCATCTCATCTCATCTCATCTCATCTCATCTCATCTCATCTCATCTTTTGGCTATTTCTCCAGATCCTAACTGTTCTTACTGGAGACAGACCCCCCTGTAGTTGGTATGTCCTCTTATCAAAGTATAGCATTCTTAGCACACCCCTTCCCACTCTAGTACAGTTGCTATAATTTCCTAAAATTGAACTATTTTATTCAGATAACTATAATACGGACACAGACAAAGGGTGATGGTCAATGGCTCCATGTCCAGGTGGAGTCCGGTAACAAGCAGTGTTCCCCAGGGGTCTGTCTTGAGACCGGTGCTCTTTAACATCTTGATCATTGACATTGATGATGGAATTGAGTGCACCCTCAGCAAGTTTGCTGATGACACCAAGCTGAGTGGTGTGGTTGATGCAATAGAAGGAAAGGAGCCATCCAGAGGGATCTTGACAGGCTGGAAAGGTGGGCCTGGGTGAACCTAATGAGGCTCAACACTCAGAGTGTGAGGTCTGGCCCTTGGGCCGGAGGAATCCCAGACATATTTACAGACTGGGAGAAGAGCTCCTGGAGAGCAGCCCTGCTGAGAAGGACCTGGGGGTTCTGGTGGATGAGAAACTTCACATGAGCCAGCAGTGTGCTCTTGCAGCTCAGAAGGCCAATGGTGTCCTGGGCTCCATCAGCAGAGGGGTGGCAGCAGGGACAGGGAGGGTATTGTCCCTCTCTACTCTGCCCTCAGAGTCCCCAGCTGGAGTCCTGTGTCCAGAGCTGGGGCCCCCAATACAAGAAAGATGTGGAGCTGTTGGAGAGGGTTCAGAGGAGGGCACAAAGATGATCAGAGGGCTGGAGCACCTCCCCTCTGAAGAGAGGCTGAGGGAGCTGGGCTTGTTCAGCCTGGAGAAGAGAAGGCTGTGGGGGGACCTCATTGCAGCCTTCCAGTCCCTGAAGGGAGCAGAGAAACAGGAGGGGAATCAGCTTTTTAAAAGGGCAGATAATGGCAGGACAAGGGGAATGGAGTGAAGCTGAAGGAGGGAAGGTTTAAATTAGGGGGAAGTTCTTTCCAGAGAGAGTGGTGAGGGGCCGGAACAGGCTGCCCAGAGAGGTGGTGGATGCCCCGTCCCTGGAGGTGTTCAAGGCCAGGTTGGATGGGGCCTTGGGCAACCTTGTGTAGCTCCAGGCCAGGAGGTGAACCTGTGGGGTTCCTTCCAACACAGACCATTCTATGATTCTGTGATTCCATGTTCTCTGGGGTTAGTTGTGGATAAGCCCCAAGCTGCTGCCCAGGCCAAGCTCTGCTGACCAGCTTCCCACGCAGGCACTCAGTGAAGGGATGATCAGGTTGTGGGTTGAGCTGCTTGCCCAGTGCCAGTGCCTGTCCACGTGGTGGGTGTTTACCATGGTAAAATGCGGGCCATGTAGATGGTAAAGCAATGTCTAGCGTGGCAGGGAGGGTAAAGGGGCAGGGAGAGATGCTAATGGAATAAAGGTTTTCATTGGTTTGTTTTGATATGGGATTGCAGCTCCTCAGCTGAAGGAGGACAACGGGAAAGAGATTTTTTTGCCTTTTGTAAAAAAGCAAAAGGTTTAGAAGCTGAGAGAAAAGGTAAAAAGAGGGCTCAGTACATACATGGTGAGATAAATTACTGGGGATGGGGGATAAAGAAGGCAACAATTGAATGAAATCAGCAGCAGGTAATTCCCCTGTGGTTGTACAATGCCCTGGTCTTAACACGAAGCTGAGCAGTTACGTAACTCTGAGCTAGCACCGGTCCAATGTAACCACTAATGGACTCGACTGTGGTCGGTGTTGTGTAAATATATAAGGTAAAGGTACACAAACACCATAAACTGGGGGTGGACTCAGCAGAAACTTGTGTGGCTTTTATGGAAGCAATGAAATGTGGAGGTTCTTCTGCAGATAAGTAGGAATCAGGCTGTGAGCACGTTGTCTTCTGTATGATCTCAAATATGGTTGATTTTTCACATAAAGCAAATCGAATGTGGTCTGATCTACCAAAGAGGTGACATTGGTGACAAACACACTGGGTTGATAACCTCCCCTACCACACAGCTTGGGGGTAGTTAAATGCCTGCCCATGACCACATGGAATAGAAGGCTGAGCAAAGGAGCTACGCTGACTGCAGTAATGCTCAATCTTTTAACATTGGGGGAAGACAGAGAATGTGAAAGTGAAATTATTTATTTCTACCTGGATTAAAAGTTAAAGCCAGGCCTTTGTGTCTTATCACAATTACAAGCTGAAGTCGGTATGTGTATGTGTGCAATGATCAGCAGAGATGCCACAGACTCCACCTATGTTAGATAGAATGTTTTGCTAGGGTATTACCAAATCTCTTAATGCTTGCCTTTGTAAGTGGTAAGCACTGACATCACGTCTGTAAAGCCACATCTGTCATTACGCAGAAAGCGAATGAGTAATGTCACTTTTTGTCCCCAGCAGTTATGTTTCTGTCCTTGCAGGCAGTAGCCAGGCCTGCAAACAGTATGCCGAGCTCTTCACTAATGTGATTTTGCACTTCTGAGGTGTTCTGAAGGTGTGAGTTTACTTTGACCCTTCTTTGTTTTGTTTTGTTTTGTTTTTCACTGGACCTCTCCCAAGAAGTGGTTGGCAGAGTACCTAAGGCCTCTGGGGCTCACAGCCTTGCAGTATTTCATCGTGAACTAACTTCCTGGTGAACGTTCCATTGCAGTAAGAAAGGGTGCTTGTTGCAAAAATGCTTGCCTTGCAAGGTTAATGACACTTTGAATTGATAAAGGGAGCATGAAGGGGTAAGAGGGGACTAAGGGAGTGAGGAATATTTATTTCAGGTCACTTTTTTCTTGCTCTGCTGGCTCTCAGAGGTGTGTAACCTGCTGAGGTATCAGTGTTTGTCCATAATTAAAGCCATGGTTATTTTACTCTCTGTAGGTGTTAAAAAAACCTGCTTCAGGGGGTGGTAATTAAGCTGTGGTTGCCCTGCATAATGGGACAATCTTAAGCTAATGAAAGGAACTTTTATTTTTCTTCTGAGCCTCAAGATTCTTAATGACTGAGTGTTAACTGCTCCTGTACTGTGGCTTGGAGGGGGCATGTTTATTATACTGTAGCACACTCAGTATACACGGCCCCTTCAATTACACTTCACCAAGCTCCTGCTTGAGGCAGCTTGGAGTTCAGGTTGCACAGAGAGGTAAGAGAGATGAGCTCTGGACCAGGAAAGGAGAGGGGTAGTTTTCTCCATTATGGGAGCTCAGACACCTTATTTACCTGTGGAAAGACAGCATCAAATGTTACCTCACCTCTCTCCAAGATTTGTTTCCTACCTGTGGTTAGTGAATTACTTCTCAAGGTTCTGTGGAAAGTAACCAGGGGAGACACCCCTCTTCTCAGGCAGCTTAAAGTCTGTAAGGCTGCTAGGAAGTTCTTAGTCAACAAGTTAAGAAAAGCTATACTTGGGGATTTGTGAATTGGTTGTTTTTCTTCCCAGAAACATCTCTGTCTCAGCAAGTAAGTCCCAGTGACCCAGCATGTCCCCATAATTCTGAAAGGGAATCTAGAAAGGTGATACAGAATTTAAGAACTGCACACAGAAAAAATGGCAATCCATTCAGCTGCTCAGCTGGTTTATTTGCAGTAGGTAGAAGAGGTTTGGGACTTGATCCATTTTCATTGGGTTGTGGTATTTTGGGGTTTTTTTTGTTGGGTTTTTTTTTTTGAGAGAGAAGGAAAGCCCCATCTTTTCCCTAGGAATGTAAAGAAGTCGTCATTTCAGTAAGCTGAGGAGCACCAGTCCTTGTTTACTCTGTCATTATGGACCGTGTAAGCATTACACAAGTTAATAAGCTTGTGATGAGAGATGAGATATGTATGTCTCCCACTTGTCGTCTTATTTAAGTATATGTTTGATCTGGAAATGCAAAGTGTTCAGTGAACCTAGAGCAGTACTGAGATACAGATACTAGAGTGGTGGGAGCAGGAACCCTTCTGATGGGCTGATCCCCTTCAGCCAGCTGTGAAGCCGTTAGAGGCTTGGAAGACCTTGGATTTCCCAGTGGTTTCATCCAGTGTGGGGTTTTCTCGTGGGTTGGTTGGTCTGGGGAGCCCACAGCTCGAATGAAACCTGTGGGTTTGTTGCTAGGAGTTTGATGTTACAGTTCTCAAGATAAGCTCTACAGTTGGGTTGAAAGCTGTTACTTCTGTTTCACTCCTGTTTTATGCTTCTGTCTTTCCAATGGTTCCAGCTGTTGAGTAATCCTCATGTGCAGTGCTGTGCGAGCTATTGGCTTCAGTCACACCAGGAATGATACAGGATATAAACAGCTTCCCTGAGGCTGAGGGAGGCTGCAGGTTGGTGTGGCTCTCATCTAGGTGCTTAGAAGTGTAACTCCCAGGAGCGCAGCAAGAATGCCCACTGACAGGTGAGGCTGGATGGGGATGAAAGTCAGTAACACAGACTCTTCTCAGTTTACTTTCCCCCCAGATTTCTTTGTAAGTCACACTTGTGCTTATAAGAAATTTAAGCTATGCTTGTGCAAACTTGTCTATAATGAGAATGCAGTGGAATTAAATCTGAGAGTTGAAGACTAAAGAGTTACATTCATTTACACAATTTGACCCTATGTAAAGATGCATACACTTATTCTTGGGTCTAGTAACATGATTTCCTTCCCACCCCACCTCCCAGTAGGTCCCCACTGATGCTGGAAAGAAGTGTATTTACACAAGCCATGAGTCCTGTTTCATGATATGTTAAGAAGCACTTGAGACATCAGTATTTATACAAAGCAGGCACTCAATGGTTTGTTTTTTTTTTCTTTTTGATGCTCTGGAGTTGAACCTTCAAGACTTTGAAAATGTTCTTGGCATGAAGAACTCATCTAAATACCTTGTAGGAGAAAATTTTTTATCTTACTAGACATTTGTCTGAGTTCTGCAATCATGCAGCAGCCTCCCTATAATATTTGGAAATGTGGAAAATTATGCTTTCTGTGGTAGTTTGTCTTGCCACCCCCCAACATGGGCAGCAATCAGGAAGCTTCTCAAAAATCTGCACCAAAATTGTGTGTTTGGACAAAAATTGTTTTGTGAAAGGCCTCCTGTTGTGTGCAGCCATTGATAGGTGTTGTCCAGTGCTACCAACTGAAATGTGTCTGTGAAATTTCAGTGACTCCCCAAAGGCACTGACTTAAACCAACCGAGCCGACACAGCTTTTGTTTCTCAGCACTGTTACCATGGCTGTTGTCCCACAGTTTTCTTTAGGAAAGCTCAGCACTCTCTGTCCTTCGGCTCTCTGGCTGGCGCTGAGGCCTGGGCTCAGCCGGCTGGATCACTCACGTGGCATGCAACATGGCCCCATGGAGTGGGAGTGCAGGGCAGAAGGGTGACGACAGTTGTGGAAAGCAGGCACTTGTTTTCTGATCTGCCATCAGTGCTGCCCCTTGTGTAGCTTAGCACAGGCCACATCATTGTTTGTGTTCCTCTTTTTTTCCCTTTTTTCTCACCTTCTTTTCTTTCTCTTCATACACTTGTGATGTACACGACCACTGGAAGGGATTGACTCTCGTGCTGTGGTTCAGCCGATGTTTCATTGTATTGATACCTGGTTGGATTATCCAAAGGTACTTTTGAAGCCTCTTTCAATTTGCTTTTTTTTTCCAGAGTGCAGAAACTGAGCCCCATGAATAATGCAGCAGATATCAGGAAGAAACTGGAGTTGTAGAAGACGTAGCGGAAATCATTAGTTATGTCCACCAGGAGACCTGAAATAGAAGCCTCGGTTTAGCTGGAGATGTGTACCAACAGCAACTGGCTGACATTTACATAAACACTAAACTTAAATCATTCATCAAACTGCCATATGCAAAAGATAAGCATTCATGGATGAGTGAAATTCTCTTTGCTGAATTCTAGGGGTTGTTTGGTTGTGGGGCTTTTTTTTTGGTTGTCGCTGCTCGGGTGATGTTTCTGCTTCTGTATAAAGTGTTTCTCAAGACACAGAAAAATGGGGAAAGAAACAAAATTGTAACTTTTCCACAACCTGCTGATTCATTTTGTTTACTCAGCAGAGGACCCCTGTGCCACTGCCACTCACTGGATTTTGGAATGAGTGACCCTGTTACATCCCAGGTCAGATAACACAACAAACAAACAGAGAAACCTTTCCAAAATTGACATGTTTGGGTCTCTAAACTGAAAACTAATGGTGTGTAATCAGGGAGAAAAATTCACAGCACAGCAAACATTATGACTAACAATAATTGCCTTGATATAAAACATGTAGAAGTATGCTATATCACCTGAGTAACTTCACACTGATGGTAGAGCTGGAAAGGCAATATTCCGGTCACGTATATGATGCCTTTTCTATAAGCTGCTTATTTATATGAAAATACTGGACTTATGTTTGTTTATATATATTCTTTAGTAAAAACGATGATGGTTGTGGTCATAGTGTGTTTTTCTGTGCATTTCAGAACTACAAACAGAAGTGCAGCTGCTTTTACCGTACTTTGTTTTGCCTGCCTGCCACTGCTGTCAGAGCTGTCCAAGGAAAGACCTTTCTTGCACTTTTCCCAGGTGACTGACAGACTAAGGCCAGGGAATACCATGAAATATGTTGCATATTATCCTCCCATTCTTAGAACAGACATTATTGTCCTGCTGAATGGCACACAGTTCATTGTCTGGGGAACAGAACCAAAGCCTGAATTCAAGATTCATGTTAATGCCCTCATTTCTTGTTTGTTAATCTTTTGAAATTGTTGCTGTACTGCAGGAGCAGATGTGTCTTGAACTCAGTGGTATTTGGAGTGAATAATTTGTCGGATTGGGGGTCATGTCATAACTATTTCCTTCCTTGTCTCCAGAGAACCACAGAATTGTAGGGGTTGGAAGGGACCTCAAGAGATCATTGAGTCCAACCCCCAAATACACTCTAGAACTTGGAGAGAAGAGTGAACAGAAGGTTTTACTATAAAGCACTTGAATAATGGAGAGCTGGTAATAAGTCTGATCACACTTAATTTGTTTGGTGGGATGTTCACAATTCCTTCAGACTATATAGATAAACCAGAGCAAACTGACAAAGCATTTCAGAGACAGACAGATCCTCCTGCAGTAATTGTTACCTGCCTCACCGCTCGCTGGAAATAAGCTCTCCTCACTCCCACACTTACCCAGTGGTAACTTTTTCTGCTGTTGCTGCAGTGACACTTGGGCAGCTGCAGCAATGACCCTCCATTGGCTATGAGAAGGGCTGATCATTCCTTCCTGCCTCTCCCTTTTATATTGCTCCCTTCATGTAGCTCGCCTGCAGGTACGTGTTTGGAAGCTCCCTCGTTTCTCCTCTTTATGCTCCCAAACACTTGTCACTGCTGTCTAAACAACCAGTTTTTCCCCACCCTTCTTCAACAGCTTCTCTCACCTGTGAGAGGGGGCCCGATGAGGAGAGTGATGCTCTCCAAGATGGTGAAGAGCCCCAGAGCACTTGAGAACCTGTCCATCTCCACCACATCCATCAGCACCTGGAAGGTGAGTGCCCCGATCCCGCTCATGGCTATACTGAGGATGACACAGTAGACTATGAGCACATTGAACTCAGCTGAAATGACACAAATGAAATTGCTGAGCCCACAGAGGAGTGTAGCCAGGCTGAACAGGTAGATACGCCTCCCCGTGAAGGCTCTGTGACCTGAGATCAGTCCTGTCAAAGGGCGTATGAAGATGTTGATGAACCCGATAATGGAGATAAGGAGGGCTGCCCTGCGTTCCTCCACCCCGTTCTGGATGGCATAGGGCACAAGATAGACGTGGGGTAACGCAAACCCCATCATCATCCAAGTCACTCCAATAGTGTAAATCTGGTAACCTTTGTTTTGACAGAAGATGTCAAAAGCCAGGTACTTCTGCAGCACCTGGAAGCATGCAGTCCTTCTGCTTTTCTGCTGGAGCTTGGAGTGGGGAGAAGATGCTCCATTGGACAGCTGTGCCTCTTCTGCTCTTCTCCCTGGCTCCTCTCCAGGTTTGGGTGGCTGTAGTAGTGATCCTGATGCAAGCTGGATTGGTCTCATGATAGCTCCACAAACACAACAGTTCAGTAGTATACCTCCAAAGATAAGAAAAGTGTTTCTCCAGCCCATCTCATCCAGCAGGTGTTGAGAGAGCAGCGGCCACAGTGTGAAGCCCAGAGAGACGCCCGTGGATGCCATGGCATTGGCGAGCGTTCGCCACTTGACGAAGTAGTAGCCCAGCACAGTCACTCCTGCCTGGAAGCTGAAACACGACCCCAGACCTAAAGGTAAGAATAAAAGCAAATGACAGTGGATGCTTCCTCTGCCTCGTCTGAAAGGGTGAAAAGGGCCCAAATCCAAGGCGTACCCACAGATTATTCCATTTTCTCACCTGCCAGCCTGCACAACCCCCAGCGACTGATACTCAGAAACCCCACACAAGGGGTGAAGAAGGATGTTGGGCATAAATTAAACAACTTGTGTTCTCAGGTGTGCTAAATATACCGATCTGAGCTGACAGCTGCCTGGGCTCAGCTGTGCCTACAAGGGGTATGGAGTCATTCATTTAGCACTTGGGTTTTGTGCTGCTTTCAGACACCTTCATTGGGGCTCGGGGATTACTTGTTGGTTTTCTCTCTGTGCAGTGGACACAGCATAGCATTCACAAAGTAACCTGCCTGGAGAAATTAATTTCTCTGTGTTAGGGAAAAAAGCAAGAGTTGAATGTCAGTCACGTAGGCAAAATATTTGGAAAGGGAAAGTTCCCATCTGATACTTCTGTTCAAAACCAACATTTTTTTTTTCGTTAAAAATAAAGATATGTCTGCATTTCTCCAGATTGGGAGTGATGAAACACAAGCTCAGGAAATTTGGGAAGGCTCTTGTCCCAACACACTATGTTCCAAGATTGCAAAAACCTCCCTGCGTCGGGGCAAAGGGTACTAAAAAGAACAGACATCTTTGTTCTCCATTTCACCCTCTAGAGACCTGCAGCCTTTTCCAGGGAGAAGCTTTTTCCAGTGAGCTTGGCTGGATGAGGTATGTGTTCAAGGGATGTTCAAGGCCAAGTCTATCTGCTATACGATTCCTGCTGTGCTGTGGGGCTTTTGATTTATCCAATTTCACAGATGAATGGAAAAACGTGAGCACTTAGTCAGGGCTCTCACCATTTCCAGTCTCTCAAGTCAAACACAGCAGCTGGGTTTTCCTGCTGTTCTTTCGTGCTTACCAGTGATGAGGCCAGCTGTTAAGTAAAGCTGGCTAATGGACTTGCAGAAGGAGCTGGACACCATGCCCACGCCGCTCAGCAGGCCTCCCAGCATCACAGCAAACCTGCAGCCAAACCGCTTCACCAAGATGCTGCAGAGGGGCCCTGGATGCAAGGAAGTGAAAGGGAAGCAGTTAGGGAGGAAGGAACTGTTTCATACCCACTGGACTGCTGCAAACTCATTAGCAAATAAGTTCATCTAGAATTGTCCTGGCAGCATAATGCAACAGGGGAACCGGGAATACAAAATACATGCCCTGGTCCTCCCAAGTGCATGGTCAACCTAAAGTCTCCTAGACCGCCTCTGGCCCCTGCTATCTAGGTGAAATGCCTTGCAAGAGAACGCTCCGAAACAGGTCAAGAATAGGAGGAAAAGAGACGTCCTTGAGGAGGATGATCTGAAAATGGCTGGAGAGGTACAGTCATGTCTGCATGGGAATCAGTGTGAGCTTCAGGCAGCTGCAGCTTGTGGAGTCTTGCAGCTGTCCTGCAAGTCATCTTCCCAGGAAAAGAACATGATGTGATTGTCAGTACAGCTCTTTGCACATGCCTGCCCTGGCATACCTGGCAGGGGTGGTTCTATGTGTCCACTTCCAAGAGGACACAAGCCTGGGGGCAGACCACGAACATCCCAGCTCCCACTCCCAGGCCTGCAGCACAAACACCGCAGGGGCAGGAGTGAGACCCGGGTGCTTCCGATGGGCAGAAACCTGGGGTTGGCTGTGTACAGACTCTGCAGGCAGGCTTTACCAGGAAAGAGTTATTTCATCAGAAAAAGCAATGAACAGAGCGTGTTTAATGTGTTTAAGCTCAGTCAGTTCTGTAATTTTCATAGCCTTTTGGTGAATTCCATGGGACTGTGGTAAATTGCTGTTTGTTAATGTCATTTAGCATCCTTCATTTTGGGGTAGGAAAAGGTTGGGTCAGACTGCAGACCATTGAGGGAAAGCAGACCATCTGTCTGCATGCTCTGGCAGAGGCAGATCTGAAGGTCGAGTTTCTTTTCCTGTTCCTTTGAGGATCCTCAAGTTTTTCCAGGTTTTACTATTTTTTTCCTCTCTTCTGAACACTTAAGGTTCAGACTAACTGTAAGCCTCAGAATTAGGAGTCACTCTGTGTAGGGAAAGTAACTTGTGGCTTATTCATGACCTAAACCAATGTCTGGCTTGAAATAAAATCCACGTAATCAAGTGAACAGTGGAACATTATTAAAATTAGGAGTGCAGCTCTTTGTATTTTGGTCTGCTTGGGAGATTTTCGCCTCAGACTCCAGCTAGCCTTTGAAAAGGTGTTCAGCAAACTGGTGACTGGATTATTTTTCCTCCTGCTGAAGCCATTAAGGATGGTACTGCTGTTTAACCAACCGAAGGAGCCAGAAATCATAACTTGAACCTGCCAAAATAATGAGAGTTGCTCTAAAAATCATGAGGGATTTTCATTATTTGTTCCTGTTAGGTTGCTTTCTAGGTTTCAAGCATTACTTTCCGGTGTTTTGTGCTTTCCTCTGCAAAAACACCACCAACAAAATGCTGTGGCTGTATGAGTGCTGGTCCAGAGAGTCGTGTGTGCAGGAATATCTGGAAGCAGGGACCTGTCAGGGCCTGAGCTCCCCTTCAGAACCAGCCACAGGATCCCAAGGCCTCACAAACGTTTCTAATAACAAAATAATCATTAATTGCCTTTGCCTAAGAACATAGCACGGGAAATGAGATGTGTTCAGCTTAATGAGTTGTGAGCTATAGTTTGTACTGTGCCCTTCCCCATTTCTTTGTGCAGCTTCTCTGAGCTGAGGTTAGCTCTCCTGCATGGGACCCCCTCTCTCCCCTGACCACCCTGAGATACCCATTTCCCTTCCTCTTTACCAATTTTTTTCAACATTTCTTTTTTTCCCCCTTTCATTTCCTCTGAATCAAAAAGAGTAAAGGAGAAGGAAAGAGAGAAGCACCCTTAAGAGACACTGGTGACATGACAGAAAGTGGTTTTGAAAAGGGTTTAAGTGATGGATGTAACCTGAATCAAACAGGGCCTGCTGCAGAGGAGGCCCGAGGTTGCAGCAAAAGCCATACATGCTTGGGCTGAGAGGGAGACTTTTATCTCTGGTTCCTCGTTGTTTTTCTTCTGGTTTATGGTTGTGTTACTCTTGCCTTATGCTGTGGGGAGACAGGAACAAGCACTCCTCTGCTCTAACAGCCTGCAACAGGAGACATAACTGGCAAACAAAGTATCAACTCCTGTTAATTCACTGGTTATGCCCTGACAAATTCTGTTAGTGAATATAATTAACAGGAGGCTATTGTTTCCTTGTCTAATTTCTATCTTTTGGATTTATTTATTGGCTATCTTTATGTTACCTTTTACTGTGGTTCCAGCCTCCTACGGAACAATTACTTCATTAATGAAGATAGGATAATTGATATTTTCTTGCAGATGCTGCCAGACTTGTCCTTCATGGGCATGTTGGGACCCAGCTGCTTCTGAGACCATTTCCCAGAGCCAGCGGGTCCCACGTGGCTGCTTCCCACACAGCAGGACCTCAGGGGATGGAAAGGCAGTACAAGCAGTGCCCAGCAGCTTCCAAATTCAAAGCCCCAAGGATGCCTCCTCTATTTCTGCTGACCTTCAGTGATAATTCCTTTTGTAGCTGCTTCTCCTGAGGTCTCTCTCCATCTGCACCTTACAGTTCTGGACCCAACTGCTTGTGCTAAGGTGCAAACTCTCTCTCCCGTGTTAGGTGGCTATCAGCCAAGTCCTGCACAGGAGATTGAACCTGCCACAGCCTTCACAGCATGACTCAGGGCTCTGCTTTGCTTTTTTTCCCTTGGTAGTACAGTGTCACCTTTCACCAGGAGCGGAAGGGGGCAGGTTTGAAGTCAGGGAGCAGTTCAGATGTGTAGACATCACTGGGTACTTTGCTTCTTTTGCCTGGTTAGGTTTGGGTAGTCTGTTTAGCACGGGGATTACAGCAAACACGCACCACTCATTGGGAAGTCAGGATTTGTTTTTCTCTTCACTGCAGAAATATCCATCTAGGTAGGGATCCAGGGACCCTGTCTTGTGCAGGTCCCACACTTTCTTTGGGGGCAAACCCAGAGGTTCACTCTACTGCCTGCAAAGCACAACCCTCCTGCCAACCCCTTTCACCACCTGGCCCATATTCTGCATTAATCCAGCTATGCTTGTGTCCACCCTGATGCCTGCTTGGCTGTGCGCTCTATGCCACCGCCCAGGGAATCGCTTTAACGCTCCACCTCAGCTAGCAGCCCAGAGGAGCTTGGCTCTTGGCATCTTTTCAGCCATGGAGAGCACAGCTGGCATGTGGCACGCGCACAGCTGGCATGTGGCACGTGGAAGATATGCTCTCTTGGGCAGAAGATGGATCAAGAAAGCACCCAAGCTCCAGCGCTACCTGCCAGCTTCTTCAAAGGGTTGCTAGGCATTAAGTTCTCACTGGTCTGGAGAAGCTGGGCTGAGAAAGGGATTGACCTTCTTTAACCAAGGGTCTTGGTTGTGTCTTAGAGTGGCAAAAGGGAACATGTCATCTGTGGACACTTCACTGTGCACTGTGTGATCGAAGTGATGCTGTGCTGTGGTGCCCCGCCAGTCTGCTCACACCGCCCAGTCCCTTCCACCGTCTGCCTTAATGAAGCGTTACAAGCGCCCTGGTTATGACCCCTCAGCAGCAGCACAGGAGGCTGCTGGGGACATTCCCTGTGGCCCTTACTTACCGCCTCCATGCAGCACGGCCACCATGATGGACGGGAACCAGGACGTCTCACTATTGCTGGCCTGGAACTCATGCTGGAGGTCTGTGAAGAAGATGCCGATGCAGGGGGGAAGCCCAGTGTCAGCCCCTGCAGCAGCACTGCAGCGAGCAGGACCATCCATGCCCATCCGCGGTCCTGGGGCTTGGCAGCTTCGCGTGCTGGTGCTGCCTGGGACATGATAGCTTCTTTCTCCTCCTAAGCCGGCGTGCTGGAGAAAGAGTGCAGCAGCTACCATGCAACCCTCAGCCCAGCGAACAGACCTACAGAGAAGAGCGGACGGTATTCCTGAGGCTCCAAGGCATCAGCACGGCCCAGGCTTTTTGCAGCTGACGCTCCAGACTCCTTGTTCTGCATTTCTTCTCGTGCCTCCCTCCCTTCTCACTACAGGATCCTGGCAACAGATTACTTGAGAAACAACTGCCTTCCCCTTTTATATTTCACAAGACTGTGCCCACAGCCAGGTACAGAACAGGACCACACCTCCTCTGAGGTATGAATTGGCCTTACCTAGTTCCCGCCCTTATTTTCCCTTTCACCTGCTTTCATCATATGGAGTCCCCTTGCTGGCAATTGCTAAGGTCACTCAGTCCTCGTGCTGGGAAGAGAAAACTCTGCAAAAGCCCAGAAAAATAGGAACACATATGGCTTGCGTGTCACAGCAGAGCTCAGGGTGAACCTCTCAGGGAAACTGCACCTGCCCACAAAGTGCCAGTGGTGAAACAACATTTTAAATGCCATTCATTAATTAGGATCTGGCGATTGCAGATAGGATTTTGCTTCAGCTTCTTCTGAGAGATTCTGGGTTTGATTTCTTTGAGACCGGCAGCACGAAACGTATAGCAATAGCATTCCCCATCCTCTCCACATGAATAAACACGCACTGAAAGGAGAAATCTTTGGCAGCTGAATGAGCTAAAAAAAAAAGTGCCTGTGAGGTCGCGGCCCAGTGCGATACTTACTGAGTGGGTTGTCCCAAAACCCAAGAGCTACCATTGAGGGTTTGTGTGCAGTGTTAGAAATAAAGAACGGTTTGGTATGTCTCATTATTTCAGATATGCCATGGGGCCAGAAAATGAATTTCATACCTCAGGCTGAGACAGGAATTGGCCAAACGAAGTGCAGCGTGCGCGTAGCTGTGACGGCGCAGGCGGCTCATCCCCTGTGTGCGCAGCCCGGTCAGCTCATGGCCCACAGTTACGATACTTCTGCTTCAGTAGCAACTGAAAGCTTTGATGAAGCCTTTTGCAATATTAACCTAGGCATCACTCCTGTAAACAGAGCTCTCCTGCCCGCTGGATCACAGCCAAGGAAGAAAGGCTGGGAGCGGAGGGGGCCCGTGGGAAGGGGCTCAGAGATGCAAATCACGGTGGTGGTGCTCAGCACACTTTAATCCTTTGTCCACTTTAGCTGGGCGCAGATAATGCAACTAATTCAAGTGCTTGTCTCTCTGGTGTGAACTAGCTGGATGACAGCCTGAAACCTCTCCCTGGCAACAGCAAACCTGCAAAAAAAAAGGCAGAAGCCCAGCTCCTCTCTGTTCCCAGCTGCCCTGTCCAACTCTTGAGCTTGTCCAGCAGAAGATTTCTGGGTCCTCTCACATCTCCCATGCTCCTGCTCACTGAGGAGGGCTCTCCAGTGGGGCTGCAGGCCCCACGGCCTGTGTGCACCTTCTGTCCCTGGCTGCAGGACACCTTTTACCCTGGGCAGCCTGACCTGCCCAGTTGCTGCAGGGACCCTGGAGATGCTCTGCCAAGTGTCACACAGCCTCCTCACTGCCTCCTAACTGCATAAAGAGGTAAAGGAACAAGTTTGTTCCAGCACTGGCTACAGGGAAAACCAGCAGTGCCACAAAACCTTGGTTTAACCCTTCCTGGGGTGACTGGTTGGGGAGGAGGGCGCAGAGGTGTTGAGCTAACACACACTTTGAGCTCCTACGGGCTCAATGCTCTCAGGCTGTGAACACAAGGGACCAGGACTGTCTGTGAAACACAGGCAGCTTTTCAGAGACACGTGATCTTCTTGTGGTGGGAGTGTTGGGAATGGGACTGAAGTTCAGGGCAATAGCCACACCTGGGTGCCTACTGCAAACACCGAGCTTGTGTTGGGAGCAGATGGGCCGGTGCAAAGGTGCTTCCCTCTACCAGCCCACGCGATGCCTGTGGACGGAAGGGTGGCTGGGATGGGACAAGGGGGATCACACTGCTAGTTTCAGTCTCTCTTCCTGACCGCTCTCTGCCAGTCATTGCTTGCCCCGCTGAGCTACCTTTCTCTTGTTCAGGTCTGAATGGTGTTTCTTCTTCTCTCAGTGACCCCCAAGACACCAGTGTTCAATCTTCTTGGGTTTCCCCAACTGTGTTGGAGCAGCTCTAGACGTTGCTTATGGCAGCAGACTGGGAGTGCTCACACAGTGATTCTCCCCACTTCTTCTGTGCCTCAGTTTCCCTCAGCTGTGATCAGGGATAAGTAGCTGCTGGGATGAGGGTTGCTGGCTGCTGCCTGAAAGGGCAGGCAACACTTCATACTCAGAAACAGAAAGGCTTTTATGTAGCTCATCTCCTAGGATGAGGTTTATATTTAGCCTGGTGTCTATATGTTGTCCTCAGTCTGGTGGGTACCTCCATGAGGAGAGGAGCAGCCCCACTGCTCCCCTGCAGCCGCCCGGGGAGAGACCCAGTAACCCAGCATCAGGGCCCAGTGGGGAACCAGGAATGTGGCTGGTCAGGGGGCTGAACTGGGGGGGCAAAGGCTGGACAGTGCCTGTGGCTCAGGAGCAGGGATGGAAACGGAGAAGAAAGCATCTGGCTCATGGTACGTTAGGTCTCTGCATCGTGCTGCATTGCTTGCAGCTGCATCCTCCTGCCACCCCAGCTCAGGCCCAGTGTGTGCCGGACGTGTGGTTTATGACTGTGTAAAGCAGGCTGTGTGTACGGAGCGAGATGCTTACTGTAAACTGAGCAGGGTGGGAAACTGTTTTTTGGGGTCACTCGGTGCCAGCTGGGGGTAGGGAAGCCAAGCGCTTCTCTTGGCAAATACCTTTAGAAGTGACTTTTTAAGGGCCTTTTCCTCCTGGCTTGCTTTGCCATCCTCTCCCAGGTAGGTTGTGCTATATCCCAGCTGACTTTTCCAAGGTCACCCAGTAAGCCAACAGTGGAGAACCCAGATCTAGCGCCAATTACAGCATTGGCCATGTCTGCAGGACCGTCCTCTGCGTCACTCGCAGCCCTTCAGGGCAGGGCAGATGCCTGGTGGAGGAAATGGCTGCAAGTCCCCTGCTCTGTGTGCATCCTCACTGTCCTGTTCTGGCTCTGTAAGCCAGTCCGGAGCTCAGGAGCCTCAGCAGCAGTTTTGGGGCAGATCATGTGCCTGGAAACCAAAGCACACGTGCCTTGGAGCCTGTAAACTGCCTTTGGGAAAGACTGGCTGAGCTTGTTCTAGAGATCCAGATTAGCGAATCTGCCAGCTAGGGTCTTGCAGAGGCAGTGAGGGGGGTGTTCAGTTCTGGAGTTTTTAAAAGCAAGGGAAAATAAGTGACATGTCAGCTGCGAGGTCACAAAGCAGTTTGGGGCAGGGAGCTGTTCCTGCCCCAGCTCCAGTTCCAAACTAAGCTCTGTTTCTGATCCTTGCCTTGCACCCAGGCAGACCCAGCAGAACCCGCGCTCTGCGAGCACCTGAAAACAGATCCCTGGCCTGGGCCTGGGACAGGATCTGAACAGCCCTGGCAGAACCCCTGCGGGTGGGACGAGCTCTGCTGGTGCTGAGAAAAGGGGGCTGTGCCAAGGCTGGGGAGGTGCTGGTTTGTCGTGAATTTGCCAGGCAGTTCCCACAGCATCACTCCCACGTCCTGCCCCTGCTAAGGGCATCAGGGTCCCACCTGCACTAGCAGGTCTCAATTATCCTGACCAGGCTCATCTGGGGCCTCCTCCCACACCCCATGCGTTCCCCAGCTGGATTTAAGCCTGGCTCCTTGCCTGGGCCAGTCTCTGATCCATCTCACTGCTGTTTTCTTCTCTCCTGGGTTGACTTTGGATCTGCTTTGTGCTTATTGATCACCCATGGCATCAGTGTGACACCAGGTGAGAATTCCTTCTTTTGGGACCAGGTTTAGTGACCGGTAGCTAGTACCAGGGATAACACTGCTTGGTGATGGGACACAAGGGGTGAGGAGGCAGCTGGCACCAGAGCATGTGCTGACAGCTCCCATCAGCTCCCAGGCATCCAGCAAGATGTGGCTTGTCCCTTCTCTTTACCCTGGTGGTAAATCCCCGGCTGGTGGGGGAATCACAAGTGGTTTGTGAGCAAGCTGGCCCCTGCCCTCCTGAATGCTGTTCTTCCTGCTCCCTGGTCACTGCCTGTGGCTTTCCCAGAGCCCATGGGCAGGGTCAGTGCCAAGATCAGCCCTCCTTGAGGTAGTGGGGATGGTGCTGGAGATGAGTCTGAGAAAGATGTGCTCGTCCACATCCATGCTGGAGGTGGCCTCGGAAGTGGCTCAGGCTGTGTCACACCCTGACCTGGTGCACTCTGCTGTGCTGGAGGCTGGGCAGGGACTGATGCTGGCACAAGGTCACCCAAATGGGTAGAGTTCTTTGCTAGGAACCTGGCTGAGGTCACTGAGGGTATCTGGAAGCTGCCGGTGCTTCTCTTCCATGGCTTTCCTGCATTTGTTAAAGTGAGGAGGATGGTGTGCTCCCTGAGAAGTGGGGCTTTTGGAGCAACAGAGTTGTCCTATCATTAGCTGTGTGGAAACTCATCCTGCCGGTGAGGTGGCAGAGGGGGTGGAGATGGGTTGTGTTGCAGCTGTGGGTGCAAGTCTAACCCTGCTCTACCTAACCTCTCCCATGGATTGATATCTGGGGCCCCCAAGCAGTGGTGAGGGTGATTTTTCTGCCCAGCAGATCTTATCTAACAAATCTTAAACTGTTGTTCATCCTGATAGGGAGTACAGGACTTAGTGGGGGAAGGACCAAGGGAAGTGTTTCCCTCTTGGATCCAGGGAGGAGGATGGGGGAGGGTCAAAGGTGTGCAGCCAGCGCTTGTGGAGTGTGGATTTTGGGAAACCTGTAGGGATTTAGCCTCCAGCTGACCAAGAGAAACAGCGTTGGCTGTGCTGCTCTCAACAGATGCTCTGCCATCCCAGCCAGGTCCTGCTCAGGTCTCTTGGACAAGGATGATTTCTCCAAGGAAGGTGCAGGTGATGCCTAGGAGTCACATCAGGGCAGGAAAGGAGATCCAATAACTCCTAGCAGACATCTAGACTCTTCTGCTTGCGCCCAGAGGGATAATGGTCAGCCTTGTGATTCCTGGGAAAGAAACACAGGAGCTCTTCATCCTGCTGGGAAGCGTGGGTTGCTCTGTGCATTAGGGTCACGTTGTCTGGGGGGTGAGGTGTATGGAAACAGCAAAAGGCGGCCTTGAGCCTTTGTTTTGTGGGCAAAACTCCTTTAGTTGGGCAAATGCAACCATCCCCTTCTTGCTTTTTACATACTTCCCTGCATTTAAGCTTTAGATGAAAACCCAGTGAAGCATCAGGGTGAGGATGACTCTTTGTGGGGTATTTCCTGACCATTTAGTGAGGGACCTGCCTGCTTTTCTGAGACATCTTGAACTCAGTGCCTGGGTTAAGGGCCTGGCTCTTTGCTTGGTTGCCCCAAGAGTTTTCCTCGTTTTTAGCCCCTGTCATTTGAATTCATTAAGATCACTGGTGCGTGTGTCCCTGGCTGTGCTGAAGGACCTGCTGCCCAGACTGCCCTGAGCTAACTCACAGGTGGAAGGTGCTCACCTTTCACAAGGATTTTCTTGGTGATGCAGCAACCAGCTGAGCTCTCTGTTCACTCAGCACCTGCTTGAGACCCCTGAAACTTGAGGACTCTCCCGCTTCAGGCTGGCGATGGGCTTGCATCAGACTCCAATCTGCTGGAGAGAGGGATGGAGACCTCCAATAGGAAATGCTATTGGGTCAACTACTGATGCCTTTGCGCATCTGTTACACCCCTGCCTGAAGGCAGCTGCTTGGGGGTCGTAGCTCCTTCCTTACTATGGTTCAGAGAAACCAACGTGTTTCTCCAGCCCAGGAAGGGTGAGAGTACACAGGGGTCATTTGCCCATCTGAACATTGGGTTAAACTTTCAGTGATTGTCCCAACTAGATCTGGGTGGAAGGACATGGCTAAGGTCCTTGTTTCCCAAACAAGTCAGTAAACTGGGTTGAAAATAACTGCAGGCTTTCTGTCTGCAAATAGATCTGGCTTGATTACCTTGTTCCGGGAGAAGGTGGGTGGATAGATGACGAACTGACCTTCGTCTTTATGTGAGAGCCTGAGGCAGAGCAGAAGAGCGTATGTGTTGTGCAAGATGCACTCCTGGCTGTGGCCAGAGCTCTGCACAGCTGGGTTTTCCCCTCCCAAATGTGAGCAGAGAGGGAATCGCAGCAGCAGTTTCCACTGGCTTTTGCTGGAGCCCCAGGCCAAGCCGTGGGATGCTGATAGGTGCCTCCACGCTGCTAAAACCCTTTCCTGTCCTTGGTGTCAATTTGTGTTTCCTCTTTATCCACAGACATGAGCGGGCAGGCCAGAGAAACAAATGAGTTGTGCTCCAGGGAAAACTGGCAGGGGAAACCGAGCTGCCAGCTGGGGTGACTAATGGGAGGTTTGTGGTGAGCCCCACCCCTGGGGAGCCAGGTGGCTCCTGGACAGGCTGGTGGCCAGGGTGGGCTCAGCCTGGGTGGGAGCCTGAACCTTCCCAAGGAGGAATGTGTGCTTGCTCCTTTTCTGCCCTTCCCAATGCAGAAAGGGCTGGTAAAAGGGTTGTAAAGTCCCTCAGAGGCAGCTCAGGCGTGTGCTGACTTTACTCTGTGGCTATCAGAAAAATCTCAGCCATGTATTGTAACTCTGCTTCCTACCAAACACCTGGCAAAGCCACCTGGGGAACTTACTTGTCCCGGTTGCCTCTGGCAGGTGGGAGGGACCAAACCCTGCCCCAGACAGGCACTAAATTCCTTGGGTGGTTTTGCACCGTCATCCACCTCCTGCCTTGGTGGTGATGGAGCCCATTGCCCCAGGAGCTGCTTGTCCCTGGGGAGGTGTCTCCACCAGGCATCCTGCATCTTCCTGGGGCAGTGGGGATGGGGGGCTCTGACAAACCCAGCCAAGGCCTCAACCCAATGCTGAGGCCAGTTCTGCTGCAAACCGTCCCACTCTCTCTTCCTACTGCAACAGCTCCAGCAGCCTGGGCTTTGGCAGCAGGGAGAGCAGAGCTTTGGGCTGGCTCCAGCAACAATAGGACCTGCTTATTATGAGATGGCATACAGGGTTCCTTGTTTACTTTAAGGTAACCCAGTGCTGCTGCCTGGCCACCCCAACTGCTCAGTGCTGGGACACTGCTTGTGCTTTCTGCAGCAAGATGTAAAGAAACCATTTTTCAGGGGAGTTCAGTGGGTCACTCAGCCCTGGATGGGGATGCAAGGGCTGGTGGGAGAGCATGGCTGCTCCAGCTTGTGGTTTCCACAGAAACTGTGAGGTGACGTTTGTGTCTTCTGCACGGTGGTGTGGTGTAGTGTAGTGATGTGTGTGGGGAACCACCTGCCCGCCAGACCTGGAACTGGTTCATGGTCCTTCACAGAAGCTTTTCCAGCCTATGTGGTGTTCAGCCCTGATGTGGGAGAGCAGGGAGGTTATGGCTGCAGGCCCCAAATGCTGTCTGTAATTTGAATTTCTGCTGACAAGTCCTACCTTGTGAACAAACATGCCTGTGGCACCAGCAGTGCCAGCCCTGGAGTTTCCATCTCTGCCCAAGATGCTGCTGGCACTAGAGCATGGCTTTGCTCCCGGTGAGTTTGCTCAGAGGCCAGGCCTGCGGTCAGGCCTGGCCTCTGGGAGATTTTAAAAGCACCATCTTAACCCCTGCTACGCAGTGACTAGCTCAGCCATGGTTTCTGCCTGCTCTGCAGGGGCACTTCTTGTCTTCTTCCACCATGCTGGTGTTAAACCCTGTTTGGGGCTGAGCCAACCCCCTCCCTGCTCCCTTGCTTTGAGGCTCCCCCCACGGTGGGGGTGGAGGCAGGCACCATACCCACAGGGCACCTCCAGAGTGGTTGGCAGTTATGTGCAGCAGAAGTTTAACCCAAATTTCCCCACTCTTCACTTGAACATTTGCTGCTTCCCCCCACCTCGTGTTGGATCCGAATTGCTAACATTACCCCACTTTCAGCATCACCAAAGCCTGAACATCTGGTTTGCCTCTCTGCCTCCCCACTGCTCGTCCATCTGCTGGTGCCTCTGCTTGGAGCATTTCTGAGTTGCAACGCTCTGTAAACAGGAAAGAAACTGAATCTCAGCTGATCCCCGGGTCTCACCAAAAACAAACGCAGGGAAGGCTGGCAGCTTTTGGCAGGGAGGAAACAGAGCAATTGCTTAAAGCCCCTTCCTGAGCTTCTGGGGTGACCCCACAGGCCCAGGGCCATCTCTCGCAGGCTCAGTGCACAGGGGAAGCTGGCTTTTAGAAACTCCGCTTATTTTTCTCACTTCCATTCCATTTGTCTTAGTGACAGCAAGATCCTTGTACCTTTGGTAACTGTGGCCTTGTGTGGGAAGCAGAGAGCTGCTTGCAAGCTTCTGCAGATGTGCAGCATGGGCCTCTTGTATCAGAGGAAGGGGCACAGCTGTCTGGCACAGTCAGAGCCTTCTGCTACTTGTGCTGGTTCAAGGTAGGGGTTTAGCAAAAGCAAATTGACAAAAATCCACTTCCTTTCTTAGCTATTCAGGTTTAACACTTGCATTACTGTCCTGCTTGCTTGTTAGTAGGGTACAGAGACACAGAGAAGTTTAGATTCTTCTGTGTAACAGAATCAGAAACACAGTTCACTGTGCCTTGTTCTCTGCAAACAAACAAGAACTCCAAACCCCAGTGTCCTGGTTTCAGTCAGGATAGAGTTAACTTCATTTGTAGCAGCTGATGGGATGCTGTGTTTGGGAGTTACAATGAAAGCAGTGCTGAGAACACCCTGATGTTCTTAGTTGCAGTCAGACAGTCAAGGACTTTCTCAGCTTCTTCCTATTTCTCTGTTCAGGAGAAAGGAGGGGTGAAGCCAGGACAGGTGACCCAGATGGGCCAAAGAGAGTATTCCATGGCAATGACGTCCTGCCCAGGAGAACGGGGGGCTGAGGGGAGGAAGAAGAGGGGCGGTGGCGGGACGCGTGCTGCTTGGGGGGACGGTCGGGTTCCGGGACAGCTCTGGGTGGTCCCTGAGTTGTGTGGGTCGGGGAGAAACTGCACTGGGGATCAAGAGTTTCATCTTCTTTTGCTCTAAAGTCCTGTTAGCATTGGGATATTTGATCTTTCTGTTCTCTTAGTAAACTCTCCTTATCCCAACCCACGGGCCTCTTAGTTTCTTGGGTTTGGAGTTATTTCCCCTTCCTTTTCCCTTCCCTTGTTTCCCCCTTTTTCCCTCTTCCCCAGCTCTTTTACTTTAAGGAGCAGGCAGCTGCGTGGATCTCGGCCCACAGCCGGGGGGAAACCACGACACCCAGTAATTCTGTTCTCTTGGCAAACCACTGCTGTAAATAACAGGAGGCAGAAGCAGGCAGAGAATCTCTCATGTCCCTCCCTGTGAGGCAGTGTTTGTGTGGGGAGGAACCACAAGGATGCAGAGGAAGCAGCAGGCTCCAGGCTTTGCTCAAACTCTTCAAACCCAATTCGGAATCTTTATTGAAAAAAAAAAGTCATAATCACAGCATCTCAACTGTTATTCAAACACATTTAATAAACAAAGAGAAACAGCAGCAAAGGGCACTGACACGTGATGCTGTACAAAACCTCTGGGTCTGCAGGCAAACCCAAGCGGAGGAGCCCAGGGCCCAGGTGCAGGCCTGGGGAGCTGCCCTGTCCCATCGCCCTGCAGTGAGCCATGCCCCCTTTGCCTCAGCCCACTCAGTCACCCCTGAGAAAAACCCATTGATTTTTTTTTAAAAAAATGTGCAGAAACAAAGACACTTTAAGAGGCTATTTCCAGTCTTGCCATAATGGAACAATTTAGGCCACTGGGAAAGTCTTAAAAAACCCTCAAATCAACCTAAAGCGTTGGACTCTCCATTCCCAGGATTGATGATTCCAAGTGAACCATCCCAAGAGGCACAAGCACGCTGGGATATCCACTAGCTCTACCCCTGTTCTCCTACCCTACTCACCACAACGTGCTATCTTTTTTAGAGTGAATGGGACAAATTTTGTTAATTCAGTGCTAGTTTTGGTGTAGTTGTGACTGAGTGAAAGGCAATGGAAGGAAAAGCCCTGTCTTCAGCACAGAAGGGATGCAACTGGTGCATAATGCTGTGACCAGCCTTGGGCTTGGGTTAAAGGTGACCTAGCAGAGTCAGGAAAGGCAAAACCCTCCTCTGGGAATGTACCTGCTCTGGATGGACTGCATGCCTGGTCCTAATCCTCACCCCAGCACTTGAGGGTCCAGTACCAATGACTGGTTTTCTACCATAAACCTGTTGTGTTCAACATAAAGACCCTGCAATTGAACCCAAAGTGTCTTCAGTCCCCTGGCATGTTCTTGCGGTGGAGGGGAAACCAAGATGCAACGTGGAGAGTCCTCCTTGTGTATTAGAGTCCAACAGCTGTTCTGCTCAGCTGGTACTGGTGGTTTTTAGGCTCTCTGGCTCGGAGAGGAGCGCGGTGGCATCGCTCTTGTGATGGGCTTCACATGTGGTATTTGGCAACACACAAAAGCAACGAGGTACCATTTATACCTACTTGAGCTGTACTGGGCTGAACGTCTCCCTCTGCAACTGGCGTCGCTGTGAGCGCTGTGGTTCTGACAGTGAGGTGCTCAGCTGGCGTCCCTGTGACAAGGCAGCTCCACCAGTTCCTGTTGCCTTTATTCTGATAGTTCTTGACCAGTCCCCAGAAACTCCCCCTCTGAGGAAGGGAAAAAGCAGCCAGATGAGAGGTGTTCAAGAGCTTTTTAGGTTGCTAACTCGCACGCGTGCGCTTCTCAGTTCCTCAGCTGTGAGCATGGACGGACGATGACTGAGGCTACAAGATACTGACAGGGGAGAGATCTATACACATCACAGTGTTAGTGAGGCCCAGCCAAGGCATACGGTCTAACCACACCAATTCCATCTCACCACGTTATACACAGGGAAGATGGAGGGAAGAAGAGCTGGGTTCTTCAGAGTGATGGCAAACCAGCTGCATTCCAACAGCCTGTATCTGACACAACGTGAATTCAAAGACATTTGGCACAGTCTGTTGTTACCAGGATTAAACTAGCTAGAGAATTAACCAGCCTTTCTGGAGAATGAGGCAGAGCCCCCAGTGGAGGAGGGACAGTGGCAAAGCAGGATGGGAGAGGGCAGGCAGGAGTCCGTACGGACCGGAGAGAGGCAGGGAGTGCAGCGGCTTTGCTCAGTCTCTGCTGCACAGCTTGCCTGCTGAATGGGGTGGTGAACCACTGGTAACATTCTGTTACTGCAGGCCCTGTCAGCAGCAAGTGGTAAGACAGGAAACCTGCCTAATTCCATCTCAAACCTTTGAGGAGACCACAGGTAGCTGAATTCCTCCAGAAAGAAGCCCAACTCCTCAGTCCAGGGGAGGAATCTTCCACTACCTTAGAGAAACAGCTGCTCTGAGCTTGTCAGCATCTGAATCCCAGCATCTCTGAAGCTTTGCATTTAATGTCAGTTTGGGACTTGACTCAAAAAGACCCAAATGCCTGGACAGGCCACCTGGGCCACAAAGAACAAAGCCAGGATGAAAGGGGAAAAACATGCAGCAAATTCCTAAGAAATTCCACTTACCAAACTAGGAGGGAACACACCCTTTGTTAGGGATGGCACAGATTACCAGAGGGGAACCGGTGACTGTGGTTTGGCTGAGGTGAGAGTCCAAGAGAGGCACAACGAACATTTTGCACATCCACCCAAGGCATTCCAAAAGAAAAAGAAGTCACAGAAGTCGACACATCACTTTGGACAAGAAACGTTACAACAGTTTGGCAACTTCTCACCAACCCCCCCTCCCCCAACTCTGTGATGCCCCTCTGTTAAGTCGAGGTGATCTCTGACAGGTGGGGCCATGAGGGGGCTGCAGATAAATCACTGCATGTAAATAGGGGATCTCAGGGGTTAAAACAAACCTACCTGCTTGTTACAGTACGAAAGAAACTCTGCCTGAAGTCCTCCCTCAGTGAGGAGGAAGGAGAGAGAGCCCACACTGCTGGAGACAGACAAGGCAAAGCTGAACTTGGCAGCAACGAGTCCCTAACCTTGTGACTTTGCACCGGGGTAAGAATTAGCCGTGGCAGGGTACTGGAGGGGAAGATGTCACTGCTCTTCCTCAGTAGATCCGTGTAAAGGACAGAACTATCACTCTATCACTACTCTGGGTGAACACAGGTCTCTTTGTTTAGCATGCAAAGTAACTGGCTCTGGACAATGCCAGGAGCCCAAATGTGTTAACAGCACATTAGGCATATGCACAACTCCACTGACCATTAGCATCTGAACTGAGCTCTTGGGAGCTGAACAAGGACCAAATACACAGAATGGAAAGAGGTTGGGTGGGGTTTTTGTTCTTTGTTTTAAAGCCCTGTTCTTCTGATTTGGGGGGCTGGCTGGTCAGGCCAGGGAGTGCCACAAGGTCCCTGCGCTGTTCTGGTGGCACACCTGGGTGCAAGGAATGGCACAGCTCGAACACCGACCTGCCCACCCATGGCAGCCTGTGGATGGTGGGAGTGGACCTGAGCAACCTCTGCAAAGACTCCAACCGGGAATCCAGCCCAGATACTGTTGGAGAAATTCGATACAGGCTGGCCAAGAAAATAACACAAATACTTGTGGACAAGACTATCCAACTTGGAGGAGGCTTTTCCTTCCATGGTTTCCCGGGTGAGAGGGAAGCCTTTGGTTCTGACCAGAATTCTTCACCATTGGCAGGACAGGCTTGGCTTTGCATTAGCTTGGTTACTGTACAAGGTTGCACTGGGGAGAGATGCTCTGCCCAGCGGGACGGCCCTTTCCACATCTGGGAGAGTTAAGGGAGCCAAACACTTGGGTTACATCCGGGATCCTCGCTCCTGGAGAATCTGGAAAAGAGGAGAGCTTCTATAAACACCTGGGGCACGTTGAGCTGCAAAAGTTCATGTTTAGAGCCCTTTTGGTAGAGAAAGAAGAGTAGGCTAATGTGAGAGAAGCAATCTGGCCATAACAAACAAGAGGCTGGATGAAGCCAACTGAGCTCCTTCTCTAGAAATCCTGCTTAGCTGCTGCCAGGAGGTGAGTGTGGTATTTTGTGGCTCTCCTGGGGAAGAGAGTGGATTCAAGAAGGCTGGGGGAAAAAAGCTTGTTCCTCCCTGCAATATCCTTCAACCACAAAATGTGACCAATCTCAACAGGCCTTGCTATGCTGTCCTCCTGTTTCAAGTTTTATCTCTTTCCTCCAGTTTTTCAGGCTTTGAAATGTACAGAGAGCCTCAGCTCTGGTCCTACAGTAAAACCTGAAACATTTCAAGAGGGGAAGAGCACATAGACAGGAGGAAATGGGAACACAGAACAGCTACTGCAAATCAGGGACCCACCAGTGTCAGAAGGGGAGTTCAAGTCAAACCACCTGAGCAGGTGCCTTACCTTTGCCTTCTCACTGGGCTCCTTGACAATGCCGTTGGTAGAATTGTTGAGCTCCCTGGACACCACGCAAAGGAACTCTGCCTGGTCTTCATTTCCATAGTTATAGGAAGATCCAATGCTGATTAACTGCAACAGGAGACAGACACAGTAACTATTAGCAAGTCCTGCCTGCTGCCTTATTCCCACAGCTGCTCTGTGAGGTGTGGCTGCCCAGGGAAGCCTGCTGAGGGCCTGAAGTGCCTCCTGGGTCACTGCTGCAAGAGAGGCAGGGCACAGCTGAGCTCCAGAGCCCTCCAGTGGCACCTCAGCCCCGGGAAGAAATTCTAGCCCAGGGCTAACTCTGAACACACCATTTCCAGCTACTGAGGGCAGAGCCAGCCAGATCTTGCGCTATGGAACATCCAGGGAGTTCAGACAGGGAGTGGGCAACGCAGATTTCCTGGTCCAGACTCCATGGAACTCTGCTCTCCACTTGCCTTTTGACTTGGATGTGAAAAAACTGGAAAGGCAATTCTTCACCACAGGCAGATGTTAGATTAACTCAGGGACATGTGGCAAACTGGCACCATTCTTTATGTAGATGCTGTCAAGATGGAGTTTGATATCTGTATAAATGGGATTATATTCTATTACTGTTGTGAGGGGGGCTGGACTCGATCCAAGAAATCCCATCTGTCTCTCATTTATCATTATTAAATTAAAAGGACATCCTGAGTACAGAGCTAATTTGGCATTTACAACTCAGTTCTGCATTCCAGACAATAAATCTAAGCAATCTGTAGAAAGTGCTGTGAGTCTCCCCAGCTGTGTCTGCCTAAGAAGCTTGAACTTGCAGCCTGCATCCCAACTTCCACATCCTAACGGATTTCAGAAGACACAGCTCCATGTTTAACAGAGAGATGCAGCCAGCAGCCTTCCCAGGAGGATGACTACATGGTGACAGTGCAGCTGCAGAAGACCTGGGGGCTGTTGTGCTGACTGAACTCCAGTACAGCTTTAAATAGGTTTTGGTGCTCATGCTCAGGGCAAAGGGTAAGGGACAGAATGAAAAAAGGTTGGGTTTTTTTCTTTTGCTTCCCTGCTCCCTGCCATGACTGTTTAGGCTCTTGGATGTTTCAGCACCACACCTGCTGCTCACTAATCAAACACTGTCTTTGGATGAAGCCAGCCATTTTCCAGACTGCCAAACTGCAGGTGAACAGAACAGATTTCTCTTTAAAAATACCAAGTTTCCATTCCAGCCTTGGTTTAAGCAGGACTGAATGGTACGGGGCAGAGAGCCTGAGATGCTCCTCTGAGAGCCCAAACCTGAGGGACAACAAGGCTGCAGCAGGTGTCACCACTTCAGGCTTTCCTGCAAGGTTCTGGATGCTCTTTAGGATGCAGTGAAGTGAGTGGATCCAGAGAGCCCGTGATGGGATGCCTGCTCTGTTCCATCACTGCTGGCCAGGCTGGGATTTACCAACACAAATCTGTCCTCGATATGTAGATGTGCTGCTATCTTTCCTAGCATGTCTCAGCACCAGGTGGGGTGATCTGGGGGTGGGCAGATGCCATGCAGGGTTGCACATCTAGGGAGAAAACTCCAGCAATGTTCATCTCCCAGCGTGCCTCCCAGCAGGGCCTGTTTCAGTATGGCATGTATCCTGTGCTGCACCAGTGCTTTATGCCCCAGCCTGGACCATCTCAGGTGCAGAGAGGCTATGGTGCTGTGTGAGCTCTAGTCCTGACCAAAGCATCATGTCTGTGTTTGTCCTGTGCAAGCCTGCTGCCCTTGGGGGTGTCTGAGATGAATGCAATGCCCAGGGCAGGGCAAGAAGCATGTGCAGGACTGGGATCTGCAGGAAATGTTCCTGATGTTTGCAGTGTGCAGAATGAGGGAGGCTGGCAGGGATCTCTGTGGTTTGTGCCAAGGTTGTGGATGGCAGACAGAGGGAATGGGAAGGGAACACACCAGCAATTGCTTGGAATCAGTATCCTGACACTATCATTACAGATCTGAACAGCAAGGCTAGGAAGGATGTAAGCATATGGGTTCCTGTGCAGGGCCTGTGGTTTTGAGGGAGTGCATGTGTATGTGTGAAAGGCAACACCTCCAGTCAATTTTCAGCTAGCAAAGCCTGGCTGAAAAAGTAGCTCATGGCTCTTGGTCACAAGATTTCACCACCAGCTCACAGGGGCAGGAGTTTCTGGCTTCCTCTCTGCTGCGTGGTCGGAGTTTTCAGCCACTACAGAACAGATACGTATGGACAAGTGATGAAAGGGCTGTTGCTAATCCCATGTCTCACTTCATGTCAGTGTGTGTCCCACAACATCACCTTGTACTACAGCTGGACTAATTGGGAGGACAGCAGAGCTGTAATCCATGGAGCCTATTCTGCAGTGTCTCAAGACCACATGAATGTGCAGGGCAGCTGGTTTCCTAACAAACAGGCCTGTAGTTGATTCCAGAAACCAAATCTGGAACTAATGGCATGTGCAACTCCAGTGACACCCAGCCCTGAGACACCCGCATTACACAGGCACCCATGGGAAGCGTGTTTCTCATGCTGCTCAGAGCCCTTTTAGCCAACACAAGAGTCCTGGCTCTCAGCTTCCAGAAAAGTCACACTGTGTTTTTTCATGGGCCTATTAATTTTCCTGGGTAAAAATGTTGTGATGGGGCCTGGTATTTGTGAGAAAATGCAGAAGGGAAGAACTGCTCTGGGACTTGACAAGGACACAAGAAGTCCTGTGAGAAGATGAACTCTCTCTGGGCAGTCTGAGTGGCTCTGCCTTGCCCTGCCAGTTACTCCTCGTGAGCGGATTGCTGCTTTGGGAGTGCAGAGCGGTGTGAGGCGATAGCAAACTCTGCTTGTTCCACATGCAGCTTTCAAAGGGACTCTGCCCTCCTTTGGTAACGGTACCTGCTCAAATTTCCACCCATCGGACATAGTGGAGACCATCTGTGTGAGCTCTTCCTCTTGGCACTGCAGGACTCTGTACACATGCTTCACGGGTCCCTAAAGCATAGAGAATAAAAGTAAGTGTGAGCTCAGTAACTATCATACTAGTATCAAACTAGGAAATAGCCTCTCAGGGGCCTCCAGCTCTATCTTCTTGTTACTTGAGGAAGCCTGAGCTCTACAGTCTCTGAGGTCACCCTTACGACCATCCAACTGATTCTAAAACTGGTGCTGATGGTTGGCACGCTTCTCTTAAAAGCCTTCCAGTCATCTAAGGGCCAGAAAAAGCAAAAACTTTCCCTTTCAGTTTCAAAGCCATTCACCACTTCTGGAGTTTCTCTTCTGAAATGGAATATACTGGGTGTGTTCACATCAGCTGAGCAGCAACGGGGCAAAAACTGCCAGACAATGAAGAAAATGATTTGGAGAAGGGAGAGTTTGAACTGTTCCTTACATACCAAAGTATGTGTGGATATCACATACCAAAGTGTTGGTTTCAAACTACCCGTCCTTACTCCTGGCCTCTCCTGTTGAACTGTTTGTTGCCTTGTCCTGCAGTGCTAATGCTGACCTGGGGCTCTGTGCTTACGGAACTGCATGGGAGAATCCCCACTCCTCCTTGTTAAAGATGACTACTGCCCCAAGTGCCTACAGCCACACCCACCCTTCTGCCCCACCACAGGGAACAACCGACCGCACAACGCGCTGTCCCCGTGCTTTACTTGAGAGGTTCTGTTCTCGTTGTCCCGTATCCGCTCCTTCACCAGCCGCACCAGAGATGCAATATTGTAAAACTCAGCTTCTTCCAGAACCCCTGGGAAAGGAACCAAAAGCAAAGGGAAATAATGACTATGTTGAGCTGGAACAAAGAGGATTCTGCTACAAGGATGTGGATGGGCGAAAATCCCCCAAAGCTGAACACATCATGCCACTGATCCCATGCTCCCAGGCTGGAGCTGTCACCTCCTCCTGCCACGGGGAGGATCTCTAAGAAGAATTGTTTCCCCCTTCCCTGGGATTATCAGAAACCTCCTGGTAAATCTGTTTCAATCACACAGCCCCACGAAGGGAAAGTCACCAAGCTGCCTGCGTGCAGAGCACCGTGGCCTGTGGAGGGAGAGAAGTTGTTCTAGCAGATCTTTGGCTCTGCTAACAGAACCTGTGAGCTCAGCAGCACAGTGGTGCCTTGTGGTGCGAGCCGCAGGCCTCATCTTTCAGGAAGACACAGACTCTAATGATTTAACCCCTGTTGACGAGCACCCTTCTGAGAAACTAACAGTCTGAACAGCACTACTAGGGCTTGCTCACACCCTCACAGACTGTCCTGGTTTCAGTCAGGATAGAGTTAGCTTCATTTGTAGCAGCTGATGGGATGCTGTGTTTGGGAGTTACAATGAAAGCAGTGCTGAGAACACCCTGATGTTCTTAGTTGCAGTCAGACAGTCAAGGACTTTCTCAGCTTCTTCCTATTTCTCTGTTCATGAGAAAGGAGGGGCGAAGCCAGGACAGGTGACCCAGATGGGCCAAAGAGAGTATTCCATGGCAATGACGTCCTGCCCAGGAGAACGGGGGGCTGAGGGGAGGAAGAAGAGGGGCGGTGGCGGGACGCGTGCTGCTTGGGGGGACGGTCGGGTTCCGGGACAGCTCTGGGTGGTCCCTGAGTTGTGTGGGTCGGGGAGAAACTGCACTGGGGATCAAGAGTTTCATCTTCTTTTGCTCTAAAGTCCTGTTAGCATTGGGATATTTGATCTTTCTGTTCTCTTAGTAAACTCTCCTTATCCCAACCCACGGGCCTCTTAGTTTCTTGGGTTTGGAGTTCTTTGCCCCTTCCTTTTCCCTTCCCTTGTTTCCCCCTTTTTCCCTCTTCCCCAGCTCTTTTACTTTAAGGAGCAGGCAGCTGCGTGGATCTCGGCCCACAGCCGGGGGGAAACCACGACACAGACCCCTACACCAGGAACCCTGTCCAGGGAAGTTTCTGATGATGGCACTCTGATACAGCCATCAAAAAGTGTTTGCTGCTCCCACCTTCTATTTTTCTCTTACCTTCTTCTGCAAGCTCCTTGTTAATGATGAGCTTCCCATGCCGGAGGTAGTTCAGTATTGGACCAAAATACGTGGGGTCTCTATCAATGAGATACGCCCCTGTCTCATCCTGTTGGGTGTGTACAGGAATGAAGGATGGTACAGGATGGTTATAAGGTACCAGGAAAAAAATCATTTCAGTTGAAAACAATTGAACAGTTTCTCTTTGAGAACCTGGAGTGATTTGCCTGTGAAACCATTTAAACCACCTTTTTTTTCCCCTCCAACATCTGAACTCAGCTGCAAGTGTCACAGCTCAACAGTGCTGGCAGATGCTTCAACTTAAGCATGCCTCTTTTTTTTTCCTTCCTTTCTACTACTTGAAGAGGCACGTTGCAACACACCAGCTGTGTCTCCAGCGATACAGTAACTGTTGTCACCATCTAACCAACAATTCACACCCCAAAGCATCTCTTGTGCCAGGCAGGAAGTGCTGACAAAGCCTGTCCAGATGTCTGTCATACTGCTCCTGTAAATCATCCTAAACCATCGTTTGTCCTGCTGATCAGTCTGTTCTAAGGCAAGTAAAAACTGAAAATCCCTTCTGAAATGGCATCTCCAGTAGTTGCTGATGCTGCGGCTGCTATTTTGGTCACAATCAGGATTCACCTATCAATTAAACTCTGAACAGAGAGACAAGATCACAGAGCTGTACGAGTTGGAAAGGACCTCCAGAGATCACTGTGTTCACCCCCCTGCCAAAGCAGGTTCCCTAGGACAGGTCATACAGGTCAGTGTCCAGACAGGGCTGGAATATCTCCAGAGAAGGAGACTCCACACCCCCTGGGCAGCCTGTCCCAGGGCTCCGTCACCCTCACTGGGGAAAAGTTCTTCCCCATGTTGGTGTGGAACTTCCTATGGTCCAACTTGCAGCCATTGCCCCTTGTCCTGTCCCCACAGACACTGAAAAGGGGCTGCCCATTTCCCCCTCTCTCACATACTTAAGATGCTCCAGTCCTTTAATCATCCTCTCCAGGAGATCCCTGTCTTTTTTTATCCCAGGGAGCCCAGAACTGGACACAACACTCCAGGTGGGGCCTGACCAGGGCAGAGCAGAGGGGGAAGATCACCTCCTTTGACCTGCTGCCCACTCTCCTTTTGATGCACCCCAGGATCCCATTGGCCTTCTTGGCCCTCTGGGCACACTGCTGGCTCATGGCCAACCTGTCACCCACCAGGACCCCCAGGTCCTTCTCCACTGAGCTCCTCTCCAGCAGGTCACCCCCAGCCTGTCCTGATTCCAGCAGTTATTCCTTCCCAGGTGCCAGACTCTACACTTGCTTTACCACAGATACCAAACTAATCCTCAGCCTGACCTACCCACAGCCTCGTTACAAACCCCTGTGCAGCAAATGCTACAGGAACCCTGCAGTGATGACAACCTCTGGCAAACCCCTTGCAATAACCCGCAACAGCTTCAGAACGATCCCCGGGGGCAGGAACATGCACTGTGATTTTTGAGGAGGGCACCGCTGCGGCAGCACAGGGTGTTATGGGCACGAGGGCAGAGCCCCGTTCACGGGGATGTGGCCAAATCCGTGACTGTGCAATGGGACACGGGGACAAGGGGATGGCGTGTGCTGGAGTGTCGTGTGGCCACGGGCACCGGGAGCGGGGCTGCTCCGCATCGGCCCATCCACATCCCGGGCTGCTGGGGGCACAGAGCGGCGTCAGGGGTGCTGGCGCCGGGGACACTGGCAGCCGGGTCTGTCACCCTGCCCGGGCAGCAAGTCGGGGCGCCGCCCCGCCGTGACAGCGGCTGCCGCGGGGGCTAAGCCGGCTCAGGGACCGTCCCGGGGTGGGGTGGGGACCGGCCCCCGCCGCGGCCTCACCTTGTCGGAGCCGAGCTCGGGCCCGTCCTGGCAGCAGAGGCGGCACAGGAAGGACTTGGGCTCCCGGCACAGCGTCTGCCGGGTGCTCACGAAGTACGTGCCGCCCACGTTCAGGCGCACCCACTTGGAGGCGGCGGGCGGCCGGGACGCGCCGGGCGGCGATGGTGCCCCGGCGGAGCCCGCCGCCGCTCCGGTAGCGCGGGGGCTGGGCGGTCCCGGCGTCCCCCCAGGGCCCGGACTGGGCGTGCGGCCCCGCGGCGGCCCCTCCGCAGCCGCCGCCAGCTCGGCCATAGCGGTGCCGCTCAGCGCCTCCGCGTCGCCATCGCCTCCCGCCGCTTCCGGTACGAGGTGCGCTTCCGGAGCGGCGGCTGCCACCGGGAAGGGGGCAGTGACGCTTCCGGTGCGGCCTCGCCCCGATTGGTCGGTGGATGCGGGACTTCCTGTGCCGCTCGCGTCTGCGCCTGGGGACGGCGGTGGCGGTCAGTGAAGGTGAGCGTGGGGCTGCGGCGGCTGGGAGTGGGTCGGGAGCCTGGGGGCGAGCAGCGGCGGGAGGGCTGGGAGCGGGGTCCGGCAGTCCCGGGGCTGAGGGAGGGAACAGGCCGGGGCGGGCCTGGGGCTGCGGGGGGTGGTGGTGGAAGGGGCGTGAGGCCGCGGCGGGGCGGGGTCGGGAGCGGTGTCTCGGCCCCGCTGTGTCGCGATATCCCCCTCCCGCCCCAGCCCGCGCCTCTCGGTGCCGGCGTTCCCGGGCCGCAGCCGTCCTCCCAGCCCCGCGGTTGCTCTGCCCTTCCCGGCGTAACCCTCCCGGTGTCCCCCTCCTGGGTGCAGCCTGGAAGCATGGCGAGCCGTAGAGCTGCCATCAAGGCCATTGACTGGGCGGCCTTCGCCGAGAGGGTGCCCCCGAACCAGAAGGCCCTGTTCGTCGCCCTGAAGACCCGCAGCGACGCGCTGTCAGCCCGGTGAGTGCCTGCCCGGCTCCTGCCTGTGGGGTGGTTCAAGCCTCCGGCTGAACCGTTCAGCCTTTGCAGTACTGGCTTGTGTCTGTGTCAGTAACTGTGGCCTTGTGGAAGCGTCCTGAGAGGTGTTAAAACAGGTCACCTTCAAGGCAGCTGGTGGCTTTTTTTGGTGAATTGTCTTCACTCAGACTTCCCTGGAATAAACCAGTAGCTTCAGTGTGAAAAAGCAGTTCTGTGAAAAAGCAGTTTGCTTGGGCAGCTTCAGAATAGTTTGCAAGCTTGGTTATCCTGTTAAATCCTGTACCAGCCCATCAGTCTTCTCAGATCCTTCAACACGTGCTGCTTGCAACAAATGCTTTTGGCTGTTACAATTAATATCCCTGATCACTTCTCACTCAGTATTGTGAAAACTGCCAGATCCTTTCCTATGGGGCTGTGCCAGAGATGCTGTATAGTTTTATAGCTTGAAGTGGAGCAGGCCTGCAGGCTGAGCTCTTCTTGCCTGTATGGAGGAGTCTGTTTCAAGCCCAGAGGGGTTTGCTAAAGTGGTTCATCACTGCTTGTTAAACACAGACCTGACAATATTTAAACTAAACTGGGCAGGCTCTGTCGACACTCTGGAAAGTCTCTGTTGAAGAGCAAACGATAGCACAAGGTTACTTCTAGCACTGGCTGTGACTGCTGTCTTCTGTCCCTTTAGGTTGGCTGCCCTGCCAGAGAAACCCCCGGCCATCGACTGGGCTCACTACAAGGCGTCCGTTGCTAAAGCCGGCATGGTGGATGAGTTTCAGAAGAAGGTCAGGCTCTGTGTCAGCTGAGTATTGCTCTTTGGAGGCTTCAGTGGGGAATGTCTTTGGTGTTGAGAGGAAAACATCAGCTTTGGCAGAGGAGATTGGTGTTGGCTAGTGGGTGTCCCAGCTTTACGTCCCGCAGATCAGTGTCACTAACCTTGAGGAGGTCACTGGCACTGTCACTCAGGAGGAAGCCTGTGGAACCATGCAGTGAAAAAATTGGTGAGGGAAAAGCCCTCCTGGCTGCAGGAGTGGACCGGGGTAGGGCCTCTCCTGAAGACAGTGAAGTATAACTCCCTGAACGGAGGAAGGTGGCGAGTGTGGCTCCACATGCTGTGAAACATGTGAAGCTGGGTGCCTGCAGGGTTTGGCATCCTCTCTGGAAGCAGGAACTGGAAGGCACAGGCAAGGCTTTTCCATTCACTGCCCTCAGGTGGATCTGGGAACTTTCTCTTGAGGAGCTTAGTCTGTGATACGATAAGTCTTTGGTATCACACTTCCTTGCTTCCCTACCATGCTGTGGTTTGTTCCTTACAGTGCTGCCATGGATTGAGTGTTCTGGTGGAGGAATGTAGTGCAGAATAGGTGGCTTTAACCTCACATGTGAGCGGTGCTGCTTGTGAAGGACACAGTCAAGCTGCATTGATAAGGTTTAGAAAGCTCATTAGCTTGGATGGCTGGGAGCATGTCCTGGGAAGAAAGGAGGGAATGCTCCCCTGCTGCTGGGGAAAATGGCCTTGGTGTGAAGGTTTATTTTAATCAAACAAACTGAATAAAAATTTTTCTCTTTTGATTTACAGTTCAGTGCACTGAAGGTTCCTGAGCCAGTGGATACACAGAGTGCCAAAGTTAATGCCCAGGAGCAGGAAGCTGTAAGTGTTTAAGCTGTTGCCTGATGCCTGAATGTCTCGGACTTCTGTGAGGATGGGAAGGGGTGTTCTGCTTGTGTATCTGCGTGGGCAGGGCAGCCTGAGCTAGAGCCTGGCTCTGGTCTTCATATGTACTTTTGGCTAAGCAGGAGGATCTCTCTGCATGGAAGGGCTTGGCTGTCTGGGATTTGATCAAGATTCTGTCCACTTACCTAGTGTCATGGTGATGAATTTTAATGTCAAAGCCTGGGCTTGAAGGTTTGCTCTAGGTCACTGTCTTTATCATAACCATGTTCCCCACGTCCTCTGCTTTCCTGCAGGCAAAGAGCAGTGCTGAATATGTGCAGGCTTCCAAAGCTCGTATCGCCCAGTATGAGCAACAGGTAAGTCTGGCCTTCCCTTACTGAATATTCTCTGGTACACACTTTGTTCTTACTCCTGTGTGTGCTTTGCCTTTTCCTGCTGACAAGTGACTTGTAACATGTTTGTCTTTGCTCCCTCTTGAAGCTTCAGAAGCTCCGCAGCATGATTCCCTTTGAGCAGATGACATTTGAAGACCTGCATGAAGCCTTCCCTGAAACCAAACTGGACAAGGAGAAATACCCATTCTGGCCCCACAAGCCAATTGCTGATCTGTAACTTGTCTGGATGCAGTTTGTCTAACCACTGTCAGACTAGATGATCAATTAAAGTCCTTTGCCTCCTGCCTGTGGCCTAGATCTTAGACACAAAGTTGTGAGATTTTAAGACACATGGGACAATACAGTAATCTGCAAACAGCCTGGATTCCCTGGATTTTTTTCTACCTGTGAGCTTGTTTTTCACAGAATCACAAGACCTTTAAGATCATCAAGTCCAACTGTTCCTGTCCTATGCTAACCCATATCCCTCAGTACCTCATCTACCCTTTTTCTAAACACATCCAGGGATGGTGACTCAGCCCCCTCCCTGGGCAGCCTGTTCCAGGCCCTGACAACTCTTTCAGGGAAGAATTTTTTCCTAATATCTAATCTGCCCCTGCCCTGGCACAGCTTAGTGCCATTTCCCCTTGTCCTGTCACCTGGCTGAAGAGACCATCACCCACCTCTCTACACCCTCCTGTCAGGTCAGTGTAGGCAGTGATAAGGTCTCCCCTCAGCCTCCTCTTCTTCAGGCTGAACATCCCCAGCTCCCTCAGCTGCTCCTCATAGGATTTGCCCTCCAGCCCCTTCCCCAGCCTGGTTGCCCTTCTCTGGACTCACTCCAGGACCTCAATGTCCTTCTGATGGTGAGGAGCCCAGAACTGGACCCAGCACTCGAGGTGCAGCCTCACCAGTGCCCAGTACAGGGGCACAATCCCCTCCCCAGACCTACTGGCCACACTGTTTCTGATACAAGCAAAGGACCAAGATCACAGCCAGACCTGTTGAGAAAACCTAGTCCTGCTGCATCTTCTGTCATGCAAATAAACCTTCTGTTCATCTGTGTGATGGTGCGGGGAATGTCCTGCTGCTGCCATTGCAGGCAAATAGTTGCTTGGAAGTGAAACATATAAAGCTGCCTGAGGTGCTGGAGGGTGTTTAGTAGTGATAAAGGTGCCTGAGGTGGTTAGTACTTATCAGCAGGAGGAAACTTCTTGGTGGTTCTACAGGCAGAGGTCTGTTTTCTGGGTGAGTTGTGGTGATTCAGGTGCAGGCAGTTGCAAAAGGAGTTGAAGGAGTGTAAATGTTTTGAGATACATTTTTAAGCCCCCTTAAAGTTAGTTGTTTTCTTAAGACACCCCAAGTGTCACCCCTTTATTTCCTATTATTTCTGTGTCCCAGGTTTCTGAATCATAGGATCCCAGACTGGTCTGGGTTAGAAGGGACCCCAAGGATCACAGAGCTCCAACCCCCTGCCACAGGCAGGGCCACCAACCTCCAGGCCTGGAGCTACACAAGGTTGCCCAGGGCCCCAGCCAACCTGGCTTTGAACACCTCCAGGGATGGGGCATCCACCCCCTCTCTGGGCAGCCTGTTCCAGCCCCTCACCACTCTCTCTGTAAAAAACTTCCCCAAATGATGTGGATCTCACAGAAACTCACAGAAACCACAGCACAGACGCTTTGCATTGCATGGTTTATTTAATTACCTGAGGTGCAATTCTTCAACACCTTTTCCCAAAGTAGAAACATCCCCCTAGGGGAAGGGTGTTACCTCCCTTTTCTGTTGGTAGTGCCTGTAGTAAGAAACTACAGACAGAATGGAGGCAGCATCCTCAGATTTCCCAATCATTTTATTTACATTCCTTGCTAACCCATGGAATACCTCAAGAAGGTACGTTGTTCTGCTGAACTAGAGTATGCAGATCTCATGCCCTGTGCTTTTGTTTCATCGAATCATAGAATCCCAGACTGGTCTGGGTTGGAAGGGAACCCAAGGATCACAGAGTTCCACCCCCCTGCCACAGGTAGAGCCACCAACCTCCAGGTCTGGAGCTACACAAGGTTGCCCAGGGCCCCATCCAACCCAGTCTTATTTCTTGAACTTTATTTAGGCAACTGAAACAACTGTGACTCTATGGATTGAGCAGAAGAAAAAATACAACAGTGGAGGGGTTAAAAGCAGCATATGATGGGGGGCACTGAGGGAGTGCTGCAGAGCAGGTCTCTAGCTGCTCCATTTTATAGAAATAATAGCAAAAAACCCCAGGGACAGGAAGAAGTGACTGTAGAGAAGCACCTTCTCCAGAACTCGCAGAAATAGATCCTTCTCCTGTGGTTGCCAGTGGGGTTTGGCTGGCTGCCCTTTCTCCTGGGCTGCCTTGGGAAGGTTCAGCAGCTGGGCATCTTCCCTGCCCAGGGGTTTCACGCTCCGGTCACCCACATCTGCAAAGAGCCGGGGTCAGTACAGGGTGTGGAGGGGTTGGGGTGTGAGTGTCCCTGCTGACACTGTGTGGGGTGCTGGTGGCCATGAGGAAATCCATCCTTGCTCAGCAGAACCTGTGGCAAGGTGCAGGTAACCCCACCTACTTGTTTAAGGGGTCATTAGGGGTTGTTTTACCTTGCTGGAAGCTTCTGAGAACCTTCTCTAAGCACAGGGATTTGTGCTGCTGGTGCAAGAGGAAGAAGGTGTCTAAGACAGCCATGATCATGAGGAGGAAGGTGCCTAAGAAGAACACCACTGAAACAACACAAACACAAAGGAAGCCTTTAGTAACGGTTGCCCTCAATGTAATCCTGTCTGCATCTGCCTGTGTGGAACTCAGAGTCCAACAAGCTGATAAAGCTTCACTGATCACTTTGGTGTTCACAGACATGGCCACGGACACCCAAAGATCTCCCTGAGGGTTGGTACCCCTGTGTCGTGGTTTCCCCCCAGCCGTGGGCCGAGATCCACGCAGCTGCCTGCTCCTTAAAGTAACAGAGCAGGGGAAGAGGGAAAAAGGGGGGAAACAAGGGAAGGGAAAAGGAAGGGGAAATAACTCCAAACCCAAGAAACTGAGAGGCCCGTGGGTTGGGATAAGGAGAGTTTACTAAGAGAACAGAAAGATCAAATATCCCAATGCTAACAGGACTTTAGAGCAAAAGAAGATGAAACTCTTGATCCCCAGTGCAGTTTCTCCCCGACCCACACAACTCAGGGACCACCCAGAGCTGTCCCGGAACCCGACCGTCCCCCCAAGCAGCACGCGTCCCGCCACCGCCCCTCTTCTTCCTCCCCTCAGCCCCCCGTTCTCCTGGGCAGGACGTCATTGCCATGGAATACTCTCTTTGGCCCATCTGGGTCACCTGTCCTGGCTTCGCCCCTCCTTTCTCCTGAACAGAGAAATAGGAAGAAGCTGAGAAAGTCCTTGACTGTCTGACTGCAACTAAGAACATCAGGGTGTTCTCAGCACTGCTTTCATTGTAACTCCCAAACACAGCATCCCATCAGCTGCTACAAATGAAGTTAACTCTATCCTGACTGAAACCAGGACAGGTGTTCACAGACATGGCCACGAACACCCAAAGATCTCCCTGAGGGTTGGTACCCCTGTAAAAGCCAGCGAGGTTTTATTCAATAAAGGTGGGTACCTATCATGGGTGGTTTGTTGGAGGATGTGGGCAGGATGTTGTTGAGAATCACGGCCAACATGGAGCTGCCGAGGATGATGGCGATCTGGAAATTGATTTTCTCCTCAAGAGAGCTGGGGCTGAAGAGCACTGCCATATCCAGCAGGTACAGGGCACACGTTGGGAGGATCAGGTTCAGAATATACAGAGTGGGTCGTCTCTCCATGGAAATCTGTTGAGAAAGATGGACACAATTGAGGTGAGCAGGAGATAATTTACCATGTTGGGTGAGCATTTGTTCCCTAGGGTAGAAAATTCTCTTGTTTTGTCCTTTTTTTAAATTTTCTTTTGGATTACAAATCAGTGCAGTATAATACAATTGCCATACCACAAAGGTGACCAGAGAAAACTCTCCATCATCCGTCTCTTCTACGTATTCAAGGATGCTCAGGTTGGTGAACTTCCATTCTCCATCAGTTAGGAAGTAACTCAGACTGTTTTCCATCATCTCAGCCGCTGTCCGTCTTGTCTTCATGACAAGGTCTGTTACTGCTTGGGCAGGAGGGAGAGGAGGAGAGAGGAGCAGAATTTAGGTATTTGTTAGAGGTCACTTATTTCCTCTCTCCTTCCCAACCAAGGGCGTGTGTAGATGGGGAAAGGCAGCGTTTCTCACACTGCTGGGGTTTCTTAGCCCAGCCCTTTTGGACTGCAGTGAAGAGACTTGGCTGGACCTCAGAGGGGAAATCTCTGGTCAGTTAGGACAGTTGTCCTTTGTGGGTGGGAACTGGATGGTTTTGTGTCACCTCTGCTTATTTTTCACCCTTCCTGTTGGGGTGAACTCTGACTGTGGTTTGGATCCCTGGAACTGTCCTTAAGTTCCTCTTGTTTCCATGGCTTTCAGTGTGCTTAAAGACCAGTCCTGCAAACCTGTGTGTGACCAAGGAGCCCTGCTGCAGGAAGTCTGGCAGTCTCCTGGTTTGCAGACATCAGATGGGGGTGTGTGTGTGGTGGAACACAGGGATGACTAGCCACAGAACATCCAGATGCTTCCAGGGGTGCTGCTGGGAAACGTGCCAAAACAGAATGACTGCTTTAGCCCATTTTCTGTGGTGTTCCATGTCCTCGGCCCTCATAACCCAGTGTAAGTGTGTGCTGCTACTAAGGGAACCCAGGAGTTAGCCAGGGTCTGCCTGATCCATTCCTCCTCCTGAGGCAAAGCTCAGCTTGCTGCTGTACCTGGGTAGAGGAATGAAGCTATGCTCAAGTTGCACATCTGGGTGTCAAAGGGAAACTTGAGGATCATCAAGCTGCACGTTAAGGTGACCTGGAAGGGCTGGGTGAAGTAGAAGCTGCCGTTGTGCATGATGATTGTATAATCCACGTTCGAGTCCTGTCCGTTCACTCTGGAGGAAGCAAAAGCAGAGAGCGACCGAGCTCCGAGGTGCTGTGAGGTTCCCACAAAAGCCTGGGCTGTAAGCATCCTTTTGGGGGGGCCCTGTGCCATCACACACACCCACACTCACACCCCGTGGGAGGTAGCAGTGAGGAGGGGAAGCCTGGGGCTTGAAGAAACCGCTGGACCAAGGTGGGTAGTAGCTCTGCACCTCCCATGGAAACTCCTTCCTGTCTCCCCTGCTTCTCACTGGAGCAGGGATCGCTGCTGGCTCTGTGGAGCTGCCTCCCTGTCCTTCCCCCCAGCTGGAGAGCCAGCAGCGGTGCCCAGCCCAGTCAGACCCAGTGCTCAGTCCTCTGCCTCACAGCAACCCGCTTGGGGGTGATTTCATTCAGAGACATGGCTGGTCTCTGCTGCTTCCTCAGCTCCAGCTCCAGCCCTCCTTTCTAAAGCTGTACCAGTGTTACAGAGCCACAAAGTGCTTTGTACCACCTGCAGCTGCCATTACTCCAAATGACAAGGCTCTTGCTCACAGAGAGCTCACGGGAATGACTTTAACCATACGAGTGTTTCCCATTTCCTACACCACCACCGTTTGCACCCATTGTGTTTCTCATAGCCAGAGGATAGAAGTGAAAGGGGAACCTACCGCTCTAGAATGAAGATGGGGGGAGACCAATACGTATCTGCAGGCAGGCAGATTTTGGAGATGTTACAGAAATCCCGTGGGTCCCAGGTCGCAAGGGTGTTCTTCCACTCCTGGGGGAGAAGTTGCAGGAGAGGAATGAGTGTCGGGCTCAGTGCCAGCCATCGTGCTGGGCATCACAGGAGAGAAATGCTCCCGAGGGACCTACCAGGCTCAACAAGAAGTAGAATGTGACTGTTTGGAGTTTCTCGGCCTGGAGAAACAGAAGGGAAGAAGTTTAGCTGATATTCGGAGGTACATCCAATGCAGAGCCCAGAAGCTTCCTCTTGGAGCGGGCAGCACAGAGTGCAGAAGCTCAGCTCAGGAGGAGAGCTCAAAGATCTCTGTCCTACAGCTGCAGATGGGAACACACAGCCCGTCCAGGGAAAATAAATATCACTCTTAATGTTTACATGCCAGTGCCCTGCAAGTGCATTGCTCAGCTCAGGCCTTGGTTTTAGGGTGGGGATAAATCAGGCTGTTTGTCCAAACCTGCCTCTGAGCTTCTTCCTGGAACTGAGTGGGAGAAAATACTCCAGATCTGCCAAAAACACTTCCAAAGAGCAGAAAGCCAAAGAGATGGAAAGGGCTGATTCTCACCCCGTGGCCTTGCTGACCCAGCCCTGCCTGGCAGAAGCCTCAGACCCCCACCTAGCACTGCCCAGGTTTCTGTTAGAGGGGCTCAGCAGGGGCTTTGGGCCCTTACCACAGAGAGAATAGCCACCAGCATAAAATCCATCTTCACTTCCAGAGGCTGCGTCATGTTCGTCTTGGGCAGGATGTGGGTGTGCAGCTTGCTGCGAGAGGAGATGTTGAGGTGCTCAACGACATCGTAGTAGGTGCAGGCTAGGAAAGGAAACCCCACTTGAGTCAGAACAGGATCAGGCAAGATCTCAACCTGGGGAGAGTGAGGTGTGCCAGAAGAGGAGAGGGACAGAGCTGTGGGCATGAAAATCATCACTACAGAGGTGAATCCCTTCTCACGCAGATAAGAACAGAATTCCTCAAAGCTTTTCCATCCCTTTTGCACTTACCTGTCCCAAGAGAAAAGGTGAGGAGAGCTATAAAAGCGCACTGCATCGTCTCCTGCTTCCAAATAAGCAGGCAAATGGTACCCTGCCCCTTATGAACAGTTCCAGGACACGTCATTTGTTATGTAGAAGTTGATTTGATCTTTATTAATGAGGCTATCTTGTAAACAGAAGCTAGACTTTTTATGTATTTATTTGCATTGCTAGGAAGAATTTGCTAATGGTTTGATGCACTCAGATGGCTCTTGGGAGCAGCTTTTAGTTGTGGTAAAGGAAAAATAAGGTTATTTTAAAAAAAAATCCAACAATTTGAGGGAGAGGAAAAGAAAGGGCTCATCTCCACAGAGAAAAGGCCAGGAGCCAGAGCCATTCAGAAACAAATCTTGTCTCATTTACAGGGCTGAGAGTGCTGCAACCCCAATGAAATGGAACAGGAATTAGTGCTTGTGCAATGCGAGGGGTGCTGGGAAGGCAGAGGAGGGGCTACTCTCCTTTGAGCCCAGGCTGTGGGGTGTTAGAGCATGGCCCCATTTCCCAAAGCACTGGACCCATTGATTTCCCATTTCTACCTCCCTGCTCTGAGAGAACTGCTTCAAGCCCTCGTTGTTAAGATGAAAGGCTCAGACACTTGGTCTTCTTTTGCACCTCTGTCTGTCGTTCCCTCACCCACCCTCCTCTCCATCGCTGCCTATTTCTTCTGCTGTGATTGCAGTGATGCCTTTGGGTGCTCAAACTGAGGCTTCCTTGTAGGAGAGCTGCTCCAGTCCACATGTGCTTGAATCCCTCTGGGACATCATAGACAGCACCTCGTTACTTTGGCCTCTGGCTGGGTCTGAGATAGGAGGTGGGAAGTGTATGGGCCATGCAATGGGGCTTGAATCAGAAGGGGCATGAGGAGAAGTAGGGGTGACCTCTGTGCTGGGACTTGAGGGCTGTGTCGGTTGTAGGAGCTTACTCTGATGGATGACAGTGTCACTAGAGAAGGGACAGAATGACGCTAGGGGTGAGGTGACCTCCAGCGGTCCCTTACATCTGCCAGCAGCTGGTGGGGTGCACGGGACACATCTACACAGGAGCTGCAAATCTGTCCTGTTGCTTTGTAAGCTTTTGGTACCCACCGTGCCCTGTTGCAGCAAGGTCCTCGGCTCCCTGACGTCCCCCCTGCAGCAGCTCGTTGGGGGGAGGGGAGGCAGAGGAGGGAGGGTCACCGGACCAGCGTGGCATTTGCAAGGCTGGGTGAGGCGATGGGATGTCCTGGGTGCTCGGTGAGAGCCTGTGCTGAGCAGCACCCAGCTGCTTCTCCCCAGCAAAGCACACAAGCGCTGCTGTAGGACTGTCCCCCGGCTCCAGGGCAGCAGAGGCAGCCCGCAGGTCCCGCCCCTGATGTCCCCGCGGGCTGGCTGCGGCAATAGATGCTCCTTCCCCCGGCCAGGTCTTCCGGCGCTCCGCCGTGTCCCCAGCACCCGGCGCCGGCGTCCCAAGGGCTCCGGTGGGGCCGGAGCTGGGGGATGATGCTAGGGCTTGGGAGCACCGCTTGGGGGGGCTACAGCACGAGTGACCGCGTGGCCTAATGGATAAGGCGTCTGACTTCGGATCAGAAGATTGAGGGTTCGAGTCCCTTCGTGGTCGGCCCTTTTTTCTGCCCCTCTTGCTTTTTAAGCCCTTCACCCGCCTTCCCCAAGTCTCTCTCCGTGCTTCTTCCCCTTTGGGCGGACGGGAAGAGCACCCCCGGCCCTGGCCCCGTGTCCTCCCCCGGCCCAGCGCCCGGCGCGGCCCAGCTCCGCTACCCCTCCCTCGGGAGCCGTGCGCGGCCGTTACACGCGTGACACGAGCTCCGGCGGCGGGGTCAGGGCCGTTCCCGCGGGCCGGGGCGCGCGCCCTGCGTAGCCCCAGTGGCCTAATGGATAAGGCACTGGCCTCCTAAGCCAGGGATTGTGGGTTCGAGTCCCATCTGGGGTGAGCTTCCCCACCCTTTTTTAAAGCGCCGACTCCCGTTTCTGTGTTCTTTCTCCCCATTTCAGTCCCGCCAGTCCCCGCAGCACTGCCGGGCCTCCTGCTGCTGTCCACAGGGTGCTGGCCGTGGCTGCTCCGTAGGCAGGGAGACACTTGCCATCCCCATGACAAGTATCCCGTATGGATGCTCCAGGAGAACCCAGAGGTGAGAATAAACCAGCACCCGCGAGGAGCCTGAAGTCAGTCCTGGCCAGTGATCCCAGTTTGGACCTCACGAGTACGGGAAGCAATGAGGGGCGGGGACAAACTGTCCCAGGCTTCGGAGCCAAGGCAGAGCGGTTGAAGCTGGTTTTTAGGCCTTGCCTGGGCAGAGCTGGGGCTGTGTTGCATCAGGGACGAGCAGGGAATTTTGGCTGCATTTTTATGCTCCCCCTTTTCCTGGTTCTCTCTGTATCATCAGCAGTGGCTGCCTCCCAACGAAAAGCTGGCTGATGCTGGGGGATGGCTACTTTGCAGGTGTCACACGAACCTCTTCTTGGAGCAGGACAAGCTCTAATGGGAAGGAAGTGATACTCCTCCACCCAAAACCACATCTCCACGAGGGGCTGGTGGCTGGGGGGTCCTGTAATTTGCCTGTGCTGCCCTGGGACCAGAGTCCTCCGCGTAAGTGCCTTTGGGATAATGCCCTCTCAGGTTTGGTGCATTAAAGAGCTTCTCGGAGGGTCTTCTCCCACACAGTTAATGGCTTTAAAAGCAGCTGCGGTCAGGGTGATACCACTCTAGCAAGGCCTGAAGTGAAGTTTCTTTTTAAGTAATTTTTCTGAGTTAGGTGTGGGAGGAGATGACTCTGCTGCCTGGAAAGCAGCACATGTGGTGAGGGCCCTGGTGCTGGCAGCTCCTGGCACTGCTCAGCCAGCCCGGCCTGCTCCAGGAGCTGCCAAGAGGCTCTGAAGGGCTGCTCCAGGCTGGTTTTACCTGGGACCAGTTGACTTCCACCTCTTTGGGAGACCAGCTTCAGGGCTGTGGTTGAAAGGGGGTTACTGGTATTGAACAGGAGCTTAATGAGGCCCGTGGTGTTTCTCCCTGTGGTATGGGGCCTTCTAACAAGATGCTTGCAAAGGGTTAAAGGCCGCTTGCTAACAAAATGCTTGTTAAGGGGGGCTTACTAACAGGAGGATTTGTGTCAGAAATGACCTTGCATAAACAATGCCTACTATGAGCTCTGTGAAAATAAAGTAATTTCTTTGACGAGTTCCAGTCCTCCCCATCAGTCTAACGAACTCCTTATCTGTTCAATGAATTCCTTGCTTGTCTCGTAATTGGTCATAAATTCAGGCAAAGTATTTCATTGTAGCTAGTTTGAGCTCCCCCTTGTCTTTGAAAGTGTACAAGACCTGCTGAAACCAAACTTGTAGAAGGGATCAGAGTCAAGGGGTAACTGAGTCTGCGCAAAACAGAAGGTTACTTGCGGTGACGAAGAGGAGCCATCTGACTTCATCCCCACGACCTGTCGGGGAAGGCAGCAGGCCTGCTAGCGGCCTAGCTCTCTTCTCCCAAGACTTAGGCTCTGACAATATCCTTCTGTTCCCATGAGACAGGGAAAAGTTACTCAAGCTGACAGGAACTTAATAATCCCATTCTCAAAACACAGCGGTCTTCTGATAGAGGTACAGGCTACCCTAAGCCAAGAAGTAGTTATGGGAAGGTACTTGGGAGTAACGGAACCAACCATAATAAGATGGTCAAAATAGCAGGTGTGTGGATACTTTTAGGCATCAAAGGTAAACTAGCAATATTTAGCTATAAGATATGTTTATCAGAACTCGTTATAATCACTAACCAATCAGTGTGGTGTGAACAGTGGGTGTAACCAATTAGCAGTTTTTTAGCTTGCCACGTTTGCAGTAATAAAGGGATATGATCTGTGTGATTTCTCCTAAGAAAATGGCTTCAGCTAAAATTCGTGCAATTTGCTCATTGCTGCTTGTCACAACGACACCCCCCGACGAATATATACCATTCTACTGTATATAGTTAAGGTGAATTGCCATGTTTGGTGTGCATGTCTGTGGTGGAGTGATCCCCCATGCACCCAGCCTGAATAAACATACCTTCTTTATAACTCTTTGTGAGTTGTGAAGTCAGCTTACACAAATCACCTGTAGCACACCACTCTGCCATAGCTGTGCTCCACTACAGTGGGCGCCTGTCACCAGTGGCGCATTGACACCAACTATCAAGCTGAATGCTGCTGTGGGAAAGGATGAGTTGTCTCTGGGGACCCAACTGTCCCCATCCTTCTTCCTTCGCCAGCAGTGCCCAGCCCTGGCAGCCAGACATCCTGTCCCTTCCTCCCTCCCTCCCTCCCGCTGAAGGCTCATGCGCAGCCTTACCTGGACGTGAGGATTTGGCTTTGCCTTTCCATGGGGCTGTGGGGGCAAGGCTTGGGAAACTGTGGGGGTTGTGACTGCACCCCCTGTGTTGGGGGTGTATTGGGGGTGTGCCCTGGACAGTGTCTGCCCCTTGCATTTTGGGGTGCTGCCTTTGTGTTCTAGTTGCTGGCATTTCCAGCAGCGTGGTTTCACTGGAGCTGGTGTCGGGAGGGGCATGTTGCTGCTGCAGCTGGCAGGATTCCTGCATGGCACAGTCTCCCTCAGAACCTACGGGGTAAACTGAGGCTGAGGGGGCATCTATAATGATGTGCTGGCACAGGGGGTCTCATGGGGAGGACCATCGTCTATCACCAGTGTTGGCCTGGGAGGAACAGCTCCAATCCCAGTGCAAGGAATGCACAAAGGGTGGTGGGGCCACCTGTACTCACTCCTCCTCTCCCTCCCCCCACCCCCCACCCCCCCCCCCCCGCCCCCGGTGTATCACTGTGCCTGAGGCAGTGATATGGGGGACCACGTGGCCTAATGGATAAGGCGTCTGACTTCGGATCAGAAGATTGAGGGTTCGAGTCCCTTCGTGGTTGTTTTAGAGCCCCGAGGGCTCCTCCAGGTGTTTCATTTGCCGCCCACTCCCGCGGAGTGGGGGGTAGGGGGGTGATGGGAGGTGGTCTGATCGTGGGGTGAGAGCATGCCGGGGATATCACTGGGACAAAGCTGGAAGGAAGCGCCTGTTGTGCTGGAGGCAGCTCTAGGGTGGGATCTACCCTGTAAGTCCCCACGCATCAGGGCCGCCCTGTCACGGGGCTGGGGGTGAACCGGAGCGCGGTCCGGGATGGGGCGGCTAAGCCCCAGCTGGAGCCAGTTCCCGGGGAGGAAATAAAAGGGCTGGGGCGGGCCAGAGCTTCCCATCCCTGCAAGGAGCGCTCGGTGAGGTACGGGTGGGTACCCTCGCCCCCACTGGGTGTTGTTCTAAGCACTACGGGTGGGGAAAAACAAGGGGCTGCACCCCAGGTGGGACTCGAACCCACAATCCCTGGCTTAGGAGGCCAGTGCCTTGTCCATTAGGCCACTGGGGCTCCGCAAGAGCCTCCCCCTCCTCTGCCCCGCGGCCGCCCCCCACTCCCCCCGCCGCTTTATCCGCGGGGTCGGGAGTAAAAGGCCTTGTCGCTCCGGTGTCGTTACACGGAGAACCGGCGGAGGGTACCGGTACTTCTCGCCACGGGAGAGTGGGGTGAAGGTGTGCGTGCGGAGCTGGGCCCTTCAGGAGGGGCTCCAGCGCCCCCCTCGCCGCCCCTAACCCTCTCCCTCCTCCCATACCCCCCTTCCCATTGCTGGGCTGCGCTCAGAGTTGGGGCTGTGCTGACCGGGTTTACGGGGTGATGGGGGAGGAGATTTGAGCTGCGTGGCTTAGCGGGGGGCGGGCAGTCTCGGGGGAGGTCTCCCGTGGGCCGTGTGGGATTCCCCTGCCGCGGCAACCGCGCTCCCCTCCGGCCATCACAGAGTTAAGTTAGAGCACCAAAAGTAGGTGTGTATGTAGCCCCAGTGGCCTAATGGATAAGGCACTGGCCTCCTAAGCCAGGGATTGTGGGTTCGAGTCCCATCTGGGGTGACTTCCTTTTCTCTTCCGAGCATCCACGCTGGTGCCGGGGGTTGGGTGGTTCTCTCCTTTCCGCGGCACCCCCGGGAGGGATTTCCCGGTGTGCAAACCAGCGCAAGCTCAGGCGCGATGTGTTTTACACCCTGAGGTGGCTGTCCCCTCCAAAACCGGGGGCTGGGCACTGGCTCTGGCTCGCTTCAGGATCTTCCTCAATCTCACTGTAAAATCCAGACGGGATCCTCAGCGGCAGGTGCCATGGAGCAGTGAGGTCTTGGCTGAGGTGTGATGAGTTCCCCCAGGGCTCGGTCCTGGGTCCAGTTTTGTTCAACATCTTTATCAGTGACCTTGATGAAGGGATTGAATGCTCCCTCAGTAAGTTTGCACATGACAAGGAAGTGTTGATCTGCTTGAGGGTAGGGAGACTCTTCAAAGAGACCTGAACAGACTGGACCCATGGGCTGAGACCAGCGGGATGAGGTTTAACACCAAGTGCAGAGTCCTGCACATGGGACACAACAACCCCATGCAGCAATACAGGCTGGGGAGACTGGCTGGAGAGCTGTCAGGCAGAGAAGGACCTGGGGGTGTTGGGTGACTGCTGACTGAACATGAGCCAGCAGTGTGCCCAGGTGGCCAGGAAGGCCAATGGCATCCTGGCTTGTGTCAGAAATAGTGTGGCCAGTAGGTCTGGGGAGGGGATTGTGCCCCTGTACTGGGCACTGGTGAGGCTGCACCTCGAGTGCTGGGTCCAGTTCTGGGCTCCTCACCATCAGAAGGACATTGAGGTCCTTGAATGAGTCCAGAGAAGGGCAACCAGGCTGGGAAAGGGGCTGGAGGGCAAATCCTATGAGGAGCGGCTGAAGGAGCTGGGGGTGTTCAGCCTGGAGAAGAGGAGGCTGAGGGGAGACCTTATCACTGCCTACACTGACCTGACAGGAGGGTGTAGAGAGGTGGGTGATGGTCTTTTCAGCCAGGTGACAGGACAAGGGGAAATGGCACTAAGCTGTGTCAGGGCAGGTTTAGATTAGATATTAGAAAAAATTCTTCCCTGAAAGAGTTGTCAGGGCCTGGAACAGGCTGCCCAGGGAGGGGGCTGGATCACCATTGAAAAGGGTAGATGAGGTACGATTTAGCAGAGAACAGGAACTGTTGGACTCATGATCTTAAAGGTCTTTTCCAACCTTGTGATTCTGTGACTTGGAATGTTGGAAACTTGAAACAGTGACACCACCCCCACCTACCCGGGGTTGGGCAACATGGAGCTGGCAGCCACCCCCTCCCCTGCAGAAAAAGCTTTAGGCAGGAGAAACATCCTGTACCCCCATGTGGTCTGTTTTGGGGAGGCAGAGGGACTGTAGACGCTGAATGGTATGTATGGTGTAATTGTGGGATCCAAGGGGGACCGTGCTGTGAGGCACCTGGGGTGAGCATTTGCCCTCTTAACTGGTCCTGGCCTAAAACAGAACTGCTTTCCCTCACCCCAGGTGGGACTCGAACCCACAATCCCTGACTTAGAAGGCCAGTGCCTTATCCATTAGGCCACTGGGGCCCCACAAATAATCAAAAAACAGTGCTATTTTGCTATTTTTCACATCCCCATCCCCCCAGTGAACCCATCTGGTGGTGGTGAAACCTACATTGTTCTGTGTATCGGGGTCCCCTGAGGAGGAGCTCCAGAAGCCTGTGGGACTTGGATTGGACCATAGAATCACCTGGGTTGGAAGAGACCCTTCAGATCATCGAGTCCAACCACAGCCTAACCCTGCCCAGCCCACCTCTAGATCATGTCCTCAAGCACAACATCTACACACCTGTCTGACAGCCTTTTCATACAGAAATTCTTCCTGATGTAAATCTCCCCTGGTACAGTTTGAAACCATTTCAAATTGTGCTATTGCTTGTTACTTGAGAGAAAAGCGCAACCCCCACCTCTCTGCACCCTCCTTGCAGGTAGTTGTAGAGAGCAATAAGGTCTCCCATCAGCCTCCTCTTTTTAAGACTAAAGCCCTACTTCCCTCAGTGGCTCCTCATGGGATTTGTGCTCCAGACCCTTCACCAGCTTTGTTGTCCTTCTCTGGATGCATGCCAACATCTCAACGTCCTTCCTGTAGTGAGGGGCCCAGAACTGGACCCAGCACTGGAGGTTTAGCCTCACCAGAGCTGAGTATAATGGAACAATACCTGCCCTACTCTTGCTGGTTACACTATTCCTGATGCAGGCCTGGATGCTGTTGGCCTTCTTGGCCACCTGGGCACGCTGCTGGCTCAAGGTTTGAGGTTTTCTGGTGGTCTGTCTCAAAGGCCAGAAGCCTCCTGTGCTTGCTTACAAGGTGATTTCTCTTTCAGTGCTATCACAGTGTGGTGGTTTTGGCCCTGGCCAGAGGCCAAATGACCACCAAGCTGCTCGCTCACTCCCCCTTCAGCCGAAAAGGAGAGAAAATATATTTTTGGAGGCTTAGGCCCTGAGATAAGGACAGAGGGATCACTCTCCAATTAGTGCAATGGGCAAAACAGACTCGGCACAGAATAAAGTGATTTATTAAAACTACAACTAATACACCCAGTGAACCAGAACGAGATAAGAGTAAGAAGCGGCCAGGTCTTAAAGCGCCTTCCCCCACCCCTCCCCTTCTTAGCAAACTTAAAACTCCATCACGATTTTACTCCCTTCTTCTCCACCCCCCCCAACATGGCGCGGGGAGGGGCAGGGAATGGGGAGTGAGGCGCTGGCAGTACCAGTTGCTTTCCTTCCTGAGATCTTAACACTTCTACTTCCCCCCACCCCTCGCCTCTTCACACCCTTAACTTTAATCATCAATTTTGCTCCCTTCTTCCCTCCCGTCGCAGCACCAGGAGGGGCAGGGAATGGGGAATGAGGGGTTTTCAGTCCATTCTGCCCGAGCTGTCTTCTGTCTCAGCTGGAGGGGGGGGCGGCATTCCACACACACACACACACCCGTCCCACCCACGCGAGAGTCGTATCCACGAACTTCTGCAGTGTGAGTCCTCTCCACTGGGGAATCACCTCCTCACCACACGCCTCTCAGCGGGACTTCCCTCCATAGGGTTCTGACATTTGGGCCTGGGCTGCCCGGGCCTGGCTCCCCACAAAAGTCACAAGTCCCCCAGCAAACCTGCTGAGGCGTGGATCAATCTCTGCACAGAGATGTCTTTGCTCCCCGTTCCTCATCCATGGGCTGCGAGGGGACAACCTGTTTCACCATGGTCTTCTCCACAAGCTTTCTTTCCACATTCTTCCCCCTCTCCTTCTGGGCCTGGCCTTGGCTATCGGTGCAGCTGGTCACATCTTCCCACTCTGTGTGCCGGTGGCACAGTGTGCCAGCCTGCAGGTTTTTTTCTCCAATATGTGATTCACAGAGGCACTATGAATCCATCTGGGATTGGTCAAAGGTAGCTGGTCTCAAATCGGCCGATTGTTTACTGTCTGGAACTCACAGAAAACTGTAACTGCTGCTTTGCAAAAAGCCATCTCAGCAGCACAGCTACAGCAAACTGCAACACACACCAACTGTGCCCTGCCAAATTCCTGGCAAGGCTTTAGGTTCCCATAATAAAATAACACACACTTTGGGTGGTTAGGGAAAAACCACAACTAAACTGGAAGGGAAGTGCTGGAAATGGTGACTACTCAGTTTGCTGCTTAGATACATAGGTAAGGCTGCTTTACTCTTTTCTTTCCCCATAAACCTGCGGCCACTTTCATGCTTAGCTCAGAGGGGGCTCTCGTGGGGCAAAGGGCTGGAAAAGGGACACAGGATTAAAACAGAAGTAGCTGAGAAAAATCTGAATTTTTCATTTCAAACACAATTTTTCTACAAAATGATTGACAAGCAGATCAAGAGAGGGGATTCTGTCCCTCTGCTCTGCTCTGGGGAGACCCCACCTGGAGCACTGTGTCCAGCTTTGGAGCCCTCAGCACAGGAAGGACATGGACCTCTTGGAGCGTGTCCAGAGGAGATCCAAGGGCTGGAGCATCTCTCCTGTGAAGACAGGCTGAGAGAGTTGGCTGAGAGAGGGCTTGTTCAGCTTGGTGAAGGCTCCGGGGGGACCCTATAGTAGCCTTCCAGTACCTGAAAGGTGCCTGTAAGAAAGCTGGGGAAGAACTGTTCATAAGGGCATGTAGCAATAGGATGAGGGGTGATGGTTTTAAACTCAAAAAGGGGAAATTTAGGTTGGATATTAGGAAAAAATTTTTCAATATGAGGGTGGTGGATAAGGTTGCCCAGAGAGGTGGTGGGCGATATTCAAGGTCAGGCTGGATGGGGCTCTGAGCAACCTGATTTAGTGAAGATGTCCCTGCTCACTGCAGGGGACTAGATGACCTCTAAAGGCCCCTTCCAACCTTACACATTCTATGATTCTATCCCAGTGTATCATGAAGAGATTAAACAGGACATATTAAATATTTTTATTTACACTTTTAGACCATTTTTATTCACTACAGCCCTTGTGTTAGCATCACCTACAGCTGCCAAGGCCGGTTCTTTACTGAGACAGTATCCAAGGCCTTGGATCTCTGCTGTTCTCAGTCAAAGTCTGCCCTCCTGCTCTGTTTTATTTCTGAGTGTAGCTTTTTCTGTCGTAGTCGTTCACGATTTGTTTTTTCCACCCTAAAACAAAACAAAAAGATCCTTTAGTCTACAAAGAAAACATTTAAACACTCAACTTTCAGCACAGTTGTAATGTAGATTCAAATGTCCACAGACAGAAAAAAAGATCCCTGTTCTTGGGATGCCATCCAGGAAAGCAGGCAAGCTCTAATGGATGAGTGATTACTTTTATTTTTTCAAAAGATTTAGTTTGCAGCCTCTTTGAACAATCATAGAACATCATAATCTGAATCCAACTCCAATAAAGGCCATTTCACTGGAGATACCTCTCTATGAGCTTCTGTGCAGTCTCCTTAGACACCACCTTGGGTTTCTCAGTAGCTTCTGTGACCATGGTTCTGATTTTTTCTAAACAAATAGCCAGATTCCTCATTTGGTAGCGACTCTCTTCGGAGTCCACAATCAGCTCCCCAGCTCGGTTAATCTTATTCCTGTGCTGAAGGGAAAATGGGATGTGATCACTGAAACCTCGTTAAGCTTGTTGTGTTCTGGCTGAAAACGTGACACATACACCTAGAGAGGAGGGGGTAGTGGCTGGAAGGGAGAGGGTAGTTACCATCAATGCCATTTTTTGCCTTGTAGCTTCTGGGATCCAGTCTGCTGACGCCAGGTGGAACCGAACTTGTGCCTTGGTATTCACTAGAAGGAAAATCAGAATCTTTTCTCAGTGTAATGGCTCATCTGCCTGAGTTTTAAGAGCTAATTCAGCCTGTTCACTGCCAGCTTTGAACAGAGGATGATCCCTGTATTAATTTCCTGAAAGATCACAGGGGTTTTTCTTTGCCATTTTCGTGTGCCACTCTACAAGACAAACTCTCCAACTCGGAGTGCCTGGGTATTTTGTAGATGCTACAGGATTTCTTGCTACCGCCTGTCACTAACTACCTTATTTTTAATGGCAATGGCAGAACAGGAGCTATTTTTACTTTATTTGAATTAAACTGAGAGTTTATCACCCTGGGAAGTTCCAAAATCCAGATGGTTGCTTCTATCACTGCAAACAGGCTACACACAACCGGTGTTCTGTGCGACGTGTAGCACCAACAACCCCAGTAAGAGTGTTTCTAGGAGAAGAAGCTATGGTACCACCGGCCTCAGGTGCTGCCGAGCCTCAGGAGCTCTGTCCAAATGCAGGGTAGCGATAACGAGCAGGTGGCAGTGGGCAGCACAAAGATGCTCCTTAATTTCAGGCTCCAAATGTTTTGCCACAAAATACAGGGAAACAACTTGAGGAGGCGGGTTCTTCCTTCCCGGGCTGCCCCTCACCTTTATTCACACGCTGCCCCCCGGGGCCGCTGCTCCGGCAGTAGGACACGGTCAGGCGAGCTGCAAGGGGAGAGAAGAGCGGCGATGCACTGACCCCCGCGCTCGGTCCTGCGACGGGGATGAGCCAGGCTGCAGCACGCAGGGCTGCCGGGTGCCTGCGGCCCGCTGGCGCTTTCGCTCGGGGTTCAGTCAGGGCACGGAGCCCGGACCCCGCAGCCCGAGGCCCCCCGGGGGTTTAACCCAGGGCTGTTTTGGGGGAGACTCACCCAGAGGGATGTCGAGGGCGCCCGGCTGCGTCTCCTCCTAGAAAACACGGCGGGAGTGCCCGCGTTAGGTGCCGGGGGAGGCGGGGTCAGCCCCGCCCGGCCCGGAGCTGCCCGGCCACGCCCACACACGCCCTATATCACGCCCCCTCATCGAGACCACGCACACCCGCCAAAGCAACAGCCAACACCGAGGCCTCGCCCATGTCCCGCCGCTTCTGCTCACCCCCGCCCACCGCCCATTCAACTCACTGCGCTAAGCCCAGCCCAACGCTTCCCATAAAGCTCCGCCCACCCAGCCATGTCAGTCAGGCGCCAAGCCCCGCCCCCTCGCTCTCTTCCTTTTCCCTCCCCCGGCCCGCGTACCGGCGCGCTGGCCGCGACGCCGCCGTCCTGCTGCGGCGGGTACAGCTTGTCCAGGCTATAGGCGCTGCGGTACTCTGTGCCGGCGGCGGTTCGCTGCGAGAAGCGGGCGGCTAGCGGCTTCAGCCGCGGCCCCCATAGGCCCCGCAGCGTGTGCGCCGCCATCTTGCCTCCCGCGGGCGCGCTTCCGCCGCGGCGTCCCCACGGAAACGGCGGCAGCGCTCCCCGTTCCGGGGCGGGGCCTGCGGGGCGGGGGGACCGGGGGTGTGGTATGTGGGATGGGCGGGGGCCGGGGTGTGTGAGGGCCGCGAGGGCCGTAGTGGGGGGTTTGGGTGGGCGGGTGAAGGGCAACGGGGGAGGGTATATGGGGTCTGGGGATATCTGGGGGAGTGGAAGGGGTGGAGGGTGTCTGGGGGAATATAGGGGGTTGAAGGGGAGGCGGGGGCGGGCGGGGGGTGTGTCTGTGAGGTCTACGGGGTCTGGGGTGTGGAGGGGGTCTGGGGAGAGTGGGCGTGTGGAGGGCGTCTCGGGGGGTGTAGAAGGTCTGGAAGCATTTGAGGGGTTGAGTGGGTCTGGAGGGGGTCTGGATTGAAAAGGGTCTGGTGGGTGGAGGGGGTCTGTGGGGGTGTCTGTGCAGTGCTGGGTGGGGTATGTGGGCACTGAGGCCCTGTGGTGGGATGGCTGGAGCCGAGATACTGGGGTGAGCTGGCTGTCTTGAGACCCTGGGAGAGGACATGGTGTGGGGGCCCTGTGGTGGTACCTTGTCTGTGCTGGTCATCTCCAGCTCCTGGAGATGCATTGGTGGGGGGACAGGGTGCTCCTGCTTGTGCCCCGTGCCTTCCGAAGCTGAGCAGCGACAGCCAGCGTTGAAAGTGAAGATACACCAGTGGTTTTTGTGTGCCCTCTAGTTACTATAACTGGGGCATTTCAGGTTTTTATCCGCTCAAGAGCACTAAATTGTTACATGTACACGTCTCTCTACAATATTTATGGGTTTTGAATGCTGGTGCAGCAGCACGTAGGTGTTTCCAGGTCTGTAAGTGAGACACCGAGGTGGAAGTGGGCTGCAGGGGAGTGAAGAGCTCGTGGAAATCCTTCAGCTCTTACTCCTGCTGGAGCTGTCAGGTTGGTTTGATGAGAAGGGTGTGTGTTCCAGAGGGGCAGGGATCGCTATTTCTGGCAGCAGGGAAACGCACGGGCAGGGATGGGGCCGTCATTGGCTCTGCTGTTCTGACAAGAGCTGACGATCTTTTGTTTATAACTGTGAGTGAAGTAAAAAATGGGTGTTTTGAAGCTGATATAAAGGCAGCCTGTGACTGGGGATCTGAGCTGGATCCCAGCTAGATAATCAGCACAAAATTAGGGAACTCGGTCCTTGGGGTAAGGAGCAAGTTGCAAACATTGATGTTGGTCTGTCCTGGCTGAGGCTGAGCAGCACTCAGGGGCAGGACGGCTCTGTGCTGCCTTTTAATAGAACCTCTGTGTCCTGGGGTTCTTCTGCTCTGCTTCCCCCGTCCAAACTTGTCTGAAAACCGAATGCTCTAAGGAAAAAAACCCAAGAACTGTCAGAGACAAATCACGCCATCTGGTGACCTTAATTCCTAACAGGGAGCAGGTAAGTGTTTGTGATTTGTAGCCAGAGGGATGGGTAAAATATCCAAAGTGGGATGACTCATTATACCAACTGTTGTCAAACGCTGCCTTGTGATTGTCCTGGTAACAACGCCAAGGACAGTGACCGTGCAGAGGGTCTTGGAAAGGCGCTGGGTGGGAGGTCACGTGCTCAAAGCCATACCCATCTAAGAGGACACTTCTCTGGTTTTGCTTCACTCCTGTGCTGTGTTACCTGATGCAGATACCTGAAGAGCCTTGGGTAAAAGCAGAAGGATCTCTGGATGGTTGGAGACAGCTCTCCCTGGCAGGCAGGGTTTGGGATGCCATAGCCTTACTTGGGCATGACCCAAGGAGAGCCAAGCTTTTGACATTAAAGCTGAAGACATGAACTGCCTCAGAAGTGATGCTGGCTGTCCCCATTTGGTGATGGTGGTCACTGGTGAACGAGTGCTGAGAGGAGCCGTTCCTGAAATGTGATGGAGAAGCTGATGTGTCCAAGGAGCCGGTTGCTCCTTGTGTGAGTGAGGGCACAAGCTGTTAAAGTGAGAGCGAGTTGGGACTTTGAAGGACCTTCCTGGGACTCTTGGCTCCTGTAAGGAAGGGAAGACTGCAGAGTCAGAAAATCTCCTTCCCCATAAAAGCTCAAAATCTATAAAACCACTGAATCTGTCCTTCAAGTGATCCACCTCCATTTGTAATGCTGATGCTCTTCTGAACAAGTATTCAGACTGGTGGAAAAGTGAGATGCCAGAGTAGATCTGATGGGAACGTGCTTGTCTGGATGCCACCTTTGGAATTCAGCATGACACTGAATTCTTGACAAGCCGTGCCCTTCTTATCTTAATGGTGTGACCTGAATAGGGGCATTGGTTTTGCCAGACTCTGAAGCTGACCGTTATTTCCTATTCTATCCTACCTTTTCTCACCCATTCAATGGCCGTTCTTTCCTTTGGGCCTGCAGCACGAGGGTGCACGTTTCAATGGCTGCTCTGTGACACCAGTTCCTGTGGCACACAGTGTGGTTTGACGCTCTCAGCTTACCTCTTAATGGAGCTGGGCAGTTTTCCTTGGTGTTCTCAAAGCAATCTGAAAAGTTTCAGTAGAAGGTAAGGTAAAAGGCCAGAAGATGCTGATTTTTTTTCCCTCCTCTGATCACCTCACTGAGGAAACAAATTCAAGTGCCTCTGACTCACACAGTCGTCAGGACGTGTATAAATGGCCACTAACATTTTTGGATGCAGGAAAAAAAACTTGCCCTCAGCACTTTGCTGAACGAGCTGCTGATATACAGCAGCTGTGCCTTTGTTAAGCCAAATACTAATAATCATGTTTTTTAACACCAGTCATTCTGGGCTGTGTGGCTTTCAAGAAAGGCCAAAACAAAAATAGCGTTGGAATGGCAAGCTTCAAACTGATGTGGTTTTACAGAGACTTCAGAGCTGACGACAGAGGGGGTTTAATCGTGGCAAACATTAGCAGTCCGAGTGCATAGCCTGTATGTTATATAAATAATGCAGTGGTATAGTTCAGTGTATCCTCTCTGCTTCCTGCACAGGAGCCTCAAGCGTTTTCATGACCCAAATTGTACATGAAAATCAAAGAAATAACTCTTCTGCTGCTCTTAAAAAGAGCTGTAAAGTCTTGGCTTTGAGGGTACTGGTGTTTCTTTTTATTTGAGAATAAAGCATTAAAAATATACATATTTAATCTGCTGGCTGCTTAACTGTGGCGCTGATTCACACAGGGTTGTTTGGAAAAGGAAGGCAATCCCACACCTCTCCAGCAGCAGAGTAAACACTGGCTTACTCAAATCACCGAATCACAAGGTTGGAAAAGACTTTTAAGATCATCAAGTCCAACCATTCCAATCCTAAGCTAACCCATATCCCTCAGTACCTCATCTACCCATTTTTTAAACACATCCAGGGATGGTGACTCAACCCCCTCCCTGGGCAGCCTGTTCCAGGCCCTGACAACTCTTTCAGTAAAATTTTTTTTTCTAATATCTAATCTAAACCTGTCCTGGCACAGCTTAGTGCCATTTCCCCTTGTCCTGTCACCTGTCTAACGTTGCTTCCGACATCCCCTGCTACAGATGCCAAATTACCGGGGCACTGAATGCTCTGAGAAAATCAACACTGCTGCTTTCCTTGCTGCTGTTGTTCATTTTTATTTATCTTATTTTATTAGACAACTGCTTTCCATTATAAATAAATAAGGCATGAAGGTTCTCCATCCTGTTACAGAGCTGGTAGCCACAGTCGTGCGTATGGCTCCTCGTGTGTCTCGAGTTTGGGGCCGTAGGGCACCTGAAAACGCAGCGCGTGGGCGAGCGGAGCGGTGGGTGGGTGGTTGGTTTGAGGAGATGACCTCTGGTGCGGGTGCGGTTTGGGCGTCGCGCTCCTGCCAACTTACCTCCATGGTACTCAGCTTAACAAAAGTGGGGTTTGGGGGGGGGTGGTTTGTTGGGTGGGGTTGGGTTTTTTTGCATTAATTCCATGGTGAGTGAAGGAAAGGTAGCTCCTCGGAACATCAAGGCCCTGGACTCAGAGGATAATTACATTATAACAGTCTTCCCCCTCCTCCAAAAGCCACATTCTCATTTGTTTATCTTAATCTTGCAAAAATGCCAACAGTTTCCCCAAGAATTTGGGATGGAAGCTGGTGAAAATACAATCTAGATCTGGCCTGAAGTTTCTCCAGGTGGGTACAGAATAGGTAGCTTACAGTGAACTGCTGGGGTTTTGTGGCTCGGTGCTCAGGGTGTTGCCTAAGCTGTAATGAAATGCTGCTTCTCTGCCTGTGACCACAACAAGGTCAACATCAGGTTCATGAGAAACAGAAATGGGTGATTCCTGAGACGGCAGTGGCGTTTTGGCTGTGTGTCTGCATGTCTGTGGAGGCAAAAGTGGGATTTCACTGCTGGAAAGTGAACTGGAACATGAGGGGTGACAACCTTTGGAGACAGTATCTCAGACAAGAAAGGTTATTTTCAGCAGAACGCTGAAACCTGCCCTCTCAGCTGGGGAGATGGTCAGATCAAAAGCGTGGTCAGCGCTCCTGACACCGTACGAGTGTGATGCTTCATCCCTCTGCTTGCATGCGAGCCACTGGGAGCCAGTTTTGGAAGCCCATGCAAGCCACATTCAAGGAGTTTGCTACAACGGGGCAATGACAACCTCTTGAGGAGCACAGCGTGGTGTGCTGGTACCCAGACCACGAGATGAAAGTGCGTCTCTGATACTGTAATAGCACTTCTTGTCTAGCTCATGGGAAAGTCCTGGTCATGAAGTTCCTACCAGGCACAGTGCTTCACCTGGGCTGAAATACTGGGAGGGATTTAAAGCAAGGAAATCCCATATGCCTACAAAGTCTGGGGAAGTATGGACTGAAACACTAAGCGGCATTGATGAAGACGGAACGATCAGTTTGATGTTTCTCTTCAAGTTTTTCCAGTTGCAATGAGCTTGCATTGTAAATAGATGAAAAACCTGACTGATAAGAGAGAGAATGGCTTAAATAGCAAGAAGATACTGCCCTTTGGGGAGGGGAAGTGTAGATGGATGTCTCCTGGGTGCAAGCGTAGGTTCTTAGCCATAAAGCCAAGCGGAGAGTTGGGCTGGTGTGCTGGAGCAGCCCCTCAAGTTACTATGGCTTGTTATTTTAAACACTCCAGCTGTGGCAGGACACTGGAGGACATCCAGGTTTTTGCTTGCAGATAATCAAGCTGTAAGAGAAGCTGAAAAGGGTGGAGACAACCGGCTTTCCTTTGTTGTGGTGTGGCTGGCGTTGCTGCTGTGATGCCTGGCAGCGGCTCATGCAGAGATCCGACACGCAGTATCTGAAATCCTCTAACTACAATGTACAAGTGTCCCAGCAAGCTGCCTGGGGCCCAGGCTTAAAACAAGGGAGTCGAGTCTCCGTGCCGTGTTCTGGCTTGCAGACCTCTCAAACCTTCAAAGCAGTGGGGCCACGTGGCGTTGCCTGGGGCTGAAGAGTTGGCTGTTGCGATTGCAGGTGGGAGTTGGGGGAGCAGCAGGACTCATTTGCTGCTCTTATTTTTCACCTTGGTGGCGTTGATGTCTGCTTTTGTCTTCTGGATGCGGGAGAAGATCTCCTTAAAAAGAGCCTTGTACTCGGGCTGGCTCTGCTCCAGTCGCTTGTCCACAGCCTCCACGTGTTTGCTGATGGTCTTCTCCATGGTTTTCCGCTCTTCCAACTCGTGGCCCTCTCCTCGGAAGTCTCTGAAGGAACTGTCACGAGAGATGGGCCGGGAGGTTTGGACCCCTGTGTGGCGCACGCTGTCCTTGTGCTGCCGGCATTTGCTGAGGAGCTCTTCGTACTTCTCCAGCAAGGCGTGATACTGCTCGTCCACCTCCCTCAGGATGGACATGCCTCGTTTGCGCACGTTGTTGGCATGCAGCGTGTAATTACCCTCGTGCCGACTCACGGCATCCTTGGTCACAATGGCATTGAGGGCTGTGTCACTGCAGCTCTTCCGGACAGGGTGGTTTGGGGAAGGTGTCATTGATGGCCCGTGACCTTTGCCTCCCTCCTCTTCAGAGAGGTCGATGTAGTCTGCTTCTGGGGCGTTATTCAGCGGCTCGAGGAGGGCCTCAGACAAGTTGTCTTCTCTGCTGAGCAGATACTTCTTGACTTGTTTCATCTGCTGTAGCTCTAGGAGCTCTGCTTCCAGTTCCTTGATGCGCAGTTTGCAGTTCTCCATCTCGCACACCCGCTGCTCGAGGTCTGAGTACTCCTGAATAACAGAGGTGTACTCCCGCTCAACCCGCTCCTTCCGCTGCTTCTCCTGGTTGACTTGGGACCTCAGGGAGTTCACCATGGCTTGGAGACGCTCATTCTCCCTCTCCAGTGGCTTCTGGTTGAACTCCGTGGAAGAGCTGTGGACCTGGAATGCATCCTCATACCTGAAAAAGAAGAAAGACCCTTGAGAGAGTCTGGCCAAGCGACAGGCCATGAGGAACTTGTGTGTTACTGTCAGGTAAGTAATTCCACTGATGCCCAGGAAGGAGGTCACCTGAGCCCAGGGAGCGAGATATGTCTCCTCCCACATGCCAGGAGACCTCAAGGTGTGGCTGTGGCTCTTCTGCATAGAGAGACTGTCTCTGTCCCAGAGACCTGCAGTCTCATTTGATAACAGTGATGAGAGGATGAGGGAAATTAAACCCTACCAAGTAAAAGATGCATTCAGTTAACGGACAGGCCACCAATGTGGCCACCAAGCAAGGACTACAACTCTGAGCTGAAAGTAGAGTGTTTCCTACTGCGTGGTGGAGTTCACCAGCTACTCACTGCATGGTGGAATTCACCAGCTCCCCACCAACAACCCCAAACCCCTCCCAGCCACAAACCAGATGCACTGGCTCTACAGTCCTGCATCTGGGATGCACTCCAGGGAGAGCAGGAGAAGGTTTATAGACCAAGGGAGGCAGACAGAGACTTTTGCCCCTTCTGCCTTGCCTGGGAAGTGATAACGAGCACTTCACTTCCCTCACCTGCCTGTCAGGAAATCAGATTTTCCTTCTCCTGGGTGAAGCACCCATCACACCCGATGTAGTTAGAACAGATTGGGGAAAAAGCAAGCACCATGGCTTCCCCCAGTGACTGCTGGTGGGGGCAGTGAGCAGACTGGCAATTTCCTGAAGGGCAGCCTGACCTTTGGAGGCAGCCACAGCTCTGACAGCCCAACTGAGGTCCTGAGGCAGTGGGGGGACAGCGGGATTGGGGCACTGCGGGGAAAGGAGTCACAGGGACATTAAGTGGATTTTGCTGAGGGTTAGGTTAACATCCCCATTGCTGCTGCAGTAGAAGCGACTTTTGGCTGTGCCCTCTGGCAGGGGATGCTTTCAGCAGCAAAGTTTATTGATTGCTTATCTATTGAAAGAAGCCTCTGTTGGGGATGGAGCTGAGCAAGAGCTGCCCTTGCGAGGGCAGTGAGTTAACACGCTGGATCAAGCGTGCAATAGTGCTGAAGGGCTTTGGGCAGCATGAGGCACATCGGGGTGTGGGACTGGTGTTCTTGGTGGCTATAGGGACAAACACATGATCTCAACTGGTTTCAGTGTGCTGGAGATGCTGGTCCTGTACTGGGAAGCAGTGTGCTGGTTCGGGAAGTGAAGCTGCAGAGGCAGCTCCAGATAAGGGTCCTCTTCATGTGGTGTGTTACTGGGGGGGCTGCCCTGCGACAAGCTGGTTTGAGACATCTAGAGCTTGAGCAGTGCATCCTGTGTTCCCTCACAGCTTCCTGCAGCCATGCAGGACAGTTGCAGCCCCTCAGGGCAGCACCTTTTCCCCGCAGCTGCCTGGGGTTTCCAGATGCTCCCGCGGAGCTGTTCTTGCCCTCTGGAACAGAGCTGATGTCTCTCTGTTGGAGGCATCGCTGATGTGGGATCATGAAGGCTCTCTATGCCAATGCCACCTGCTCAGGTGGGCAGGTAGGAGAGAGGGAGGTCAGCCCTTCACCTCCGGTGTCAAGTTTCAGCTCTGGTGCAGAGCCAAGACCTCTTTGGGGGTGTATGTGGGGTTCTGTGCACCTCCAGAGGGGCTAACTCACTGCACCCCCTGTTCACGGGCAGAGGAGGTGAGGGAGAGGGACAGGGGCTCCGTACCTGGGGCTGGAGCACAGCTCTTTAAGGCAGGGGAAGGTGTGGATGGTTCGGCGCCGCTCCCTCTTCTCCCGCCGAATGCGGAGCTGCTCCAAGCTCCGCATCTCCTCCACCTGCTTCTGCAGCTCCTCCACTTGATTCTGCAGCCCCTCAATCGTTTCTGTCAAGCTGTGGAGAGAGGGATCACAGGTAAGAAGTGGGGTGCTATAGGTCCCTGAAAGGTAGGGGCTTCCCTATGGAGAAAGCCAGCCTAGAACTGTGCTCCCGGTGTCCCTGGAAGAGTGACTGTGGTTGCTTTTCGTGGCAGCGGCAGGTCTTTCTCTGTGTGGTTGCTCCTGCACTGAGATGTTCATAGGGGGGTGTTGGAGCTGTGGCAGGGGATCATACTAATTTGAGACCTTGTGTCCTCAAATCAGGTGGGGAAACCAGCTGCATCTGGGCTGTACGAGCTATCCTGGATTGTCTCTGCTCTAAAAGCAAGCAGGAGAGCTATTTACCCCCATCCTCTTGTAGAGAAACAGAGAGACTGGGCAGAGATTTAGTTCTGTTCTGGCTGTGAGTTCAGCTTGTCAAACTCTCTGCCCCAAACCTCCCTCTCTGCACAGCCAGTCGCAGGGGATGCTGTGCTGCAAGGACATGGCTTAGCCTGTTGTTTCCAGGGATGACCTTGACTGTGGGCTTGTTTTAGGACAGAAGAAGTTATTGACAAGCTGGTGTTCCAGCATGGACTAGCCAGGCTTTCACTAAACACTGGCTCTGTGCCTAGTGTCTCTGCTAGGCTGTGTGCTGGGGACCTCCCTGACCTGGTTATGTGCCTCTTCTTCAAGGAAACACCAAAGAGGGGGAAGAAGAGGAGGAGGAGGAGGAGGAAGAGGCTGCTGTGCCTCTCTCCTGGCAGCCTGACAATCCTTTCCCCAGCCCTTGTCCCAGGGGAGTCTGTGCTGCAGCTGACCTCTGCTAACCAGAATCAGCTCAACCAGCTCGTGTTGGAAACAGCTGCAAAACCCGAGTGATAAGAGAACGGCTTCAACAGCAAAGGCGTGCTGCCCCTGGGTAGGGGAGAGGTGAAATGAAGGTCCCTCGGGTACAGCATCGCTGCGGTGGGAGGAGGGGAAGCCGTACCACTGGATCTTCTGTTGGGATGTCTTGCTTTCCAGCACGAGCTTCTGGTTAGCTAGCTCCAGGTCCCGCGCTGTCAGGTCCAGCTGCTCGTAGACTTTCGCATGCTGTTCATTCATCTGCCGCAGCATCTCTAGTTGTTTGGTCAGGTACTGCAAGAAGAAGTGAAAAGGAAACACTCCACATCCAAAACCCAGGCTGTTTCCCAAGCAGAATTTCCTACAGCCTTTGCTTCCTCTGATAATGGGTTTTGTGGCCGATTTATCCTCTGCCTGGTTGAAGCATCTTCCACCGATGAGATAATCATACCCCAGCCCTCTGTAAACAGTTTTGTGTATAAAATACGCCTGAACCTCCCCTGCTCTCTGTGAAGGGCACTAACCTCAGTCTCTCTCCATTCAGCTGCTTTTTTATTCCCAAAGAAAGTTGATATCCCTGGGACCGTGACCCTTCACCAAAGTTGACTGAAACTGGCTGGTTGGTTACTGGATCGTCTGACAGATCAATTGCAGAAGCTGCATTTCCTTGGGAATTCAGGCTAAAACTCTGAGTCCGTGGAACATGAGGAGACCTGCAGTTCCTGTGTCTGCAGACCCCTTTCTGAGAGTCTAACCTCACAAGATTTTATCCTGAGAAGACCAGGAGAGGGAGATCTGCCCGAGTGCTCACCGCAGCTGGGACTAGAACCCAAACCCGTGTTGGACACGCTTCTGAAGCACTGCTGGGGATGGCTAAATCCATCCACCAGTTTCCTTGGACATCAGCTATCGTGTCCCTGTGTTCATCCTATGCTGCTCTCACAGGCCTCCACTGCTTCATGTCCTTTTAAATCAGGGAGTTTCTGACCTTCAGTTAACAGATCCCTAGAAGTTTTCCAGCGGATGAAAATGCTCCCAGCACAGCAGGTTTAAGCCTCTAAGCTCAGTTCTGTGAGCTCTTAAAATACTGCCCTGACCCCAAAGTATGCTTGAAATGGCAGTTTAGATTGCAGCTCTTGGAGAAAGGGCTATTTAATGCCTCTAACAAAGGGGGCTGTGTTACGGGGTGCTGAGGGGCCAGCAGGGAACAAACGCGATTATGAATAACTGGAATGAAGGAGAAGCAGCAGCCGAGCAGAGAGAAGTGAGCGTGAAGGCTGGTGGGTGGGCAGGGAAAGGCCAAGTGTGCCCCAGATGCAACCCGGTGCCAAATCTGGGGTGCACATCTGGAGGAGATGTTTTGGGGGGGGGGAGAGGGATCCTCTCCAGGTCTGGGATGGGCTTGACCAGACCTTACTCCACGCCACTTCAGGCACATACTGAAGATGCTTTAACTCCCATCCCCATGGCACATCCCTTCTCCAGGCCCCTGAGCTGTCAGCAGAAGCTCCCCTTCCTAACAACCGCCCTTAGGTGACAGCGGTGGCTGAGCAGCTCCCGTCCCCACCCCACCGTATCCCTACCTCAATTTCCTGCACTTGCTCCTCGTTGGTGGCGTACATCTGCTGCAGGGAGTCCTCCAGCTCCTTGTTGCGCTCCAACAGCGTCTTCCCCAGCTCTGCAGCCAGATGCAAGTCTGAAAAGCAGATGGGACAAAGCTCCTGCAGTTCCTGACACTGAGCTGGGAGGGATACAGTGGGGTCCCCAAATGCCACCGCACCAAGCACTGCGCACCAAAACCAGCACTCATTTTACTGGCAGGTTTAGACATGGGTGCTTGCTGAGGGGATGTGCTGGCCTCCTTCACCTTGCTGAGCTGCAGGATGGAGGGGAAGCTGAGCTCGGGACACTGGCAGTTCCTCCATGCAATGAGGAGTTGGTGCCTGGCTGGCTCCATACCCCTCTGTGCTGCACTGCATGCTGCATAGCCAGGATCAGGCCCAGGTACCCAGCACCTCCATCCCCTATTGCTGAGACCTGAGGGGCTGAGAGGATCTCAGCATCACTCAGAATGAGAGCGAGGGGTGGAAAAGCCCCACGGGGGCCCTGGGGATGCTCTGTAAATTATATTACTATCTCTAATGAAGGGAGTGCCTTGCCTTCCTCGTCAGGCTCCATCCATCACCCGCTAACAGACTGACATGAGTAATAAAACCATGTGTGGCCCGAGGGGGCTGGGAAGCACCTCCTGCATCCCCAGCACGTGGAGTCGGCTGGGTCCACAGCTCTTTTCTTGGGGCAGCTCTGGGCTGAGCACAAACTGTTCTGTATTTGCTCTCTGCCACCTCTAAATGCCCTTAGGAAGCTCCTGAAATAGCTGGACTTTAGGACAAGTGCAGGGGAAAATAGATGTTGACAGCGTGGTTGGCTTAAAATACCGGGTTTGCTGCCTCCTGTGTCAAGGAGAAGCCCCAGGACCCCATGAGTCCTGCATGGGCCAAAGCTTGAGCCTCTCAGGTGATGCTGCTTGGGGCCTGGAGTGGCACAGCTGCCTTCACTGACATCCCCTTGCTCTCACAGAAACTGGCTGTTGCTTTAAAGCCTGACTCCCTGTGATTGTGGGGTTCCTGTTTCTCCTGGGGAGTCTTTAATTTTTAGCAGCAGACTGATAATCCAACTTCAACACTCCTAAAGGTAAGGAAACCAGTCCTGGTGTGTGTTGTTACTCTTTGTCCCTCTAGTATGGTTGTGGTGCAGCTTCAGATAGTTAAGGCTGGGTGATCCTGCGGTGTGTGAGGGGACTTGGGCTCCTGTCCTGGCATTTTCCCACCTCATTGTAATGCTCCTCTGCAGCCTGCTGCTAAAGCTGTGTTCTGGAAAGGCTCTGAGCAGCTAGAAGTTCATCCAGCAGTTAATCTGGCCGTGTAGATGAGTGGGAAAGAGGGGTTCTTGGTTGCTCAGACAGGAGGATGGGGAGCTAGGCGCCTGGGGTGTATGCTGAGCCTGGGGAGACCACTGACCTCTCATGCTTTGGGTAGTACATCACAAAATGAGACTAGTGCTGCCCTCTTCAACACGGTGCTCACCAGGAGTGCTGTGGGTACTGCAAGAGGGCTCTCCTGAGGGCTCCTGCTGCCTTGTGGGAAGCCTGATGTGCCATCAGTTTGGGTGATGGCTGTTTCCATGCAGCTCGAGTGGTGCCAGAGGACCACTCCCCAGACATGGCCCAGCCAACAGCTGCTTGGTACATCCCTGAATCTCCCCTTTATGTGGGAATATGCTCTCCAGTGTGCCTGTGCTGCAGGGTGTTATTCTAGGCTGAGACCTTTAACATCATAATCCTCATTGTCACAGCGACCTGGGCAGGGGGTGCAGTCCCAGCTATAGTGCAATCCAGATACCCCCTGGTGTCCCAGGGATAGACCTCCCCTGCCTATTTCATTATTTTTTTGTTTTCCCCAAGCGTCCAATTTCCCTCATCTCCAAAGTGCCCTTGGGAGGCTGCGTGTTTGCTCTGCCAGCTGGGGATGGGGGAGCAGCCAGATGCCAGCAGAGCTGGAGGACAATTTGTGCCTTTAAGCTGCTGGGGGTTGTGTTTTAAATGGCACCACCACCTTGCCAAAGCCGGTGTTGCTGCTGGAGACTGGCACCTCATGAATGGTATCCCCCCAGCAAGCAGGGCCCCCGTGCAGAGGCGTGTAGTGAGAGGGCTCTGTGCTGCTCCAGGTAATGAGTCAAGTGTGTCCCCCATCCCTACGGATTACACCAGTGCTCTCCCACCATATGGCATCCAATTTAATCAGCTGGGGTTGAGTTAAGTGGATTAGGCAGTGTAAGATCCTGCATTGTAATTTAAAGGGCTCTGTCAGCGATAATTTAATGGGGGAAATGGGCAGTGTTTGGGGAGGAGTGGGAACCAGGAGCGAACGGAGCTGAGCGCAGAGGAGGAAATTGATTCTTCCTTCGTGTAAGGACCTGGGAGGCTCCAGGCTCCAAGGACATGGGGGAATTGGTTCTTTCGGGGCCTTTTAACTGCCTCAGCCATCATCACACACACTCATTCACTCTCTGCCTTGCCAGCCAGCCAGAGCATCCTCTGTAATCCTGTCTCATCCATCCCCCTCGCGCCTGAGTCCTCTTCCCCACCTGTTGGTCTCCCCTGGGCTGTGGGGAGGGAGGGGATGCTGTCTGGAAGTGCTTTAATATCGTTGTCAGACTAGAGCCTTCCTGATCTGTGCTATCCATGGCTCAGCACAGCCTTCAAAACCTTGGAAACCCGAACATGAATCTTTCAGCAAGTGGTGTGTGTGTGTGGAAGGTGCTATGTAGGAATTTGGGGATTCCCTCCACATGATGCTGGTTTCCACACAATTTTTTGTATGCACCTCTGCTCCTCCGCTGTCAGATCAACCAGGTAGTGCTGTATGACTTGCCCTAATTTAGCAGATATGCTGATGCCTCCCTTCCCCCTCCTCTCTTGACACAGAGAGAGAAATAAAGTGGTGGGAAGCAGCTGTGCCTTGTGTCTACTCGACGGACCCGACCCCACTGCAGCCTGCCTGCGTGGAAGGCACCGCTGTGGCATGGCCAATGACTTAAAAACTGGGGGGGACCCCGTGCTGTCCAAATCCTACTTGGGAGAGAACTGCAGTTTCAAACTGTCCTCCTTAGTGCCCTCTGACTCGTGGTACCACAAGCATTGATGTGACCCTTCTAATTAACACCAGCCATGGAAACACCCCACATCCCCAAACAAAGAGCCGCACGTAAGAGCGAAGGGAGGGACAGAGGCTGCATTTCCCCGCAAGCTTCCACGGGAAAGGCGCCTGAGCAAGGAGGGAGGGAGGGGAAAAGAAGAGAGACCATATGGTGGGAAGGGAGCAGGAGTTGAATCCAAGCAGCGCTGGGTACAGCGGAGCACAGCCGGGCATTGCATCCGGGCGGTAGCTGTCCCGAAGCTCTGGAGATCCTGGTCAGCCCAGCAATAATTCTGCTGGGCAACTGGAAAAAATCCTGATCCAAAAGCTGCAGCAGGTTGTCTTTGACTACAAAAGGCTGAGGAATAAATTGCAAGGTGTTTCCTGCTGCAGCATCCCGTGGCATTGCTGGCATGGGCAGATGTGCATGGCATGGGCAGATGTGCCCTGCCCGGGGCTGCTGTGGAGCTGAGCGCTTCCCAGCTGCCTCAGCCTTCACAGAAGCTTCCAATGAGGCACAAAGAGGGTCTGGAACCATTTCTGCCTTCCCAGCATCTGGTTGGGCAGAGCAGACCCACAGCCTGCTCCCTGGAGGGTTTTTTCCTCCCCAGCATCTTGGTTGTGGCTTCGGGGGAGCGCAAGCCTGGTGCTTGGGCAGGGGAGGTTTTGGCTGCTCTCACACGGTGATGATGCAGTAGCTGTTCAGATGGTCTTTGGCAATGAGGCTTTCTGCAGGAAACCACCATCTGGAGGGGCCACTTTGGGCTTTCCCCCCATTGTCTCTCTTGTATCGAGGGATTCGTGTGTTTGGGCTGAGAGAGAATGTGCTTGCTGCCATGCTTTGTTCCTCCCCTCTCTATAACCAGATCCTCTCCCCGTCCTGTGAGACCAGCAGGCTTTTAGGGGTGCTGGAAGTCCTTTGGCTCATGGAGCTAAAAAGCAAGGGTTTAGGGAGTGTGGTTTTGCAGGTTCTCTTCAGCTAAGCACCTACTAAGGAATCACTTGGCCCTTCCTAAAGGGTCGGGGCTGGGCGGTGGGAAGGGCTGTTCCTCTCCTGCTGCAGATGGTGGATTCACCCGCTAAAGAGTGGGGAGGAGCAATGAGCAGAGCTCTGGTGTGGAGGTCTCTGGAGGATGTTCAGGGTGCTTGTTAGCTGATGGATGGGGTAGGTTGAGAGTTAAGAACTGATGTTTAATGCTGTTGACGTTTAATTTAATTGCATTTGCTGTCTGCTCCATTACACACGGGTACTTAGAGTCAAGGGTAGGTGCAATTATTCCTTTCAAAATCGAAATAAATGATGCTGTGCTGGTTTACCCCAGGGTAGGGTGTACTTGCTACTCATTTATTTTTCTTCTTAGTTGCAAGGGATTGTGCTGTCTGGGTATATTACAATAAAGATCAGCTTTTGTATATCCCTCACTGCTGCTCCATGACAGGTGATGGAGGCAATCTGTACTTAGCCCTTACAAGCCTTGGCAATGGAACGTGCCGCGGTGCAGAGAAGCAAGTGCCACCTGACATCATCTAGAAACAACCTGCAGGCATGTCTGGATGCAGCAAAGCCATTTTGGTGTGCCCATTCCACAGATGATGGTGTTTCCTATGGCCAGGCTGAGCTTTGAGAGCCACCAGTGTCACTGCTGAAGGGTAGATTCTCTGTTCCTTTTACGCTGGCTTAACTTGGCCGTTCCAACCCAAATGAGCTTTGCACTTGATGTCCCGTGTGTTTTTTGCTGGGACCTGCCGTTCTGGTGTAAGGTGGCGTACTGCAAAGGCAGGGTTTGCTTCACAGAGCAGCCCAGTGCAGCAGGAAGGGAAGATGCCTCTGGCAGGACTGGGAGCAAAGTCCCTGGCAGCACAGCCACGTCCTCCCCTCTTCCCCCTCCTCGATTCTGCTCTAGCTGGGCCGAGCTGCTGTTGGGCACAGGGGCATTTCTGTTAGCCTAATGAGCTTTGCTGGATCGCCAGCTTGCTTTTTCTCCTTCCTTTTCTTTCCCTTTCCTTTCTCTTGCACAATCTGTGGCGTACCCCTGGGCTGCCTTCGGCTTTGCAAGTGTCCCTGGGAAGGGGGGCAGCTCGGATAGTGGAAGAGAGACATGGTTTGCAGGGGGTCCAGGCAAATGCAGCGTGGTGAGAGCAGTTCCCTCTGTGCTGCCTTTAGACCCCTGAGCAAAAGTGGCACCACCAAGGAGAGGGAAAGGCTGAGATGGGGCTCAGGGATGCACAGTCTGCGCTGTACCATGCTCTCCAGCCTCTCTGCCCCTGCTGCTCCCTTCTTTGCTGTGGTGTATTTTTCAGTCCTATTCAATATTTCCTTTCCACCAGCTTTTATTTTCCTTTTTTTAAAATTCTTCTCTGATGCTTGTCTGGCTTTATTTAATTGATGCTCACCTCTTCCTCTCTGCTCTCTGTCATCCTCTGCCCCAAAGCTTCTCTGGGTGGGGCAATATGTTAATGTTTGAGACCTGCCTCTGCTTATAAGCTGCCTGTGTCTCTACAAACACACACAGAGTGGTCCCATCCTGGTGCTTGCAGCAAGCAGTGTGTGCTGTGCCACGTTGTTAGAGCGTGATAACACAGAGTATGTTATTAGGCCGTGGTTGGGCCTCCATCTGCATCTTTCCCTGCTGCTCTCTTATCTAAACAGCCTTGGTGGCCGTGTTTGGCTTGTAGGCTAAAATGGTTTCAAGGAGCTCGGTGACTGGTGGCTCGGAGGCTCTGGCAGTGCACCTGAGTGAGAGAGCATCCTAAATAAATACTTACAAGTGGGGCTGTTAGGGAGAAGTGAGGAAAGGGGGTAGGAAGGCAGCCAGTGCTTTGCCATGTGCATACCTCCTCCGGGCAGCAAAGCTCTAATTAATTAGGTTGGGATGCAGAGAACTGTGAATAGATGCTTTTGCTCTCTTAAAGCTAAAGACACAGACATGTGGATTGGGGAATCTCGTCTCCCCAGTGTGTTTTGGGGATAAGAGGTTATAACTGACCCAGGATGGATGAGAAGGATTAGCTACAGGGAGACTTTATGTGCATCCTTTTCCTGCAGCTGCACCGCAGCACTGTGCATGTGTGGAGCCCTGAGCAAAGGGGACCTGTGAAGGACAGGTCAGTGTGCTCGTGTGGCAGGACACGGCGCTCACAGCAACGGGCTGCCACGGCCTCACAATGTACTCCCCTACCCCAAGGTGCTGCCAGCCAACACATCTGCCCTTTCTGTCCTCTTGCCGGGGGGAGGCAGGAGGGACCACTGGTCCTGAGTGGTTTGGTCCATCAGGGAGCAACCAAGGTCCAGCAAAACTGCCACCTTCAGCAGCCCCAAGGGCACCAACCAGCATTGTGGCTGCTGTCTACTCCAGTCTGCTACTTCTCACGTGCCAGAGAAGATCCTTCTTCCACAGCCATGTGTCAGAGTTAAAGGCAGAAGACAGCCTGACCCTCTGCAGCAGCACCAAAAAACTGCCTGGTTTTTCTCTAGTTGCACCTCTCCTTGGCTTTGGAGTGTTGTCTTGCACACTGCTGCCCCAACACTGCTGGGATGTGCTCTGAAGGCGTCTTTCTCCAGTTGCTGAGCTCATAGCTCACTGGCTGGAGATGTTGCCCAGGTGGGAAGAAGTCCTGATCTCAGCGAGCGATCAGTGTTGTTTGTGGAGCTAAGCAGGAGGAACATGATGCTGCAGCCTTCCAGTCTGCTTTTGCAAGGAAAGGGGGTGGCAAGATACTTGGTGTCCTTTCAAGATGGTGGTGTGTCTGTAGGTAGCCTTGACTGTGGTGGATACCAATAGGATGCAGGGCAATGCCTCTTTCAGAAGCTCAGCACCAAAACCAGCATCCCTGGAGCAGCTCTGCCACAAGGACTGATGTCTTCTGGGATGATGTGCTGCGCTGCTCCTTGCTCTGCCTCCTCCTGCAGACACCAGTGCTCAGCCACCACCTCCCAGTCCCTTCCCAGGACTCAACACTTGCTTGTGGACCAAGAAAATTTGGAAGATGCCATGATAATGTCCTAGTTTTAACTGCTGTCACTGCAGCTGCAGTACTGGAAGGGGTCAGCATGGGCCTGCACGCTACATGCTCAGCTGACTGAAATCCTCATGGAGGAGACAAGCTAACAGAGCCATGCCAGAGCAGCTGCAACGCACACAGGATAAGCCAGAGAGGCTTCCCAGAAGGCTGCAGAGGAACGGGCTGTTTAAACCATTAAAGGAACTGGCAGCTTTTGTTTTGTGACTGTTAAATACCCATGGGGGGAAAGCCCAGAGAACAAACTCTAACACAACATCACATTAAAACTCCCAGCTGTGCAAAGACTGGCAGTTGTGTAACATCTGGTCTCCTTACTCCAGGTTATTTTCTGTTGGAGATATTTTCCTAAATTCTTGGCCTACATGTGTGTTTTCAAGCAGTTTAAGTCGAAGCTATGGAAGCCCTAATGATGCCTTTGGTGCAAGCTCACAGATGTATTAGTTGGGAGAGGTGGGAATATCCTGCTGTGCTGCTCTGGGAAAGGCTGTTCAGCAGGATGGAGTGTGTTGGGGAGCAAGCTGTGCATTAGCCTGGTGCTGCTTTTAGCAGGAGCAGGATTGGCCCCTGGTGCTGTCTCCGCTCTACATGGTTCCTGATTGTGGCACTGAGTCAGTGCATCCACCCTGTCACCAGCCCGTGCTGCCTGGTACAGGAGGAAAGGAAGAGGCTTGGAAAACACAGCAAGGGGACACACATTCCCAGTGTGCAGGGCACTGGCTTCCAACCCCTTGGGCTCAGGGCTGCTGTGAGGGGAATGTCCTTCAGGACTCAGACCATAAATCCTTCGCACGTGGCCTTGGCAAGGAGAAGCGCTGCTGTTAGCTATCTGCCTCAGGGTGGGAGATACTGAAAACCCTGATTTCTCCCCAGGGCCTTGCCTCTCCTCCTTCCCTTGCCAGCAGTTCCTCTAACTGTTGCCTCCCACAGCTGGAAATATGTCCCCAGGGTTCAACAGATGTAGGATGGCATTTCTGTGGGACATCAGGAGGGAGAGCCTGGAAGTTGCTGTGTGGGGCTCTTATGCCCTGTTTTCTTGCTGCCTTCATGTAACAGGGGAATTTTTATTCTAGGAAAACACATCTATATATATCTATTTTTATATATATATATATATAAAATCTTCTTTTTTTGAGGTGTAGATCCCTTCCTCTGACTAGCCTGTCATCCTATTTCTTTGTCTCCCGTGACTTTTCTAGTCCCTCTTGTCATTCCCAAGCAGCTCAGCAATTAGTCACTGAAAACTTTCCACTTCCATAAGCTGCCTGCTGTACTGTGCTGCTAAATAAGTAAGAGGCTCAGCTACTGCAAGCAAAACTCCGTCCTTCGGGCTTGCCACTGGGGAGGAAGGACAGCGAGTTAACCGCTGCGTTCCTGGAGGACAGGCAAGAGCTGGATTGCTGGGGTAACTGCATCATGAGGGAGAGAATTTGGGGTACCACCTGCTCCATGCAGCAGTGAGCCCTTTAGGCAAGCTGATAAGGGATTGCCATTCTGCAGACCACCCCACATAGGGTGGGTGATGTATGGGTGCTAGCGCAGCTCCCCTGGGTTCACCCTGACGCCAGGAGCCCACCACCGGAACGCCGGGTGACCCTGTGTCTTAACATGGATGAGTCGGGAGTGGTGCAAGCTCAGCACCTTGTGTCACTTTCCTTCTTAGCACGCAATCAGATGCTTGGCAGGAGGAGGAGGAATTAAAATAAGATACTTAAATCTGGAGACCTTTAGAGGTTACAGCTGTAAAGTCCTAAGCCTGCATTGCAGATGGTTTGGCCCAAAGGTTTCGGTGGCTGCCCAGCAGGAGAGGACCATCAGTCTCACAGTGGCAATGGGATGATGTGATGGTTCTTGTGCTACCTCTGGTCCCACTGCCTAGTTTGGAGCAGCGTGGGGCCATTTTATTTGTGGAGGAGGAACTGCCCCAGCACTTAAGGCTGTGTTTGGGCTCCAGGGAGCATAGGGGTGGCTTGGGCTGCACTCTGCTCTTTGGCTTAGACCTGAATGCTGCCAGTGGGCGGGGAAGCTGTGGAGATCAGGGAATGCAGCAGGCTGGCTGTGAGGAAGACTCGGCTTGGGAGGTTGCTGTGGGGAGATGAAGGTTGGCAGAGATAGCTGCTGGGTCTGGTCCCTGCTCTGTTTGGATCGGATATGATTGAGCTGGCACACAGCTGTTCTGCACACAAATGCTTCTGATGAACAGAAAAGGTGGTCCTACTTATCTCCAGCTCAGACTCTCTAATTTTAGCTCATTTATTCTCTTGGGGTCTGGCTGCACGTACACCCTGCACACGGGGTATGATGCAACTGTAGCCACATCATCAGTTCCCAAGGGCTGGAGAAAGGTTCACCATTGCTGTAGTCTGGTTATAATGCTCAGAGGCACCGATTCCCCGGCCTGTGGATGGTGAGGCTGTGGCTGAACCAACACAGTGCTGACACCTAGTCATGCTTGGAGAGCCTGGCAATAAGCAAAGCCATGCCACCAAGCAATTGGAGCTCCATTTTTACCTCTATCTTCAAATCATAAAACTTTCCCAGAGGAAACACTGTGAAAATGAAACTCCTCAGAGGACACCACTGCTGTTTCCAGGCCACTGTTAAGTCCCCTTGAATCACACTTACAGCCTGCTAGGAAATGGAATCTGGAAGGCACTGGATTCATTGGAACAAGGCTGGAAGGGCCTTGAGGCTGGGAACCAGATCCCGCTGCCTCCAAGGGACGTGGTGAGTCGCTGTGGGCACTTCAAGGGGGAAAGGAAGAGAGTCATTGGGATTTATTTTCTTGAAAAAAATGGATTATTTCAGCTAGCCAAAGCTCTGTGCAGGACGGGGAGGAAAGTAACAGGTGCTTGGAGCGGAGCTGGAGGCATGATTTCCTCCATGGTGCTAAAATGGTTAATTAACATAATCATCACAGAGCTCCCAGTTAAGCCATCCGTTGCTTAGCAAACAGTTTTGGATGTAAATGTAATAAATATTTGATGATGCTGTGAAATGACGATAAAGGCTCAGCAACCAACTGGTTCACAGAACCTTCCCATCTCTCCTAGCCTAGGTTGCTTCTCATTTCTCCAGCCCTGGCTCCTTAGGAACACTCTTTAAGCCTGTGCTTTTGTCCTCTGCCTTCCTGGCACTGCTGCCAGGCATGGGCTTCTGTGCATCCCTGGGGCCATTGGCATGCCGATCCTCTTAGTAATGCCCACGGCTGCCTGATAATTGTGCTGGGCTGGATGTACACTACACCACACTTCCATCCCCCCAGTTCCAAACCAACAGCTTCATGGCTGTGCCACTTCCAAAGACCTCGGGCTGCTGCTATGGCTGTAATGCAAAGGCACAGTCCATGGGGACAAAGTCTAGCACTGTCCTTCACGATGCTTTTGTGCACCATACAAATTAATTATGGTTGTAATTACCCTGTAGGACCTTTCCAGCTGGCTGATTTTAGTTACAGCCTTCCCCATCTCTCCTTCTGAGTTCATGGAAGCCCATGCAACCCTTGATCTGACAGGATGCTGTGAACTCCACAGCTGGGCTTTGTTTTGGGTCTGTTTTCCTCCGGACCTGTACGTGCTCAAAGGTGGAGTCTGTCCTCAGCATCGATCCCTCAGCCAGGGGCAGTTATTTTGCATTTATTCTGCTGGGACAGAGCTGGGAACCTGGCCTGTGGTGGGAAGGTGGTTTTATTGTTGTGAGCCAGCTGCATGGTGCGGGTGCTGACTCACGGACCTGACACCAGGGACAGCGGTAAGCTAAAATCAATCCATCAATCGGTCCCACGTTGTTCAACACTCCTTATATTCATCCATACTTCTGCTGTTCCTCAGCCTGCATCCTCCCCCTGGACCAGTGCCCAGGCCCCTTGTGAGCCATGGGAAGACGTCACCCAGAAATGTGGATTTCTGAGCTTTCAAAGGCTGCACTGTTTATTCAGCTGATAGCTCCATCTCCCTCCTCTGCCCTAGCTTAATTTGAGCGTTGTGTTTCAAAGAACAAGGCCCAGTATCCTGCTGTTGATGCTTCCTGGTAACTAAGAAGTTGGGGTTAAAAACCTGCTGCAATACTCCCTGGGGGGCTGGTTGTTATTCCTTGCTGGGCCTCCGCTCCACAGCTGAAGTTGTGTAAACTTTCAATCGTGATATAATGGTGGGCAGAGGCACTGCAGCTGGACCACGCGTCCCTGCTGACAGTCAGATGGGGAGAGCAAAGATATAAATGGATTGTATGTGTAGTGCAACACGTTGGAGGTGGAATTTGGGCAGGAATGATTTCCCCTAGATGTTGGCAAATCAGTTTGGTTCATTCCTGGGCCACTAGCCTGGCAGGGGACTTCTTCCCATTATTTACTTACTGCGTGTTGACTCAAAATATTAAGATAAGCAAAATAAAACTTTTTTTTTTTAAAAGCTCCAAATATCACAGCTACCAACTGTCCAGCCTTTGGACAAACATCACACAGAACTAGTGCAAACATAGGTCACCCTTACTTCAAAACAACCTACACAGTCAGTGTTTCTTGTCTAACAAGGCTATTTCTGCTGTTGGAAGCTTGGCCTTGATTTTTTATTTAAATTTCCCCCCCTCCCCAATTTCTCCTGCTTCTATGGCTGATTGGAAAACATCTCCACAAGTCACTGGGTGACTTAAAAGCTGAAGATCCCTTTGGATTTAGGCTTGGATGGCAAGAGTTTTTGGGAAACGCTTTCAGCATCCTTGGCTTAGCAACACATTATTTCCCATGCATTAATTTCTAACTAGTGTGCCCGCTAACTCTACCTGCCGCTGCCCTGGGATGAAAGCAATGTCACAGCTACCTATGTTAGACTCTGCCTGCAGCAAGTTTTCTGGGGATCCAGCTTTCTCGTGGACATCACACACCCAAATTTCCCCTCCCTCCCCCTGCCCCCAGGTTCCCAGGACAGATCTGGGCTCTCTGCCTCTACCCATCAGGTCTGAACTTTCCACGGCCAGGACCGTGGCTTGGAGCAGCGGAGCTGAGATTTCCATGGAGGTGCCACCGCAGGATGAGGAGCTGGCTTTGCCAAGCAAATACGAGTCTTGAGAGAAGGTATCCCACCCTCTTGCACCCGGGATGCGACCCCTTCCCTGCCCTCGCATCCCCCGCCCCGCCATCCCTGGCAGCTTGCGGGGTGCCCCCATCCTTACCCTGTTCCAGGTCCTGCTGGTCGTACCAGGGTTCCTCTTCCTCGCTCTGAAACTCCTCCATCCTGTCGGCGCTCAGCATTTAGCACCAGCGGTTCGGGGAGACGCGAAGCATCGGTCAGAGGGGACCCCGCCGCCCCCAAAAATGCGGAGCGGGGATGGATGCGGGCGGGGATGCGGCCTCGGTGCCCCGGCCGGGCCGGGAAAGGGGGGTGACACGACGTGGCAGCCGGCGCCTCGCCCCTGCCCCAGCTCTGCCTGCCCTGGGGGGCGGCTTTCTCCTGCCTCCAGGGCCGGGGGAAGGCTCCGGGGCGGGGAGGAGAATGAAGCGGGGACGTGGCGGCCGGGGAGGGGGGCACGGCTTGCACGGGGCTGGGGGATGCACAAAGGAAGGAAGAGGGCCCGGCGCAGCCAGGCAGATCCTCTCTCCGCAGCTCGGTGGAGACCTCTAGCATGGAAATGCTGCAAGGAAACCCGGCGAGAGGGAAGGGGGGCGAGGCGAGACCGTCCTCCTCCTTTTCCTCCTCCTCCTCCTCCTCTCCCCACCCAGCCTTGCCGCGGCCCTGGGGCCGCAGGGAGCGGGGGTTTGGGGTTGTCAAGGCGGGGGTAACCCGGGCTGTAAGGACGGGGGAGCTGCCCCGCAGTCCACCCCTGATATTTATTGTGACTCCAGCTGGGTCCCTGTCCCCAACCCAGCTTCAGCGCGGTTTGGGAGGCGGAGGGTGTCCTGGCCTCACCATGGGCTTCTCCGTGGCTTTGGGCACATCTTGGGACCCTTCAGTGGGGATGTCTTCTCTGCCTCGTTGGCTTTGAATGTGTTGCTCTTTGAGGTGGGGGTGTTTCTAGGCTCCCCAGGTGGGGCTGTGAAAGGAGAAACCCCGCAACCAGCCCCACAGCATCACCGTAGCGCTGTGCCTTCCCTCTGCCTCTGTGTCCGCTCTGTCTGGCATCCTGAGGAGAATTCAGTGCTTCTGCTGCAGGATTGTTTTGAGGAGAAACTCTTGTGTCTTTCTGATGGATGGAAGGCACTTCAGATTTATGGAAATGAGGATTGGTGGAGCTTTGAGGAGGAAAGGTGTCTGTTACATACAGGAAAATTCAGAAAATACTTGAGATTTTGGTACTTGCTTTTCAGTTTAAGGGAGTAGGGCTTAGAGAAGGGAGCCTTCCTCCTACTTACTACTGCTGAGTTTGGTTCAAGGGGTTTTATTTGTCCTTGTCAGTCCTAAATCCATCAGAGGCTCTGAAGTCCAAATTAACTCATGTGACAGTGGGTTTAGATAATTTTTTCTATTATTATTATTTGCCTTCTGTGTGATGGAGCTCCCTGGATTTATACTTGCTCGCACTACCTTGTGGTGATGCCTACAGAAAAGGCAATATAAGATGTTTACGCAAGAGCAGCAGACTGTGAGGCCAGAAAAGATGGGATCTGTGTCAGAAACTGTCCAATCCAGCAGTGACAGGCAGCTGAGAGCTGGGATGATTAAAGTGATGGCTAGTGCTCTGCTTTCGCATACAGTAGCAGAGGAGGGAGGTAAAGCAGGGAATAATGGAGAAATTGTAGGGGTTTCCTCTCCTCTTGTCTTCCTGTAGACCTCTTCATATGGATCTACATGTTCCCAAAACTCAGTGGCTGCCTGGAAAGGCTTCTGCCTTCATGTGGTTCCAGATCAGGAGGAGTGAGTCTCTTTTCGCCTGGTGTTTATAACTCAGTAATCAAGCCCTTTTGGTATATCCAGAAGAAAGTAATCTCTGGCAGGCTCCTGGATTTTTTCCCTAGGCAATTTTAATATAGAAATGAGAAAATCACAATTTTCTCATGCCCATCGGTGTGGAAGAATTTGGGCAATGCCCTTAATAGCATGATTTAACTTCTGGCCAGCCCTGAAGTGGTCAGGCAGTTGGACTAGATGATCTTTGTAGGTCTCTTCCAACTGAACTATTACTCATGGAAAAATAATTGCCTGTGAAAAGTATTCTGTTCCTAACAATTATTAACACTTCTCTGTATAATGAAACCACAGTGAGTGCTTGGATGCAAAGCCCTTGGCTGTTTGGCTGCAGAAGCCAGGTGACATGACTTTGTGAAAATATGTTTTTCTTCCAGTTTTACAAGAATGTCTCAGGTCTGACCTGTCACTTAATATAATTGAACGCTGGTGATTTATATACTGGTTATTTGCCAACAAATGAGAATCCCCACTGTCTGCTCCAGCCGGGGAGCCAGCACATTGCTCTGTTTGGCAAAATGATTAGAATTACCGTGTTTCCTCTGAAGAAAGGAGGTTTGCAGAGCTGAGCATGTGAAATGTAACTTAGCGACACCAAAAAGACCTGCCTTGCTTCATAGAGCCACCCAGTGATGATAGCTTCAAAGAGAACACCGAATCATCGCTAACAACTGCTCCGAGGTGTTTAATGAGGGCCAAATCCTCAATTCCTATTCCCCCAGGGTTATACAACATCCTTTCCTTGCAAGTGAGTAGAATTTAATCAGGGTTAATGGTCCACTGTGTGCAACAAGGTGCTTGGACAGGGTACTTGGTACAAACCTGATTATTATGGCCCCCTTTTATCCCAGAACCCTTTCCCTTGGTATCTTGCTGTTCTTCTAATCATCCCAGCTCCAGGAAGGCTGCTGAGAGTGGCTGGGCTCTGCAGTGGGGGCCAAAGAGAGCTGTCTGGGGGCTTCTGCCTGGGAGCTGCAGTGGACAAAGGCTGTGGGCTGAGAAAGAAGAGGGTCAGGCTTGGGAGAGGGAGCTAATGGAGGGGGAGGAGGAGGGAGAAGGGGCTGTTGGGGAAGGTGAGGGGCAGAGAAGGGGGAGGGAGCCTCGGCCAGAGGGGAGAGAGAAGGACTGGGAGAAGGTGCGAAGAGACAGGTGCTTCTGAGGAGGGAGGGCGCAGGGGGAGCACGGCCGTGGGGAGCGAAGTGTGGGTGGAAAGGGAACGGAGGGAGGGAAGGGACTGCCGCGAGGAGAGGGAAAAGGGGAGGGAGGGAAGGGGCGAAGCGGGGAACGGGTGGCAGATGGACATGGGAAAGGAGGGGAGGTGGAGGCAGCGGAAGGAGGAGGGGGAAGGTGCCGGCCCGGCGGGGAGGAGCCGCGGCCGTGGGCGGAGGGAGGGAGGGATGCGGGAGGGGGTGCGGGAGGGCCGGGACCTGCGAGGTCGGGTTTGACAGGAGGGAGGGTAGGAGGGAGAGCCGCCGGCGCGAGGAAGGGGGATGGCGGCCGCGGCGGTCCGAGCAGGGGAGGCGGCATCGGCGGCGTGAGGGACGGCCCTGCCCGCCGCGGCTGGCAGGTCGCAACCCCGCCGAGCTGGGCTGCACCATGGGCAGCGCCGACTCCAAGCTTAACTTCAGGAAGGCGGTGATCCAGCTCACCACCAAGACCCAGGTGAGGGCCGCCATGTCGGGAGGTGGGTGAGGTGAGGGGGGGCCGCCATGACGGGCGGCGGAGGGGGGCCGCGCCATGACGAGAGCCTCAGCCTCCCCCGAAGGCGGCTGGGGCGGACGGACAGGCCCCTCTCCCAGGGCCCTGCCTCGAGAACCCCCCGGCGCTGAGGGAAGCGGGCGGCCGAGCCGATGTTCCCGCAGCCCGACCCTGGTGAGGGGCCGGCTGGGTGCCTTCTGCCTGGGGCTGGGGCCGCGGGGGCTCGGGGCAGATGACAGCACCACCGCTGGGTCTTCGGCCACGGCTGGCTCTGGCGAGGAGGCCTTGCCCGGAGATTGGGGAGCTAATGGGGGGTCCGGGCTAGTTGGGCCCGTCTGCAGTGTCGCTGGCGGGTGGAGGGGTATGAGTGACGCCGTGGGGCTGCACTCAGCGCTGGGCGCCGGCCGGTTCCCGGGGGCAGCCGTCGGTCCTGGCGGGGCCGTGCCTGGGTGGCCGCGCTCGCCTCCTCTGACATCTTGTCTTTCTGCCAACGGCGTCCTGTGGTAGCAGACCGAGAGGCACTGCTGTGGCAAGGGATGCCCACAGCTCCTGGTGTATTCCGCAGCAGGTTACATCACCGCCAGGATTGGCAATGCCACCCTTTCTCTATTTCGATATATTTTTTTCCCCAAAAAAAAGAAATTAGTGGAGTTTGAAAGGGGCTGTTGGCCAACGACGTTGTTGGGGTGAGTATTTTTGCAGCAGCTTCCACCTGTGACCTGTGAAATGCTGCTTTATCTCTGCAGGCTGAAGAGAAGGAGTTAAGCGAAAGGAAGCCAGGGCGGTGTACAGGGAGGGTGGTTGCCTAGAGGTGTGACAGATGTTGCTCGTGTCCTGGGAGCTAGTTTAGTTCTTATCTTAAGTTTGGAGCCCAGCAGTGCACTGGCAGACAATTAGATGACTGTCTGTCTGTCTAAGGAGCAGGGAGGTTTTGCTTTATTGAGAAATTGCACCTTTTTTTCCTCAACTGCTGTTCTGAGCTGCCTTTGGTGGTGAGGAAGTAACAGCTGCTAAGAAAACTTGGGGATGATGGCTGAAGAGTATTCCACAATGGGGAATGAATTCAGAAGAAAAGGGTATGAATGCAAAAGGGTAAAGAGTAATAGGAGAAAATCTGTGAAAACTCAAGTGATGGAACTGGAGAACAAATCATAGAAAGTAAGGCTGGAAGAGCCTTTGAGAAATTGTGTTTATACTTTCTTAAGCAGCATCACTTCTATCTGCATTGCTCAGGAATGGCTTTTGTGGACATGTTCTTAAAAACCTCCTATTGTGAATGTTCCACAACATCCCTAGGCTGGAAGAAATAATGTTTGAAGGGATTTTTCCCAATTCTCTTCCAAATGCCAAATAATTCAGAGTGTCTTCAGCTTTGGACTGTCTGTCCTCCATGGGGAAACATGCTTAGAAAATGAGATTGTGAAAAAATAAAATTAAGCCTGGTTTCTCAGTGCCTGTGTTAGCTGTAGGGATCTTCTCAGTCTGCTGTTCACAAAGAAAATCCTGTATGAGGCAATCCTTCAGATCGCCAGCCAAGAAGAGAGTGCTCCCCTCCCTTGGTTTATCGACATGTGTAATGGAAGAAGGTTCACTGGGCCCCCAAATAAAGGAAGGAGAAAAAGCTTCATTCTTGGCTGGATTTCATTTTACGTCTTTGTGCTGTAGGTGAGACTAACTGCCATGTGGAAAAAAGGTGGAGTATTGGCACTCCCATATTTACATACTGTAGAAGGGCACCAATGTTTGCTTGCGCAGGATGCGTGACTGGGCTCTCCTGGAGCCTTCTAAGCTCATACCAGCAGCAACCTCTCTGTAACCTCCCACTCCATGAGACCCTGGATTCAAAGCCAGGCTGCAGTAACAGGCGGAGTCAAATCCCTACTCCACAGCTATTAGCTCAAAACATGCTTTGCTTTTCTCAGCAGCGTGTCTCCTTTTTTTTTAGGCCTTCTCCTCTGACATTAGGTATCTGGATGGATCGTGGGTAACACGAAAATGTGAGCTTAGTAATGCACTGTGTGGTGTTTCCTAAGGCCTCTCATGGAAGGGAGTGGTTTAGCAGAAAGCATTGTTCACTCACTGGTGAAGGTGCAGAGTTGGCACTGAAGTGAGATTTTTTTCCCTTAAAAAAAAAAAAAAAAAAGAGTTCTATAATATCCAGGATTTTGTTAATTAAAAAATGAGTGTTCCTGTGTGAATGTTTAAAAAAAGATTAAAATATCTGTAAGAGCAGAACATCTGAATTCTTGTAGCATGTGTGGAGCCCAGAACTTGAGAGTCAAACCAAGCGTTTTACATGATAAATATATATTGTGTTCTATGGCACACCTTTAAATGGCCAGGGCCCACCCTTTTCATATTAAACGAGGTGTACTTTATCACAAAGAATAGGTGAGCCATCCCAAACTGCCTATGAAAATGCTGCCTACTTAACAGGTGAAGGGGCACCGAGACTGCGAGAATGACACCTAGTCAGTGGCAGAGCAGGGAGCTGAAACTGGGAGTCTCAGCTGCTGGGGAAACACACTTTCTTTTCTCAGGCAGTTGGAGATTAAATGGTTTCTGCAAGCAGCTGACTGGAAGATAAGAAATTTTGATCTCGTGAACCAGCTTGTTAGATTTTGATGCTGGCTATGTGTGTGCTTTTAAAGAGACAGAGAGGATCAAACACCAGTCCTTTATCCCTGATGTGCAAGTGCAGCAGGCTGTTAATTTGAGCCTGATACAAGTCCATGTGGTTAGAGAGAGGTCTGTTTCTGGTAGCCTGTTTCAGGTAGCATTCAAGCTTGATTCAAGTATCCAAGTCTCCCAGGTAGATCAAAAGCAAAGTTGTTTTAAAAGCAAAGCTGTAACTAACACTTCACCCAGCTGACTGTTTTTTTTGTCTTAGGCTTTCCCTACCAGACTTCCACAGATCCCATTTTCCAGTTTCCTTTGCTACGTGTCTCTGCTGAAATCTGTGTGGATCTGCTGCCTTTGGTAGCAGAGATGGAATCTTGGTAGTTAGTAATGCTTGGAATAAATCTGTCCTCAGACTTCTCTTTCACACAGTAGCTCACGAACAGGCGCCACAAAGGTGTGTGACTTGCCTCAGCCTAATTCACAGCCCTGCAGGGTCACCTGATCTCCAGGAGCTCCATCAAGTGTCATGTGAATGGCTTTGTGGTCATTACACTCCACAGCTCTGCATCATTTGGGATGGGAAGGAGCAGGAGCATGCTGCTGTTACGTATGAGCTGAGCTTGCCTTGGGACCTTTTCCTGTTTATAGGCCGTGGTCAGCTCAACTCTGTTTTCCAGCTTCCCGTGCGTATCCTGTTTGCCTGGGGATTGCCTGTTCGGGGCTGTGATTCTCTGTTCAGTAAGTGTCAAGATACTTGCAAACCAAGCATCTTCCTTTTCTGGCTCCTACAGCAAATGTGTGTGGTGTGCTACAGAACCTGAAACCCAACATTTGTAACTATTGGGAAATAAAGACTGGAGGTGTCCAGTCAGGCGAGTTCTGTCTTTGTGTGGCCAGGTGGGAGGTCTGTGCACCTTGCCCAGATGAACTGAAGGCAAAAGTCTCCCTCCTTCACTCTGAGATCTCATGTCGCCTCAGCTCTGCCTGCTGTGCTACATCATCTCCTCCTTTCTGTGTGAAGGGCTTGGTTCAGGCAGCAAGCTCTGTAACTTCAGCAGCCTCTGCTGTGGAGCACCTGGGGTTGGGAACTTCCTCTGCTCTCCAGATGTGCTGGTTTTGTTTGCAGAGTGATGTTGACTGATCCCTTGCTTCTTGCGGCAGTGATGAAGTTCTCATTCTCCAGCAGTGCTGGTGCAGAGCTGGTTGTCCGCACTGTGTTGGAGGTACATCAGGCTCTTTCCTATCTGTGTGCTGCAGCTCCTTCACCAAGGGAGGACACATCTGTGCTGATCAGGAGGATCTGAAGTGGCCTTAGCTCAGTGCTGTGGAGGATTCTGTTCCTCATGAGCTCTTCTGGTTAGAGCACTGTCAAAGCTAGCTGAGGTGCTGTGGGATTTGTTACTGCAGCATGTGCTGTACCAACACTTGTAACTAAATCTTGACGTTTCCAAATGGAGATACCCATGGCTGGTGAACAAGACTGTTCTAGGTTTCTGTATTTCCCTTCTCTGTGAGCTGGGTACAGGCTGTTGTGTGAGCTCAGCATGAGGAAATGGATATTGAGATCCCCGGAGATGCTCTGTGCATAATACAATCAGCTTAAAAACATCCAGTAATGTTCTATCAAGGAGATGAATATTATGTGGATCGAGTAGCATCATGATCCAGGCTGTTAATTAAAACAGAGGGGCTGTGGGGATGTGAGTGACTCAGTACTGAATCCATGTCCCAGGATTGTACATGGGATACCATCTGTTGGATGAGGAGCTGACTTGCTGCAGCTATTAAAAATGAAACAATCGGTGTTTTAGTGTAATCTGCTTGCCAAGATGGCAGCCATGACATTGATGTGGCTGCAGCATCCGATGCTGCAGCTCAGGTAATTGCTGCTCTGCTTCTCTACCTCCATGTCATTTTAGTTGCCAACTGTGTTCTTCAATCCATCTTAGCTCTTGCGGTACCAGCTGTAAAATAGCGGCTGTGTTCCACCTCTGAGGAGGCCTCAGGCTAGGGAGAGGTAAAGGGATTTGTGTCTACTGGAGGGAGATGGTTTTCTTCTTCCCCTCCAGATGAGAGTGAGCCCATTATTTATACATGATCTCCAATTAGCAGCAATTGCTGCTTGCTGTTGGTGGTGGGAGTGGCTGTGGCGGGCAGCCAGTGGGTACACGTGGCAGTTATACATGCGGCTGTGGTACGTGGTTGAAAAGAGGGTGCAGGACGTGGAGGATGTTTCGAGCACCACATAGATCAGATTTCCAAAGGCTTGGCTCTGTCTGAGGAGTGTTATTAGAGATGAGATTTGCAAAATAGCTTTGCTTCCATTCAAGCATTTCATGCCCAGGTTACAGAGAGCACAGCACCTTTGCGTGCTCAGGGAGCATAAAGTCCAGCTATAAGCACTTGCCTGTTCCTGCAGATCCCTCTGAGGAGCTGTGGTCCTGACTGATTAGGGGAAAAATGCTGCTCCTGCCTTGGGTTTGCAGGGATCTTGCTTTGGGGGCCAGGTGATGAAACAAAGAGTGTTTCAGCACCAGAGCAGAGTTTAAGAAGATGCCTAACCACATAGAGTTTTTGGTTTATTTTTGTTTGTTTGTGGCTTGGGGTTTTTTCCTCCTGGTTTTGTTTTTAAAGAATGGGGACTTGCTTGGGCTGATTCTTTGTATGGCTGGAAGGACCAGGACAAGCAGTAAGTGGCCTCTCTGGCACTGGGACATAAAGGAAGAGAGCTGCAGAGCAGTAACCTGCTGTACCGGTTTGGGGGTGGGCTGCCTGCCTGCTCTTCTCACTTTTTGGCCTTTGGGTGGTAGTGACACATCACCTGCTAGCAGACTATGGCTCTTAATTCAGGGGGTGATAGCAGAGGGGGAAATACAGTTTTGGGTGTAGAGCTGTGAATGGGCTTTTCTCCCTGGAGCCGCGTCTTGGCTGCACTTGGAAACAGCACAGAGCTGGGCAGGTTTTCTGCTGAATACAGCAGAGCTGAGAGTGGGCAGGAGTTTAATTGTTTAAATTAAACACATGGTTAAGGTTTTGCCCCTTTCCTGTCTGATACAGTAGACACACCCACCGTGCTGATTGTAGGAGTTAGTGAGAGCTGCTGTTTGCTTTAGCCCTGCTGTAAGTAGCGGGCAGGAGGTTCCCCCTGGGCTGGGATGGCTCAGGCTCTTCTGACTTGCTGAGGGTGCCACCATGCCTTGGCACAGCTGGGGAAACTCATCTGGAAACTCTTCCTCTTCTGACTGAAATCGTGGATCCATCTCTTTTACATGGGTCAGCATAAATACATGGGCATTTATCCTGCTCCCGGAGCAAGACCCTTGGGCTGGGTGGGCCCTCCCAGCCTTGTTTGGGCAATGCTTATTGACATTATTATCTCTTGACAAGTATCAGTGTTTAGATGTGAAGAGCCATGCTCAGTTTTAGACTGACTGAAAAGTTCAGTCTTTCCTGATTATTTGGAGCTTAGGACTTTGGATGCCTGAGATGCCTTCCTGTTCAGCAAACAGTGCTGGCATTGTCACCTTTTGGGAGTGGCAGGTCATCACTGCACTTCTGCAGGTTTGGAGGCACTGGTTCACCTTGGATGGCCAGCACTGCTCTGTCTCTGCAAAGCTATAAAGGGCAAAGCACTTTGTTCAGCTGCATGTTACCTGACACCCAGGTTGTCTTGATTTCTACCAAGCTGTCTGTCTTTCCAGCTGCAGCCTGGGAAACAGACTGTCCTTGTGGCCAACATCCTTGTCAGTGGGGTCTTAGGGTAGGCCTGAGGACAATCCTTGTTCTCTTACTGTGGAACGAGGATAGCGGAGCTGGTAAGAGGGGTTGGTCTGCACCCACAGAGCCAGAAAGGGTAATGGGGAGAGGTGTGTTTCCAGGCATGGGGGTGGGCTTCTCAGGTCACAGGTCTGAGATGGATTGCTTTTTCAGCATCTCAGCCTCCTCCTTCCACCTTCCTCTTTGAATTGCACACTTAGTGCTTTTTAAGAACGAAGCCTTGGCAGCCACCAGCTGCACTGAGCCCAGTTCCCTATAAATATTTGATTTGGAAAGATCAATTTCAGTGCATCCCTAAGTGCTTTGGGGTGGGTCTGTCAGTTCAGTGGGTCTTTTCATGCCCTAATGTTAGATGTCCCTGATTGCTTCCTTGAGGTTTTGGTTATAGTAGAAGCAATTCCGGTGCATGCTCAGGGCATCCTTGGCCTGTTCTGAAGGTGACAGAGCACAGAACCGTCTGGCTCACGTGCACTGGTAAAGATCTTGTAGAACACACCCTAGATTGATGACAAGCAGGAGATATCATGTATGGTGTGACTCTGTGAAAGACTTGGTGGGTCCCAGTCTGATGCAGTTGGTTGGATAAATGTCTTACTGCTCCCATGCTTGCTGAGGGAATGCTCTGTTTGGGAGACCACATCAGCCAAAGCCCTGGTAACAGAGTTTGAGGTATAGTGCCAGTATGTTTTATTGAACCTCTTCTGTGCCTGGTCCCACCCCCAAACCAGGCATACTTGCTGATGTTTGGACTTTGTGGAATGGTAGTTCTGAATCTGTAACCATGTTTGTTTCTCCACAGCCCGTGGAGGCAACAGATGATGCCTTCTGGGACCAGTTCTGGGCAGACACAGCAACTTCTGTGCAGGATGTCTTTGCCCTTGTACCAGCTGCAGAGATCCGAGCAGTGAGAGAAGAATCACCTTCAAACTTGGCCACTTTGTGTTATAAGGTAAGGTCAGTGCTGTCTTGTTCCTTGGTGCTCTGCCAGCAGGGGCTGTCCCTGGATCGGGAGCCCAAGGGGAGACAGGTACCATATTATTTCCTTGTACCACATGATGTTCTTCGTTATCCCTGTCTTCTCCTGATCCTAACTCTCAGCCCTTCTTCTCTTGGGTTAGCACAAACTGCAGCTGGCATTAGGAGCCATTTTCCTCTTGTCCCTTTCCTATGTTTCACACTACCCTCTGGGTCTTCCCTGCTGTATAAACTGCTTCCAGCTCAGGCAACTTTGTACTAAGGCTGCATCTTTGTGGGGAGGCTGGTACATCCGATTCCTTCTCTGCAGCTAATTGCTCCTCACCATGCGTCGGTCTGGCTGCAAGCTGATCGATCTCAGAAGGATGTGGAGATACTGTATGAGGGCCAGGGTGAAGTTCAAAGAAGATCTTAAGACTTCTCTTCCTTCTGCTGTGACATCAGAACATCCCTGATGGTGTTATCATGTCCTTGTGTGGAGCACAAGGGACATTGACTCATGTTTCCTACTCTGCCAGGTTTGGCAAATTGTCAAGCTGCTGGTGAGCAACAGCCCGAGACTTACTCTGCCTGGGAAAGGGCAGGTGTTAGTAATGCTCTTGGTTTGAGCCATGCAAAGAGTAGCCTTGAATTTGTATCATTGGAAACATGTGGAATGGCATTTTCCTGACTGTTGCTGTCCTGTTTTTCTTTCCTGCTCTACAAGGTATTGAGATTTACTGAATCATACTGAAGGTACTGCTGACTGGGAATTGTGCCTCAGGCAGGTGTCTCTAATGGATACTTGAGAGAGAAGAATATAAAAATGAGGAAATTTTGAATGGTTCTTTGCTAGTGCTGTCTTTTGGCTTCTGGCAGTCAGCAGCTTGGGAATCAAGAAGGGCTGTGCTGACTACATAGCCCCTTTGACTCTGGGTCTGCTTTTCCCCCCAAACCAAGGCTAAAATATGGGTTGTTTTCCCTCCTGGAAACAGACATGTTGGAGACCTGATGACTGCCAGGCTGTTTATTCAGCACTCCTAGATCTTGGGATATGAGGGTCAGAGGAGGCTGCAGACTCCTACAGTGCTTTTTCCAGGCTGAGGGTCCTGACCTCAGCTGAAATGTCATTTGCAGCCGTGGCTAGAGACTCAGGCTGTACAGAGTCATCTATGTGCCTGAAGAAATAGTTCAGCTCAGTCACAGAGTAGTGTGTGCACAGACTGAGACTACACAAACAGCATTTAAATACCTATTAGGGCAATGAGTTAGGCTAGCAGGCAGTGCCTCGAATGGTCTGCTATGAAATAACCAGGGACACATGACCTCATGAATTAAAAAGCCGCAAGGTGAATCCTTGCTAAAGCTTTTGGCTTTCATTCCCCACTGTTTTCCCATGGGATCAGGGAGTAAGAGCAACTGCATGCAACTGCTGGGTGAAGGAGCTGCCTTTTTCTGTGGATAAAAACTCCTGTTGTGCCTCCTGAGGCTGTCTGTGGTTGCAAGACCTATGTCCTATTCTGAAGAACTCAGTGACTGTGTTAGCAGCTTCAGCACTCATTGGGCGGACTGTAGGGGCTCAGCCCAAAATCTCTTTCCAGAGAGAAGAGAGCTGCTTTCCCAACTGACCTGTTTACAGGATCAGTGTGGGAAACCTGGATTACCAACCTCTGCAGCAGCAGGAGCTGGGCAGATTCTGCTGGAGGCTGTATCCCTACACTCAATAGTTGCAGGGAGCAGCTTAGCTCCCAGCTCCTGAGTCAGGTCCCTGCTGCAGGCACAGTCTCAGACTGTGCCTTTCTGTGCAGTCTTCCCCTGCCAGTGCCTCAGCCCAGCCAGCACAGTGCTGCTGCCCTGGGTCTGCCTGCATCTTGTGTACTCGATGCAGCTGATTAACCCGCTCTGCTCACTGCAGCGCGAGGTGTCGGGGAGCGGTGCTGCAAGGGGCCTCCTGGTGCTGTGGCTGCCTGGCTCACGTGGCACGACACGTGTGCTGGATGGATGAGCCCTGGCATGTGAGGTCCCTTGCAGTGGGGCAGCAGGAATTCAAGAAGGTCTGTTTAAGATCACTAACCCTATTTCTGCAGCTTTTCAAACAGCAACAGTGCCTGTACCATTGAACTCAGAGAAAATAGGCTCTGAGAACTGCTTATGGGTCTGGGGGTGTTATTAAGCAAGACAGACCTGCCCAACTTCTTCTAACTTGTGTCCAGGCTAATGCTACCTGCCTTGGTTTTGTTTCCTTCAGGCTGTGGAGAAGCTGGTACAGGGAGCAGAGAGCGGCTGCCATACAGAGAAGGAGAGGCAAATCGTCTTGAACTGCTGCCGGCTCCTCACCCGTATCCTGCCTTACATCTTCGAGGACCCAGACTGGAGAGGTTTCTTCTGGTCAACTGTCCCTGGGGCTGGCCGAGGAGGGGTCAGTCTCTTGGTACTTATTATTCTTTCTGGAGGGTGAAGGGGATACTTCACTTGGGTGTGTAGCTGTAGGAGACCACTGGTTGTGTGAGGGAAGGCTGCTCCAGGTGTGAATTGGAATGAACATTAGGGTGATACTAAAGGCTGTATGACTTTCTTAAACTGAAATGACCTTGTTCCATTAACTGAAGTTGATTTAAGATTCTAGTCAAACTGAACTAGTGTGTCATTTCTGCTGATTTTACAATGTCACATTTGAACCAACGCCTGCCAGAGAAGCCCTCAGCATCATGACTCAATACCCTGCTTATGAGCTGAGAGGGATACTGTTTAACTGGGGGGGCATTGCCTGATGGTGAAGCCCACAACTGGTCAAGGGTGGCTGAAGAATTAGGTACTGTTTCTGGCTCTGTTGGTGACGTGTATAACCTCAGGGGAGTCTCTGAACCTCCCTGCATTTCTCTGTCTGGAGAGCAGATACTGCTCTTCTGCGTTTCTCGCTGCAACAGGGTGAAAGTACTTTAGGATCTTCTGCAAAGAGGAGAAAGTGTTGAAAACACAGTTGAGTTAGGCCAGGACTACATATTTGCCTGCTTGCTCCTCCAGCAGCTGCCTGCTCTGCTCGTAGACTTACTACTCTCCTATGAGTTTCTGAATCTGCAGGTCAGCAGAATGAAGAGTGAGGTTTCCCCTGAGTGTTAAGAATACTGCAGTATCTTTGGGTATGATTAGAAAGGGTTGCACCTTGTGCTGTCTCTGCCTGTCACCTCTAATCTCTTTTGCCTGAGGCCACTTCAAGAAGTTCTAGGTGGTGGAAAGGCATGTCTTTGTTAGCCCTGCTCTGTTGTGTGATCTGTGTGATTCCGAGGGTGGTGGTTGTCCATCCTTTCATTCCTGCAGGGGCCAGGGAGTGCTGGAAAGGTTTAAGAATGGAGGAACTTGTTTTGAGAAGGAACACATGGGGTGCCTGATGCTCTGATCAAGCCAGGCTGCTGTTACTACTCTTTTTCCACCTTGTTCATCACCTGGAAGAGAGTTTATCAGCTTTAGAGTGGTGGGGCCACCCTAAGAAGATCCAGCCCATGCACGTGTGGTAGGTTGGGGAGCCCTCCTGCTGCACTGTGCCTCCTGAGTGCTGGTGGAGCTGCTGTGTGGTTCAGTGTGCTCCATCACTTAACCATGTGCAGAGCAGCTGTAAGACTGGCTGAGCTCCTGGCAGGGGATAACAGATAAAGCCCTGAGATGTTAGGGAAGCTGGGGTCATATCTAATCTATGGGCAGTGGCTTTGCTGTTTGAAGGCTGATTCCTCTCTGGGAACTGAAGAGGAAGATGATGGTATGCCTGGACTGTTCGTAACTATCTCTGTGATTATCCTTCGCCTGCTTCATGACGCAGTGATGGATGGCAGAGCTCCTGCAGCGCAGGTGCCTCCCTCCTGTAAGGGGGCCTGTATGGGTTTGTTGTGTGCCAACACAGATGTGGTGAGACCCAGAGTCTGCAGGGGCATTTTTCTGACAGCCAAAGTGATGTTAGCAAAGGTCATTGTGGGAAAAGAAATCCACTTGTGCCCTAATGCTTGTCATTTCATCTTTGGCTGTAAGCTCAAGTAAAAGCATCTTTGCTGTGCTAGCTCCATCCATCCTCTTTGGGCCTCTCCTTACATCTGGGATCTGTTTGCGGGCAGTCTTCCTGCTGTCCCCAGACAGACGTCAGAGCCACATAGGCTATTAACTCCATTAGCTGCCTGCAGTGATTTAAGAGCCCTGTGTTGTGCACAGGCTGACAGAGGCCTGGCTGAGCTAGATAAGCTCCTGCCATTCCTGCTCCCTGCCTCTCCCTCCAGCACCAGTGTGTGGTGGGGAAGGCCTCCCATCCAGGATGCTCTTTGATAGGCAGGATCTGGCAAGGTTTCCCGTGGCAACGGCTGCAGAGGAGTAGCCATGCATGCTTCCAGTGATTGCTTTGAATGCTGGAGATGCCCAAATCCCCTCTGCTGTCCTGCTTGCTTTGCTGTGTCAGGCTGAAGCTGCATGATGCACACAGCCTCTCTGGGTTCTGTCACTTCCACTTCTGGGCAACTCATGCAGGACTTGGAGCAGTTTTACACTATCAGTGCTGGCTGGCTTCTTACTGCTGTCTCTGTGTACCATCCACATCACCTTCCTTGGTGACCATAAACCCCTGTCTTCTGTGAAAGATTCTCTTTCTTTTTGTCTTCAATAAGTCAAGCATCAACATGTGGCAAGGTCTTGTGTTTCCCCAACATATTTAGGCCTCTATCTGCTCAGGTTGGTGTCATTAAAAAGCTTGTTCCTGTTTAGCCATCGCCTTCTGGAGGGGTGTGTGGAAATGGCTGGGTTCTGTGTGTTTATCCCTCTTGCTCCTGTGTAACCTCTTGCCTCCCTGCATGTTCTTGGGCAATGTATCTTCTCTTGCTGTGTTACACTAGTGCTACTGCATGCTCTTTGCTAACCCTGGGCTGACAATACTCTTCCATGTTTCTTGCTGTAGGGAGATGAAGATGATGAAAACGCCCGGCCGCTGGCGGAGTCGCTGCTCCTTGCTGTGGCAGATCTGCTGTTCTGCCCCGATTTCACTGTGCAGAGCCACCGCAGGAGCACGGTGGTAAGTTCAGTTGTGAGATGACCTGAGTACAGGTAGATTAGCTTCAGGGTACCCTGGAAGATCCCAGCAAACCTGCAGGCAGGTGAAATATGGAGTCACTGAGCTTGAACGCACAGTGACTAAGGTTGGTCAATACTTTGGGTTCATTGTGTGGTGTTTGTGCCTTCTAAAACAGATGTTCTGAGACAGCTGGGTGAGTCTCAGCTGGAGTGGCCAGTAATTACCCCACACTACAGCTCTCTCCTCAGGAAAAGGTGGTTGTGCTGGCAAACAACCACTCTTCTGTTGCTGCCAGTGGAGCAGAGACCTTTTGCACCTTGTTCCTTTCCCAGGCAATTTGGTGCAGCCAGGGGCAGGAAGCAGCTGTGTGCCTGATGGCAGGTGCTAAGATCTGAATGAGTAGATGGTCTCTCTTGTATCTTTCCACCTCCTCTCCCTCTTTGTATCATTGCAGCAAAGACAAATGTGTTCTGATCCTTATGATGACCATCTTTACTTCAAAGGAGTTCCCTGAAGAGGGTATTTCCTACCAGGTGTGCTAAGGACAGGTTCTGGTGCATCTCCCTCCCTCTCCTCTCCTTCTTTCGCCCCACTAATGACTCAATGGAATTGCCTGTAGGTCCAGTCTATAAACAAAAGTGGTGGCCCTCCTTTTAATTAAAGATGAATGTGCTAAACTACTGTGTATTTGGCTGCTAAGTTCCCTGACAAACCTGAGTACTAATTTGCTTGCTTGAAGTTTCTGGGTAGTAGAAACAGGATTGCAATCTGCCACCCGAGGCTGAGGGGGCACTAGTGTATGTGCTAAGAGTAAGTGAGAGCGTGGATGAAAGTGATGGACTTGTCTAGTGCTGTCACTTGGGATGGATTACATGAGTGAGGGTGACAACACTTTTTCCTGGGAGAGCCTCCTCAACCCCCTGTGATTTTTTTTTTTTTTTTAAATTATTTATTTTCAGAAGCCAGCCTGGCTTTCCAGGGCTCTGGGCAAATTGTTGTATTAAATGATGGGACTGTGAATACTTCATGTTCCTTATTGTTAGCTGCCTGCTGCTGCCTGCAGCCTCTGCCTGGCTGTCAGACCTGCGTGCTTGAGTCTGACTGCAGGTGAAAAGCAGAGATGGGTACAACCACCTCATGCTCATGGCAGAACAGCATATGGCCTCAGAGATACAGATGGCGGTAGACAGTTGCTGAAGCAGAACTGAGTAAGGATGAAGAGGAAGAGATGGGAAGGAATGGGCAAAGGAGTCCCAGGAGTGACCTGTGCTCTTTTGCTGTTTGTCTTGGAATTGAAGTCAGCCCTGGAATTATGGCTAGAAATTGTACACACACACCCTGCCCTGTCACACACAATGCCTGTTTAAATGTGTTCTATCACTCGCAAAAGCTGAGGTCTTTGAAGACATCAGCACCTGCTTTTTGAACCTGGACAACTGCTGTAATGATGGCTGGTGACATGCTGTCTCCTCCTCATGTTCCTGCTTAGTGACAGGCAGCAGGAGCAGGTTTGTGGGTTTAATTGTGTTTCTTTCCATGAAGCCCATGCCTGGCAGGAGATGTTCAAGATTTGGGTGTGGAGGGAGCTCTTTGGCACTCCACTCTCAGCAGGAGTTGACCTGAGGAGTTTGGTGAGAAACCTGAAAGCAGGTGAGCTCCAGCCTATCTGTAGGGAGTGAGTAGCAATGCAGGAAAAGCCCAGACGGTGGAGGAAGCTGCAGTTGCTTCTGTGTCACCAGTAGCTGCTGTCAACATGCTGGTTTTGTGGAAGTTGTGGTTGGGGTGATAAGTGCATCTTGGTTGCCCTCAAGCCCCTGCTGTCCTGAAATCAGTGCCTTTGTGGGAGGGAGGAAGGGAAGGAGGTTGAGCAGTGGGAACCCAGAGCAATTAGAAACAGTGCTCTGATCCTCTTTACCCAAGTGTAGAGAGGCAAAAAGGCAGGTGGTAGAATTAAACCTCAAAATTAATTAAACCTCAAAAGAAGAGACATCCAAAGCGTACCAAGTGTATTTGATGCAAACATATTCATCTGGACTCTTGCTGCTCATAATTCCTGGAGGGTCCACAGGTGATTTTAACTGACTGCTGCTCTCTGCAAAGCTGCTTCAGCCCTGTCCTGACTGACCATGACAGAGAAGGGCAAACTGCTGCAGTCCATCTCCTCAGGTTGCAAAGCAAGAGTTTGGGAGTCATGCCAGCTGCTGTCAGGAGTCTGGGAAGGTTCTCATTAGGAGAAATAACATTTTGCATTCACTGCCTTTGTTTTCAGAGGGTAAAGCACGTCACAGCCATATCAGCTTTTATTAGAAATGAGGGTTAATTTGCTGCTTCTCCTGCCTTTGGGGTGCTGCCATTGTGAGTCACTGTTCTGCAGGTTAACTCAGTGTAACATGCTCTGAGATAGGCTTGGGGTGTCGAGCAGGACTGAACCCCTGTGTGCTGCTCTTGAGCTGCAGAGGAAAAGCCCTGACCTGTGTCACATGAGATGCAGAGGAAAGGAGAGGAGGAGGTGATGCATCCAGTGATGAGAACAGAATGGATTTTGGATTCCTTGGTGACCCTTCCCAGGGGAGGTGGCTAACATTGTCCCTTAGTCTGCTAGAGGAGGGGCCACATTCTGCATGGTGCTCAGTACCTGTTGAAGATGAGAGGCTCTCTGTTAGGGGTGCTCCCTGGGTGCAGTCTGAGTCTTTGGATGCTTCTCTGCTGGTTTCTTTGCTATTGCTTAGGAGAGTGGATGAACTGCCTTGTACACCATTATTGGTGCCAACTCCTGCTCTTGCCTTCTGCAGTCCAACCTCTTACTTCTCCCACAGGACACAGCAGAAGATATTCACTCCATTGACAGCTGTGAGTACATCTGGGAGGCAGGAGTGGGCTTTGCACATTCTCCACAGCCAAACTACATCCACGACTTGAATAGGTAAGGGGGTCTGCAAAAGCAGAACAGGAGAACACTGTGCTCAGGAGAGTGGGATCTGGGGGAGATGGGTTCTCTTTGCCTCCTTGGATATCTGATTTCCAAGAAGCTTTCCCCTTGCTCCTTTCTGAGCTAACAGGACTGGCAACACAGGAAAAAACCCAGCTGATATTTTGAGTAGCATTTTGTAGTATGATATGAGAGTCAGAGTGTCTGCAATAGGAAGTGGCAAAACATTGCTGCTTTGGAAATGCAGAAGAGCTCTGTACTGTGTTCCTGTCTCATAAGGCAGCAATTCTGCTGAGCTTTGCACCAGTGCCAGCAGTATTGCTTATGAAATAAAATGGGCTTAGCTGGCTGTGGAGAAGGCTTTCTAGATGGGACTGAGCCTTATGTGGTGGTGTGGTGATTGTGCCTCCTGCATTCAGTCCCTGCTCCTGAATGGCTCCAGGCCTTGGCTTCTTCTTCCCTTCTTTCAGGACAGAGCTGCTTAAACTGCTGCTGACCTGCTTCTCTGAGGCCATGTATCTGCCTCCCTCCTCAGACAGCAGCAACACCAACCCCTGGGTGCAATTCTTCTGCTCTACAGAGAACAGGTAAGGGTGAAGGGTGGGTCTGGGTGCCAGGGGAAGAAATGTCTTCAGATTTTCCATGGACTGTGTTGGTGATGGGGGGTGGGGGGAGGTCATAGGACTTGCATCCTCCAACACACAGGGGCTGTTGTCCTTTCTCTTTGTCCTCATCTTACACATGCCCCATTAGCATCTCTCCTCAGCAGCAAAAGGAGAGACTGAGCACGGTGCTCGCTGGAGTTCGGTGCAGGATTGATGCCTTCCTGTGGGCAGTGCCAGATGCTGTTCCGCGCTGTACATCCCGTTCCCTCGTGGGGGTGGTGGCGTGGCACGGCGACGGGTGCCGTGTGGTGGCACATGAATGCTGCCCTCTAGTGACACCCTCTCCTCTGGGACTTTCAGGTGACAGTTGCTTATCTGGGGGAGGCTCAGTGCTGGCTGAAGGCAGGCAGTTTTGTCTTTCCAGAGTCTGGAGAGCTTTGAGGTCTTGTCCCCTTTTTCACAGGGATGCCCTGGGTTTCCCTGGCAGGCCACACGGCTCTTTCCACCTTCCCTTGTGTTCTGGCTTGACCCCATGCTCTTGAGGGGAGAGATGCCCATCCCTCCCCAAGGCAGCACCTTTTACTTCCTGCTTCTGCCCTCTGAGAAGGTTTACTCCTCCCCAGACATGCGCTCCCACTCTTCACCTCGCTCCTGAATGTTGTCTGTGCCTACGACCCGGTGGGTTACGGGATCCCGTACAATCACCTGCTGTTCTCCGACTACCGAGAGCCCCTGGTGGAAGAGGCAGCCCAGGTGCTCATTGTCACTTTGGACTACGACAGCTCCACCAGTTCAAGTCCCACCGTGGATGGCACGACCACTGGCACGGCCATGGATGATGTGGATGTGAGTGGCACTTGCATCTGTATTTGCTGCTCTTCTGAAGTCCCTGTGGTCCTCTTACACCAGCTTGCCTTGAATGTTGACCTGTAGGGCCCAGCACCGCTCCTCCTCTTGCAGACTGCTCTCTCTTGCTTCTTCCCTGTAGGTCCTTAAATAGATTTAGATGACCAAACCACAAGGTTTTGGTCACTGACTTGAATCAGGAGCATGTGAGTGAAAAGCCCCTGACTTTGCTGTTCCCTGAGGTGCTCCATCTCCTGGCATTTAAAATTGGATCATTCAGAGAGGGAAACTGAGAGACATTAGTCCCCAGAGCCAGCAGCTCTGGCTCCCTTTGCTTTGGCTTCCTGAGATAACCTTATTGCCAGTAAGCATTTCACTCGTTGTTTTTGAACGCAGCCTCCTGGACCAGACAATCTGTTTGTGAATTACCTCTCAAGGATACACCGGGAGGAGGTAACTCTACAGGACAGGAGGTGCTCCTATCCTGACTATTTTCTGTCTGAACTAAAGCTGATTGCATTAGCCTCACACCCACTGCAGGCTTTTCCTGATCTGTCTGCAGGATTTCCAGTTCATCCTGAAAGGAGTGGCCCGCTTGTTATCAAACCCGCTGGTCCAGACCTACCTGCCAAACTCTGCCAAGAAGATCCAATTCCATCAAGAACTCCTTGTCCTATTCTGGAAGCTCTGTGACTTCAATAAGGTGGGGATGAGCTTCTCCTTGAGCTTTGTCACATCTTGCCTGTGTGCTGCAACCTGGTGTGTCTGTGACTGGAGCAAGCCATGGTGATGAGCTGTGGGCAAGTGGCTACCAGTGACTCTGTGGCACTCAGGGCAGCAGCACTGCTCCCTGCTGGGGTGGGTGCTGGGCATCTGGTTCCAGGGAGAGCTTGTGAGAGAGGCTGCAGCTCCTGAAGGTCAGTGCTGGAGGTAAATGCAGGAGTAGGTGTTATAACAACTCTTCAAATAACACTGGAATTGAAGAACTGGTGCATACACCAGCCTTGCTGATATTCTAGAGGGATGATTAGTTTGAGGCTACCTGGCTTGAGGACTAAGGACGGTGCAGAAAACCAAATATGCTCGTGATTGTCTGAAATCCTTCCCTTTATTCCAGAAATTCCTTTTCTTTGTGCTGAAGAGCAGTGATGTTCTGGATATCCTTGTCCCAATCCTGTATTTTCTCAATGATGCCAGAGCAGACCAGTGTAAGTAGGTTATTTTCAATATTTGGGATGATCTGTGCTTGACAGTGAGCTAGGAAGAGGTCTACTCTTTCTAGGAAGCAGTCAACCCTTGCCTTGGGTGTAAATCTGGCATAACCCCATCACTGGGTAGTGGAAAGAAGTAGGCAGATAGTTCTTGCTACAGTGATGGGTTTACATCAAGAACATAATGAAGAAAAATGTGATCTGTTAAAGACCTAACATTCCACACCAATATGTGGAAGAACTTCTTCACAGTGAGGGTGACAGAGCCCTAGGACAGGCTGCCCAGGGAGGTGGTGGGGTCTCCTTCTCTGGAGATACTCAAGACCCATCTAGATGCCGACCTGTGCGACCTGTCCTAGGGACCCTGCTCTGGCAGGGGGGTTTGAACCGATGGTTTCTGGAGGTCCCTTCCAACCCCTACGATTCTGTGATTCTGTACTGGCCCCGTAGATGTGTGTCCTGGTTTCAGTCAGGATAGAGTTAACTACATTTGTAGCAGCTGATGGGATGCTGTGTTTGGGAGTTACAATGAAAGCAGTGCTGAGAACACCCTGATGTTCTTAGTTGCAGTCAGACAGTCAAGGACTTTCTCAGCTTCTTCCTATTTCTCTGTTCAGGAGAAAGGAGGGGCAAAGCCAGGACAGGTGACCCAGATGGGCCAAAGAGAGTATTCCATGGCAATGACGTCCTGCCCAGGAGAGCGGGGGGCTGAGGGGAGGAAGAAGAGGGGCGGTGGCGGGACGCGTGCTGCTTGGGGGGACGGTCGGGTTCCGGGACAGCTCTGGGTGGTACCTGAGTTGTGTGGGTCAGGGAGAAACTGCATTGGGGATCAAGAGTTTCATCTTCTTTTGCTCTAAAGTCCTGTTAGCATTGGGATATTTGATCTTTCTGTTCTCTTAGTAAACTCTCCTTATCCCAACCCACGGGCCTCTTAGTTTCTTGGGTTTGGAGTTATTTCCCCTTCCTTTTCCCTTCCCTTGTTTCCCCCTTTTTCCCTCTTCCCCTGCTCTTTTACTTTAAGGAGCAGGCAGCTGCATGGATCTCGGCCCACAGCCGAGGGGAAACCACGACAATGTGCTTGGGAAGGACACTGGTACTGGCAGTGGAGGGAGCTCTGTATGGGATGTTTTCTATCAGGATGGTCTGGTCTGTGGAGTTTTTTTTCCAGTCCCATAATGCTCTCCTCTCTCCTCACTGCCCTCCTGTCTTTACCAGCTCACTGGCTTAACTGTGATCTATGGGGTTTATGTTTTGTTTTCTTCTGCAGCACGAGTGGGCTTGATGCACATTGGGGTGTTTATCCTCCTGCTTCTCAGTGGGGAGCGTAACTTTGGGGTTCGATTGAACAAGCCCTATTCTGTACGAGTGCCTATGGACATCCCTGTCTTCACAGGGACACATGCAGATCTGCTCATCATAGTGAGTATAGCTCCAGCAGTTCTTTTTTGGCCCTCCTAACTCCTGTTTCATGTCTCCACAAATTAATATGCTGCTTCCTCTCAATATACTCATCCTTCCTAGATTGGCAGCCCACTAAGTAGTTAGAAGGTGCACGGAGGCATCCAAACACTGTTGGGATCTTTGCACACTGCTAACCTGAGGTGATGTGTCTGGTAGGGGACATAAGCAGGAGATGCAATTCCATCTGCATGAGATGATCCCAGATGGTGCTGCACTGGTGTCTAAAGGACTCTGGGACTGGCATGAGTGGGATGGGTGTGTGGTCTCTACCAGACTTGATGGCAGGAGAGGGAGGCAGGAGATCTGACTGCGCTGCTGGCTCTGTCACAAGTAACACAGTTGCATCTGTCAGAATGGGAACAGCAGTGATAGCAAGCTCAACCCTACAGCTTTGGGTTGCTGCAGGGTTTCATTAATTCTTCAGTCTGTAGCACTGGGGGCTGCAATCCTGCCTGCAAGCAGCTGTGTGTTTTGTGGTACCAGCCACGGGTGGTTGCCTCATGTCATGCTAGTGCTCTTTGCCAGAGAAATATCCCTCAGCAGCCTCTGACAAACCTCCTAAAGGACATTCCCATTAGAGGAGTAGGAAGAAATGTGCCCAGCAAAACTCTTCCTCATGCTACACTTGTGCTATTACATTCCACTAATCTTAGATCATCTCTGTGTTTTTGTTATGCTGCAGGTCTTCTTTACAGGCATGCCAGGTAGAGGTGGGAAGGCAGAGATTAGGAATGACTGAGCTTGTTGTGAGGCAGTTGGATCTTTCCATGTCTGAGGATACAAAAAATAGGACAAATGTTTGAGTTAGAAGTTTGTGCTAAAATCAAATGTGAAATGATCAGTTCTGTGGCTTTTCAAGCAGCTATCATTAGGGTTCAGAGTCAAAATCCATTGGAGATGAAGATGTTTCTTCCCTCCTGGTGGTTTATTTTTGCCTCAGGCTGCTTGTGCATCTTGGAACAGCTCACAGTCAGTTTCTGTTTGCAATATTGTAAAGCCCTAATCACATCCCCAAAGGATTCCTTGTAAATGAAAGCTTGTACTCCTGGAGTGCAAGTCTGCAGCGAGAGCAGCCTTCCCCACCTGTGTAATTGTAGAGTGTGTAGGGCCCTGCCTAGGAAGGAATGGTGTCAGGAAGTGATTAGTGTGGGGGTGGCACTGGTTTTGGTTGAGAGGGTGCTTTCAGTTAGGTGCTACCTTGCTTAAGAACTCCTTCCTTACCATAGGTCTTTCACAAGATCATAACCAGTGGGCATCAGCGGCTGCAGCCTCTATTCGACTGCCTGCTCACCATTGTTGTGAACGGTAAGCACTGCGTGCGGCGTGAAACCGCCACCCAGAGAAGCCCCAGCTCTGGCTGCTCTCGCTCCCCTCTCCCTGTGCCCCTTAATGCTGACCAGTGTTAGTGAGTGCTGCTGGAATCTGATCCTTTCCAGTCTGTGCTGGAGGTGCCAGCTGCAGATCAGACCTGCCTTCGGGTTATTGCTGGGCTCTGTCAGCTGGGGCAGAGCGTGGGACAGCAGAGTCCCTGGAGCCCTCCTAGGGTGGCAGGAGGACACTTGCCCGGTGGCCTGGGGAAGGTGGCTGGCAGTGTTGTGCCTTTTCCAGCAGGGAGTGCCACCTCCCCACGGTAGCAGTGACTTCCTTTGGGCTTAGTGCATGTCCAGGTGACTTAAGTTGTGTCAGCTTTTCGGGAGGCCTGCCAGAAATGTTACTTGCGTAGAAGTACACGAGCCCCTCAAAAAACCCAGAAAATCCTGCTTTTACTAGACAGTACCTATTTGGAAATGTTTCTGTGGAATCCTGTTGGGCTCAGCTATTCCATGAGGCTTTCCAAGAATTCTGTGCAGGGTGGGAAGGTGGTAAGAGCAACATTTTTAGTTGTTTTTTTTTATTTGTTCACATAAATACACCTTGGTTCTTTCTCCAGTTTTCATTTGTTTGTCTTCTCCAGTGTCTCCGTACCTGAAGTCTCTCTCCATGGTGGCTGCTAACAAATTACTGCATCTCCTGGAAGCTTTTTCCACCACTTGGTTCCTGTTCTCTGCTGTCCAGAACCACCATCTTGTTTTCTTCTTGCTGGAAGTTTTCAACAATATCATTCAGTACCAGTTTGATGGTAAGAGACCGACTGCTGTATTTCATGGGTTTGCACTGGTTTAGTCCAAGAGAACATAATGTGGAACTTCAGAGTTAGTTCAAACAGATGAGAGAAGGGGAGAAGAGTAGAAAGCAGCTACATGGAGACTTGCTGAGGATTGAGAAGTTGAGTCATCAGGCAGTCAGTGTTGGGTTCTGACCCAGAGGCTGGGTTAGAGCAAAATGAGCTGGCAGCTAATTATCAGCATAACCTCAGCCTCCTGCAGACCAGAAGGTAAGATGTGTAGAGGGGAAGGAGAAGGGAAAGTGAGTGTGTAGTGCTTGAGACTGGCTGGTTGCAGCTGTGAACTGCTCACATGTAGGTGAGGGCACAGAGCAACTTCTACCTCCTTAAAACTTAACAATGCCCCTCAGTTCTGCTCTGGCAGGTCTCTGGAGCTGAAGACCAAACAGTTGCTATACAAACAAAGCTCTAGCGCTTGCTGCCTTTCCAGGAAATGCCTTATCCTTTCCTTTGTAAAATTGTGACAGTCCTTTACCTCAGGGAAATAATAGAGTGAGGTCCCTTATCCTGCTAGGAGCCCTTATTTCTCCCTGCTCAAAATGTAATGTTTTCCTTTAAATCTGCAAGTCAAGAGTGGTTCTGCTTCCCTAATGGAAATCTAGAAAGTGATGGCTGTCAGATCCTAAGCCAGCCTTTGTAGCTGTGATGTGTGTTTTGCTTTAGGGGATGGCTTCATTCCATTCTCTGCCACCTTGCAGGCAGTAAGAATTCTGGCTTTATGGCATTCCTGTTTCCAGCCTTTTTCTCCTCAAATGGAATGTCTCCAATTTGGTTTGTGAGCTCTTCTGAAGATGGAGAAATGCTGAATATCAGCTAACATTCTTTTTTTCTTCAAAATAGTTGCTAATATGTGGCTTAAACTGTCCTTTTTCTTCTCATCTGTTTGAATGCCAGTCTCTAAGCCACTTCTTGCCAGCCTTGCAGCCTAAGAAGGATCTAACTGAATTTCCTGTACTTAGTAACGGACAAGAGGATACTGAACTCTGCTCTTTCTCCCTCATACCATTGGCCTTTGTGGATGGGAGGCATGGCTCTCTGAGCTTGCTGGGTCTCTGCAGCGATGCTTCATGTACCCAGTGAGATGTCCTGCGTTGACAAGTCTTGCATTCAAGTCTTCCTTCTCTGCTCATTTTGTTGCTGTGATTCCCAGGGAACTCCAATTTGGTCTATGCTGTTATCCGCAAGCGGAATGTGTTTCACCAGCTGGCCAACCTGCCCACGGACTCGCAGTCCATCCAGAAGGGTCTGCAGCGCAAGAAGAAATCTCCTGAGCCCATTTCTCGCACCAACTCCCAGGATGGGGTCTCCATGGAAGGATCACGTCCTGCTGCCCCTGCTGAACCAGGGACGCTGAAGACAAGTTTGGTGGCTACTCCAGGTCAGCTTTAGTTTACCTTTGTAACAGGAGAGAGGTTTGTTTTCTCTGTGAGATACAGTGTAGGCTCACCCTTTCAATGGGTGTGGGAGAGATTAAGAGTTTACGTCTGTGAATAACTTGCTGCCTCTCAGTCTCAGTTCCAGGTCAGTTTGCCCAAGCTGATCACAAACAAGTCAAAGTAAACCGCCTTTAGTTTCACTCCTCTCAGACTTTGAGTCCACATGGCCGTTTGTCCTAATCTTGACCTCTTGCCTTGGTTTAACTATATCCGTGTGTGAACCTGTGTTCCTCTTTGGAACTCCTTGCCCTGATGAGATCAGGGCTAGATCTTGCCTCTTCTGGTGAAAGGAGGGTGTTTCGGATGCCAGCAGATGCAAAGGGCCTGGGCATGTTAGGGCAGAGAACCAGCCCCTGCTTTTAAGTGTATTTAGTTCACACATTGCTGAGCCTTTTCCCTTTTGCACACAGGAATTGACAAGCTCACAGAGAAGTCACAGGTGTCAGAGGATGGGACCATGCGCTCCTTGGAGCCTGAGTCTTCACAGCCTCCACCAGAGGGTAGCTTGTCCTCAGCTGTGAGCGATGGGGAGCCCTGGAGCGGGGTAAGGCCGGACATTCAGGTGTGTAGGGCAGCTCTAGGGCTTGGTGTGAAATGAGCTAAAATTGTGGACTTTAGGAGAGGTCTGGTTGGCCCCCTAAAGAAAGGTATCGCGTTAGAGGCAACACACTCATGCATGGTCTGCTAGAAAACACTGTGGTTCAGATGTACTGTTGCATCATCTTGGGTGTTTCATGTTTGTGCTAGTGACACAAGAGCTGGGACACCAGAGGAGTGAGCTTTCTCCACCTTGAAAGCTGCTGATAAAGCAGCCAATGCGTAATTGCAAAGGGATGTATTCTTGATGCAGAGGCTTTCAGCTCGGGTTCTGACTGCTGCTTGTTTTTCCTCTCGCTTCTCTCTGGGATGGAGAGCTCTAACAGAACCTTCTGGTATAGTGAAAAGCATGTCCCCATGAAGGCTTGGCTTTGATGCTGTCCTTAAGAGTGGCAGCTGCTCAGCCATGTAGAGGAGATGGAGGCTTTGTGGTCTGTGAACCAAGGCTGCCCTGGCTTCCTGGGCTCCGGTGGCAATGTCTCCTGGCATTTGTTAGTCTTTCCTATCAGGAGCTATAAACCTCCCGTTTTCCAATTTCAATGGAGCACTAATCTTTTTTTATTGCTGTTAATTCCTCAGTCTGCATCCTTTCCTGCCCAGTTGTAGGAAGTGTTTTATGAGGGCTGACCTGTGTGTCCTCTCCTTCAGCAAGGCCACACTTGCACACCTGGCACTGCCTCAGGCTCGCTCTGAGCATGCACAGGGAGGCACGGCTGCTCCATGGTGAGAGATGTGACCTTCCCAGCTTTTCCTCTAGTAGTTTTATCTGGAATGGCCAAATTAACACACCAGCTCTCACCAGGTGTGGAGCAAACTGGGCAAGAGGTGATGAGTTGGGATGGGGTGGTGCATTTTTTCATGGACTCTGGTGGTGCTACAAGAATCTTTCAGTCAGTTTTGCTCTCAAGATGCTTTTGGCTGGGACACTACTGCAGAATCAGGGTCTGAACAGGGGATATTTGCAAAGGCACCACAACCACCTGGCTCCAGCAATGCTATTTGCCTGGCTGAATGTTTGTGGGGTGGGACCAAAAAGCAGATGGGGGTGAAGGGTGGTAAAGCAGTGGGTGTGGGAGATGCCGTGGGGAGAATCATCGCTGCTATCACACGGTGCTTCAGGTAGCACACACCTGTCTCCAGGGATTGTGGTGTTTCAGACTGTTTGAACATTGTCTTCTTTCTGGTTTCAGCCTACTGAGTTAATGTGAATTAATAAGACATACTTGATAAATTTTAGGATACCCACCCTTATGACTGATTTATTTTCCTTCCTTTATCTGTTGTAATGTTCTCCCTCTATCAGTCATAACTACTTTGAAAGTGTCCCATGAAATGCTCTCCAGCTATCCTGTTTCAGGGCAACTCTAGTTTACCTCTCTTCCATGTGTTAGCTGGCTGGCAGCCTTTGGCTGGTAGCTGTGAGGGGGACAAGGGCTGTGGGAGAGGGAGGAGGAAAGGGGAAGATGGTGGGGTTATCTGAAGCAAATCAGTGGGGTTTATGTTTTTATGAATTTTATTTTTAGAAGCTTGATGATGACACGGCACCGAAGCTGAACAGGCCAAATGATAAGGTTGTAGCTGCAAACATTGTGAAATATTATTGCTGCTTAAGCTTTCAATAAACTGGAACAGAATTCCTGAATATCCCAAGACCAGTTTTCCTTGCCCTTCCTGTCCTTCCCTGGCACCAGATGGAGGCCCCGTGGTCAGCAGGATGTCTTAAGCATGCCATTAATTATGTCATGAAGCAAGAACTTGGCTGAGAAGTTGCAGAAGAAAGGTTTCCTTCTTCCAGCAGCCCATGAAACACAATCAGGTGTCATTACATCTTTGTGTCCAGCAGCTGGCTTGAGCTTTGTCCTGTTTGGAAAAGGACTTGTGTAGCACTGTCAGCTTCCAGTGGATTGCAGCCCAGCTCTGCCCCAAGCCCGCTGTTACTGGTTGTGAAGGCGATGTGAGAATTAGTCCATGCATGTGGAGGTGCAGGATGGCTGTTGGAAGGAAGTGCTATTCCCATTTGTTTTGTGGAAAAGTCAGCTCTAGGTTGTAGTAATGAATGTTTGAGGTGTGTTGCAAAAGGAAAAAGCCTCTCTGGTTTTTACCTCATGCAGAGTTTGATCATCATTTTAAAGGGTTATTTCTTTCCCACCACAGATATGGAGAGCCAGGGTGTTAGTAATGTCTCCTGTATAAGAGAAATGACAAGAGTGATGATGAGAAGAATACTGTGAGAATTGGATCTTGGGCTTCTGACCAGAGCCTTCAAAAAAGTGACTAGTGATGGTGTTTGTGTTTGAGGATATGAGTATGTTGTTTCTTAAAGGGCAAGGGCTGTTAAGTAGGAGTTTCTGAGAGCTCACACTTGGAAAAATGCTTCTAGTTATTCCAGGACAGGCACCAAAAGTCCCAGAGGTACTCAGCAGGCAGAGTCTGAAAAGCTGTGGCTTTGAGCTGTTCAGTCTCAAAAGAGAGGTATGCCTCAGTGGTTTTCTGCCAGTCCTGTTTTAATTCTCCCACTGTAGATTGTTCCAATAGACTGTCAGTGGTGGTCACTGGAGTTGTGACCTACAACTTAACCCCATCAAATACTGCCACACACTGTGTCAAAGCGTATGGGTTTGGTGAATGAAGGTCTGCTGGGTTTTTGATCTGGTCTATGGACAGGCTGAGCTGTCTTTCCCAGAGCTGTGCTCTGGAAAAGCTGGGAAGAAAGTCAGAAGAAAATGGGTTGTACTTATTTTTCTTAAGTGTGATTTGCTTTTGTTTGGTTGGGTTTGTTTTTAAAAAATACTTGTTGCTAGGAGGCATCACACCCCCAACGGGATCGAAGGCGTCTCTCGAGTGCATCCTCCAGTGGACAGTGGACCCCAACTCCTGACTGGGTAAGGGAATCTGCACAGAGGAGATAAATACTGAGGAGAAGGGTTGTGGCAGAAATGTCACCCACATCTTGTCTTCCCCTGTGTCGTGGTTTCACCCCGGCTGTGGGCCGAGATCCACGCAGCTGCCTGCTCCTTAAAGTAAAAGAGCAGGGGAAAAGGGAAAAAGGGAAAGGGAAACAAGGGAAGGGAAAAGGAAGGGGCAAATAACTCCAAAACCAAGAAACTAAGAGGCCCGTGGGTTGGGATAAGGATAGTTTACTAAGATAACAGAAAGATCAAATATAACAATGCTAACAGGACTATAGAGCAAAAGAATATGAAACTATTGATACACAATGCAGTTTCTCACCGAACCACACAACTCAGGCCGTACCACCCAGAGCTGTCCCGGAACCCGACCGTCCCCCCAAGAAGCACGCGTCCCGAGAGGAAGCACGCGTCCCGAAACCGCCCCTCTTCTTCTTCCCAACAGCCCCCCGTTTTCCTAGGCAGGACGTAATTGGCATGGAATACTCTCTTTGGCCCATCTGGGTCACCTGTCCTGGCTTCGCCCCTCCTTTCTCAAGAATAGAGAAATAGAAGAAGCTGAAGAAAGTCCTTGACTGTCTGACTGCAACTAAGAACATCAGGGTGTTATCAGCACTGTTTTCATTTTAACTCCCAAACACAGCATTCCATCAGCTGCTACAAATGAAGTTAACTCTATCCTGACTGAAACCAGGACATTCCACCCCTTATTCCATACCATTTACGTCATGACCAGGTCCAACCATTTCTTTTGGGTACAATCAATGTTTCAGACACACATATATGTATTATTCCCTTAGTCTATGGACCATTCATCTGAGTTTTGTTGAGTAAATGATTTAGTCCATGATTTTCAGGCTCCATTCGTTGTAACAGTCTCTCATGGTGTCAGTATACGCCATTGGATCGTTGCATGCTGTATCTCGGGCTCTCGACCAATGCATCTGACATAGTCCATGGTCATTGTCTGTGAATCAAAAGTGTTCATTTTCAAAGGGGAAGAGGAAAAAGTTCTTATGATGGCAGGTCTTGGTCCCATCATCGTGGCAGTCTTCCTTCATTGTCGTGTATGATTCCAGCTGTAACTCCATTGGTACAACAAACAACAACATACAGCAATTATAGTAATAATGAATATACAGTAATGAGTTATTTAGTACTTATTATAATACAATTTCTACCTTACTAATTATATTGGCTATTCTCACCTAAAATCAAATCCCTTTGAGGTACACATCGAACTTCTCCATCCTTCTGCATTACCCACCAAGTACAACCAGGTCCTTGAGCAAAAACAATTCCCGACATAGGTTTACCTTTACCTGAAGCAGGGATGACCCAAACCGTCTTCCCTAATATACTCTTCATATGCACCACTGGGACTCTGTCTCCTTCTACAGTACGTGGAAATTTTGACTGGGCAGGGCCAGCCCGATTGGTAGAACCCCTAGAGTTAACTAACCACGTGGCTTTGGCCAAATGTGTATCCCAGTGTTTGAATGTTCCACCACCCATTGCTTTTAGGGTAGTCTTTAAGAGTCCATTATATCGTTCAATTTTCCCAGAGGCTGGTGCATGATAAGGAATGTGGTACACCCATTCAATGCCATGCTCTTTGGACCAGTTGTCTATGAGAGCATTTCGGAAATGAGTCCCATTGTCTGACTCGATTCTTTCTGGGGTACCATGTCGCCATAGGACTTGCGTTTCAAGGCCCAGGATTGTATTCCGGGCAGTAGCATGCGATACAGGATATGTTTCTAGCCAGCCGGTGGTTGCCTCCACCATGGTAAGCACGTAGCGTTTGCCATGGCGGGTTTGTGGGAGGGTGATGTAATCAATCTGCCAGGCCTCCCCATATTTATATTTCATCCACCGTCCTCCATACCAAAGCGGCTTCAGCCGCTTCGCTTGCTTAATTGCGGCACACGTCTCACATTCATGGATAACTTGTGCAATAGCATCCATGGTTAAGTCCACCCCTCGATCTCGAGCCCATCTATATGTTGCATCTCTCCCTTGATGACCTGAGGAATCATGAGCCCATCGAGCTAGGAATAATTCACCTTTATGTTGCCAGTCTAGATCTACCTGTGCCACTTCAATCCTAGCAGCCTTATCTACCTGATGGTTGTTTTGATGTTCCTCCATGGCTCGACTCTTAGGTACATGGGCATCAACATGACGTACCTTTACAACAAGCTTCTCTAATCGGGCAGCAATGTCTTGCCACAAGTCAGCAGCCCATATGGGTTTGCCTCTACGCTGCCAGTTGTTACACTTGGGTGACTGACATGTAATATAGTCCTTTATGGGATACCTTTCCTCCACACTTGACAGTAGTCGCCTCCAGAGGCTGAGGGTTTCTGGCTTTTTCCCAATTTCCTTGTCAATGCCTCCTTCTCTAGCTAGGGATCCCAACTGCTTGGCCTCTCTGCCATCTAATTCCAGACTATCGGCCCCTTGATCCCAGCATCGGAGCAACCAAGTGATGATGTGCTCACCTGGGCGGCGGCTGAAATCTTTTCGAACCTCACGCAGCTCACTCAGGGTCAGAGATCGTGTGACAACCTCTGATTCTGCCTCATCCTGAAATGCCTGAGATGGCCTTGCTCTATCCTGAGGGGCTTGAGATGGCCCTGCTCCATCCTGAGGTGCTTGAGATGGCCCTGCTCCATCCTGAGATGCTTGAGATGACCCTGAGTCATCCTGACATGCTCCAGATGGCCCTGATTCATCCTCATCCTTCACTACACGAACTGATTTCCTTGTTTGTTTCCTCTTTTGTACAGGAGCAACAGACACTGGCGGGGGTTGGTTTTTTGTTTTATCAGCAGTATCTGCTGTAGGGGTTGCAGTAGCTGCAGCATCGGTTGGACAAGTTGCAGTAGCCACAGTGCTAGTCATAGTGGCCTTAGTGCTAGTCACAGTGGCCTTAGTGCTAGTCCCAGTGGTTACAGTAGCTGCAGTGCCAGTCGTTGGGGTTGCAGCAGCTGCAGTCTTTGCTGGTCTGTTTTCATTCTTTTCCTTCTGACAGTGCTGACAGTACTGACAGTGCTGCCTGTTATCAAGCAGTGTTTTGTAAATAGTGGCCAGGGCCCAGCACAGTGCAGTAAGGTGTGTATCTCTGGCAAGCTTAGAGCAATTTCTTTTCAGATATGCAGTCACTTTTTCAGGGTCTTGTAACTGCTCAGGAGTGAAACTCCAAACCACCGGAGTTAAGAAAGTGCCTAGGTACTTGCCCATGCTCTGCCACTTGCCCTGCCACTCACGATTATCTGGCCTCACAGAAAAATCTTGAGTGGTATTCATAAACCTCTGCTTAATATTTGACAACAACTGAACCACATGCACCAAACCAAGAAACAGCAAAATGCTAGTTTGAATATCCCAGGGATATTGAAAGTTTTCAAAGACTGCTATCAGAGCTGTTGTATTTAGCCCAAAGGAAAAGAAAGCAGAACTCCCACCATGCCAGCTGCTGTTACTAAACCCTCCCTGTCCAAGGAATGGACAGGGCAGCAAGCTCTCATACAAATACCAGCACAAGTTCACTATTACTGTATCATAGACTGTTAACATAAAATACAAGAACAGGGGAAATAAATACCACAGCCTCATGATCGGAGGCTGCTTAAACAACAATACTTATCACAACTTTGTCTTAATTACAATCTGGTCAGGGTCAGATCTACCGTTATCCCAACCTTTCGGGCCCCACGTTGGGCGCCAAAAAGACTGTCGTGGTTTCCCCCCGGCTGTGGGCCGAGATCCACGCAGTTGCCTGCTCCTTAAAGTAAAAGAGCAGGGGAAAAGGGAAAAAGGGAAAGGGAAACAAGGGAAGGGAAAAGGAAGGGGCAAATAACTCCAAAACCAAGAAACTAAGAGGCCCGTGGGTTGGGATAAGGATAGTTTACTAAGATAACAGAAAGATAAAATATAACAATGCTAACAGGACTATAGAGCAAAAGAATATGAAACTATTGATACACAATGCAGTTTCTCACCGAACCACACAACTCAGGCCGTACCACCCAGAGCTGTCCCGGAACCGACCGTCCCCCCAAGAAGCACGCGTCCCGAGAGGAAGCACGCGTCCCGAAACCGCCCCTCTTCTTCTTCCCAACAGTCCCCCCGTTTTCCTAGGCAGGACGTAATTGGCATGGAATACTCTCTTTGGCCCATCTGGGTCACCTGTCCTGGCTTCGCCCCTCCTTTCTCAAGAATAGAGAAATAGAAGAAGCTGAAAAAGTCCTTGACTGTCTGACTGCAACTAAGAACATCAGGGTGTTATCAGCACTGTTTTCATTTTAACTCCCAAACACAGTATTCCATCAGCTGCTACAAATGAAGTTAACTCTATCCTGACTGAAACCAGGACACCCTGCCAGCAGAGACTTCCCAGAGGAACATTTCCTCACGAGCTGTGTCTTTGACTTGTGGTCAGAGCTCCAGAAGTTTATTGCCATCTGTGAAGATGTTTTTGTTTTACCTGCTTTAAACCAATGCTCTGCTAGTTACATTGAGTGACTCAGAATTCCAGTGCTCCAGGACTTGTTGTGTTTGTGTTGTTCACTCAGCCCATCCATCACCTTCCTGATTTTTGTAAACCTCAGTTGTTAGAGAGAGAGTGGAGATAAGTGTAGAGAAACCACTACTGCAGTGAACTGATTTCCCTGTGGGCTTCCCTACTTACAGGTGATGTCTTGGAAGTCAAAGCTTCCCCTGCAGACAATCATGCGGCTCTTACAGGTGCTGGTCCCTCAGGTGGAAAAGATCTGCATTGACAAGTAAGTACTTTGGAGAGAAAGGAGTGTGCAGCATATCAAGAGCTTTGTGAGATTGGTAGAGGGTTAAATTTGGAGGGCCTCTAATAGAAAAATATACTTGTAAAGTGTAATTGAAAGCATCATGGTCTCAGCAGAGATGTTGTTTTGCTTGCCAAGATTCTTGTTGTCTCATTCCTTCTGAACCCTTTCCTTCACAGTGGAGACAGAGAGTGTTCTTGGCAGCTGTGGTCTCTAGCTCTGTGTTTAGTCTGATAGCAGTTTTGGGGGTGTCTGTGGGACCTCCTAAGGATGTTCCTGGTCTGTTTCTTTGCAGGGGTCTCACTGATGAATCAGAGATCCTCAAGTTCTTGCAGCATGGCACGCTGGTGGGGCTGCTGCCTGTACCTCACCCCATCCTCATCCGCAAGTACCAGGCTAACTCGGGCACTGCCATGTGGTTCCGGACCTACATGTGGGGAGTTATTTATTTGAGGTAAACCACCTGGGTGCAGTCTAACTTGGTCTTTTCCCAAACTTTTGAGGGGACCCATGGAAGAAATTGCATGCACTTGGCCAGCTCTGGGTTGTCCCATATTTACAGGCTAGAAAGATGATGTTCCTTGAATCAGCTTCTCCAAAACTTTGAGTGGGCAATGTGAAGGGAGATGTGCTGGGAGCACAGCTTATTTGGGAATTGGCAGCAGCAGGTACTAGAAAAGCTGCCTAGAGGGGACATGCAGAGATCTCCCACAAGGCTTTGGCTTTGTGGGGTGCTGTAGATACTGCCATGCCTTTAAAGTGCAGTGTCTCATCCAGTGATTTTTTTCTGGAAGCTTGTGTGTAGCCAGCTCCTGTCATCTTGGCTGAGAAATCTGAATTCCATGTACCTGGCTGCAGAGATTAAAGTGGCTCTTGTCTTTCTCCCTCAGGAATGTGGATCCCCCTATCTGGTATGACACAGATGTGAAGCTGTTTGAAATTCAACGGGTCTAAGAGAGCACTTACCTCTACTAAGAGAAGTACACTGGATCTAAGGACTGCTGTGTGCTGCTTCATCACAGCTATTCTGCATTTCACATCCAGCTGAGAGACCAAAAGGACAATCACTTCATTTACCTCCCTGTCATTTAAAGCTTTAAATGGGACCTGCTTGGACATCCCTCCCCCAGCTCACTTCTCTTCCCTCACCCTTCACCATGAACCTTGAGCGAGAGATGTCTAAGGGATTGTCCATTATTGTGGTTGCACTAGAAATCAGACTGTTCTTAGCATTTCTGTTACTTTTTTGCTCTTGGATGTGGTTTGGAAACCAATCTGACCCTGTCCTTGCCCTGGTCAGAGTGAGCATTTAAAAAAGACTATCTGTAAATTAGGTGCAAGGGAGAAGCTGCTATTCATGCACAAGATGGGGTTTGGAAACAGCACTTACTTTCCTGTGGTTCCATAGAGTTTCCAGGGCATCCCTTCTGGCTGCAGGTGTCTTCCTGGTGTCTCAGTTGTGTATTGGTAGGAAAGTCTTTCCCATCCAAACGAAAGGAGAAGTTGCTGAAGGAAAACTTTGTGTCTCAGTTCTGAATCTCTCTACTCCTCTTCTGGAAAGCTGCATAAGAAGTTTTGTAGTGGCTGGTGCTTTGGTGTGGCGTGAGAAGTTTTTCCTTGGCTTCCAGGCCTGGCAGCCTGTCCTTCCTGGTGGGCTGGATCAATGGAGTGTGTGTCACTTTGGAAAGCCCTGCTTAATCCATGAGCACACAGGGAGGAAGGGACTGGCTCGGTGATGGCAAGGGGAAGATATGTGACTGTTCAACTCCTTTAGTCTTCTCCTGTTGACTGACAGGACAGTGTCACCTGGGTTTGAAAGGAACCATATCCTTCCATCTTTGCCTGGCAGGCTGATGCAATGCAGCAAGTGAAAGGCTCTTTTGCACACTGCTGTCCAAGGCAGGGGATTGAGGGAGGCGCTCAGGGAAGTTGGAGGAGGAATTTGGAAGCTGGAGGAGGAAAAGCATCTCCATGTCAGTAGGGAGTGGAGAGTGCTGAGGCAAAGTTCAGTTACCAGATGGTGAATGTACTGGTTCCCAGGATTGTGAAGTCTGTGAAGCAAGGATTAGAACTGGTGGGAGACCTACTGTTGCTGGCTTCGTTCAGCAGCATGGGGCTTGCATGTGGGTAGGTGGAGACATCCTGGGGTTTGAGGCAAATTTCATGTTCTGCTGGGAGGGGCTGCTGTTCTAGATCTGTGTGGTCTTGAGACAATGAAATGTGAGGGGTCCTGACCTTTCCCTCTCCACCAAAGCTTGGTGCTCTGGTACTCAGGCTCCTGGGAGGATCACTCCACAGCTTTGAACTCCAGTTTCACTCTGTGGAAACCGGTCTCATGCATTAAAGTACAGGGACAGGTCTGGCACACACTTCTGTGCCTAGTAACCCTTGCTGAACTCTAGAGTGATAGGAGCGTGACCATCCTCTCCTAGAGAAAGTACTGATCTGGTGTACTGCTGGCTTCAGTTCAGGTGGTTTCCAGGTGACCAGAGTCACAGGCCAGGAGAAAGCTGAAATAAAACCTGAGTGGTTTTCTGAAGGATAAGAAATATGTGAAATAGAGAGAGGTTATTCCCCTGCCCACCTCCCTTCTCCAACCCACTTTGCCATTCAGCACTACTCCCATCCTGACCCCATCTCTGCTCAGATGTAAAGAGGGTGAGGTCTCTTTTACTTGGAATCTCTCTCCTATATAAGAATGTGATTTGGTGGGGCCAGCCTCTGATTGTATGGCACTTGCACCTCACAGCTGGAATGGGGCACCCTGTGTCCCACGTGCTTGCCTCTTCCCTCTCATGGATCTGCTGGTTCTCATGATCTCTTCCGTCCTCTTTTCTGCTCTGTTTCTTTGTGAGTTCTTCTGGAAACCTTTTTGTTTGTTTCTTGGTGTTTGGAGTCTGATCCTTGTTCTGTGGAAATCAACTTGCACTGTAAACTATTTGCTTACTTTCAGAGAGAAAGATAAAGATTATCTGAAACATGCAGTTGGTTGCTTATTCTTTCTCCCAGAGAGAAGTCTATAATCTTGTTTGTCTTATACTGGGGTTAATTGTGCTATTAGATCATGGGCTGACTTCCTCTGCAGTGTGTGGATTTTCTTTTGCAATGAGAAATGAAGATTGGACTCTGGAAAATGAGCCTGAGTTGCATGGTTGTGGGAGTTGCATTGTTGTGGGAGTTGCATGGTTGTGGCCACTTACATATTTACAGCATGAGACGCCAGCAAAGGTAACTGCCTCCAGGGGTATGGAAAAGGAACTAGGACAGGGTCAGGTCTCCTGACTTGGTAAGTTGTGTGCTAAAACCTTTGTGCAGTTGAGACCCATAAAACAGGTGCCCTAGTCCCAGGAGAGCTCTGGAAGTTGTTCATGGATGGCAGGTGACAAAGGAGCGGGTGGACCACCGACATGTCATGGCTATGTGGGATTCAGGAGGCACAGCTAGCTCAGTTCTCACCTGGCTTTCAGGTTACTGTGCCCAGCCCTGCTCTAAGTCTTGTGAAGGAGTTGAAGGCAGTTTTCACTGCATGCATACTAGGTGTTCATGGCTTTACCCCTCCTGGAGGTACAGCCAAACCAGTCCAGAGATGGAACTCCTCTTAGGAGAAAGGCTGAAGCCTTGGCCCCTGTGTTTCTCTTTGGCTTTTACTCTGCTGTGGGATTTCCTACCTTCATCTGCAGTGTTGGTGGTTGTTAGAGAAGGACACAGAGGGCCTTAACCACTTATCTATGGTGACTGTGGGTAAGAGTTGGAGCTGGTGAGCTTCATTCCTGTTCACACTAATCATGGATTTGAGTGGTCCACCTGTCTGTCAGCAAGAAGTCATAAGCTGACTTCTCCTTCCATCTGTGCTTGTACACAGTACCTGTGGGACCTGGAACGTATGTCTCAGCAGGAGAACTCACAAGTCACCTGCTCGGTGGGGGCTCAGTAACTTTGCTTGTCTCTGGGCTGTCAATAATTAGGAAGAAGGTTTGAGACCATGTTCATAATTTGGAAGGGCCAGGCCTTGGCCTGTATCTCCTGTATATCCCTTAGTACAAACTGTGACATGAAAATAATAATTAACTTTATTGAAGCCTAATTTATCCAACTGTTATTTCTCCTGACATATTTCTGTTGACACAGGCCCACATAAAAACACTTCTTGGGCAAAGTTCATGCTAAAGCAATCATTCTCACTTTCATGGAAGGGTGCCCAAATGCTGACTTCTAAGGGGAGTTGAATGCATGGGGGTCGGGCGTTTCCAGCTCTCCTCACTGTTCCTGTCTTGGGAGAGTTTGTTTTTCTAGGGGATCCCAAGAAACCACTGTAAATAGGCTGTGATCCTAAACCCCCTGCTGATTCTGGGATTGATAAAGGAACAGAAGCAGTGGTGTAGATGCCTTTTGTAACCCTGCTACTTTGGCCTTGGTTCAAAGTCACAAGAGATTTTGACTGATTGTAAACCAAATCCCGCCCTTAAATCTCTCATAACCCCTGGATGCGTGGGCTGTGCAAGTTGACAGTCAGTTGACTTTTGAGTCTGGTTGTTGGGGAGTGCAGAGCAGACCCAGAAACTTCACAGGATGCACATGAAAATTCCACCTGTCTTTATTTCCATCCGTCAGGCTCTGGATTTGGGAGGCGCAGCCGCAAGCCCCCGCCCTCCCCCACACTTTCAAAGCAAGTGCCTCCCATGGAACGAGTACTAAGGGGGCTCCCAGCAGGGACCACGCTGTGCTGCTGTGGGCCCTCACACACAATGCCCCTTGAGAAATGCTTGTGGACCTGCAGAGCAGCAGTGAGGATTGGGAGTCGGGAGCAGGAGGGATTCAGAGTAGGTTTGGCAGTAGCTCTTCCTTGAACTAGTGTGTGTGCGTGGGGGGGTGGGGGGAACTTTCTGCTGATGACATCACACACCAGTAGCATCGTAAGGATGAGCGACTGTACCTCTCGTGTGAGGCTGTGCAAGTGCCTGTGAGGAGAAGTGGGGTTTCCCTTCAGTCAGCTATGGTTTTGGTAACTGGGAAAGGTGCCCTGAATGGGTGTGAAGCCTGTCCTGTTCTTCAGGACCAAGCTTGGCACTGTGGTGGGGCTGGGTCCTACGGGTCTCACATGAATTGCTGTGCCACATGTCCTAACCAGGACAAACAAATCCTCCCCATTGTGACCCTTAAAGGAGCTACCAGCATCTTTCTGAAAACTACACACAGAAAGTGTTTGGTGTCCAAGTGACTCTGTCTGTAGGTGCTTCTTGCATAGCTGGTACTGGGAAATGTCTTCTGGGCTGCAGGATGGAGCTTGGTGAGCAGTGGTGGGGCTGGTTGAAGTTCAGTGGAGTGTAGGACAATCTTTGTTGCTGTTGATGAAAGCTCTCTTGCTTTCTCTGGAAGATTTCGGTAGGAGCTGGTGCAGTCCCACTTGCTGCTATAGAGCATCCAGCAGCAGACTACGGGACAGCACCAGCATGCTTCCTTGGAGCAGTAAAGCAACTTGTTATTTATGGGCTTTTAGTCTGTTCTCTATGGAGAAAAAATAATCATTTAAACTATCCTCCTGTTCTTCTGAAACTCACAGAGACGTCGTGCAAAGAGAAGTCAAAGCAGAAGCCAGAGCTAAAAATAAAAGCTTAAAAGCTTCCACGTGCGTATCCACTGCTCACTGCGTCTTTGTTTAGCATCACCATTCCAGCCCAGCCTCCGGGGTGGGTGGCCCTGGGTTCAGGCAGTGATATAGACCTCCAGGAGCCCCCCGACAGAGTGCATGCGGTAGAAGACCCCCAGTGGGAGGCCGAAGTTCACGATGGCAAACCAAGTGGAGTAGCCGTAAAATGACTTCTCCAGTCCGTTCTCGAAGACGGGGTGGGCCCCGAACGTGGGCATGATCCACAGCTAAAGGGAAAGAGAGCAGAAGTCAAGAGGATGACAAACCATCTCGTACCTGCCTTCTAACCGCAACGCCGGCTCAGGTGGTTGGTGGAATATTTCAAGAGGAATCTCTGTACCAGGACAGAGAAGGAATATCCCCTGGCTATGCTGCTGACTCCTTGCTGGAAGTCAAATCCTGTTGAATTCCTGGGAACCTAACCATAGCCTCCTCCTGCCCCAGCTCCATCTCTCTACATAACTTCACTGTTTCCCTGAGCAATTTGTTGTCATGGATTAAGGCTGCAGTGAAGATCCACGCTGATTCAAGGTGCCAGAGCACAGTGTACTTTATAGGGTGAGTTTCAGTCCTGGAGACTCCTGTTTACAAAGACTCACTGCTGGTGCCTCATATTTCTCCACCTATCTCATGAAACACCCTTAATGAGTTTGATAACTCTTTCAGAGGCTAAAATTTTGTCACGAAAGGATTTATTAGCTGTCTTCTTCCCACACCCAGGAAACCAAGCTGTATTTGGCTCTTAGGTTAAAAAAGAGACCTTACAATGATGGCAGTCACAACTTGCCTCACCAGGAGGTTGGAACTTGGTGGGCAAAACATTCCTTGTATGGAATAGTGGCCCAAAAGAAAGACAAGAACAGCATGTCTGTATCACAGGTCATCTTGGCTCAACCAAGCTGTGATGCAGCACAGAGAGCAATACTTACTATGATGTTACACAGAACCAAGAAGAATGAGATCTCCCTTAACGCTCTTCTCTTCCAACTCAGGTGAGAGTAGCTGTGGATGTAGGACAGAGAAGCTTTTCGGATCTCCTGTCCCAGCTCCAGCATGCTCACGCGCCTCTGGTCATAGGCTTCGTTGTTCTGCTCTTCTTTCATTTCTTCCTCTTTGCCAGGGAACTTGTGCTCCTGTTTGCTGCTTGCTGTGGTCTCCACTTCACCGGGCAGCTCTGAAGCCACCGCGTGCTGCCTGGCATGTCCTGCATGGTCGGCCTCTGTTTCTGCTACAAAGGGCTGCCGGTGAAGCCCATCAATGATGAAGACGTTTTGGGTGATGTTCTGAAAGATGAGGAGGACAGAGTAGGACAGGATGAGACTGTTCAACAGGTCCCTGGGGTCAGTGGCCACAATGGCAACAATGGAGAAGTAGGACATGCCAATTTGGCCGAGGGCTGCCCCCATCAACAGGATCGCGTCCAGGCTGCGGGTTGGGTTCTTCAGCGTGTCCAGCTCCTTTTTTTCCAAGGCGTGGATGATCGTCCCGATCACTGCAACCACGCTCATCAAGGGCAGGAGCACAATGTAGTAGGAATAATACATCACGAAGACCTGGCGGTTGGGGGCTGAGCCAGTGGCCTGGATCTGGTACATCATGAAGATGCAGATCCCGATGATTACAGCCATGGTGCCCAGCAGTGGCCCGAAGACCACCCCTTGGAGCTTGAACTGGGGCTTGACGTGAGGGACGTGGTGGCTAATGCGTCTCCCCACGTTCTTCCACATGACGTACAGCACGGAGCAGCAGACCAGGCAGTACTCGGTGTTGAAGGGGTAGATCAGGATGTAGCCCTTCTGGAAGACTTTGCAGATGGTTGTGTTTGGGCACGTGCATGAGGTGGTCTCGTTGCCTGGAGCGTGAGAAGAGGAAGTCAAGAATTAAGAGGGAGAGCGCCTGGGTTTCAGGCTATCTTGGGAAGTTTCTTGTGTGCAGGTACAACACCTGTCTCCATGTACCTCAGACACAGTGATCAGTAGGGAGTTATGTGATTGCCACTCAGCCTGAGGGGATTAGGAGGGTTTAGCAATTTTTTTCCCCCCAAATATGTAGTGCTACTTCTGGCCAGCACCACGGGTGCTGGATGAGAGACACCCCTTCCTGCTCAGTGAAGCCTCCTCTAGCTCTACCCTTGGAATATTAGCTTCCCTTCCCAACCCCTGTATCTTCAGAGAGAGAAGCACAGCAACAACATCAGCCTCTTACAGTCTGCCCATCTGTTGCTTGCAGTTGACAGGTAAATATGAGCAAAAAAAGCTAATGTATGGTGGGCTTTTCCTTTCCTAGCCCTCAGTTCCAGGACTGCATGTGAGGTCCTCACCCACCCTGTGAACACATCTTCCCCTCACAGCCCATCTCCTCAGGACAACCTCCAACAATAGGGAAACAGTGGTATTTGGGAGAATTGGTTGTGATCCCTCAATCACTGAAGGACTGTTGTCTCCCCAGAGATAATCTACGTCAGCCTAACGCAAGGGGGTTGGGAATGCGGAGCCTTGCCTGCGAACCGCTGCTCCACCTCACGCAGCTGAGACTCAATCTCCATGTGAATGGTGTCATTGGTCACGGCCAAGAGCCAGAGGAGGAGGTTAGTGGCTATGGTCAGCATCAGCCCACACCTGGGAGAAAAAGGCACGTCTACAGCATCCTTCTTTAGCCAGGTGGAAGGCAGATTGTCCTCTTTTTGCAGCAGTCCAAGGCCCAAGTGAAAAGCAAAGGGAGCTGGTGAGCCCAGGTTCATGGAAGGAAGATGGGTCTGATCAGCTCATAGATTGGTTCTTGTGTGGTGTGGAGCACAGAGAGTCTGGGTAAGAGCAGGTGAAGACAGTTCTAGCAGGAATAAGGGAGGCCACAGGCAGAAAGGAGGAGTTTCTTTAGAGAAGAAGGCAGTTTGTCCCCTTTCTGTACCTGGTGAAGTTGTGCTGGACTTGGATGCAGTCCTTAGAGTGATGCCACAGAAAGAAAGCCTGCAAAGTGATAATAACAATGCTGTGAGCAGAGCAGAGCTGGCAGCCTGCCACACACGTGGGGGGAAAGGGACAGGCTGGTGAGCAGGCAGGTGTTGAGCTGGAGCACAGCCACCTCCCCACGAGGCGTGGGGGCCGTGCGTGTCCCTGCGTCGCAGCGTTGAGCCATGTGCTGGTGTGCTCAGGCCTGTGCAGCATGTGTGTGCATGCACCTAACGCAGATCTGGGAGACCTGCTGGTCCCTGGCCTGTGCTGCTCTGGGTACCTGCTGCAGAGATGGGAATTGGTTTGGGTTTTAAATATGGGTGTGGGAAGAAGGGGGTTGGTATCGGAGTCGTGAATGGTGTGAGACTGGTTGGGGGTTGGTGCATTAGTGAATCGGGTGGGACTTGGGCTGCTGCAAAGTCATCTCTGGTGAAATCTGACGTTTCCTCTCCTCTCTCCCTACTTGGCTTCAAACCAAACTGCTCTGGGGCCTACAGCATGACAGGTGCTGCCAGAGAGGTTTCTTTCTAAGCCTTTGTCTCTCCATCTGGCACATCAGGAGCGTGGGTAGGTGGTACATGATATTCCCCTGAGCATCCCTGGCATTACAGCACCTCGTGCACCCACTTTCCCAAGCCTCCCCTCTTCCCCCCGCCCCTTGGACTCCCAGGAATGGAACAGAGAGAAGGAATGAGCTTCCAGAAGGGTTCACGTGTAGTACCTGGGTGCAAATAAAAACGATTTCAATGCTGGGGAACACGATTTCCACCTTGGATTTGCACTGGATGAGAATTGTGCTGTAGCCGATCTGAAACACATTCAGGAGGATGCTGAAGCTGCCAAACAGCAGCACTGACCCTGGGCAAACAGCAAAAGCCATGGTAAGCAAACAAAGACCTCTCTGGGGAGCATCTGAGACCCACTGGGGACTTGAGACCTCAGGCTTCTTGGATCTGGGTGAAGCTGGAGACCTTCCTGTTTGGAAGTGTCATGATTTTGAGAGAAGGGGACAGAAGGATGCCCAATCCTGAACCTGGTCAGGTGCTTTGGCTTGTTTAAGGCATTGAGACAATGCAAGGTGTCATCTTGTGCTTGGGCACAAGGTGGGAGCTGGGGGTCTGGCCTGTTCTGTGCTGGCAGAGGAGAGCTTGTGGCAGGTGATGGCTTCTGCACTGCAGAGAAAAACTGAGATGAACACAGGTCCACCAAGGCTCTTGGCAGCACTGGTGTGCAGAGGTTGGGACACTTCAGTTGTTTCTCCCTTTCACCTTGGACACCTCCTTGCAGCTTTAGGTACTCAGGTACCTGGCATAGTTCTTATTTCTCCATGGTTAGTTAATAAGACCATGTGCTAATTAGAAACCCCTTAACAGACTGGAGGCAGGGCTGCTGGGAGAAGTGCCCTTTCATGAAGTGGGGTGACTACTCATGGGAAGTCTCCCAGGAAAGTTTGGGTGTCACTGGAATGTGACTCACTGGGCAGGAATCTTCCTCTGGAAACAGGACTGCTGTGGTGTTAAACAAGGATGAGGGTGGCGCAGGACTGATGACACCCTTGGAGGGTAACCATGGTTGTTCTCTTACCCTGCAACACAACCGTGCCTAAAACCTCCCTGTACCTCTCCCATGTGCTCCATTGCTGGGCGATGCCTGGGTTGTGCTTTGGGAAGGGACCACAGGGTGAGGTTGTGCTGGAGGCTGAAGGGAAGCCAATTGAAGCTATTTCCAGCCTCTCTCATTCCTCCTTGTGGCACCCACTATCCCCCCTCTTCCCCCAGCCTCGCACCATCCCATTGGGAAGTTTCTGATGCCCTAACTACATTTCCTGCTCACTTTTTAGGGGTGGGGAAGCATCTCTTCCAAACACTGGGAAAAAAGGGGAAGGTACAAGAGGATAAATAAAAGCAGAACTCACCCCGAATCCAGACCGGTCCCGCGTGGGAGTCCCGGTACAGCACAGCGTGCGGCTGCCGGCTGGTGCCCAGCAGGTAGTAGGTTATCCAGCACAGGCACAAGACCTTGAGGATGGAGAGCAGGATCCAGACGTCTGCAAGTGTGATGGCCACGTGGTTGAAAATCATACTGCTGAGGAAAGCACTGCCCAGAAACACCACGTTCATGGCCAGAAGCCCTGAGAAGAGCTGCCCGGCTTTCTGAGCTTGCTTGTCCCTCTGCTGCACTGAAGAGCAGTGACGGTACAGCCAGAACTTCTCATAGTGGATAGTGGAGGTGCCTGATGGGGCTGCAGCTGACCTGCTCTTGCAGTGATGGCAGGGCTTTTGCCTTGAGACTTTGTTGCTCAACATGGCTCGTCTGCCTGGGGTTCACCTGCCGTGTTGAACAGAGGGGACGTTAAAAGTCAAAAAAATGGGGGGGATGCTGAGATGTGCTCTGCCATGTGCTGACCTCCCCTGCTCTTCTGCCCAAAGCTGTCCACAGACACCTGCACGGAGATGGGCGTTTGATGTCTCTGCCCTGCCCCACCAGCACTTGGAGCTGTTGGGACCAAATCCTTCCCATCCTCACCTTTCCCACCTCCTCTGCATACAGCCCTGGATTCAGGTTTCCTCCTTTCCCTTTTTTGCTGTAAGGATGGGGTGGAAACACAGAGCAAGCTCAGACCTGCGCTGAGATTTGGAGCTGTTTGATTTTGGCTGATGGGTCCAACCTTTTCCAGGTGTTTCTGAGCTGTGAGAGTTGCACCACGGTCCTTGTGTGGTCACGCAACCAGAACTGGGGAGAATAAAAAGGGAGTAAGAAGAAGGTCTGTAAGTTTTGATCCAAGCTGCTGAGAAAAGATCCAGCCTCAACCCAGAAGGGCTGAGAATGGGACAGAGTTAACACATGGTTTCCTTTCTTCCTCTACTTGTAGCACAGAGGAAAATGCACACAGCCACGAGCACGCTGCCACGGAGAAGGTTGAGGGCTGGGCTCAGATAAACATACAGAGCTGGAGATTTTTCCTATCCATCTGTGGGAAAAAAATCTTGGTAGGACTATACTGCCCATGAGAGAAAGATCTCCCTGCTTGAGTACAGCAGTGGGGGTAGATCAGCCTCTCCATACATTCAGTCCATGCAATGGTCCTTTCACTCCCCAGTGACTCTGGCTGGGGAAAATCAGAGCCCTGAACTGTGTTTGAGGGTAGAGGGATTCTATGTCCTTGTCTTGGAGCTTTGGGGAGAAGTTCTCTGAGAAGGGCTTGAAATTTCAGTGCTTTCCTCTTCTTTTCATGTGCACTGAGATGCTCTGCCTCCCTTTGGGGATTCAGCATGCTTCTGTGAGTTGAGATTGATTTACCTCTTCCTCATCCGGCCCCAAAACCTCTTCTAGCTTAGTAGCGTGGGAGCAAGCACCCTCCCTTCACCTAGGACCATAACTGCTCTGCTTCAGGACCAAGGGAGAGAAGGAGAGGCCGTAAAATCAGAATGATCCGATGGAAACGTATCCCAGCTGCTTCAGGAGGTACCCAAGTGCCCAGCCGAGGCTGCTCGCAGCAGCTGTCACCATGGACCCAACCCCTTGACCCCACAGCCTTGTGCTGCTACGAGCAGCCAAGCCCCAGCTCTTACCTCCCTGCCGAGGATGAGGAGCTGCTGATGCGGCCTTGGGTACAGCTGATGTTAAAGCCACTCTCTGGAATGCCACTGAGGGTGCATGTGAGCCTTCCCGATGGACCAAGGCTCTGGGAGGAGGCTTGCTGCTCAGGTCAGGGCTGCTCCCTGCTGAATGCGGCCTCTGCGCCCAGCTCATTGATTTTTTTTTTCCACCTTGTTTACTTTGGGTCTATTATTGTCATTACGTTAATTACTCAGTGAGAAGCTCTGGGCTCTGCCAAGGGCAGCCAATGGGGATCAGCTCCTTTATACAACTGCTGGGTTGCCCCATGTCAATGGCCCTGGCACAGGATGTGCCAACTGGTAAAACCACAAGCTGGGGTGACTAATTTGTGCCATGGCTCAGGCGAGCGCAGAGCTAATCTCCTGGCACAGGCTTATGCTGGGAGTGCTTAGCCATGCTGCTTTGAAAATCCACTTATGTTCCCCCTCCCTTGTTTTTTTGGTAGATCCAAAGAGTTGTTATTTTTAACTCCAGTGGGCTGGTACTTTGTGCCTTTAGCAGGGGCACGGCTACCCAAGCTGACCCAAAAAGGCAAAGCCCACAGTGCAGCCTAGGTGGAAGGATGACACCAATCTGGTGCACTCCTGGCAGAAAGGTTGCTGCTTTTGGGGGTGATAGCTATGGCCTGTTAATGCTGACTTCAAAGCCAAACCCTCGTGTGCGACCCCCACCCCCAGCCCAGCTCAGCCACACAGGGTCAGGGATGCTCTAGGTCGAAGCTGTGCTGTCCCTGTTCTCTTTCCTGTTGCAGGGCAAACTGGTTTCTGTCTTGGGAGGCTGTGGTGAGCTGATCCACCTAGTTTTGTTACTGGCAATGGGGATTTGGCATTCCTGGCTGAGCTGGTGAGCCCAGAGGGTCCATCAGGAGAGGATGGACTTCTCCACGGAAAAAGAGGAGGTGTATACGTGTCCCAGGATGAACCCCTGAGCCCTGGGGTTCTTGCAGCTTGTGAGTTGAGAGTTCAAAGCCATGAAATCTTTCCCCAGAAGCTGATTAGTGGGTGAGGGAGCACAGGTTATCGTGCGTGGGGATGTGACGAAAGGGATGGAAAACAAGAGTGAAAGGGGCCCACAGCTCCTGGGCGAGAACACCCAGCGCAGCCGTTGAGTTTAATGGCTGCCAGCAACACGGTTGTGTTTAATGCCTGACCGAGCTCTTGCACTGCTGTGGGAGGCCAGATGCTTTGACCTGGGTGGGTTTGCATGAATACCCATGTCTGGATTTGTTCTGCCTTTCCCCAAAGCATTGAACTCCCCAGCCTGCTCAGAGGGGAATGTCCTTGCTCCTTGCTTCGATGCTGTGGGATCACCCGAGCACGATCAGGCTTTCCTTTGGGTGCCTGGCTCTTCTCCAGACCCTGTTCGAGAGTTTTGCAGGGACCTGGGATCTCCCAAGAGTGGTTTGGTGGCCCCTCTGTAGAAAAAAGCCAGTGGTTTATGTGTGAGGTATTACAGACTGGGCTGGGTTTCAGTGCACATGGCCCTAAACCGGGGTAAGCGTAAGGAAATGGAGGCCAGGAATCCGAATATATCCTGGGGCAAACAAATCTGAGTGAAATTGGAGGTTCTTCCTTTACAGATGGGCCTGAAATAAAACGCTGGGGCTTACTGTGCCCCAGTGCTGTGCCAATGGGATTGTGCATCCGGGCTGCAAAGGCTGCGGCATCCTTCCTAGCCTGACCCCTCCTCTCCTGGCTTCAGAGCTGAGATTGAACCCAGAGGAGTTGTAAACCTCTGGGAGACTGGTTAATGCACCTAATTTGACCTTTATGTTGAAGAAGAGCGGCTGTTTAACTTGATCGTATTGACACAAGTCTAACCAAGTCATTAAGGAAGCAAGAAGAAGGGCAGGAAGGGAGAGGATGAGTTGAACTAACTGGATTAATGACATAAATCACTGCACCACAGAAGCTGCCTTTGCTCAGAGGCTGAGAGAAAGCTGCTAAACATTAGAGGAGTGATGTTTGCCCCCCGCGCCCCGCTATCAGCAGCCTGCTGATTTAATGGCGTTATCCGTGCACTTAGCAGTAATAACACCCGGGCTGGGCCAAGCGGATCTGTAAACAGGACCCGGGGAGGAAGGAGGTTTGTGCTGGGCCGCCGTGTTTGCCCAGAGGCTGCCCGAGAAAGGCTGCACGCCTGGCGATCCCCCGGCCAGCCCACACCCTTCCTTCTCCACCGGCGATAACCGTGCCGGTGACGTCTCCTGCAGGGCTGGCGGGTGCGCGCCTTTCGCGGGTGACTGCAAAGAGCGGCCTGGTCAACATGGGTGAGCCGTGCCTCGCCACCCCGCTCCCGCCCCTCGCTGCAGAAACAGATGGGCCCAGCCCTCCTGTGCCATGAAGCTCAGCTTTCCCCCTTGATGGCCTCGGTTGCTCTGAGGTCCTGCTGGTGTTGAGTATTCTCCTTGCTGCTGGGCCGGCAAGGCTCCCGGAGCGCTGGCTCGGTGTTGGGAAGTGCTCCGATGCCTCCTGCCCTGCTCCCAGCGCACCCCAGAGCCCGTCCTGCTCCCAGGCTGCACCCTCCCTTGTGATGCCAACACATTCCTCATCCCCAGCCTCGCAACCTTCTCCATGCATCCACTTCCCAGCTGCCACTTTGACAGGTAATAATTAACTTGGATTCCTCCCCTGTCCCTGACACGCCTCAGAGCAAATCACCCAGATAAAAGGCTTATTTTATTTTATTTTTCCTAATAAAACAAAACTCGCCCTCAAATAACAGATGATTAACAAACAGAGGAGGGCATGAGAAACCCTGGTAGTGGTGGGATGGTGACTCAGTTCTGGCCTTGGCACTGGCCTTCCCTGCTTTCTTCTGAGAAGTGCTTTCTGATCTCCCGCTCTTTGTCTCTTCCTCCTCTTGCCTCTCCTTCACTGGCTCTGGCACTGGGTGCCCCAGGCAAGGATCTACATCAGAACCTCTGCGCTCAGTCCCGGGCTGGATCTGCAGGTCCTCAAGCTCAGCTGGAGCTGGGCTCAGCCCTGGCACCCCTTGATGAGTGGTTTTCACTGGTGGGGCTCAGCATTCCCACAAAACCTTGTGGTACAGCATGTCCTCAGCTCTCTGGCAGGCCAGGGTGGCTTTTATACAAAGCCAGCATGACTGAAAGCCCTTGGAAGATGCGAGAGCCCCAGAGTGATCTTTGCTTTGCAACAGCTGCCACTTAAACAGTCTCCCTGAGGCACAGCATCAGCACAGCTCTGACCCCTGCTCCATAATTCATGCAAGGAGCAGGCAACAGCATGCTGCTGGTGGCCTCGGGGCTCAGTCTCATCCTATGCTCTGACACTGGCTTTTTGTTCCTTCAGCTCTCATGCCTCAGTTTCCCTCCTTCCAGGTGTGGAAGATGGAGCTAACAGCAGTGTTTTCCACAGAGATCTATTGTGAGGATGTGTGTACAAAGGACCAAGTGGCTCTTGACTGGCAGGACATCTTCGCTTTACTCAGGTGCCCTGTGTTTGGGGTGTTCTCTGCCCCCACAAAAGTCTCCATCAGGGAGGGATGTCACCCTGTTTAACTGGGCTGTGGGGAAGTGCACTGTGGGTCTATGGTGAAGGGGGTCAACAGAGAGGAGCCAGAACCAGTTGGCTGCATCGCCTGGCAGCACCAGGTCCCGGGGAAGGGTCTGGCTCTGTGGCACACCTGGGATGCTGAATGTGGCGCTGTGGAGTTGCATGGGGACTTTTGGCTGATGTCCATCAGCTTTGGAGACTATCCTTTTGCACCCTAACAGCAAGGTGATGCGTTCCAACCAGGCAATCCTTGAGCGTGCAGCTGGACCCCTGTTTACAACAGAGTTTTCTTAGAGTTTGAGGGGGTTATTTTTCCTTTCTGGACCCATGGGTGCTTGCTGTTCCTCTGTGCCCTCTCTGGGGTGTATGAGTAGTGCTCACTGATGACCACTTCCCTATCTGCTGCTGCTCCCAAGATGCATGTGTATGGCCAGGGGGCAGAAGGTGGAGCAGCCCTTGATTGGGAAGCCCTCCTGTCCCCATGCCTGCAGCCTGGAGATGCCCCAGGTTAGTGAGGGGGCCACGCAGAGCTTGTGCCACCCTTGGAGTGTTTCAGCATACGGCTTGTGGTTGGATGTTATGGCTCCTGCTCACCCTCCGCCCTGGAGCAGTTGATTTGGGACTATTGCCTGTATCAGTGCTGCTTGGGGTTCTCCTTGCACCCACTGTGAGTTTATTTAGCCCCAGAAGTGCCCCTGCGGTCTCTGCCCAGAACAGAAGAGCAGTTCCAGCTCTGTCCTGCCTGGCTTGGGGTGGCCAGCCCTGGGAACCTGGGGCCGGGCGCTGCAGAAGTGCGCAGGAGGGAATCCCAGGCCAGGCGATTGGGTGTGTTTTCTGCCCCCATCCATATTTCCACAGCTAGGGCTAAAACAATGTGTAAGGGTGTACGTAAGACTAATGTCTCTGCACCATTTGTGTTTCTTTTCTGACTTAATTCGTGGCTCCTGCAGTTGAAATTAATAAGCCTTTTGTCTTATGAAAGGTGACGTTCCCAGGGAGAGATTGTATCTTCACTGGATCAATGGACAAAATGCAGCCAGGCCCTTGCCGGTCAGTGGGGCTGGGAGAGGCTGCCTCGCTGCTCGGGGCTGGGGAAGGGAGGGATGCACTGACCCACCCTGGGGGGTGCTGGATCCGGGGGCAGCCAGAGTCTACGGGCTGGAGTCAGACCTGCCAAAGGCACCGGTCCCTTCTGGTTTGGAGGGGAAAGGTGGATCGAAACGCCTGAGCCCGGGCTGGTGGCTGGAAGATCGCGTCACTCGGGTCCAAGTTTCACGGGTCCCATTTCTTTCTTTCTTTCCCTTTGGCGGATGCACACGTGTCTGTAGGAAAAGGCTCCACGGTTTCTGCCAGCTCCGCACTGTTCTTTATTGCTCCAATAAACCCCCATGTCTCGGGGTACAGACAGAGCTTAGCTGTGCCGTTTTGGCACGCCCCCCAACCCCTTACCCCCACCAGCTCGGCACCAAAGGCTTTCTGAGGCTCTCCTTGGATCCCCTCAGAGGGGCCCGTTTTTATCTCCCGCAGCCCAGGAGTCCTGCAGCGAAAGCCCCCTTCCATCACACAGTGGTTCCTGGAGAGCAGCAAGGTCTTAGGGACCCACGGTGGTGAGCTCCGGGGTGCTGGGGCTGCGCTCACAGCACACACAGGCTCAGGGATGCAGCATGAGCATCCCTACAGAGCATGGGAGAGTGAATGGGCTGTGGCATTGGATTGATTTCTGTGGCACAAGGCACTCCCTTCAGGAGTTCAGTGTTACAGTGAAAATCAATAAATAACTTTGTGTACAAAAATGTTCATATATTAAAAAATAATCATTATCTATTAAAAAAAAAAAAAGAGAGAGAGAGAAAAACAAATCTCTTTATCATCCCTAAACTGCATCGCTCACGCAATCTCTGCGGTTCCTGAGCCCTGATTCAGAGAAAGAAACATGCTTGGAGCAGTCCCGTACCATGCCCAGCCCAGGACCCCAGACCCAGCTCTCCTGGAGAGACACCTGCCCCTCAGGATGGGGAGGCTACAGAGAGCAAAGCCCCTGGGCAGCAGCAATGCCCCCCTGAAAAGGAGGGCAAACAGCGGGGACTGGTGTCAGGAAGGCTCAGGAGAGCTGAGACAAACAGACAGTACAGCAAGGAAAGAGAAGAATGTTTCCTGAAGCCTTTGGTGGTCACTGGTTTGCTTTTCACATCTCTGCAGGGGAGTGGTTTCCGACTGGCCGTACCAGAGGTTGAAGTGGTTTCCCTTTCTTTGCCTTCCACGCCTGCAGTAGCCCCTCACACCCAGCAGGTCTGTGCGTCAGGCACCCACCGGAGACTGAGTTGGGGCACGGAGTGAGCAGGCTGTTAAGGAGGAAGATGAGTCTCTCTGCATGAACCAAGGGTAATTACCATGATCCTACTCTGGACATCTTTTTTCTTTTTTTTTTTTTTCTTTTTAAGCTTTGAGAACTTCAGACACACAAGTAGCAAAAATAAAATCTGGACTATGTTTGCTTGATCTTCACTGACACTTCATAAAACGCCCCAACACTACACAAGGATGTGATTAAGGCAGTGCTGGTGATTCCACAGGACAAGTGGGCAGTGTCCCAGCCCTGGGGTAGGAAGAAGGTGGGTTGGTTGAGGAGAATCTCATCTTCCTTGCGAGAGAGTTCTTTAGGACATGATGTAGACCTCCAGCAAACTGGCCACTGCGTGCATTCGGTAGAAGATCCCAAAGGGCAGGCAGATGTCCACGATGGCTGGCCACATGGAATCACCATAGAAGTTCAGTTCCGTATCGTTGTCGAACTGGGGCCGGGCACCAAACGCTGGCATGATCCAGAGCTGTTTTGAGGAAACAGGGAAAATAACATTGCAGTGAGAAAGGTGTGTGCTATAGCAACCACAGCTACCAAGAGATGGGAAAAGAGCGACCTTCTGAGTGTGGGACCTTCGCCAGGAGCCTGTGTTTACCTTAGGATCAAGCACAATCTAGCGTCGCGCCCTGAGCCTAGTCTCGATTCACACTCAAACACCCGCTTGAACCAAGGGCTGAAGCGCTCGCCAGGGGAAGAACTGGAGCATGTTGTGCGTCAGCATGAACCTGGCCTGCTCAGACTCTCTGGATGGAGCAAGCATGGGTAGGGTTGAGCTAGCAGCAGCTTGCTCTCCCTGGGCTTGGCTGTGTACATTGAGCTCAGAGCACAGCCAGAATGAGTATCTGGTTGCACAGGGGTTGTCAGCCCATTCTTTGTGAGCTTATGTGTAAAACTGATTTGAGGCTTGATGTGACTGACTAGCTGGGGATTCGAAGAGTCTCTGTAGACCCACAATGTGTGCTTGGCTTCTTTGGAGGTGCAGCTGTAACCCTACGTTTCTGTTGCAGGGAGCTGGGGGTCACCTGGCTGCTTAGGAAAGTGCAAACCCCACCTGAAGCTGCCAGTGACCAGTTTCTCCTCTCAACAACAGGGATCAGCCTCTTGCACTGAGTTTTGAGAAGAGACATGCTGCCATTTCCCCAGAAACCCCAGACTTCAGCCCCAGTACTTGTCACTTCACAGCCTTCCTTGGAGGTGGGAGAGAAGGGTTTAATGGATTTTATTGCTTTTAATAAGCTATTCTACATATCTGCTAATTCCCAATGCAAAAACTGAATCTGATTCTTCCCTTTTAGCTCCCAATGTTATTGTCTGGTGTTCTGGTGATACGTGACAGCTTCTCTCAGCATAGCCTAAAATTTTTCAACTCCAGGGAAGCTGCTCTTGCTTTTAAGTGTCAAGGGAACAGCAGCTATCAGCATGTACACATATGTTAAGCGTGCTCCCTGCACAGTGGAGGCACAAAAATGACGCTCTTTGCATGGGCCATGTGCTTTCCTCCACAGACCCTTCTCCCTTGTGCTTGTTTCCCTCTCCCCCGCCCTGACAAACTCTTCCCTCTGCATGTACTCACTATGATATTGCTCAGCAGGAGGAACATGGAGATCTCCCTTAAGAACTTCCTCCTCCAGTTCATCTTCTTGGGGGCGGTGAGGGACCGCACTAGGTCAGAAGGATGGATGGTTTCAGAACCAGAGGCAGTGCTAGTGGACAAGGCGCTGCCACTGTCTGGCACACGGAGGGACACTGCATTGATGTTGACAAAGGTGAGTCCATAGAGATCCTTCTGGTGAGAACTGTGCTTGTGGTCTTCCTTGGGGGGTTGCCGATGAAGGCCTTCGATAACGAAGATGTTCTGGAAGGTGTGCTGGGCGATCATTAGCAGGGCATAGGTGAGGTTGAGTGCGCTGATAGTGTCCCTTGGTGTGCTGGCCACAATGGCCACAATGGAGTAGTAAGAGATAGCATACTGCCCCAAGGCTGCACCCATCAGCAGGGCCACGTCCAAGGTCCTGGTTGGGTTCTTGTGCCGATCCATGTCTCTCTTGTCAAACCGGTAGATGACAGAGCCACCGATGCAGACAAGAGACATCAGGCCCAGACAAACAATATTGAAGATGTAGTACATGGTGAGTGCTTGGCTCTTCTTGCTGAATTCAGTGCTGGAATTCACCTGCACCTCATAAAGAATAAGGACTCCCAAACCACTCACCAGAATGATGAGGCCCAACACGATGCCTACAAAGAAGGTCCTTCGGAAGAGCCTGAACTTCAGGCGGTGAATGTGGTGGGAGTGGTGGTCTATGAAGCGTCCGACGTTCTTCCACATGACATAGACCATGGCAGAGGCAAAGAGACTGTACTCAATGTTAAAGGGGTACAGCCAAAAGTAGCCATTCTTGAAGATCTGGCAGATTTGGCTATTGCAATTGCATTCTTCAGCCGAGCTACTTCTCATTCCAGCTGAAACAAGATTTTAAAAAAATAGATGAATTTTGGTATTAAAACAAGGATCCAGTAATTCTTAGCTGCCCTGAAGAACTGGATACTTAGAGTCGGTGAAAAACAAAACCAAGGACAGAAGAATACATGACCACTTTGAAAACAAGGACACTTTAGCTTCAGCTCTCTGGTGCCCTTGATCTTTCTGAAGAAATCAGGTGGCAGGTGACATTTCTGTTTTCCCTTCCTTTCTTCCTTCCCATCCCATCTGTACAGACCTTTCCACCTTCCTGACTCCTCTGTGACACAGGTTAAGAAATCAACATTAAGACCCGGCTTCCATCATACCAGCTCTGTTAAAGGAACCATTTGCTCTAGTTAGACCTTCCAAAAAGGGTTAAAACCTGACTCACAGAACAGTTTCTACCTCTTGGTCTCCCCCCTGGCCCAGATGGCTCCACAAACAGACAGGTTACCTTTCAGGAACCATCTGAAGAGTTCATCTGTCACATTTTTCTTCAGCTTTGAATGGGCTTTGTGAACGGACTCATCCGTCACTGCTGACATCCACACCGCTAAGTTTGTGGTCAGTGTTAGCATCAAGCCGCACCTGCAGAAGAGAGGTTCGTGAGATTGACATAGTGGCTCTGGAGGGACTGTGGGAAGCTGTCTGAAGCGGTGCAAGGACTCTGGTGGGGGAGGCTAGATATCCTGACCCTTGCTTTGCTGCTCTCGCTGTCTGCCTACCTCTTGCCCATGCTCATGGAGAATTAGCTAGGCCTGAGTCCTCTTTCTGTGGTTTTGGAAGAGCTTCTCAATAGTGAAGAGATAACAGGTCTCTGGGCTGGTCTCCAGTAGATCCAGTCTTGCAAAAGCAGACAAGACCAGGTTTTAGCCTGAGGCTTGCCCACTGCATTGTCTTCCCCAGGGAAGTAAAAGTCAGCTATGACTCATTTAATGCTAATTATTTATTTAATACTAATCTGCTTTGAGTAATGATTGTATTCTTGAATTAAATCCCAACCTTGCTAGATCATAGGTCACAAACCTCACCTGCTTGAGCTGGCATCTAAGACTATCTGGAGACTCAGCAGATTTAATTTGGGCCAGCATTAAGAGAGATGGAGTTATCCCCTTGTGGCATCTTAGCTGTGAGAGTGTCCTGCACTTGCCCAGGTCTTCTGGACCATTGGGATTCAAAGAGCAGCAGTGCTCACCTGGTAACGTTCAGGTGCACATGGACACAGTCCTTGGCAGAGACCCACAGGAAGTATGTCTGGCAGGGGAAGAGAAGAAATTGTTATTTCCAACAGAGCAAGAAAGCAAATCACATTGTTCCAAAGTAGGGATCTCCCTGCTCAGCAGGGAGCAAGCTGGAGCTTCTTTCACTTGGATCCCTCTGGGCCCAGCCTACTAGCCCCTAATCCTGGCCAGTTGCTGGATGGGGTCTGTTCTTTCTTAGCTCCTTCCACCCTGTCCCATTGCTGTTTCTATGCTTGTGCCCACCCCCTGTTCCTGACTAGCTTGTCCCTGTTTAACCTCTTTCCTCTTTGATTTTGTCCCTAGAGCAGGTGGTCCTCTGTGTAGGGACTTTGAACTGCAAGGCAGTCCCTGCCCTGACTGGCCTCCTCCCCATTCTGTTCTTCATGGGAAAGGACACCTGGCTGGATGGCAGCTGCTTAGGGTTTGTGACAAGCCATCCTGGCCAAAATGCCACAGGATGGGAACAAGTTTAAATCAATGCCTTCAAGCGGGTTGCCACAGCTGGAAGCTGTGGTTGCAGGTAGAAGATATCTGCTGGGGATGGGTAGGAGGCAAGTTAAACCACTTGCACTTGCTGCAGAGGGAGCTGGAACTACATCTGTGAGCTCAGAGCTCCTTCACCTGGTGACTCTGTGTCCCTGCCCTTCCCGGAGACAGAGCACAACCACCTCACCTGGACGACCACGAATATTGCTTGCACAATGGGGTAGATGATTTTGATGGCTGACAGGCAGCTGTAGAAGCTCGAGTAATATCCTATTTTGAACACATCCATTACCAGGCTGAAAATGGCAAATAGGATCAGGCCTCCTGTTGAGGAATGGAAACATCTGAGGTTGGACAGATGTACACACACAGGAGCTAATGTGGAGAGACGGGAGGAAGAGGAGGAACTATTGCCATGGAGAGGCTTTGCTTCTACCTCTGTTTGTACAGAATCATACAATAGTTTTGTCTGGAAGGGGTTTCCAGTCCACCCTGTACTCTGACTGGGGCTAAGAGCTCTTTGCAAGAGCAATGGCAAGGCTGGGAAGGAAGCTGGTGTGAAGTACCAAGAGTCCATGCACATAAAAGGAGATCTGGCAGGGGAACCAGTGGATGGACTAGGAGCGAACCTTCAGAATCAGGGCATGGTGTCACGCCCCAGCATGGGGGGAGGAGACTGTGCCCCGGGTGGTTGCTGTTTCCCTTGTAATGACTGATGCCCCCATGAAATGTCCACCCTGCATTTCCCCTCTCCAGCCCTAGCCACCACCACCCCACACACCCCAGCCCCCCACCCCCCAAAACTCCTACCTCTCAGCCAGATGGGCCCAGCATGGGAGTCTCTGCAGAGGATGGCATCTGGGCACCGGGAGGTGCCCATGAGGTAGAAGATGATCCATATGATGACTATCAGCATCATGACAGTCAGCAGGAAGAAGACATCGTAATCATGCACGGCAATCTTCTCGAAAGCCCCGCTGCTCACCAGGGTGCAGGCCAGCAGGGCCAAGTGCACGGCCAGCAGGATGGAGAACATGCGGCCACCCTTTTTCCACACTTCCTTGGAGGCAGGAGTGGACGGGGGCTGATGAGGCTGGTGGTTGAAAGACGCTATCTGGTTCGAAGCCAGGCTGGCTTTGTCATCCTTGTGTCCGCAGCCCATGCTGGAGTTGGGGTGTCTGATCTCGCTCTCCTTCCGCACAGGCTCTTCAGTCATGGTTCAGCTAATGCCTTAGCTGAGGGTTAACGCTGTTGGGAGGAGAGCCCCATGAATGAGAGGCGTCACTTCATTTTGATTAGTCCAGGGCTGGACCAAAGCAGGACATGTGATGAGGAGGAGAGGACGTGTCAGAGGAATGGGGAAGGCTGAGACAAGGGAGCGCAAAAAGAAGGATGAGCTCATTTTCAACCTTCTTCTTCCCGGTTCCCTGAAGGCTGTGGTCTTGCTTAAGATGCTTTTTCTTGGGGAGATCCCAGGTCAGTTTAACAAAGCATGCCTAATTTGTCACACAACGGTTAGGTGTTTATTGATGCAAGATATTGGAAAAGCACCAGAAAAGCACTCACAGGATCAAATATCCTGGGGCAAATGGCCAGTGTGGTTTGATTTCTAAATGTCAACCACTAAACATTCAGAGAGAACGTCATACTTCCTGGGCAGGGAACAGGCCACCAAAAGGTAAGAAAGCCCTGGGAGTCTTTGGAACATCACAACATGGTTTATACCAGTCAGTCCCTGCAAGAAGGATGTGAGCTATTTCCGCTGTCACTCAATCTAAAGCCCCTTCACTGTGCCAAGCTTGGCACTTCATTGATTCCCAACGGAAAGCCTAGAACAAGCAAATGACCCATTTGAACAAAGCCATGCCACCAACCTGTTTTGCTGCCTGGAATCCAAATGTCTGCTCTTGCCAGGCTGTCTGAGAAGTTTCCCCGTTGCTACAGCTTGGTCAGCCGAAGAATGTATACCTGTTGGGATGTCTCTGTGATTTATACCATGTCTGGGGCTGACAGCAGTGCTTCATGGGCTTCTCACAGAAACTCATGTGATCCATTTTGTGCAATAGCTGATTTTGGAGAAGTGGGAGACAGATGAGGAGATAAGGGTTATTTACCTGGGGAGGGCATGAGGTGACAACACTGCGAAGCATGGCACGGACCGCTTGGTCGCAGGGTCACTGACACCACAGTGCAAAGCCATCTCCCTACAAGCATGAGATCTCAGCCCTTGAGAGAAGATGGTTTTACGTGATGAACTCGTCTTTGCTGATGATTTTGGGCTTGGCTTTCTGTTTAACTGAGAACTATAAACACCTTGCCTCACCCTGTACTATTCCCATTCATACCCTCTAGCCTGGCGGAATGATTTGGAGGAAAAACAATAAATTTGCATTTCTATTCAGTGCCAAAGGCAGCTCAGTCATTTTCCCCCTGTGATGGAAAAGAGGAAGGTCTAGCTCCAGAGCAGGGCAGGATTTGGGGACCGGAATGCACCTTCCCTTTGCTGATGCACTGCACTTGACTTTTCAGGGTGGGATCACCCTTCTCTGGCCCTCAAGGGCTTACTTCTCTCTTTTCAAGGAGATGGAAGTCAAACCTGGATGGAAGTTGTGTTACAAACCACAGTGCAGATGGGATTCCAGCATTTGCCAGGTGAGGGGGAGCTTTTGCTCAAGATCTGTTTTACTCCAGCTGTTATATTTTGGTGGGGGAGAGAGGGGGTCCCAGGGAAGTTCTGAGTGGATGGGGACAGGTTTTATCCCTTCTTTTGGAGATACCCCTGCTTTTCCTTGTCTCCTCTGGGGCTGCTGCTGCTGAGGTTCTCAGTCCCATTCCTGCCTGCTCACCACCATGCTCCTTCCCATGACCCTACAGGGAACAGCATCAGACTGGATCAGAGATCAGAATCTCTGTACAGCCCCGAGACCTTCGCACCTCTTTCCATGCTGCTACCAGTCAGCTGCCACCAGCAGCACTGGGTCAGCCCTGCCTGGACTCCTCTTTGGGATGAGTGTTTGATCTTTTCTCAGTCTGTTCTTTTCCAGGGGAAGCCCAGACCCCTGTGCGGCAAACCTGAGCTGATAATGATGATGTTTGGCAGAGGACAGAGGTTTGGAGCCCCCTCTGGGGTGAATGCACTGATTTATCCTCAACAGGCAGCAACAGAGGAAGGAGTGTTTGCTGCCTGGGGCACTGCTCCCAGTTCCTCCTGGGAGCCACCAGGCAGCATAACAAGCTTAATTAGTAATAATACAAGAATCATTAAATAGGCTTGGTAATGAATTACAGACGTTGCTGTGCTGCTTTTCACCTGGAAGGATCCCAGCAGCAAATACTTCCACGCGTACCACATCCCATCAGGACTCGCCTGGGGAGCCTGAGTGGGTGAGTATGAATCTGCCCATGTGAGCAAACTGCAAGGAGCATCCCCTCTCTCTGGTGCACGTATGGGTGTCCCATGGCAGCTGGGACAGTGACCCCACGTTGGCCATGCAGGGGTTAATCCCTGCAGCTTGTGTGGGTGCTGCTGGGACTGCGCCAAGGCCACCCTGCTGTCTGGGGCGGATTTATTTTGCTTACAAAAATAAACTGTGTTTCTCTCTGGCTTTTCTCCTCTCTGCTCATTGCCTCCCAGCCCTCTCTGCTGCTGCCCACCGATCTTTTCCCGTTTTTCCACTCTTTTCCCTCTCCAAACCCCGTGTCCCAGAGCTGCAGCGGCAGAGTCCAGCCCTGGGAACGCAGAGCCAGGACACGACAGGCAAAACACAGGAAATTCCTCCTCCGTGGCAGCACATCCCATGGAAAGCCATTCATGTATCGTGGGGCACAACGTGCTGCGCCGACACCATGTGCTTTGGTTGATGATCAGGCTGGGCTCTGGCTCTCCCGACAGCAGAGGGTGCCCGGGGCCCGGGAATCCAGCGCTGGAGACATTGCCTGGGACAGTCCATCGCCCCTCAGGGCTCAGCGCCCCAGAAACCCCAGATCAGCATACAAGGGGTTGAAGCCCAGGCACTGCCCCTCCTGCACATCATACTAGAAATACAGGATAGGGGTTGGTTTGGGGTTTTTTGGGGTCTCCAAAGGGGGAGAGGAAGAGAATTTTTCTAGCCTGTATGAGTTACTTCAGGATATTGTGGATTCCTGTTGTGCAGTTTGTTGTCCTGCCCTTTTTCCTGGGCATGGGAAGGGTAACTGGGAGACAGGGATTGTGACTGGGTCTGTCATTGTTTTCCTTGTGATGCCAGGAATATATATATATATATATTCTATGTGAGAGATATATAAAAACTTTTTTTTTTTTTTACCAGGAAAAGCTGAGCTGTGAACACCCCTGGGGCTGCTTTGGAACCAGAGGCACTCACCAAACTGCTCTCAGCAGTCTGTGCACAGGACAGGAGCAGCCCTCCAGGCCCTTGCTGCTGCCCGGCTCTGATGGGGCTGCGAATAGAGGCAGCAGGGAAACTCGACCAGTTTCCCTCTGTGGTGGCTGCTGCTGCCCCTCACTTGCGATGGGCTATGGTGAGGGATGCATCGGGCAGGATATGGCCCACCAGCCTTTCTGGCAGCCTGCTCTGCTTAGAAGACACACAGACCCAGCAAGCTGTCTCTGTGTGGCCCTGTGCCCCCAGCACTTGGCTGAGTCCAGTGAAGCGATGCTGCTTAATGGGAGCTTTTAATGTGCTGTGGAGATGGTGCGTGAAAGGTTTTGTTGCGAGGAGCTGTCGGGGCCGGAGGATGCTTAGGACCCAGGAGAAGCGTGGGGGAGCCAGGCTGGCTGGGCTTGGAGGAGCTCCTGCCTCCCTGGCGAGGACTTCTCAGGTGTCCTGGTGCAGCGGCGCTGTGCGAGGCGAGCTGGGCCTTCTGGCAGCTCCCCCTTCTTCCCCATGCCCATCCTTTGAGCCCCCCTGGGCACCCATGTGCTCACCCGGGAACCGTTCCACACCATGAACGACCAGTACCACCGAGCAGCCCGGGATGGCTACCTGGACCTCCTGAAAGAAGCCACCAAGAAGGACCTGAACTCGCCGGATGAGGATGGCATGACCCCGACCCTATGGGCTGCCTACCATGGCAACCTGGACGCCCTGCGCCTCATTGTCAGCAGAGGGTGAGCACTGGCGGATGCGCGGGGGGACACACAGAGTAACTGGGACTCCATCTTTCCCCCTTCCCTGCTCGTGGGTCAGCCACAGGTACAGGTGCCCCACGACCACAAATCCATGGCTTATGTCCATAGCACCCCTGCCCCTGTCCTCCCCACTGTTATTTTTCTCTCCTTGTGGTGCTTTGAATCTGGCCCAATTCTCCCAATAACTGCTCAGTATTTTCTCAGCTCCTTAGACCCTACAACTGCTCCTGCCCCAAGCCCTGGGGCTGGGTCCCCCTGGAAGGGCTCTGCAGTCCTGAGCTCAGGTCCAGTAAGGACAGGCAGGTCTGGAGTGCAAGCACCCCGGGTGGCTGCCATGAAAACCAGCCCTTTTAAATGAAGGGCAGAAACAATAGCTGCTCCTTCTGCCCCAGGAGACGCTGAGGCAGAGCGCTGTGTGCAGAGCCAGCTGGCAGCACGGGACACTTGTCTGGTTTACCCAAAGCGAGGTCTGGGTGTGTGACCCCTGGGCAGCCTGTTGTGCACCCAGAGCCCAGGAAACTCAGAGCAGGTTTCTGTAAGCCCAGACTCTACCATGGGGGCTGCTTGATCCTGATCTATCTCTCTCGGTCCCTCACCCTGAGATGCCAAATCTGAGGGTCTCTTGCTCCACAAACTTGGATGGGGTGGGGAGACAAGAGTGGGAGTGGCAGGGTTTGTCAGGCGTTCCATCTTGGTGTTGGGAGAACTGTTCAGGAAAGGCTGTGCTAAGGCAAGATCTGACAGACCCAGTTCCTTCCCGAGATGTATGTGGCTGTCCTGTTCTTACCAACCTCCCGAAGGAGCACATCCCAGTGCTTCCTTCCATCCTGCTTTTCTGAGCACCTCAGCTAAAGGCATCCAAGGTGGGGTGGCCTCTGCCTTGTGCTGAGAGATTGGTGGTGCTGCTGGGTTTGATTTAGTTCTTTCTAATGTTGAGGAATAGTGGTGCGATCGGCAGCCTGGATGTATGTTGTGCCTCCTTGGAAGGGCTTTGCTGCTCCAGGTTGGGTTGGGGCTTGGTGAGGCTGTCAGTTCCCAAGCAGGAATTTTCTCTGTCCACCCTAGGTTGTGTTTACAGCTCCCAGACATGCTCAGTCATGCCTGTTCCTGGGCTCTCAGCATCTCTTGATACTGTCATCTCCTCCTACAAGACCTCCGACCGTTTCCCCTGGCCCCATCCAGCTGTGTTTACAGGCAGAGGTCCCAGGCACAATGCTGCCCTTCCCTTTTAAAGCATTTTCTTTTCAGTACCTGGGGTCAGAAAGGCTGCATACAGAGTCACTTTGAGAAGTCCTTGAGTGCTTGACACAATAGGCATGAGGTGCTGTGACAGCCTCGGTCAATGTTTGCTCAGAAGAGGATTTCAGAGTCTGGAGTGGTCAGAGCAAGAGGGGTGCACCCTGAGATGCTCCTGTGCCAAGAGCCCTGTGATGCTTCCCTGAGTGGGGGCTCTGTGGTACCTGCCTGGAGAGACAGTGCCCAGCAGAAACCTGCTCTGACCTCCTGCCAGGAGTAAAATCACCACCCGGGACCAGAGAGATGAGGGCAGGAGGCCTGGGGGTGAGACACTGAAGTTAGAAATGTTCCAATGACCCTTCAGTGGTCAAACAGTCTGAAAGGCCCAAGCCATGGAGAAGCACCCCTCCAGAAAGTCTTTGCCTTCCAGACTGCTTTAGCTAATGCCTCTCTCTATACACCCCTCCATTCACAGCACACCCTGCAGTGCTGCTGACCTGTGCATCCAAGCCAGCAGTTTCAGCCTCTCCACAAGGCCTGAGGGTTGCTTCTCCATGGAGGGGCCCCTTTTATAAACTCACATTTAAAAGAATTAACAGGTTCTTGGGGGCTCACTCGTGCCCGAGTGCAGCTTGGCTGCTGTTTAATTAGCAACCTAATAAACACTTGTTCCTGACAGGGAAAATAGCCTGGCAAAAGCCAGTGCCCTTTATGTGATGGATGGTGGAGCAAAGTGTGTGTCTGTGAGGCTGCAGGATGCATCTACATCTGCACATTCATCTCCACACCTCAGATCCTCACCCAGGACCACGCAGAGATCAGCATAGCCCCTCCCTGCCACTCAGCTCGGTGCAGGGGTAGAGGCATGTGTCCACTCCCCGGGCTGGTGTTGGGCCTGTGTCGGACAGGGAAGCCTCAGCCTGGGGAAAGGGGTGTTGGAGTGGGGGGAGATTGCACAGGAGCCAGGAGAGCTCGTGAGCAGACCCTGTCATTTTCTGATAGTGCTTAAGAGGATGTGCAATGGTATTTAAGCCCTGTTCAGAGATGAAACTTAGATCTGCCTTGGATATGTTACCATTACACCTGCTCTGTAGCAATTGGGAGACAAGAGGGAAGACCCCCACCTGTCCCAAATTGTCAGGACATTTCTTTCTGGCCTCTGCTGTCAAAACACTCCTGCTCCCTGTGCTGGAGTGGGACTGCAGCATGGGGCAAGCAGTGCCTGCAGGGCACGGGCTTCAGGCTGGGCTGGGTTCTGTGCTGGGGGATGCCGAGTCATGGGAGTGATGGGGGAGGCCTGGGGCAGCAGGAGACACCAAATCCTCCTTGCCAGTGCTGGGCAGTGCTACTGGTGCCCACACCAACTGGGTGATTGAGTGCTGGGGCCAAGCTGTTAGGAAATGTCTTATCAAGACCAAAGGCACGCTGAGAACACAGGGCTGCAGGAGCAGGGGTTGTGGGGGGCAATTATCATGGCTCTGGTCATTGTACTCAGGCTGGTGGATGTTTAGGAGTATCTAGGCTCTGCGGTCAGTGAAGGAGCTGCATTGACATGCCTGTTCAGCAGGTTGTGGTGTAGGGCTGAGATGGGGAGGAGGAAAGAAAGTGTCATAAATCCTTTGGAGGACCCTTCAGGAAAGTTCATCATCTCAACTCCCACAGAAGGGGTAACCAAGTTGGCTTGCTGCTCTGTCTACAACTGCCGGCAATTTGTCTGTGCCTCTGCCCAGCTTTGATGGGGATGGAGAGAGGGTTTGGGACGGAGACATCAGCAGTGGCTCATCCTTCTTGTCTGCAACACAAAAAGCCTTTTTCTTTCTCCTGGCTGGGCTCCACCGAGCGAAGCAAACTCAATTAACGTGATGGCTGGGCAAAGGCAGGCTAACTGGCATTTAGTATTGCAGCTTTTCAGAGGCAGTAATTCTTCAGCGTGGTTTTTTATGAACCACTGTGGCAGCGGCGGGCATCAGTCCAGCTCCAGTTAACCATGGGGCTGGGGCCTGAAGCTGGGAATAGCCAGGACTTTCTTGCCCTCGAGTGGAGCGCAGGACAGATGAGGATGTGTGTTTCTGCTAGGCAGGTCCGCAGTCAGCTCTGTCACCCAGCGTTTCTTTGCAGAGGCGTGCCTCAGTTTCCCTTCTGACAGAAATGGGGGTCATGGATGCTTTGGGTGTTAATGGAAGAGGGGTACGAGTGGCTCAGCAGTGGGGTGGAGGGGATGAGAGGGCTCCTGACATCAGCCAGGCTGCTCAAAGGAGTCGCATCACGCTCGCTGGGGCTGGGCTGCAGCAAAGCACGTGAAGGTGATGTGCATCCTCTGGCTGATTGCCTCATGGGAGCAGCGTGGCTGTGTTGGTGGGGACCTTCCCCTGGGTGATGACCTGCCGGGAAGGTGAAGGAGCAGGGTGGAGCGCTGCCAGTTTCCTTGCTTCCGGCAACTCATCCAGCTGCTTGAAGTCAGTGTGAGATCTGGGCAGGTAGACATGCCCCTAGGCACCCCCACAGGGCAGCCACCATTAACAGCCACCAGTGTCGGGAATGGCTGGTGCAAGGGACAGAAAGTCACGAGATAAACAGTATCGGTGCTGGGGTTTTGGGGGTGGGAGGAAAGCTGAATCCTTGACCTATCACCACCTGGACAAAGCCCAGGCGGGCTTTTTACAGGACCCAAGGCTTTGCTTTAGGTCCAAAATCTCATATTTTTTGCTCATTCCTAGGCCTTGCTTGGGTCATTGCCCTGGCCACCTATGCTGAGGTTGATGGCCATTTTCCCTCAAGCCATAAGCGATTTCTTTTCCCTTCCTATACCCAAAACCCTTTTATGGGGGACAGAGACACTGCACCCACTTGGCTCCTGGTCAGAGGGCCTGACCCTTCACGCATACCCATGGGCCAAGGGGTGAGCCAGCCCTTTACTATCAGAGGAACTTCACACGTGCAGGCAGGGAAGGACGTATGTAAGTGCCACTGGATTCCCTGGCTAATTGGGATCCCATGGGAGAATTGGAGGGGAAACTGGCAGGAAGGGAGTGCGTGTGCATGTCACGGTGCAAACGCAATGACTCAGGAGATGCACACGTCCACCTAAGGGGCTCAATTAACAGCGTTTTTAATAATGATTATTACAAGAGTTGACTCAGCACTCAAAAACGCTTTGAAGCTGAGGAGCACTGCTCTTCACACCTGTTATTAAAATATGTTCCCACTTAGTGGACCCTGCAGTCAGCATCTCCTTGTGTGCAGTGCCTGGAGGGGAAGTTTTGCTGGGACAGGCACTTGCCAGAGGGAGGGCCTCATGTTTATTATCTGTCCTGGATCAAACACCTCTACTTTGCAACTCACCGTTCTTCTTTCCTTCTGATGCATTTTTAGTGCCCAGGGCAGATGTTCATGGGGCAAAGGAATCTAAAGATCTAATTTTGATCTCATTCCAGGGAAAGCTGGTTTTGATGCTCTTTCCCCTCACTTTATTCTCTGAGGTGGTAAAAAACATGAGGGAAGCAGATCTTCAAATATGAAGAAATAGATCTTCATATATGAAGCCCCCAAGGCCTCCCTGGCCCTGCCCTATGCCACCTGAACCAGACATACAGGAGCGAATGAGCTCTGAGATGTACTTTATGGATTGAGCATCCATATACTTGGTTCAGGGAGCAAGATTGTTCCTGGTGAGGCACAGCTAAGTCACACGTGCATGTTGGGACCCTCATAGTGCCCTAGCCCATCTGTCCACACATGTTCGGCGTGCATGTGCCCACGCAGAGCACGCGTAAACAAACAAACACCCCTTCACACGTTGGAGTCCCACCGCCACCCCCAGCAGTTCCAGTTTCACTGGCTCTTTAATCCAGCTCCATCAATAATTTACTCCTTTCTTGCAATTCATCAAATATTTATCCTCCCCATGAATTTCCTGGCCTGGACATGTCACTACGAGGGTAGAGGCGAGGGCTGGGGAGTTACTGCTCCTGGGAACTCAGCATCGCCAGAGTACTGGCAGCTTCCTTCTTCTGGCTTCAAAGCTCCTCAACCCAGTGATATCCTGCCTTTCTCCTGCCTAGCACCCATCTTTGAAGCCTTTCTGTGCTTCCATGAGAGATATTGAAGGCTCCAGAGACAGAAGTACTGTAGTTTTGTGGGTCTTATAGAGTTTTGAACCTTTTGACTAACTCTTGCTGCATTTGCTAGTGAGCTTAAGGTTGTAGTTAATAAGTTTCTACAAGTTTTGTGAAAATCTATGTGTGGTGGAGAGCAACTGCTGATGGTCCCATGAGGGGAAAGCCAGACAGACCTCGTAGCAGCTCTTGGGGAATACAGCCAGGAAGCTCATGCATCAGGCCCAAATAATCTCCGGTTTAACCTCTGGATGCCTTTGTTATTGCTTCTGCCTTTTGCAAAATAATTTCCCTTTGGTATGACATAGCTGAGATGTTGGCAAAGTCTGTGGATTGGCGACCAATCATGCCACTGGCCAGGTGGCTTTGCTCTGTCTGGCTCTGCTGTTCCCTGAAGAGCGTAGAGCATGTGGGATCTGGGAGAGGCTTCTCCCCAAAGACAAGCAAGGAGTAAAGTAACGTGGGCCAAAGGTCACAAGTGTGCATTTGCCTTCCAGACTTATGGTGTCACCAGGGCTTGGAGCTGAGGTCTTTCTGGTGGAGGGACAGTGCTCGGTTCCTCTTGAGATTATTGAAAGGATGGTGTGGAAATGGGCAGGAGCTATGCTGAGACAGTGCTCTGCCAGAGCCCTCCTGCCAATGGAGAGTTGCTCTTGAGGGTGGTGGAGCTGCTCAGCCTTAATAAAAGGCTTTTCCTTATCCATGTGCATGAAGGGAGAGCTCCTTGTTGACAGATACTGCAGTTGGCTGCATATCATTAGCACGTGTGCTCGGGCGAAGGCTGGTGCCAGCAAGGGTGTGAACTATCTCTTGTTTCAGCAGATCATAAATACAGAGGAATGCCAGGAGGACAGAATCCCCTTCAGTCCTAGGTTTGTGTCCATCCTCTCACGGCAAGCAGGAGATGTGGGTAAGCGGTTGTGCCCCATCAGCAGCTTGCTGGGGCAGGGGCCAGCCTGTGTGAGAGGAGATGCTAATGGCCTTAGTCGAGTGTCCAGCTCTTGAGGAGTGCAGAAACCTAATCTCCACTTTCTCTGAAACTGGATTCTCAGGATGTGCTAATACCAACGTGCTTCCAGCCGTGCAATCGAAACCACGTGTGGTACAGCAGAACCCCCACGAAACCCCAACCCCAAGGCCAATGCCAGAATCTTAGCTCCTATTCTCTACTGACTACATGCCCTCTCATGCCCCGAATTGCCCCAGGCACCAATGAACCAGAGGGTGGGAAGGGGCAGCGGATGGTGGGTTTCAGAACTGATGCTGCAGATGGCTGTTTCCTGGAGGTGCTGCCATCATGGTGGGAACACATGGTGTCCCACACAGGATGTGGTGTATGGCAAAGTAATTTGGGATGGCTCTCCACAGAATCTGAATGAAGCCAAGCTCTGAAGATTGAATCTGACTATTGTTTAATAAGATGCTTGGGATTTGAAATTTCATAACAAGCTGAGCTAGACTCAGCTCCATATCTCAGATCTGTGCTATTGAGAATCTGACTTGAGTCCCTCCAAAGCTCAGTTTGATGCAGGAACACCATTTCCTGAGAGCTAAATGCAAGTCACAGAAATAATCACAGACCTGGGTGTTGGGCACGTGGTTCCATGTCAGCAGTGCACCTCTCCAGAAAGCCCCCTTAGAATTAAGCTGTTGGGGTTGGAGGCATGTAGCCTCCTATTTTTAGGAGGGAACAGTTCATGGTGCTGATCTCGCCCGGTACAACTGGGAATATCTCAGAAGGGTCTGCTAGCCATGCCTGCATGCTAACTCATTGTTTTTCTTGCTGTCTAGGGGTGATCCGGACAAATGTGACATCTGGGGGAACACCCCTCTTCACCTGGCAGCAGCCAACGGCCACCTGAACTGCCTTTCCTTCCTTATCTCTTTTGGAGCCAACATCTGGTGCCTGGACAATGACTACCACACCCCGCTGGACATGGCAGCCATGAAGGGGCACATGGAGTGTGTGCGATACCTGGACTCTATTGCTGCCAAGCAGAGCAGCCTCAACCCCAAGCTGGTGAGCAAACTGAAGGACAAAGCCTTTCGGGATGCGGAACGGAGGATTAAGGACTGCGTGAAGCTGCAGAAGAAGCACCATGAAAGGATGGAGAAACGGTACAGGAAGGAAATGTCAGATAATTCTGACACCATGAGCTTCTCCAGCTATTCAAGTAGCACCTTAAGCAAGAAGTTCCAACACATGTCTATGGTGACTTCCCTGCCATACTCACAAGCCACCATCCATGGCACAGCCAAGGGAAAGACGAAAATACAAAAGAAGTTAGAGAAGAAGAAGCAGGTGGATGGGACATTCAAGATCTATGAGGATGGGAGGAAAAGTGTGCGGTCTCTGTCTGGTCTGCAGCTGGGGAATGATGTCATGTTTGTGAAGCAGGGCACATACGCCAGCCCCAAGGAGTGGACTCGGCGCAATATCAGAGACATGTTCCTCTCAGATGAAGACACAGTCTCCCGTGCCATAAGTGACCCGGGTTTGCACATGGACTCAGCCCACTCAGAAGTCAGCACCGACTCTGGCCACGACTCCTTGTTCAACCGCCCCGGGCTGGGCACCATGGTGTTCCGGCGCAACTATGTCAGCAGCGGCCTCTTTGGTATCGGCCGGGAGGATGCTGGCACACTGGGTGAAGACAATGCAGATGGAGTAGGTGTCAAACTGCGCAGCCGCCTGCAGCGCTCGCCAAGTCTCAACGATAGCATTGGCAGTGCCAACAGCCTGCAGGAGAGGAACGCGGAGGAGCTGCCCTGGGATGAGGTGGAGCTGGGCTTAGATGATGACGACGAACCAGACACCAGCCCCTTGGAGACTTTTCTAGCTTCCTTGCACATGTTTGAGTTCATCTCCATCTTGAAGAAGGAAAAGATTGACTTGGAGGCCCTCATGCTGTGTTCAGACAATGACCTGAAGAGCATCAATATCCCATTGGGCCCCAGGAAAAAGATTGTGGATGCCATCCAGAGGAGACGACAAACTCTGGAGAAGCCAGATGTCATTGTAGACACTGAACTGTAAGTAGGAGATGAGGCCTCTGAGTGATTAAACCCTTCAGTAGGTGGAGATACGGATAATGTGAGGTCTTATTTTCAATCCACTTGGAAGAGTAGGAATCCAGGTAACCTCAGTGCTTCTGTGTGTGAGCAAATTCCTGTTTGCATGGAAATTATGAGAGTTTGGAGAGGTGGCAATAGCGTTAGTTCATTACTCAATACCCCTAATGTGGCTGGGCAGGACATGAAGCCTTTGTTTTGTTTCATAACCAATGCGAATGCTCTGTGGTCTGATTCTTCTGAGTCCCTGTAGCTGAGATTTTCAACCATGCTCAGGCTTGCCTTGACTTTTCACCTTTTGAAGGTGTTAGGAAATCAATTGTAATTCCTGGTGGGAGCAGGCTGACGACAGTGCCTGGTGGCATTGGGAATCCTTCCCCAAATGCTTGAGATCTTGCTCAGACCATTGGAGACTGCATACCTGGGTTGGAGTTGTTGCTGATTTATGGTGTTTTCAGGGTTTGGTTGGTTTGGTTCAAAGGTCTGCGTGCCTGCTGTGGAGGTGAAGGGAAGGCATTAGTGTGGCAGGCTTAGGATTAGGGAAGGCTCCCCACCATCACATCTGCTGACACCCCAATCCACCTTGTTGGTTGGGCTTCCCAGCCTTCAGATACTGGTGGGTGTGCTTCTTGCTCACTTGGCAGGCTTTCAGTATGGCTCCATCTTGGATCCTCAGGGTGCTGATAGATTATTTTTTTCTCTTTCCCTTTGCAGATAACAGCATCATCCTTTTTTTTTTCTTCTTCTTTTTCTAATGCTGAAGAAACAAACCCAGTTCTAAGTTGCCAGAAAACACAAGCCAGAGACTCCCTTCCTGGGGCAGCTGAGAGCTACAGCCATCCCCACCGGTCCCTCTGGACTGCCCTCCTGCCCCCTCGCTCTGCTCCCTGTCTGCGCGATGCTCTGTGCGGAGAAACGGCTGCTGAGATCGGACCAGGCAGCTCCAACCTGCCAACCTTGGAGGGACAATGGTCACCTGCTCGCTGGAAGAAGCAGCGTGCCGCACAGCTGGCTAGGATGCTGTGCTGTCACAGGCTGAGAGACCACACGAAGCCATGAATGGAAGGAGATACGTGATGGTATTTTCAAAGGGACCTACAATAAATAATTACAATCCATTCTTTCTTGAGCAAGTTGTTGATTTGGGGTTTGGGATGGAGAAGAGGGATGAGGAGTCCTGGTCACTCTCCTGGTTCTTGGTTGCATTGTGTGTTGCTGTGTTTTTGGAAGGGAGTTTTGATTGCTGTGGCTCGGGGCTGTTCAGCTTGAGGTGTGCCAGCCCTGGCTTTAGCTGGCAGCGGCTCAGCACGTCCATGAGTCCAGTCTGCACCATCTCGGGGGTGACAATCCGACATGAAGATGATGGTTTGAACATGGCACATGTCAGTAGTTGCCTTCCAGTGGTCAAATGTTTCTGTCCTATCTCTCCAGGGCATGGAGCTGCATCAGCAGTTTGTGTGTGAAGGACCTTGAGTTCTGTCTCCACAAGCTTCCCATGATGGAGCGTAGCACCACCCTGCAGCCCAGAGCCTCTCCCAAGCATCCCTGATGCATCAGTGCTCAAAACATGCCTCTGAACCATGGCATTAGGTGTTCTTCAAAGACCCATTGTAGCTCTTGCTGACCATTACACTCTCTTTAGGAGCCTTCAGTTCCCTGATCCACTGCACCATTTTATATACATGATCTATGGATGGCTCCCAGGTGGCTGAACTGATTCTGAGGGGCAGCAGCAGGATGGGGGCCTGAGCAGTGACATATCTAATGGGAGAGAGTCAACAGCCCCTTGCCACTGGGTGCTGGCAGGGTGCCTGTTCATCCTGTGATGCAAACTACCAGATCAGAGAAACGCCGCTCGGTGTTACTGGTACTGCTTATCCAGCCTTATCTCAAGGATGCAAATGATAAGGCATGACCTGAGCACCGTGACTCCTGTCAGTCTGTGTGTGCTTGCCCTGGATCCACCTGGGATCTGGACCATGCTCGTCCCTTCTGAGCTGTGGAGGCAGTGGTTTTGCTGTTTGGAGCATGGGGATTTGTTTGGTATGAAGCAACGCTGCTCCCTGCCTGTTTGTGTCTGAGTGTGTGTGTGTGTGCAAGGGACAAGAAACACTCCTTGCAAGCAAGAAACACTCCAGGCTCTGTCCTACAGCTCGCAAGAGGCTGAAGCCCCACCAGGAGTGGTCTCCAGCCCCAGCCTTGTGCCACTGCATGCAGAGATGCTCTGGCATCAGCTAAATGCCACTGCTGCACCAAAGGCCCAAGATCTTTCTGTGTGGATGCAAACTGAGGAGGAGCTCTTTAAAGTGTGGGAGTTTTTTTACACTAAAAGCGCTTTTATGTTTGAATTCACAACCCTTGGTTTGATTTCCAGGCAAAAGGGTGAGTGATCAGATGTGCTGAGTCGGCACCTTCTCAGTGCAGGCTGTGCGGTGCCAGAGGCCCCAAAGAGCTGTTTTCTTTGGTCCCTTTCCAAGGCCTGGGGCTGCCATCCCAGCAAGGAGAGCGATGGCTGAGCTCACTAACGTCACAGCTCCCTCTGCTGGGACCGCACCCGGGGAGAGTCGGATGGGACCCGCTGCTCTCCCTTCGGGATTGCGAGGCAGCAGGGATGCCGTGCAGCACAGGGAGTGCTGCCAAGTTCCTGCTGTGAGCAGGACCTGTAAATCAAGGCCGGTTTTCAGGTGAGGTTATTGTGGCTAAACATACCCCCTTCTCCCTGCCTGTGAGTGATTTCATCCTAGCCCTCTGTCTTTGCTCTGGATAACCGAGAGTGCTGGCCACCTGCCACAAACCAGTTACCCCAGGGATGGATCGTGCCTTGGGTTTGCACCGGATACAGGAGGGGAGCGATTCACCCTGGTTCACATCACTGTCACTCCAGTGCAATGGGGACCAGTTTACCCACTGTATGACAGAGAAGCACCTTGATGGCTTGGCACCTCTCAGACCCTTTTGTGGGCTGGGCACAGGGATGCAGCGGGTATTTGGGGGCTACTGAGCACTTGGGGTTTGCACACTCCCTAACTTTGCCTTTTTGCTTAGGAGCCACCCAAGCAGTTGTGGATGTTGAGCTGATGTTCACAAAGATCCCTTCTCCCAACTAGTCTTTCCTCCAAAGAGCCAGTAAAAAGGTTTGGTGATGTGACGGTACCCATGGGACACATCCCCACACAGCTAAGATCAAGAGAAATGCTGCTCAAAATGGCTGAACCCTAAGACCAATGTGGTCACCTCTGGAGACCAAAACTGAGCCGGCACTGCAGAACCCAGGAGATGGGCTCAGGCCCGCAGCTGGCCCAGATGGGGAGAGGAGGATGCTCAGTGGGCACCTGGGTGGCTGTCAGCAGCGCCAACAGCCCCAGAACCAAGCACTCGCTCTTTGGGCTGCTGCACATTGCTTGGGTCCTCAGTTTCCAACCAGGCTGTCTCCCACAAAGCAAGAGGAGGCAGCCCTTTCAGGATCCCTGACCCAGGAGACAGCCCCTGGTGTCCAGCTCCCCCAGCCAGCTGAGCTACTGCATCCCACCGAGCTCGTGATGGAGCCGGGCTCTGCTTGCCCTGGGCATGGAGAGGGGATGTGGCTGTGCCCAGGACCTCAGCACAGCCATGCCCTGTCGTTGCTCTGCCCATCAGCAGCCCAGCCTCTACGGGGGAACCTCTCTGGTGCTAATTGCATCTGCTCCATGGCTGAGAACAACAAGCTCCTTTCGGAGAGGGCGTTTGTGAAAGCAGGGTGGAGGCCAGAGCTGGCACACCCAGAACACCCTGAAATACCCTCCCAAACAGAAACCGAGCCAGGCGGCAGGTTTCCTGGACCCAGTGCTGCCAGCAAGCAAACCCTGACCTGTGTATGGGGCCAGGCTGGCCCGTGGTGCCTGGGCAGCCAGACATGGCACAGGTCCTGTGGGTACCATGGCAGTGGATGGCAGTGGATGGCAGCATCACTCCTGTGATCCTGAAGATGTTGTCCCTTAACGCCCCAAGCCACAAACACTGAGCTGCCCTATGCCCGCATTAAATCGAGCTTCCCAGCAAAACCAAGCCCCTGGGTTTAACTTGGACATCTGTTTTCCTCTCCCAGCTGTTGCAGGAGGTGGTGTGTAGGGAGTGGAGCAAGGCCAAGGGACTGTGCCAGCGGTCCAGCTGTGGTATGGACACCCCACCCTTGAGCCACACAGCCCTGGCTCCTTGACTGGAGGAGCATGGCTCACAGAAGTGATGCCAATTCACAAGCCCTGCCCTTGCCTGCATGCAGCTGCTGTGCAGGGGATGTGTTGGCACCAGGTTTTGTCTCCAGGTCCTTAGGAGCTTGCTGGGCCCACACACTACAGGCTGGAGGTAGGAGAAAGCAGGGGAGGTTTTTGAGGATGTCCAAAAGTACTGGAGATGTGGGTTTGCAGGCACGGGGTGAGCATTTCTGCATCCCTGCTCAGCTGCTAGATATGACAGCTGGCCTGGGCAGGGACATGGCTGCTTCCCCTGGCTGCTGGCAGCACCAGGGTTATGGGCTGCTCCCCTTGCTAGCACTGTGTGTCCAGCCACGCCATGTGGGAACCAAGAAGGCATTGTCAGCAGGACACGAGGCAGCTTGCACAGGCAGAGGGGCCCATCTCCCTTGGCCAGGAATCCCTAGCCCTCAGCCCTTCTCTGTGCCCCTTCAGCCTCAGCACCGGAGGTTGATGCTGGAGTCCAGGACCTGCCAGGCTTGCACGGGCCCTCACATGCCAGTTGCTTAACTATTTCCTGCCCATCCCGCTGGAGATTCACTTCCTGGCTGAGCAGCTGAGTAAGGCTCTGCTGAGGGAAGGCAGGCAGCCAGGATGAAGGCAAGCAGGATGGGCTCTGTGCAGGGCACCCACAGCACGTCCTGGTTTGCTGTGCCTTGCACGGTGCCATCCCTGAAAGCTGAGCACAGGGCTGGATGCAGCACTGATACATCCCAAGTTGGACACAGCAGCTCACAGGGGCTTTGCAACGGCTTTTGGGATCCTCAGTGGCTGTTCCAAAACCCAAGTGCCCAAAAAGGCAACAACATGGGCACAGCTCAGCACCTCCTCCCTGAGAGAGCTGTTGCATGGGCTGGAAAACTGGAGAAGGAAAAGTGTCAGCTTTAATGTCACCTTTAGGTACGAACAGGGCGAATTATTTTCCATGTCTACTTCATGCTAATCATCGATGTTAGCAAAATATCAGGTGATGACATGGATTCTGCCACCAAGTGTCTCAGGACTGGAACGAGCTCCCTGGTACCTGCTGTCATGGTACCAATCGCCCCAGCTTGGTCTTGACTTGGGTGGCACAGGGACGTGCCCACAAATGGCACCGAGCATCCCTGGGCAGAGCAGGGTGTGGGGCATCACCAGTGCCCTGGGCCCACCTGCCTTTGGTGGACTGCGTGGAGCAGGCAGGCTGTTCACCTGAGTGCAGGGTGGGGAGATGCTCCTTCTGAGGGGTTTAAGCCTGTGAGGAAATGCCCCGCTGCGCGACACCCCCAGGGCCTGTCACCACTTGGGCTGGGAGAGATGGGCCTAAGGGGGAGCTATGGGGTCACCTGGAGCTGAAAAGCCAATGTCTTCTCTCAGGATCCTGCCCCAAGAGCATGAGGGGCACAGGAGGGGGCTTTAAGGGCTTGTAGCTGGGGACTTCAGGTTGGGGTGAAGATGTAGCTGCAGTCAGGTAGATGGCAGGTCTGGATGCATCCTGCTGAGCACTTATGGTGCTGCTGGGGACAAGTGTGCTTTGAGCACAGGCACTGGCCTGGTCTTTGTCCCCAGCTGCTGGACAACCCCTGCCCCTGTCCCAGCACCCACTGAGGTGTCTGTGCCACTCCATATGCCTGGGGTGAGGGAACCAAGCACCAAGACCATGCAGTCAGCTGGGGTGAACACCAGTGCTGCAGGATTTGTGCTCTGGATGGACTGTGCATCCTGCCTCAAACACTTTGGAGGGCAAGAGATGAGTGGCAAAGGCACCAGGGGGGCTCTGGGCCCCCTGGCTGATGTGGGGCCTGGTTGGTGCCAACTGGTGCACAGTCCAGGGCCTCTGCTCACTGCAAAGGCCTGCAATGCCAGCCTGGGCCCCGGGGTGGCTCTGAGGATGAAGGGTGATCATGGCTTTCATTCTCTCTCACTTTTTGTAGTAAAAGGCACAACATTTCTGCTGCTCCTGCTCCCCGATCTTTGGCTAAGCTTCAACCTTTTAGAATGCACTTTGACAACTACATTTTCCTGCTGCAGGACACCAAGGTCCAATTTGCCCATGCACTCCACAGAGCCACCCAGCCCAGAAGATCCCGGTGGGACCAGGAGCAACCATCACCAGAGGAGTCATCTGGACCTCCCAACCACCACCACACTGCACCGAGCAGCAAGCACAGGGCTGCAAGGAGGGGATCCAGCCCAGAAACCACCTGAACCCAACAGTAAATCCTACAGAAGCACTTAAGCCCTGGTGGGGACGGATTTCTCAGAGTCCCCTCCCCTGCGGTGCAGGGCACCCACAACCTGCCAGTGCCCAGGGTGGAGGTTGTGGCAGGGCAACCCTGGCAGCAGGCTCTTGCCCAAGGACGGGCTCTGCCCTCGCGGGAGGTGCTGGGGACAGATCTGGCTGCTACAACATCCTTTTGTTCCCCACCCATTATTTCACTGCTGGGAAGCGGCAGATTTTGGCTGGCACAGCCATGTCACAGCAAAAACCCAGCGCTGGCAGTGGAGACCCTCACCTGCACCCTCCCCTTCCATGACGGTGCCCCCAGGCTCTTTGACTGCGTTTTGGAAACCCACCCAGGGACAGGTAGCCAACCTCTGTGTTTCCCCATCCCTGGCGTGCAGTGCCACCAGTTGTGGGCACTGCTGGCAAGAAGCACCCAGTGCTGGAGCTCCCCCGCTCAAACAGGACAGGGGAAGGATCCTGGCAGCTGGCCTGGATGCTGCCTTTTACCTCTGCTGCGGCAATCCCTCAGCTTGGCCCTTCTCCACAGCCACAAACAACTTCCAAGCTTGGCAGCAGCCACTCGATGCCATACCAGCACCGGGGGCAGCTGCACGTCACGGTGCTGGGGTCAGCCAGGGCTGCTGTTTCCAAACCCCTCCAGGTCCTCAACACAGCAGAGCTCCCATGTGAACACCCGTTATTTCAGCAACACCCCCGCCCTTGCTGCCCCCATAGGTGTTTCAGAGCACTCCTCCAGGGGTGGGGGGCTCCACGAGGCCAGGGAAGGCTACATAGCACAAGTACCTGCCCAGGGAGGGATGGGGAGATGCACTGGGCAGCCACGCACCCATCCAAGCTGCTACCACCGGAGCTGCCCAGTCCTCAGCCCCGCTCAATAACCCAGCTAACGAGAGCCGCTGTCAACAAGTCTGCAGCTCCCCAGCCCGCACAGGGAAGGACGCCTGCTCCGGGGACCCAGGTAAGAGAAACCTGTTTCACTGACCTTGCTCCATCACCACCTTCCTGGCTGCGCCGTGGGCGAGTTTAGGGCTGCGGCGAGGGGCTTGGCTGCCCGTCAGGGGCACTGCGAGGAGGAGGAGGAGGAGGAGGAGACGGGGCAGGGGCCGCATCGCCAGCGGGTCGGGGTGCTGGGGATCGCACCGGGCGCGTAAGCGAAGACCCCGCTCCGTCGATGCCGCGTCTCGGCGTGGCTCCTGCCTGCCTGCGGAGCCTCGCTCCACCCCTCATCAGTTAATAAAGCCTCCGCCGTGCCGGTCCCTCCTTTGCCACTGACTCACGGGCTGACCTAGCCCAATCCCCTAACTGCCCCGCACCTCCATTTTCTGACCTATAAAGCAGGGCTCATCCCCACCGCTCTCCACTCCCTTTACATAAGACCACCGAGCACCAAAGCAAACCCTGCAGCACTTTGCAGCCCGCAAGTGATGCCTGAGGGGCAACAGTGGGTGCTTGACAGCAGCATATGGGCTCTGCCACCCATGCCCAGGGGTGTGAAGACCCTAGCTGTGGGTTTTGTGGGTGCTATGCAACCCCCAAGGGCACCAACAGACAACTACCAGCCAGCCACTGGTTGCACCCACATTCAAGATCTGCCCACAGGTTTTTCTTGTGTTTGGGGGGCTGGGAAGGGGAGGTAAGCAGCACATGCTGCTCTTGGCACAGCGACCTGCATGCTCTGGGGCTGGATAGCCTTCACCTCACTGCCCCATGCTTTGGCACACCTCCAGCACCCCAAAACCCGACTGGCCAGGTTTGGAAAGCAAGCCAAGGACAGCTGGGAAGGTGGAGGCTTTCTGTCCTGCAGTCAGCTACATTGGGCTTGTCTCTGCTGCCGGCCAGGGAGCAGCCCTGGCTGCATCATGCCCCTTTTTCCTTGGGAGAAGCATGAAGCCATCCCTTTTTTGTTTGCTTTCAAAGATGACTGGGAAGCAGGAGTGTTCCCTGAAGCTGCCTGTGGTGGAGGACAAGCATCCTCGTGTGACAACAGGGATGAGGTAACAGCACCTGTCAGCATCCCCATGGGAAGGCTGCCAGGCAGAGGAGCCCACAGGGCACCCAGCAGGTGCAGGGGTCCCTGGGGAATGGGACCTCGAAACTTTTAGGCCCCATGAACAGCTGTGGTTCCAGGCAGGTGCAGGAAAGGAGGGAGGCAGGAGCTGGCTCGGCCGCAGCCCAGCACTGATGTAAGAGGTTATACAAGCCTGCGCGGGCAGGGTGCCGGCAGCAGCATCAGTGTGTCTGTGACTGGAGATCTGCTTCCACTCCAGGATAACATCTGCAGGAGTAGGGACAGCCTGGCCCCATGCTGGGCATCACTCACAAAAGCCCCAGGTGGCAGTGGCACCCTGGAGTGGCCCATGGTGCCCATGAAGGATGCACAGGTTTCCTGGAGGAGCACAGCGGGGGCTGGGCAGCACCCACAAAAGCCAACCTGAAGAGGGGTGAAGATGGTCTGGTGGTGCCCAAGAGCCATGTTTTGGGGTGGCTGGGATGGAAAGCAGTGAGGTGTGGGGACCACCACCCAGAGCAGGGTGTGGGGACCACTTGCCTGGCCTGAGTGTGTGGGAGAGGGCACAGAAGACAGAGAAGCATGGGCAGCACTGTGATGTCGTTCTGAGCTGGGTCAGGAGCAGGCTCCCTGAGCCCCCCAGGAAGCATTTTGGAGGTGCTGAGAGGAGCCCTTGGGTGCAGGCAGAGCAGCACCCTCCTCACCCATTGGCACCGGGTCACAGATCAACACCCGGTATTCGAGGCAGCCAGCTGAAGGTGTTACTCACTGGGCCTGGGGCTGCACTCAGCTCTGCTGGGCAGGAATGCCACGTGCCCAAACTGCCTTTCCCAGGGGAGAACCAGCCTATGGCCAGGGACTGTGTCCCCACTGAAGGTAGTGGGGCTGAGTGCTGCAGGGGCCTCCTGCGTGAATTTCTGTGCTGGGGTGTGAGCTGAACCCCAACTTTCCCCATGCATCCCAGGGACACTGGGGGCTGGAGGAGGTGACATGGGATGGGTGCCTTCCTCTCTAAAGGGGACCGCAGGCTCCCTTTCCCACCCCCCTGGGGCAGATGATGCTAAGAGCTGTCCCAACCCTGACAGCAGGATAAAGCTGTGTTGGGACAGAGGGCTAAAACCCACTGTTTTCCACTGTTTCTTCACCAAATTATTGGGAAAGGGGAGCTGATGGCACTGGCCATCTCAGATATCCTCCTCGGCCCTGCCTTCCCAAGGGACTGAGGCAATGTGCCTGGTGCTTCAGATGGATGGGGGAATGGGTATGGAAACCTGTCATGACATCCCTGTGGACTGGTCTTCTGAAAAGGTAATTTTGTTTCCCACAGAAGTTTTCACTATGGGAAAGGGAGACCCGCTCTGTGAGGGAAGCACAGGTCATGGGGATGGTTTTGGCCGTGGCTGACAGCAGGTTTTCTCCCAGTCTGGAACAAAATCCTGGGAAAAGCAATGGGCCCACCTATGGTCTGAACTTGGGGTGCTCAACAGAGACTTTCCATCAGCTCCAAGGAGGCTCGTTCCACCCCGTTTTCCAACAAAAGTCTTAGTCATCCACCTCCCAACCGATTGCCCAGTTTTCCAGGGTCACTACCTATGCCAGATCCTGGAAGGTGACGCCCTGCTTGGAAAGTGGGCTTACGCTGGGCGGTGGGGGCTATTCCCAGAACCGCCTCCAGCCTTGCTGGCTAAATGCCGCTATCGGCTCGCTGCCTGGCTCCAGCTGGCCGTGGCCCAGCCGGGGATACAGCCGCTGGACGGCTCCTGCGTTTGCCAGCGGATCCAGCCGCCCGTGGGCTCCACAGGCTGGCAGGTACTGGGATGGTGCCGGTGGCAGCTCGTGACCCCTCTGCGCAATTTGGGGGAACCCTCTGGGCTGTGCCAATTGCCCGGTGACGCTCGTCCTGCCGCTGTGAGCACTGCGGGAGGTTGGCCTTATCTCGCCTTGCGCCAAGCTTGGCTCATTGTTGATTGTTCTTTTCTCATTCAGGAAGAGAAGGAAAAAACAAACTTACTTTTCTCCAGAACTGCTATCTGAGCCTCTGTTTCCGCTGCGGCTCTGTCCCAGTGCCCTGGTGCAACTCTCAGGGACAGCAAGGACCCTCTGGAGAGGCAGATCCAAGCCCTGGTCGCTGGATGGACCAAAACAGCCTTTGCAGGACGAAGGGATGGTTTTAGGGCTGAGCTCTTGTTCTCTTTCCATCCCTTTCCCCTTGCACCCTCCAGCCCAGTGACTCCCAAAACTGGAAGACTGGAAACCTTGCAAACTTGGTGAGGATGCTGAGGATGGCTCGAAGGCCCCCAGACACCCTGGGCTGGCAGCGGCAGCCAGCTCTACTGGCCACGCCAGCTCCTACCCCCCCCCCAGTTTAGCCCTAACCCCGTTTCTATTGCAAGCCTTTTTCTTTTTTTTTTCCTTCCCACTTTGCCCCACTTTGCCATCCTGCCGGGAGCGCTGGCTGCTGCTGACCCCGTTCCCAGCGGGGCCTCGGTGAAGTCAATAATAAAATACACTGGCAAGGTTGTTTGGGTCAGGGTGGCTCCCACTTCCCCAGGCTGGGATTAAGGAGCAGCGCCTTGGGTTCACCTGCAACGGCTCTAGGTGGGAGGGGGAAAACTGGAGGAACATTGCTGAGGAGACTTTGTTTTTGTGGCAAAACCGGTTGCAGGATTAGCAACTTTTCTGGCGCTGGGATCTTCCTAGGAGGCTGCAAAATGTCGGTTTCCAGGGGAATGGGGTTGAGGATGGGAGATGTCAGCTTCAGATGGTGCTGCCGGCAGGGTTGGGGATGCAGCCATGCACCAGCTGGGGCTGACCCTCAACCTCTTCCCTCAGATATTCCCTTGGTGGACTGGGATCGGGAGCACCACTGCTCCAAAGGTATCATTAGGAGAGTCCCTGTTTTTCCAAGCTAACTGGTTTTATGAGTCCAGCCGTGCTGATGAAATAGCTGCCAGGTGGTGTGTGAGTTATCCCTCTGGCTGGCAGGGTGCATCTGGGCTCTCAGCATGAAGAAGAAACAAAAACTGCCCTTGGTGCCGTGATACCGGTGGGAGGCAGGTTCAGCAGGGCTCTGGAGGGCTGCCCATTCCCACTGGGAAGGAAAGGATCCCTCAGGGAGGTGGGCACAGGGCAGCAAGTCAGTCTCCCTTGCCTGGGATCAAGGAATGCCCCAGGGTGGACCCACAGGATATTGGCTGGATGCATCCCCAAGCCTGGCAGGATGATGGAACCTGTCTGTGTCTGAGGGACCTGGGAGAGCAGAACCCTCTCCCCAGCAATTTGGCTCAGCCATCGCCTCTCTGCAGCTGCCAAAAGCAGAGAAATAGGTTACAGCTGTCAAGGTGTGGGGAGATGGGTTCTTAGAGTCAGGCTGGATTCTGGATTCGAGCAGCTCGCTGGCTCCCAACCAAATTTCCAGCCCGAAGGAGTGACGCAGCGTGTTGGCTTCCCACCCCAGCTGGGCAGCTCACTCCCTTCCAAGCACTGCCTCCCGGGCACGGCGGTTACGTCATGGCCCCGGCTGCCCTTGCCGCTGCTCCAGGCCAGAGTGGGTGCCTGCCGGGGGACTGCAGCACCCAATGGCTGTTTGCACTTGGCGTGGCACCCACCCGCCGTGTTGGGACAGAGCTGATGCCCGGGCAGAGAGTGATCCCGTGCCCGGTGGAGGGCAGTGCCCACCCCGGCTGCAGGGGTAGCGTTGCACAACCCCTCCTTTTGCTGCGTAAAGCTGCACAGGGAGTTTGGGGTTTTTTTGTCTTGCAAGCATTCCTGGTTTCCATGAATTCCACATCTCCTCTCCCCACAAAGAGCAGTGATGGAGGCAGGACCCATCTGGGCAAACACAACAGTCTCACCAGAGCTCTCCTGGGCAAGAAGGCAAAGGGGTTTTGGCCCTGAGCCCTACCATTCCTCCCAGTGCCTCTCCCTTCTGGCCTGTGATGGGATCTGGCAGGGAGACCTGGCCCCAAAAAGCTGCTGTTCGTAGCAGCGGTGAGCCCTGGCAAACAGTCCTTGCTCAGCCCGGCACGGCAAGTGCCAGGTAATGTCATCTCCAGCACAACTTCACTGGGGTCCTTGTCCTCCATCCATATGCTGCCACCTGCCAAGGAGGCTGGAAACGTCCCTTTTCCTAGAGAGGGCAGCTGATGGAGGCTGGAGTTACCCTGCCCACGCTGAGCGGTAAAAGTTTCATATGTGGGTGGCTGCTGGGGAGATGCCGGGTTGAGTGTCTGCCAGTGGGGACTCATGTGTGCCCAGCCATGGTGGCTCTGGCTTGGGGACCAGGAGGGCACCTGGGAGCTGGAGGCAGGGTCCAGGGTTGGGCAGTGCTGTGGTTACAAAGAAAATTATATTCCATTTTTGAGGATTGGAGGTACAGCACTGCACCCAGGAGTATCTTTCCAATTGTTGGGTGGTGACCAATGTTGGAGTGATGGCTGGCTCCTTCCTCAGGACCCGTTGCTGCTGGGATGGGACCCCAAAGCCTCCAGGCCAGTGGGCAAGAGGGCTCGGCCATCCTTCCGTGGCACCACTGGCAGCATGCTCTGCATTTTGGAAGCACAGTGGGATGGAGCCTGTGGCACCTCCGCCACGCGCCCACGTTGGGTAACACCTGGCTAGGCGGTGACGCCAGGGACCAAGGGGTGGGGGCAAGCAGTTTCGGTCGGGGCAAGGGCAGAGGCACCCAAACCAGTGATTACCTTCGCCCTGAGCTGCTAAGTGGAGGAAGTCTGTGATTAGTTGACACCTCCAGCCAGGCTTTGGAAATTAAGCCAGGCTGGAGCAGGGGGCAGATGACAACTGTTTTATTCACTGGTGATATATAAAACTGAAAATACTGTCTGGGTACAGCATCAGGTGTCAGTGGCCGAAAGGGTTGGTGGTGGATGTGTAGCGAGTCTTTGGGGAGATCAAGGGTGCCCATGGGCAGGGGTGGGTTTTGGTGCTGTAACTTTGAGCCCTGGGCAGGGATGTCCAAGGTCTCAGGGCTAGTTTTTGTGCTGGGTTTGGTTTTCATGTGCAATTAATTGACCTTGAATAAACCTCCTGCACAATCCACTGCTGTGGATCTCACCTGCCCCTGAAGCCTGGGGAAGGCAGGGACTCACACCCGAGACTTGTCCCCAGGTTTTGGGGTTCTTGTGTTTGCAGATGGCTGCTGAGAAGGGGAGAAGACAGGCAGTTGTGTTCCCTCTGTGGTATAGCTGATACTTGGTGTGTGCCTGACCCCAGGCAAGGAGAAGCCTCCCCCTCTGTATGGGCAGTCCTGTGGCTCTGTCCTCACTCGGTAAGTGGGGATACTCATGGTCCATCCCTGGGGCACAGCAGCCCCCTGACCTGACCAGGACCCGGAGGACCATCATCCTGACCCTGGGGTCAGGAGGGATCAGGTCTTACGGCACCATGTGGCCCCTAAACCTTGATGCCTCTGTACCTGGCTGCTGCTGGCTGGTGAATCCTGGTGCTTCTTACCCCGGGTGAACATTGCTGAGTTTTAGCAGCATGGTGCCCCACATGCCCCTGTCCCCCAGCACCCGTCTGAAGTGAGAAAAATATGGCAATGATGCAGAGGATGGTGCACCTGAGGGTGTGGGGCTTGCACACCTTTCTGAGGGGGCAATGCCCTCTGGGGGCTCTGCCATTTAGCCACTCCCCTCCTGCAGTGTGAGGGCAGTGCAAGGTGACATTGGAGTGACACAAAGCCTGGACCAGGCCATCATCTCCATCCGTGGTGGCTTCCTGGCAGGGCAGCATGGCAGTGCCTGTCCTGTCACCACCGTCTGCTCTGTGCCCCAACGCTGGCACAAACACATCACCCAGATTAGCCAGCCCCATGATCCAGTTTCTTCCTGGAGCTGCCAAGCACAAGCGGGCAGTTTTCCATCGCCCAAAGCAGACACTCATGCCCTGCAAACAGTGCCGGGAGGGTGTTTATTTAAGGTCACAAAGCGTGGCCTTGCCATGCCCTGGCAGGGCCGGGAGCACGTAGCCCATCGAGCAGTCCCAAGCCGGAACTGTCATCTCGCCGCCCCAGTCGCCTCATCCCAGCCCGGCACCAGGGACCCGGGGTCAGGCTCTGGCTGCACCCAAGGCCTTAGTCCCTGGGAGGGGACTTCGCACCCCGTGTCCTGGTGGCTGTGCCACCCCCGACACCCACGGACAGCTCCTGGCCCCGGTGTGGGGGTCAGGCTGGGTGACCCCCTTTGGGACCCCAGCGGGCCAGGGCCGAGCCCCCCGGGCTTTTGGCCAAAGGGCAGCGAGAGCAGGCTCTGCACGGAGCCACGACTCCCTCTGGTGCCTGCCCCAGGCTCGCCAGCGCTCCCGTCGCCTTCCCCGCCCCCAGCCCCAGGGATGGAGGGTCGGGGCTCCCCGGCTAGCGGTGCGGGGTGCGCGGGGCTGGGGCTGAGCCCCCGGCCTGGCAGCACCCGCGGGAGCCCCTCGGTCCTGGAATCCCGGACGTGCCAAGCGCCCGTGTACCAGAGCCCGAGTCTGCGGGGGGCACAGAGCGGGTTTTGGGGTGAGGGAGGCAGGGCTTGCCTGCAGATGGAGCTCCTCGCTCGGCGTGGGGCTGCGGGAGCGGCGTTCAATGAACCCCACCGATCTCTCCTCTTGAGGACCCCGTGGATCTCCCCCCACCCCAAAAGGAAGAGGATGGTTCTTCAGCTCTCCCTGCTGCCGACGGGGTGGTGCTGATTAATCCCTCATTAAGTTAATTAACCAAATGTGCTTGGCCTGAAAGGGGTGTGGGGAGGAACCCCACCCAAACCCAGGTATTAAAAAAAGCGAATCTCTACAGCCCTGGTGATGCTAGGGGATGGGGGATTTGGGGGTGTCAGGCTGAGGGAGCTGATGGGGCCACATTGTTAGTCTCTCCCCTCGGGGAGGAAGAGGAGGAGGGTCTGCAAGGCGGGTGGTTGTAGGGATATAGGGGCTGCCAAGGTGCTTTCCCCCTCTCCAGCCCTGGGAAGCAGCTTTTGCAAACAGCTCTTGGTTTTGGGACTGGAAGTGACCCTTTGGGGGGCTGTAATGGGCTCTGCCCTATGGGCTGGGGGAAGACCAGGAGGGTCAGTAGCTATTTGCATCTGCTGCATCCTGCTAGCCTGGCACGTGTCCTGCTCCAAGCTGAAATGGCCTCTTTTCCCCCATTTGGGAGCAGTGATATGGAAGGACCCTGGGGAGGCCAGATTTGGCCCAGACTGAGCACTAGGGGCAGAGGGGCTGGGGGTCAACTGAGGGCAACAGTGGGTGCCTGATCCCTGAGGTTCCCTCAGGACTGGCAGCTGCCTGCGGAGGCAGTGGGGGTCTGTTCATGGGACCCCTGCACTGCCTGGGGTGAGGGATGGCTGTAGGGTTGGCAGCTGCGGGCAAGGACTTGCTGCTCCAGGGATTACACTGATCCCTCCAGCCACCCTGCTGTGCCGAAGGATTTCTGAGTCTTTAATGTGTTTTTCCTGCTAAATTGGAGGTGTTTGCGTCCACGGTGCAAGGGCCAAGTCAGCATTTGCTTTTATCCCTAAAATCCTAGTGGGGGTCAGTAGGATTGCAGGGCCTGGTTTGTGTGTGGTGGAAAATCAGATGCAAATTGGGGTTTAGAAGTTTCTTTTGAAAATAAAGTTCTGCAGGGCAGCAAGGAAGCACATTTAGGGCTACAATCCCCAACCTGGTGACCTTAGCGTGTTGCAGACTCTCCTTATGGCTGCTGCTCTCCCATGAGCGTCGTGACTGCCCCCTTTGCTGCAGCACAAAGGAAGAGGCTCTTATGGGTTTGACTCTTTCCCCCAGAAGCCAAATCTCATCCTCACCCACGTGGTTTTCAACCCACGGTTTCTTCTCTTCTCCCAGGTGGTCTTCAGTCCCCACAGTGGCATGGGACCGAGTGATGCCCCACACCTGCCTCTGCCCATGCACACTGGCACACTCACTGCTGGCTGCAGCGGGATCCTGATGGTTCATGTTGGACTTGGACATGGGGCTGATCTCTTCCTCCTGAGGTGCCACCACATAACCAGTTCTTCCCCATTTTGCACTTGCGCAATGGCAGCTCCACCAGCACGCATCTTTGGCTCCGCTGAGTAGCAGCCCGGCACCTTCAGAGCAGGGCTTTGTCACCGTGCTGCCACCATCCCTCGTGGTGACATCCTAGGTGCCACGAAGGTAACAAAGACATCATTCAGGAGCCAACCCAGCAACCCTTCCCGATGCACCCTTTGGATCTGACACCCACCTCCTCCTGACCTGGTGGCACCCATGGGTGCTCTCCTGGCTGCGGGCTTCCCTTGCTAACGAGTGGGTGATGCAAGCCACGCTGCCTATCAGAATGAATCACTGACCTGCAGCTTGCCGGGCTTTGGCTGCTGCAGTAGCTTGGCATTACCCTGGCTCTGGAACTGATCTTTCATAACACAAGCTCTTACAGCTGAAAGCAAACCCCAGTGGGGCCCTAACTCACCCTCAGCTCTGCCCTTTTTGCAGTAGATGTAGATTTTTTTCAGTTCTTACTGGTATTTTTTCCAGGGTATGGTGATGAGCCCCTGGGGCTTGGCACAACTTGGGGTCAAGGTTTGCTTCCAGTGCTGAGCCTGCCCCAGTTTGGGGCTGGGGTACCACAGCAATGGGTATAGCAAACCAGCCTTGGCTAGGGATTCACTGGGTGTCTGTGTTCATTCATTGAGGGCATCAGTTGAGCTGATTTGGATTTTGGTGAAACACAATTACAAAGCAGGAAGAATCACAGAGTCACTGGGTTGGAAAAGACCTTTAAGATTGAGTCCAACTGTTCCTGTCCTATGCTAAACTATATCCCTGAGCACCTCATCCACCTGTCTGTTAAACACATCCAGGGGCAGTGACCCATTCCCCTCCCTGAGCAGCCTGTTCCACATCCCAACTACTCTGTGATTCTGTGAAATAACAAAGCAAGAAGAAATCCAGCACTACAGTGAGAAGTCATGTGCTCTTAGCCTTCCTCCATGAAGAAAGGGGGCTCGGGAGGTCCCAGTCTGTGCACAGGCATCCCTGAAGTTTTTGGGTTGCCTGTGGTATGTCTGAGTGATCAGTTTGGAGGCAGTGATGGAAAAGGGAAGAAATTCTTACAGAATTCCTTAAAACGGCCCAGAAGAGAGGAGGGGCCACGTGGCACAGATTTGGGGTGATCCAGTCCCTTGCAGGTGCCCCTGGGCTCCCTGTGCCCTCCCCAGCACAGAAGAGGGTGCCGAGTGGTTCTGCAGTGGTTTGGGCAGGCAGACAGGCAGCTGCGCAGCCGTGTGCCGCCCCCTCCTCCCCACACCCCGCTCCCGGCCGTGAAAAAGGATGTTTTTCTCCCCAAAAACATCACCCTCCTGGGACAGGCAACACTTGCTCCCTCTCCCCGGCAGGAGCGAAACCCTATCCCCACCCTCAGCGCCCCACTTGGGTTTCTCAGGGCTATTTCTGGCGCTCGGCTCCTTCGCCTCCAGCGTTTCCACTGCTTCTCTCCAGCTTTTTTCCACGCCTTCCCTTCTCCACTGCCCTGGCCTCCCTGTGCCTCCGGCCGAGTGCCCTCCCCACGGCCCCACTTGCAACGGCTGCTCCCCGAAATGGGCCACCGAGGTGGATTATTGCCATTGCTAATCTGCATCCGCCCTCCTCCTCCCCCCGTCCTCCCCCGCTCCTCCCTTTTCCAAATCGTTGCTGCACAGCACCGGTGTGCAGTGCCGCACGGGCCGGCCGCCTGCCCTGAGACGCCAGGAGAGCCGCCACGCCGGGGCTGGCGTGAGTAGGGGGCTGTGGAGGCTGGGTGGTAGCCAAGCTGTCCCCGGGGGTGGGAGGCAGGGTGGCTCTGGGGCTGTCTCCGCCAGCTGCATTCTCCTTGGGCTGTTTATTTTTTTCCCATCCTTGCCCTTCCCGTGTCCTTCGGCGGGAGCTGGGAAGCTCTTCTGCGGTGGTTTGGGCTGCTGCGGGGGCTCCTGGGTGGGTGCTACCCTGTGTGGCCTCTGCTCGGCAGGGAGATGCCGCTGGAGGACGGGGACCCGCTGAAGCAGAGGGGACGGCAGGTCAATGGCAAGGTCAGCAGTACCCCCCTGCTCAGAGGGACAGGGGACCCCCCGCTCCAGGGCACGCCAGCACCCAACGACAGCAGGACAGAAGCGATGGCAGAGAGCTGGGAGCTGGGGACGGCGCTGGGTGACAGAGACGTGACCCCCAGGGGAGCTCTGGAGCGAGCGGGGCAGGAGCCGGGGAGGTGCGAGGAGGCCCTGATGGCTGAGCTCTCAGAGCTGGTGCAGAAGGTGGTGAAGAGCAGCAGCTGGTGGGAACGGCACGGTGTGGACATCAGCATCCTCGCCTGCAGCTTCCTCCTGCTCCCTGCAGGTAACCTGGCTCAGCCTTCCCCCTCCCCAAAACTGCAGCTGGGGGGTCCTGGGAGGGGCCCTGAGGCTTTTGCATTTCTGGTACTGCTTTGTGCTGGAAGCCCATTAAGGCTGTACCGAAGCCATAGTAACCCCTTCACCCCACAGGCACCCTGACCCCACTGGAAACCCACAGCCTGGGATGGGGGCACCCAGGAGACTGCCTGGGGTTGAGGGACAGTGACCCGGGAAGGTGGGCACAGGGCAGGGAGCAGCATGTCCCATTCATGTCCCATCCATGTCCCATCCATGTCCCACCATGGGGCAGGGAAACCCCGGTGGTTCTGGTGACAATGTCTCTGGCTGTGGCAAGTACAAGGGGACACAGTCGAGCACAGGGGTCTGGCAGTGTGGTTGGAAAGCTGTGGCTGGTACCTTCCTTTGCTTTTGAACTCCTGGGGATGTTGAAACCCTACTGGGGTCATGTTTGTCACCAGTGAGGTCTCAGCCAGGGCTGTGGGATGGGACCTGGCACCCACAGTGCCTGGTGCCATTGTGACTGGAAGTGGCCAAACTTTCTGCACGATGGTGAGTGTGTCTGGTCCAGCTGGGCCAGGGTGATGCAGAGGGAACCTTCTGAGCTCAGTTGGTTTAAACACCTGTAACTACCTCTGAAAATCAGGTTGAGGGCAGTGGCCAGCTTGTTTGGGTGTAGCAACACCTCCGGTCTGGCTTAGGGGCAAGAAGGCTGCAGCATGTGTGTACTGCCCGGCTGGTTTCTCCACAGGGTTCCTGTGCCTGCGGTCAGCCCAGGCCATCCCTTTCCTGGTGGGTGTCCTCACCCTTGGCGTGGTGCATCACACCCTGACTGTGAAGGGCAGCCACCTGGCCAGCCACAACGCCTTGACTGAGTCCAAGTCCTGGGGCAAAGTGTGGGCCATCTTCTTCATTGAGGTGAGCAGGGCCAGGGGATTCAGGTGGCAGCCCACCCCCACAAAAAACCCTACCAACATTTTGCTGGCACCCTAAGCCCTTCAGAAACAGCCACTGAGGAACGAGACAGATCCCAAACCTTCCAGATCCACATGCAGGAGAGTTAAATGAAAAGCAGTGCTGCAGCAGGGAGCCCCAGGAACATCCCTGCTCATAGGTCTTTACCTGGAGGCAGTGGGGTGAGGGCTGGGGGTGGCCCCTGGGATGTGCTGGACTGGGGGTTTTCTGTTGGTCCCCTTTGCCACAGGGCCACTGAGTAGGACAGCGTGTTGTGAGGAACAGTGGGAATGGTTTCCAGTGCTTAACTCTAAGAAGTTCATGTCCAGATGGGCTGGGAGCCTGTGGGGAGCAGAGCATCTCCCTGGGGTATGATGCATCCCCCTGGGTACAGAACATCTCCATGGGGTACACAACCCATGAGGCCAAGCCAGGTGGTGCCCAACCCTGGCTCTTCAGGCCGAGGCATCACCTCTCCTTTCTCTTCCCTCCCAGCTTTGCTCAGCTTTCACAGTTGAGCAGGCCACCTACAACCATGTGAAGATCCACCATGGCTACACCAACGTCATTGGCCTGGGGGACTCCAGCACCTGGAAGCTTCCTTTCCTGAACCGCTACATCTACATGTTCATTGCACCTCTCGCGGTGCCCATCATAACCCCTCTGGTTGCTCTTGGTATGTGTCCCAGCCACCCTGGGATGGGGTGCTAGGTGTGGTGAGCTCATTACTGTCCAGGTCTCACCCCATCAAAGGGTCCTACTTCATTTGGAGGCATCACATTAACTATGCCAGCCCATGACATGACACAGGGCTGCAGTGAAGGCAGGTCATGCTGCATCTCTCCTTTCTGCTGGTGCTCAGAAACACTTCTTCCTATGCTGGGTTCAGTAACACATCTTCCTATGTTGGGTCTAGTGTTGGCAAAGGCCATTGTGAAGAGTCCCAAAGTTACTCTCCTTTGATTCAGACCCTTGGCCATAGCAGAGTTCAGTGTCTCACAGGTTGGTCAGAGCAGCATAGCGATATTGCAAGGTCCAAGTGTGGGAGTCTTACAGGGGGTGGGACACAAGGAGCTCAGGCAGATGAGGCAGTGGCTGGAGGGCAGTAACAGTGCCTGGAAGCAGTTGGAGAGAAGAGCCTACAAAACAGTAAGAGGCTGAGGAAGCCTGGCCTGTTGGTCTGAGCACACAGCTCCAGGCAATGCCAGAAACATGGGCTGTGACTTGGCAAGTTGGAAGAAATGAAGATGCAGCCAAATCCCTGCTTGGTGAGGCACAGCTGGGGTGGGGAGGGGGTGGAGGGCTGGTTCCAGCTGTAAATAGCAGCAAGTCAGCAGGGATGGGGGATTCAGACCAACCTGGAGGACAGGGAGAGGGAGATGAAGAATGAGGTGGGCTGGGCTCCAAGGTTCTCAGCGTGCAGGGCAGCCAGTGGTGGAGAAGCATCAGCAGCTCTCCCATGGGCTGCCTCTTCTTCCTCACACAGATTTGCTGAGGAACGTGGAGTGGAAAGCAGCTCTCCGGACCCTCTGCTGCATGTTCCTGGGTCTTTACTGCCATTACTGGCTGCTGCTCCATGTCTCAGGCTTCCAGTCACCATGGTCCGCCCTGCTCTGTATGCTGCTCACACGGTCCCTCCTGGCCCATCCCTACATCCATGTCAACATATTCCAGGTAGAGACCTGAAGCTCTGGGATGTCCCGATGGTGCTGGAGACAGGACAGCCACTACCCAGTGCCAGTGACATAGCTTGTGGTGCTTGTGTCATCTGAAGGCGAGCAGCCTCTGTTGTCCCCTCCCTCCTGACAATGTCATGGTGGGGAGGTCAGGCTGGTGGTGCTGGGGTGGACAGTGGTGGGAGAACATTGGGGCAGATGGATGCAAAGGGCTGGAGGGGGATGGGATGTCCTCTGTGGTGGCTGCAGGGCAGGGGGCTGGTGAGTGTGCAAGTGTATGTGCACTTGGTATTGCAGGTCCTGGGGTGGAGAGAGGCTGATGGCACAGCGTGGGTGTGCTGGGGACAGAGCCTGGGTGCTCCTCGTGACGTGCAGAGATGAGCACAGAATGGAGTGACTTTAGGGACAAACCCAGTGCTGGGCCATCAGCCAAACCCCAAAAGGCAGCTCAGCCTGCCTGATGTCTGCATGCCCTCGTGAGGCCAGAGCCGTGGTTTGCTTTGATGGGAAGGGGCTGGGGAGTGGGTAGCAGGTGCTACGTGGTCTCCACCTCCCTCTCCTGCAGCACATCGGCCTTCCCATGTTTGCGGCTGATCAGAAGCCCAAGCGGATCCACCTCATGAGCCTGGGTGTCCTCAACCTGCCCCGCAACGCCCTGCTCGACTGGTCCTTCGGCCACTCGCTCATCAGCTGCCACGTGGAGCATCACCTCTTCCCCAGCCTCTCTGACAACATGTGCCTGAAGGTGAGACAGCCCCACAGAGCAGGCAAGAGCGTTGGGAGGTGACACGGTGACGAGACCATCCATGCCACCACACCGCTGCAAGCCCCCTCCTCTCCCTGCTGTGCTGTGCTGCTTCCCCAGTGCTAGAGACCTCCCACTGTTTTACAAGAGCCTCTAGCCAGCCTCCCTCCACGCCCACGCCTCTTTCTCCCATGTTTCCACCCCTTGCTCCTTTCCCTGGTCCCAATTCCAGCCTGCAACAGCCTCCCAGCAGTCTGGGATCCTCCCAGTTCTCCTCTGGTGCTGCACAATCTGCTGTTCATTTCAGCTGGTGGCTGGGCAAGCCTCCCTGTAATTTTGGTCGTGCCCTTACTTGTTACTCTGAGGTGTGGGGTGTGTTCAGAACATGGGCTCCCAGCCCCATCCCAGCTCCTGAGGATCCCCAGGCAGGTCTGTGCACTGCCCTTCAGTGCAGGATCTCCACTTAATGCCATGCACTTCTTTTCAGTTTGAAATCGGGGCAGGGGGAAGAAGTAGCAGTAATAGAGGGAGCGGGAGCACCAGTGGGTTCCAGCTCGTGCGCTTTGCTCGAGCTCAGGGGGCTGTAGGACCTGCTCCCACAAAGGCATGTTGCAGGAAGGGGTAATTAAGCTGGTTGCAGCCTCCCAGCCCTGCCACCGAGCCGGCTGTACAGGCACGTGGGGATAACGATGGGCGCAAGTGATGAGTGTGCGTGGCTGGCCCTTGTTAAAGGCCTCATCAGGGCACCTCTCCTAACCCTGAGCCCTGCAAAGGCATTTTACTGGGGGAAATTCCCAGCGGTGGTGCACTCAGAAACCAACCACCTTCCTCTAAATATTTACAGCAAAGATTTAGCTGCTGCTGCTGCTGTCTCCAGCCTTGTTGTGAGCATGTGGGATGGGACTTTTCCCAGAACTACAGAGTCACTGGGTTGGAAAAGACCTTTAAGATCCTTGAGTCCAACCATTCCTGTCCTACGCTAAACCATATCCCTAAGTACCTCATCTGCCTGGGTGATGCCCCAGGCTGGGAGCCTTGTACAAACTCTGGGACAGAGATCACCCTGCCTTTGCCTTCGCAGGTGAAACCCATCGTCTCCCAGTACCTGAAGCAGAAGAAGCTGCCGTACAACGAGGACACCTACACCTCCAGGCTCCGGCTCTTCCTGCAGAGATACGAGGAGCTGATGGTCCATGCTCCCCCCATAACGGAGCTGGTGGGCATCCAGTGAGGATGTGGCCCTGGGACTCGGGGGGGCTGTTTCCCGTGGGGCACTTGCAGCAGGGGATGGTTTTAGCAGGATTGGGGCTACACAGACACACACCTCCATGGAGCCGTCGCGGAGGAAACATCTCCCCAGTATCTTGCTTTTGGCTGGATAATGAAGCACAGAGACACAGTGGGAAGAAAGCCAGGCAGGGGCAGAAAAACAGGGGGGTCTCCCCAAGTTTTTCCCATCCAGGGCTTAGTTTTATCCACTCTGCTTTCACGCTTGAGGAGAAGAAACCCCCGTCTGCTGGCTGGGCCCCCCTGCCCCTCCCCACAGCAGGACCATGGGGGATGCAGCATCATGTCTGGAGCATCTGGAGAAGGCTCCCAGCTGAGAGCTGCTGGGATCTGCAGGAAGGGGCTGCAAATATGTGGTCAGGGGCTCAGGGAAAGGGGTGGATCATGGGAAGGGGGCTGTGTCACTGCTGCCTGCGCTTTGCCTGACTTTGGGGTAAATCGGTCCCTTCTAGAAACAATAATCTGGCTAATTCAGCCTTAACACGTGAAGTGCATCTTCTTTATCATCGGGGTTTTGTTGCTGGAGTGAGTCATGCTGGTTTCCTATGGTGCCCAAGGCACTTTTCCCATGTGGGGTATCTGTTTTGGGGTGCTGGAGGTGACCCCAGACCTGAGTTGGGTGAGAATGACATGCTGGAAGCAGGCCAGTCTCCAGTGCTCTGGAGACTGACTGTGGTTGGGGAGGGTGAACTCAGCCCCCTGAGCCGCTGCTATTGGCGGGTGCTCATGTGGCTTGTTCCACCCCCTTCCAGGATGACCTGCCTGGCTTTCCTGTGGTACTCTGCTACTCCAGCCCCACTGACAAAGTCCAGCCCAGCGTCATGGCAGGGAGCTGGCAACAGCAAAGGCAACTGGCCCAACTGGAACCAGTGTGGGATACAGTGCTGGTTCTCGGCTTTGTGAGGCTTTGCTCTCAGCCTGAGGTTTTGTTCCCTGATTTGTGTTGTCCTCCACCACGTCTGGACCCACACAGCCCCAACTCCTGGGTGTATAAGGCTACATGTTGCAAATGCATCCCAAGGCACAGGGACACCCTGTGTCAGGGTGAGTGTTGTTTGTTTGTGGTGTTTGCCCTCCCTGTGCACGTCTTGTGCCCCACCAAGTGTGGGGAGGTCCTCAGATATGCTGGAGAATGTCCCTGTGTGGCTGCTGTGATATGGGGCCAGGGTGACCATGGTGTGTCCCTGTGTAGCAGAGCCAGCACTGGGCGGGAAGTTGGCCCTGGATCCATCCACTGTGACCTCTTTAGCATCAGGAATAGGGAGTTGATGGTTTCTCCTGGACTGGAGCCCCAGGGATGCCGGTGCTCTGGGCTGGTGGCATCGCTGTGTTGCCGCTAACCAGCCCCACGTGGGTTTATCGATCCAGAACATTGTGAAATATCCAAAGGGCAATTTCTTGCCCTTTGATGTTGGTCGTGCTGGGCCCATAGGTGGGGAGAAGCTGGGGGCTGGATGAGCCAAACAGCCCAAGTGCTCCTGGGGTCAGCGGGGCTTGAGGCTGGCAGAGACCCTCCCCAGAGTTGCCCTTCTGCCCCCCATGGTTAGTTTCTTGATTGAGCATCAGAGCCAAATTGGGCTAAATGTGACAAATTAATGGTGCTCCCGCCTTGGTGAGAGCGGGGTGAGCACACACTGGTGTTGGGCTCAGCTGGGTACCCTCAGCCTCACGCAGCCCCGCTCCGAGGGAGCAGAGTGGGTTCTTTGCTCCTCCTCTGCAGCAAGGAGATTGGTCCCAAAACGTTTCTAGGTCTCGGTGGAAGTGACAGCCCTTCCCACCGCTGGGTTGCAGGGATGATGTTTAATGCGGTGCCATCTAAAGGTAAGTGTTCCCAGGGCTGTCAGCAGCCAGGGATGGCTCCTACGGATGCATTATTCCCTGTCACAAGTGGAAGCCACAGCCGAGGTTAATGGGGAGCAGAGAGATTGCTGGTGCTCAGAACCCCCAAAATTTTCTGCCTCAAACAGCGCACCAAATGAAAGCTCATCTCTTTTTGGGGGTGATAGCAGTGCTGCCGTTTGGGACTGCTTCTCCAGCCCTCACCTCTCTGGGCAAGGGGCCGGTAATTGCTGTGTCGTGCTGAGGCTGGGGCCTCAGAACACAGGCACAGGCTTTAAGGGCATTGGAAATTCTTTTCCTTGCCACTACCAACCTGCAGTAGTGGGTGCAGACGGAGGCATGTGGCCAGCTGCTGTTCTCAGCATGCCTTTGCAGCAAGCCACGAACCAATGCTCAAGATCTTGCAAGAGAGTGTGTGGGTTTTATGGCCCATATTAAAATCAGTTTCTAGCTCTAAACTCCTCTTAGTCTTAATTGCTTTCAAAAAGCCCCATTAGCACTTGTCCACATGCTTTGGCTTCTGTACAACCTTTAAGCATCTCCTGGGCCTGCTGAGATGAGTTTCCTGCCTGGTATATTATGCAAGAGCTGAAGTAAGCTGGGGTGCTCCTGCACGGGATGTGAGTAGTCACATTTTAAATGAGTCAAGTGATGGGGATTGAGGAAATAAAGCAGGGGCCTTGGAGTAGCTTGGAGAAGGAGCTGGGCAGCAGCATTTACCTGCTGCCTCTGGCACTGATGTTTTATCCTTTGCTGAGGGGATGCTGCAGATTTCTCCTGTGAGGAGCAGACAGCTGCACCAGGGGATGGTTACAGTCAGTCTGAGTTTTGCTGTTCCCTGAGAGACCCCAGCAGTTCACAGAGTCACTGGGTTGGAAAAGACCTTTGAGATCAGCGAGTACAACTGTACCTGTCCTATGCTAAACTGTATCCCTAAATACTGGATCTGCCTGTTAAACACATCCAGGGATGGTGACTCAGCCCCTCCCTGGGCAGCCTGTTCCAGGCCCTGATAACTCTTTTGGTGAAGAACTTTTTCCTAATGTCTGATCTGACCCTGCCCTGGCACAGCTTGAGCCCATTGCCCCTTGTTCCATCTCCTGTCCCCTGACTGAAGAGACCATCACCCACCTCTCTGCACCCTCCTGTCAGGTAGTTGTAGGCAGTGATAAGGTCTCCCCTCAGCCTCCTCTTCTCCAGGCTGAACACCCCCAGCTCCCTCAGCTGCTCCTCAGAGGATTTGCCCTCCAGTCCCTTCCCCAGCCTGGTTGCCCTTCTCTGGACTCTCTCCAGGACCTCCGTGTCCTTCTGATGGTGAGGAGCCCAGAACTGGACCCAGCACTCGAGGTGCAGCCTCACCAGTGCCCAGTACAATCCCTGCCCTGGCCCTGCTGGCCACGCCATGTCTGACACAAGCCAAGGTGCCACTGGCTTTCCTGGCCACTCGCGCCAGCTGCTGGCTCCCGGCAATAAAAGGCCGCACGAATTCGCAGCAGCGGGGATGATGCCGACGGCTCGGGCAGGCGGGTAACCCGGAGGCCTGACCATAGAGAACGACGGCGCGTCCGGCCAGGAGGCGGCTTCTCCCTCTTTGCCTCTCTATGGTACGACTCGCTTCCGGGCAGCAATGGCATATGGCCATTGGCTGTCACAGCGAGGGGCGGGGACACGCAGAGCCGTAGGGGAGGGGTTATGCTAAACGTAGCGATCTCCCGCCTCTCGATTGGTCGGCGGAGGGGCGGGGCGGGGTGCGGCGGCGGTGGCCGGGATGGGAGCGTGCTGGAGGGGCGGTGGCTACTCGGACGGTGAGGGGCGGGACGGGCTCGGCGGCGGCCGGGGAGGGGAGGGGAGGGGAGGGGAGGGGAGGGGAGGGGAGGGGCCCGGCCGCGCCACGGGCAACCGGCGGCGGGGCGGGAAATCGCGTCCCGGGCTAGCCGGAGCTCCGGGCCCGGAGGACTGCGGCGGGAGCCGGGCCCGGGGGAACAGGGGTCGCGGGCCCGACCGGCCGCGGGAACCGCGCCTGGCAGGCCCGTGCTGCGGCCTTGGGGGACGCGGGGCTGGGGGGTGCGCCGCGCCTTGCGCTCCGGGGCTGGCACCGTGATCCCCGGCTGTGAGGTCTGGGGGGCTTGTCTCGGTCCTGGTGGCCTTGTCCGGGGCAGCCGACAGCCCCTCCGGCGCGTCCCGCTCCGCCCCGGCCCGGCCGTGAGCGCCAAGGCCGCAGACTCGGCCGAGCGCGGGGGCCGTTAGCCTTGGCCTCGGGGCCGGGCCTCCTCGGCGGGACGTTCCACGGGCGGGTACATAAGCCCCGGCCTTCCTCCACCGGGCGGCTGCGTGCGATGGCCGGCGCGGGGGTCCGGGCCCCGCTGGGTCGGTGCTGGGCTGGAGGGAAGGGCCGCGGACGGGCCTCTCGTAGCATCACGTCCTCTCCCGCCTTTGCACCTCCAGGTCTCAGGCGGTGGCTGTCCTCATCTGCCCCGGCTCCTCGGGTCTGCGTGGTGGGCAGCGGGCCCGCAGGGTTTTACACGGCTCAGCACATCCTCAAGGTACCCGGGTGGGATTCAGCTGCGGGTGAGGGCAGGGTCCTGCCCACTGAGGGAGGTGGCATCTCCGTGCTGCCTGGCTCTGCAGGAGTTGGGGAGTGGGTCTGTGGGCTCCTGGCCTCGCTCCAGCCAGGTCTGTGGTGTTGGAGGGCTGCTTGGGGCAGCCCTGACCCCGCAGAGTCCTCCTGGCCCCCTTCACCTGGGGTGGGTACTGCTGCCCCTGCCCAGCTCCGGGACCAGCCGGCCCCTGCCCTGCCCTGGTGGCTGTGACATGAGCCTGAGTGTTTTTTCTAGAATCATGTAAGTGGCAGCGATCTGCCTCACTCAGAGCTGCTGTCTCCCAACAGGGATGATACTAACTGTGTGTTAAGGGAAATGTGCATGACCCACTTTCCTGCCCCCTGCCCGGGCTGAACTGGGCACACAAACAATCCGTTACCTGGTGTCCATAAACACCAGTGCTTTGGGCAGGCAGGTCTCTGTTGGGAAGTGAGCCCTGAGCACGGAACTGGGCTGCTGGCACCCACTGGAGCTGCAGCAGCTTCACCGTGTCATTAAGCTGTGCTGTGTTGTCTCCGGTATGTTTTGGAAAATAGCTGTCACTGAGCCTTGGGGAGGAATTTCAGGGCTGCTTTATTTCTGAGAGGAGGCTGGCTTAAAATACAAGATAACAATAGCCTTGCAGCCAAACGTCTGTCTAAAGCTCCAGCCCTGAGGTGACTCAGCTCAGAGGGGATCTCAGGGCACGGGCACCTCTGCCAGGGGCTGGCAGATGGCCTGACAGGTCCACCAGCACCCAGGGTGCTGTGCTGGGTGCTTCCCAACCAGTGTGGGGGCCCTTTTGTCAGGCCCCTGGGTACCAGCTAGCCACCAGCTTAGTGCAGAAAAGGGTCTGTAGGCTGGTAGGAGGAGCCCCTTCTGAGACATACTTGGTGATGGCTGGGGTCATATTCTCTGCTACACCTTCTGTTCTGAGCTGGCAGTAACAGGTACAGCATCATCCTACATGTGTCAGAGCCTGGATCAGGCTGCTTCTGACTTGGGGCTCTTGGTGCAACTCTTCCTCCTGTTCTGAGTTTTCCTCAGCAGCAGGCGAGTGACGTGTGTCCCTCCCGAGCTGCTGGGCTCATGTGGCCTTTCTATCCTCATCCCTTAACCATGATTTCCTTCTCCTGCAGCACCATGGTGGGGCCCGAGTGGATATCTACGAGAAGCTGCCTGTTCCCTTCGGGCTCGTCCGTTTTGGGGTGGCCCCAGACCACCCTGAAGTGAAGGTTGGTGCTGGTGTTCTCCCCTTGCCTGTGCGGTTGAACACAATGGTGGTAGGTGTGGGTGAGGTAGTTGCTGTGCTTCATGATCTGCAGAGGTCCAAGTCTCTTCCTTGTCTCTCCTGACACCCAGAAAAGCTGCTGCCAAGTGATATGAGACACCTGGCAATGGGGCTTTGGACAGCGGATCAAAACTGGGGGCTTGTGATGGGAAGTGCTGCTCCCTGCTCTGGTCAGCCTGGCCTAGAGTGTGACCAAAGAGCACGGGTGGGTTTCTTTGTACCAGGTAACTTTATCCTGGCAGGCTCTTGCATGCTTGCTGCAGTTGCTGTTTGCCTCTGCTCGGTCCATATGTGTTCTGGGTGCCTGGGAGCACAGGGATCTGCTGGAGGATGTGATGGAGTTGAGCTGTAGGCATTGCACAAGAAGTTAAACCAAGGAGCCCTTTGAAATCATTTTCCTTTGCCTCATGGCAAAGTGGTGCCCATGGGTATTGGCTGTATTTGAGCTGGGGTGGAGGTGGTGCAGTGGGAGGAGATCCAGACACAGCAATGTCTTGGGATGTTTCCTCCATTTAACCCCTGGAATTCATCAGATGTGGGTTTGGGGCAGCATCCGCTGCATGGAGGTACCTCTCCTGTTACCAGGCTGAGTCCAGCTGGAGCACCAGGGGGAGAAGCAGTTGTTTTGCTGTGTAGTCCTGATTGCTCAGAAGAAAAACCTTTGCGTGCTGTCCTTCGCTGTGTCCTCTCCTGATGGACTGGGTTTCAGGAGGTGTTGAAATGAAAGGCTGGCAGAGAGCTTTGGTGGGTCTCCTCACAAGCCTCACCTTTGGGAAGGAGTTTTCCCCTACAATGGGTTTACCCAGAGGGGCTGCAGGTATTGAAGGGGTCCTGTCCTCCCCAGGCAGCTGCAAAAGAGGGATCTCCTTTTCCACTAAGGGTGGGAGAGGGAGCCAAGTGCTTATCTCCCCATGAGTTATCTGCAGCTGTTGTTAGATAAGAGTCTCAGAATAACTGACCCAGAGAGGGGAAGAAGCATCTCAAGGCTGGGGGTGACGGGAGCAGGGACCTGCTGTCGGCAGCAGCCCTTGGCCCTGGCCATGGCTGGGCTGTAACTCCCCGGCTCATGTTTGATCTCTGCAGAACGTGATCAACGCCTTCACGCAGACCGCACGCTCCGAGCGCTGCGCCTACTACGGGAACGTCACCGTGGGGAGGGACGTCACGGTGGCAGAGCTGCGGCAGGCTTACCACGCTGTGGTGCTGGTGGGTACTGTGCCTCCGAGCCAGGGCTGCCCTGGCTCCCCAGGAGTGATGGGCAAGGTCTGCTGGGTTAGTCCCCGCTGGCAGCTCGGAGGAGAGGAAGGAAGAGAGTTGGGGTGAGACGTTTCTGGGTGCCTTGTAAATTCTCCCCAGTGTTGGGGCAGCTATGAGGCTTGTCTGAAGCCTTGCAGAGACCTTCTGCTAGAGCATGACAACAGATGGAGGTCTCTGAAACCCCAGTGTGAGGGGCAGTGGTTGAGGAATCTCTTCCATGTAATGGCAAATACCTGTTTCAGCCTGCCATGGGTCTGCCCCTCTGGTCCACTGCCTTGGCCCAAGGAGGGCAGGTTTGGCTGTGGGGCTCAGGGGTGGATAACGCCCCTGTGCTCAGGCTGTGTTTAGCCCCTCCGCTGCATATCCCAGCCTTAGGGAAGGGTTGGCAGCCATGCAGGGTCCCTGGCAGCAGCTGGAAAAGAGAGATATGTGTTTTGGTTTCAAACCCTGCATGCCGTGATGTCTCTGACTGTGTTTGTTCCCTCCTCAGAGTTATGGTGCTGAAGACAACCAGGTCCTGGGGATCCCAGGAGAGAACCTCTCCGGCGTTTATTCAGCCCGAGCATTTGTAGGCTGGTACAACGGGCTGCCTGAGAACCAGGGTGTGAGTACAGCCCTGTGTTCTCTGCCCTTCCTCCCTGTCCTGCATCCCAAGGCAGGGTGTTCAGCTCCAGATTAAGTCCTGAAAGGTCCTCAATTGGAAAAGATTAGAAGGCACCACGTTAAATCCTTCTTAGATGGTAGAAATGTGAACAATTTGCACATCAGTGAGAGCGGATTAGCTGGCTCTGTAGGTTGGCAGCACATTTTGGCCTGGCCAGATGGGAACCTGGGGGGGTTGATGTTGCTCCGCTCTGACCTGTGGAGGATTTTTGGCTGAAATAGCTCCCGCTCCCAGAAATGCCATTGCAGGAAAAGGGGGAGAGGAATCAGCTGGGGTGCCTGGAGTGGCTGTGTGTCTGTGTCTGCCTGGGGAGGAGGCTGATGGGGAATTTCCCCTGTCTTCATTGCCTTTTTCTAGGGGGGTAGGGGGAGAGAGCTGGGAGGGAATTTGGGTGGTGAGAGCACGGGTGTCATGGAAGGCATGTGAGTTCACTCCCAGCTGGGTCTTTCTCTCTCTCTCTGCAGCTGAAGCCCGACCTGAGCTGCGAGACAGCGCTGATTGTGGGTCAGGGCAACGTGGCTCTGGATATCGCCCGCATCCTCCTGTCCCCGCTGAGTCTCCTCCGGGTGAGTCATGGGGTGCTCGCTGCTGCGAAGGCAGCCTGGGGCCCGAAGTCACTTTGTGCAGGGTGGGTGCTGGTTCCCACCCAAAATCCCTGGTGCTGTTGCCTGTGGGATTTTGCCCTAGGGAAGGCTGTTGCCCCTTGTGTTCATCTTGTGGATTCACAGTCCACAGGGAGTGATCCACGGCCTTGCCCGTGCCTTGAGTGATGCTGCAGAGCTCTTGGGGTTGCTCTGCTGGTACCTAACAGGTTGGCCATTGAGCTTTGTCCCTTTCTTAGGGATAGACTGAGACAGGCTGGAGAGCTGGGCAGGGAGAAGTGTAATGAGATCTAACACGAGCAAGAGTAGGGTCTGGCATCTAGGGGAGAATAGCCCCAGGTACCAGTGTAAGTTGGAGGCTGGCCTGTTGGGGAGCAGCATGGGTGAGAGGGACTGGGGAGTCTTGGGGGACAGCAGGATGACCATGAGCCAGCAATGTGCCCTCATGGCTAAGAATGTTGATGGCATCCTGGGGTGTATTAGAAGGGGTGTGGTTAGTATGTCAAGAGAGGTCCTTCTCCTCGTCTGCTCTGTCCTGGTGAGACCACACCTGGAATATTGTGTCCAGTTCTGGGCCCCTCAGTTCAAGAAGGACACAGAACTCCTTGAAAGAGCCCAGAGCAGGGCCACCAAGATGATGAAGGGAGTGGAACCCCTTCCTTATGAGGAGAGGCTGAGGGAGCTGGGCCTCTTTAGCTTGGAGAAGACTGAGGGGTGACCTTATTAATGTTTGTAAATATGTAAAGGGTGAGAGTCAGGAGGATGGAGCCTCCTCAGTGGCCAGCTGAGGCTCTTCTCAGTGATGGCAGCAGTAGGCCAAGGGGCAATGGGTGCAAGCTGGAGCAGAGGAAGTTCCATGTGAATATAAGGTGGAACCTTTTCACTGTGAGGATGATAGAGCATTGGAACAGGCTGCCCAGAGAGGTTGTGGAGTCTCCTTTTCTGGAGACATTCAAACCCACCTGGATGTGTTCCTGTGAGATTTAGTCTGGGTGATCCTGCTCTGGCAGGGGGTTGGACTAGATGATCTTTCGAGGTCCCTTCCAACTCCTAATGTTCTGTGATGTTCTGTGATTCCTTTCCTATGCAAAATGAAGGAGGACCTGCTCACCCTTTTCTACCACCAAACTAGAAGCTTCTCCATGTGAGATTTTTATTTCTGCTGTAGCTGAGGGCAGCAGCCTGATTCCTGCTAGCAGCACTGGGTACACTGGTTGCTGGTCCAGGCTGGTGAACCTCTCCTCCCTCTCCCCTGCAGACAGCTGGGAGCTGGTGTGCACCACCTGCTCCGAACAGCTGTTGGCCCAGATGTTAGCAGCAAAGGCTCTCCCTCCCAGAGAACTGCCACGAGGTTCATTACAGCTGTGTAACAACGTCCTGTATTAATATCTAAATTTAATAAAAAAAAGTTGGAGGCTCTGCCAGCTCCTGGCTGAAGCCAGCTGGGAAGCAGTGCTGGGAAGTGAGTGCCAGGGGATGCAGGCAGTTTCCTGTTAAGGATATCGGTGTGGAATAGTTTATCCTGGTTACTTGGTGTCCATCCCATCATACCTTCTCTGGAAAAGATCATCTTGTGACCTAGATACACACGCAGGATTGAAACAGAGCATGGAGGAAGAATTCAGGAAGAATTTCTGTACTGAAAGGGCTGCCAGGCACTGGGACAGGCTGCCCAGGGAGGGAGTGGAGTCATCATCCTTGGAGGGATTTAAAAGGCATGTAGATGAAGTCCTTAAGGACGTGATCTAGAGGTGGGCTGGGCAGGGTTAGGCTGTGGTTGGACTCGATGATCTGAAGGGTCTTTTCCAGCCTGGATGATTCTATGGAGTTACTGCAAGATGCCAGCCTTGGGTCAAGCCCTGGTGATGCTGCTGTTCATGCTCAGACCTGCCTGCAGTAGGCAGGCAGTGATTTGAGCTGTGGTTTGCAGTGGCTTTCACCCAAATGCCTGTTTATCCTGAGCTGGGAAATCACCCAACAGCATCTGCAGGCACCCCAAAATGGCTTTGTTCCCTTAGCCCCAAGGTTAACCTGCCTGGGTGGATCCCCTGAGGCGATCTCAGGAGTGCTGGCTCAGAAAGTGCAGTGGGTGATGAGGGACCAGCTGTGCAAACAGCTCTGTGTGAAGGGAGGTGACTCCTTCCCATCCTTGCCCAGGCTCTCTGCCTGCACAGCCTGCTCTTCTGCTGACTTTTCCCCTTCAGAGGCTGAGCCTTCCCCCAGCTCCCTCCAGAGCTGCCCTTGTCCCACTCGCCTGTCTCTGTCTTGCAGAAGACAGACATCACCGACGGCTCCCTGGCAGCTCTTGCCTGCAGCAAGGTGAAGCGCGTCTGGCTGGTTGGGAGGAGGGGACCTCTCCAAGCTGCTTTCACTATCAAGGTAAGGCTGGGAGTGCTGGGGGCAGCCATGGTTAAACCCCATGCCGCCCATCCCTGGTGGGCAGAGGTGGTCCTGGGATGGGTGGGGAACCCAGGCATCCTCCTTCCTGTATCTGTTTGCTGGCTCCTGGCCTGGACTGCTGGGGAAGAGGTCATGGGGCTGTCAGACAGCCTCTCTGTGCTGGAGGTAACGTCTTCCTGCCTGCAATTCCCAGGAGCTGCGGGAGATGATAAACTTGCCTGGTGCCAGACCTGTCCTGAACCCTGCTGACTTCACAGGCCTTGAAAATGCTATTAAAGGTGAGGGAAATGTGCCATGCTCCTCTGGACAGGGACTTGCCTTGCGTCCAGGAGTGATCTGGAGATGCTCAGAGTGCGTATCAAAGAAACTCCTTGCCTTGTTCTTAGTGCATGGCATGTCAAAGCCAGGTAGCCATGCTGTGGCTTGTCCCTGGAGTGGTAGGAGGCCAAAAAGACAAGGGAACAGCCCGTTGCTCCACTTTGCTGTGTAGTAGTGATGCTTACTCTCAGAGTGATGAGGGCAGGAGATTCAGGAGGGCTGGGAGAACCTTGCAGGAGAGATTCCCAAGCCTGTTGATTTAAGAGCTTCCTGCAGAGCTGAAAAGAAAACATCAAGTTCAAGGGTGTCCAGAGACTTGCTCTTCTCCACAGGCTGCTGCCTCTGAGCACCAGCAAGACAGCAGAATCGCAGGCTTTGATTTGTGTGTCCCACTGGCCTCAAGCCTCAGGAGCTCCCCTGGTTGCTTTGACTTGCAGTTTGTCATCTCAAAGGTGTTGGACTCGATCAGCATGATAAACTCCAAAGGGACACTTGTACCTCTGAGACAGCCCTGACGTGGCCTTGGCTCTGTGCCGAGTCCGGGGGGCTTTTGCTGAGGTCCTGTCCTGAAGAGCTCTCTTTCTTCCTAGATACCCCCAGGCCCAGGAAGCGACTGACTGAGCTGATGATCAAAACAGCCCTGGAGAACCCTGGGGAGAAGACCGTGGAGGTGGGGGCAGCGGACCCGCGGGAGTGGGGGCTGAAGTTCCAGCGCAGTCCCCAGGAGGTGCTGCCCACTGCTGACGGGAGGAGGGTGAGGGGCATCCGCATGGCCCTGACCCGCCTGGAGGTACTGGGCTGGGGTGGCCAACTAGCAGGGCTGGGGATGGGGCAGGGTGCCCTGTGGCCCATGGGAATCTCTCCAAAACCAGTTTTGTGCTCCCTGGCTGGTTGGAGTGGCCACCAAGGAGCTTGGTACCACCACCAAGAGCCTTTCTCCATCTGAAAGGAGCCCTTTCCATGCTGCAGAACCGCAGTTGGCAAACACCCAGGGATCAAGGATGCTGGAGGGGCCTGGAGGAGGCTGCTGCTCTGCATCTGGTGACTGTCTGGTGTCAGCAGCTTCTTCCTCCCTCTCTCAGGGCTCAGGTGACTCTGCCAAAGCCGTCCCCACTGGAGATGTGGAGGAGCTGGAGTGTGGGCTGGTGCTCAGCAGCATTGGCTACCGGAGCTTGCCCCTGGACCCGTCAGTGCCCTTTGACACCCAGCGAGGCATTATCCCCAACAGCTCGGGCAGAGTGGAGGGTGTCCCAGGTCTGTATGTGCAGGGGGACGTGTGGGATGTGTCAGGAGCAGCTGGTGGGTTGGGGGCTTTGGAGTGGGAAATACCATTCACTGGGGGCACTGGTACGAGGCGGTTGCAGGCCTCAGAGAGTGGAAACGGAGGAAACAAGGTGCCTCTTCCAGGTGGTAAGACCTGACCTGTCCCCAGCTGGCATTAGGGCTGTCTGAAGGTTTTGATGGTTTTACTGGCCCTTGGAGTCTGGTACTGAAGTGCTACAGCCCCCACGGCTGCTTAGTGCCAGCATGCAGGTACACAAATCCCTGTGGCAGCACCGTTGAAGAGCTGTGCTCTCTGTCCACCTTGGGGTGCATTCTTCAACCCCTCACAGCTTGATGTGACACCCCAGGACAGGACAGGGCAGGGACTCGCAGCCAGGAGAGTCAATGGCCATGTACTGAGCCAAGCCTGGCTGCTCTGTGTGCCCTTACAGGTCTGTACTGCAGCGGGTGGGTGAAGAGAGGACCCACAGGCGTGATCATCACCACCATGAACGACAGCTTTGACACTGCCCAGTCTGTGTTGGAGGATCTCCAGGTGGGCGTGCTGGACGTGTCCACCTCCAGAGAAGGATTTGGGGCCGTGGGGAGCATCTTGCGTGACCGAGGTCAGTGCTAGGGGGTGTGAGCCACTGTAACAGCACCAAGTTACAATGCAGCCAAACTCCTCCTGGCTCTGAGTATCCCAGGGCAGTGTGTTCTGTGAGATGCTTTGAGGAGCAGGGTCTGAACCATGGAAATGTGGTGTGCTACTGTTTTGATGCTCCAGAGCCCAGGCAGAATGGGACTTAAATTCCCTCAAACTCGGTGTCATTGCTGAGGTTAACAACCACTTTCTGGGAGGGGCCAGGAAAAAGCAGCACAGACCAGGGGTGCAATGTCACTGTCAGCTGCCTGGTCAGCAAGCTATCACTCCTGAGTGGTTTTCCTAGTGAGCTTTCCAGATGAGTTGGGGGAAAGATTAAAATGCCCAGGAGAGTAATTTGCTGTTGCTGTGTTTAAAAGCATTCAATTAAAGCCTGTGTGTTTTGTCTCTTGACTGTCTGAGGTGTAACAGTGAGTTGGAAGTGTTATGTCCCCCCAGGTGATGCCGTGCTCGCTGTTGTTATGGCTTGCAAAGGTCTGACTGATCCGAGCTGACTAGAACCTGCCCTCCCTCTCCTCACGGTGTTAGAATTTATTGTTCCTTCATGAGGCTGAAGCCTGACACTGTGTCAGAAAAGGGCAGGATTTGCTCACACATCAGCTCCCTGCTAACAGGGAGGTGAGGCTCAGTTTGGTTTTGCTTGGTTAACTTTTCCCTCCTGTCTCTTGTTATCACCCCAGGGATCCGACCTGTGTCCTTCTCAGACTGGGAGAAGATCGATGCTGCTGAAGTGGCAAGAGGCAAAGCTGCTGGCAAACCCCGGGAGAAGATAGTGAATCCTCAGGAGATGCTGCAGTTGATCGGTCACTAAAGCAGCAGCAATGGGAACGTGGCACTGGTCCAGCTGGTACTGTCCTGGGGCAGTGCCAGTGGGTTACTGGCAGGGCTCAGGAGCACAAGGCTTGTGCCTGGGGCTAGTGGCAACTGCCAGGAGGTGCACAACACTTGGACCTCCCTAGTAATGATGAGCCTCTGAGTTCTTGAAGTGTTTCAGAACATCTGAGGCTGCTGGCTGGCCCTGCATCTCTGCAGCTGGCTGCTGCTGCTGTGATGACTCTTGTCTGTTGGGTCCTTCCAGCATGAGCGGGTTGGCGGGTGAGGGGAGATGTGCCCTCGGAGGAGGCCCAGCCAGTCGCATGGATAAACCTCTGTGTGCCTGGCCCCTTTCCCTTGGAGCGTCAAGCCAAGTGGCTTCGTTGCCTTGTCATTCGTGCCTGAACAGGCTTCTTTTAACAATAATTGTTTTTTAAATAAACCCTTCCAGGAAAGCCAAATTGGACCTGCTGCTTGAGTCTGGCTTCAGTGTCTGTGACTGCCTTAATCTCAGAGCCAGCAGCCGAGCGCCGTGTCTCCTGAGATGTGTCCCAAGGCAGGGCAGCTCCTCCGGTGCAGAGAGGGACCTTTTGCTCCTTGTGAGCTCTCAACAGATAGACAAGGGCATTAATTTGCTTTCTGCCTCCTGTGATTAAACCCCAGCAGAGCCTGGGTCCTGGCTCATGGGTTGGATTGGGATAACGAGCGTGTAATTGCCTTGTTCCGGATCATGAGGGATCCTGTGTTCGTTGGTACCTGCCAGCACTGACTGGCACAGGCAGTGCCTGGACCCCTTTCCCTTTGTTCACTGGTGGGTTGTTTGAGGTGGGTTGGTTTTTTTGACCTTTGTCTTTTGAAGCTTATTAAATGCTTCTCTTAGCCCAAATTGACTATGGTGACGGTGTCAGGTTTTAAGCCAGATTACAAGCTGTGAGCTGTAATCCCTTCTTTATCCGTGGCACAGCGGCTGCGTCAGTGCAGCCCCCTCCCCTGTCTGTCCTGCCACCCACACTGCCCCCACCCCTCGCTCTGCCCCTGGGTGCGCGGTGGGATCACAGCCACTCCTCTGACCTGTGTGAACGGTGACAGTCGGTGGTGGCAACAAACGGGGCTCTGATGGGGGCAGAGGGTAAATCAAGCCAGTGCAGCTGGGGTTTGTCTCAGGTCTATGCTCAACCACCATCTCTGCCAAGTCCTCTCCCAGGCTTGCCCCACCAGGCACTATTCTCCCATCCCATCTCTGGTCCCACCTTATAGAAGGAAGATCTGTGGCTTTCCTCTTTTCTTTCTCTCCCCCCACCCCCTTCCTTTTCTATTTAAATCTCATTTGCAAGCTCATTAAGGAACTCAGGAAATGTGATACTGGGAACTCGTACGCAAACGAGCAATAAAGCTTCTGTGGAACAGCTGCTGGTGTGATGTGGCTCTGGTTACGTCTGGCGGCTGATGCAGTCCTAATGCTGAACTCTTGAGCAGGAGATTACATCAGCTCTGGGTTTGGAGGCGAATCAGCGCTTTGGAAAGGGGGTGCAGAGGTGAGGGGGTTGTGTTCACGGTGTGGAGCCGCTGTTTGGGTAGAGGGTCCAGCTAGAAATGTGACAGAGAAGGGCTGGTTGTGGCTGCATCAGCTCTGCAGGTATGGGGCAGAGAGGAGCCGTCTCTTCCCCCAGGTTTTCTTCCACGTTGCCTTGAATGTTGATGGCAGGGTGCTTCTGTAGCCACGGGATGGCCACCGGGCTGGGGCCAAGCACGTCACAGGCCTGTTCCCAAACCGGTGATGCTTAAGGGTAGTTTTTGGGCTGTGACAACGGATGAAGGGGAGCATCTTTCTTCACTGAGCCCTGTGTCCTTGCTCAACCCAGAACTTGGCCGAGGCCCTAGGGTTAATGCTGGGCTGCGGGAAAGCCAGGGGATGATCAAGGTCAGCGAAGGGCAGGGATGGAGGACTGAGCCTCATGGGCAGAGGCAGAATCATTACGATTATGTAAATCCCTATTCACTACCTCTGGCTCCCTCTTCTGCTGCCGCCTGCATCCCCAGGCCCTGGCCGGGTGTCCCGCTGCCTCCCCATCTCCCTCCAGTGCTCTCCATCCTCCTCTGCGGGAACCGGGATGTGTCCCGCTGAAGGTCCCTATCGCCGGTCGCTGTGTCGTTAGGTGGCGCTGGGAGGCCGGTAACGGGGGAGCAGAGAGAGGATGGAGGGGTGATCCGTCACTCCCGGGGCTTGGTTGGGGGCGTCCCTGCTGTGTTGCTGCCCACAACCCCCCAGCTGCTTGCCCAGCCTCTGAACAGGGCGGGGGGTCTGAGCAGGTTGGGGGCCCTCGCAGCTTCCCCTTTGCTTTCAGATGCTGCTTTGGGGCACTAGTAACCTTGTGTTGTTCCAGGTATGTCCCCACCGCGATGGTCTGAGGGGTCTTGGTTCTCCTGAGCAGCTGGAGGAGCAGCACTAAAGCTGTTTTCTGCAGCAGGTAAGGAGCTGGGAAGACGATGCTGTGAGTGACACCCATCTGCTGCTGGAAGGAGGCCTGAAAAGCTGACAGTCGTCTCTGCCAGCTCTTAACGTCGACTTCCCTACTCAGATGAGTTATGGCTTAGCTTAGCTTTAATGAGACTGCACAAAGCTGCTGGAGATCAGCATCTGGCGAGGGGTGGCCTCAAGAGTGGGCGGGCAAGACTCTGTGGCTGCCCCCTTCCTGCAGCTCCCCACACCACACTTGGTGCTGCTCTTGCAGGCAGCCAGGCTGGGTAGGGAGCAGAGAGAACCCATCATGGTGTCGGGTGATTGCACAGTAAGTGCACTTGGGTCTTTGCAACCTCCCATTGCTGCTTTCCACTGCTCTGCCTAAGTTTCCCCAGCCTGCAGTGCCATCCAGGTGAACTCTGCTCTGCCCTGGGGCTCCCACCATGCATGGGAGCTGCCAGGACACTTCTAATTACCAATTCTGAGACTCCCAGGACTTCCTGTTGCTGCTGTATTTTGCAGTTATATCCAGGAGGGAAGCGCAGAGCCTCTCGCTGGCTTTGCTAATGGGCTGCTGGGTGAATCTGGCCTTTCTAAATGAGCATTTAGACCCCGTGAAGCAGGAGGTTACCTGTGCTCTGGAAGCAAGGGCAAAACCAGCTTGAGGCAGGTCTGTGGCCCGGCTGTGAGGAGCTGTGCTGCCTTCTGAAAGCCAGCTCACACAACCAGAAGAATGGTTGAAGAAAAGCTCTCCAGCAGTGTGCCTAATAGATAATTTTCCAGCCCCATCCCTGGAGTGAGCGCGGGCGCAGAGGCCGTGTCCAGCTTCCCACGCCATCCCCGGCCCCTCTCCGCATGAATCACCCAGTTGCGGCATCCGGGAGCCTGGTGGAGCCGGTCTGCGCCGGGGCTTCGCTGGGAACAGATGGCTGCGGATAGTGCTGACCTCAGCGCTTCGGCTGAGCGCAGGCAGCGGCCCCTGCCTGTACCCTCCCCTTCCTGCTTGCTCTCCCAGGCGTGTCTTTCTCGTTCCTCCTGTGCTCTTCTCTCCAGATCCAGCCCCAACCCCGAGCAGGGATGGTGAACAGGCTGGAATTGGGGTAAAACCCTCTGGGAGCACTGGAGCAGGTTGCCAGCCGCGCTCTGCCCTCCTGGAACAACATCATCCCTTCTCCAGGAGGACCCCAAGCACATCCTTGGCTCCAGACCCACCAGAGGCTCGTGATCTCCGCTCTCAGCCTTAGAGACTGAACGTTCCCGGGGCTCTGTGCTCCCCAAAGTCTTACCTGTGGTCAGAGGGCCGTGCTGGGGCAGGCAGCAGGGCTGTGGGGCTGCAGGGCTGTGGGGTTTCCCTCTGCTTGGGGAGAGCTGCTTTGGAAATCGGGGCTGCATGAGCCCATTTCCGAGGCCGGGAGGGGAGCAGAGGTGAAGGAGAGGTAAACTCCCAGCAGCTGCTTCGAAGAGCTATTTAGGGATATGACAGCAGCAAAAAGAGTTGTTGGAGGGCGAGGGCTGGTTACGCCCCAGAAGGAAGCGATCTCCTTCCTTCCTTCCTGGGAAATTTCCATTTCCAACCCGCTGGCTTTGGCTGCCTCATCCCCAACCTCTGGGGCACCCACCACCCTGGGAGGAGGGATCATCCCTGCAGAGATACAACCATCCCTGTTTATTTTAGCTCCCGTAGTTACTGTGAGGGTAGGACGTGGTGCCAACGGAGCAAAGCTGTGCTGAACCCTGCCAGGCCACGCACCATGCACAACACCATCCCTGCTTTCTGCCTCTGTTGCTTTTATGGCTCCAAGGGTCCATGATCGTGGCCAGCAACGCGTGGTGATTTGGGCACCAGAGCCCTGAGTTCCTTCATGGGATGGAAGAGATAAGGGAGGTGGGGATGGTGCCTGAGGGCCGCAGGAGCCTCCATGGGAAGGTGGCACTGGAGAAAGGTCATCTTCACCCACATTCCCAGAGGGACAGGGCAAGGTGGGTGCCCAGGTGTAGGAGCATCTGGGCTCAGACCTTCTTAGTTTTTGTCCAGACTTCTGAGGAAGGGAGGTTGGCAGCCAACACGCAGGACTGGGATGGACACAGGTCCAAGATGGACATAGGCCTGGGGTGGGTGCAGGCCCAGGGTAGGTGCAGGTCTGTGGCTAAACCTCTGGCCTGTGTCACCTGCAGGACTCAGCTCTGGCAGAGCTGTGGGTGTGATGCTGTCTTTGCCCTGTCTGACATCGGATGCTGTTAGTGGGACACAGGTGCCCCTGTCACCCAGCTGCCACCCTGCCCTTCCAAGCACGGCTCTGGCATTGTGCTGGCAGCACACAGACCCAGGTCCTCTTCTTCCCCCCAAAGTCCTGGGTTAGGATGCACTCAGGTTAAAAACCTTTGGCCAAGTTTCTCCCACAAGCAGGTGGCTGAGGGCAAGGGCTGGCCTCACGGCATGGGGAATGTTAAAGGCACCAGCTCAAGCTGTGCGGTGCTGCTGTGGTTGGGGGTGCACATTGAGGGTGGGGGCTTGGGTGGCGTTTTATGCTGGGAGCTGATGGGCTCCCACTGACTCTGCAGGGCTGGGGAGGGGGCATGCAGAACAGGGGTGGATGTGCTGTGCAGGGTTTTAGCCCAGCTCAGGGTGTGAGGTGCCAGTGGGGTGGTGATGGGATGCAGGGGGCCTGTGTGGAGTCCAAGGCACTTCTCTGACTCCGGCACTGGCTTGAGTGGGTGAGCATTAACTAACACCAGCCTCTCACCATGGTCCTCCTGCATCCCCTTGCTCCCCCTGCCCAGCTGCCAGTGGGCTCTTCCCTGCGGAGGTGGCTGCATGCTGGGAGCTACTGGAGCACCATGCCTGGTGTTCATCAGCCTGTGGTCAGAGCCTCCTGCAAGGAATACACCAGGCAAAGGTACCAGGTGATGCAGGAGCCAGCTGAGCTCCCTCTTCTTGGGGTCACACCATGGGTGAGGGACCTGCTGGGATCCTGAACAGGGGTACCACCCCAGCAGTGAGGAGAACGAGGATGAAGGAACGGGAAAGCAGCTTCATGCCTGTGTTATCCCCACCTAGCCCAGAAAACCAAACAAAGAGGGCACAGCATCTGCAGAGAGGGTAGCACTGAGGGGCTGGGGAAGTCAGAGGTCTCCAACGGGGATGAAAAGTCCAGCTTTGCCTCCTGGAGTTCTGGGCTTCATCTTGGGATGCAGTTGGTGCTTCTGTTTCAACCAGGACCTTTGTAGGCATCAGGGCACTTTTTTTGAAGGTAAAAAGGAACTTTTGTTGCTTAAGTGCCCAAATAAGGTATTTTGATATTGTGGAACATCTTCCACAAGCTGCATGGTGCCATGGTGGCCCAGATCCAGCAGCTGGTTGGATTTGGGGAATTGCTGCGGTTTTTTCCCCAGAAAAATGTTGTGGGATTTCTTTTTCCAAGACACTAAAGGGCTGTGCCAGGAAAACTGAGAACCTGGAGGCGAGCTCGCGGTGCAGCCAGAACTGCTGGCCAGGAGCTTAGCGAGGTTTGACTCCCAGAGGAGTGGGGACATGGCTGGGAAGGGGGAGTGCAGCACGTGTGTCACCACCAGTCCGTGTCCTCCACTGCTTATCCCCACTGCTGACACCCTCCTGCTGTGCCCAGTTGTGTGCCAGATCTGGGTTTGTCTGTCTGTCCCACGTGTGGGGTTTGGGCTGTGATGGGGGTTGAATATCCCATGGGATGGAGATGCTTGCAGGGTCATGGGTGTGATGGAGGAGCTGGTGTGGGAGGTGTTGGGGGTGTGCCATTGTCCCCCTCATCCCACCAGCATTCTGGCAGCTCTGTGGGGAAATGTTTTCCCCATGAAACATCAGAGGGCTGAAATAGGGAGCTGAGCCCCTCTGAGGGATCCAGCCTGGAGAGCAGCCAGTCCTGGGGGCTCTTGTGCTGCAGGTGAGAGGTGCGAGGCTGGGGGAAGGGAGGCACTAAGGGCACAGGAGCAGCTCAGGGGTTCTGTGCCAGCCCCAAGGGACCAGGTCCCCAGAAAGCTCTGTCCCTGTCACCACCACCGTGATGGCAGCAGAAGGGGTTAAGCGCAGCCACTGCTTAAACCCCCAAACACTTTGCTGACCCGGGGAAAGGACCCGGTGGCATGGGGGACCTGTTGCTACCCTCAGCTTTCCCTTCCCTGCACAGCTGGGGCTGCCAGAGGCCGGGTAGCAGCAGGCTGTGCCCAGCGGGGGTAGTGATGAGCCCCTGTCACCCCAAGCTCCCTCACCACAGCTACCTGGGAGATCTGGCCAAGCTCTCCTGCAGAGACAGAGTGATGCTTTAAAGGAGCTAAAATGAAGCCCAGGAGGAAAACACATTTCCTCTTTCCTCTGCTGTTTGGCTTTTCTTGCACCCCGAGGTGCCCTGAGGGCACCCACAGCCCCAGGGCAGCGGTGGCCAGGCTGCCCGGGGCAGGGGGTGGTGTGGGGAGGTCCTGCACCATGGTTAACCGCAGGCAGTGGGTTTTTAGGTAGGTTGGAACCCCTCTGGAAACGGTCCTTCCAGGGCCCAGCAGACACAGGGACGTGGCGCAGATGCTGCTGGCTGCAGTGCCAGGTTGGGTGACAGCCACCCAACAGCCCTAACGATTTGCTTTTGGGTGGCCGTGTCCCCGAGCTGGGGAGGCAGGAGGGCAGTGCTGGCACCCTGCAGCAGCAGAGACAGGCAGGTGCTCTCAGGGTGCTGCTCAGTGTCTTGGTGGCTCTGAGCTGGGGTACAAGGAGGTTTGGGAGCAGCTGCCCCCTCGCCCCGGCAGGGCCCCCCAGGCACAGATTGCTGCAGAGTATGGGCTGGTTTTGGGGTGGTGAGACAGATTGAGCACCCGGCCAGGGGCACAGGGACCCCAGCAGAGCCCCTGCGGCTTCCCCCTTCCTTTGCTGGATCTCCCTCCTCTCTCCCCTCAGCCTGGCTTGCTCTAAACCCGAGCTATAGGATCAGCTGATGCTTTAATACTGGCCCTGGCGACAGCTGGAGGATGCTACTGCCTGCCGGGGGCTGTCCTCTGTGACCCCCGCCCCCCTCCTCACGGCCAGTGGGGACTCTGGGGCTGTCCTGTGCCGGCTAGGGGGCACCCGGGGGGTGGGCAGCTGGCCAGTCCCCACCAGTTCAGTTAGCAAAGGGCCGGGAGATACTGGGGTGTGAGTTCAACCGCAGCCGTTTGCACCCCTCTGGCTCTTTCTGGGGGTGGGGGGTGGAGGGGGGTGACGGCTGTGCCATTTTGCGGTGGGTTTCCCCTCCCGGGGAAGGAGGAGCGGGACGAAGGAAGGGCGGGGGTGTGGGGGTTAAGTCTTGTCCCCTGCCCTCCCCAGCGCCGGGGCCGGTCCCGAGTGCAAGGGGAGGCGGGCAGGTTTCGGCAGGGGAGGGCTGTCCGTTCACCACACCCCCTCCCCGGGGCTGGCGGCCAGCCCCGAAGTTGCGGCGAGGCGGGAGGACACACGTCCTGTCCTTCCGCCGCTCCCGTCCCTCCGTCCGTCCGTCCGTCCATCCATCCATCCATCCATCCACCCATCCATCCCTCCATCCCCGCAGCAGTCCCGCCCGGGCGGCCCCGCGGGTCCCGGTGCGGCGGGGAGGAGGATGGCTGCCGGGGCCCGGCGGCCGCCGAGACACCTGCTGCCACCGGGCCCCCCCCGTGCACACCCGCTCCGCTCCCGCTCCCTCCTTCCCCCGCTCCCGTCCCTGCCTCCAGCCGCCGCTGCAGAGTCGCCGCCGTCGCCGCCTCCAAGGACGAGCCGGGACCGACGGCGGTCGCTGGACCCCCCCGCCAGCCGCGGCGGGGACCGATCCTGTCCCTGGGAGCTGCCCCGGAGGAGGAGGAGAAGGAGCAGGAGGAGAGGGCTGGGAAGAGCCGGGCCCCCGGTGGGACGCGCAGCCCCGCCGGAGCCGCGGGGCATGTAGGCACCGGGCAGCGGCGGTCCCGTAAGTACCGGGCGGGCTGGGGGCAGCCGGGCTCCCCACAGGCTCTGCCGCCGTCCCGGCACCGCCGCCAGTTACTTTTAGGGGTGGTGTGGGGGGAGTTCGGGGGTGAGGGGGTTGCCCTGGCCGTTTCCCTCTGCCCCAGCATCCCCATCCCCGAGAGCTCCCGGTCCCGGGCAGGGGATGGGTTGAGCCTTAATTCGGAGCGTTGTGATGGGGTATTTGGGGGGGACGGGGGAGAATGGGAGGTAGGAAGAAGAGAGGGGACCTCCCTGGGTACCCCATCCCTGTCTGTTCCCCTCGCCACCTTGCGTAACCCAGCGGCAGGCAGGACACGGTGTTTATTTTGGGTTAATCCATGTACGACCTTTTTAAGCTGTGTTTTGGGGGGTGTGTTTGAGGGGGAGGGGGCTGGGCTGCAGCCCCCAGCCCACAACTGTTGCTGTTGGAGGCGCGGGTGAGGGAGAGGAAGGTGATGAGGAAGAGGAGGGTGATGCTGGGTGGCAGCAGATGAAGGTTGAAAGGAGATGGCGCTCGCCGGGGGCTGCCAGAGCTTCTTCCCAAGTCGTCCCCCACTGTGTGAGGAGAGGGATGGCCAGGAGTTCTCTTTGGGGAGGTTTCCTTCTGGGGGGCTCCATCGAGGTCTCCTTGCTCTGTAGGGATGTTCCCCAGTCAGGCAATGACAAGCCCCAGCACAACCCAGTGCCCTCCCCGGTGCCCCCCTCCTACCACCACCCTGTCCTCCTTCCATGACTCCCGCCAGGTTTGGGTTCGTCCTGTCCTTTCCATCGACCAGCCATGGTTCCCCCTCCCATGGCACAGGCTGCACCTTCCCTGGGGTTTCAGGCTCGGAGGCTTTTTTATTGGGGTTGGTGGGGGGGGAATAAGGTTTCTCTTCCCACAGAGATATCCTGCATTTCGGGATTTCATTCCTCCCTTTCCCGAGGTCAAAATATCTGCATGAGCTCTCCTCCTGTCAGGGAGGGAGGGAGGGATGGAGAGAGGGCAAAAGGAGGTTTAAAATTAGGAGCAAACTTTCCCTGTTGCATTAAAATGACATTTTGGGAGGGGGAGGGAGGTGAGGGCTCCGGTGCTGTCAGCGGGAGGTTTTGAAAAGTCTTTGGTGGTTTAGGTGAAGCTGTGCCTGGGAAAGGGGTTAACCTGCTCAGAGCCACCCCAGAGCATCAAACCCCAAGTGCTGAAGGCGCTGAGCACCTCTGTGGGTGTCCTCTGGTCCCCGGGAAGGCTGCTGGGAGGTGGAATTGCTGTGCCCGTGCTCCCACCTTCCTCCTGCTCCAGCCTGGCCACCGGCCCTTTGCCCATCCACAAAGCTCCCTTTGGGAAGGTCCTTTCCCTCTGCGCTCACTACGAGAGGTTGAGAACTGGGGAATTAGTATTTTTAAGTCCATGGGGGCTGCACTGTGCCGAGCCCCAGAGCAGCCCCGGCTTGGGCAGGAGCGCAGGGACGGGCTCAGCTCCTCCTCTGCCTCCACCAGCATCCTGCAATTTCCTTCCCCATGCTCATCCCACCCCCCCAAAAAAATCCACATTTCCTGCACCCCTCTAGCTCAGTCCTGGAAAAAACCAGGCTGGAGGCACACGGAGTCGGGCGGGCTGGAGGAGCTGGCTGCTCTTCGCATCCCGAATCCGGCCATCTTGGAGCAGCCCTGGCTCCGACCCACGCGCAGAGCCCCTGCCAGCCGCAGGCTTGCCTGCCATGACCCCTCCATCCTCCTCCACGGCCGCCAAGGGCTGCAGCGAGCGGCTCAGCACCGGCCACTGGCACCGGTGCCCTGGGAAGACGGGAATTCATTCCCCAGGTTGTCTCAGCCATGACTGAGCAATGTGGTGTGCCCATGCCCACCTCGCTCTGCCATTACCATCACCATCCAGCTTCAAGGGACGGGGATGCCTTCCACCTGTGGAAACCAGTTTCCCACTGGAAAATGGGGTGGTGGCCCTGGAGATAACGGCTCTCCAAGGGTCTCAGATGCCCCCCAGCCACAAGTCTTGCTGCGGGTTGGTTTTCCTGGAGGCTCTGAGGAAGGGGTGAGCTCAGCATGGGGGTGCATCACCATGGACAGGGACTTGTGCCCCAACCCCCACACTGGGACTGTGGTTTGGGGAAACCAGTTTCCCACTGGTTTTCCCAAACCTGCTCTCAGTTGCAGAGCCCCTTTGGGGACAGCACTTGGTGTTATAGGAGGGTTTTGCCAGTCCATGCTGGGATTACTCGGTGCTAGAAGAGGCTCCAGAGCGCAGGGCTGAGGAAGAGGACGATAAGGGCCTGGGACGGGTGAGGTGCTGGGACCGGCATGAGCAAACCCGATCAGTCACCATGAGGGCCTGGAGTATATTTAAACGTCCTTGAGGAGGGCTCAGACGGGCAGAGCTGCTGGGAGAGCGGCTCTGTTTGTTTTGGGTGGCATGTTGCTCCCCTTCCTCTCTGCTCGGGTAGCTGATGCCGGATTACCGATGAATTATTTATCACGGGACTAAAAATACTCGGGGATTCGCAGCGAGGAGCGGGCGGTGAGGGCCGCCCCGTCGCTGGGCTGGCCGCGCCGGAGCGTGGGACGCTGCCAGCATGGCATGACTCACTTGCTGCCCTCTCCAGCCAAGGGCCCGCGGCTGCGGCCATCGGCATGGTGTCGTGGCTCCCGAGGCTTGGCCGGCTGTGATGTGGGGTTGTGGTGGGGATGCAACCGGGCAGGGTGAAGCCCCCTTGGTGATGGTGGGCGCTGGGGGTGGCTGATCCCCGGCCAAGTGAGGTGCAGTGGCTGGTCCTCTCTGGTTGAGTTGCAGGAGGGGGAGGTGGGGCTCGTGCCCCCCATCTCTTGGCTGGGATGGGGCACAGCCCTGGTGCTCAGATTGCACCGTGCAGCTCTCTCAGGGTGCCTGGACAGGCAGTCGCTGGGTTTGTTTCCCGCATTCTCAGCCCAGCTGGCAGTGCTTTCGCAGCGTGCCAAGGGGCTGCCTGTCACTGCGGCACACAGGGGTGTTGGGGTGCGGGTCCCCAGAGCAGCCCAGACCCCCAAACCATCTGGGACTTGTGCGAGGCTCCTCCAGCCATGCCGGGGATGCGTTAAGCAACAGCAGCTTTTAATTGCAAATGACGTTTCTGAGCACCAGCTGGCATCTTGCTGCATGGAGCATCACCAGAGCCTGGCTGGTGCCACCGTGGAGAGCTGCTTGTTGTTAGCCCCCTGCCCCAGCATGGCACCGGGGTGGTGGCCCTGGGCCTAATGGCTCTCCAAGGGTCTCAGGTGTCCCCAGCTGCAAGTCTCGCTGTGGGTTGTTTTTCCTGGAGGCTCTGAGGAAGGGGTGAGCTCAGCACGGGGGTGCATCGCCATGGACAGGGGCTTATGTCCCCACCCTCCCATCAGAACTGTCAACCCATCTGCTGGGGGGAATTAGGGACCTGGAAGGGAGATGTGTCCAAGCACATCCCCCTTCCAGGTCCCTAATTCCCCCCAGATGTGTCCAAACACATACTCCTGCCCAGAGCCTGACTTTAAGGTGCAGACATCAGAGACACAGCACAGTGGGTGTCCCAGCTTGGAGGAGGTGTGTGACAAGGGAAGAAGGGGGGAAGCTGAAGGATGGTGTCTGGGGGAGATACTTGGAGGTGGGGATCAGATAGATGCTTCGGTTAGGATTTGGGAAGCGGCAGCGAAGGGGCTGGGACAGGGGGATGGGCAGGGGGACGGGCAGAGAATTGGCTGCTCTGGCAACTGTGTGGTTTGCAAAACCCTGACATGGGGCTGCAGGGCTGAACCCTCCCCCCAGGGCAAAGTCTTTAAGTATTGAAGGGGTCTGTCAGCTCTGGAGAGAGACCAGGGACCTGCCAGCTCCTCCCGTCACCCCTCACTCCTGTCCCCATCCCTGGCCAAAGGCACAGTATGGAGCATTGTAGTAGCACTGGCTTTTGGGGGTGTGGGATGAGAGTGGGAGGGCAAAAGGGCTGGGAGGGGGCAGTGGTGGGTAGGGGGGCAGCTGGGATGGGTTTGGTCTTGGTGGGGCGTGTGACAAGGGACATGGCACAGGGTGGTGGTACAACCCTGTGGTCACCCCCCACCACATCCCATCTTCAGAGGATGAGGTTCCCCCTCTCTCCGTGGGGTCAACCTGCCCTGGTGCTGTCCCCGGAGTGGTTGGGGCGGGGGGCTGGGGTGAGTGGGGCTGGGGGTCCTGGTGGGCAGCCGGATGCGAGGGGCTGTGTCCCGTCCTGGCAGGGACGCGGCGGTGGACATGGGCAGAGCGCCGGCACACGCTCTGCTACTGTCAGTGGTGCTGGGCTGCTCGGCTGCCTTCACGGACCTCCTGCTGCCAGGCCCCGAGGAGCCGGTGGTCAACGTGGCCGTGGTGTTCGGGGGCACGTCCTACCCCCTGCACATCCGCTCCCGCCTGAGCCCCCAGAGCTTCCTGGACATGCCCCTGGAGATCCACCCCATCACGGTCATCGTCAACAACACCAACCCCAGCACCCTCCTCACTCAGATCTGCGACATCCTTGCCAGCCACAAGATCCACGGCATCGTCTTCGAGGACAACGTTGGCACAGAGGCCGTGGCCCAGATCCTCGACTTCATCTCCTCTCAGACCCAGGTTCCCGTCATCAGCATCAGTGGGGGGTCTGCGGTGGTCCTGACCCCGAAGGTGAGGTGTTCACTGGGGGTTATTTCCAGGGAGACTGGGAGGGATGGGAGATTGTTAGAGGGGCAGGGACAGGCAGAGGGGGCTGCAGCACATGAGCTCATGGGCAGGAATAGGCAGTGGCTGGAGCAGCGTGGCAGACCGGGCAGTGGAACATAGGAGTGGACTTCAGTGCACTGGGGCGACCTTCCCTGGTGTCCTGCTCCCTGTGCCCTCAGGGCTGTGCCCACCATGGGGGGGTTGGGGTCGCGGCACCAGGGCAGTGACAGGGTTGGCGCATCCCAGTCCTCCTCCCTCCGCACTCTGCTGGGGATGATCCAGCCCTGCCCGGCTGGGCAGGCAGCATGGAGCCTTGCTCGGCTGTGGCCGTTGAAGGAGGTGCACCACAGGCTCAAATGGGATTTTTTTTGGCTTCTCTGCTCCTTGCCAGCGTCAGACACTGTCACCGTCAATGTCACCGTCACCTGCCTGCTGGGAAGTGCTTGGTGGCAGGGAGAGCTGGAACGGGGCTGAGGGGTGATGGGTAGGCAGTGATGGGCTGCAGTGAGACACTCATCCCTCCCGGGGAGGAGATCTGAGTTATCTCCTCCCAGCTGCTTGTCTTGCCCTGCCCAGCCTGGGCAGCCAAGGGGTCTGGGTGCTGGGTCTGGGGCAGCAGCCCTCAGAATGGACATCCTGCCCTCCTTAGAGCGCTGGTTTCACACTCTGGTTGCACAGAGGTTTTGGGGTCTAAACCCCCTGGATGGCACCTCAGGAGCCTTTCCTGCACCAACTGGTGCTCCCAGACCATCCTGAGCTGCTGCTCCCTGTGGGTGCAGTGGGTTTGGGGGTGGTGCCATAGACTCGGGTGCAGAGGGTTCAGGTGGCTAAAAGATAACCATGGCTTTGCCGTGGGCTGGGTGCTTTTCTCCAGCTTCCTCAGGGGCTGAATATTTTGGGGTGATGGAGGGACCCATCTGAAGGCTTGTCCTCCTCTTTTTGTGGGTCCAAGGTTCCCAGCAGCTCCCACACCCCATGGCTCACCCCTCCAGCCTGGTAGGGAAAATTACTTCTCTGGAGGTGGAGGGTTCTGGGTGGCAAAGCACTGTTGCCTACACTGACCTTCTGCAAATGCCATTCACTGAATCATTTAAGACAGAATCAGATCAATTAAGATTTGCTAATGAGAGGCCAGATGGCTGGGGAGGTGGGGTGGGAGGGAAGGAGCAGCACAGGCTCCTGCAGCAGGTAGCGAGTCGGAGCTGGGATGGGATTTATGCTTCTGGCAAAGCCATTGTCCCCCTCCCTCTCCTGGTTTATGGAGAAGTTGTTGTTCTCCTTCAGAGTATGGGTGAATTTTGGTCAATAAACTGAGAAATGGAGGAGAGGCCAAAGGGCTTGACCTTTAGCACAGGCTGAGGTTCCTTGGAGACCATCGGTGGATCAGTCCCATTTTGGGTATCTCCAGACAGTTTGGGCCAGTTCGTGCTCACACAGGTTCGTGACCACGCCAGTTCATGGCTCCCTCAAACCTTTTCTGATGGCAAATTCAAGGTGCAAGAGACCTGGACCATGGTGCTGGAACGTCTTCTAACCCCTTCTCCTCCCACAGGAGCCTGGCTCATCTTTCCTGCAGTTGGGTGTCTCCATCGAGCAGCAAATCCAAGTGATCTTCAAGGTGCTGGAGGAATACGACTGGGGCTCCTTCGCTGTCATCACCAGCCTCTACCCGGGCTACAACATCTTCCTGGACGTCATCCGCTCCTTCACAGATGCCAGCTACTTTGGCTGGGAGCTGCAGGAGGTGCTCACCTTTGAGATGAGCCAGGAGCGGAGCAGCTCCAGGACGCAGCGGCTCCTGCGCCAGATCGATGCCCAGGTCCTCATTGTCTACTGCTCACGAGAGGAGGCCGAGTACCTCTTCACCATGGCAGAGCAAGCCGGCCTTGTGGGGCCGGGCTACGTCTGGATTGTGCCCAGCCTGACAGTGGGCAACATGGAGGTGCCACCCACCTCCTTCCCCATTGGCCTCATCAGCGTGGTGACCGAGAGCTGGAAGCTGAGCCTGCGGCAGAAGGTGCGGGATGGAGTGGCCATCATCGCCATGGGGGCCGCCAGCTTCTTCCGGGCCCACAGCTACCTCCCGGAGGTGGGACGGGACTGTCGGACCCCCGCTGGGGCCACCGCTGCCAACACCAGTTTCTACCGGTGAGGGCTGGGACCTGCTGGGATGGGAGTGAAACAAATGGGGAAACGAGGAGGGAAGAGGCAGGGGAGGAGGAGGATGCAGCTGATGGAGAGGGGAATGACACTCACTGTGGGCTGCAGCTGGTGGTCCATGTGCCTCAGCTGGGGTTCTCCTGGAGCATCTCCCCAGAGCAGCGGGTTTCTGTGCCTTTTCCCATGCTTCTCCATGACTCAGGACCCATGGGGGTCTCGGGGGGTGGAGGAGTGTCACAGCTCTGGTTTGCAGCACAGATGTGGCTCCTCAGGGCGGCAGTGGCAGTCTGTGCACCCTCAGCCCTGCAGTGGTGCATCCTCAGTACCTCTTTGCTGGCGGGATGTTCTCCAGCTCCCCACCAAGGGATAAGCCTGGTCCCCACCTCTCAGCCCCATGACTCTCTGTGAGACCCGTGACAGCCCACCTGGAGCCAGAGGAGGAGGAGAGGTGTACAGGGCCAGGCTGCATGGCTGGGGACTCACGGGCTCTGTGTCTCACCAGGCACCTCCTCAACGTGACGTGGGAGCACAGGGACTTCTCCTTCAATGAAGGCGGCTACCTGGTCAGGCCCACCATGGTGGTGATCTCACTCAACCAGCACCGGCTCTGGGAGATGGTAGGACCCTCGGACCTCCTGTAATGGGAACACTGAGGGGGTAGCTGGGTAGGGTGAGCCTGGGGCTATGCATGGGCTGGGGTCCTGCCTTAGGGCAGATGTCCCATGAAAAACCCGTGGCTGGTACCAGAAGTGCACGTGGCAGCATGGTGGGCTTGCTGGCAATGCTGGGCACCAAAGCTCTGCCAAGAACTGGGGTTTTTTTCCCTGCAGTTTGGGTGAAAAGTCCCCAAAGAGGCAAACCACAGTTGCCCATCTCTGGGGAGCAGCAGCAGACATGTAGAGCTGAAACAAGCTGCAGGGTTGGGGTTTTTTCTAGTTTCAAAGCATTTTGTGAGAAGTTTGGCCAGGTTCATGCTCACCCAAGCCCACCTCACGCTATGGTCAGTGGGTGCATGGAGAGGGGGATGCTGAGATGGGGCTCACAACAGCTGATCTTCAGCCTACTAATGCTCAGGAAGAAGCCAGCCCTGAAGGCATGGGGAGGATGGACACAGGATCCTGTGTGTCCCCCAGAGCCCCTTGCCAGGGTGACAGTGTGCTTTCCCTTGGGGGCAGGTGGGCAAGTGGGAGAAAGGCATCATCCACATGAAGTACCCGGTGTGGCCCCGCTACGGCTCCTTCCAGCAGCCCGTGGCTGACAACCGCCACCTGACAGTGGCCACGCTGGAGGAGAGACCCTTTGTCATCGTGGAGAACACGGACCCCAGCACCGGCGTCTGTGTGCGCAACACTGTGCCCTGCCGCAAGCAGACCAACTCCTCCCAGAGGTGAGCAGCAAGGAGGGAGCTCAGCAGCTTTGGCCACCCCCCTGCTCTGAGCACGTGGTGACCAGGAGGCACTGGGGTGCTCAGGGCACCTTTGGTTGGCCCAACACGTTTTTCCTGATGTGGTTTCAGTGGTGATGGGCTCGTGGATCCCTACACCAAGCTGTGCTGCAAGGGCTTCTGCATCGACATCCTGAAGAAGCTGGCCAAGGCAGTGAAGTTCTCCTACGACCTCTACCTGGTGACCAACGGCAAACATGGCAAGATTGTCCGTGGGGTCTGGAATGGCATGATTGGTGAGGTAGGGCTGAGCATGACCCCACCTGCAGCTTCCCTGCTGAGGTGGGATCGGGGGATGGTGGGACTCATCCCTGGGCTGGGGACAGCTCCCTGTGAGGAGCAGGGAGGTGTAGCTGTAAATTGTGGTGCTTATGGGCAAGGCTTGGTGGAGGACAATGAGCAAGCAAGTCAGCTGGACACTTACAACCCTACAGCCGGTTGTGTTTGTGTCATTTAAGAAAAAAATATTAAAAAAAAAAAAGATTTAATTTAAGGTTGGAAATGATGAAGATGATGGAATACTTGGGGAAGGGTGGGGAGGGTCCCTCTGCCCATCTTGACACCACCTGTCCCTTCCCCAGGTGTATTACAAGCGGGCAGACATGGCCATCGGCTCCCTCACCATCAACGAGGAGCGCTCTGAGATTGTGGACTTCTCTGTGCCCTTTGTGGAGACGGGCATCAGCGTCATGGTGGCCAGGAGCAACGGCACCGTCTCGCCCTCCGCCTTCCTGGGTGAGCCCCGTGTCCCTCTGTCTGTCTGCAGGGTCACCCCATGTTTCTGGCAAATGCAAATTAGGAATAGTGTTCAGTTCTAATAACTTTTTCCTTAAAAAAACCAAACCCAGGTTTGCAAATCCCAGGGGAAGGAGATTTTCCTGCTGGCTTTGGGGCTTCCTCCTCCCCTTGCCTGGATAATCCTTTTATTACGGAGACGGAGGCTGGGAACAGTGTTTTTCTCCTCTTCATTACTTGCTGGGAGGAGGGAGGATGGGGACATGGGGGGAGGATGGGGACATGGGGGGAGGCAAGCGGGGGACCTGCCAGCTCTGAGCTCTGCTCCAGGACCCCCTCTCTCCACCGCTGCCCAAGCCTGTGGTTACACTGAGGGTAGGAAACCGCCGGGGCTAAAAGTTGTACTGAGTGTTTAACCAAGCCAAGCTGCAGCCAGGAAGGAGGAGGCTGGCCAAGGGCATCAGGAGATCCAGCCTGGTTGCTCAGTCAGGGCTGGAGATGTTCAGCGAGGGCACGGTGCAGCGTCCCAGCTCAGCTGGAGCTGGGCCTCCATACAGGGAGGGTGCGGGTGGGAGCGATGCCACAGAGTGCAGGACATCATCAGCCTGGGCACATTGTCCCCCTCCTGTCACCCACCCCGCACTGCTCCATCCCCCACCCCCCTCCCAAAGCAGGGGTCACCTTCCACAGCCCCAGGGACAGGCGGAGCCTCTCGCCCCGCTCCGGCAGGGCTGGGGTCTGCAGTCCCCGTGCTGCTGCCTCGCGCCTCCCGCGCTAATGAGCTGCATCCCCATCAGGGGAGTCCTCTCCTCCATGACAGCAGAGGACGCGGTGACAAATGGACCTCGGCGGCCACATGTCGAGGGCTCGGCTGCATCCCCACCGCTCCTGCCGCAGCGGCTCATCTGAGGCAGGCAGGGGCTCACCACCCACCCCCAGCTCCTAGGGGGCTCTCCCAGGGGCTGGGTGAGGCTGGAGGGGTCTTGTCCCCAGTGCAGGCGTGATCCCGTGGCCAGAGTCATTGTGGGGGACAACCCGTGATTCCATGGGAAACCCTCCCACCGCTGACCCTGATTGACGGAGTCTCATTAGCATCTCCCTGTTGATGAGAGCCTGATTCTCTCTGAGCAGGGAAGCACAGCTTCATCCCATCGCACAGCATCCCTCTGCCCTCCTGATTCCCCTGGGTCTGCTCTGTGGATGCTGCCCATTCCCATCTCGTCTCCAAGGAGGGACAATATTCAGGAGGATGAGCCCCGTCTGTTCAGGGGGTCTTGGGGGTCTCTGGGGGGCTGTGGGATGTCCCTGGGGGCTGCCTGGGGCTGACAGCGTCCCACTCGCTTTGCAGAGCCCTACAGCCCAGCCGTGTGGGTCATGATGTTCGTGATGTGCCTCACCGTGGTGGCCGTCACCGTCTTCGTGTTTGAGTACTTCAGCCCCGTGGGCTACAACCAGAACCTCACCAGCGGCAAAAGTGAGTGAGGGAGGGGGAGCCAGCGGTGGGGACACATCCCCAGCCCGGCTGACTGTTGTCCCCTCTGTCCCCCGTCCCCACAGGGCCAGGAGGTCCCTCCTTCACCATCGGCAAGTCAGTGTGGCTGCTGTGGGCTCTGGTCTTCAACAACTCGGTGCCCATTGAGAACCCCAAAGGCACCACCAGCAAGATCATGGTGCTCATCTGGGCCTTCTTCGCCGTCATCTTCCTCGCCAGTTACACCGCCAACCTGGCAGCCTTCATGATCCAGGAGCAATACATCGACACCGTGTCGGGGCTGAGTGACAGGAAGGTGGGGCTGAAACCTGGGCTGGGGCACCTCAAAGAATAGAGGGGGGTGGGAACTGGGTGGGGAAAAGTACCCAGTTGTCACCGCCAGCTGCCTGGGCGTGGGTGGGTGGATTGAGGGCTGGCTGTGGGGAGTGGGGACAGGCTGAGGACATGGGTGGGGACAAGGACCCCAGGTGACACTGCTCCCCGGGGCTCCCCGGTGCAGTTTCAGAAGCCGCAGGAGCAGTACCCCCCGTTCCGCTTCGGCACCGTCCCCAACGGCAGCACCGAGAGGAACATCCGCAGCAACTACCCCGACATGCACACCCACATGGTGAAGTACAACCAGCGCTCTGTGGAGGATGCCCTCACCAGCCTCAAAATGGGGTATGGCTCCCCCAAAATGGGGTACAGTGAGGGGTATGGCTATCCCAAAATGGGGTACAGTCAGGGGTATGGCTCTCCCAGGTCTGGGGTAGAGCTCCTCCAAACAGTATACTGGACCCCGGAATGAGCTAAGTCTCCCTGAGATGGGGTTGGTGCATCCCAGATGGGGTAGGGCTTCCTCAACTGGGGTACAACCCCCTGCCTCAAGAGAGATGTGGGATCCCCAGGAGGAGAAAGGTGAGATATGTCTCTCCCAGAGGGAAAATGGCTCTGTGCAGCTTCCCTGCCAGAGGTACAGGCCTCCCAGACAGGGTGCAACCCCCTGACGATGGTGTAGAGCTTCATAGGGCTCCCCCAAAAAGGACGAATACCCCTGCAGATGGGGTATGGCTCCCCGAAATGGGATACAGCCGCCCCAGAATGGGAGGTTCTGGTGCTCCGAGATGGGGCAGAGACCCCCAAATAGGACACAAAGGGGTACAGCTCCTCCAAAAAGGGATACAGCACACACACACACACACACACACACACACACACACACACACACGAAAGGGCTGCTGGGTCCCCTCCTCACCCTCCCTCCCACTGCTGGGGCAGGAAGCTGGATGCCTTCATCTACGACGCGGCAGTGCTCAACTACATGGCCGGCAAGGATGAGGGCTGCAAGCTGGTGACCATCGGCAGTGGGAAGGTGTTTGCCACCACGGGCTACGGCATCGCCCTGCAGAAGGACTCGCGCTGGAAGCGGGCCATCGACCTGGCCCTGCTCCAGTTCCTGGGAGACGGTGGGTACCCAGACGAGCTTCCCATTAACCCTGTCCCCATCCAACACCCCCTGCAGATTAACCCAGGGACCTCTGTGTGCCCCCTCCTCAGCGTGGGACCCTGTGCAGCCTTTGAGGGACTGGGTCAGATGCTTTTCTCCTCCTTTCAGGAAACATTAAACCTGTCAGTGTTTCTCCTGCTGGGTGCTGGTGGGGGGATTCCCTTGGGGTCCCTCCTCTTCTTGCAGGATGCACAATCCTGGGTAGGGCAGGCTCTGTGCACAGGGGGGAAAGAGACAGGACAAAGCTGTGGAGGATGGAATGCTCATGGGATGCTCTGCTCAAGGGCACCAGCGAGGGCTAGACCAGTAACAGCTCTGGGGCTTGGGGATGTTTTTCTCCTCTTCCCCCAGCATGGTTGGGATGGGCAGGGGCTGCATTTGGGAAGATGATGGCTGGGGTGAGGGGTGCATTTTCACTCTCCATGGCTGTGCATGGCTGCCCCCAGGTGAGACCCAGAAGCTGGAGACGGTTTGGCTGTCGGGGATCTGCCAGAATGAGAAGAACGAGGTGATGAGCAGTAAGCTGGACATTGACAACATGGCTGGGGTCTTCTACATGCTGCTGGTGGCCATGGGACTGAGCCTGCTGGTCTTTGCCTGGGAGCACCTTGTTTATTGGAAGCTGCGTCACTCCGTCCCCAAGTCCCACAAGCTGGACTTCCTCCTGGCCATCAGCAGAGTGAGTGCCACTGCCAAGGGCTCCCGAGGGGCTCAAATGTCCTCCTGTGGTGCCATGGGGAGGAGCATGGCTCGGTGGGCATCGTCCCTCCAACCTGCACAGGAGGGACCGGAGATGCTCATGAGCTCTTGGCTGGGGTTTTTGGAAAAGGGCTGAGTCCTGGGAACACCCCTCCACCCATGTCAGCAGCCCTGGGGAAAGGGGTGATGGAGGATGGAGGATACCCACCCTGACAGTGCTGGGATGGGGACATCAGTGCCACTGAGGTGTCTCAGCCTCAGCGTCTCAGCTCGGTGGGGTGGGTTCATGGGTGCAAGACCCCAATGGCCTCACTGATGGGGGTGGGGGGCCCCTCTTCTCTCTGCAGGGCATCTACAGCTGCTTCAGTGGGGTGCAGACCCTGGCAAGCCCCGGGCGGGCGCCCACACCCGACGTCACCGCCAGCTCAGCCCAGGCCAACGTGCTGAAGATGCTGCAGGCGGCCAAGGAGATGGTGTCAACGGCCAGCGTGGGTGGCTCGCTGGAGCAAGCCACCCGCACCATTGAGGACTGGAGCAGCCACAGCGAGCGCCTCCAGACCACCTTCTCCCTCAGGACACCCCAGCTCGTGGTGCAGAACAGCACCGGTGCCCACCGGGCCCCCTCCTCCGGCCCGGCCGCCCCTGAGAGGCTGGGGAGAGCCTATGCTCCCAAGGGTGCTCCCCTGGGGCTGCCGCTGCCCCAGCCCATCCCCATGGACTCCCAGCTGCCCGGGGAGAAGTGGAGAGGGGCGAATGAGCACGTCCCACGCCTCCTCCACCCACTGAAGTTTCGGGGTGGCTGTGCAGGGGACGAAGCCCTTTCGGGGCTGCCTCACCTCCTGGTGAAGACCACCCCGAGGGCGGATTTTGGGGAGCAGGCGCTGGTGGGGAACCACATCGGGGCTCCCCTGCCACCCTCCGCGTCCCCCAGGGACCTCCCTCTGCCGGACATCTACAGGGAGCACAAGCGGCCGGCAGGCCGGGGGGACCGGCTGCAAAACACACCCCTGGTCCAAGGGGATGGGGGACACGGGGGCTTGGGGACGCTGCCCCGGCTGCTCTCGGCGGCAGAGAAGAGGCGGGAGGTGGGCACCCCCTTCCTGCCTCCTTCCTGCCCTCGCGGAGCCTTCCCAAAAGCCGCCAGGACTTGCGGAGCTGGGGGCGAACCGGCCCGGCCGGAGGCTGCGGTGATGGAGCGGGAGAAGCCGAGCTGGTGGACGAGCTCAGCCAGGGCACCCGGGGAGCGGGCTGAGAAGCGCCGTCCGGGGGGGCTGCGGCGCTTCGGTGCTGCCCGTCCACCCACCCGCGCCGACGTGCCCGACCTCTTCCCCGAAGCCGAGGCCGGGTACGGCTGCGGCCCCCGCTGCCCCCAGGCCGGTGTCCGGCTCACACCGCGCTCGCCCGTGGCCAGGCTGCCGTCCTACCGGGAGGCTTGCCGGCAAAACCCCCGTGCCACCGCCACCGTGCCGGCGTGCACGCCATATGCCTGCATGGACTCCTGCGCCAACCAGCCCCTCCACCTAGGGCACCTCTCGAGGGGGTCCCCGCCCCCCCGTGGGGTGTCAGGGGGCTGCAGCCGGGGGGCCGGGCACTGGGACAGCGGCTGCAGAGACTGTGGGAGGCGCGGGGAGCCGGCCTTGCTGCGGGCGGCGGGATCGGAGAGGAGGGACCCGCTGGTGGTCCGCGGGGTGACGAGTCCCTGCGCCGGCGGGTCCTGGCGGAGGGTCTCCAGCCTGGAGTCCGAGGTGTGACTGGGGGAGCGCGGGTGGTCTCTGCACCAGCCACCTGCTCCCGGCCGGGTTCCAGCCTCCCACGGTGCCGCTCCATCAGCAGAGGGACGATGCAAGTGGCTCGGCGGGTCCTGTGTGCTTTGTGGGGGGGATCAGAGGAGCCTGGCAGGGGCCGGTGCTCGCCGGCTTAGGCTCTCCCCGCAGGCAGGGCTGGCGGGGGACCGGAGGGCACGGAACTCATTGCTGCCATATTGCCCTCAAGTCTTGGTTTCATTCAAGGGACTTGAACACCATGCCCAGGTCATTAAAGAGACATTTTCAACTGGCTGGGGACCCTTCTTCCGTCCGCCAGTGAGAGCTCAGGGCTGCCCTTGGCTTTACCCCAGTGTCACAGGGATGCTCGTGGTCCTGTGCACCCTCTCCCTTCACTGCAGAGCCTCAGCATGGAGCCATCAGCCCAGGCTGGAGCTGAGCACTGCAGCTGGACTTCCTGTGCCCCCACTCAGGTTTTTGGGGTTCTGGGCCTGGGTGGCTGCAAGCTCAGGTCAGCAGGTGATGATGTTCCTATGGCTGCAAAGCTGCGACATGGCTTGGCAGCCTGGGGAAGGTGGAATGAGAGAGGGAAAGAAAAAATCCTCCCACTTCCCAGGGCTGATGGAGCCATAAATCAGGTGCGACGGAGGAGCTGGCTTTAATTCTTCCCTCGATGTACACGGCTAATGCTGCTCTCTGCCTGCTGGGCTGGTGGGGGTGTGTGCAGGGGGGCTGTGATTCACTGGGCAGGGGAGGGGGAGTGGGAGCCAAGACTGTCAGGGCTTGGGGCAGTGGGTATATCTTTGCTGGGAGGTACCAGCCCCATCCCAGGGCAGCACTGGGACCAGCTGTTGGGTCACTCCGTGTCAACACCAACCCTCAGCCTCTCTTCCCGGCTGGTTCACTATCACCTGCCCTGAAGGATGTTTCCCCTCACACACCCCAAGAAGCTGGTCTAAAGCTCCATTATCCCCCTCCACCGCCCCCCCCGCCTTTTGCAAGCAGCTCTTGGGGTCACTGGCAGCCCCCAGCAGCTGGGGCTGGTACCAGTGAGGGCTGCAAAGCCTAGAGTGGGGTGGTGATCAGGAAGGGCCTGGACATGCATAGCTCAACGTCAAAAGCACTGGCAATGTCTGTCTGTCCATCTGTCTGTCTGTCCATCCACCCATCTGGCTGGGGTTAAATCCAGCCAGTGCCGTCCCACCCCATCCCCCAGCCTGGCTGCATCACACTCTGGTGCCGCGCTTTAATTCCCCTTTACTTATTTATCATCACAATTGTCTCTTAATTGCTTTGGCAGCCCCTCCGAAGCCTCGTGGCCAGGGAGGGAGGTGCTGGTGTATAAATAAAAGCCATAAATAAATAAACCCAGTGGAAGGCCAGGGGATCCTTGCCTGGCTGCCCCAGGTGATGGCACCCATTTCCCCAGGGGAAGCTGTCCCCAGACGGGTGCTCCAGATGCCCCAGGGTGACAGAGGGCTTCCCAGGAGGCTCCAATGTGCCCCAGGGAGTTCTCCCCCAAATTGTGCATCCCTGACCCAAGGAAGCCAGCACACACAGCTGCCCATTAGCTTGGCAAGGTCAGGGTCAAGCCTGAGCTGAGGTTGGGGCTGTGAGAACAAAAGGGAGCAGAAAAGGGAAAAAATATGCCCAACCCATGTTTTAAATTAATTAGTGATGTCCCTGGTGACTCAGCAGAGGCCAAATGGATTTGCTTCATGTTTTATTGAAGGGCTTTGCAGCAGGAGGCTCAGGGCAGGGAGGGATGGGGGTGCTGTGGGTGCTCCCAGGGATGGGTGGCAGCACTCTGGTGAGAGTCTGGGGCTGTCCTGTGCCCCCAGTACCCAGGTCCCCTGCCACCATTATGGCTTTGCATAATCATCCCTACGTGCTAATCAGGATGGAAGAGCAGAGTTTTTTCCCCCTTCCCGGTGCCAGGTGCTAACCTGGGAGAGGAGCAGTGTGGGCCACAGCAACCCAGTGCAGGTGGGAGCTGCATGACCCACCCCACCCCTGGGACCAAGGAAGGGCTGAGCTGCTCCTGCAGTATCCCCTTGCCCCTGGGTGCTCCAGGGACAAATCAGCAGGGAAGCAGCAGCCTGGAAGCACCCTGGGGCTGGGCTTTCCGAAACAGGGGTTGGGTAGTTTAGCACTGAACAGCTGCTGGGGGATATTATTTCTTTTTGGTGAAATTGTCTAATCAATCACTTTTTAATTCAGCTGGCGCTGGCACCCGTGCTGCCCTGGGACACGGCGGCTGCTGCTTCCATATGAAGAGAAATATGGCTGGCTTACTGCTGGCCACCCACCTCGGGGCTTGGGCCTGCTGTGGGGCAGGCAGTACCCCCTGAACGATGGCTCCCCATCCCCTGTCTCTGCCAGCTCCGGCATCGCCACAGCACAGATTATTGCTTGGCATCACGAGCCCCGGCTGGCTGAGGGAAGGGAGAACCAGGCAGGGCAGGGGAGCCAGGAGAAGGACGTGTCGGTGCTGCTGTGGGGAGGTGGTGGCTGCAGTGAGGGTGGGGGCAGCTGATTAAATCACAAATGGCACAGGCAGAGGAGACACGGGGCCAGGAGAATGTTGGTGCCAGCATGGGGAGAGCAGGGTGTTACCATGCCCAAGGATGTTCAAGGGAGCAGCACGTATGGCCACCTCCTGCCAAGGTAAAGCTGTGGTACAAAACCTGCTCCGGGGTCCTACCCACCCCGGTGTACCAGCTGGGGCAGGACACCTCTGCCCCCCAACCCCAGCACCTTCTCCTCTCCTCACTCATCACCTTCTCAGGGCCAGGGGGAGCCTAGGGGGCCACAGCACCTTGGGGAGGTGGGTGGGTGGGCAGGAGCCAGCTGGGTCCTGGGCACTGAGCCAGCAGAACTGACCCTTTGCCCCAGCACGGAGATGCCTGGGCGTTGCTTTAGGCAGCCGGCAGCCCCTGTGGCCCCATGCCCGTCCCCAAGCTGCCCACAGACCCTGGGGTTGGGGCCCGGCTGCCCCAGGTGAGGGACGACTCCTGGGCCGGGTTCAAGCCTTGTGAAACCAGCCTCTGGCGCTCGAGGTTTTCACTGTCCCTTCCCTGGCCCTTGCTCCTTGAAGAGCCCATCCCTGATGCCGGTTTGATCTCAGATTTACAGCCCAAGCCCTGAAATCCTCCGCTGCTTGGGAGGTCCTTCGAGAGAGCCACAGCACAAAGTGTTTATTCCCATCATAAAGATCTGGTTTAATATTTTAACATAAATCACGCTGGGCTTTATGGCCATAATAAATTTGTTGGCAGAAACTGCCTTTGCGGCCCGCGGCGGTGGAGCGATTCAATTTGTTTGGTTTTAAGTGTTAAGGAGCCGTAATTGAGAAGGGGAAAGTACAGATGTTTTAATTGAGTTTGCAGCTACCACCCCGAGTCGCAGGAGGCTAATAGAGAAGAGGTGAGGGTCTCCATTAGCCTCTCTGCTTGCCATTTCTCCTTGGCCTGCAGCCCCATCAGTCACGTCGTTCCCTCCAGGAACAGCCGCTCCGCGCTGCGAGAGGAGGAAGGGGGTAAAAAAGCCAGACCAAACCAGATGTATAACGTAGAGTTTATTGGTTTTAATCCCATTTTTTGGAAAACTAATTACAGTCAGGACAAGCATCACGTGATAATCTGTAATAATGAAATGTTAGTGTTGATAACGGCAAAATAAAACCAGACTGGTTCATGGTGGGTGAGAGGATGGAGCTCCTGTCCTGACTGGGGCCGCCCAGCATCCCCCCAGCATCCCCACCCACAGGCAGCGCTGGCTCTGCTGAGCCATCCCCTTACTGCTTTCTCCAGTAATTTTTAAGGCATTGCTATGTCATGTTTTATATGAAAAATGTTCTCTCCACCATCGAGCTGCTTTCCGTTAATCACCCCTATTCCTTGGATAGATTTGCTGTGCTGCTGTGCAAGGACAGCGGCTGTCTGGGAGTTGGTGGTTATTCATCTAAGAAAAAGCCCTCGTGTTCTTCCAGGACCAGAATCCTTCTCAGCAAGGTGCAGTGGCAAAGGCTGAGAGCCCTCCCTGTACCACTGCATCCCAAACCTGGATCCAAGCAGCTCCCAGAGCTAAGGCCCCTGAGAAGTCACTCACACGCACCGTGCTGGGAAGGAGAGGTGGTCACCCAGGCCAGGGAAGAGAAGGCACATCTTGAAACGCAAGAGATGGCAGGGGAGGGGGTGGGGGTTGGGGTCCCTCCTCCCACCCCAGGCCAGGCAGAGGGGAGGCTGCCCTGTACAAAACAGGGGCAGGAAGGGAGGGACACCAAGGGCAGCCCCGAGAAGGGGGTGAGAGAAGACGGAGAGCAGAGAAGAGCCCTGTTCTCTGCCCAGCAATGAGATGTGAAGGCAAGAGACCGAAATGGGCCCTTGAAGGGGTGGAGGCTGAGCCAAGCTCCTGGCAGAGCACCGGCAGTGGGAGGCGAGGGCCCAGCCCCTCCATAAACCCACACCTGCGCTCTTGTGCAGAGGGACAGCCCCCAGCCTCTCCAGCTTTCCAAAGGCTCATTTCATCAGCACTAAATTCCTCCCTCTGGCTCTGCCCAGCTCCCAGCTGCCTCGCAGGTGGCTCCCAGCTCAGCCACCCCACGAATTCGCCCTCCAACTACACAGCTACCATCCTTCTTCCTAAGAGAGACCCCAGCACCAGGTACCTGTAAAAAAATCTGGCACTGAAGATGCCACATCAGCTTCCCTGGAGCACTCGGGGGGATGTTTAAACTCAGTAGCGAGAGCTGCCAATGCCTGTCTCATCTCCAGCTTGATCCTGAACAATCCCCCCGGATCCTCTCCAAGCAGCTCGGCAAGGACACAGTGGCAGCGCTCAGGCTTGAGAGGTGCAGGGTTTTTGCTTAAAAAGCCATGAAGTGGTTTTATACAGCTCCAGGTACTTGCATATTCTCCCAGGAGGAGCACTTCAGGTCATATGGAAACCAGAAAGTCCTACTTGAAAACAGAGCTTGATTAAAAAGAGCTGCAGTTCAAAGCTTGCTTTAGTGAGCGGTGACACTTAATACTGCAGCAAGTGCAGAGGGCAAGAGGATCTAACAGCAGTGACATGCACCTGGCTTTGAACCTGCTTTGATAAGGTGTAAAATATTTCAGGTGAAAACTTTAAAGCTCTTCTATTTGTTAGGAAAAGCCACATGATCTTTGCCTGTGGGCCTGGCACTGCTCGTGTGGCACCAGAGCGACCACCAAAAGCCCCAGGAAGCAAAGCCATGTCTGCAGCCCTGACTGCCCAAGCTAACAGCCAGCTCACTCATCAGCCAAGCTGGGCAGGAGCAACCCAAAGCCCACCTTCACCCCACGCACAAAGAGGAGAAGAGGTTCTGTTCCCAGTAGCACCTGGGAGCTGGACTCCTGTGGCAGGCTGAGCCCGGACACTGCTGCTGTCTCCTGGCACCAGTCCATTCCCTTGAGTTAACACCCACCTTGTTTCAAGGCTAATTAACCAGCACAGGAGGCTGGAAACACCTCAGCGTGCACAGCCAGGCCTCCCGCAGGCCTCAGGCGTGTCAGGACTGGGTAATTAGCACCTCCCAGGCCTGCACTAATCCTGACCACTGGAGTCAGGATGGTTGGTCTGTGGTGGTTGCACTGGCCCGGTGAGAAGGGCTATGCCAGCTCTGAAAGCAGGAGCTGAGGAAGCAAGGCCGCAGGTCGGTCCCTCACCAGGGGTGAAGAGCCGTATCCTTGCGTGCGCAGGGGCACTGCTCTCTCTGGTGGGGCTGCCACAGCACAGGAGATGATGAGAAGTGTGAATGTAAACTGGGAGGCTGGAGAAATCCAGTCCTGAACAACAGAACCCAGATAAGCCATGGTGAACAAACAGGTTAATGCCTCTAGAAAAAGAAAATGTAACAGAGCACAAAACTATTTTCTTCTGAATCAGGGCTATTCCCACCCTAATTTCTTCCCTCAGTTGGTACAGGAGGTTGGTTTGGAGAGGTCTCAGCAGAGAGAGACTCAATTCTCCCAAACTCCTGCTGAATTCTGCACAGCACATCCCTGCCTTTGGGAGAGGGATGTTTGGCTGACTAGCGTAGGGAGCAGCCAAGCTGTCTGCTCTCCTATGTGCTGAAACCCGCAGCACACAGAGCCACCACAGGGACAGAGCAGGTGATGCTCCCACAGAGCAGGAGGCAGAAACGGCTGGATACTGGTTAATCGTGCAGGCTGCCCAGGGCTCAGCCCCGGGGCTTTGCACAGCAGATCTGAGAACCGGGACTGTAACAAGGCCAAGTCCACTCCACCCACACCCAAAACAGAGCGAAGAAAGTCTGTGTCCTGGTTTAACCCGTGCCACCAAGCCGATGGCCGGGAAACTTCCCTTTACGCAGCTTCTCCCCCTCTCCACAGTCCTGGAGGGGAAGCAGAAACGCCCAAATCTCCAGAGCCCAGGAGGGAGCGTGCTGCTTCCCCCACATCAGAGTCTGGACTCGCTCAGGACGATGTTTGCAGTCACAAAGACAAAGCAAGAGAAGCCCCATATGAGCACAAACACAATCCAGAAGGTGTGCCGGAAAGGAGAGAGGTGCTTGTTAACTGTCCCGCTGCCGAAGACCAGCTGAGTGTCCTTCCGACTGCAGTACGCGAGGAAAGCTGGGATGAGATACTGGATCCCGTTCCCAGCGTAGGCTCCTGTGATCCCCACCAAGGACTCCAGATCATGGGTGCAGAAAGCCACCAGCACCGGGGGAATCAGCGTGATGGCAGGGAAGACAATCCGATCCACCACCCACGGGTAGGTCCCTCCTTCTCTGTGGAAAAGGGTCTTCCAGTTGTTGCGCAGAGTGACTGCGATGATGGGGAAGTTGGTGCTGATGGTGAAGACGGGGAAGAGGCCCAGAAAGTAGCGAATGAAGGCAACGTTGATGATCTCACAGTTGGTGAAGTTGAGTGTGTACATGTCCATGAGTGTGTCGTTGCGGAAGCAGTAAATAGCAGTGAAGGACAGGAGGCTGTAGAAAGCCAGGATCAGGATGTAATCAAGCAGCACAAGCTTGTTGACGTGCTTTTTCTTGGAGATGGGTGTGATGAGGGAGGGCAGGGAGTGCTGGCACATGAAGGAGTAGACGCACACCCCAAAGAGATTGCGGATGCCTGATAGCTGGGCCATGGATGGGTGACCTTCAGCTTGGCCTCTGCTGATGCGGATGAGGGCCAGAATAATCATGAGGATGAAAGCTGGAGAGAGAGAGAGAGAGAAAGAAAAGGTTTCAGGTCAAGCCCAGGTCTGTACTCCCTACGACCTGCTTCCCATCGGCACTGGCAGTCTTGGCACCAAGATCTCTCTCCAACCCGCTCCACAAGACCACCTCCTTATCTCTGGAGAAGGTGGTACATCAAAGGCAGGCAGGCAGGAATTAATCACAATTTGCTTTCAGTGCCAGTCAGCAGCTAAAGGGCAGACATCTCCCTCCAGCCTCCTTCCCACAGGGACTCACCCTCCCACCCCCGAGAGCAAACGGCTGCTCTGGCTCCTTCAGCAGAGTAACGCTACCAGGGCTGTCGGAGCCCATCACCCTCACGGATCTCAGCCCACGGGTGCTCCTGCCACGCACCGTGGCTAAATAGCACTGTTCAAGAATGGCTCAGAGACGTTGGAGCTTTGACCTCTAAAGGAAGAAAAGATGAAACCTGGCTGCTGTCAACCCCAGCAATATTTGCACGTTTGCAACTGGATTAATGTTTCCCAGACCTCACCTACGTGCACGGGAGCAGCAGCTACTCCTGAGCTCTCCTGTCCCCACGATCTGTCAAGCACGATAGAGCAAGAACTAGCCAGCCATTTCCTGGGCAGGAGGAACAGGCTGTCTGTAGTTAATCCCAGGGTGGAGAAGCCAGTCTGGAAGGGACTAAAGCAGCACTGAAAGACCGCTATTAAAATTCATCACTTCTAGGCACAAAGTCTGCTCGCCTACCCTTCACTTCTGTCAAGGAAAAGCCTAACAACATTTTACAAAGCTTACCACAAAAAGCGACGTGCTATGGACAAAAATTAATTGAGGAGATTGGGCTAATGCCCTTATTTACTCCACTGGTGGAAATTGGAGCCAGAAGCAGTTCCTGCTAGACTGTTATTCCTAGCCCAGCAAATAAAACCAGCAGAAAACTAATTCTGGTGTCACAGAAATCACATCAGCCTGGGAAAGATGATCATCAGCTGCTGGAGTTAACAAGGAGCAGGGGAAAAAAATCCTTCCTGGCAGGGCAGCAAGCAGGGAGATTTACAGCATGGTGCTGGCAATGCATGGGCCATGGTGGCTTGCACAGAGCTGGCTCCTGCGCTGGCTTCAGGCATCGGAGCAGAGCTGTGAATTATCAGGTAATGGGGAAAAACAACCCCAAAATGCTGACACAACTACGATAGAGAACTTTGAATGTCATAAATATAAGTACATAGGAATTAAAGAGAGCAGTGCACAGCCCAGCTGGCCCCCGGTGCTGTAGGCAGGCAGGCTCACGGTGTGGTGACAAGGACCAGAATCTCTGGTCCTTGAAGCTCTGCCTGACACCAGCAGCTGGAGGTGGGAAACCCTGCCAGGGACTGGACTGGAAACTACAGTCACAGAGCAGGTAGTGAGTGTTGCCTCTTCTCTCCCCAGCGAGAGTGGATTAACCTTAACCAGCCATCACCTCCTGCACACTCCCAGCTCTCTCTGACCCCCAGTTTCTCCTCTCACAGTGCTCCTCCTTTTCTGCTACTGCAAAGCCCAGGTCTGTACTCAGCCCATACCAAGGCACACTCTGCATTCTACCTCGTAGCTTCAGGAAACCTCTATCTTCCAACTATTTCCTGGGGACAGGGCAAGGGGGCCACAACCAGAGGACTGGAGAGATGACAGCCCCCTCATGGCACCAGGCCACTTGGGGAGCCCTGGGCTCTATTTACTTCCCCAAATACTGTCAGAGGGCTGTGGAAATCAACAGCTCATTGCCCTGGGGGGGTGCGCAATTCCCCTCGCCTTCACTCAGGCCAGCATGATGAGCACAATGTGAACACACGGAGGGTTGCCATGCCTCCCCCACTGCTCCCCAGAGAGGAGACGCTTCCCAGCCGTATCTGCTACAGCGAAGGCAGCCGGACAGAGCAGTGTTCCAGATGATGTGACATCGTCTGCACTCCCCAGGGCTGCACAGGCTACAGGAAAGAGGGAAAGGTGCCCTGAGCACTAAGATAAGCCAGGTTAGGCAGCACTGTAAATACCCCCAGACTACTCCTTTCCTTCTCGCTGGGGAGAGGTGGTCAGCCTCAGCAGCCCAGTCCTGAGCTGGCCCTGTATCTGGACTAGATGTAACTGCCGAAGTCTTGCACCATTTCCCCTGCACACAAGACAGTAAATCTCCACCTACTCTGCTCAGTGGAGTACAGTGAACTATTGCCATCCCCCAGCTCACTCTCACCATTGGCTCAAACCCTGCTTTCCACACAGAAACACTAGTGGGACCAGTTCAGGGTAACCCCTGGCTTGTGCCCCATCTGTAGAGTATCTCTTCAGCTAGAAGCTCACAGGCTGTCCTCTGCCCCAGTGCAGGTCTTTCTGGTAGGAACAGGTTTCCAGTAGATTCTCTAAACAACAAAGAGTAGTTTACAGTTAAAAAGCTCTAATTCACAACACTTTGATTGCTCCTAAAATACTAATTTCAGAAATTAAGCCTATTAAAAGTTAAACCCACCAGGAGGCACGATCCAGTACTAAGATCTAAACTGGTCCTGTTTGCAAGGAGAAAACCTCTGCTCCCCTTGCCCTAGCGCTGGTGCTCTGAAGATGCACCATCCCTGTGAGATGTGGTGCTGGGTAAACTGGAAACCTCCCCTGTCCAATTCCAGTTTCAGAGGAGAGGACAGCAGCCCTGCCCCAATGGCTGTGGTTTCTCTCACTCCCTGCAGCAGAAGAGTCTCTTGCTCCTGGAACTGGAGAGCTGAAACATTTGCGTGCCAGATTTATCTGCCCATCCCTGCGAGGAGGCAAGCCCAGCAACGGAACTGTGAAACCTAGTTATGCTGGATGATAAATCAAGATGAAAAGAAGACGACAGAGTCTGATTGACAGGCAGCTTTGAGCAGAGAAGAGGCAGCTCAGGATCCTGCAGGCACACACAAAGCTCCTGCTCGCATCCTCTTCTACCTGGGACAGCAGGCTCAAGGCAGAGCCACAACACATTATTTTGGGTTCCCTCCAGGTGCACACAACCCCCCAACAGTGTTCCTTCACCAGAGGGACCCCGGTGAAGTCAGAAATGTATTCATTAAAAAAAAGTGTCTCAAACTGTGTATGCGGGAGAGAGGATAAGCCACACACTCCAGGGATGAAACACCTTCAGATACCAGAGACACAAAGCAAGGTGGGCAGAGATGCTACCACGGATGGCTGGGTGCTTCCACAAACACTTTATTTTAAGTACTTGTACAAAACAAGGTTTAAAAAGCAAATTGAGAGGTTTGCCTGCCCTGGTTTCTCAATGGAGCCTGAACCACTCCAAGCACACACTTTGCTGCCAAAGGCACGGACGACTTCTAACTCAGCTCATCTTCTCTCCCCTGAGGTTTGAGCACCCCTTTTACCAAAGGATGGAAGTGGAGCTGTGGGGGGAAAGAAAAGGGGGAAGGAAGGGAATGTATCGTAGAAAAACTGTGATGAATCTCATCACCACTGCCCAACTGCCTCCCCTACAGCCCCTCCTCTCCCCCTCTGAGGAGCAAACACCAGATCTTCTCAATGAAGCAGACCTTGCACACAGCAACTGCTGCCTGTCCTGCTCAGCTCGGGAGATGCTGATTCAAAGACAGGGTAGCTCTGCTGTGGTCCTTGCAGGTGTAAGAAGGAGGAATATAGATGAGCACACATCCAAATAAAAGCGGTCTGGAAAATATGGGAGCCAGGAGATATTAAAAAATACATTTTGTGAGCTTTGATAGAAGCATAAGAGAGCTGCAGAGAAGCAGTGAAGACAGTTTAGCCATTCTAAGTTTAAGGATTGTTTTGCAGAGGCAGAGCAAATATGTTTGTAAGTGGAAAATGCTGTCTTGTACAGGAGCTTTATCTTTGTGCAGAAAGGCTACTGCAGAAAAACAAAAAACCCACAAAATAAGAAGGGTGAAGCACGTTTTTCTTCAGCATGATAGGTTCCTAGAAGAACTGATGCTCAGGAGTTTCTGGTTTAACCCTCCCTTGCATCCCTGGCAAGACATTATTCTTTTTGAGATGTTTCACCTGGTGCCCCGCCTCTCTATTGGCATGAAGAAAATGATGGAAAAGATCCTGATCCACACTGGGAATGGGGAGGAGAGAGCTCTGTCATGTAACTCAGAATGAGCTGGCTTGACAAGGGGGAAGCAAGCTCAGAAGCTAAGTTCTGCAGAACCATGGCACTGGATAACCTGTCTGTGATCACAGGAATCTCACCAGAGATGGATGTTGCCTCCCAGGTTCAACAGGGTGAAGTTGTTCACTGTTGAACTTTCAACTGTTAAAGAACTGGTCCCCAGTTAAAACAAGGATGGTTTTAGTGGCTGCAAACCCAGGGATGAGTAAAAGAGTTACCAGGGACAAAAACCCCCAAACAGCCCGAACAAAGGTGACACGACAACCACCTGCATGGTGTGAGTCCAGAAGGCAACAAGAGAGGAAGAATGATCTTGCACACCCCTCGAGTCACATCTTCTCCAACTCTGTCCCTACTCTCACCCCTCCTTCCCCAAGGAAAGCCTGGTGAAACCATCACCCTGCCTGCCACCCCTTCCGGGGATCCAGAGGTGGTGGCGTGCAGCCACAGCACCCCATTAATCGGCGGAGCAGCCCGGCTGCTCCCCTACCCTCCCCCCAGCCATTTGTTGAAGCAGCCTCGGCGTCGCGCTGCTGACACGGTTGCGGCAGGGCCATCCGTCACCGGCGGCTGACGGCCTGACAGAGCTTTCTTGTCCAAGCGGAGAATCAATATGCCAAGTGATAATGATAATGAATCACCCCTCCCAACACGTGCCGCTCGCTTCCCTTTTCATACATCAGGTGGCACGACAGATTCTGAGAGGAAGGCACTTTCATGAGCTTCCTCAGCCTGTTCTCTTTGGAAGGAGGAAGCGCTCTCCCCACCTTAACCTCAACCCTGATCCTCCATCAAGCTGAACCACAGAGGACAACTCCTAAGCAGAAGAAGAGATCCCAGGTTAACCTTATGTCCTGGTTTCAGTCAGGATAGAGTCCACTCCATTTGTAGCAGCTGATGGGATGCTGTGTTTGGGAGTTACAATGAAAGCAGTGCTGAGAACACCCTGATGTTCTTAGTTGCAGTCAGACAGTCAAGGACTTTCTCAGCTTCTTCCTATTTCTCTATTCAGGAGAAAGGAGGGGCGAAGCCAGGACAGGTGACCCAGATGGGCCAAAGAGAGTATTCCATGCCAATGACGTCCTGCCCAGGAGAACGGGGGGCTGAGGGGAGGAAGAAGAGGGGCGGTGGCGGGACGCGTGCTGCTTGGGGGGACGGTCGGGTTCTGGGACAGCTCTGGGTGGTACCTGAGTTGTGTGGGTCGGGGAGAAACTGCATCGGGGATCAAGAGTTTCATCTTCTTTTGCTCTAAAGTCCTGTTAGCATTGGGATATTTGATCTTTCTGTTCTCTTAGTAAACTCTCCTTATCCCAACCCACGGGCCTCTTAGTTTCTTGGGTTTGGAGTTATTTCCCCTTCCTTTTCCCTTCCCTTGTTTCCCCCTTTTTCCCTCTTCCCCTGCTCTGTTACTTTAAGGAGCAGGCAGCTGCGTGGATCTCAGCCCACAGCCAGGGGGAAACCACGACACCTTAGGAAGCTCTTTCAGGAGAGGGGGCATAAAAGCGAGAGCATCTCCTCTGTACATACTGAGCAGCATGGCATCATGTCACAACAGTCCTACCTGCTGCATCCCTACCCAACGCTTGTGTTGACTACTTCACTACTGATGTCTCCCTGGGATGCTGGTGTCCCTCCTCAGAGCCAGCTGCTTCTACCAGTGTTTTGGGCAAGTATAAGAGCCCACTGCAGCTCTAGAACTGCTATGCACTACAGATGCTGTGGCATTTGAAGTATTAAAGCAGAGTTCACCATGCTGGGAGAACAAAGTATCTGAAATTAAGACATTGATTCTTAAATTTAAAACTCATTTTCCTTGTTTCTCCTGCAGAAGCTATAATCCTGTCACATGTTCATGACCTCCAGCTCTCTGTAAACTCCAAAGCAGAAACTGATAAATTTCTCCAGCCTTCAGAGAAGGTTTCTATATGAAATGACAGTAAAGAGGGAACATGAAAACCACGTTTGCTCCATTAGATGTGGGAGTTGGAGTAGTTAAGGATCAGACTTGGCAATGACAGACTCTAAAACACCGTCTCTAGGAAGATGAAGGATTTATGAGTGTGGAGACTGTGGGGAAGCAAGATGGATATGTTCATAGAAGACAGCAATTCTCTGGAGAGAGATGTCAGGAGGACGAGGGAAATGACTTCCCAGAAGAAAGGTATGAGCAAGCGTTGTGGGACATCAGTTTTGCTCCTTCTTCTAATGGAGAGCAGGGAGCTCCAGGGACAGCATATGACCCTATCCCAAAGCCCAAGGCTGAGTGTACATGGCAGGGGACCGCTGCCCACAGGGCAAGGGAAGCATAGCCCCATATTGGGCACATCAGGATCACACAAGTGCAATGCAGCTTACCAAGAAAGCAAGAAAAAAACCCCTCTGGCAGCTCTACTGCCCCATCATCTCATCCACTCTGCCAGGTTTGGCTAGCTCCTGCTGCACCCCTCTCAGGCACTGCTGCTGCCCTGGCCTCAGACCAGGCAGTGCACACATCCTTCGATGGTGGTAAAGGGAAACTTTACCACCAGGACTTTTAGGCGGTCCAAAGGGGTTCAGTAGGACTCCTCAGCCATAAGAGCATCATTTCCCTGCTTTTCATCATCTGGGTCAGGGTTTGCTACATGAAAACCAAGACTTATGAGTAGCCTCCCCTGCTGTAGTAACAATTCCTGCTGTGAAACCAGTGGAGCTGCCCCTCTCAGCCCCCATCAGCTGGTCTCCACAGACATCTGCACATCAGTAACAGTTCACAGGGAGAAAAACGACTCTGCACTCCGGTGCTCATCACAGATGCTTTATCTCAACATATGGGAAGGAAAGAGCAGACAGCAAGGCTTGTTTGCTTCTGGTGGAAAATTACCCGTGTAGTTTATTGTCCTCTCTCCTCCGGTCACCTTTGGCAGCAGCACTATAAAGCCTCTGCAACCAGGACTCAGCTCTGAGCTCTGCTATTGACTTGGGCTATTAGCTTTGACAGTCACTTCTCTTTCCACGTGATAATTTACTCCTCTGAGAAGGGCAGTTGCACACCACACACCTGAAAACCTGTGTGGGCACCATCATCCAGAGCCTTCTGCAGGACTGAATGTGTCCTTATGTTTTCAGCTCCCTTTCTCCAGCCGGCAGACCCATCGGTTTCTCTCCTGCTGCCTGGATAAAGTGCTCTTTTCAGGAACGTCAGCTCCTCAGGCAGGATCTCAGTGGTCCCGTCCAGCCACTACACATCACTCTCCATCTGCATCTGAAGCTAACAAGGCTCTTTCACTCACACAGGCACTGCTTCACCCCACTGCCCCCCACAAACAGCACTGAAATGAGCTCCTCAGCTGACAACTCAGAAAGCAGGCATGACAGAAGCACAGCCTTTTAACTAACTCTTCATAAATATATTCACTTCTCAGTGAATTATTTACCCTGGGCACTGGCAGCAGCTTTCCCTGGTCCAAAAGGGATGCAAGAACATGAAGTAACTCTGTTGAATGAGTTTGTTGGAATGAACATGCAACAGTGTCCTGATTTATGATCCAATTCCTTATTCCTTGCCAGTCCTGAAAGGAAAGGGGCAGAAATCGAACTGGTCCCTCAAGCTGTTGGCCAAAAGCTCCATTTTTGACACAGAAAAGAGGCCACCTTGAGGACTGTGGACACTAATCTGTCTGCAGGAGCCTGGAGACACAAGACTTCAGATAACTGTCATCCCCTCCTGTGTCAGACTCCACTCTAATTCTGTGTCTCTGCAGTGAAAGGACACAGCAGAGTACTCCAGGGTTCTGCACTGAGGCAACTCCTGCACGGCTCAGAGAGCCTTCTGAGGATGGCAGTGAGAGCTACCACAGAGCTGAAACACACTCACCAAGTGAGATGGTTTGAGAGGAGTTTTCTGCAGAGAAGTGTGGGGGAGTCCTGTAGGTAGCAGGGTTCTGGTGGGGAGAGCAGAGCTATCAGAGTAATTAGTAGACATGGAAAGTCAGCCTCATCAGCATGCTTTGGAGAGCCCTTTCCTAGTTCCTTCTCCAGCACTTCTTTCCAATAATCTGAAAAGGGACGTAGAAAAAAGGCAAAAAACCCTAACCAGCTTAACACAGACTGCCTGGCTATTCTTGTCCTTTTTTCCCTCCACCTTTCTGGCCAAGGGAAAGGCTTTATTTCTGGGCATATAATTATGAGATCATAGTTTGAACAGGGCTGGGAATCCTGTCTCAAGAGCTGCAGTTACTTGAATAGATGTGGTATGATCTTACTGTGCTATGGGGAGAGAGCACTAAGCCTGCAGCAACCAAACCTAAAAACTTTATTCCTCTATAAAATGCCTCTTTATTAAAATACAATACTTTCTAATAACTACAACACAGCATCAAGAACAGCATATACAGCAAATGTCCCACGTGGGAGCTGTCTGGGAACATTTGTCAGGGACTATTCAGTAGCAGCAGCGATGATCACGCTACCGAGGTCTTTAAAGCTGACAGTCCTCACCTATAGAGCTGGGCACCTCGGCCTGCAACAGGCTGCCATTAATCGGGTTAGCTGCTTAATACACAATAGTCCAATGTTCGCTGCTGAGCTCCACCAAGCCCTGTCCTTTTGTTATCTTTCCTAATCCATATCCTTTCCCATGACGCTGCTAGACAGTTATTATCCAATGTTATCCAATAATAAAGAGGTAGGGCTGTGTCCCAGTGAGCTCTGTCCCCTCTGCTTTGAGAAGTACATCAGACTTGTCTGGTTTAGTGCTTTTTGCTGTGCCATGCCCTCCAGCAGCTCACCCTTAACACTGTGCAACTTGGTCAGGACTGGAGAAAGAAACAGTGCAGGGGAAAGAACAGCTAGATATATTCAGGTCTCTTTAGGGAACAATCTGTCACCAACACAGATTTAAACCCTCCAGGAAAAAAAGAGCCTGAAGTCCAAAGAGCAAATTGAAAATACCAACAGCTTTTATTTATCAGTGGCTTGAATCAGTTTAGTCTTCTGGAGGAGATGCCCTGTGCCAAGAACCGTGGAAGAAACCTGGAAGCAGGCTCCCTAACTGGGAAAGGACTTAGAGCCTGGCGAGGGAACCCTCCGTACTCCAAGGAGATGATTCATCTTGCTGAGGTCTTAATCTGGTCACCCAGTCCGGGCCCTGTGTCTGCTCTCAGTATCCTTGCTCAAGAGCAGGGCGAGCTGGCAAGGCTTTATCCCTAACTCAAATCAAGGCCTCACCTCCTGCACCATTACCAGGGTTTAGAGCAATTGATTTTTCCCAGCTGGCCTTTTCTCCAGGGAAGCACAGCATACAGGCTATCACACCCCTTCAGGTATGACACCATCTCCCAGAGCACTTTTGGGCAGGGGACTACAGACAAAGCAGCCTGAGCAGCTTTGACAGTTGAGAAATTGATAAGAGCTTGTGTAGGCAAACCCTACCAAAGGAAAGGAGATCTCTAAGCACAGATAAGGCCAGCAGTTCAAGCTCCAACTGCTGCACTGAATTTAACTGTTGGCACTCACCCACACAAGGTGGCAAACAGTTTTGCAGCCAAACATGTAAGCTGTTACTCTTCAGAAGACTGCCAACAGCTCAGTGGCTCTGGAAGCCCTCTCCCTGTCACCAGTCCCACTCTACCTGGAGACGCAGATCCACCTTCCATGCTCCGATCAGTCCTGACAGGGAAACGCCTCGCCGTGCCAGCCTTGTTTCCAGATGAGCTCTCCATGTTCAGCAGGCCCAGACGACCAGACCCCATCTGTCTGGGCTCTCTAGCAGCACAGTACTTTGGCTGGCAAGCTCCCCCTTCAACTTTCTCATTTCATGGACTTGAGAGGTGTCTGTCCTGGCTAGTCCTTTAGCCTGGCAGGAAAAACACAGCCAGATGAAGGGCTGATCCCTGCTGCATCTCCCTGTTCTTTGAACTGTGCCATTTTTAATTTCCAGTTCAGATCCCAGTGTTTAAAACTCTATTTTTCAGTGACAGAATGAAATCTTTGTCTGTGAGGTGTGGAAAGAGACCGCTGTAGGCTTTGTTAGCCAGTGTGCCTCTTGCAATGAGCACCAGGCTCTAGAAGGAGGCAAGTGACATTTGATTATCACTTAGATCAGGAGAAGGAAGGAAAGCAACTTTCAAAGGCAAGGCTGACACTGTTACAACACCAGCAGAAATGACCTTCACACGGAGCTAACTCTCCCGGCTGCCAAAAACCATCCTCTCAGCCACTGTCATCTGAATCGCCAGTATACCTGGGGCAGTGCAGCTTTGCATCAGACACTGCTGCTCAGAAATCCTGGGGATTTTCATCAGGCTGGGGAAGAGGGTGTAGGGTGGGTCCTGCAGCAGGAACGCTGCAAAGCCTGTACTGGCCTCCCAGCTCAAACAGGATTGATTTCTTTCAAATCCTGATGCAAAGCATGGGTCAGCTTCCCATCCACCCAGGCCAGTGCACACAGGGAAGCTGAATAAGCCACTGTCCATGTGGGAAGTTTTTACCCAGCACAATGAACACGTAGGCTGGCAGCTCTAGTGTTCAGCTCTGCCCTCAGAGTGCTTTGCAGAAGAACCACCTTCAGCACCACACAGTGCTGAAAACCAACCAAAGATGACAAAAAGACAAAGATTACAGCAAGACAGAGTCCACATCTGGCCACAGGCATGCAGGCAGGACAAGTTCAGGAGACCATAAGCCACCAGCCAAGACCACTCTTTAGGATCTAAGCTCTCAGTGCTGCTTTTGGAAGAGGGGTCAGCAGTGATGTGAGGACACAGGAGAAGCCAGCTTGATAAATCCCAGCAGCACAGGATCCATCCTTGCCCCAGAATCTGCAGCAAGAGCTTCTCTCCATTTGCTGCATCACATGGCTCCTTGATAAATCGTCTTTCCTAATAAATCTATCCCTCATTGTACACATACGGAATCCGTTGCTCTAAGTAGCCACTGAGGTGCTGTCAGGGTCATTAAATATCATTATCTGGGGCAGCTGTTCCCGAGCGTGCTGACGCAGGAATCAATCAGGCTAAAGCATGAATTTCCCCTCCACTTCTCCAAACACTGCCTTTGTCCCTCTCCATCAAGCAATGAAAGAGAGGAGCAGTTCTGCCTCTATGCCAATACTTAGCAGTGCTCATACTGGAGGGAGCTGGCTGAAGGGAAACCAATGGCAGATCAGCCAGGTATCAGGTTGTCACAGAGACAGGATGAGGTCTGACTGATGTCTTTACCAGGAAAGAGGAGGCACGGTGATTTCAAACAGGCCAGTGAGCTGAGCAGAGATTAGTTTAAAAGGAAAAAAAAAAAAAAAAAAACAAACCACTCAATCCACAACAACAAAACACCCCAACACACAGCTTCCTTTAACACCCCTTAACCAGATAACCTCCTGCTCTGAGGAACATGGGGGCTTTCAAACCTTCCACGTGCTCAGACAACAAAAGGGAAAAACAAACATTGAGGATGTTCAGACCATCTGAGGTCGGGATTTGTTAACTCAAGCTGTTCAGCATCTGAGACTTGAGGGCTCAAAACACAACCTTATTTTCCTAGGTGATGTCTGCTTAACCTCATGTCAGATATTATCTAGAATAGAGATCTCTATTCCTCTCCAGTGAGTGCCAGCCCCTTCAAAACAGGACCATGGGCCTTTGAATGCACAGAAAAGGGATGATACTCAAATGAAGTCACATGAAGTGTGTGTGCTGGGAAACAGTGTGAGAATCAGCTTTTCCTTCTATTCCAGGTCAGTGACAGGTATAAACAGAGCTCCTTCTGTGCTTGAATGTTCTGGACCCATGAATCAGGAGACTATTAACCTGTAGAAATGCTGCTGGTGCTGTAACACCTTCTTCTTTCAGCTCTGAACATCAGTTTTCCATCTCAACTCAACCCTCCGCAATATACACTGCCCTCTCAGCCTTTAAGGACATGTACACATACAAGCCAGCTTGAGCAGCTGAGGCAGCTGCATCTTTGGATGACAAAGGCACTGAGGAAAAAAAAAAAAAAAAGTGATGTCTTATTTCTCTTAAGGAAAGTATCTGTCTTCCCAGAAGTGCCTGACAGTAAGATTTTGGAGAGAACTCATGAGACTGGGGCTTCCCACACATTGGTTTGGGAGTTTCCAATACAACACACCCCACATTAAAGCAAGACCCAGGGGAAAAACAAAATGCAAAGAGATGATAAAACTAAGGGCGGAAAGTCTGACAGAAGTGCCTTTGTTCTCTGATCAAAACAAAGATTGTTCAAAGTCTGTCACACATGTGCTGAGAAATTGAGAAACTTACTGCTAAACAGCAACTGGTGGGTACCACAGTCAACCCACACTCAGGAAACTACCAACCCCCTTCTGCTTCTCAACAGATTAAAACTTCATTACCAGCTTGTGTCTGACTGAGAACAGTTTGGTTTGTTTTAATCAGAAATTTCACTGTAGAAAAAAAAATATTCCTTTTCCTCAAAGATTTATCAGGCTTGGATGATCCTTCAAAGAAGTTGTATTGACAAGCACTTGCTTCCAAAAAGATGCATCAGTAGCATCTACTCAGGTTGCATCTACAGTAAGGAGGTGGCCAAGGCTCTGCAAAGACTCACCTATCCATCTCATGAGGGATGTCATGATTTGAAGATACTTGGTCTTCTGCACATTGAAGAAAGTGAAAGGACCCAGGAGGAGAGTGAACGCTGCCTGGAAGGACAAACACACACACACATTAGGTGAAAACCCAGATATTCTGCTGCTAAGATAAATTTATCAGTGAAGGAAAGCTCATCTTGAAAGTTCACCTCCAGACATGACTGTCTGGCATGGAGGTTTCTCTGTTGCTTAATTTTACAGCTAAGTTGGCTGAGACACAGGGGGTCAAGCAAGCTGCTTGGTATCAGAGAACACGCCTCGGGCAGAAGCAGAGCACAGGATCCTCTTGGCTCTCAGCCGCTCGCTATCACTGCTCCAGCATGCCTTTACTGACATGTTTCAGTACGAGCTCTCAGTGCAGCCTCATGGAACATTAAATATTAAACTGTGGCCTCTTTGTCTGGGTACACGCTCAGTTTAGGTCTGGAGAGCAATAGCCATGACCAGTCTGCTCACATTAACATTGACAGGGTAGCTCCAGGGTGTCCCAGGCTCAACAACAATGAAGCCAGGTCTGCCTGGAACATTTTTTCCCACGCTTTAAGTCCCTTGTTTTGCAGTGGGAAGCTCTAGAGTAACAGTTAAGTTGTTGACTTGGAAGTTGAAAACCTGTGCACAGTGACTATGTGTGAGGAAATAATCAAAGACTACTCCTAAGAATGAACGTCATTCAGTGTGGAAGTTAAAGACACTGCAATGAGGAGATACCTCTTCATCACCTTCCTGGATGTGTATTAGAGACCAGTGTTTCTTAACAAACTAAACTGGGGTGTGCTGCAGTACCAGTCTGTTGTGTCTCTTTCAGCTGGGTTGAAAAATATATCCAAAGCAGCTCTGACTCCTCAGGTCTCCTGTGTTGCTTCCCTCTAGCGCTCTCCCAGGAACACAAGGCAACCATGCTGTCAGCCCACATGCAGAGGAGCCCTGCACAGCGCTGTCACCAGAGCCTGGGCACCAAGGGTGCTCAGACCTACCTAATCCAGAGTGAGAAAGGGAAAGACTTTGCTGCAGGAAGAGAGCAGACCCTGACTGAGGTCTGAACATGAACCCAGAGAAGCTATTGGTTTACAGGCAAACAAAAAGGGGTGTTATAGAAGACAGCCCTGCCCATGATCCAGGGGATGGCATCGGCTAGCGCTATCCTAACAGATCCAAAAGCTGTAAGCAAGTGATATCTAGAAAGCCAGAACACACAGAGTACAGATTTGTTTAGCATCCCAAAGGGATTTTTAAAGACAAATACTCAACATTAATATTTACACATTGCTCTTTCCATGACTTTGTAAAGCAGTTCTGGAAAAAAGGTGTCACCAGAAGGGAAGAAGTGGGACTCAAAAGGGCAGGCTACGGAGCCTCAAGGTCTCAGTCAACCCCAACAGAGTCAGTGACAGAACAGAACCCAAGCTATTTTAAGACTCACACAACCCCAAGAAACCTTTTTTGAGACAGTTTCAGAATATCTGCAAGGCAAATTGGAAACGCCTCGCATCACAAGTATTCTCAGACTACCAAAGTAAACCCAGAAGGGGACCAGAGGAGAGAACCCTTGGTTTCACACGTCCCTGGGTCAAGACATATCCTGACCTGAGGCCGTCATTTATACCAAGTCTTGTTTTTTCTTGTTGGGGATGGGGGGGGGGGGGCGGAAGCACACGCTGAATTCAGATTCCTGAAGCAACTGAGGATCCTCGGAGGAAGTGCTTAAGTCCCACAGAATACAATAACACTGGCATGGCTAAGAGCTAAACCAGCCTTACAGGTTAAGACACTGTAGTTTTAACACAGAAGTAAACTAGCCAGTTACAAGCCTTTCCCCCTTTCCACTCTTATTCATTTCTTCTAATTGGGAGTTAGTCTCCTCCATTCCCTTTCCAGTCTCCCCTGCCCTCCACAGACTGCCACTGCGTCCTAGGACAGAGCACAACCCTCAAAGAGCTAAATAAGCTTTAGACTAAAAAGAGGGATGTAGGTCAAGGACCCAGAGGGAGCAGAGTAGACATCAACTCTCTAACTGGAAATTATTCTCAGGTTTGTGACTAATCCCTTCCCACCTCCCTTCCCAACACAGGTGCTGTTCAGTGCAGCCTCCCTTCAAACCACGTTACCAGCTCATGCGTCAGAAAGAGCCGAAACAAAGACAGACAGACAGAGGATGGTGATAATTAAGGAACAGGTGTCTTCTGCAAATTAGAATGCACCAGAACAAATTGGCAAAACAGCACCTCACACCATGGCAAGGATTGACATGAGATCACTGAGCACCACAGCAGCTGGGTCTGAAATATCGATTCATGTTAAGCACTGAGGGAAGAGCTGTGCTAAGGTGGATTTGGGCTCCATTGCCACAAAGCATAAAAAGCATCATTAGGTGCTGGAAGAACCTGGGTCTCCTCTGTGCTCCCCAACACCTGCTAACAGAGCAGAAAGAATTCTTCTGGATGTTACACTCCATCTTCTGCAGTTACTCTCCAGTGCTTGGGGCACCTCAAACATGAGCCCATCGAGCGGCTCTCGCAACGCTCCCCTCCTCTGTAGGCTTTACTGCTCAACTCATGGGAAGGAGAAAAAAGCCACTGTGCCTGAACAGCTGGACTCTCCTCCCATCCTTCAACACAATCACTGTCTTCTGTTCTCAACAAGGTCCTGGAGCTGATCCAAAGGAACCAAGAGAGATGAATTCAAGTGCAATAGAAATGCAGTTACCTCTTCCACTTGACGCCTATTAGTGAACCAAGAGGGATATCATCGATACCAATGATGCTGAGGCATGGAACGAGGCGAGGTTGCCCTGCTTTGCAGAAATTTCTGCCAGCCACTTTTAGGAAGGGAAACCACAGCACACACTGGAGTACTTCAGAGGAGAAAGGCAGGGCAGAAGGTGACTTCAGCATCACAAAGTGAAATGTGTACAGCTCCACAGTATTCAGCACAGGTCAGGAAAGAGGTATTGGTTAGTTCCTCACCAGTAACGGGGACACAAGGGTCAACGACTTGGTCCCTGGGTCAGAGCTGATTTCATCATCAACCCCCAGAAGGGTCCCAAGGCCAGGAAGCCTGTTTACAAAATACATCTCCAAAAGGATGAGAAGGAGCCATTATGCTTAGGAGGAGGATGTCTACTTTCTCTACCTCACTGTGCCAGACACGTAAATGCTCTTCCAACCATTACGTTAATTAGTTTCATAACTTCTCCCTAAGGAAAAAGAAAGCCCAAATAAGAACCTCAGACATATATCCAAACTTTTCACCTGATGTTCTTTAAGCTGAAGTCTCCTCCAGAGGAATATAATTTACAAAGTGCTTCATTACATGCACTATTCAAACAATCCAAAACCTACACAGAAAACTGCAGTCAGCCCTGCCAGAAATCAAACACACAGAGCTCCAGCACATGAAAAAACCTCTCCCAAGTCTTCTGGTTCACCTTTTGAGCTAGCTGAGATGATTTCTAGGAGTTCATCATTCTCTTCCTAAGCTTCAGCAAATTAACCCAAGGCAGAACAAGCAGAGTCTACTTTGATTAAAGATTTTCCTACCACTGAAGTGATTTTCTATTAGGAACAAGCAGGCGAACGTGGCTGATTCATTGTTACACTTAAGCAAGGTAAGGGAATCCTCCCTTTGGCTAAGAAGGAGCATCAGATCTATCAAGTGCTGTTTCTATTCACAGGATGCAGAGAAACCTCTGCTGTGTCTTCCCACAGCCTGGCTGCTAAGAGTGGTTCCCTAATTTCCCCCCAAGTTCCTCCCTTAAAAATAAAAGGCTGGACAAGTTGCCAGGCTTGCTGTGGAAGGCACATAGAAACCCAGCACACACACACACACCCCCAGCAAATAAACACCACAGATGCTAAATTCTTTCTCTTTCCTTCCTTTCTCACACTGAAAAAGCAATATGAAGATCCAGCACATTAGTGACTGGAAAAAAAAAAGACTCAAACAGTGTTTGGTTTTTGCTTTTACTGACATTTCAGGACAAAAAAGTAGAAGCCAGTGAGTGTAGAAGGGGGAACTGCAGCTTGTCGCCCTGAATTACGTTCTGTCCTGCAGGCCAGTAGGAGCCAGGAGCAGGACACCAGCTTAACTCAACCCCTGCGAGGGTCTTCAAATCCATTCCTCCCAGCAAACCACACTACAACAGTACAGGCACCAAGGTTTGGGAGCTTCTCTCACCCAGCCACTCAGCCAGCACCACTTTCCCAGCCCCTGCACCTGTCAGCTCTTAGTATTTCAAAGTGAAAAGTAGGCTGGCCAACTCGAGTCTTCTTGCCACAGGGGAATCTAGCTGGAGCTTACCACTGCCTGGAATATATTTTTATATATATTTAGGTATTTCTAAAAGTATATTTTATTAAAGCTCTTATGTTAAAACTTGGTTACATAACCTTGTTTATTGGCTTATCTTTAAAAGCAAAAGTAAGATCAAGCGTTAATAGGACATCTGGCTGGTTTTATCAGCTTAGTTTCAGCCAAGAGGACCACCAAGAGACCTCAACCACACAGCGATGGCCAGATAATGCCAAGAGTCTTCCAGACCATACAAACATGCTTGAACCCAGTCAGAGGGCTGTATTGACTAAGCAGGTTCTTTATTGACCTGAATGGTCCATATATCACTCTGAACCAGTACAGTTCAATAGCTTTCATCTGCTTCCCAGCATGTGGCTTTTACAGAAAGAAGCCTGCATGGCTCAGGAAGCACAATTAGCATCCCAAACGTAGCTGATTCATGTATCAGATGCAGTAGTTACAGCATTATGGCTAGTGCCTGCATGTATTTGCAAGAGGACCATCTGAAAGCCAGTTTCATTCATAACTGTCATCAGAACTTGCCTCTTTTCATGCTCCACAAACTCATCTTATAAGCACTGCATCTGCCTGTGGTGCTTGTTGAGTAGGGAATTAAAGCATAGCTACTGTTTCTTGTTGATTCAGAGTCTGGAAACTTTCAGGTGGGTTGAGTAGAAGCAGGATATTTACCTGAGGAAAGCGAGACCATGAAGATTAACCTTGTTAGATGCAGAAATACACCAGGAGCAGAGTGAACACAGTTGAGAGTTTTTGAATACATGCATTTGTGTGGCACGGGGTTGTCATACCCATGTGAAGTTAACTCTCAGGTATCAGGCCAAGGATCCCCCCAGTTTTAACATGAACATGATAGAGAGATGTAACAGTGCTCTCTCCTCAAGTATCTCCTGTTGGGCTGAGGCCCCAGGCGCTCTTCCTTCTCCTTTCCTCCTCACCCTCATTCAAAACCAGAACTGACCCCAACCCAAATCCTTCTTTGGAGGCACCTCCCATTGACGGAGGTGCCAACATCTCAGACAAACTGTCCTGGGATAGTATCAACTCCACCTCTGCTGATATTGATGTTCAGATTTCACAACTGTTGAGTAATGGTATCTCTCCCCCACAGGACAGTACAAAGAACCCATCTCCAATGGGGAGCAAGCTGACATTTAAAAATCAAGTGACTGGTTTAACACAATGGACTCTCCACAGAAGACTCTGACACCTTGGCTGAAAATCTGAGTGTCAAGTGCTTCATATAGGACTTGGGTATGCAGCACTGCCACAGCAAACCAAGACACTGTCAGGAAGACACAAGCTCCACTGAACGAGCACTTCCCAGAGGAAGCTTTGTTTTGATTCAGCGCTCAGGCACAAGGAAAGTCTCCTTGAGCAGGGTAGGAAAAGGCAGACATTTCATACACACTGTCAGGAGTGGCACTTCTGACATCCGCTCCACTTCTGCAAGACATCCCTGAGCTCAGAGCTATTTCACAACCCAGATGAGTGCTGGAAGGGACAGACAAAGCAATTCAACAAAACCAGACTGTGCAAGTCCAGAGATCAAACAAGACATTAGGAGAGCCAGGGACTGGCTGCTCTGTTCCCAACCCTCAGGTACTCTCCTCTACAGAGTGTCTAAAGAGACATCTAGGAAAGAAAAAAAGCCAGCCAAACAACCCAAAAAGGAATTTGATTTACCAGCATTAACACAGTTCAGAGTTTTTCTCCTGGGTTGGAAGCTTGAACCAGACCTAGTGTCTTCAACAGACTAGTTTCTTAGGAACTGGTGCTCCTGTTCACATCCTTGGGGAATTTTTGGTGTACTTGAGAGAACCATTGAATGCAAGGTGCTTTCCCCACTCATGTTTGAGACGCCTAGATAAAGAAAGCAGAGCATTTCAGAGGTACTTGCAACTATATGAATACCTACTCACAGCCTCTAGTATCTCCTCTGTACCTACTTCTACTTGTAGCAACACCTAAGCTATCCAGCGGTGGGCTCCAGAAGTTCATACCAGGGGTTCAGTGCTTTTCAGTTCAAACACACCAAGGGAAAAGGGATTGGAGTGCAACACAGTGCTCCTTCTGCCATGTCTCCTCCCCTTCACTAGGGTGACAAGGCCACCTTTCTCTCCTGCATGAGCTCATATCTCAAACTAGAGAGCCAGATGGCACATCAGTGAGGGCGGCGTTCCAAGCTTTCGTTGGTAAAGCTTTACCCCTTGCAGTGGACAGTACAAATATAAATACATGAAAGGAGTCTGATTGTTCAGGAAGGAGCTTTTTAGAGAGCTGAAAAAATAAAGCTGAAGATCCACAGCCTCTCAAGGCTGAAGGCAGAGCTGCAGCAGAGGCCACGCTGATAGGCAGCAAGTTATCAGCACACAAGCGATTACGAAGCTCTTAAAGTTGGCTGAAAAGACATAACCCAGCAACAGAACAAGGATTGCTCAAAGGAGTTGAGAGGCAAGAGGGATTTTAACCTCCAGATCCCCTGTAGAGTCAGGAAGTCACAACGGAGGGAGAATGCAACTGCCAGACATCCCACAAGGAATATTTATAGAGAAAGAAACAAGGGCAGTTACGCTTTGAGTACAGCAGGCATCTGCTGCCACAGCAGCTCCAGTAATTAACATGCCGCTCTTGGGACTCCTGGCAGAGGTTTATAGCCATAACTCACACGAAGCATATTGCTAGCACCAAGGAGCCCGTACCCACCTTCCTCCCCAGCACCCTAAGGCAGGGAGGGAGCATCCCCCAAGAAATAAGGCCTCCGCTGCTGCCAGCCCAGTTTTTGCCAGGGAATCAAGTGGCATTTCACCCATCCACACCCACGGTGCCCTGTTGCCCTGTTGCTCCTGTGCCACAGCACCCACGGTGCCAGATGTTGCTCCTGTGCCACAGCACTCCCAGCGCTTCTTCCAAATGGAAGTCGTTCTGCCAGAGGTGGAAAGAAGAGCCTGCATCCTCCAAACTACTTAGTGGATCTGAGTATGATCTAGACATTTTCAGACTTGAGTCCAGCAACAGCTTACTTTTGACCACCCATCCAGCAAAGTGTAGTTGTCCCAGTGGATGTCCTTGCAAGCTGTGATCTTGCCAGGCATCCAAGCCACCAAGGAGCATCCAGCAATTAAACAGCTCTGGGCAGTCAAGGCAGAAGCAGCAGCAAAACAAGGCAGTACCAAAGAGTGCTCCTCTCCTCTCCCCACCCTGGCTCAGGGCCACAGTCTGTTTCTGGAGCTGGCCCACTTGTGAGCACCAGAAACTTTCCACTTTGGAAAGAACACCCTGGGAAACCAGTTCTTCCTCTAAAAGTGAAGAAATCCAGGCACAAAGCGTTTTCAGAAAGTCAGTGGGTGCAAGGATTGCAGTCCCTGGCACACCTGGGGTGTGCAGGATCCCAGCCAGCAGCAAGCTTGCACTCTCTGGGGTAAATACACTTCCATTATCATTTTTCACAACAAGAGAAAGATGGAGGCCAGCAATAACACTGAGGTGACTGGTATCTAATTTTTCATCATTGGAGTATTTATGGCACAGCCATTTGCAGCATCTTGTAATCACTTTACCGCCTCCTTGACCCCTGGCTCCCCCTTATTCTGCATCTCTTAATTGCATCTGAAGAAGCAGGAGGGAGGCAGCAAAGTGGATAGATGCAGGAGAGCTGAATGGCTGGTTTCTGATACTTGGAAGGACAGCAGAGGAGTTGCAGAGCCAGGTCTGGCTGCATCCCACCCCCACCAGCTTGCTTTGACCTCCCACAGGGTATGGAACAGGAGCTTTCCTCCCTATGACACTGGGTAACCTTGAGGAGCCATCCCCTGCCCTCCCCAATTTATTAGCACGGTTTGAGAAATTAATGAGCTTCTTCCAACAAAGTGTGAAGGCATAATCATTATACAGCAACTGCCCAAGACTCCTGCATATTCACAGCCTCTCCTGGCAGCATATTGGCAACTGGAACAGTATTTATATTGACTACAGAAGCCCCTGGGTTAGACAGCATAAAGCGAGGGAGACGTGGACCAGTGTGACACGGATGCACAGAGCGCCCTGCAAACATGTCAAGCCAGGAGCCGCCAGGGTTAGGAGATACTTGGGTTCTGCAAGGTTGACTATTCCTGAAGGCCACTAACCCCTCATCTGCCACAACACAAGCAGTGCCCCTGCCATCAAGCCATTCTTTTTCCTTTTTGCTTTCCCCCTCTCCCCCTCAAAACTTCTCAGCTGGAGTTTCACCCGATTCTTCATCTGCCTGAGGGATGTCATTTCAGGGTGTCCTGGTTTCAGTCAGGATAGAGTTAACTTCATTTGTAGCAGCTGATGGGATGCTGTGTTTGGGAGTTACAATGAAAGCAGTGCTGAGAACACCCTGATGTTCTTAGTTGCAGTCAGACAGTCAAGGACTTTCTCAGCTTCTTCCTATTTCTCTGTTCAGGAGAAAGGAGGGGCGAAGCCAGGACAGGTGACCCAGATGGGCCAAAGAGAGTATTCCATGCCAATGACGTCCTGCCCAGGAGAACGGGGGGCTGAGGGGAGGAAGAAGAGGGGCGGTGGCGGGACGCGTGCTGCTTGGGGGGACGGTCGGGTTCCGGGACAGCTCTGGGTGGTACCTGAGTTGTGTGGGTCGGGGAGAAACTGCATTGGGGATCAAGAGTTTCATCTTCTTTTGCTCTAAAGTCCTGTTAGCATTGGGATATTTGATCTTTCTGTTCTCTTAGTAAACTCTCCTTATCCCAACCCACGGGCCTCTTAGTTTCTTGGGTTTGGAGTTCTTTGCCCCTTCCTTTTCCCTTCCCTTGTTTCCCCTCTTTTTCCCTCTTCCCCTGCTCTTTTACTTTAAGGAGCAGGCAGCTGCGTGGATCTCGGCCCACAGCCGGGGGAAACCACGACACAGGGACAGCATCATCCCATTCCCAGTGTCAGGCAGGAATTGCCGGGAGGGGAAAGGAAGTGTCCCACACTTTGTAACTACTTTGCAGCAGCACAAAAGCAAGACTCAAAGCCCTGTTGCCTGCAGCTAGTGGGGAATCTGCTTGCTCCCAGTCTCCTCCTCTGCCTTTGCTCACCCAGCGCACACCATACTGGTGCAACAGGCTTCAGAGATCAACCCTGCCCGAGAGCATTATACCGACTTCAAATTGCAAGATAAATCCCAGCTGCATTATTTGTATTTATAGTCCTGCTTACAGAAGCATGAGCTACATGTGGGATTTGCTGATGTAGTCCAAAAATCCACATTTTTGGACAACAGCATCAGTGATCTCACCCAGACATAAAGTGCAATTTAGGAGGATGTTAAGAAGTTGCAGACTTATTTAGAAGTATAAAGAGATACCAGCTTGCCCAGACCCCTTCTTCCCACAGCTCCTGGTACTGTTCAGTGTGGCATAACTATACAGGTCTGCAGCCATGGTGCTTTCTTACCTGGGTATTAAGGAATTAATGGTAACTTCAGGGGAGGAGAGAGCAAGACTGCTGTCTTACTGAATGAAAACGCTGATGCAAATCGAGTAGGCAGCAAAGTCAGACCTCTGTTTAAAAACAAAACTGGCATTAAAGCACCAAACAGGAGACTGGAAAATATGCTGTTGAGAAAAAGGCTGGTGTTGCATCTCCCAGGGGAGTGCTTAGCTGACTTAACAAGTCTCCGATTCTGGCTTCTAGGATGCTGTCATTTATTGCTTATTTTCTACAAAAGTGTTTCAAAAATGAAAGATCTGCAAGTCTGCTGCAACATCCTAGTCCAAGAAAGGAATTTTAAAAGACCCTTTTTACACCTTTACAACTTCTGTAGTGCATGGCTGATCACAAACAAATATCAGTTCTGACACCTGCCCTGTTAGCAGAGAGCCTTTCAGCTTGCCAGGGTGCTCTGCTGAACAGTGGGGGCTGTGGCCTGAGCCCACCAAAAAGCACTGGTGAGCTCCTATCTACAGGAAGGGGACAAAAGCAGAGGTGCATCTGAGAGTCACTTCTTCACCCAATGTGATGAGCTGGCTTGCTTCCGAGGTTCATGCCCACCATTCACCATCACATTAGTGCCTGGTTGGGCTTAAGTGTGCAGGACACTCTTCTGTGGGGATGCCAAGTGCACCTGAACTCACCAATGGCCTCTGCCCATCATTGCACCAGCCACCTTGCTTCTCACAGGCTGGCAGCACTGCAGCACATCTGGCCAGGCACACAACCAGCAGCACGGCACCCTTCCCTTCCACGCAGCCCTTGCCAGCCAGCTGGAGGTGGCAGCAGGCAGGATTGGCCCTTTGGAAAAGCTCAGTGCCCCAATGACAGCATAACCCAAGCTCCACTTAAGGGAAAAACACTTCTCATTGTGAAGTGAACAGACAGCTCTGTGCAGAGAACACATTCCAGTCCCCTGCACTATTGATTTTCCTGTGAAAAGAGACAAGCTAATCCTTTAAACTTAGTTGCTTCAATCCATGGTCTTGCAGTTGCTTCACCATTGTACCAAAGGCTGACTCCAACCCAGCCCCAGCAACAGGCAGACTTGCCTTCTGGCTGACGTTTCTCTTGCTCAACATGCAAGCAGTTATGAGGAAAGCAAGATAAAAAAAAAATACATCACACACCAGAAGCTGAACTCCAGTGCTTAGGACACCAGTATGCCAAGTCTATATTTCACTTTCCCAACTCTGCACTCCTCCTGCCTCTTCTGCCAGGTCAGGAAGAACCTCTTGTTCACAAGGCCAGTTGTTATCTGACATTCCCTTTGCATTAGGAAACACGAGGGGTGTGGGAAGCTTCGAAAGAGCTAGTTTATCTGTCACGGACGTCTGACGAGTGAGCAATCGAAAGAATTTATTGACAAGCCCACAGAAGAAGAATGGAGCAGGATGAAGGAAGCAGAATTTATGCCATATTAACAAGGCTGCGTGCCAATTTCAACCTTATTAGTTTCACAATAAGAGCGCTGAGAATTGCCTTCCCATCACCCACATCCAGACACCATTTGTTTTAGACAACTTGGCTCCCATCCCTCTTCAACCACTTCAGAGCAAAGCAGCGACTTAACTGACCTTACTTTTTGGAGGCTGCCTAGATGAGAAGCATGAGAAAACACCAATCAGCCCCTGAGACTGGGCTGTTAGCCAAGTAAAGCTGTATTTCAGAGGCACCTGTAACAAACAGTTAGGGCTACTGATATTTATCCTCAACGCAGTACTAATTCCTCTCTTGCCACAGCAACGGCTTGGAACTCAGGTGCCTGTACATACAGAAATGGCTTCTTATTCTGGACCCTTGAGAGGCTTTTTCCTATTTTGAAGGCTTTAAGGACTGCATCCACACACAGAGGTAGCAGCTGCCTTTTTAATACATTTGTTTCTACTTCCATGTCAGTATCATAAGACGACACATCAAAGCATTTGTGGTAGGGAATATAATGTGGCATCCTTTGCAAGAAGGTCTTACCATGAATAACTTCTTATAGGATGCATAGGGTGACACGCTAATAGTGCCCCAGTCCTGCTGCATCCTAACCGTGGGCTGGGGTAACCTGGAACATAACGACACTGCAGTTTAAGCAATTTATTTAAACAAGATGATGGCTTCACACCGGCAGGGTGAACTTCCATCAGCTTCCCTTCCGTTCCCCAGGCTCTCCCTGGGAGCCCAGGGCAAGCACCCCAAACCTTTTTGATTGATGTGCTGTGAAATCAGCTCTCCCTGCTCCACACACCTGCCACTGAACAGCTACCTTGCCCACCACCGGCTCTCAAGGTCTCTAGACACTGAGACCTGTAAGAATAAATATCCAGGACAGCAGCTGTGACCCATTTATTACTGGATGCTGCTGCAGGGCACAGCTGAGGAAGGCAGGGCAGAGGAAAAGCACTTGCTGCAAAGGGGAACAAGTGAGCAAACCCACGTGTCCTTGGAAGAAGCACTCTGCTTTGCAGCTCTGCTGCTCCGGCTCCCAGTTAGCAAGAGACAGCTTAGATCAAGCATGGATCTTCAAGTGGTGCCATGAGGGCTCCTCAATGCTGGGAGGCAGAAAAATAAAACAAAACACTCACAAAGAAAGCCCACAGAGACCAGAAGGCAGCCCTGAGCTGGAGACACGGACAGAGAGGCCACAAGAGTCTCATGCACTGAACAACTCAATAAAACAGCTCCAGTGCAGGCAAATACGTCTGGAAAGGGCCATTTTGACAATAAAAATCCCAGGTACCTTTACCCAGAGCAGGGGGTGCACATACACACACAGCACAGTCAGGACAGAGAAATGCCAGGGAGGAAAGCAGAGCACGTACAGTAGCGGCACAAAGCACGGTGCTCCAGCCGGTAGCTGAAGAGGGACGAGAAGGCAGCACTGCACCGAGGCAGACGGGATCTACATCAACACTTATCAGTTCAGCCTTCGCATTTGCTGATTAAGTTCTGCTGGCACCAAGCAATTGTACGTGTCCTCAGACTACCCCCTCGCTCCCCAGCACAGCCTCCCACGGCTGCAGCCCGGCCCCGCTCTGGTCGATGGGTATTCTGATCAGAGCGTCGGGCCAGGGTGACATTGTCCCCTCCTGAAGAGGGACGGTAAGCGCCTGCGAGCCCGCTCATTTTATTCACCGCACAAGCACGTTTCCAACTGGGATAATCTCCATTAAACCATCTGCGCTCCCATCTTTGCTCGGCCTGCACCCGCTGGGCTGCCTGCGATACTGCAGCATCTGCGAACCGGCAAAAGCGGATGCCTTGTCCCTTTCCCAATCAGCTAAAAAACCAACAGAGACTCAGACAGAACAGATGCACCTGGTAGCTTTTGACGTGCTACCGAGCCAGGCTACCAGAAGTACCTGTGCCAGTGCCTCTTCTGAAAGGCGTACGGCTTCCCTTGAGAATTTAAGCCGTTCCCTTTCCATCATGGGAAGACACCATGAACCAAATTGCCAGGAGAGGAGGGCTGAGAAGACAGTAGAGGTTTTAGGTACAACGGCTACCCCAGTGCAGAAGAGCAGCACTGTGTTGCCAGGTCATGAACGTATTTTGGATCAGACACTCTGAATGGCTGCTGATCCCCAGGATTTAATCTCTTATTTATCTCAGTGTTTGCTTTCTAGAAACAGGGACTATCATATCGCGTTCCTACATCACTGGAACAAGACAAGAAAGCATTAAGATGAGAGATCTGAAACATAAATCCACTGCCCCTTCCCCACAGCCTACACTGAAGATGTCCAGCTGACCTTACGGAGAGCACGATAGAGTGACCGCATTGATGTGTGAATTCAGCGCAGGAAGAAGTTGACCCTTCCCTTAGCAGTGCCATCGAGACAGCCAAGGGACTCAGGAGTCACTTCAGCCGTCGAGGACATGCCAGCATGGTGACGGATCAGAAGCGAAGATAGAAAGCCATCGATCTGCTTTAGCTGTAATCAGTGCTTGCCTTCAACAAGGTCGCTGGGCCATCAAACACATGCCTTTCTTCCAGATGATTTGCCCTGCGTGGTCTTGCCCTCACAAGCATGGAACAGCACAGCAAAGGCTCTCCTTTTAAACCTCCCGGGACTCCTATGGTCCCAAACAGAAGGCAAATCTCAGCAGCAAGTGACAGGACAGGAGCAAAAGACTATTCCAGTATATCCTGCACTTGCCTTCACTTATTTATTTTGGAAGCCTTTATTTTCCAAGGCAATTTACAAACAAGAAGCAAGATAACCATTTGTTCAGACAAAGGTTAATAGGGGCCTAGGGGTCTCTGAAGACTCTGCAGTCACACTTAGGTGTGAAATTTTGGAGTAGCAATAAAGATGCTGCGCAGACAAGCAAGTCTCAAGAGAAGGATTTCATCTGTCTAAATATTCTCATTATGTACATAGTTTTCAGCTTCCATTCACAGTGATCAGAGCAGAGGCAGCTTCCAGAGGCCTTTCTGGACAATAAACCGTGAAATAGGATTTTTACATCAGTCATTATTTCCCTCTCCGCCCCCGGCTCCAAGAGTCAGTGTTTGAAATAGCTCCTGTTGAAAAGACGACACAGTGTTGAGAGGGAAAGAGTCGACAGGAGGAAGGCAGCACAAATCTTTGGCAGACTGGTGGTACTTGGCACGAGAGAGCTCCCATTGGCACCTCCTTCCCAGAAAACCTCAAATAGATTATTTGTCCTGGTAGTCCAAAAACGGCCTTCCGTGGGACCACATACAGAGCAAGAGATACAGTACAACATCCAGAGCCTGGACTAGGGAAGAGGTTGTGGTTACATCCACCCATGTTGCTCCTACAAGTCACTTAAAACCCAAGTTCAGTACTAAGGCAAGATGAGAAAACTAGAGACAGGCATCTAGGACAAAAGGGCTGATCCAAAAACTCAGCTGCTTTCTTTTGGGATCGCAGTGCAGTGTCCATCTGTCCCCTTGCCACAGGGGAACTTAGCCTGCAAAAAGAGACCTTGTTTGTCCACTGAAATGTGGAACCTGAACTATTTCACCAAACAAGAATTCAAAAAGATAAAACGTCCAGAGCAAGTTCTCTACAGGTATGATCCCCTGGGACCAAGAGAATAGTTAGACTCTTGAAGCATCTCACCCCTCCTCACTTGGGTGCTGCCATTTAGACAGGCAGGCTTCAGCTTTCCTTGCGTGTTCCCAACGCCACTTCTATGGACAAGAAGCTTGGACAAAATCTGTAGAGATACTTAGAGTGCTCTGCTATTAAATTTCTTGCTTGAAGTCAAGCAACTTCCTGCCCCTGCCCTCCCATTCCCTGGTTTCTCAGAGAATTTAAGAGCTTTCACTACAGGTCACTAGCTGGCCACATTGCAAACAGGACAGTGGGGGAAAACATTCACCAACAGTCTCTTCAGAGGCAGCCCAAGCTTGGCAGCGCTGTGGGTCTGGATGTTTTCTAAATGATTACATCTCTTATCCCTCTCCAGGGAAGTCATCATTCATCATTTTTGTTTTCTGGAGAATAGAACACACACAGGGCAAGCAGGGAGGGGGCTAGCAGAGCTGGAGGTAGAACAAGTCCCAGTTTACTCCCATAGTCATCCAGAAAGAGGTATCAGAGACCTTAACAAAACCCCAAAACTCAGAAGTAATGCTGACTCCCAGCAGTCTCCTGAACACGGTCACTGTGGGACCATGCCACCTTCCAGTGACCCACCACAGACTGGTATGTTCTCCTATAAATCTTCCTTCTCTTCTAAGGGGGGATGGGCAGAGAAAAGCACCAAAACCCTCCTCTCAATTACTGAGCAGGGAAGGATTAACCACTACCAAAGACTTTGTAGATATTTATTCTCCAAATCCACAGGAGAGGACAAGCAGTCAGAAAAGCTCCTCTGAGAGTTACGTACACAGACAGAAAGTCTAATGCTTACACAGTCTTAATTTTTTAATTCTTCAAGTCCTAACAACAATTATCTTCATGAATTATAGACATAATATCTGAGAGATGCAGGCAGTAATTAATGCATGTCTGCCTTTTCCAACTAGCTCCTTCTGCTGGGTCAGGGAGAGTTATTGAAATTCAGGAAGGAAATTTTCAATCTTCTGGAAGTTTTAAAGAAACAGACCAAGACACAATTTAATAAAGCAATATTATTTCTCTTAAATAATTAACTAAGCTTTGACATTCTCTAATATTTCTGAGGCTTGGCTCTTGCTTTTGCAATAACATTGGAACAAGTGCTCTCAGATGTGATCCACTGCAGGTCCAAAGCATACTGAAGTGCAAAATTGCTTCAAACAGCCTGGATTTCTCTGCACACACATAGCTACCTTCACTCTTCTTAAAATTCTCACTGAACCCCTCAACAGAAGCCACACCACGCAGCACCCCCCACCTCCCTCTTCTCATTTTGCCCTAGTGACATCCATCTCCAGGTATGAATGCTCAACTCTCCCCAAGCTCAAGAAAAACACTGTTTATCATCCATGGGGGAAAAAACCTTGGTTTCACAGCTGAACCACAACACTGTAATAGATGCAATAGACAATTCTAAACTAGACAGAAAGCTATTACTTAAGCAGCATATAGCAGTGGATGCTGTTTAAGTGGGCTGTTTCCATCATCCCTCAAAAAGCATATTCTCCTGCAGCATAAACAATTTAATTCACATAAAGAATGCACTCAAGAGAGCTTAATGTACTTGAGTATACTGACAACAGTTCCCTCAAAGTGACGATTACTTAGCCAGCCACTGAAAACCTCCCACCCTTTGGCATGGACATATCACCTGCTTAAGCAATATAAAGCTACACAACAAGGAGGACTAAACTCTACTTGAAATCAGAAGGATTCTTCTGCTAGTCACCAAACACAGCCATGTCACCAAGGAAAGAGAAGAGGTATTTGACCAACAAGGTCAGAATGAACCAAAAGCTTCAGACCTCTGTTCAACTGAACCACATCATCTCTACAGGGGAAAAAGAAAATCCCTATGCACTTGAGGTAAAGTTTAAGTGGAAACAATGGTCATCCCAGTTCCAGAAACTCACCAGATACAGTCTGTAAGCATCAATCCGTCGAATTGGCCCCCAGCACTTGTCTGTATCATTATACTTTGTGCCATCTCCAACACTGCAAGAATGGTTGCCAGTGGCACTGCTGGGAAAGGAGGGAGAAACAAAAGACAGTAATTAACTCCTAGCAGATGTCTTTGACTCTCCAGAATTCAAGGAAGAGGAATGATCAGAGACCTGAAACGCCAGTTCCCCCCTCCTACTCTGAAGACCTTTCCCCCTTGCATTTTCCAGACTCTGTAACAAAGCAAGTCACCAAGTACCACACATTTAAAGGCAAATTCCTGGATTGCCAACAGTTATTTACAAGTTTGGTCATTTGGCCATCTAGGTAGCAAGTTTAGGCTGTATATGGATCATTGCAGTTTCCCATTTCCAAGTCATGAGTCCAAATCTAGCCCAGCACAGATTTGATCAAACCAGTCTCATTATCTGCTGCTTTGAGAAAGGAATGGGTCTCAGTCCAGAGCTAAATCCACATAACATCACTACTCACTGGCTACAGGCCTGGTAAACATCACACCTCTGAGCTCTTACCCAAAGAGGCAGAGAAGCTGAAATATCACACAGGGTATAGCAATCAAACTATTGAGCAACAAGTGCCATGCCTGCAAGGTGCTGAAGCTGGAAGCACTTCACACTTGAGGGCTCATCTGAAATCAGGTCAGCTACTTTTCAGGCAAGCAGTAGGCACTCGGGTGGGGAATATAAAACTTCACCTTCCCACCCACAAGTGGTGAGCTGTCCTTGAGTCATTTCTCCACTTCTTCAGAAAGTAGAGCTGATCCCAGCCAGACTTATCACCCCATCGAATCCAAAAGCCTGCTCTCCTCTGTCAGCACACAAGCCCAGAGCAGTAGGCACACTCACCAGGTCACTTGCATGAGAGAGACAGGTACAGCCGCTGCGTAGATTGCCAGGTCCCCATAGAGGTAGATAATTATGCAGAAATAGAAGAGGTTCACACCCACTGCAGGAAAAAGGAAATATTGTAGACAACAGAACTCTACACAAATATACATTACTTTTTCAAGGTCTTAAAAAGAAATCTTTGTTTGCCTCCATAGTTTACTTCTTTCTGCTGCAGACTCCTCCCAAGGGTCACAATAGCATCTTAGGGAACTCGGACACAGCATGGGCATTGATAGGACACAAGCTACCTTGGAGCTCAACTCTTGCCTCCTTCAACACCTGGCCCTGACACAGGGCTCTCTAGTTCAAGCCTGTCCTCCAGTCACCAATCAAGACCCAGAGGTCTCACAGAAGTCACCTGCCAGATGAAGCTGTTTGCCTGTGGCTGTTCCAAGCTGACATCTAGCTGATGCTCACAGACTTGGTGTGAACGCAGCTTGACACACAGTGAAACTAAGAGAGAAGATGCTTTCAGTCCTCTGCTGATTCCAAACCCTCTGCTGACAAACCTGCAGGACTTTCACATCAGGGATTTGGCCCCAAAAATGCTTAGGTTTTACAAGGTTGAAAAGGAACTGTTTTGGGAGATTTCTTGGCACCTTGAGCCAAGGTTCAAACCTGCAAAGCTTTGAAATGTTCTTTCTGTAGCCCTCTTAACACCCCACTGTCACAGCGTATGCTGTTCCTGTCCAACACTATTTCCCTCTCCTTTTTATTTTTTCCCTTTAAAGCTTGCCCTGCCATCACCTGTGAGATTAAAAAGTCTTAAGTTAATTGGGTGCACAGAACAGCCTTACTGGGGCACAAGACCACCCCTGCTGTGGAGGGCTAAACTCCTGCAGGAATAAAGAAGTGCTTGATGAAGCACCAGGATTCTTTTCTTCCAAGCAAGCCAGTATAAATCTCACCAAGGAAGAGCTAAACTGGAACATACTTTACTTCAGAGACAGGTGAACTACAAAAAAAAGCGCCTCAGATTCATTTCATCTAGGAAGCTGGCACTGAAGGAGACCAGCTTAAGGAACCTGCCCATACTTTCCAGTTGCAGTACTACCTGATGCTCAATCCTAATGCAGCTTGGGCAAATAAATCAGTTCACCTCTCCACGCCTCCCATGTGACAGGTATCAAACAAGGACAGCATTACTGCACAAGCACTAATATTTCCTCAGTGCTTGCATGCCCTTATGTTTGCCCATGTTTTCCTGCTTTGTCTAAGTAGACAAATGGAGATGTTACAGAAATTGTCAGACCATTTTATATAGTTCCCTCTTGTTTTCTTCCTCTGTGACAGATTTAAGATGGCTTCACAGTTAAGGAGCCTCTACACTGTTCTGAGGATTGTAACAAGCTACCTACCAACTTTTATCCAATTTCCTATTAAAAAGGGTTGAAGATTGTAACAAATAACTCACACAAGACAGAAGCTGCAAGACAACCTGAACATGGGACTAGACAAACTCAGATATGAACTTTGTTTTGGAGATCTGCTATTGATCTCAGGCTTCAGCTGACACCCCACCACCCCCAAAACACTAAGCCACAGTAGCATCACCAGGTACCCACGAGCACACGTTATACCCCTGTTTCAGTCCCAACTTCTCTGTCTGTGGGAAGTCCAGGTGCCAGTTCTCTCCCAAACTCATCCTCTCAAATGCAGGAAGACTAGCACCAGTTCTTTTATAAACCACTACTGGCCCTCCCTGATCAATACTTTCATTACTGGATATAAAATAGGAATAAAAGAATCAATGACTTCTGTGGGGAACTAACATGATAGATGTGCCTAGAATCCTTTACTGAAACAAATGACTGCTGGGTCCCAGAAGCAAGCACCCAAGATTGCAAATTTAAAAAAGAATTAAATTCAAAAAGTAAGAATGTAGATGTTCAGAGCAGCTCCTTTGAAGAAGCATACAGAGCCTCTGCAGCTTAAACCTCAGGCAGCTCCCTTTAAGAAAGCAGACAGTCTGAAATTGAGATTTATCCCCAGCTTACCTCCCAGGACTGCAGATTCAACTCCTGTCAGATTGTTGAAAATAAAAATCAGTCAAGGGAAAGGAGGAGAGAACTCGCTAGAAATCAGAGGCTTTGAGGTCTACTGCAAAGCTTTCACCAGCTCTCCCTCTGAAGGCTGTGAAAACCTCAGACACCTTGGGTTTGGAGCCACGCTTTGTATATTGTGAACAAAAACCCACCCAGACATTTGGTAGCTGTGAAGCTGCAGAGGCCAGGGCTTGAACTTGGGAATTCCCAAGTGTGGCCCAGTTTCTCACCCCTAGGCAGTAGTGGCTGGTCACTGAGCAGCTGTCTTTACTGAAGGCCTTTCTGTACCACTAACAGAAGGAAACACTTCAGCATAGATCTCCAGAGGGAGATTCCTGTCTCTTCTCTGCAACCAGTGAACAGACCAGAGCGCGTCTCTGAACTAGGACTCAGCAACAGTACAGAGACAGAGCCTCACTGCTGAGCACAGAGGAGGGGAGAGCAGCAAATGAGCTATAGCTGCCCCAGAGCCTTTGCTGGCCGTACCTCATCTCATCTGGAAGTCACAAGTTGTTTTAACATACAGTCTGCAGCTCTTCCAGCTGCCTTCCTGCAAGAGATTGATCCCTTCGCACTGGGCTGAGGAGGTCCTGGGGAGGATCCCTAACACAGAAATCAGATAACTCTGGCTAAAGCAACATTAAGAAGGAGGATTAAGATTTAGAGTACTAAGCAGTTTATATCACTTTGCCAGGAAGCGAAGCTCAGTGCCCAACGGGAGAGGACGTGTATTCCCAGCACCCTCTACTGGCCTGTGCCAAGGCAGGGAGCTCTGGAAGGAACTGCCCCATGTCTGGCTGGCTCTGGGGGGTCCGTACCACCTCCCCTGTGAAGCACACAAAGTAGAGGTCTTCTGAACTTGTTTACAGGAGCACGAAGCCTCCCATGATCCCCAGTCCTCCTGCAGCTGAGCAGGCTTCTACAGCCAAGTCGTCAGCCATACTGCTAAGCCCTGTCCTATGGTGCCTGCTCTCAAAGCACTTCCCAAATACTACTCCCCAGAGGATGCTCGAGGGACAGGAAAGTGTTCACAGCATTTCTTTGCAAGCAAAACTTGCTTAAAGTCAGAGCAACCCAGTTCTATAGGCAAGGCTAGGAACAAGATGCTTATGGGTCTTCAACCCACACACAGGCCACCCCTCATCTTCTACAACTAGAAAAGCAGCAGTCTGATCCAAGGTGATTTAAATCTACAGGGGCATGCAGGAAAATAAAAAAGGGTGGTGTTTTTTCAATTGGACTTTAAAATCTGCAATAATATAGCTCAAGGAATGTTCACTCCTTAAACCCAGCTGTCCTTCAGAGGCAACAGTCTTAAACTGGCATAAAACTGATGTAATGTAGTGGAAAAAACCAGCCCGTTGTGTCTGTGTAAGATGGCCAGTGAACAAGAGAAAATGTCCCTTTACACAAGAAATGAGGCCTGACAGGCTCAAATCCAGTGTCTGATGATTTCCTGGCTCTGCACAGCATTTCAAATGTTCTGATCTACAAGTTTCAAAACACCTAACATTGTGGTTCGCACTCTGATCGCACGCAGCAATGGATATGGCTGCACTGCAGTACGGTTACAAGTTCAGTCCCTGGCACACAAGAGACATTTAGAAGCAAAAAAGACAGCTCCCTATCACATGGACAGAAGGGACCCTGGCAGCAGGTCAGCTCCCAGCACCTCTCTTGGTGACCCCCCAGCTGCAAGCAGTTCTCAGGAACGCTCCCCAGTAGTCTCTCTCCTTCAGACTGATACTCACAGGGTTCAGGGAAGCCCAGACACCTTATTCTCAAATGCTATGGCCAGGATGGAACCAGCAAACACTGCAGCTAGGCTGTACTGCCTGAGACAGCAGGGACTGCAGACAGATGCAGTTCAGAGCTTGGTTAAGGGCACTCAGAAAAGGCATTGACTTACACTTACCTGACTCAAGAAACCAGGTTCATATCTTGCAGTATTCTGGCTGGTTCTGCTACCTCCACAGAATCAGAATGGTTTGGGTTGGAAAGGACCTTAAAGATCATCCGCTGAGGTCCACCCCCTGCAATGGGCAGGGACACCTCTCACTAGACCAGGCTGCTCGAGGCCCCATCCAACCTGGTCTTGAACACCTCCAGGGAGGGGCATCCACCACCTCCCTGGGAAACCTGTTCCAGTGCCTCACCACCCTCATAGTCAAGAATTTCTTCCTAACATCCAATCTAAATCTACCCCCTTCCAATTGAAAACTATTCCCCCTCGTTCCATCACTCCAGGTGCTTCTAAAAAGTCCCTCCTCAGCTTTCTTGTAGGCCCCTTTAGGTACTGGAAGGCCACTCTAAGATCTCCCCAGAGCCTTCTCTTCTCCAGGCTGAACAGCCACAGCTCACTCTCTCAGACTGTCTTTCATGCTGGTCCTTGCCCACGTGGCCCATAAATGCTTTGTAGAAACGCTACACAGGAATGACTACACTCCAGAGAACGAAGGACCAACACTTTTGGGTGGAATCTTCACAAACTCAGGATGCAAACCCACTGAGCAGTACACAAAACTTAATGAAAAGCTGTACAAACAATGTACAGGAGGACTTTTGAAAATGTGACTCATTTACCTTTATTGAAGAACATGGAAGCCATCTGGCCCATTTCCACCCTCTCAGTGATTTCAAAAATATTGGGTGAGCCACGTCTCTCTGCAAGATAAAAAACAAGAAGCATTTCAACCAGTTCCTCCAACAAAAAGAGAGGCCAGACCATGTGAAGACACTCAAGAAGCGCTAGCAGCAATTTGAAGGACAGTATGTACGACTCTACAGCTGCAGAGTCACTGGTCCAATGACTCTGCTGAAGTTAGTTTAAAAGTGTTTTCAAACTAAGATGTTCTCATCTTAGTGACCTAGAAGGAAAAGATCTTATCAGACTGCAGAAGGGGAACTGAATTCTCAATGAGTCTTATCTTGTGAGTGCAAAGGGCTTTGGGATGCGAGCACATAGAATTAAGGGACAGAAGAGTCCTGCTCTGCTTGCTGGAGCCCACTGGGACACTGTCTGCAGACAACAGGTCTCAGATCCCATGAAAGCACGAACTGGGTACTTACGAACTGACAGGATAGGTCGTGTCTCTGCTCGCTCGTAGCCATCTTGGAGGAGAACATCACTGTCAGATACTCCAGAGGAGGAATCTTCATCATCATCTTCCTGGAACAAAAGGCCAGGCCACTGCTGAGGCATCTGCTACCCACAGCACAGGCTGTGGCACCACCAGTGTCATAGTCTCACTTTCAGAAACCCAAAGGAAGTTCCCAAAATTGGATGGGCAGGGCATGCAGTAAGGCAATACCAGGGAGCCCGTGGAGAACAGAAGAGGGCACTAGCGGAGCAGGCTGAAGAGCGCAACAGGCTCTGCTGTCCTAGCCCAGGTCATGCACAGAGCAACAGTGTCCAATTCATGTAGTGATATGTGACACAAGGAAGTTAGAAACTTCTGGCAGGTCTGTAGGGTTGCAGAACTGCTGGAAAAAATCCAAACATCTATAGCCTCAGCCAGTGGGAGCAGACAGGTCCAGCTCCTAACTCCAACCCACTAACAGATCCCTGCAGGCAGGGATCTAAAGCAGCACAAACAATTATGCCCCTCACTGATCCAGAAAAGCCACTGAAGCCAGAATTCAAAAAGCCACAAGTAAGTTTTACAGCAAGGACATACTTCAGGACTGTCCACTCCCTGATACAGCCCGAATGACAGCAAGGACATTCCAGCCTGTCCCAGTTAAATGACATGAAATCAGCAAGGATTTACAGACCTCAGCACACCCCAAAGGACACCAATACATTGTCTGCCACCTCTCCACGTTCACTGAGCAGTGATTCCAGGCAAGGAGAGCACAAGCACTAAGACATGTGAACAGCACAAGAAATTTTTCAAAGCAGAAGCAGAAAATCCTGTCTTTAATGAGCAACCCCACAGGGAACTAACAGTTGTATTTTATATGGCAAAGTTAAGTACAGTAGAAATTTATTCCTTTAGAGTTACTAATGAGGCAAGGCAAAGATGCAGAAGAATCTTAGGCAAGTCCCACAGGGTAAAAGAAAAAAGACAATGGAAAGTGAAACCCCACACAAACCTTGCGTTTCTCCATTCTCTTCCAGCGCAGCTGGGCATTGGCAGCAGCCATGGCTTCCACCACAAAGGTCGTAGTCATATAGCTAGAGAAATTCAATTGAGATCAGTAATAGTCAAGAACTGTCCCTGAAGTGAGATGGAAAATTATTCCCATCTGGTTTTAGCAACCAACAAGCAAACCAAAACAAGCCTTTCATACGCACTGTGGTTCTGGTACAGTGTTTCATCTCACTGCTGATCCCTTCTGTTCTCAAGCAGACCACCAAATGAGTAAAATATAATATGCCTTCAGATCTAAGATGACACTTTAGATACCAGGAAGGCACCTTCCTAGTATTTCTGTGGGTTGAATAATGCAAGAGGACTTCCCCTTTGTTAGAAAGCAAGCTTCCTCCTTTTTAGGGTCTAGGAAAAACAGTACTATTCTGAAGCTTATCTGTTAGGGCCTGGGGCAAAGATACTACAGTCCCTTACAGCAGCAATACAAGGCCAAGCAGCAGATCACACGTGCATGCAAATATTCTTTGCTGGAGGCCAGGGAAAAGCTGTCCAGGGAGACAGTAAGAGACACTGATGGAAAAAATATCATTATCTCAGCTAGAACAGCCCTATAATTAAAAATAACAAAACCAAAATTAAACCCAACCTCAAATCAATCTTATTTCAGGTTTTAAAGAGGTTTCTCACAGCTTCAGGAACTGGGCTCACTATCAAGCTCAAATGAGAATTAGTTCTGGAAGAATAAAAGACAGCAGCCCTGTCCTGAGGCCCCCACAGCAGTTCCCACCTAGACAAAAGCAACAGGGCAACGTAGCTCCCAAGGTGCAGAGTACTTTTGAGCTGTGTCTTCTCAGCTTAATCCAGTGCTGTTTTGGAGGTCTGTGCTCTTCTGCTGACCTTGAAGAACTGTCTGCTGGTGCTGAGCTTCATACACTGAATTTACAGTTTAAAACTAACATATCTGAAGGCAATTGCTTCCAAAGCTCCCAGTCACAGCACTCTCACAGTTCACATTTTATCCAGATTTTGCAGCATATAGCTTTGAGGTGTGGAACTTCCAAGTATTACCAGTCAGTACTGACCACACAGCATCTTGGTATAACAGCACCTAAACAGATCCAAAAAGCTCTGCCTCCAAATCCAAGGCACGTTCAGGGTGACAGAGCTGGTTTCTGACAAGAAAAGAACTTCTAATTTCCACTCTTACAGACAGCAGGAAAGGATTTTGTTTTTCTTTTATTTTAAAATCAAGCATGAAGCAAGCAAAGATTCACAGCCCAACAGAAGATGGCATTTCTATTAATAACTCCTTAGACATCAGTGCTGTATCAACAGCCTTCAGCTCCACCTGCTGCTCCAGCAGGCAGACATCTGGGCAGCAGCTCATGGCAAGCCAGCAGGAAAATCATGAGACCAGCTCCAAGGTCTGGAGCAGCCAAAGGGTGGAGGGGGTGGGATAAGTCAGGCCCAGCTATACAGTGATTTGTTTGCCTGACACTCTGGCAGAGAAATGACCCCACGTCACCAGTGACCTGGTCAGCATTTGGGGAATGGATCTGTGGCAGAGGGGTGGGATGTATCCACAGGGACGGTGACAAGAACAGAAGCTGGAAGAAAGCTCCAAGAAGACTCTGGACTGGAGAAAAAGTCCTTCCCATCTGTCAGAAAATGGGATATACCCCCATATGGAAGGCAGTCAGAAAACACATCCTTCCAAGTAAGATTTACAGGCAACATAACTTCAGAGACCGATGGTCAAGCACCAGAGGGGAAGGGTCACTCAGAGAAGCAGCAGAAGTCTTAGCATTGTCCTTACAACCCCACCCAACTGAGCTCCTCAGCTCCCTAAAGACAAAGTACTCATATCCTACCTCATAAATCCCAGGAACATGAGTAGAATGAGGCTGACGAGCCACCCTGCTGTCGCGAAGGCCTTCGGCATGGTTAGGGCTCCTGTTCCCACAATGAGGTTGAACATATACACCAGACCAACCTGCAACCATCCACATAACCCAAGATGAGAGTGCAGTTGTGCCAGAGATCATCCAAGAGGCCTCACATACATACTGATTTAAACAGAGATCACAATCCTTGAGCAAGCAGTGTGGGAGCAGGCCCACACTAGAAACAGAGGGGACTGACAGCCAGAGAACAAAGCGGGTGTCAGCACATTTCTGGGAGAAACTGATATTCCTCTCCATTTTTCCAATTATTTTATTTTTCCCTTTCTAACTTTTAAAGTTAGAAAGCACACAGGCTTTCTGATTGTCTTCAAATCCACTGCCTTCTACCAGAAAGGGTGGACACTCTGGGTTTGGGTGTCTCCTTGTTTTCCAACCTGAGCATAAGCAGTTATGACCACGTGCACAAATTGCCTTTCAGAATCTCTCACCGTTCTATATTTTTTACCCAAGCAGGAAATATCCAAACCAAATTCTACTGCCATTTTACCAGCAAGCAGCTGAGCATGCTCTGAAGAAGAGATTTTACTTCAGGAAGAAAAGAGATGTTATCCTCTCTGGCAATGAGATTTTTTTCCTGCCTGGGGCAAAAAGATGATAACTGTGCATCTGGACAGGACCCCAAGACTACAGATGTAGCTGAACTCAAGGTCAAAAATTGCCTCAAAGTTGGTGTTTTCTTTATTTTTTTTTTAATATAGGTCAGTGTCTCTCCAGAGGAGAGCCAGTGAAGAACTGACTACACTTTTCTGGGCGTGAAGCAATTAATATCAGGAGAACTATTCCCCAGAGACCCTGCAAGCATTCCCTGATATAAGCACAGCAAATTCAGCATCTGACAAGTCTCCCAGAACAACCACCACAAAGCAAAACCCCACCCCATCAGCCATGGCACCACTGCAGCTTGCAGGGATGTTCTTTTTATTCAGCAGGCAGATGTGTCATTCTGAAGCACAATGTAAGGGCTCAGGGCCATGACTTACTCTTCAGTGAAGGACTCTTGGAAAAAAAAAACCCACTTCAGGTGATTTTCCTTGACCTTGGTCAAGCAGAGAGAGATGGGAACAGTGCCTGTGAGTTCAGTCTGGCTAGACATCTTCAGGGAAGATCAGAGCTGGAGCCTTTGTGGTTTGGCTCTGGGAAATTCATACCACACTAGCACAACATATAAGAGCAGGTGACACTGATCCTTTAGGGTCCAGATGTCCCACTTACAGCCTTGCTCTCCATTTTCTCAGTTGTGACCTATTTCTGCAGCCTAATATCCAGTTCTTGTAAATTCAATTGCTAACACGGGGATTAAAGTTTTCAAGCATTTGAAAGCCAAAATGCAGATTTCAGGACTGGTTCTATATTTAACAGGAAAAAAAAAAGTCTGCAGAGGGATGTTTTTAAGAGCTGACACTTTATGAACACCTGTAGCTGCAAAAACCAGTATTTCCAGTAACATATGAAAGCAGCAGTTGGCTCTGCAGTTTCACAGGACACCACATTACAGAGAAAAATCATCATGATTACTAACTTGACAAATTACTACAACAGCTACTAAGTACACCTGAGAAATTCAGAGGAAAATGTTACATAAAGTAAAAAAACCAAACAACAAAACTGAAACAATCAAAAAAACACCACCACAGAGAAGTGAAGTGGGATAGTTTCCATGTCATGAATTCCCCTGTTTATGCTGCCTTTGTGTGACAATGGAGTTTAATGAAAAGATTACTATGATGTAAGGAAAGTGAGAAGGATGGAAGAACTGGTATGGGGCATGAAGCTCTTCTCAACACCTTTAGAACAATGCCTTAAGCAGACATCATCTCTTTAAACCATATGAAGTGATTTGTGATACAAAGAAAACCCCAACCACTACAAGCACTGAGCATTTTTAAGTACCCTTTAACCCCCATCATCTTTTGAAGCACCAACATCATGTCCACAGGGAAACAGGAAATGAAAACACAACATTCAAAGAAGAGGATTTTGGAAAGTCTTGTGAGCAAGCCCACAGACAGCAGCACTTACATATGGAGAGTAAAGCTCTCCTGTATCCGTAATGCCACCAGCCATGTTGAAGACGGTGGGGAGGCTCAGAGCAAAGCAAGGAGGGTGTTTTCAACTTCTGCTGCCTTTAACCTAGGGAAGCATTACACAGTTGCATTAGTCTTTGTCAGAAAGAGGAAGAACTCGAGTCAGCTTTTAACAACCGTCTTCTGATTCTGGAACTAGAGAGGATTTCAGCAGGATCCTGCACTTTGGACAGGTACACCGCACTCACCGACTGCTTCACTCTCCAGAAAGTTCTCATACCCGTTAAACTAGTTTAAGAGTAACCAAAAGGCTCTGCCCTTTAACAACACAGGGCAACCAAACTTCACCTTCCCCAAGCAGCCAGAGGGGCCGTTTCAACACTAAAACCTCAAGAGGAAGAATGCCTGCCTTGAGGATCCTCTCATACCGCTGCTTCTCACGCAGCTACTACTATTAGACAGCACGTGCCTCTTGCAAACCCAAGCAGGAAAGAAACAGCCTCCAGCCTCTCCTCAAACATCTTAAGTGAAGAAATAAACAGACAAATAAACATACAAAAGGTTTTCTTACGTGTACCAAGGCTTCTGAAGCAGAATTATTTGCAGAAGCTCATACTGTGTTACAACTACAGGGGAGAGGGAGCACCCAAGCCTTCTGAAAGGCTTCAGAGACAGGAAGTAATCTGCAAAGCTGAATTGTTTCAGAGCTTTAGCAAACTCCTCGTACTCCTACGTACGCTCCTACTGAGCCACGCCGACGGGGACAACGATCAGCACAAGCTTCAAAACCTCGGAGCGCCACTAGAAACCCCAAACAGCCCCTAAGCTCCGGCGGCAGAACCGAGGCACCACGGTTCACCCTGGCTGTAACCAGGCTGGCGCTCAGGCGAAGGGGCCAAAGGCCCTTCGGTGACACACGGCGCCTGAAGCACCGGGGCCAAGCTGAACAAACCGAGGCGGCGTTAAGGCCACGCTAACGCACACCTCCGCACACGGCTGGGAAACGCGTGCTGGTGCGGGGCACTCAGCGCAGGCCGGGAGGGGCTCCGGAGCCACTCGGCTCGACCGGTCCCGGGGCTCGGAGCCCCTCAGCCCTGCCACTTGCCGGCTCCCCCGAGCCTGCTGTGCTACCGCGGCGGGCTGTGCTGCTCACCCAACCTGCGCCCCCGGAGAGGCTCCCCCCGCCCCACAGACACCCCCAGGCCCCGAGGGGTCCCGTCGCCCCCCCGGCCAGGGCCCCGTCGCGCCAGTTCACCGCCCCACGCCGGGCCCCTCCGCAGGCCTCGCCCCACATCCCCCGCCCCACACTCTCCCCCACGGGGACGCTGCCCGGGCCCCTCTTCCCTTTCCCGCGCCGACACCCCAGTACCGCACCGGCGGCTGCTCGCACCGGCAGCCCCGCCCGCTCATCGTGGAGCTCCTACTGCGCAGGCGCCGTCCACAGCACCCTTCCGCGCACGTGACCGGCTCCCTGGGCGGGGTGAAAGTGATTGGAGTCACGTGCGCGTCGGCGGGGCGATGACGTAGTGGGGCGGGAAGGGGGCGGGAAGGGGGCGGGAAGGGGGCGGGAAGGGGGCGGGAAGGGGCGGGAAGGGGGCGGGAAGGGAGCGGGAAGGGGGCGGGAAGGGGGCGGGGCGGTGGATGGGCTTTTGCGCATACGCGGAAAGGCGACGCGGCAGGTAGGCGTTTCCGCCCGGCTGTGGGGTTCCTCTCGTGCCGCGGGGCTTCTGTTCAGGTTCCGGTTGTGCCTTCTGGCCGGGCCCATGGATCCCCTCGGGCTCCGGTCTTGCTTCTCCTCGGCCCCGGGAGTCCCCTCGGGCTTCGGGGCTTCCCTCAGGCCGTGGTCCTGTCTCTCCTCAGGCCTGGGGCTCCTCTCAGGTCCTGGTCGTGCATTCCTTCGGGCTCGGGGCTCCCCTCGCGCCTGAGGTTTCCCTCAGGCCCCTGTTATGCCTCTTCTTGGGCCCGGGCCTTCCCTCAGGTCCTGTTCCAGCATCCCCTCGGGCCCGGGGCTCCCATTGGGCCCCTCAGCCCCCAATCCTCCATCCCCTCAGGTCTTGGATTCCCCCTAGCCCAGCATCTCACCTCAGCCCTGAGGCCTGCAGCGTGCTGGAGCAAGGCACCTCCACCACCCTGGGGTCATGAAGTGTTCAGTGACTTTTCTCAAGATATACAAGGGCACTGTTGGGTTTCCAGGGCCACTCTGATACAGCCCTGCCCTGGGGCAAGGGGAGCATGGGGATGTGGGAAGGTTGCCATGTGGGAGACTGGTATGAACTGGGGTCTGTCTGCACAGTGAGAGTGGCCACTGCTGACTCCCAAAAAGTTCCAGGGGTGCTGTCCCACCCCTCTGCCTCCCTAGAGACACGGACCAGGACGTTGCCTGTCTTGTCTGAGTGCAGAGGCCATGAAGATTAACCAGAACACTGTGTTGCAAGGACAGAGGGTGACCCTGGTGCCATACACTTCTGCGCACGTGCCCCGGTATGTGGCTCTTCTCCTCTGATACCCTTGTATGGCCTGATTTAACTTCTCTTTTTAAAGGAAACATGGTGCTCAGAAAGGGTGTTGGGTTGACAGCTGCAGGGCCTTGGGAACCACACAGCAGAAAGAGCACTCACAGAAAGGCAATCAGTTTTGCCTTCTGTGTCCTGAAGCAAACATCCTTGGCAGGTTTGTGCTCTTTGCCAGGTCTGCTGACAGAGAACTTCATCTATGCTGCTGGGTACCCACGGAAAGGGAAAGACTTGTCTGTGAGTGAAGTGCAACACCTCTCTTGTTAACCAATGTCTTTCCCTAATTACAGTGGAAGAGCAAAACCTCAGCATGTAAAGCCAGGTGCATGTTTGATAAATGAGAAGCAGGCATGCAGGCAGTTTGTAAAGCGCTGGCCTGGGCAGCTGCAGCCTCAGCACAAAGATGCCAGTATTAGTCTTTTTGTCAGCGTCCCGGAGATGCTGTGTCAGTCTCATTCGGGATGAAGTGCACTGGAACTCAATGCCCAGTACTTTTAAAAAGATCAGTTTTTCACCAGGCACTCTGCAGACAAAGCCACAGGATGGACAAACTTGCTAAATTTCCACAGAGAACATTAATTCCTGTGTTAGATAAGGGAGCGTGGCTTGGGGATACTCCCAAGTTCCCATCAGCACCAGGCTAGCGTTTCCAAGGCTGATTTATGAAGCCTGATCCGTAGAGCACTTGTGGAATTCAGAGTGTGAGGCTGTAGCTCAGGCAGTGATGGGTCCTGGGTCCTGTCATCAGGTACCACGAGTGGATGCAGTCAGAGGAGCTGCAGCGCCTGACCGCCTCTGAACCACTCAGCCTGGAGCAGGAGTATCAGATGCAGCGCAGCTGGCGCGACGACGCGGACAGTGAGGAGCTTCAATGGTTTCTACGGGTGGTTGGGAGTGGCGAACAGATCCTTTCTGGGGACCCTTCCTAGTGGGCTCTAGTTGCAGATGGGATGTGAGACCTTCTATAACAGTAGCTTTGAACTGGCTTTCTCTTTATAGCTGGTATATGCTCAGGGAAGTAGAGAACGTCTGGGGCTATTGGTGTCCTTCTGCGGTTTTCCAAGGATTACAGTGATTTATTTCCCACAGCATTATCTGCTGAGCTGTTCCTGCATGGTCAACACTCCCCAGGTCTGATCATCATAAAACAGTGGAAGGGGGTTGTATTTTTCCTTGAGAAATCAAATGACTTTATAATTACCTGTTTGAGGTATGCTGACTGAATTGGTTCCCTGCCTCTCCTACAGGTAATGAATCACTGCCCATAAAAGCCTGGTAGATATACATTGGGCTGCAAAATACTTCAGGCTGGCAAAGACCTCAGTCTGGAACATTTGTCTCAGCTGGCATTAAAAGCCTTACTAAAAGCAAAAATAAGATGGTCCAGGTGAATCACTAGGTCTCAGTCTTTTGTGCACCTAACAGTTCTTTGTCCGAGCTTGCTGCAGCATGAGACAAGGCAGGGAGACATCAAACAGGCTAATTCCAGTCTTGGAGACTAAGTCTACATCACCTTCACAATGGCTTTTTCAGAATATTTCCTCTATTTCTAGGGCTGGGAATAGGCATGCTTGGCATGGGAGGCCCAATTGTTAGCTCTTCCTTAGTGTTAACTCTCCCTTCCTGTTAACACGTGGAAACTTGTTCCTCTGTGCGTTGCATGCCTTTAATTTCATCCTTCAGTAATTTGTGAGTAATTCTCAGCGTGCCCTGAGAATGCTGCCACGGGTCTGTTTTGCACAGAGTGCACCTTCATCGTGCTGGACGCGGAGCGGTGGTCGGGGCAGGGGCGTGCGGATGAGGACTGCATGGTGGGCGACGTGAACCTCTTCCTCACCGACGCTGAGGACCCGACGTTGGGCGAGATTGAAATTATGATTGCAGGTCAGGTTCTGCTTCCTAGCTTGGGCTTTTGGCACCGTGGTTAAAGCCAGATGCAGACAGATGTTAAGTACAGCAGCATTTTATTCTCATTGCCTTACCGTGGCTGCCCCCCCAATCAGCATCCTTTGCTGGTCTGGGTCAGTCCCTTCTGAAAAGTACCTGGTGTGACTCACCGGTCTCTCCTAACTGGATGCTGACTTCCAGGCTTCTCTCTTTCAGAGCCCAGCTACCGTGGCAGAGGGTTTGGCAAGGAGGCGACTCTGATGATGATGTCCTATGGTAAGGGTGGCTCAGTGCAAGGGAGGGGAGTACAGTTGGGGTGTGACCTGGAAGCACATATTCCCAGTGATACAGGCAGGGTAGTACAGGATCCATCTGCCCCAGAAACTGGAGCGCTGTCCCTTGCTAGATGTGGCAGCAGAGCGGGTAATACAAATGCTTCTCTTTCTCATTCCTTTTGCAGGAGTGAGAAACCTGGGGATCACCAAATTTGAAGCTAAGATTGGTCAGGAAAATGAAGCCAGTATCTGCATGTTCAGAAAGCTTCATTTTAAGGAGGTAGTAACAGCCTGTCTTCTACCCAGAGAACATAAGCAGTGTTTGCCTTGTGACCAAGACTGAGCTGTTTTTCCTCTGCATGCTGCAGGTTGCTGTGAACAGCGTTTTTCAGGAGGTGACACTGAGGCTGGATGTCAGTGACCAGGAAAGACGGTGGCTCCTGGACGAGACGAACCACGTGGAAGAGAAGAGCTACATTGGGGTGCAGGAAACCTGACAGACATGTCCAGACACAGGTCTGGTTTCCAGGGAGGAGTTGGATGCCGCTGCGACAACACACCAGCGAGCCAACACTGCACTTGACTCTTTTCATTTGTCTCCTTCGGTTACTTTGTCATCTTGTCAGCTTTGCATCTTGTTGCAGCAGCCAGGAATACTGCCTGAAACTTGGACCTGGAGAACAGCCACTGCTTCACTGGCTGGACTAGGAATGGCCAGAACCTTAATGTGCCATTCCCATGGAGCCTAAAATCACCAGCTATTAGCTGATCCCTGGTGCCACCCGTGTCTGGACAAGCAGCACACACTGTTACCTCTTCCCCTGCCCTTAGAACGGGATTCATCAGGTTGGTGGAGGCAGTCTCAGGGTGCTGGTAGCTCAGTCTCTTCTCTTTTGAATAAAAAAAAAAAACCCTGACACAAATGTGAGGATTCCCCAGAGCCACGTTGGAGCAGTGGGGCTTGGCTGCTGGGTTTAGCTGCTGGCAGGGTGGTTACAAGTTGTAAAGCACAGCAGAGACCCTTTGAACTCTATTTTCTGGGGTGGGATGTGTTTTGAGCAGTCACTGCTGTGTCCTGGAAGTGAGAACCCCAGGTGTGAGTGAGCACAACCAAAGGGCAAGTTAGGGGATGAAGGATACTGGTACCAGCCAACCGAGACTCGCTGCGATCACTGCGTAACGGGGAAGCAGCAGCTGCAAGAGGCTGCTGAGGCAAAACCCCCTTGCTGAGCTTCAGGCCACGCTTTGGCAAAGCATGGAACCTGGAAGCCTCAGGCTCTGGAAACCTGAGGAACCTGGAAACCTCCCTCTCAGTGGGGAGAAAGCTGCGCTTCATTTCACCAGGCTGCTTGTAGGTGAAAGCAACGAGGAGAGCACAACTGACAGGAGGCAGGAGAGCCATCCCCTGCTTCCTGGGGCTTGGGACTCGCTCTGCTGAGCCTGCAGGCTCTCTTTGCTGCTCTCCAGTGAGACGATGGGGAGAAAAACATTGCTTGCTGGAGGCAGATACATCCAGGGCAGGAGCTAGCACTCTGTCCTCAGCTGTGATACATCCAAGATCGATTGCCAAAGGAGAGGCACTTGCCTGACTCCCGCTGGACAGACTTGCTAAGAGAGTTATCTAGCCCGACCTTTCCTGGCTGTGCAGCATGTTCTGCACAGCAGGGAAGCTTGCTAAGAGCAGAGGACAGAAGGTAAGGAGGATAACTGACGCTCCTGGGCGTTTTCCTACTGTAATGCCAGCCATAATGGCTAATTCTACACTGGAAATTATTGTTCTGATGACAGAGTATCAGGTAATAGTGTTTAGATTTGCCCAGGGATGGTTTTATCAGAGACTGATAGACTGGAATTTTTAGTGTTGCTGTGCCTGTATTTTTAGGCCCTGGGGGTTTTAGTTTTCCAATTTTAATTTTCCAATTTTAGTAAAGTTAAATACATCATTTCTGTGACTAATATTAAAACCAAGTGAGGGAACAGCATATCCTGGTATTTTAAACAAGTATTTAGTTACAGTGAAAGCTTTGTGTGGTAGTAAAGTGAAGAGCAGCTCTACTTCCAGATGGGATTACCACAACAGAAGTACTAATCCTTGTGCTCTTGTCACCCGCTGCTGGCAGGAGTGGATTCCGTCTCCCAGAACAAGATTTGCAGAACCTGCTGGGTGAACTGCTGGCTCTGTGCTACTTCTGTGGAGCATTGCATCCCTCTGCCAGGGCAGCAAGGTCAAACTGTCAGGAGAGATGTATCCAGGGTAGGATTTGCTCCCCTAAAACGTGACCAAGGTGGGAAAAAGTACAAGGTGGAAAAGTAGTTTGTTTCAACCTCTGCTGCCAAGGGCTGAGGAGGGCAGAGGGAAACCACGCAGCCCTCCCCAGCTCCCTGCGCCCGGATGGTTACTCTGGAGCCAGTGAGCGCCCCGCTTGGCATCCCCGTCCCCCAGCAACGCCAGCGCACTCCCCCACCCCAACGGGTGGCTGGGAAAAGCCTTTGCCCTGGCAACCCGGAACAAAGTTGGGTCTGTCCTGGAGCTGCAGCCCTCCCCTGGGCTGGGGGGTCCCGGGAGGGCTCAGCGGGGGTTCCCACAGGGAACCATTCCCCAGGCTGCTCTGACCAGGCAAAAGCTGCTCCGAGGATGCTGTGGGTGCTCCCACGCTTGGTTCACATGGGCATTCCCAGCCCTCAGCATCACACCCTGTCCCAGGCAGGGCCATCCTGCTGGCTCCAGGGGGGTGAGGGTGGGAAACAAGGGGACAGGGGCTCCCCTCTGCCCAGAAGCACTGGAGGACAGGGCACCTTCCAAGGGGGAGTGAGAGTCTGCATGTCCCCTGCAGGTCTGGTGACATTTTGTCACTCTGTTAGACACTCCTTAGAGTTGCAGAGCTCTGCGATGGCTCCTCTGCTTAGGTAGAGGGACTCATCTGGGGTGTGGAGTGCCAAAAAAGACACTGCAGAGGGAGAGGAAACGAAGGTACTGGGCATAGCCCAGGGCACAGCCCTGTCCCCAAGCAGCCACCATCCCACCCTCCCTGGTGCTGCGGTGGTGTCACCAGCCCAGCCTCGATGAGCCCCCCACAGGCACAGTGTGCCCCCACACTGGCGCATGGCAGCAGCACTTACCTTGGCCCCGTATAACATGCCCCATACTGGCTTAAAAATAGCCCTGGCAGTGTGACAGAGCCTTGGGGGCAGATTTGGGCTGCCCCCAGCAGCGGTGCTGCCCTCCAACCAGGCCAGCAGACCCAGATTAGAGCCACACACCTCCCCCACCCCCAGCAGGCCCTGGGGGATTAGAGCCCTTTAATCACCCCAAGGCATTAACCCTCACTGGGACCAACCAGTCCCTCCCCAACCCCCCAGCCTGGGTGTTGAGAGGGCACCCAGCTCAGCCCCAGTGTTCCCCAAGACCGTGAGTGTTACCTGCTTCTTCCCCCAGTCCCAGGAGCACAGCAGCCCCCAGCCAGCCCCTGCACAGCCTCAAGCTTTGGAAGGATTTAGCCTTAAACCAGAGACTGAAGTCAGGAGGGTTTATTCCAGTAACCAGAATTTCTTTTGAGCTGGACAGTATGACAACACCCGATCGCGAAACACAGAAACAAAACATCCACAGGAAGAATTTCCACAAAATACATTAAAAAAAAATAAACAGTGTGATTGGAAAATCCTTATTTTGGAAAAAAACCCAAACAGTCTATTGAGAAGCCTTTAAATTAAACAGTGTTGGATTCAAACCCTGATCAGCTCTGTCTCCAGGAGTGAGCGGGAGCAAAGGAGATGATTATTGCTTGCTGTGCTGGCTCCAGACACCCTCTCCTCTCCTGTAATAACCCCAGGGGCAGGGTGCTGGGGGAATCCCTGCTATGCCAGGCACCCGCATCCCTCCTTGTACCCACTGGCACCCGGGGGGTGAAGGGACAGGGTCATCATGGACGGAGCTTGCCAGGCAGGGGTCAGACACCCTGCGGAGTTGCTGTGGTGGGTGGCCAGGCAGGGGAGGTTTCCCAAGTCACTAAAAGCCTCAGGTTTTGCAGTTAAAAGGTAATTGGAGAAGGAGGGGGGCTTAAATGGAGATGGGGTTTGGCGTGGGGGAAGAACCAGGGAACAGCGGAGATCAGAACTGTTGGGCATCAGCTGCCACCCTCCCAAGTTTCCCAAGAACCCCTGCTCGTGCATAGGTGTTTGCAAGGCTCCAAGACAGGGCTTAAGGGGCACCCTGGGGACAATCTCATGGGAAGAGGCAGCTCCCCAAGCACCCCCCAGCTCTCTCTATGCTAAACCCACCACCCAGGACCCCACTACAGGGATGCTTGCTGGCCACCGAGCCCCATTCCCTCAGGTCAGGGTGGTGGGGAGTAATCCCGCATCCCTGCTGGGAGCCCATGGCAGGGAGGAGGGGGATGCAGGAGAGGTGGGTGCAAAGCCAGGAGGGGGAGCCAGTGGACCCTCACCCCAGGGCCTTCACAGGTTGCTGAACAGTTCGTTTTTCTTGCTCCAGTCCATCTGAGGTGCCCGCTTGCTGGTCCGCTTCTGGTGTGCCCGCTCCTTGGCCACTGCCAGTGGGATGTCAAGGTCCAGGAGGGAGCTGGATGCTGAATGGCGCTTCTCACTGTCCTGTGTGTCGGGCTGGGGGTCAAGATGTTGTGTAAGCACCATGGTGGGAACTCAGCCCAGACCCCACTTTCCAGCCACCACCTCCCCCTGGCATCCCCTGCCCTACCTCACTGTGTGTCTCGCTGGAGCTGGGGGACACAGCCAGCGGCCCAGGGCTGGACGGGCTCTCGGACACCGAGTTGGACCGTTGGTCTCCACTGTTTTCCTGGCGGAGGGGAGCAGGGAGTGAGTGGAGCAGCTCCAGCCCCAAGGTTTGGGAACGGCTCCCAGAGCTGTGAGTCCCACCACAAAATCCATCCTCCCCACACATAATCCCCTGTGAGCTCCAGGCTCGTAAATACCTTTAGTGTGGCCCATCCAGGGCAGGGAAGGATTAAACCCCAGCCTGACTGCCCTGGCTTTAGCAGGAGGAAGAGGAGGAGGAAAGCAGCTGCAGGGCTGGATGCTACCTCCACACAGTATAAGGGCTCCCAGGCCTGCAGTGGTATGAGGGTGGAGGAGGGAGGAGGAAGGGAGGCATCGCAGCCACCTCCAGACACAGACTCACAGCATCCCTTTCCTAGGTGGTCCTGGCTCACAGTCCCCTTCCTATTGGAACTCGCTTTTATGGGACAGCCCAGGAGCATCATGGTCCTCAGTGGCATCACACATCATGGGCAGGGGGACACCTCAGCAGGCAAGGTCACAGCCCAGAGACTGGCACAAAAGAGATTATAAGCAAGATGAAGGTCTCTTACCTTCCCTATATCACCGTTGGCAACTGGTTCCGGCAAGGGACCTGCAGGGTGAGGACATGGGTGTGGGTGAGGGTGCATTTGCTCTGTCCCCTCCCACCTGACCCCCTCACCGGCGGGCACAGCGGTGCCCACCGAAGGCTGCACATCCAGTACTGCACAGGGTCTATCCAGGTCCCAAACTTTTTAACCCACCCCTCAGAGCCAGCCCTGTGGCACAGGGGGATGCTGCCAAGCACATCCCTGCCATGACAACAGCCATGACACAGAGCCCACCAAGACCCCCCATTGTTCCCTTCACACAGCAGGGAGGAGGCCACGGGTTCTGAGGTGAGAGAAGGGCAGCTGCTGCCCGTTTGCTCCCTGAGCCATAAACCCTGCCAAAGTGCAACCAGGGGCCATAAACCTGCCTTCCCACAGAGCACACGTGAGCCCTGCTGCCCTGGCACGAGCAGAGAATGCTGAAGCCAGGTGACCTTGCTTGGCCCCAGGGCAATGAGACCTCTGCCTCCCAGGGTGCAGGGACTCCCCCAGCACCCCCAGGTTTGGCGGCAAGGTGACACAGCCAGCAGAGGAGGCACAACCCCCCTCCCTGTAGCACAGCCCCCAGCCCACCTGCCAGGTGTTCTTCAGAGGGCACCACCTTGCACTTCTTGAAGAACTCATCCGTGAGGACATCCACCACCAGCAGCCTGGTCTCGTCACCTCCCGCCTTGATGGCAGCCACCACGTCGGCATGCTGCTTGCCCTCCATGCATACCCCGTTCACCTGTGGGCATGGCACCATGTCACTGCTGGGGACAGGGGACAGCCACCCCTCGGCAGCTCCACCCTTTGTACCAGTCACAACCCCAGCATGGCCACCCCACAGCCCCCGCAGGTATCCGCAGCCTGGCAGGGATTAGCGGTGAAGCCAGCAAACCTCATTAAAAGCAGATTTTCCTCCTAGTGATTAGCACGGGATCGTATGGGCAAAGCTGGCAGGGCACCGGGCTGGTGCAGGAGGTGGGCACCATAAGCAAGGTACAAAGCCCTCGTGCCATGGCACAGACCCCAAAGCTTTGCCCCAAGAGAGGCAGCAGCCCCAGAGCAGTGGGGAGAGGGCTCAGCTGGTCCCTGCCCTCGTGATTCACCATCCCACCTGGCACAAACCCTGTCCCCATCCCCACCCTGGTCACAAGCTGGCAGTGGGGTTTGGGCCATCATGCACCTTGTCCTCAGTCTGTCCCATTCCAGGGACACTCCCATGCAGGGGACAGTGTTGCTACCATTTAACCCCCCACCAGCTGATTAGCGCTGAGCCCCAGCCCTCTGCAGTGCTGCTCGCCCTGGGTGGGGACTGGCAGGCTGGCATGGGTTGGGTGGCTGCATTGAGTCACCATAAGCACTGGGGACACCACACGCCCTCCTGGCAAAGGGCACCTCCCTCCTGGGCACCAAGCTTTTTAGGGAGACCCCCACCCTACGGGCATACCTCGATGATGCGGTCCTGGGGGAGCAGTCCTGCCGCCTCGGCTGGTGAGTTGGGGTCAACAGCCCGCACGAACTGCCCTGGGCGGCTCTTGTCGCTGTGCAGGTTGAAGCCATAGCCATTGGAGCCCTTCTTCATGTGGCACAGCCGAGGCCGCAGCTCCTCCTGCAACAGGGACAGCACATGGAAAAGATGCTCCTGGAGCCCCCAGGGGTGGTCTGGAACCACCACACATCTGCTTGGGTGGCAGGAACATCACCCAGACACTTCAAGTTGGGACACAGGGTGCCAAAACACCCTATGAACCCAGGCTCTAGTTAGTTAATTAGGTCCAGGGCATGCTAATTGCAATGAAACATTAAAGTGCCATGTTATTATGTCTGTCCTTAGACCACATTCTTCCTTTAGGGATTGGGATTACAAACTGCCCCATGAAGGTGGAGGAGGAAGCAGCCCACACTGCTGGGAAGCACCCCCACCCCGGCAGCCCTTGCTACTGGAGAAGTCTCAGCCACCAGTGCAGATCCTCTCCAGCACCCCCTCACAGCAAACCCATCAGTGGGGCTGGTAGAACCCCCCAAAGCTGCCCACAGCTGTTGCTGGCAGGGAAGGGGCACAAAAGGAGCTCAAGCAGGGAGCCAGACAGAACAGCCCCAATACCAAAGTGCACCCCCACATCCTGACACGACCCTCTGTGATTGCAAAACAGAGGAACCAGCTCGACCGGGGTAGCACAACATGAAATATCCACCTCTCCAGGAGGCAACACCCAGCTCATCTGAGCCCAGTTTCACCCTGACCCACTGATCTGCCAGCACTTAGAGCTGGGGAACAGACCAGAGCAGTCAAGGTCCTGCACCTGGCTCCCCATGAGCCAAATAACAAGCACAATTCCCCACATTGTGGCAGTGGGAGAACGAGGAGCATCCCAGGAATCCATATGGGATGGCAAAGAGGAGCTGCCTTCACTCGCCCGGTGGGCAGCGGGATGCCCAGGAAGGATCAAAGGCACCAGGAGACACGAACCAGCTGCCTGTGTGTAGCAGGGTCAGGGTGGCTCTGGCCCCAGCACCCAAACGCTGCTGCTACCTACTGAAACGGTTTGATCCTGCCAGGACCACCAGCTTTGGTAGGGCTCTCCCAGCAGGCAAAGCACGCCAGAGCCCTTGAAATGTTCCTCACTGTGGGGCGTGTTACTTGGTACCCATGGCATCAGGGGGACCGGGCACTGCAGGAATATCCCCTGCCGTATCCACGCCATGCTGCTCTTCCCACCCCCCCATACAGCATTCCCCTTCCCGCCTGCCAGGAAAGCCTGGTCCATGGGGTGCTGGCACCCCGCAAGGGCTGGGGTGATGCATCTGCAACTGCAATAAACCCCCTGTCCTTTGCACGATGCCCTCATTCAGGTTCAAGGCTGGCTGCCACCCCAGCACCACTCGCCAACGCCCCAGGACAAAGGCACATGCAAGCACCCAGCTGGCTCTGCCAAGCACCCAGCTGGCTCTGCGGGGGAGCGAAGGTGAGCCGGGGACACCGGGAGTCACACAGGACCCGCTCCACCTGTTGCTCAGCTGAGCAGTGGCAGCTGTGACAGCCTGGGTGCTCCCCAGGAGCTGGAGGTGTCTCCCACAGCGGGTTCCCCAGCTGGGTGCAGGATTGCGACACCTCGACTTCGCCCGGGCTGCCCTTCGCTGTGCCAGGGGCGATGCCCACGTCCCCGTGCCCAGGTGGCAGCAGGTTCACGTGGTACAGAGGCTGTTGCGGCTGCACCCTCTGCCCAGGCAGCAACCCGGAGTAAGGGTGGGGACAGAGATGACCCAAACCAAGGACAAAACCAGGAGGTGGTGGAGGAAGGCAGCACGTCCTGGCATTCCTGCCCCAGCCCAGCCCTGGGAAGGGGGTTTGGGCTCCTCAAGCACCCACGCTCCCAGCGCCCTTGGCAGCACCACGGGTTTGGTCCACACCAATAGCTTGGAACAAAGCCGGAGGGAGCACCCAGCAAGCAGTACTGGCAGCGCTCCCGGGAGAGGAGGAGGAGGGAGGACATCGCTCCCACCCATACTAACAAAGCCCTAGCAGCCCAAAAGACTGGAGCCATGGATTTAGGTAGGGGGGATATGTGAGGGGGGATCAGCCCTGCACGATAGACAGATGCCTTGGGGCAGGGGGACAGGAGAGGAAAGCACCAAGCCCTCAAAGGCAGCCAGCAAAGGCAGGAGAGCCAGGTGAGACAGAGCCTGGCCGAGACATGACCTGGCTCCCCCCATGCCCCCCCACCAGAGGCTGGTAGCTCCTCCAGCCCAGTGTGCCAGACTGCCTTCACCCTCCCCAAATCCCTCACTGCAGCCAGCCACTGTTCTGCCTCCCCAAGAGGAAAACATAAATGCATCCGATTCTCTGGTGGCTGTATCCTGCCCACCCACAGGGCAAGCACCCCACGGTAAGGCATCCCTCCAGGCCCAAAGTCCTGCTGGCCAGAAGGGACACAAGGTGAGAGGGTTTGAGATGAAGGCCTGGGATGCAGAGAAACCCCACAGCTGCGGGGACAGGAACTGGACAGCAGGAAAACGGAAATGTCCCTAATTTCTCTGAGCTTTTGCATCCTCTCCTCCAATACCAGCAGCCTTCCCACTGCGCTGGAGCACGGATTAGCCGGCAGAGCCTCGTTACAAGCAATTACAACCTCTGGCGGGGAGGGCAGTGGGGGGACATCTCCTGCCCAGAGAGATGCCCATTTGGGATGGGGCACTCAGCAGTATCACGTCCCTATTCCTGCCCTGGAACAGGACTCGGGGCCCCTCCAGAGGCATGCAGGACCATCTCTGCCCAGCACGTTCAGCTCCGGGGACCCCAACTGCACAGTGTGCTAGGACCTGCTCCCCAACAGCAATTTCAGGACAGCTTTGGAAGCCTTGAGTCCCAGGAAACTCCCTGCAGCCCTACAAGCAGCAACAAGTCTGTGGGCATCAACGCTCCTGGTTCCTCAAAGAGAAACACAACAGCTCCAAGGACGCCTGGGCCAGCAAATTCACACGGGTCCCGAAATCTGGCGCACGCATTCGGGCTTCATACAAAGGGGATGCAAAACAGCCTCCTCACAGCATCCCTGTCACGTCCCATTTGACTGGAGCTGCTTTTCATGCAGCTGCCTTGAGAGGAAATTTAATTCATGTCCTAATTACACGCCAGCTACCCCCAGTGCAATGCTCCCAAATGGGGGGGGGTGGCGGTGGTGATGATCTACTCCTTATTGGTACCCCAAAACCCAGCTCTGGGAGGCTCACCTGGGTTTTACAAGGAGAGATGAGTATCACTGGCAGGGAGGGCTAGAATTTAGCACCAAATTTGTGAGAGGGAAGCCTGAGGCTGGCAGCAGAAGCCTTGTCCAGGTAAAAGCTGCCCCAGCCCCTGCCTGGGCGCTGTGCTGGCAGCTGCCAGTGCTGCTTGAACACCCTGTGGTTTGCATGAAACTTTCTCAAGACACTCCCAAACTTCCGGAAACGTCAGGTGAGGTGGGTTTGGGGTGGGGTTGGGGGGGAAGAGCTGTCTCTGGAGACAGTCCCTGCAGTGCAGGCCCCCCTGGATGCGAGAGTGGCCTTGCAGGTGTAAAACTGTCACCTCGCTGGCTTGGCCCCACAGAGGAGGGGTGGGTGCACGGACATGGTACCTCCAGGGAGGCTCTAAACCTCCACACCCAGCATTGGGAGGATCTGCACGCCCAGAGTTTATACAGATAAAAAGGGAGCCCACAATAACCTCCCCAAAACCTCCTCAGCCCATGCCCAGCGCTGGGGGCATCCAAGCCCCCTGGCATGGGGGGAGGTCCTGAGCAGGCAGGACCCAGCAGGGTTTGCAGAGAGGTTGGATCCTGCCCACAGGTGGAAGATGCCAAACCCTCACTGGGTCCCAGGCAGGGTGGGGACACGGCCAGCCGGCTCTCCCGGCAGCGAGTGTCTCCAGGCTCATTAAGCAAATAAAGGCGAGTCCAGCCCAATAAAGCAAACAGGACTCTGGCACATGCAAACCTCCTACTCTCCCCGCAGCGATCCCAGGGGAATCCCACCAACCCACAGGGCTGGGATAGGGTGTCAGGGGCTGCGGGGGGATGGGGCGGTCGGCACCGGCTGCCTGCCAGTGGCCAGAGAACAGGCACACCAGTGTGTTCTTGGCTCTCCAGAGAGAAATCCCTTTCTGCCTGCTCCGGCTTGGCTCAGCATCCTGCCTGGCATCTTCCCACCCAACTCGTCAGGCACCCGGCTGGGGAGACGTCTCCAAACGTGTTTGCCTTCGCTGTCCTGCACCGAGCAGCAGGCCCTGCCCCCAGCCGCAAGATTTCCTGCTACCTGTTGAGACATCATCCCGGGGTGTGCAGCAATGTCACCCGCATCACCCACTTCCTGCTCCTGGTACAGAGACAAACCACCCGTGGTGACTCCGCGCGGGCTGTGCCCCACGCCTGCCCCCCAAAGCTGTGGGACACCTCCAGTTTCCCACACCCTTTGCATTGCCTGGGCCAGCAGCAAGTCACAGCACTGTCACCCTCGGGGGCTGCATGTCCTCAGCCCCCGGAGCCTGACCGGGGACTCGCCTGAGCTCCATCCCTTTTATTTTATCCAGCCCATGAAGAAGATCTGGGAGGAGAAAACACAGCACAGACCATCTCGCTGTCCCTGAGGGAGTGCTGGCACCGTGACATAAGGGAGGGCAGGCATGCACACCACGGCTTGGCACGGGGATGGACCCAAGGGACCAGAGATGCCACAGCGAGCAAGCAGGGCAGTGACAGGGGCAGAGCTGGATTGTTCCCACCTGAACAACCCCCTAGGAGGTGCCAGAGCAGTGCTTTACCCAGGCAGGGATGAGACCGATGCCCTGCAGCAGATCAGCCCGACCAGGGGCAAAGGGCAGCTGGCACAAGGCTGAAGTCCAACAGGAGACACTAAACTAATAAAAACACCTGATCCTCAGCAAAACTCTGCATGACAGCAGCTCAGCGAGGCATCAAAGTCCGCCTGGGGCTCAGCATCAGCACTGGGAAGGCTCCGTGGCACCAACCCTTCACTGGCGCCAGGAGCTGGGGGCTCAGCCCTTCCCACCAGTCATGCCTGCAAGCGGCCTTTGGAAGCAGATCATAAGAGCTCCTCGGGAGGTCCCACGCCCCAGGGACACAAGGAGCCTGCTTCCTGGAAAGACCATCCCCATCTCTGTTGCAACAACAAACATCAGTTTTTGCTGGGTAAATAAAAGCAGTATTAACTCCAGCAGCCCAAGGCGTCTCTTAGGAACTGCTCTGGGCAGGAAAGGTCAGCTATTTCTCAATTTCTCACCGTCCTACATCACTCTACTTGTGCAAACCCTACCTCCCACACGCTGCTAAGGCCGACATTCCTGAATTACTAAGTGTCTGTATGCAAGGACCCGCGGTGGGACCAGTCCCTCCAGCCCAGGATGGGCTCCAGCATCTCCACCCCGCAGCAGAGACCAGACCGGCTCAGGACACGGGCGACTGCCACCAATACCTGCAGCCACAGTCCCCCAAAAATACCCTCAACCACGGCACTTCTTTGGTTGTATTTTGGAGCTGGTCGATGCCAGCTGCCCTCAGCCCAGTCCCAAGGCAGGGGCTCACTCGCAGCTCAAAGCTCTCCAGTGCCTTCGCTCACTGTTGCTTGTCTCACCCCGTTTTACCACCCAGCAGCACAAGGACGAACCAAAGGGCTCCGGGACGTGACGGACTTCTCGGTTATGGGTGCGAACATCCGCGCCCGCCCGCCCCCGCTCCTCACCCAGCACGGCGGGTACAGCGAAGCGCTCAGCGACAGAAAAGAATCTAGAGGCTGACAGGAAAAGCAGCCGGGCCCCGCGGGGCCCCGTACGGCGGGGGAGCCGCGTCTAAAGCGAAGCAAAAAAAGAAACCGAGAGCAACACCACGCTGAGAGCCCGGGGCAGGCCGGGACAGGCGCGGCTGCCGCAGCTCCCGCTCGCTCGGCTCAAAGTGACGACCGGGGCCCGTCCCGGGGTATTTCGACCCGCCCCCCTCCCCCGAACTCTTCAGGACCCGAAGTCAGCCCCCCCAGCAGCCCGTTTACCCGCTGGCCGCCGCCGCTGGGCTCCCGCTGCGCGGGCTCCGCCGGCTCCGGGGCCGCCTGCCCGCCGCTCACGGGGGGCTCGGTGCCCGCCCCGCCCCGCTTCTGCAGCTGCTCGTCGGCCACCGGGTCTACGACGAGGAGGCTGACGGCGCCGGCGGCGGCTCGGATGCGCTCCACCACCTGCTGGTGGCTCTCCCGCTCCACGTTCTCGCCATCCACCTCCAGCAGCCGGTCCCCGGCCCGCAGCCCCGAGCGCTCGGCCGGCGAGCCCGCCTCCACCAGCCGGATGAACTGGCCCGGCTTGCCCTTCTCGCCGTGCAGGTGGAAGCCGTAGCCGTCCGGCCCCCGCTCCAGGCGGCACAGCCGCGCCGCGGACCCCGCGTCGCTGCTCATAGCGGGAGGGGCGGATGCGGCTCCGCCGCCCGTTCCCGCCGCCCGCGCCGAGCGCCTCTGCGCGGCCGCCTCCTGACTGACAGCTTTATAGGCGGGGCGGGGCGCTGGGTGGGACCAGCCAATAGAAGAGCGGAGGAGGGGAGAGACTTCCACATAAGGAGATCGACGGGGCGGTTCGCGAGAGTGTGCGGGGCGTGGTTATGCAAATCTATCGGTGCTGCGGGGGCGCCGGGGTCTCGCTGCCGGCTGCCAGGCCCGGCGGGTCCTATGGGACCATGTCGCTCCCCTGGGGCCACCTCCGCCTCCCTCTGCCAGACGGCCGGGGAGGCCCCGCTCCCCGCTGAGACCCCCACGGGGGCCGGCTCTGTCTTCCCCCTACCCACCCAGCCCCCGGGGTCACCACAGGCTGCCCCAGGGTGGCTGGAGACCGGCGGGGCGCTGCCCGCCTTCCCCGGGGCACGTCCCTGGGAGGGCACATCTCCGCCTTTCGGGACTCGGCCTCCCCATCCTCTCACCCGGCCCTTGAGCACCGCTTCCACGGCCGGTCCCAGCACCAGGGGGATGCTCAGAGCTTCAAAAGCAAGATGACCCCCCTCCCTGGAACCAGCGTGGGAAAGCAGCACGGGGGCTGTGCTCGCTGGTAACCTGCTGTGTGATGGAAATGAGACAGCACCCCTGCTCCCCCCAGCACCCCCTGAACCCTGTTCGGCATCCTGCAGCTGGGTGAGGGGGCTGGGGTGTAGAGACTGGAGAAATCTGGGGGAGATTTGCCCAGCCCCAGTGTGTGCTGCTTGGACAAATGGCTGAGGGGGTTACGTGAGCGTGAGATCCTGGGGTGACGGGTCAGTCAGGGCAAAGCGAGGCAGCAGCAAGCCTGGGCTGCTGTGGCAGCGCTGTGGGTGCCATCCAGAGCTGGGCCCTGGCTCCAGGGATCGTCCTGGGCAGGGTGATATGGAAGCACTGTCACTGTCTCTCACTGCCAGGCCTGGCTGAAGTTCAGGCTGGCCAAAGTCCTCAGGGCAGCCGGGATCACGTTTAACCGGGCAGCAGCCAGGTGAGCGAGGAGGTGACGGCAGCACGGCACGGGACGTGTCCCTCCCAGGCAGCTCTGCACCGAAGCCTTGCTTCTGCAGGGACCCCCGGCTGTGTGCCGGGCCCTGGCCCTGCTCCAGCCCTGCGAGGCCGAGCTGGGTGCACAGGGTGGGCTCATTTGTTTCCTCCACTCGGCTGAGCATTCGCCTGCAGCCTCTCAGCCCTGAGAAAGGCAGCAGAGAGGAATCCCACGGCGGCCAGCAGTAGATGACTGCAGAGAGGAAAACCAGGGCAAACGTGTGGCAATTCAGCCCCAGGACTGTGAGGATCCATCGCCAGAGGCATCGACACAGAGCAGCCCTCCTCATGGCACCCGGGCTGTGAGTGGCAGAGCCCCACAAGCGTGTGTGTTTGGGGGGGGAGGAAGACTGGGGGGATACTTTTGGGAACGCTGCCCCAAGTCAGGAAACAAAACCCAGCTCTGAGAGGGCTGTTTTGTGCAGGGGACCGCGATAAGGAAAAAAAAGGCGGCAGCAAAGGAAGCAGCAGGAGCTGCTTTTGTGTTCCACAGACCCCCAGCAGTGCCCGCAGGGCGCAGGCATGGCCACCGCAGCCCAGCTGCCTCCTCCTGCCAGGGCCCTCTGCAGCTCCCTGTGACGTTAAGGGAGCTCAGGCTGGAGGGGGAAGCTGAAAAGGGCCAACGTCTGTTTGTGTTGAAGCCATCCAGCATTTTTTGCAGACATCAGCCAAGCGGCAGCAGCAATGCCATTGGTGGGAAGACAGAGTTATTTGGGGAATGCTGGACTCCGCACCATGAGAACAGCAGGGGAGGAGGTTGGTTTTAATTTAACAGGCTGTGTTTACTCTTACCCTCTCACCTTTGGACTGTCTGAAATGTGCAACGAAAGCCCCAGCGGGGAGGAAGGGGCTGCTGGATCTTCCCCCTCCCCACAGCTGCTCCCAGGACGCCCCCAGGTCCCACTGCTCTGCAGTGCCGGGGCGCAGCAGCCTCCCACGTTGCAGACCCAGGGCAGGGATTTCTCACGCAATAAACAACCAGGCAGATGCAAAGCCTCAAAAATACCCAGCTTTAATCTGTAAACTTGCAAAGAGAGACCCAGGAGCAGAGCAGAGGCGAAAGAGGCCCCAGGGCCAGTAAGAGATGAGCAGCTCAGGCATGGGGCCGGGGAAGATGCTGGCGGGGACAGATGTACTGGCCAGTCCCCAACTCCCATGTGCAGCATTGCCGTGCCCTCTGCAGCTGCCCCTCACATCAGCTACATAACCAAGTCTTCGCTGTCTTGCTCAGGGGAGGTGGCAGTGTGCCAGAGGGGTCAGCAAAGCCAGGCTGAGCACCGGAGATGTGCGGCAACATGAGGCTCAAGACTCACACCCCATGCTTCACCAGTGCCCAGGTAGTAGTGCTTACTGGCTGAAACATCTCGGGCATCTGCTCTCCAGATAGTGGGGTTTCAGCTGCTACATGCCAGCAGCAGGAAGAGACAGTTGTATGACATGAGCAGTGATGGAGGAGAAGCCCAGCCTGCCCTGGGAGCTGGCAGGCACAGCATCCGAGGCTACCATGGGCACCTCCACCCCTCCAGCTCCAGTCTGCATGAAACTGGAGATGGTTTTGAAAAGAAAAAGACTTTTCCCATTAAAAAAAAAAAAAGTCACTAATTCCTGTGGCTACAAGAGGGGGAAATAAAGGTTTTTCAATTGCTGTATGTACTAGAAGTGTCCCAGGCATCACTTGGGCGCTCCTAGGGGTTTTATTTCTCATGCTGGCTGTGCAGACAGGGACCAGCCTTGGCCAGATGCATCCCCAGCCCGGCCCTTTCCTATGGCAGAACATATGACACAACGGGGACATCGCTGCCCTCTCTGTAGCAGGAAGATAAAGGATGACAGCAGCAACCACAGCAGCGAGGAGCCAGGCCAAGTTTGGGCACCAGCTGCACCCAGTCATGGGGCAGCTCAGGAGGCAGAGCTGAGGCTCCCTGGAGGGAAGCCAGAGCCCAGCAGCACCGTGAACATGGGGTCTGGGTCAGGCCCTTCCAGCCAGATGAAAGCAGTGTGGAGAGCAGAAATGGCTCTAGGGAAGGAGAGGGCCAAGGGCTGCACTGGGGCTTTTCCATGGCCCTCCAGTGGTACCACAGTTAGGTGTGGGTCCTGCATCCTGCTCGGATGATGGCGGCATCGCCCTGGCTCGCTGGCCAGGCTGGCAGTCATCACGCTGTGGTTACTCCTCCAGGGGCACACAGTACGCTCCAGGCATTGCTGTGCAGGGCAGCAGGATCCAGCCCCTGGGTCCTGATGCTGGGGCAATGGCTTCTCCTTGTGCATGCTCTGCCATAGTGTCCAGTCCACACTTGGCTTGTCAGTGTCTGGTTCCCTCAGGTGCCCCGAGGACGGGATCGGGCTCCTGCTCTGCCTCCCGCCTGCCTGTGGCCCCAACGCTGCCGGCTCCTCCCAGACCCTCTCAGGCGAAGGCACAGCAGCTGGATTTCTTCTGCTGTGACTCAATGTAGTCATGGATCTCAAAGCGGGGCTCGTCCGGTAGTTGCACCGCACGCTGCTTCAACTCCCTGGGGTGGTGGGGCTGTGTTATCCCCCTGCCTGCTCCACTACCAGTGCAGGAGGTGGTGGGGCCATAGGAACACCCCCTCTTCCCTTGCCTGGGTCCCCCAGGTACTCACTTGGCAATGGCCAGGAAGGCCAGCTCCACATTCATGCCCGTCTTGGCGCTCGTCTCCATGAAAGGTACCCCGTACTCCTGCAAGGGCAGCATGGCCCCATCAGCATTCAGACCCAAAATGCCCTCCTGCCCCTCCAAATCGTCCCTGTCACCTGGCCAAGGCTTGGGGACAAGGTACCATCCCCTCCCCGCCTTGCCCCAGGTGCTTCATGCAAGCAGCTGCTGCACTATCTGTGCTACAGCCAGGCAGGTCTGGGCACCCAGCAGAAGGGACAGCACGGCCATGTGGAGACCCTGAGCGATGTGCAATTGTCTGGGGAGGCTGCAGATGGGTTAGACCCCCCAAATGGCTCACCCTGGCCAGTAATGCTCCGTCCTCCGTCCTCACAGCCCTCTCGCTGCTCACATCAGCCTGCCAAGGAAAGGACAGTGTCACCGCATACAAGGGTCAGCTGGCACCCAGGGGGCATCTGGAGAGCAGGCAGTGTGGGGTGCACAGGGGACTGACAGGAAGTTGGGAACATCTTGTGCTCTGAGAAAACACTGGGTCCTGTTGAGTATCTGGTGGCATTCAGGATGTGGGGGTGGGACCTGGGAGCACCAGGGCCCTGGGGCAGGATCCATCACCTGGCGACATCCAGGAACCGGGGGGCCATCTGGTACCCTGCTGGGAATTGGGTACCTAGCATCACCTAGGATCCAGGGGGGCACCCAGCCCCAGGGGAAAATCCAGTACCTAGTCGGGCATTGGGCACACGGGACTAACTGGGATCCCAGAAGAGAATTTGGGACCTGGTTGGCATCCTGGACTTGGGACTACCTGAGATCTGGGGGTTCACCCAGGACCTGGATGGGTATTCAGTACCCAGCAGCATCCTTTACAGGGAGCATCCCGTACCGGGAGCCTCAGCATCGTGCTGCCCCCCACTGGCTGCCGGGAACACTGCCCTCTCCCCAAACAATTCCCCCAAACCTCTGGGGTCACCTCTGGGCCTAGCTGAGCCCCGAAAGCAGCAGAACCCGGTGGAGGGTGCAGACAGGGCAGGCAGAACTTCCAGCCACATCACTCCACAGCCAGGGGCGTGGGACAGCACGGCACAGGTACGGGCACGGCACAGTGCTGGGGAAGGAGGACTCTGCACACACCTTATTGCCCAGCAGCATGATGACCACGTCCTTCTGGGCATACTCATGGATCTCCGTCAGCCAGGCCTGTGGGGCAGCAGAGCTGTGTCAGGGTGAGCGGTACCCCCACCTCCCTCCCTCACAGCCCTCACCCCCCTGCCAAGTACTGGGGAAATGAATTGATGGGAACCATTCCAGCATCACGGCTGAGCAGTCCCAAAACCACCCACCTCCTGGCTCACATCCATCCCAAGCTGCCTTTTCCCCCTCCAGCCAACTTACCGTGTCCCTAAACAAAAGTCACCCAGCCGTGCAGCACCCAGCCAGGCACCCTGGGGACAAGCTCCCAGCCAGCTGGCTCTGGCCAAAACACACGGTGCCTATGTGGAAAACAGGCCTTAAACTGCCCCAACCACTCAGCAAGGCATGTGGGGCACCCACGGCCCCGATCCCTGGGGAGAACCCCCCCAGCCCATGGAGGGAACTCACACGGATGTTGTCGAAGGACATCTTGCTTGTGATATCGTAGAGCAGGAGCAGGGCTGGAAGGGAAGAAGCAGAGACATTGCCCTGCTGCAGGGATGCACTCTCTCTGTCTTCCCTATCCCAAAACCAGACCCAAAACCCACCTTGGGCATCTCTGTAGTAGGCATGGGTGACGCTGCGGAAACGCTCCTGGCCTGCTGTGTCCCAGATCTGCCAAGAAGCCACCCCAGTGAGAGCAGGGAGGGGAAACACCCCCCAGCACCCCACCCCCCAACACACACCACCCCCCGTCTGGGAATGTCCCTGTTGTTCCCAACCCTGTGGGCAATGCACCCAGCCTTGGCGGGACAGGAAGGGTATTTCCAGCAACCTGACTGGGAATTTCTCACCCCCTCCCAATCTCTCACCTGCAACTTCACCTTCACGCCATCCACAGCCACCACTTTGTTCTGCAGAGGAGAAGAAGAGCATGTTCATCAGTCCCAAATGCATCTTAGCACCAGTGCTGGCCAGACCCAGTGTGGAGCTGCCCATGCCCAAGCCCCATGGCTGCTCTCCACAGGCTGGCAGGATGAAGCCAGGCTGCCTGTGGAGCTGGATGTTGGAGCCTCACTGATACAAACCCTGGTCCTGCTGGGGGTCTGCATTGTCACCTGGCAGCTACAGGGACACCTGGGAGCAGCATCCCCTCATGCCGGGGTGGAACAGGGCAGAATCAGACCCAGATGGAGACAGGACAGCAAGATCCCAGCCTGCTTTGGATGAGTCAGCATCCCTGTCTTGTGTCTCCCAGTCTCCTAACGAGCTAGCTAATGACCATGGGCTGACCCTTCTGCCTGGATTCCTCTGGTCCATGTGCTGAAGGAATCGTGGCTGTGCTAAAAAATTGGGCTATTTGCAGCAATTTAAGGTCTCCAGATGCTACGAGCTGGCTGGGGATGCTCAGTGGGTGATGCTGGGCATCCAGTTCAGCTTTCCTTGTTGGTGGGAGCCTTGCTTCACCCTTAAAAGTGGTTGTACGTACTGAGCTGGGGAAGTGAAGCAGCACTTGCAAGCAAGCAGGAAAGGCAGTTACCAGAGAGGGCTTAGGCAATCACTCTACCCAGCTCAGAAAAGCAGGGACTTCTCTCCAGAGGCCCAAGAAAAGAAAAGCAGAAGTTTCTAAAGGGCTATTTTAAGACTCAAAGAATTGTACTTGGAGGGATGATTCTGGAAAGAAAAGACCCCTATAAATAATTTGGTTGCCTGGCATCATTTGAAATGGAAATTCAGCTCATGTGGAGATAAAAGTTGAGAAAACGAGCTGAGTAAAACAAAAAATGGACTGTAGGAGACACTGGAAATTATCAGCCAGCAGTAAGCTGTGAGCTGCTGGAGGGGATGCTCACACGAGGCAGAGTAGGTAGCTATGAACTCTAACACACCCTGGGGCCACTGGTGCTGAGCCCTGCAGTGGGACACAGCAGCATTTCCTTTTTGTATGACTTTACAGGAAGGACAGGCCACTAGACCCCTCTGAAGCGAAGCCACAGCCCTCTGCCCCAGCTGCTGCTCACCCAACCCCAGCCCTTCTCTGCAAGAGCAGCCCAGGAAGCAAAGGCAGCAGAAAAACAGCAGAGGCAGAGGAAGCGCCGACCGCGCTTGACATGTGTCAGCAGCCACAGGCAGAGCCCTGCCTGGGGACACCCCTTCCCCCCCACACCTCCCAGTGACTCCCAGTGACTCCCAGCATGCTGCAACGCTGCTCCGACATGGTGGACACAGCTCTGCCTGCCCATGTGTTCCCAGAGAGACCCTACAGCTGGAATTTTGTGAACAGAGAGCAGCAGGAGGGTTTGTACAGCACCAGTGGCCTTATCAACTCCTCCACAGCCCCTTCCAGCCCTTTTGAGGCACAACATTCCCACAGCCAGTGTTTGCCCCTCCGAGCCGGTGGCCTCAGCCCAGCCAGTGCCCATCAGACCATCCACTGCACACCCCCAACCCGTGTACCCAGACAGAACAGGCTAAACAGAGGCTTTTTGCTGCTTTCAAGGTAAGAGGTGACATTCCCAGGGGCTCTTCTGCCTGCTACCACTGGGTGAGATGGAAGAGTTTCAGCAAGCCCCTGCAGCTGGTTGAGAGATTATTTGGGGCACAGAGGCTGGCAACCCCCTGCCCCCTCTTCCCAGCACCCCATCCTGGCTGAGGTGCAGGTCAGGGAAGGCAAGGGGCCAGCAGCTGTGGTGGTCTCACCCGGAAATCTATGCCCACGGTGGCTATGAACGTCCCGGAGAGAAAGGCCCCGTCTTTGAACTGGAGCAGGAAGCAGGTTTTCCCCACGCCCGAGTCTCCGAGTAACATCACCTGTAAGATGGGCGCAGGGAGAGGTGTCAGTGGGATGGGGAGGGGGCAGCATCCCTGGGTGGTGCTGAGCCTCCCTCCCATCCCCTGTGTCCTTCTATTTCTTTCCCCAGGACTGATCCTGCCAGGGCTGGGCTGGGACCCCCAAGGGTACAGCCAAGCAGGGCCCCAGGGCCAGCACAGCCCCCAGCCAACAGGGATGGAGAGCAGAAGAGGAGAGCTGGAAGAGATGTCTCCTGGCCACCTCCCAGCCTGGCAGTTCCTGGGAACCTGCAGCTCCCAGACACATGGAGCCACCTCCGCCCACACATTGCCCCTGGTCCGGGTGTGCCCAGCCCAAGGGCTGATGCATGGCTTGGGCAAACCCCACCGCGTCCGGGACTCTCACCTTGGGCCCTGCCTGCCACAGACAACAAAGCAAACACGGCGCCTTTTTCCCCTCCTGCTAAATAAACAGGCTCAGCCCAGGCTCTCCGACTGCTCTGGCACTGCCGGACCTGGGCAGGCTGCAGCCAGGACTGAGGTCTCTGTAAGCACACCTGAATGCCGTGTTCTCCTCCCTGCTCACCAGTGGCAGCCCTTTCCTGCCCAGCAATGATTAACCTGACACCAACTTCATCGTTTCCCTGTTATGCAGGACTCCAGCAAGAAGGTCTGTCCCTGCATACCCACCCTGTGAGGATGCTGGAGCCTGTGAAACAAGCCTATGGCCCCAGGGCCAGGCAAACACAGTGAGCCACGGCCACCCTCTGCAAGCAAGGCATAGAGGAGTCCTGTGGGCCAGCACAGCCAGAGCTGGGGGCTGGAAATGCCCTGCCTCCTGCCAATTCACTTTCCTGCTGGTTAAGTCCTTCCCCAGGACCCCCTGACCTAGCCCAGGGTGGAGGGCACTGGGAACACCACCTGGTTCTGCCTCCACCGCTCTCCAAATCAAGCTGGTGACTGATTTCAGCTCTCAAAGAAAAAAATTGCCCTCCACTGAAAGGAGTGAGGGTGGAGAGCATCAAGGCAAAGGAATAAAAGCAGTTTAGGGAAGGTGGCAGCACAGGGACTGCTTTGGGAGCCATCTCTGTGGGCAGCAGGAGCTCAGGGCGCTGGCACTGCCGGTGCCGGACTCGGCCTGTGGCTGCATCTCACATTTCTCCAAAAAAAAAGTCCATCCGTCCCCAACCCCCACCCCCCTACCCACCTTCCGTGCAGGCAGGACGAGGAGGGTGCTTTCCCTGAGCGACCCTCAGCCGAGCTGGTCTGGGGAAGAGGGGGGCATCGGGGACGAGGGTCCTGGCAGGGGCACGGGGGTGTTTGCAGTGCGGGGGCTGCGGGCTGGCTCTGCCCCTGTGCCCTCAGGATGCAGTGCTGGGCTGGATGGGGTCCTGCTTCCCCTGCCCTTGATCACGGGGGGGCACCGCTCCCCCGGCTGGCACTGATCCCCCTTGCCTGGAGAGGGGCAGGACGGGCTTCGGGCTTTCAGAGGGCAGAGCTCGGCCGTGCCGCCCCAGGGAGCGCCACTGCCCCAAGCCGAGCCCCCATTTCTGCAGATGAGCCGCCGGGACACCCCATCGCCAGGGACAGGCGCGGGGAAAAGACTTCCCCCGCCGCCGGGACGGGGACCCCCATCTCCACCTCCCGGAGTGACGTCCCTACCCCCACAGCTGCCGGATCCGGGACCTCCCCGGCCCACAGCCGGTTCCTGGGTGAGAACGTGGCAGCGTAGAAAGCGGGGGGCCCCCGGCACCCCCTTGGGCCCCTGCCGGTCTCTCCCGGGCCGGCAGACGAGCCCCAACCTCCACGCCCGGCAGAGCTTGGAGGGTACATCCCCGCTTCTCCCGCCTCCTCCGCGCAGCCTCCCACCTTGCCAGACAGCTCGTAGTCCCGGGTCAGCGCCGGGGGTCCCCGCTTCCCGCCGCCGGGGTCCCGGGCCCCGCCGTTCCCCCGGGGCCGCTCATGATGCGCCCGAGAGGAGCCGCCGAGTCCCGGCGCTGCGAAGCCAACGGGAGCCCCGGCCCCACCCGGCCCGCCTTCTTCCTCCCCTTCCCCCTCCTCCTCCCCGGCCAATGCCACCGCTGAGGCCGTGTCCTGGCTGCCTCCCTGCCCAGCTCGGCCGTGGGATGAGGAAGAGGAGGCTCGAGGCTGGAAACGTCCCCCCCGCACTCCCGCACCGGGGACCGCAGGGTGCTGGGGTTTGCCGGCGCTGGGTGGCACCGGACAGAGGCAGAGCCCTGACACGTCCCTCTGCACCCCTGGATGGGGAGAGGAAGAACCGTTCGCCCCACAAATGCACAGACCCCTGTGTGGAGACCTCGGTGCTGCCAAATCCCCCCACCACGCTGGTTACATGTAACGCTCCGGCTCCCACCCCACCAGCACACTCAGGGGTGGGGGGTTTGTCCCGCCTGCTGCAGCCCCCGTGGCTGCTGAGCTGGGCTCGCACCAAGGCACAGGAGGAAACCAGCAGCAGCAGCCGTTAGCCGGAAGCTGCGCGCTGCGGTGAGCCGGTTCAGCAGCGCCTGTGCCTTGGCTGCTGGGGCTCCTGCTCCCCCAGCTGCTCCCAGCATCACACGCTGATTGCTGGCACCCACCTCATCACACGCTTCGTTTGGGAAAAGCCAGAGCGTGCGAACACAGAAGTCCAGCAGGAGGGCTGGGGATGTTGTGTTACCCAAAAACTCACCCCGTGAAACCCCATCCAGGTCCATGCGCTGCCCCAGGGTCTTCAAGCTTACAGGCATCACTCCAAGGACAGAAGCCTTCAGCCTCCGCTGATTTACTTTCCCCAGGATATCCAGCCCTTCTGCTGCACGCTGGGGGTAGCCTCAGAGCAAACCTCCCAGCCCTGCTCCTGTTGCTGGGATTCAGGTGGGCAGGATTCCAGGAGCTGTGCCCCTCGCTGCGCACTGAGCAAAGACCACGTGTGGCCTTGGTGGGGGATCTGATGGCAGAGATGCCCTCTGCAATGGCACCCACCTCTGTGCCTTCCCCAACTGAGGTCTCCTGCTCCAGCCAAGCCTTCCTCTGCCCCTTGGGAAATGGAACCTGTATTTCCAGTCCCGTAACTGCGTTCAGATCAAGTCAGGGGTTTTATATATGCTCTTTGGTCAGGGAAGTGCCAGGAGCTGAAAGCTGGAAACACTCAGAGCTTCTGGAAGCCATTGAGCTCCCTGCAGCTTGTAGCTGGGGAGGGGGCTGAAAGGACAGGACAGACCACGCTGGTGCTCAGAGTTGCCCAGGCAGGACAAACGCCTGACTGGGCATCACGTCGACATGCTGTCATTTGCTGCAGGAGAAAACAAGGCAGCAGAGATCCAGCAAAGACTGGGAGCATGGCTGAGCCTCCTCCACCTGCCCAGGGCTTGGCACTGCCTGCAGGGACACCCCTGGCCACCCGTCCCTGTGCTGCTTGGTCCTCCCCGTGCTGGTACCAAAGGTTTCCCTGCTTCCTTGGCCTGGACTGGAGAGAAAGTTCCTGTAGGTAAGAGCCAACCCATGGGAAACAGCCCCAGCCTTGCTGTAGATGATGGAGGGATGTTGGTCTCATTGTGCAGTGAGTTCCCAAGTGCTCTCTGCCCTGGGGTCCCCCAGGAGAAGGGACATACATGTTGGAGCTGCTCCCTGCCCCATGGCAGCTCTGCAAACAGCATGGGCTGGTGGGTGAGTGCAGGCACAGGCAGGACACAGATGCCTTCTCCCTGGGAGAGCAGAGCCACTCCAAAGGCAGCTTTCTGGATGCATTATGAAAGGCTGTGCTCGGGCACAGCCCCACCGTGGCTTTTGTGACATGAAGCCTTGACCCTCCTCCATCCCCCACCCCAAGCAGCCAAAAGCGCTGATGCCCCTGGCTTGCTGGCGAGCACACAGCCAAACTAGGCCTCTCATCTAGCAGCACATAAATAATGCTCCCAGTAAATAAATGCCCCCAGCTCTTTGTGCTTAGCACTGCTTAGGAAGATAAAATGTGATTACCCAAATAAAACTGATCCCACAAGGGTGAGCAAGGTGGCACAGAACAGGGACTGGGCTCTTACCGTAAACCCGATGCCCACGGTGGCGGAGAAGGAGCCAGGAATGAACTTGCCCTGGTCAAACTGCACCAGCAGAGATGTCTTCCCCACACCGCTGTCCCCAACCAGGATCGTCTGCAAGGACCAGGTAAAGAGGCGTCAGCACGTGGGAGCAGGCGGTGCCCAAACTTGCAGGCAGGGTGTGCAGCCAGGGCCCAGGCATTTGGGGAGGGGATGCTGGGGGGATGTGACAGTGAATGCAGTGGGATTCGGAGGCATCAGCCCAGCCCCAGCACATGGCCCTAAGCCTAACGGGTGGCCCCATGGCTGCTCCCCTGCCCAGCGGTTTGTCTCCATAGGCTGTTGGGTGCCAGTGCCATGGCCAGATGGCTTGTCCTGCTGCCTGCCTGCAGAGGAATTTACGCTGCTCTGACCTTCTCTGTAATAAATTAAATGTGCCCTGGGCTGAGGTCTGGGCATGAGCCCCTCTGTGCCCTCTCCCAGTACAGAGAGAGCAAAGCACAGCCTGTCCCAGGGAGCGAGCGGGAGGAATGCTCCTGACCTGGCTTGGGAAGCTGCCGGGTGGAGGCAGCCTTGGCTCGCACAGCCCTACCAAAAACATCTCTGGGAGGACTTTGGTGCTGGATTAGATCCAAAGCATCTCCCACAGCTGCTGTACACAGCCACAGCCTCTCCACAGCACTGGGTGGCTTCACATGCCGTGGACCGACGTTGCTGCCCCCAGCAGGACACTGGATTTGGAAGTCACAGCCCCTTTGCCTCTCCAGTCCTTCATTTGAAACCCCAGGGCTCTTCTTCAGGGAGCAAAGCTTGTTTGTCACCAAGCAGAAAGGACAGGGGATCTGTGCAGGTGTCAGGGCTGTGGCACTGCCATCGCCTCCCCAGGCTGCTGGCCCATGGCCCCGGTACCCACACCGTAACCCAGGGGAGCCCATTCTCCCTTCTGCTCCAACTGTGTTGCTCCTAATGCTGGGCCAGTGGTGCGAATACAACCCCTCCTTCCCTCTCTGCAGGGATCTGAGTTTTGCTGGCAGAGCCCCAGGCACAAATGTTCCCAACCTTTCAGGAAATTGGGACACTCTCAGCTCTTTTGCAGGGGTGCAAGTTAAAACCAGTGCTTTGCTACCCAGCTTCTTGCTCAGAAGTGTTTTTGGCTCTGGCTTTCAGGACTCCAGTGCTCCTGCAGCCCATACAAGTGCTGAGCCAGCCCCAGGGCAGCATCTCCCCTCTCACCAATCTCCCTGCCACCTGAACCTCCCCACTCTCTGCCTGCCACAGTTTGGTGCATCTGCCATTTCCCTCCTAGTTGTGTTCAGACCAATGCTGCTCCAGCAGCCCTGCTCCATCCCAGGGCACCTCAGCCCTTCATTCCCACCTCAGGTGACATGATGAAGGTCACTCTTCACCTGCTGAGCAGGAGTTGTTGCTCCAGCATCTTCCTGGATGTAAGGAGTGGGGTGAAACCAAAAGCCAAAGGAGCTTGAGGACCACAAAGCAGGAATGTGGACTGGCAGGAGACCAACATCCTGCCTTGCATAAATCACAACCTGCCTGGGGCCTGCTAACGCTGATGTGCCTCAGTGAAACGTGTCTGTGAATCAGCATTTTCCCTTGGACAGAACATCCCAAATGCCAAACATCTCCCGGGAAAAGCCTGACCTGCTGAGCGGAGCTGTTGGCAGGAGGGAGCCCTGCACCTCCCCCAGACACACATCACTGCACAGACCCCTGCGATGAGAGGCAGATCTGCAGCTGGAGACTTGTCACTCCTCCCCCTAAGTAGACATCAGGCTCGTTGCGGCTCACTGGTGCATTCAGAGCAGCCTTACAGCTGAGAGCCTGTGCAGGAGCTGGGGGATGCTGGGAGCAGAAATTTCTGGGTGAAGCCCCTACGCTTGGGCCAGAGGAGCTGGGTCACCCCTTTCCTGGGGGGAATTTCACCACCCAAGTGCCCTCTTGGCCTCCCTGTGGGCCCAGGCATGTTTCCCATGAGGAGAGCTGGACCTGCCCTGGAGCTGCCACCTGGGAAAACACCCCAAGGGTTCATTATCATGGGGCTTCTGCACCCCAGCCCTGAGTCTTTTGGTCATGTGCACTATGCCCAGGTAAAATAGTCATGCTGGGAGGTGCAACAAGACCAGCTGTACCCTGCAGCATCAGCTTTCAGAGCAGCTAATGCAGAGAACAGCATTAATTATGGAGGTGGGAGAGCTGGCTGGGATGAGCACCAGAAAGCCTCCAGAGCCCAAAGACTTACAGAGAACACGTATAAAAGGCAGAATCCCCTATCAATAATTTAATTGGGACTTATAATAGAGACAACTCATGAATTGCTTCATGACTTAATAATAGTAATAGTAAAATTTGGCCTGAATCAGCCAAGAGTCCTAACAACTTTAGGAAAACCTTAGGGGCTGTGTGGAAGTATGTCACACTGGAAACCACCACAGCCTCCCTGGCTATGAAATAAACATAAAAAGAAGAATAAAAAACACACTGCAGAGTGTATGTGGCCAGCCAGCTGTCAAACCTCAGCTTGGACATGCCTGAGTCATGACAGCAAGAAGCCTCCCAGCGACAAAGCTCCATACAGAGTCACAGAGTTGTAGGGGTTGGAAGGGACCTGCAGAGATCATTGGGTCCAACCCTTTGCAAAAGCAGGGTCCCTAGGACAGGTCACACAGGTCAGTGTCCAGACAGGTCTTGAATATCTTCAGAGAAGGAGACTCCACACCCCCTGGGCAGCCTGTCCCAGGGCTCTGTCACCCTCACCATGAAGAAGTTCTTCCACATATTGGTGCAGAACTCCCTGAAGTCCCTTACCTTACCTGTCCTGCCTCTTGCCAGCATCCTCTGCCACTGCCTGGCCACCGCAGCACCTCCTCATCCCCCTGGGTTTCCCAGGGTTTGTTTTTTTCACCTGATAAGAAGTTACAAGATTCCTTTTGGTGCAGCTCCTCTCTGTGCAGCGGTGTGGGGATGGAGCGGTGTGGGGATGGAGCGGTGCTTTGCCAGGGTGCACATATAACCAGGAAAACCGGCCAAGACCAGGGAAGCAACAGTCCCAAAACACATTCCTGAGCCCCAGCACAACCAAAGCAGTTCTTGTTTCCAGCTAAAGGAAATTATTTCCACTGTTTGGGCAGATGTAACCTCACTTCTCCATCACGCCCCAGCTCGCCCACTCCCCAGCCCCAGCAGAAAAGCAAGCACAGCTTGAAATGCACCTCCAAGCAGACTTGTCTGCCAGCTCTGCCTTTAGGAGAGAGCAAATATCCCTCCCCACACCTTAGATTGGAGGGGGGTGTTAAGTCAGACCTAGACAAATCACTTCCCTTCAAAATCACTGCTGGCTTGGTGTGGGTTGCTGGGGGAGGTAAAGCAATGGGGCTGCAAGGGCAAAGCCACGCTGATCTCCCCTACCCACGGTGGCAGCCAGCAGGCAAATGAGAGATCTTGGTGTAACGTGCCTGGAGAAGTTCTACACGGCTGTCAGAGCAGTGCAGGGAGGTGACTGCTACATTTCCAGTGCCAGGCAAGCAGGAGGAGATCTGGGATAGCACGTGTGGGCTGAGGTTATCTTTCCAGTTCACTTTTGAGTTTTAGCATGCAGTAGCTGGGACTGAGCTAAATGTAGCTGGTAGGAGCCTGACAGGGCAAACCCCCAGTCCTGGGAGATGCTGGGAGGGGAGAGGTGCCCTCCATGTGCTCTTCTGCTGCTCTCAGAATGCTGCTGAAGCCCCAAACCCAAATGTTTGCTCCCAGGTTAGCAGGATTATTTGGCAATTGTGGCAATTGCATACGTGCACCCCAGCAGAGCTGCCTGCAGAGCTCAGACCAGAAACAACACCAGGAAAGGTCTGAGAGTGAAGCTGCAGCTGGTTTCAGCCCCTCACTGCCCTGCTCTCATGGTCTCTCAGGGATGCATTTCCGAGACTTATTTTTACCTGCTCTATATACAAAATTGCTCTGCCTTCTCCCTGCTCTGGGCAGCGCTCCAGGGAAACCTGGATGCTGCTGGATGCTGCCTTGAGTTGGTTTGTGCCACAGGGACACCTCAAGGCTGCTCCCACCCTGCCCAGCAGCTGTTTTACCATGGCCAAGCCATTTACACAGCTTGAGCCAGAGCCCGGGGCCTTCTGCCAGCCCCGCTGGGCCCTCACCCTGGCAGAGGCTGTGTTTCAGCCCTGTAGACACGAGCTCTAAGGCTGGACATCCATTAAAGCATCCATTAAAGCTGGCTCAGATCATGCAGGGAATGCCTGCTTGCAAAACCCCTGCTAGCACCTTGGATCAGCCACAGCCAGAGGGCACATCCCTCTCCTGCAGCTCATTCCAGCTGAAGGGATCCAAGCACCCAACTGGAAGCAGAATGATTTGGCAATGGGTTAAATCACCTGAAAGCAGAATCCATCATCTTGTGCCAAGTGAAACTTTTCCAGAACAGCCCAGAACAAACCTCTGCTGTCCCTGCTTTGATTTGCTCCTATGCCTTTTCCTCCCCAGGACAGGGTTTAGCTACCAACCAGATATCACTTAACCTTTGCCTCCAGAGTGCAAAGCTTTCTTAGCACATCTGAAACGTGATTCCCTACTCAGAAACAAGATCTAGGGAGGTATTTGCTGCCTCACATCCCTGGAACAAGATCAGGCTCATTTCTGCATGACAAGCAACTCAGCCATGAGCAAAACACTGAGGGAAACAGCAGAGAACATGGGATGGGGACAGTTTTTGCCTGGGCACCTCTTCTGCCCAAAGACTTGTTTTCATCAATGTCATTCCTTGACTGCAGCAGCTCATTGCTGGAGAAGAAGGAGTTAAGGCTTTGCAAAGAACCAAACTTTCTTGAGTCATCCCTAGAGGCATGTCCTCCGTACTCAGTGTACAACAGAAATGAGAGTCACTCGTAATTGATATTTTCCTGCTAATCAAGGGCTGGGCACGCTGCCCTGAGTAGAGCAGGATGTAAGAGAGACTGGTGTTTGTGAAGAGGGATCCACACAGCCTCAGCCCTTTCCCCTGCACCCCAGGGGTGTGGGTCCTGCACAGTCACACTGGGGACTGCAGGAAAACACCATGAGGACAGCAAGGAGGGGCGATCAGCGGGTCTGGAAGAGATCAGCATCTCCTCCATGTCTCCTGGAATTGCAGGGCGGCGTCTGTGAGGAGCAAAAGCTCTGCTCCAGCAGAGCCGGAGCCGTGCAGGTCTTGCAGGGACAGCAGCAGCTCCGGCCACGCTCCGCACAGCAGAGTTACAAAACACAGTCCCGAGGGCCCCGCAGAAGAGAAGGATTTTAAAGCAAGGAGAGCAGGGACAGGCATCTCTTGGGACACAGCTTTTTCATGTCAGGTAAGTACCAGCTCCTTAGGTTGACTCTGGTAATCAGAACCCCGGGGTGCATCTCCCCCCACCCCGTCCCCCCCGAGCATGCATAAGGCAGCAGGAGTGGCTGAACGCCGGCTGCGGGCTGTGCCGCGGGGCTGGCGCTTTTCCAGCTCGCTTTGCTTTGGAAACACGCCCGATCCTTCTGCCCTCCTCCTCACCGGCACCCGGGAAGTGGCAGAGACCATGGCCGGGATCGAGCCCCGCAGGGTGCCCGGCCGCGGCAGGCACGGGGGGAAGGGCGGGGGGAGAAGAGGCGGCGGGGAGGAAGCCCCTCCACTCCAGGATGGGGGATGGCGGACGGACCCCGCCGGGGCATGAAGAGCGCGGTGGGAGGGGGACAGAGTTTGCCGAGGAAGATCAAGCCGGAGCCCTGCGCCGGCAGTTGCTCTCACGCCGCCCCGGCCCCTCGCCCCCCCTCCGTGCACTTTGCAGCCCCCTCCCTGGTTCCCGCTCTCCCGGAGCTCCGCCGCTGCCCCAGCCCTACCTTGTGCAGCAGGGCCTCGTTGTAGCCAGTGCTCCCCTCCATGGCCGGGGTGCACGGGCCGCCTCCGGCCGCCGGGGAACCGGGCCGGGCCGCTCCTGCAGCACCGCGGACAGCGGCAGCTCCGTCTTCAGCACCGCGGACAGCGTCCGGCCCCGCTCAGCTCGTCCCGGCCCCGCTCAGCTCGTCCCGGCCCGCCCCGGGGCAGTGCCGGGCAGCGGAGCGGTGCGCGGTACCCGGTGCCCGTCCCCCCCCGCCGCCGCCGCCGCGCCCGCAGGATTCTCCCGCCCGGAGGACGGGGCGGGGGGAGGGAAGGCTGGTGCCGCCCCGGGGCGGGGAGGCCGCGGAACTCCCCTCCACAGGCGGGACCGCGGCAGCTTCCACCCCCCACCCCGCGCTGTGGCAGAGCTCCCCCCGCTCCGCAAAGCCTGCGGGCTCCCTGCCCTCGGTACCGGGAGCGGTGCCCTCCTCCCGCGGCCAGGCAGCCCCGGGCACAGGCTCCCGCTGCCGGCTCCCGTCACTCGCCCAGCTGAGAGCACGCAGCCGGGGCCGCTGTGCCGCTCGAGCACGCCCGGCTCGTTGGCACTGCCCTTAGGGAGCCCCAAGCCTGTGGTGGGGCCGCTCCGGCTGACAACCCCCCGCTGTCAGCAGCCGTCGGGCATCCGTGGGCAAAGCCCAGACCTGGGGTCAGCGGGGCTGGCGATGAGTCGCCCCAGGGACGGGCAGCGGCTTCCCCAGGCCACGGCAGCTTCTCTACAAAGCCGGTGCTGGCCTGAGCCTGGCCACCCGGCAGCTCCCCTTCGGGAAGCCGCTGCCCCCAGAGCCCGGTTTGGAGCCTGCCTGGAGTGAAAGACAAACGGTACTTACAAACAGGGGCAACCTGTGCCTAAACCTGGATAGTCAGGATCAATTTGAGATGCTTCTATTTACAGCTCCCTGTAGAGCAATCTGGTGCTGTTGATTAGGCTTCAAAGAAGTTAATCTTTACTGAGTTTATTTAAGAGAGACTCTCTTCAACCTCCCTTTCTTGCCTCCCGGATCAGCAGACGGCCCCAAGCCAGAGGAACAGACCATGTTTGCAAGAGCCATCTGCCCCTGTCCGATTGCTGTTTGACTGCCTGGGCCTGACGTTTCTAATTATATCTGCTCGTTACTTCCTCTGACAGCAGAGATGGTCCTGCTGGGTCAGATGATCAGTCTTGGCAACAGCAGCCAGAAATAAAAATTAAAAATGACCCAGAGGGGCATGGACTATTCAGGCCAAGAATGTAAACCCAGGCTTGACACAGACCATCCTGCAGCCAGACACAGTTAGTCTCAAGTACTGGAAGAAGATCAACAGCACAAAAGTAAATACTATCATAGGCCACTATCATAGTGTCTGGGTCAGATAATTTATCAATGGCAAGACCAGCATCATGGTGAAACACAGTGCACATACCCCATACCAGGGAGGGCTGGGAAGAGGAAGTTTTAATAAATCAGAACTAATGAGATTATGACTGCAAAAATTATCTATATATATATTTATGTATAAGAGTATCGACTTCAACAAAGCCAGGGCAACTCTGTCCTCTTAAATACATGTAGAGCTGGGCAAAAAGCCCATGGATGTCAGGAAAACCCCCTCCATGGGTATACCAGAGCTGTATCAGCCCCTTGAGGGCACAGACAAATCTCAAGCCCATGATCAGCCTTGTTCTGCCCCAGCACACACACAGGATGGGGGTACAGCCCCAGCCCAAGCTGCCTGATGGGTTACACAGGCCCTGAAACCCCAGATCTGCTGCAGGCACCAGGCAACTCCACCTTGGGCACCCAGCCTTTGCTGGTGCTCAGACAAGCTTCTCCCAGGGGGCGAGAGGAACTTCATCCCCAGTGATGACAAGACCCCAGTGCACTGTCAGGTCCAAGACTCCAGCCCTGCTTACCTCTGGACAGGGATTCCCAGTATATCCCTGCTGCAGGAGAGGTTCTGAGACATCCTCCAACCATTTCAGCTCCAGCAACATTCATCTCCCTCCTCCAAGTTGCAAAGGAGAACAACAAGGAGCTGCTGCTGAGCAAGGAGAGCCTCATGAAGCCAGATTCTCCTTCCTACTGCAGGTGCTGGCATTGCACCAGAGACACACTTGGCCCCACAGGCTCAAGAAGAGGACAGCTTTCCTATCCATCCTGATACCACCATGCATAATGCAGCCTAATGAGACAACACAGCTTGCTGGCAAAAGACAGGCACCAGCACAGCCTGGCACCACTCCCAGGGCTCTGAGGGACCTGACCCCTTACAGGTGAGTGGTAGCTGATGTTTGATCAGAGACCAGCAGCCTGATACCAGCATCATCCCCTATCCTTTCCCATCTTTTCCCCACCACCCAAAACAAACCCCTATCCCCCTCCCCTGCCAGTCCCCAGCAGCTGATAGCCCTGAGCCATCACTGACCAGCTGAAATCAGTGCAGAGCAATGAAATCAGAGGAAATGACCCACAAATGGGCAGGAGTGATTGCAAATGAAGCTGCAACTTAGTCTTATTGTTTGGTCTGGTTTGCTGGTAGACTGCATCTCTGTCAGTTTAATTCCTTGTCTGTTTGCCTTGGGAAGTACAGCTGTAACTGCAGGAGATTTACAGTAGCTCAGGAGTTTCTTATTCACTGACCACCTCATCAGGTCCTGCTTCTCTACTAAAGCTAAAGGAGGGAAGGTTTATATTAGATATTAGAGGGAAGTTCTTTACAGAGAGAGCAGTGAGTGGCTGGAACAGGCTGCCCAGAGAGGGGGTGGATGCCCCATCCATGGGGGTGTTCAAGGCCAGGTTGGCTGGGGCCCTGGGCAACCTTGTGTAGCTCCAGGCCTGGAGGTTGGTGTCCCTGCCTGTGGCAGGGGGTTGGAGCTCTGTGATCCTTGGGGTCCCTTCCAACCCAGACCATTCTGTGATTCTATGATTCTATAATTCTCTCAGCCCAGTCCCATTAACCTGCTGTAATATCCCTCTGATCTGCCCTTAGAACACTTTGGGAGATGGGATCTGAACCCTTCCAAACTCATCCCTTCCCCATTAACTAGGAAGGAGCCAGAATTTCATCCTCTGAATCTGTTAAATTTCACTTTCTTAATTTCACCATAATACCTGGCCCCTGCCTTAACCCTTTCTGACTGAGAGTCCAACCTGGAGCACAGCCTGGAGTAACCCCTCCTCCACCACCAAGTCCTCAAGGATCTTTCTCTCTTACTAGCTTTGCTAAGTCAGGAGATCTGGGAATGATCTGGGTTATCTTGGTTATCTGAGATGGCAGGGAAGGGAGAGATGAGACAGTAAGGGCACAGTCAGCCAGCACTAAAGGAGCTGCGTTGGCAATTGCTGTGTTCAGCCTCATCTCCTAAGGGCATTTGCACCAAAGCTGCCAAAGCTCGGTAGGAAAGCACAGTCTGAAACACCCAGATTGATTTTCAAAGGTCCCAGGTTAAATAACAGCATTAGGGACTGGAAATGTGGTTGAAGCCCAGAGCAGCAGATGACTCTGGACAGGCTCAGCTGTGGTGGTGGATAGTGAGGTGGGATGGGAGCTGGAGAAGGTCTGTTGGTGCACACACTGACTGGTTCAGTTACTACCTGTCCCATGGGGACTTTCACCTGTTTTGTTAAGGCCACACCAGACACTAAATCCCAACCCAGAATCTCACCAGAGCAAAAGACACATCTCATCCTGTTGGTCCTGGTGCCGGGCAGTGGCTGCAGCAGTGCAGGTGTCAGCTCATCTCCTGCTGCCGTGTTCCCATCGCTGGCGATCGCTCTGCTGCTGCCAGGGTGTCTTTGCCCCCTGCCAGGGCTGCAGAGCCACACACAGGAGCTTGCTCCAGCCCCAAGTGTCACTGACACAAAAAGACAAGCCGATTTGCTCCTGTCAGGATGCATCAGTGAGATGCTGAGAAGTGCTCTAGCAATGCTGCTCCTTGTGCAGAACAGCCTTACCTTGTGTGTTCTGAGCCACTTGCTGTCAAAAGAGATGGAGTCTTGGCTCAAGAACAGGGCAGGACCCAGCTCTGAGCAGGCAGGACCCAGTTCTCCCATCAGATCCCCTTGCCCTGCCCATGTTGGGGAGGGCAACATCTCTCCAGCCACAGCCACCCCACAGAGATGCTGGTGCTGAGCCTGGAACCTTCCACTACCCTTCACTGCAGCTTCCTCAGCTAGTGGCTGCATTGATCCATTCCCCTCCCAGGGTCTCTGCAGCACCCCAGCACCCATGTCTCTGCCTGGGATGGAGGGTGCCAGGATAGGGCTCTGCACAGGGCTCCCTATGTTTCTGCAGGGCACCAGGCAGCCTGGATCCATGCTCTGTGGCAGTGGTTTGACCGAACTGCTCTACTGCCTTTCTGGTTTCATCACTTTAAACCTGACACTCCCTTTAATTGCCATAAGAATCCAGCCCCTTGTGTGACAGAACCTCTCACGTGAGTGCTCTGGGGCTCCTTGCTTCTGTCTGCTCCCCTCTTGCTCTTCTCCAGGAGCACTACGGGCTGCCCAGGTGGTTTGGGGCCAAGGTGCTGAGCTGGAGCCATTCCCTTTGCAAACCACTCATGGATACTGGCGAGCCAGCATCCCTGCTGCAGCCAGGGAGGACCCTTCACCTAGCAGATACACAGAGAAATATCAGGGTAAAAGCCCACGTTGCAGTGTTGGTGCCGGGCAGCTGTAAATCCCTGCAAGGTCTTCAGGGCAGGAAAAGCACGTGTCTTCAGCAAAAGTGGTGAGTTGGGAGTTCTCTGCAGGCTGACACAGTCCTGGACCCTGTGGTGATGGGGAGGTCTGTGGTGATGGGGAGGGTCTGGCCCTGGTCTCTGCCTGGGGTCCCAATCTCTACCCTGGGCTTGGAAGCTACTCATCCTGCCAGAAACCATACCTGAAACAGCAAAAGGGAAGAGGAAGTGATACCTCTTATCTGATGACAATAGTACAGATGTGGCTGGGAAAATGCCCTCAGCCTTTGTACCCAAGTGGCTCTTTGAAGTAGTTCTGGCTGCTTTCAGGTAACTGAGCTGCTCCTGTAATCCCCAGCCAGCAAATGCCTTTGTAGGGTCCTTCCCCTCACACATTCCAGCTGGAGCCTCCACCTATGAGCCCCTTCTACCAGTCCTCTTCCTGCTGCAAGGGAACACTGGGAAGGGCTCACTGTGCATTGCTGGGCAGTGGTAGGGATGTTCCTGCGTCTCCTTTGTTTACAGGGTAACCTGGCGTCCACCTCTCCTGCCTGATGGGTTCCTGGGTGGGCTGACACCTTCTTGTTTGTTTCTTTCTTCAAAGAGCATGGTCCTCTGCTGTATCCCACAGCTCAGCGCTGCCCTGTGTTATCAGCTCTCATGTACCACTATCAGGACACCATCACTGGGAGAGCTGGTACGTGACATCTTGCTGGGGAGAGACTCTCTCACCCCAGCTCCTGCACCCCTGGTCACACCAGGGCTGGCTCTGGGCAGCACAGGCCCCAGGATAGGTGGAAACCAAACCCCAGCTCCTCCAGCTGCTGCAGAGAAGCCCAACACACATGTACCAGTGGGAGCAGAGCACGGGTCAGTGCCCTGGAGTGGTTTGTCCATCCTCAGCACATTTCTCCTTCTTGGCATCAGGTTTTCCCCTTTCAAAAGTGGAATTTATTTTTTCCTCAGTCCTGACACTCATAAACAGAAAGTGAAAGCTGAGTGTAGCCCCTCGAGCCTTTACCCAAGCTGCCCCTGCTTCCAACCCCCTGCTTGGTTCGCTGGCTGCTGGAGCTGCTGGCCAGGGCAAAGTTATGACTCAGGAGGAGCAAGTTTGGAAAGCAGTGGTGGGTGTGGGTCTCCCTGGCTCAGAGAAGCAGTGGAATGTGGTGCCTCAAGCTAGAGAAGTGAGGCAGCATCCGCCCCCACCATTGAGGGCAGGAAGCTGTAGACCAGCACTGCGGTGACAGGCTCCTTTGAGGGCAGTTCTGGCACCACCACCGCCAGAGACATGTAGCTCTGGGGAGCTGAGCCTGCAGCCACCTGGCAAGCAGGATGGGGGAAAGGCTCCTGCTCTGGACCTTGATTCTCCTCCCAGGTGAGAGTGGGATCTTCTTTTCTTGATGGGCATGGGTAAGGGCTCCCCAGGGCTGTGCTAACCTTCCAAACCCCACAGCCTCATCCAGCAGTGACAGAAATGTCCCAGGGATAAATTTCTTGCTTACTTTTCCCTCTGCCAAGAAATGTTTAATTATTTCAATCCCATGCAGAGGTTGGCAACATTTCCCCACTCCTGGATCCCTAAAAACACCCTGTGGGAGGCTGCAGGCAGCCTGCAAATCCTGAGACCCCTCTGTGCCCTGAGAGCAGCAGGCAGGCTGGGCAGGGCGGGCAGGGTGGGCAGGGTGGGCTTGCTACCTTGTGCTTGCTGCAGAGATGGCCTTAAGAGAAACCCAGATGCTTTGGGGTGGGCAGCAGTGTCCCAAGGGGGTTGGCTTTGAGGAAGAGCAGAGGGGATGTTCCCTGGGGGTGGGGGCTGCAGAGCAGGGGGATGCTTGACATTTCTTCCCATCTTTTAAACCTGGCCCTGGGAAACTCTGGGGGAGGACTGCCCTGCCCAGGGCTTGGGGAGGCAGTTCTTCTTGGGGAATCCCCTGGCAGAAGCAGAAGTGGGTTTCCAGGCACTGAGGTTTCACAGGAAGGCAAAGAGAGACTGAGCAGTTCCCCCAATGTACCCTCCCTCCCTCCATGGCCCCTGGCCCCACAGAGCTCAACAGCCCTCACACAGCTCCACAGCCCTCACACAGCTCAAGCCCAGACCCCTGTGCTGCAGCTCCACTCGCTATGGGAGAGGTTTTCCAGGGGGAGCACAAAGCAGGGGCAGAGGCAGCAGGCTGGGGATGGGCAGGGGGCATGTATGAGGGCTTGTGCTTGCCCACAGGCTGGCATGGCCTTTGTCCCCACAGGATGCTGGGCTCTGCAGGGCCCTGCAGAGGTGAGCGGCTTCCTGGGGGGCTCCGTGGAGGTACCCTGCAAGTACGAGCCGAAGCTGGTGGATTCCAGTAGGTACTGGTGCAAGGGCAGAAGCTGGCTTTCCTGCTCCATCCTTGTTCAGACCGTGCCCCCTGGAAAAGAGGTGTGGGGGGACAGGGTCTCCCTGCGAGATGTCCCCACTGAGCACATGTTCGTGGTGACCATGGAGAACCTGACAGTGGAGGACAGGGATCAGTACTGGTGTGGGATCCAGGTAACTGGCTATGACCCCATGTTCCCTGTCATGGTGTCTGTTCTCCCAGGTAAGTGAGTGGCCTGGCCGTTCTGTTCTGAGGTGGGAAGGGCAGAGGGAATGGAAGGGGAAGACTTAGGAGGGAGGAGGGGGAAAGATGGGAATGGAAGAAATCCCCCTCACAGTTGCCTTCATTGATCCTCCTTCATCCTTCCCCTCTCCTCCTCCCTTGCTCTCACAGTGCACATGGCCTCCATGGCCATGACTGTTGTTTCCCTGCCCACCCCCCCAGCCCCCATCACCTCCCCACCAGCAGCCCCTGGTGCCCTGAAGCCCCCAGTCCCCAACCCCAGCTACAGCACAGGATGAGGTAACCCACATCACGGCGCTTTCCTTCCCATCTGTTTACCCTGCAGTGCCCAAGACAACACATTACAACCCCCACACAACACAGGGGGAAGAAGTCACATCTGATCCCACCTTACCACGGTCTCCATGGACTCCCCCAGTGCTGGAAAACACCATGCCCATTCCTGAAGTCAGCAGCCTGCCAACTCAGTGAGTGCCAGGGCCACCAGGGAAGAGGGGGACTGTCCCCAGTGCAAGGACCAGGCAGTCAAGGGTGCAGGGTCCAGCTCCAGCCTACTCACAGGGCTTTGGGGCCATCAGGGTATCTCTGGAGAAAGCAAAATATGATGCTAAGGGGGCTGCTGTATCCCCACATGCCATAGGGCTGCAGTGGTTGGGACCTCAAGGTCTTTGCCCAGCTCCCATGGGGCTGTTGGAGACCCCAACACCCCAGGCAGGGGTGTGCTGCATCTGGGCACTTGTCCACACAGGTTGGGGAGGAATCTGTGCAACTTGCTCATGCCAAATTGTCCAGGCATTGTGTCTACTACATATGCCTGGATCCCTGGCCAGGAAACTTGGGAGAAATCCTTGGAACATCTTTTCCAGTTCCTGGAGTGTCATTCCTCCTGGGGCTGTGGTAGATAGAGGTGCAAAAGCCTTCCCCAAGGCACAGGGCTGCAGAGGAGGTAGCACAGAATGATGGTAATGCCCTTTCCTCCTGTCCTAGCACCCAAACCATGCTTGTCCCAGTCCTGACACTCTCCACAATGCTGTTGCTGCTTTTGGGCATCATCATCACCATCAGATGCAGGATGAGAAAAGCATCACTGGAGAAGAGCAGAGGTACAAGTGAGCTGGGGGCCCAAGCAGTGGCCCTCATCTGCAGGGTGGCTGCAGGGGTCCCCTTGCAGGAGTCCCTGTGCAGCTCCCTAGCACCTGTTTCCTCACCCCAGCACACCACGGGCTGCCTGCCTGCTCCCATCCCAGGTGTGAGCAGGGCTTGGGGCCAAAGTGGCTGAGCCCTTCCCAGGACTCTAACCCACTGAGCTCTGTGGTCCAGGGTGCTCTTACCAAAGTCAGGCCAGATCTGAGTATGTACAGCAGCCAATGTGTGCACCCATGGGGAAGGGCTCAGGAACCACCCCCCAGAACGCTCCCCTTTGGCAAAGGGACCTCTGCCTGGGTCTGAGCCATGTCTCTTGCTCTTCTCCCAGGAGCCTGGACCATGAAGAAGGGGGATGAGGACCTCCAGGTACCAAATATGGGAGGGAGGTTGGGGACGGGGGTCCAGGTGATGGATCCAGAGCCCTCTTGCCCTCAACACACCTTGTCCCCTCAAGGCCCCTGCAAGCTATGAGCAAGCAGACACTTCCAGTGACATCTATATGAACAGCAACCGGGAGCTCTGCTCACCAGAGGAGCACTACAAGAACATCCCAGCCAAGTGGCAGGTAACCAGCAGCTTCTGGGGTGCACAGCAAGTTACTCCACGGGAGCTCCTTGCTCCCAGCCCCGTGGCAGGGAGGTAGCTGCCCTGCTTTGGGGTCACACTCCTTTCCCCATACCAGTCTTCCCCTGTGTCGTCGTTTCCCCCGGCTGTGGGCCGAGATCCACGCAGCTGCCTGCTCCTTAAAGTAAAAGAGCAGGGGAAGAGGGAAAAAGGGGGAAACAAGGGAAGGGAAAAGGAAGGGGCAAATAACTCCAAACCCAAGAAACTAAGAGGCCCGTGGGTTGGGATAAGGAGAGTTTACTGAGAGAACAGAAAGATCAAATATCCCAACGCTAACAGGACTTTAGAGCAAAAGAAGATGAAACTCTTGATCCCCAATGCAGTTTCTCCCCGACCCACACAACTCAGGTACCACCCAGAGCTGTCCCGGAACCCGACCGTCCCCCCAAGCAGCACGCGTCCCGCCACCGCCCCTCTTCTTCCTCCCCTCAGCCCCCCGTTCTCCTGGGCAGGACGTCATTGCCATGGAATACTCTCTTTGGCCCATCTGGGTCACCTGTCCTGGCTTCGCCCCTCCTTTCTCATGGATAGAGAAATAGGAAGAAGCTGAGAAAGTCCTTGACTGTCTGACTGCAACTAAGAACATCAGGGTGTTCTCAGCACTGCTTTCAGTGTAACTCCCAAACACAGCATCCCATCAGCTGCTACAAATGAAGTTAACTCTATCCTGACTGAAGCCAGGACACCCTCCCCTTTAGCAGTCTGTCCCAGGCAGCTGCTGGCTAACACTGAATCTTTCCATTTCTGTTCGTTTCTTCCCCATTTCAGGACTTTGAAAAGGGAGACAAAGTTTTGGTTTCCAGAGCTCCAGAATGGATCTACATGAACACTTTGTCCTTCAGTGCCAGAAAGCCCCACATCCAGTAATGGGCATCCCCTACAGCTCTCCTGACATCCAGGGGCTGGTTCTTCACTGCTGCTTCAGCTCTCTCTGCCTCTCCTGTTGCAATTCCCTCCACCCCACAGAAGCAACCCCCATCACGTGAGACCAGGGACCCTGATGTGCCACAGGGTCCTGCAGCATGACACACCACCAGGCCAGCAGTGCTGTTTATCCCCACCCTTCCATGAGGTTATTAAACTAGTTGAGATCAGAAGATTTGGGATGTGTTTAAAATATCCCTTGATCAGGGCTTAAAAACCCAGCATGCTTGGTCCAGGCTGTAGAGGACTAAGGGATGCTGTGCCATGGCAGCCCCTTCTCATCCTCCTCAGTTCTCAAGCTCAGCAATAAGGAGTCTATAGGGAGGAAGGGGAGGACAGTGTCCTGTCAGAGACGTGACCTCTGTCCTGTCTCTGGTCCCAGTGACTCGATGCGCTGCGTCCGCTGTGGTCACCCCTGTTCCCACTCAGACCTCAGACTTCTGTTGCTTTATTTTTACCTGGTGTCCTGTTCCCTTCCCCCTGGGTCACTGCACAGAGCAAAAGGGCTGAAGGGCAGGGTGGGCTGGCCAGAGGGTCCCGAGGAGCCTGGCTCAAGGGGTCCCATCCTGTTCCCCCTCCTATGCAGATGTCAGGATCTCAGCTGCATATCTCAGAGAGAGCTACCTGCCCTGTGTGGGCAGGTTTCATCGTCTCACCAAATATAATCACCCTGCAGTGAAACAGAAACCTCCTCAGCACTTTTAGAAAGGGGAAGAAAACTCACAAGGATGGGGAGAAAAAGAATTGGGGAAGATGCTGCACAAGGGGCTTGTGGACAGCAAGGAGCAGCCTGGGCAGTGGGCAGCCAAGCTGGAGCTCAAGCTGGGGGAAAGCTCAGCTCCATCCCTGCCCTGCCACAGGCCAGAGGAGTTCCTCTGGGTGCTGCTTGCTCCTGAGGTGAACCAAAGCTTCATTGTCCACAAGAAGCTTTGGTGCCGAATGGGGACTAGGAGCATAGAGCCAGCTCCAACAATGCATTCCTGCTCCTCGTCTTCCCCTGACCCCCTGGGATTAAACAGCCAGAGAAGGAGGAGGAAGCCCCACATCATCCCAAACACTCTGTCCCAGCAAGCACCATTGGCAGAGCCGACCCCAAGTACCCAGACACATCCCTCTGCACTGTACATCCAGTGCCAGGCAATGCCCAGATCACTCCCACTTCCCCCCAAACCACTCAGTGCTGCAGACCCCAGCAGAGCCCAGGGCTGGGGACAGGGACCCGCACACCCAAGAGCTGGCAGGGCCTGGCATGTCCCTCAGCTGAAACAGCCCCGAGGCCGAGCTGACTCCCCCCAGCACCCAGGAGGCTGCACCCATCCGGGCATCACTCCTTAACCTGACCAAGGGGGAGCACCAGGACATGCAGCCTCCAGCACCCCCAGGCATGCAAGGTGGGCTCTGCAAAGGTCAAGCAGAGATTAAAGCTTCTGTGCTTAGCTTTGCCTTGTTTTGGCACTGAATCAGCTTCCAACACCAAAACAAGGCAAAGCATCAAAGCTCTGCTCAGCTTGTGTCTTCCAGTATCCCCCTACAGCAACCGTTTGGGGTGAAGAACCCCTTCCCCCCTACACCCTCCTTCCAAGTGGGTTTATGGCGTTCTACATCCCATTTCAGCAGCTGCCCACCTCCCCCTGCCCCCTCCCCACCCCACTCCGGTGTGCTTCAGATGGGTCAGCCTGTGGAGAGCATCTCAGCAGACCTTCCTCTGTGGCAGAACGCTCCCAGCCACACGGCAAAGCCCGCCGGATAAAAATAACCCTGCATCAGAGCAGCGCTTCACCACCACCACCTCCTGCACAAGCAACAGAGCATCGACAGCAGCCAGGAGTTCCCATCAGCTCAGCATCCCCCTGCTTGCTGCCCTGCACAGGACCATGGGGACATTGCCAAGCTGGGCCTGGCTCCTTCTCCCAGGTGAGGACAGGTCCCAACCCCACCGGTGATGCTCCGGCCTCCCCCGGCACCAAAGGGACACAGGCTCCACAGCAGGCACTGGTGGAGCCAAAGTCTCCCGTCACCATGGCCTCATGGCTGGGGATAAAAGCTGGCAGATGCTGGCTCTCCCCAAGTGCTGCTTCCAAAATGGAGCAGAGACAGAGGCTCAGGGGCAGGCTGACCTGGCAGCCCTGTTTCTCTCCAGCGTTGCTATGGGTTTCTTTGCAGTTTGCCAGGCTCTGGTTGTCCCCAGGGAGGTGAGTGGCCAGGTGGGACAGATGATTTCCTTCCACTGCTGGTACCCCCGGGGCTACGAGGGTTACAACAAGTACTGGTGCCGGGGGCCAGCCGGGACTCCTGCAGCAAGGTGGTGGAGACAGCGGGCTGGGAAGTGCCCCAGCAGCACGGCCGGGTCTCCATCCAGGATAACCACATCTTCTGCGTGGTCCTGCTCACCGTGAAGAACCTCTCTGAGGCAGATGCTGGGAGCTACTGGTGCGGTGTTGATAGGACAGGCTGGGACCTGATGGCGCCAGTGACAGTGAGGGTGGTCCCAGGTAAGCACTGGTGTCTGTCTGGCCAGAGGTTTTACTGGCCAGGATCTTTTTGGGTCAGCAGTGGCTGGGGAGGGGACAGCAATGTGGGGAAGAGCCCTTGGGACCCAGTATAAGGAGTTTAGTTTCCGAATATTTTTTCCTCTTATGTCCCTAATAGTCGGTGCAAGCTGGAGCAGAGGAGATTCCATTCCTCATTCCATAAGGAGAAACTTTTTCACTGTGAGGGTGATGGAGCATTGGAACAGGCTGCCCAGAGAGGTTGGGGAGTCTCTTTCTCTGGAGACATTCAAAACCCACCTGGGGTGACCTAACCTAGGTGATGCTGCTCTGGTGGGGGGTTGGACTAGATGATCTTTGAGGTCCCTTCCAACCCATAACATCCTGTGATTCTGTGATAAATCAGTGACAGAGGCTGGGAGAGGTGACACTGCTTTCTCCTGGGGATGCTGGCAGACGCAGGCAGAGCGTGCAGGAGCCCAGTGCCCCCAGCTGGTTCTGGGGCTCCCAGCACCCGTGACAGTGCATGCAAGACAGCAGAGCTGCCGGTTACAGGCAGCAGTGAGCACTAACTCCGCTGAGGCCAAACCTACCCCTGGCAGCCAAATGATATGAGATCTGAGTTTCTAGACAAGAGAAAAGGGGTAGATCTGGCTCCCACCAGCCCTGGGGAAGCCATGGTGCATGGTGAGTAAAGTGTCACCACAGGGATACACAGCCTGGAGAGGCAAGGGGGACAGCTGGGCAGGCAGGTGCAGGGAGGGTGCTTCCCACAGGGATGGGGTATGTGCTAGAGGGGACATGGGCAAGTATTGGACTGCTGCTGGAGGAGATACAGGGAACACATGGTCATCTCCAGCCTCCAGTTCCCACCCAGGCCTATTTTTATGGAGCCATATCATCTACTCTGGCAGCTTCCCCAACCACCCACACTACCTGGACCTCCACCACCATGGCAGAGCATTCCACCACCAACAGCACCACTGCTGAGGGGTGAGCACGGGGCCCTGGGGCACAGGGAAGGGCACAGGGAAGGGCACAGGGAAGGGCACAGGGAAGGGCAGTGGCTCTCATGCCATGGGCAGCAGTGGGTGCCCCTGTGTGAAGGGGCTCATAAGGAGATGCAAGGTCTTCACCCCTCAGCCTGGGCTCTTGGGGGTGATGTAGTAGGGTCTGCAGCCATCGTCCAAGCTTTGTGTCTCCCTCTGTGTCTGGCTGAGGAGGGTCTGTGGGAGGGCACCACCACAAGAGGCACTGCAAAAGCAAAGCCCCAGCCTTGGGAGGGAGAGAACAAGCCCCGCTCCTCTCCCCTCAGCCTCAGCATGGGTGGCCCTGCCCTGAGCATCCTGGTGCCCAGCACGGTCGTGGTCTCCCTCCTGGTTGCCATCAGCATCGCTGGGCTCCTCTACACCCTGCGCAGGAGGACAGAAGGTAACAGTGCCCACATGTGCCCTGGTACCCACCCCAGGACCTGAGGGACAAACCCACCCTGGGTGCAAGGCTGCGGGGAGCTCCCCCTCCCAGAAACACAGAAACAACCCCCCGTGTCTCTTCTTTCTGTCACAATTCCCCCTCACACCAAAGTCCCCACTGCCCTCCCTGAGCCAGACACTGACATGGAGCTGGACCATGGCCTCATCTACGACAATGAGCTGGAGCTGGCGAAGGTGAGTCCCCAGTGTGGGCAGCACAAGCAGTGTGGGCACAGCCACACACAATGCAGTTGCTCACCCTGGGCAGCCCCCACAGTGCCCAACTGTGCCCCAGGGCTGTGGGGACACGCTATCCCTCACCAGGGTGGCTACGGTGACGTGGAGCAGGACTCCAAGCTGGAGGACAGTGGTCTCTACACAAACACCCTGTGCCAGGAAGAGTGGACACACGGACAACATTTTCTGGGAGAAGAGGCTGTCTACTTGTCCTAGTGGAGCATCCCTCATGGGCAGAGGGTCCCTGGGGGGCCACCCACACGCATGTCCTTCTGATCACCCCCAGGGACATCCTTGCTGTGGCAGAAGAGGCAAAAGAGCCTTGAAGGAGGCTGCTGCTGTTGGCAGTGTGACAGCCCCAGCCCACATTGCTGGAGCCCAAGGTCACACTGGCAATGCTGAGCTCCCTGAGACCCTCAGAGCCCCCTGCCCCTGCGTTGCTTCAGCAGACTGATCCACACCGTTCAGCTGGCCAGAAATCACATCCCTGGCTCCTGTGTGGGCTGAGGGGCAGGACGGTTTCCCAGCTCAGCAGCAAACAGATTGCTTTGGGTTCCAATAAATCCAGTGAAAAAACTCCACTTGGGAGACTTTGTCTGGAGGGGAGAGGAGACAGTCTGGTGTGCCCACAGAGCCGCCCTGCTGCTTCATCTTCTTCTGGAGGTCTCAAGGGCACCCCGGTACTGCTGGGGCTGAGTGAGCAGGGGCGATAGGAACCACCACTCAACACAAGGAAGGTGGGAGAGGCCGTGCTGTGCCTGGAACCCTGGCTGACCAACCTTTCCTGGAAAGCTTATCTCCAGAAAGCAGATTTACAATCTCCAGCCACTTCTTGAATTTACACCTTGCTGGTATTTGCAGCAGCTCAGCCCGTGGCTGGTCACCCAGCTCTCAGGGAATGAGTGAGGTTACCTGATGATCTGAAGGAAAATACAGAGCTGCTTCTCCCTGTGATGAGAGGACAGGGACAAGACAGCACAGGGGGAAGGAGCAATCTCTGGCAGGGCCAAGGGTTTGTGCTTTTTTACTCTTTCCAAGGGGCACTGAGGAAGGAAACAATCCACAAGGCAGCTGCCAGGGAAGCAGCTTTGCTTTCTGTGTCTGGGGTCCCTGCAGCTTTCAGTGAAAACGCTTAATTTCAGGAGGAAACCAGTGTTGTCACTCAAACCCCAGAGCTGTGCCCAAAAAAGGCATTTGGCAGGGGGAAATGAGACACTTCTGCTTGAGAAATCAAACAAAGTAACCCAGCTCACACTGGCAGCTTGCTTGGGAGCTAGGGAGCAGCAGTGATCATCCCAGTTCATAATCCTGGTTCATCATCCTGGTCCATCATCCCGGTCCAGCATCTCAACTGGCCCTTCCGCAGGGGCTGACCTGCACTCTCTCTATCCTGATCTCTGGGTACCTGCTTTGTCCTGTTTCCCCTGCAAAGCCCCTTTGGGCTCTGTGCTTGGGGAAGGAGCTGCATTCCCTGCTGGGATGGGCATCACAGTGCCCATTTATTATCTCATTATATTATCATTTTTATATTATATATTTTATATGATATATTATATATTATAATATATTTATTAATGCTTTATTATTTATTATTTATTTACCCATTGCATTTAGGCATTTTGCTGGGCATCTGTTTCAGAGCAAAATTGGACAGTGCCTCTCAGTAGCCACCCCCAGGGTGAGTCATTGTTCCCTGGTAAAGGGGAAGAAGTAACTGTGTTTGAAAAAGACATTGAGGATGTGTGGGTAAGCAGTGCCCAAGGAATCAACGGGAGAAGGACACTTGATCAGCTCCTGGGACACTTGGTGCATGTGAACCAGGCTCCATCACACAGGGCTCTTCATGAGTAACCACAGGGGAAACCCCACATCTGGACTGAGGAGCTATAAAATGAGGATTTTGCTGTTTTGGACCTTCTTCCCAGGTAAGACCCAGGAGCACAGCTCAGGCGGCTCCCCTGCCCCAGACTGCAGAGCTGCAGAGAAGCTGTCACTGAGCCAGCCCTGTAAGCCCGTCAAGGCCAGAGCAAGAGCCCAGCTGATACCATCTCTTCCTTGTAGCCAGTAGATGACTACAGGGTTGTTCTCTCAGGTATCTTTGAAATTGCTCTCCTGTATACCCTGGTAATAAGGCTTCCTGCTCACTGAATAACATGCACGCTTGATGGGAGGGGGGATTAATGACTGGGGACATCTCCTCTCAGCACCGCTCACTGGCACAGCAGGTCCACGGACACTGTCCCTCGGCACAGGGGTCCACCGAGCTCCTGGGGCTTGCTGGTTCCCCAAGGTGATGCTGGGATGGGCTCGTAGCATCTCTCTCTGTCCTCCACAGGCAGCTGGGCTGTGACGGGCCCCGCACGGGTGATGGCTGAGCAGGGAGGCACGCTGGTAGTGTCCTGCAGCTACAAGCCAGGCTACAAGCTCTACCCCAAGTACTGGTGCCGCCAAAGCTTCTTCTGGTTTTGCTTCACCTACATGGCCCAAACAAACGGCTCGGAGGTGACGGTGACACAGGGCAGGGTGTCCATCACGGACCACCATGCGACATGCTCGTTCACAGTGATGCTGGGCAATGTCATGCCAGAGGATGAGGGCTGGTACTCCTGTGGGATGAGGAGGAGCCTGTGGTTCAACCTGTGGCACACCACCAAGGTGATGGTCTCTGCAGGTAACGGCAAAGAGGGGGTATGAAATGGAGCCTGTCACTTAAGTCATAGCTCTGGGGACAGGGCCTCCCAAGCCAGGGGAACACAGGGGTTGTGAAAGTGGGAACATGCTCCACCTGGGCAATGAGACCCACTGGAGGCTGCCCCAGCATAAATTTGGATGAAGGGTGGAGGTGTCTGTACAGAGCTTTGTGCAGAGCAGAGCCTCTCCCTCGCTGCCGCAAGGAGACTGGAGTTCCCAGCCCCTAAGAACTAAGGCCCCTTTTCCTTCCTCCTCCTCCTAGTGCCCATGGACCCCCCTCTCCACTTCTGCACCTCCACAGTCAGCATCTCAGGGCAGAGAGCCCCCGGGCAGTGGGCAGGGCAGGGGGGTGGAGGGATCTCCACTTTGCTCTGAGTCTCTGTGTTTTCTTTACAGATACTTCATCCACAACAGAGGGCAGGAACGCGAGTCCAACAGCCACCAACCCCCTGTGCCCCACGGGCTGGAAGAAGCCTCCAGTGCTGTGAGTCAGGGTGTGGGGCCTGGGCAAGCCCCCAAGAGAGACCTTTTCCCCTGCATGCATCCCCCAGCCCTGGTTTCCCCCCGTGGCTGCAGCTGCCCCAAGGAGGATCCCAGGAGCACATGGGGTGGCTGGCAGACACACAGGTGCCCCGGTCTCCATCCTCATTGCTCAGACCCTACTCAAGCTCTAGCATAATCCCCTTTCTCCTGCCCAGGTCCCAGCTCCACATCACACACCTGCTGCTCTGCCTTAGTATGAAGGTGCCCTTGGTGCTGGCCCTGGTGTGCCGGGCTGCCTGGGTGAGGAGACAACGCAGGAGCCATGACCGGGAAAACCTGCAGCTCTTGGAGGTGGCTGACAGCACTGGGGCACCCGGCTTCCCCTGCACCCCAGAGCAACAGGAACACCCTCCTGCTCCCCTGCCTCCCACCCTGCTGAGGCTGCACCACCCATAAGGGCCACCCTGTGCCAGGTGCTGCTCTGTTCAGGGGCTTCTCCCCCTCAGCCCCTCCTGGCAGCCCCTCTGTGCTGGGAGGAGTGGGTTGAGGCCTGTATCTACTGAGCTGGAACAACTAGACGAAGACAATTTTGCAATAAAGCCTGAGTATCCTGCGGGTGCCTCTCTGTTTGTCTGTCTGTCCATCCATCTGCCTGCTTCCTCTTTGGGCTGCCAGCCCTGCCCTGGTCACTGGCGGCTGCCGATGCTGCTGTGGGGAGCTGTGTGGGAACACACTGTGGCATGTCTGGGAGGGACATGGCATCACAGGGTCCATGCAATCACCTACCTGCTCCTCCATGGCCCAGCAGAGCCCCAGTGTGGGGAGAAGAGCCCTCAGCCCTGCCAGCCTGGCTTGATGCAACCAAGTGTCCATCTCCAGCTGAGTGAGAGACAGAGAACAGTGTCCTACAACTGTCTCCCCCACACAAGCACCTTTCCACACCCAGCCTGAGAGCAAAGCACCCACCCATCATGAGGTCCTTTTCTTGTCGCTCCTATTATTTTCCAAGCTCTTCATCTCTAAAAACCAGGCCCATGCACACTGCTGAAACCCTGCTCCTTACCGGTGCTTGTGTCCCACAAGGCAGCTGGCATCAGCAGCCACCCTGGGGAGAGCAGTGTGGCCACCCTTCTCAGGGCTACGCTGTGTCCTGCATTTCATAGCACAACCAGCTCCAACAACATCTCCCCAGAAAGCTTTGGAGGAGAGTTGTTTCTTTCCAGTTCTGTTTAAGAAACCAAAATGCCTAAGGTCAAGAGCAGGGACGAACCAGGAACTCACAACCAGCTCCAGCCCCACGTGGCAAAGCCTCCACCAAGGACACAGCGGTTTGGCTGTCATGGAGGGGTTGAGCTGGGGAGCCCAGCCACAGGCTCCACATCTCATTCGCCCTGCAGCCTTGATTCTGCTGGTAGGGACAGGGATCCTGCCGGGACCACAGAGACCAGGGTTGGGCTTCCTCCCACTGTGGTGCAAACCCCTGGTTTATTATCTGGTGGGTTTGAAGGGCCTTATTTTCCTGGACCTGGCTGGTGTCACCTCCTGGGGGACAACTTGGGAAGAGAGAAACTCCAGGGAGGAGGCACGGGGGGAGCCGGTGAGACCTCCCCAGAGTGCCCCTTCTGAGGACAGCTCCTGCCACTGTCAAGTGGGGACAGCCCTGCCCCCAGAGCCACCATGTGTGCTGGAAGGAAGTCGGCAGAGACCAGAGGAAGCAAGAAAGCCCAGGGTCTTGCTAAACCTCCAGCAGAAAAAACTTGATAGTCCAGGCAGAAGAGAAAACAAAGCCCCAGGGACAGAACGCAGAAGGAGCGGGAGGAGCAGGGGGCTGCTGTGACAGGCGTTCCAGGCCAGCCGGTGCATGCAGCTCCTGACACTGCTCACTTGGGCGCTGCTGCCAGGTAGGGCTGAGGGGACCCCAGGGGCTCAAACCCCACACTGGACCTGCCCACGAGGCAGGAGGTGTGAGTGTGGCTGTGGGAGCGTCACTCCCGCGGCTCCGTGTGTCTCCGCAGGCTGCTGGGCGGTGACGGGACCCCGCTGCGTGCGGGGATACCTCGGGGGTCCCTCTCGCTGAACTGCATGTACGAGGCCGGCTATGAGAGGAAACCGAAATTCTGGTGCACACCGGGAACGTTATCTACCTGTGATGATGACATCGTTATCACCTCGGAGCGGCAGCCCGCGGTGCGGCGGGGCCGCTTCTTCATCAGGGACGATCGGCAGCACCGGGTGATCACGGTGACGGTGCAGTCCCTGGGCACGGAGGATGCGGGCACCTTCCGCTGCGGGGTGCGACACGTACTGTGGCCTGATACGAGTGCTGATGTGGAGGTGATTGTGTTGCCAGGTCAGTCACCGCTCGTCAGTCTCCGCCCGGCACCACTGGCCACCACATCGAGCGACCAAGTTACAGGACGAGATGGTGCCCTGGCCATGGGGGTGTTGGGGAACAAGGGCGGGTCAGTGCCCGGCAGGCACCAGCTGCATCTCTCCCCTCTTTGCATTTGCAGTCACGACCCTGATCCCGAACACCTCCCTCCCTGCGACCACCCCCGCGCCGACGGACGCTCCGCGGCAGCGCCCCGGCGCCTGGCGCTACTTCCCGGCGCTGGCCGGGCTGCAGGTGCTGGCGCTGCTGGCCATGAGCGCAGCCGTGCTCTGGCTCGGCCTGCGGGGCTGAGTCCCGGCGGGGACCCCTCGTCCGCAGCCGGCACCGCTCCGCTCCGGGACGCCCCAGCCCCGACGGCTAAGGGTGGGGTTGGAGGACGAGCCCAGGGGCCGGTCCCGGCGCCGGAGGTGTCTGCAATAAAGCTTCTTGGTCACCGCTCCGTAGCTTCGCGTCTTCTCTCCCCCGGCTCCGGAATAGGGCAAGGCCGGGGTCCCGGCGCCCCGCCTCGGTGGAGTGGGCGGGGCGGCCCCGAGGGGCGGGTCGGGCCCTGCGGAGGGGAACCGAGCGCGGCAGGACGCCGAGCGCCGCCGTCCCGGAGCCACCATGCAGCTCCTGCCGCTGCTCGCTTGGGCGCTGCTGCCAGGTAAGGTCGGCCCGGAGCCCCCGTGTCCCGGCGCGGCTGCGGGGGGCGGCCCCGACGGGCGGGGCGGGAACGGCGGCGGCAGGAGCGTCACTCCCGCGGCTCCGTGTGTCTCCGCAGGCTGCTGGGCGGTGAAGGGACCCCGCTGCGTGCGGGGATACCTCGGGGGTCCCTCTCGCTGAACTGCACGTACGAGGCCGGCTATGAGAGGAAACCGAAATTCTGGTGCACACCGGGAACGTTATCTACCTGTGATGATGACATCGTTATCACCTCGGAGCGGCAGCCCGCGGTGCGGCGGGGCCGCTTCTTCATCAGGGACGATCGGCAGCACCGGGTGATCACGGTGACGGTGCAGTCCCTGGGCACGGAGGATGCGGGCACCTTCCGCTGCGGGGTGCGACACGTACTGTGGCCTGATACGAGTGCTGATGTGGAGGTGATTGTGCAGCCCCCAGGTCAGTATTTGTGGCTTCCCCAGGTCCAGCATTCTTGTGTCCCCCTGTAATTTTTTGGAGCAGGGGCTGCAGGCAGCTTGGAGGAGATGGTTTTCCAGGTGCTGTGGGGCAGCCCCAGGTTGTCTCTAGGGCTCAACAGGGTGCTGCCTTCACCCATTCCCCACACCTAGGTCTAACCATAGCCCCTTCTTGGTCCCCTAGGGTCAGATGTTGCTGGGATGCACCACCCTGCTCTCCATGCCCCATTTTCCCCCTAATCAGATCCTGCTAGCTCTGTCTTTGCTCTCCTTGCCTTATTTGATAACACCAGCACATTCCTTCCCCCCTGTGCCACCCCATTTTCTGCTATGGGGCAGTCAGTGTCTGTGGCACCAGGCCCTGGGCTTAGGGAATGTCCCTCCCTGTCACCTCCTGAGGGACCAGCCCCTAAGGTGGGACACTTACATGTGGCTGTTGTGTTGGGGCTGGGCTGGGCTGGGGTGCCCAGACCCCCTTCCTGCAGCATGAACTCTGCTGCCTGTATGCGTGGTCTGGGGGAGGACCGGGACTGTGAAGAGCCTCCCAGGCAGAGGCAGGGGATTGCAGCCCTCCCACCTAGAGCAGCATGCTCTGGACCTGGCAGAGGTGACCCAGCGTCTCCTGGCATGACAGAAAGGAGATCAGTTCTGGCTCACTGCAAGACCTGTAGAAATCTTTCCCTGCAGAGGCAAGGACCCTTACCAAGCTTCTCCTTTTTTAACTGCAGATCCCTCCAAACCATCATTGCCCCAAACCACGACCAGGAAGGCCCTTACTCCCTCTATCTCTGCATCAGCCCCCATACAGACAACTTCTCAGGGGAAAACTGTGCAACCAAGTTCAGATTTCTCCAATCAGGAAATCTCCAGCCCTCCACAGTGAGTAACAGCTCATCCAGAGCAGCCACCTCCATCCATGAGGACCCTCTGGTGCAGGAGCCCTGCAGCTCTTCACATCTCCCTTTGGGATCCTGCATTTGCCTTTAGAGACCACCATTTCATCCTCTCAGCCAGCCACTCAGCGTGGAAAATAATTGCAGCAGCCCTGACAGCTTGGCTCTGCTTGTTCCTGGTCTCACAGCTTAAGCAAGGCACAAGTTACCACCATGTAAGAAGCGGTTTCTGACTGTAGTGCTGAGCCCATTTCCTTCCCCAAAACTCAGAAGGACTGTTCACTTGTGGGAAATGAAGGGCTGAGCTGGGTCCTGGTCTGCTTTCTAGTCACATGCAGCCCTGCAGAGATAGCTCACAAAGCAGAGCTTCCTCCATCCTCTTCCTCCCAAATGTGTCACAGGAAGCGGGCAAAGCTGAGGCTTCCCATCAGCACGCTCAAGGGGTGTTGACACACCAACTGTGCCAGATTCCCATTACAACAACGTCAGCTAATAGTGGAGCTATATCAGAGCTAAACTAGATGCAGGACCCAATCCTTACAACAGCTGAAGATGCAGCAGCTCTCAGAGCCATGTGCCCATTTGCTTCTGCACTTTTTGGTTTCATAGAATCATAGAATTGTAGGGGAAGGGACCTCCAGAGCTCATGGGGTCCAACCCCCTGCCAAGGCAGCTCCCCAGCTCATATTGCACAGGTCGGTGTCCAGACGGGGCTGGAATCTCTCCAGAGAAGGAGACTCCACACCCCCTGGGCAGCCTGGCCCAGGGTTCCCTCACCCTCACTGGGGAAAAGTTCTTCCCCGTGTTGGTGTGGAACTTCCTATGCTCCAACTTGCAGCCATTGCCCCTTGTCCTGTCCCCACAGACACTGAAAAGGGGTTGGCTAATTCCCCCTGCATCCCATGCTTAAGATATTTATAAACATTAATTAGGTCCCCCCTTAGTCTTCTCTTCTCCAGGCTGAACAGTCCCAATCTTCTCAGCCTTTCCTCACAGGGGAGATGCTCCAGGCCCTTAATCATCTTCGTAGCCCTTCTTTGGACTCTCTCCAGGAGATCCCTGTCCTTTTTATAACAGGGAGCCCAGTTTGCTTTGCCCATGACCAGCTTGCAGCCTGACAACCCCCGACCTGCTCCCCTTCCTCTCAAGGCAAACCCCATCATGCCCAGCCACTGCCTGCAGGCCCACTCCATGCCAATTCCTCCCCAGACTCCTTCTGAGGAGCCAGGTAAGAACAGAAACTCTTTTTTCTTGCAGCTGGAACGTGGTTGAGTACATCCTCACTTCAGCCATCGCAGTGGTTCTTCTTATGCTTGCAGTTGCTGCTGCCTTCTTGGTAAAGCTGTTCAAGAAGAGGAAGAAGGGTAAGCAAAGCTGTCACTGTCACGCACATGCTGGTGCTGCACCAGAACCTGGCTTCTGCTGTGTTTAGTTTTTCCTCTATATTTGGTTTTTTTCCTCCCCCGTTCCCCTCCCTGAGTCATCCAAATCCTGGGCCCATCACTGAAACCTCAACTGAGGAGGTCTCCTTCCCCCAAGGGAGCAGTGGGACCGTCCCACAGGTCTGATCCCTGCAGATCTCGGGACCCACTCGGGTTTGTCTGGGCAGTTGGCTTCCACAGAGCTTTTTGGTTGCACTAGTCTTGGTGCAACATTGAAGGCGAGTGTGAAGGATGAGGAGGGATAGAAAGGGGAGGTCAGCAGGTGGGGCCTGGTTTTATTTGAGGAATTGCTCCAGTTTAGACAGCTGATGGGGTAACGGGTTCCCTTCCTGCTTTCCAGTGAGATTCACAGGGTTTTTATACATTTCTTTTCCTCTGGCTTTGCTCACATCTAACCATGTCTGTGCTCTCTGCAGCCCTCTCCGGAGCAGCGGTAGAGATGGACAGGATACGCAGCATGTCACGTACAGTAAGGCAAACCACATGAGGACTTGGGATGGTGAGCCCTGAGCTCACCCAAGAAGGGGAAATGTTACAGCCCGTGTTGGGCAAATGAGCTGCCTGATCCCTTCGCCTTCAGCCAGGTTCTTCACCCTTCTGGGTGGGGAGGGATCCTTTGGTCTCCGTTCACCAACAAAAAGACCTGACCAGGGATTTTGTGTGACTATCACAGAACATTCCTGGGAAGGGGATTTAGGATTGAGCTGAGAGGTTTCTCCTCAAGCCTCTCCAAGCAGGGCACCTGCTTCTCTGGGCATCAGAAACCTCCAGCAAAGCTCACAACTGCAGGCAGCGGTGGGGCAGCTGCTCTTCATGCACTGCTTGGGAAGTATTTCCCAATGTTTTCTGCCAGCTTATGGGTAGGGGCTGGTGTCACCAGCCAACTTTACCCTGGGTAATGCCAAGCCAGCCCTTGATATGGGTTAAATTTCCTCCCTATGCTTTTGGAGCCATCGCAGCTATCAGGGCAGATGTTCCCATCTCTATGGGCTGGAGGCAGGGCTGTGACAGTAAGTTAAGAGCTCATCCCTCTCTTTCATGTGCTAGGGAGAGGACACCTTGAACTACGCTGACATTAATGTGGGTGCAGCTGAGAGCCATTTGTACAGCAATGCTGAGACTTTCCACTGCTTGGCAAACAACGCCACCGAATACACTGAGGTCAAGCAGAGCAATAAGGTAGGAGGATACAAAGCAGTGCCAAGCTCAAAGCTTGGGTGGAAAGATGGGGTGGGTGGGTGGATGGGGACAGTGTGGGCAGTGGGATGGGATGGGATGGGATGGGATTGGATGGGATGGGATGGGTGGGTAGGGAGGGAGCTCCAAAGGGATGTACCAAGCTGGGGTGCAAATGACCCTGGATAATGTGGGTGACCTCTGCAGTCTCCGCGGCTGCTCCTGGGTGCTTAAAGAAGCTGAGAGAGGTTCCAGCAGACAGCACTGGTGTTTGTCCTCCTCTCTTCCCAGCATTCGGAAGACATGCCATACGCCACCATGCAGCAGCATGTGATGGAAAATCAGATCTATGCCAACATGAGGTCAGCCCCACCGCCCAGGGAAGAACTCTACAGTACAGTGCAGAGAGTGTGAGCCTGTCCCCAGCCCCATGGGCTGCTCTGGCTGCTGGCAGTGCTGGCTTTCTGCTCAGCCAAAGAACTGGCTTGGTAGCAGAGCTGTTACTCTTGTAGGCTCAGACGTTTCTTTGGAGCAGCCTCACAGAAGATGAGGTTGAGCAGGAGGTGTGGAGTGGGATGAAGATGAAATCGTCCCTCTGCATTTGGACACTTCACCCCTATACCAATGGAGCTGGGAATAAAAAAAGCTCCAGTAGCACAGGCCAGAGACCAGCCAGGCAGGGAAGAGCCTGGCAGTGGGTGGGGGTGGGCTGGGGGGCGGTGGGTGCACTGCCTGGCTCTGTCCACCCAGCACCTGCTCCACTTGCCCCTTTCGGCTGCATTATTCACATGGGCTGAAGCTCCCAGCCCCAGACTGACTTGTTTTCATGCTGATGCCAGGCAGTGCTGGCAGCTCCTGAGAAGAGGGACAGGGAGAAATGTTATATCTAAACGTGTTGGTTATATCCAGATATAATCTGGATGCAGTGCCTCAGGGTCTCAGTGCAAAGGAGACAACAGAGGTACTCCTGTCCCTCCTGCGTGGTGGCTGGGAAGTGGCTCCTCCACCCCCACCCTGCTCCCAGAGCCCCTGGGACCTTTGCTTCTGCTGTCCCCCCTCTGCCGCCCCCAAGCCCCCTGGGCTAGGAGCATACAGGCAGGCTGTCTCCATGACCCTGCTCACCCTCTTCTCTGCTGATAACTTAATTCTCTGCCCCCAGTAAACAGTGCTGCTCCGTTATCAGTGAGCAGCTGAGCACATGATAGAACTTAATGCTGTATCTGGCTGCACTTGCAAGGCGATTTCCCACATTGCTAAAGGGTTCATTGCAGAGTGTTGCCCCAAAAGCAGGTCCAGCCTCTCGCTGGTGCCCACTCCAGCAGCATGGGAACCCACTTCTTTAAGAGCAGTGACTCTGGACTCTGCTGCTCCAGCGTGAACCTGCAGCCCCACCACCAGCTGTTGTGATGCTGCTCCCCACGGGATACCCCATGGGGCTGTGTGTTAGGGAATGCTTTTTCCCTCTGCATGCTGGTACCTTCTTCCGTACATATTCCCTTGGCTCCTGCCAAGCACTGGTCCATTCATCCATCTCAAAAAAACCAGCTCAAGGGGTGGGCATGTATTGGTGAGGATGTTGAGTGTATTTCCAGGCTTCATTTGGAGAGAATTAGTTAACTTTGTTAACTGCTGCAAAGCTTTGTTTGGTATTTTTGTAATTATTTTATTTGAGAAGCCACGGGGAGCATCCCTGTTGTCAAAACCAGACAGCTGGAAGTAAACATCTCTGGGGTGACAGTTGTGGTTGTTCCTATATAAGTTTATATTCCTATGTAAAGTAAAATTCCTCCTGTGTTCGGTTGGGAGGTGGGATCCATCCTTCCCACCTTGCATGGGGCTGGGCTCCAGAGGAGGGAGCACACAGGCAACAAACGGTGACAGCACAGACAAGCATCGTTGCCATTCCATAGTGAAAGCAAGCATCCAGATGGATTCCAGCCACTGCTGGGAAAAAAGGTAAAGCAACCCCCCCACACCCACATGGACCAACTTCTGCCATAAACTTGATGTGGAACAGGGGGAAAAGAAAGAGACAACATCCCATATAGCTCCCCCTGCTCCGACATTTATTATTGGAGATGATAACACCCCTTCCCTGAAGGAATCAGGAGGAGGAATCAGTTGGATCACTTTTTTTTTAGGTAACAGGGTCCCTTCATGCCACATCTGGAGGTGTTTTTCAAGCTTTAAAAAAAGGAACTTAAAGGTTTTCTTAAATTAACCCCCTGCCATGGTGCTGAGGCAGAAATAGCTGCCAGCTGCATGATGTGGGCGTGCAAGGGGCACAGGGTACGGGTCCCTTGGTGTGTGCAGCATCTTCCACATGAGCCATTTTGAGCACTGAAGCTTTAATAGATGATGACTTTCAGGCTTCCTTGGGTAACTTTAGGAGCACAAGAAGTGTACCTTTTCTCCAGCATCAGCTTCCTGGAAGACAGAAATGACAGCTGGCAGTGAAACCTTTGTGCTTTTGCCACTGGAAGAACTGTCCCACGATGGAAAAGGGGCTGGGAGCAGAAAACCTGAGCTCTTCCACACATGTGGTCCCATGCAAGTGGTTTTGCCCAAAGAGTTGAGTTTTCCCACATCACAGGACTCTGGCTGCTGTAGCTCAGAGCAGCTGGGCTGGTGTCAGGGGTGGGGGTACGAATTTACTTTGTGAGGGCAGCTCTGCCCCAAAATCCTGATCTGCAGGACTCAGCCCGAAGTGGTTTTGCCCTTTACATGACCAAGCCATGTATTTTCTTGCTTGAAACTCACCTTTGCGTTGGCAGAAGCAGTGCTGAGGGAGCAGTGCTGGGGCAGAGCTCACTGCGCTCGTCCCATTCCCGGCACTGGGATGCGATGGGGTGCATTGGGCTGTCTCTGAAGCAGGCTGGCTGCTTGTTCCCTGCATGGAGGTCCCCCCGTCATGCATGGTGAGCCTTTTCCTGCTGGCATGGAGATGATGAGGAGGTCCTGCCACTCTTGGCTTTTACAGGCATGGACTAAACTGCACCTGTAGGAGGGGAAGCCCTGCCTGGAGCTCGGCAGGCTGCACAGAGCCCTACTGCAGCCCTGGGAGTCCCTCTTATCTAAACTGTTTCCCCTTAAAACCATTAGGACCCACAAGCATTCCTTGCCCTGAATCTGCAGAATCTCCCCAGGAAGTTACAGAGCTGCCAGAGTTGCTATCATCACCCAACACTGCTTCCGGTTTCCCCTGCTGAAATACTTCATCCCCACCCCTGTTCCCCAGCAGCTTTTAGAGGGGGTGAGGTTGGCTGGCAAAGCCATGGCTTTGGTGGCAATGGTCTGCCAGTGGTACAGCTATCAGGGAGCCCAGTTCCCATCCTGGAGCTCTTCTGCTGCCTGCAGCCACCCTGGGAATTTACCTGGAGCTGCTCTTGATGGGCAGGTGTCCCCAAAGAGGTTTTGAATCTTTTCAGGGTTTATTGCAGCAGAACTGGGTGGCTTTTATCTTAAAGCAAGCTTGGCAGTAGGGCAGGTTTGCACAGTAGCCCCTGCCATGCCTTCATTACAGGTGTTCCCTGCCATGGGGGCAGTTCTTGGTCTGACCATCGTACAAGAACAGGATGGTTTGGGCTAGAAGAGCCCAAATCTCATCGAGCCCGACCTTCTGCAATGTGCAGGGACATCTTCAGCTAGATCAGGTTGATCAGGTCCAACCCAATTGTGAATGTCTCCAGGGATGGGGCATCTACCACCTCCCTGGGCAGCCTGTGTCGGTGTTTCCCCAGTCTCATTGTAAAAAAACCTCTTCCTTTTATCTGGTCTAATCTGCCCTCTCTGAATTTAAAACTGTTCCAGTGGCTCTGGGACAGCAGCAAACTTGGTACTGGGCTCCCAAAAACTCTCCTCTGCTGGGGCTGGAGGGCAGTACCTCTTTCTGCTGAGATCTCCCTGATAAGCATTGTGCCCAGCAAGAGCACCAGACCCTGTACCCAGCCCCATACTTGGCTGCAAGGGAACCAGGGAACTCAGCACCCGCAGCTGGAGCAGAGCAGGCTCCTCCGTGGGAAGCACCCAGCACCTGCACACACGTGGATATCATAGAATCATAGAATCATAGAGTTGTAGGGGTTGGAAGGGACCTCGAGAGATCATCGGGTCCAACCCCCTGCCAAAGCAGCTCCCTAGGACATTTCACTCAGATAGGCATCCAGACGGGTCTTGAATATCTCCAATGAGGGAGACTCCACCACCTCCCTGGGCAGCCTGTCCCAGGGCTCCCTCACCCTCATTGGGGAAAAGTTTCTCCGCATGTTGGTGCGGAACTTCCTCTGCTCCAACTTGCAGCCATTGCCCCTTGTCCTGTCCCCACAGACCACTGAAAAGGGGCTGGCTGATTCCCCCTGCATCCCCTGCTTAAGATAATTATAAACATTAATTAGGTCCCCCTAATATGCCCCCATGCACACATGGACGTGCCTGTGCACACCCCACTATGTTCACAGCCATGTGCCCAGACACCGTCAGGCACCCACCAGTTCATGCACAGCCCTATACCCCAGTGCACAGGCAGAAACACGCTCATGTGCACACGTGTGGACATAAACACCCCAAGACATGCACACAGGTGCACACATACGCCCCGAGGCACACCTGCACACCCTGTACACGCACATGGGTACGTGCACATCTCCCTGCAGACGTGCCCAGCAGTGTGCACACACATGCGGACACCCAGTGGACACAGGCACACACTGCAGCGCTCACACTGCAGCGCTCACACGCACACCCTGCATGCGCAGGCACACGTATGCCCCGGTGTGCACATGCAGGGGCATGTGCATACCCTGCCACTCACGAGCACAGGCACATCCTAGGCCACTCGTGCACACCCTGCTTGCACAAAAGCCTATGTATGAATATGCACACACACACATGGGCGTGTACATGCTTGCACGGGTATGCTCACAGAATCACTAGGTTGGAAAAGACCTTTGAGATCATCGAGTCCACGATGTCACTGCGATCATCATCACTCCCAACCACACACACACTCAAGCACACCCCAACACCTCCAGTGTGCAAGTGCACATGCATGCATGAACGTGTGCACACACACGCACATGCTGGTGACCACGTGCATGGGCATACACACATGCACAAACACCCCTCCCCCACCAAAATGTGCACATGCAGACATCCATACACTCATGGTGTACACATGCATGTACATGGATGGTCACACGCACACCCCAACCTCGTGTGCACACCCCAGTGCTCACATGCACAAGCATGCACACGAGACACGTGTGCTTAAACATATACACACCCCAGTGCATGCATGCATGGGCACGTATGCACATGACACCAAGCTGAGTGGTGTGGTTGACAGAACAGAAGAAAAGGAAGCCATCCAGAGGGATCTTGATAGGCTGGAAAGATGGGCCCCGGTGAACCTAATGGGGCTCAACACTCAGAGTGTGAGGTCTGGCCCTTGGGCCGGAGGAATCCCAGACATATTTACAGACTGGGAGAAGAGCTCCTGGAGAGCAGCCCTGCTGAGAAGGACCTGGGGGTTCTGGTGGATGAGAAACTTCACATGAGCCAGCAGTGTGCTCTTGCAGCTCAGAAAGCCAATGGTATCCTGGGCTCCATCAGCAGAGGGGTGGCAGCAGGGACAGGGAGGGGATTGTCCCTCTCTCCTCTGCCCTCATGAGACCCCATCTGGAGTCCTGTGTCCAGAGCTGGGGCCCAAATACAAGAAAGATGTAGAACTCTTGGAGAGGGTTCAGAGAAGATGATCAGAGGGCTAGAGGACCTCCCCTATGAAGAGAGGCTGAGGGAGCTGGACTGGTTCAGCCTGGAGAAGAGAAGGCTGTGGGGGGACCTCATTGCAGCCTGCCAGTCCCTGAAGGGAGCAGAGAAACAGGAGGGGAATCAGCTTTTAAAAAAGGCAGACAATGGCAGGACAAGGGGAATGGAGTGAAGCTGGAGGAGGGAAGGTTTAAATTGGATATTAGGGGGAAGTTTTTTACAGAGAGAGTGGTGAGGGGCTGGAACAGGCTGCCCAGAGAGGTGGTGGGTGCCCTGTCCCTGGGGGTGTTCAAGGCCAGGTTGGGCAACCTTGTGTAGCTCCAGGCCAGGAGGTTGGTGTCCCTGCCCGTGGCAGGGGGTTGGAGCTCTGTGATCCCTGGGGCCCGTTCCTGCCCAGCCCGCTCTGACACTCTGCGGTTCACTCTGTGCCCACACACGCAGGATCAGGCGCACCCCCGGGCACACACCCGCAGGAAGTCACGCACAGTCCGGCCCGATGCCCGCACCCCGGTGCACACCCTCCCGCCATCGCCCCCCGCCGGACCGGGCCCCGGGCCCCGCTCCCCTCCTCCCTCCCCGTCGCGCGCCCCCGGCCCCGCCTCCCCCGGGCCCCGCCGGCGCGTGCGCGCGGGAGGCGCGCGCCGGCGCAGCCCGCCCTGCCGCGGCGGAGCCGCCGTGACGATGGTGGCCAGCGGGCGGGCGCGGAAGCTGGCGCGGCGGTACCGGCTGGCGGTGGCCACGGCCCTCGCCATCCTCCTTCTCCAGGGCCTCGTCCTCTGGACATCCGCCGGCCTCGACGAGGAGGGACCGGCCGAGGTGCGCCGTGGGGGAGGCCGGGCCGGCGGCCCGGGGCCTGCCGACAGGGGCCGAGGGGGCGGTGAGGGGCTGGGGCGGGGGGCGGTGGGAAGGGGAGCGGTGAGGGGGCTGGGGGTTACGGGGGCTGTGGGGGATGGTGAGGGGGCCGGGGGGCGGTGAGGAGGCCGGGGGCGGTGAGGAGGCCGGAAGGATACAGGGACTGGGGATGGTGAGGGGGCTGGGGGGGATGAGGCGTCTCGGAGGCAGTGGGGGGCACAGGCACTGGGGAGGTACGGGGACCGGGGGAATGGTGAGTGGGCTGGAAGGATACAGGGACTGGTGGGGTGCAGGGGCTGGGGGAATACAGAGACTGGGAGGGTTACAGGGACTGGGGGGCAGTGAGGGGCTTGAGGTGGGCGAGGAGTTGGGGGGAGTCGTAGGAGGGTGGTGGATGCTGAGAGGGCTCTCTTGAGGAGGAGGAGGCCGTTGGGGTGGGGGTCCTTGCTGGGGATGGCATCTGGGGGTGTTGGCGTGTCCCCTAGCTCTGGAGCTGGGAGAGGATGCAAAAGGGGTGCTCCCCCCAGGTTGTCTGCGTGGGGCTGGTCAGGCTGGGGTCTGGGGCTGGGGACCCGCGGGTGGCTGTGGGGTGGGCAGTGGGCTGTAGCCTGTGAGGGGGCTCCAGCTGCAGTGGTGTGGGGTCATGGCACCTGAGAAAGGGGCTGTGTGGCCCAGGGGGTATCAGCTGGCATGGGAAGCTTGACCGGTGTCTTATGTTTCTCTGACGTTTGGGAGACACCGTGGGAAGCTGGGGTCAGGGCCACTCAAGCCAGAGAGTATGAAAACATCCAGTAACTAAGAGAGCTGGGAGAGTGCTCCAGACAGGAAGTTTGTGGCATCTCCTGCTTAGCTGGCCTGATCAAGGATATCCCTGCAGAGTGTGAGGGTACAAGGGCCTTTTGCAGTCATTGGTTGTCTTTATACCCAAACACTCTGCTGAGGCCAAAGGTGTCACATGTGTGGGAAAACTGAGGCATGGGCTGGTGAAGGCATTTGTCCAAGGTCATGCATGGAGCAGGTATTCAGGAGGACCCAGGCCTCCAGAGAACATTGCTTCCAACTTCTAACAAAGCTCTTGACCTGTGGGTTGATTATTTGAATGTATTTATTTGTTGTGAGTTGCCCAGCCCGCTGCATCTGGATGAGCCAGTGGCTGAAGCTGGTTTCTCCAAGAGCACTGGGGAAGGTCTGGCAGTCTCTGCGTGGTGAAGACTTGCTTGTTGAACATCTGTGTGACATCAAAGTCCCTCACCTTGGGCTGGACCCTGGTGCTCCAGGAGCTGTGGAGACCCTCTGTGGGTTGCCTGGGGCTGTTGACAAGCCTTGGGGTGATGGTGAAGCCATGTTTGGCAGAAGAGGGACAGCATGTGGCAACAGCTGGGGCTGTGCAGGTGTGCGGTGAGTGTGGTAGCTGGGGCAGAGCCAGTGGCTGTGAGGTGGGGAATCTATAGAGGGGTGAGTATTCCCCCTCCCTGTCATGAGGTGCCTCCCTGGTGTGGAGGATGACCCTGCCTGTGGTCAGCAGGTCTTTTCACAGGGCTAGGAATTTTTCTGTAAGAGCAAATTGGTGAGAAGGGGAACTGGGCAGCCCCTTGCAGGGAGGGTCTCTAAGGCGACAACTCACGTAACAGATTAATTTCCAACCCCAGGCCTCTTGTAGGGTGTTGGGAATGGCCATGAGCATTCTCATGTGCTGCCATATATCTACTGTCAAAACAGAACAAGGGAATAAACGCAGCAAGGAGAGAGGCCATGGAGTTGCTTGCTATTTGGAGGCATTGAGATCATGAGAGCAGAGCAACCTGGCAGCCAGGATTGCCTGACTGCCCCTGTCCTGTGACCTTGAGTGCATCCCTTTACCTGCCCTGGCTTCTCCTTCCCTCTCTGCGCTGTCCCACACTGCTTGTCTGCTTTGCTCTTCTCTTGCCCTGCCTGGTTTTAGTGGGTCTTTTCCAAAACCTGGCTGAGCACCTGACAGGTTTGTCTGTGGGTTCCATCATCTGGAAAGGGAATGGTCCAACATCAGCAGCCCCAACTCCAGGGCTTGGGAACAGACAAACCACTTCAGAGAAGGCAAGAGCAATCCTGAGCTTTACGGGAGAGCCCAAACCCATTAGCAAGCTGGGAGAAGTCCAGTTACCCTTTAATTCTCATGAAATGGTGAAGCTCTTGTGTTCTGTGCCCCCCTGCAGCTTCTGATTTTGGCCAGACCTGGAGGAGCCACTGTTTCCCAGGGATATTTCTGGTAAAGCTGGAGGAACCCTCCCAGGGGAGCCTGACCTTGCAGGCACAGGAGGATTTGGGCAACCTTGGGATTTCTTAATTGCTTGAGTAAATGGCTCCTTCCCACTAATGGACACAGCTCTAACCCAGCTCATCCCCAGCCAGGAACCCTCTGTGGATCACAGTAGGGAGCTAAAGGGAGATTTTAGTCCTGCAAACACTACAGAGTGTCTGGAGCTGGGCGAGCTCACTTTCCCCTCCAGACTGGAGCCTTCAGCTGAGGCATCTGTAGCACTTGGAGGTTGTACTGCAGCCTTGTGCTTCTGCCTGCACTGACTGGGTATCCTGAAAGGGCCTCTCTGATCTCTGTTGGTGGCAGCTCCTTTTTCTGTCCTGCTCAGCTCTTCAAAGTCTTCTGGTTTCCTTTTCTTCCCTTCATAGGGAAGAGCTTCCCCTGCCTGGCAGGCTCCATCCCCTGTGGCTCCCTGGCGTGAGCTGAGCAAACGCAGAAGAAGGATCTCTGCCCTTCCCTGGAGCAGGTTGTAAACCCATCCCATCCCAGCAGCACTGACCACTGTAAAGGGCTTCAGCCACGTGCGAGCCACAGCTCTCCCTGAGCAGGCTGTGCTGCTTGGATCATGTTGTTTCTCTTTGGAAGCCCAGTGTTGGGGTCCTCCAGGCTCCCTTTATTCCCTGAGCAGATGCTTTATGGCATACAGACCAGCAGAGGTTGGATCAGTGCCCACCACTGAGTTTCCTACCTCCAGGAATCCGAATTACCTTGTTCTACTGGGATCAAACACTGCAATACTTGTCCAGACTGACCGATTAGAAAGGACATTCCCCTTGGTGCCTAGCCCTTCGCTGACAGCATCCACGCTGCAGGCAGCACAAGCCTGTCTATGCATAAAGGTGGGACCTGTGGGTGCTTCAGCCTGAGGGGCCAGAACATCCTGCCACTGTCATGGCAGCACCAACAGCTCGTGAGCAAGCTGAAAGCTTCCCAGGGTGCTTTGTTCATGGTGGAGCTGGCACCAGGAATGTGCAAACCAGTGTCCTTGTGGGCAGAGAGGAAGTTCTGTCAGTTGGGAGAAGTGTTTTAGCCCAGTCACATCCCTTCCCCCTGCTTCATCTCCTGTCTTCCTCCTGCCAGGCAGGAGGTGGCACCTGTCTGGGGCCTGTGTGTTGGTGTCCTCCATGTGCTGCAGCTGCCAGAGAAGCTTCCTATGAAACATTTTCTCTTCCACTTTTGTGAAGAGCCCCTGATTGTTATTTCTCCCCACAAAGAGCTTGCTTTTAGGGCACTGTCTCCAGCCATTTTCATTGTGAGGTTTAAAGCTCTCCTGCTGCACTTGGCAATTGAGCATCCAGGTTGCTGTGGTGACTTTGGAGCATTTTGGCACCGATTTACCTGATGAATGCTCATACGTGGCAGACACCAGAGTCAGACAGTCAAGAGGGGAGACCGGCAGGACCCCAGATGCTGTTAGCCCTGCTTCTTGTAGTGGTAGAACTTTGGACCTGTGCTGGGGTTAGGGTGCAGGTAAATACCCTGCCCACAGCCCATGGCACTGTCGGGCTGGTGGTGTCACTTCAGGGGAGGCAGGACAGGAGAAGTGACCTTCAGCTGGTGCCTGGAGTCATCCGAGTGTGTTGGAAGGAGAGGGGTGGGGAGGGAAAATCCTGCACACGAGTCTTAAATACAGCAGAGCAACGTGGCCAGAATCATTCCCTGCCTGTCTGGGGTGGAGGGATCATCCTACTGTGGTGCAGTAATTAGAAGCCATTGGGTTAGTTAACTGCCAGCTCTGGAAAAGCTGGTGGTGCTTCCAACAGCATCCTTACTGAAGAAAGCAGCCGGGTGTGCCCGTGAACTGGAAGCAGGGCTCCTTTTGGGAGGGTGAGCAGCACTGTCGACCCAACATGGGGAGCAGAGCAGGGAGCAGGGCCAGCAGGTCTCTTCCACGGGCTCAGCCCTGTCCCCCACAGGAAGAGACTTGCTTGTCGCCTCCTGCGATGCTGGGCAGAGAAGGCAGGTTTATAACTCTGGAACAGATGGTCCTGCCTGGTGACTAATGAACGGTTTTCTGCCTGTCTTGGGCCGCCTGTGATGTCTGTCTGGGAGGAAGGGGCCCAGCTGATCCGTGCCCATGCCAGCCCCTCGGAAGTTAAATGGTGTCTTGGCCCCTTCCATGGTTTGCAGGCTGTGCCACCAAAACGTGGGTACTTCAGGGACACTGGAGCGGGCAGACCTTGCCGGATGCTTTCCAGCCTTAGCACAGCATGGTTTCTCCTGGCTGCGACCTTGCCAGCAGCTATGCCCACAGCTGGGCTTGTGCAGGGGGTTGATTTGGTCCCGCTGTCCTTGCGAGGCCTCTGCCCGTCCTCAGAAGATGCCGCTGCCCAGGAATAGTTCCTGGTGCGCCTTGCTGCCTCCCGCAACGCCTGGCACAGAGGCTGGACAGGCAGCGTTTTGGGGGTGCTGTGAGACAGCCCTGGGAGGCCTGGCTGGAGCAGGCAGCTGCTTTGCTGCCTGCCTGCCTGTTGGCTGGGAGCATCTGCGGTGGGCTGGGGGCACGTGGTCCCATGGGCACCATAGGCTGGGAAAGTTCTTTCCCACGAGCGTGGCTCTTGTAGGCATCCAAACTTCCCAGCTCTCTGCTCTCCCCAAGGCTGGCTCGTTTCTGCTCATCAGCCAGCCTGGCAGAGGTAACGAAGTGTAATTAACTGCTCCCTTTACACATCCGCTTGGCTCGGCAGGAGGGTTTGTTAAAGGGATTTCTAGAGAAGCTGGCAATTGCAGTGCCTGCTCCAGCCCAGTGCAGGGAACTGGGGCCTTGAGAAAGGAGTGTGAGCAGGACCTTGTTCAGTGCCTCTCTGGTACTTTTAGCCCCAGAGAGTGCAGTGGTGGGGACCCCAGATCCCAGATGGGTGTGTTGGGCTTGGGTTCACAGCATGATCGTGGCAGGGAGGAGCCCATACATCTGCCTCCTGGTAAAATAACCACTGCCAGCCAGAGCAGCCCTCTGCTTGTCCCTGCTGTCTGCTGATGCAATCAACCTTCACCAATTGGTCTTGCAGAGAGCAAGACCCTCTTGGTGTCTCAGGGTGCTGTGATGGCAGGGTCTGTAAATTGGGTTCTCCCTTGCTGGCATATGGGTGGCTGTCCCCATGAGGAGGGCGTAGAGCTGGGCAGGAAGGTGGTGTGGGGTCTGGAGTGGCAGAGGGACAGTGTCCTGTCCTCAACTGCAGTGTCCGCTCCTGGATCACCTGCTATTTTGTAGCACTGAGCAACGTGGGGACTGGGAGCATTAAGCTGTGGGAACAAGGGTACTGCGTGTTGTCAGAGCTAGGGGGAAGCAGGCCCGAGTTAATGCTGTCTGTCCTCTCTTCTCCATCCACCTGGAACAGGAGCGGCAGAAAAAAGCCAGGTTGCCTGAGAGCAGCGACGGCTCCAAGGACACGGACAGTTCTGCTGGGCGCCGGGGCAGCGCCAGCCGGAAGCACGGGCGATGGCGGGGGCGGCTGGACAGCCCCGGGGCACTGGTGTCCAAGGTGGTGAGAGCTGTCACGGCGAGACACAAACCAGGACGGAGGCTGCCAATGGCACCGGACTCTTCCAGCCAGAGGAACCTGACGGAGCTGCGCGGGGAGGCCCAGCTCTCCATCTTCCAGCAGGGCGACACGGGCAGTGTGGAGGGGGCTCCCCAGCCCACCGAGAACAGCTTCACCCCCAAGTGTGAGATCACAGGCAAAGACGCCCTCTCGGCGCTGGCTCGTGCCAGCAGCAAGCAGTGCCAACAGGAGATCGCCAACGTGGTGTGCCTGCACCGGGCTGGCAGCCTCATGCCCCAGTCTGTGCCTCGCCACTGCCAGCTCTCAGGTGAGCCCCTGCGCACCGGGAATATCCCATCCAGGCACAGGAGCCACCTTCCTTATGTCACCAAACTGTCCCATCTGGCAAAAAGCAGCCTCAGTCTGTCACCGATTCCCAGATTACCACTGTATCTGTAATCCAATCAAAGCTGTGCCAGCCTCCTTGAGATGGGCTGTTCATCCCAACCTGCAGTGCCTGCAGAGGTCAGAGACAGGCCCAGCTGCATCTCCTGTTTCGAGGGGCCAGAGGAGGGCACCCCCTCCTCTTCCAAAGCAGCCCTGGAGATTTAATTCAAGGGTCTGTGTGTGTCACCATGTCCTGGCACTGCAGCATGATGGGGTTTGCCCCAGACTGAGCTCTTTCCTGCTGTCCCCTGCCTTGCTTGGGTCTCCCTGGTTTATCAGGACCTCTAGGTGGTGGGTGCCAAGGCCAGGGGTGGATGACAGCCCTCTCCTTCCCTGCACAGGCAAAGTCAGCCCTGTCATCCAGTGGGATGAGAGTCGGCTGCAGCAGGCACCCCCCAGCAAGCCCGTGCGCATCGCCTACATGCTGGTTGTGCACGGCAGGGCCATTCGCCAGCTAAAGCGGCTCATCAAAGCAGTGTATCACCAGCAGCACTTCTTCTACATCCACGTTGACAAGGTATGTGGCAGGGCTGAGGTGAAGGGATGCTGACGGTGCCCGGACCGGTCACTGGGACAGGGTGCAGAGCTGCAGCTTGGGTGGAGAAAGTGGCTGGGTAGGGTTTGTCCTCATTGCCCGTAGAGCTGTGACCCTCCCACCCTTATTTCTGCAACCCTGGGGAAGAAGGATTTATTCCCCCTGCACAGAGCAGCCTTGTCTTGCTGTCCTCTCTGTGGAGGCTGCCATGAGGGCTGAGCCGGGGCTGGCAGCAAGGAGGGCAGGGCCCTGGGAAGACAAGCTCTCTGCTGACAGTGAGCTGTGTTCCCTGGCAGCGCTCCAACTACCTCCATCACGAGGCGGTGGAGCTGGCCCGACACTACCCCAACATCCGCGTGACGCCCTGGCGCATGGTGACCATCTGGGGAGGTGCCAGCCTGCTGAAGATGTACCTGCGTAGCATGAAGGACTTGCTGGAACTGGCTGAGTGGCCCTGGGACTTCTTCATCAACCTCAGTGCCACTGACTACCCTACAAGGTGAGGACCAGGACCATGCTAGGTTGGGGGAGGATGTTGGAGGTGTTCGGGCAGCACAATGCTGCAGCAGCCTTGAGAGGTGCAGGGAAGAACAGGGAGCTGAGGGAAGATGGGGCTGGAGATTGCACCACATGCTGGCAGTGATGCTCCAGGGCCAGGTTGGTCCCATCTCTGCAGAGGAGCCCAACCAGTACCTCGGAGGCTGTTTTCTCCTGTGGTCTGGGTGTTGCAGGTGAATGGGCATGTGAGGCGCCAGACTGCAGAGAGGCTGCGTCTGTGTCTCCCCAGCCGTGGGACCAGGGTTTGAGTCAGCACCCACCAAGCAGCTATAGGCTCCTTGTGTCTGATGGCTTTTGCTGCATGAACCTTTACTGGGCTACTTCACTCCAGGGGCCATTAATACTTGCTAATTTGCATCTCAGGACCAACGAGGAGCTGGTGATGTTCCTGTCCAAATACCGAGATAAGAACTTCCTCAAGTCCCATGGCCGAGACAACGCCAGGTAATCCCAGCTCCGGGCAGAGCTGAGCTGGAGTAACAGGAAAAGGAGGGATTTCAGGAAAGAACTGAAGCAGTTGGGGTAGGGGGAAATGTTCTGGCTGCAGCTGCACCCAGCAAAGTGGGTGACAGCCCTAAGCCCTCATCCCTGTGCCCAGGTTTATCAAGAAGCAGGGCCTGGACCGCCTGTTTCATGAGTGTGACTCCCACATGTGGCGGCTGGGTGAGCGCCACATCCCTGAGGGCATCGTGGTGGACGGGGGCTCCGACTGGTTCTCGCTGACACGCAGCTTCGTGGAGTACGTGGTCTACACTGAGGACCAGCTGGTGTCCCAGCTGCGCCAGTTCTACACCTACACGCTCCTGCCAGCCGAGGTGGGTGCTGGCTGTGGGGCAGGGGCCGGGTCTTCTTCCCACTGTACTTAACATCTCTGTCCTGCTTCATCCCTGCCTGCAAAGGGCACGTGTGGTTCTGTGCAGGCAGCTTTGTGCCTCCCCTTTGTCCAGACCCAAGCTGAAAAGAGAGGAGGGGATGGGCGAAGGGTCTTGCTTATACCCAGCCCTGCTTTAGGTCCAGGTGCCCCTCTGGGCTGGATAAGAACTGATAGTGGGGCACAGCCTGGTCCCTTATATGTTGCCTTGTGTTGGGAACAGGGATAGGTGTCTGGGGGCTATTGAGGCCTGTCCTGTTCCTCTGTGAGGCGTGGTGGTTGTCGGGGGTCTCCTTTAACCAGTCATCCTCCATCCCCACTGGGTTTCCTGTCCCATCTCTGCCATGCAGTCCTTCTTCCACACGGTCCTGGAGAACAGCCACGCCTGCGAGACGCTGGTCGATAACAACCTCCGAGTGACCAACTGGAACAGGAAGCTGGGCTGTAAGTGCCAATATAAACACATAGTCGACTGGTGCGGGTGCTCCCCAAATGACTTCAAACCCCAGGACTTCCTCCGGCTACAGGTGAAAAAGATCCTCTTTTCTCCTCCTGCTCTCTCCTCTCCTCTCTGTCTCTCTCTTTTCTGGGTTCCCCTGTGGGTGCATCCATGGGTGCTGTGCATGCCCCCACAAGCCTCACCCCAGCCCCAGTGGGGCTGGCTCCCCAGCTGCTGTGGGGCTCAGCACAGACATGTCTGTGAACACCCAGGCGGCGTGGTTACGCTGACTGTTCTGCCCAGCAGCTAGGCTTTTGCTTGCACTGCTGCTCCTCTTCCCAGACTCTCTCCAATTTTCCTGCTCTTTCCCTGTGGACCTGTTGGGCAAACACCTCCTCAGTGAAACCACTCCAGAGAGCTGTCCTCTTCAGCAGGACAAAACGCCCTATGAGAAACCTGCTTTTCATTCTCTTGAGCGTAAAGGCCCAAACACCAAAGGAGAGGTTTGGGGGAGATGTGCCCAGCCCTGAAAAGAGAACCTGGCAGGGTTTTCAGGCAGTCCTAGGCTTGATCCTGCAAGCTGTGCCACGTGGCCGGGGCTCTGCAGTGGCTCTGCGGGGTGGGGGCCCATCTGAATAGAGATTGCAGGGAAGGAGCTAGATGACACATGGCTGCTGCTGAGCACAGAAAGGGGGAGGCAGTGGGAGAGCTGGGAACCCATCTACATTACCAGTAACTACACTATGCTCCCACTGTTCCTACCATAGAGGATCACACATAGAGGCTGGCTGTGCTTTGCTGCTCTTTAGCCTGTGCTGTCAAAGGGGGCGGGATAGATCTCTGCATGTTTCTTCCTGGTCTGTCTGTCTCCCAGCTGCCCTGCTGAGGTGGGAGGGCAGAGGGGCTGCAGCCAACGCTGTTGGAAATACCTGTGCTCTTCCAGCAACTCTCCAGACCGACCTTCTTCGCCCGCAAGTTTGAGTCGACTGTGAATCAGGAGGTGCTGGAGATCCTGGACACCCACCTGTACGGCAGCTATCCCCCCAACACCCCGGCCCTGAAGGCGTACTGGGAGAACGTCTATGACCGTGTCGATGGGCTCAGTGGCCTCAGCGATGTCACCCTCACCTTCTACACAGCCTTCTCCAGGCTGGGACTCCGCAAAGCCGTGTCCATGCCAGCGGCAAAGGCTGACAAGCTCTGCAGGTGGGGTATTGGCTGCAGGCTGGAGCCAGGCTCCGAGGGGTGGCCTGTGTCTCGTGCTGGGAGGATGCTGATACTCAGATATGGAACCTCTCCATCTGTCTGTCTCTCTCCAGATTTGAGCCCCAGGGCTTCCCTTCCAGTGTGCACTTATATTTCTATGACGACCGTTTCCAGGGTTACCTGGTGATGCAGGAAGTGCAGAATTTGGCAACTGGGCGGGCAGAGTCCCTGGAGGTGTGGATGATGCCCCAAGGAGCTCTGAAGCTGGCTGGTCATGGAGGGCAGGCAAACCGCTTACAAAACCTTGAGGTAAATGTGAAAAGGTTGCCTCACAGCGACCACTTCCCTCCCCAGCTTTCCCACACTGAGTTGCACTTTCTCTTTCCCCTACCCACATGCTGTGGGGACAGAGGGACATGTCATGTCTGACCACAGCCTTTGGTCTGAGAGTTTGGGTTGTGTGTGGAGCATGACAGTGAGCAGTGGGGAAAAGGCCTGAAAGGGATCTTCTGGGGGAAGCTGAGGCTGTAGTGCCTGGCACCTGCAGCTGCAGGACACACATGCACAGCTGGATTGGCACTGGCATGGTGCAGGCAGGAGGGCAGCAGAGGGTAGGTGTGTGTGCTGCTTGAACCTTCCCTGGTTTGGGGAGGTGAAATACACAACCTGAGCTGGTAGCCTCTCGGTGCCCAGCATCCCACTGCTCATGCCTCCTGTCCCTCCAGGTGGGCACGGAGTGGGACCCCAAGGAAAGGCTCTTCCGGAATTTCGGAGGCTTGATGGGGCCTTTTGATGAGCCAGTGGCCATGCAGAAGTGGTCAAGAGGCCCCAACCTGACTGCCACGGTGGTTTGGATCGATCCTACTTATGTCATCGCCACCTCCTACGACATCACAGTGGATGCCGAGGCAGAGTTCACCCAGTACAAGCCCCCCTCAATCGGCCCCTGCGCCCTGGTGTCTGGACGATCCGCCTGCTCCAGTTCTGGGAGCCCCTGGGGGAGAGCCAGTTCCTGGTGGTGCCCCAAACCTTCAACCGCAAGCAGCCTCTCAGGAAAGGTGAGGACGTTGGGAGTGGATGGGGGGTCTCCCTGTGGGCAGACGGAGTCGCTTCACCCTGGTGCCAGCCTCTCTGGGCTGCAGGTGATGGCAGGGCAGGAGCTGTCCTTCCCCACTGGTGTTCCCTTATGCCCTCAGACCAGCCCCAGGGCAGCTGCTGAGGGCTGGTTTGCAGCTCAGATCCATCGCTCTGCCCCGCAGCTGCACCCCTCTCCTCGGGCTGGGGCTGTGAAGGGCCAGAGTACTGAGCCCCACAGGAAGGGAGGCATTAGGAGGGGCAGGGTGCTGGGACGTTGCTGTGCTGCTGATCCACTCTCTCTGTCTTGCCTAGATGACAGTGGCTGGCTGCATGGTGGGCCGCCCCGCAATGAGTACATGGAACAGAGCTTCCAGGGCCTGGGGGGATCCTCAACCTGCCGCGCTCCGAGGAGGTGGAGGAGGATGCGGTGCGGAAGGCGCAGCTGACGGGCAAGGCGCTGGAGAACTGGGCGGACGGTGCCATCGGCGCCTTCTGGTCTGTGGCAGATGTCTGCATCAGCAGCCCGTCTGCCTGCACCTCCCTGGAGACCTGCAGCAAGACTACCTGGAGCTCCCTCTCCCCGGACCCCAAATCAGAACTGGGGCCCGTCAAACCTGACGGGCGGCTGAGGTAGCAGGAGCAGCCAGGGGGCGGCCTTGGGAGCGAGGAGCGTCCTCCATCACTGAAGTGTGGGGGTCTCCAGACTGCATCACCCTGCGTGATTTGCACCGTAGGCACTTGAAGAAGAGAGAATAGGAACCTCTGGGCTGAGGAAAACCTTCTCCTGTGGGTATTTTGAGCGGAGGGGGAGGTGTGAGGTCAGTCTTGCCCACCTCCCCCAGGAACAGGCACTTGTTGGCCAGGGACAGTGTGCTCATCACTGCAGAGACATGGATGGCACTGTCAGCTGGGAGGAGCTGCGTGCTTGTTACTCCAGGCCTCGGAGCCTCGAGGAGGGCTGATGGAGGTGGGGAGGCTGGTGGTGGGACAGGCTCTGGACTGTCTCAGCCCTGCCTGGCTGCCCCTGTGAGGGCTGGCAAGGGCCTCGGTGCAGGCAGGAGCAGAGTGGGTCAAAGCCTGCCATGTGCACAGAGCTGCTGCTGGCCTGGGGCTTGCATCTCATCCCCTCCACCCCTGCCCTTTAGTTTGTATTTTTATAAATAGCTATATAGAAATATATATGATGCAAAGTGCAATAGAGACAAGGCCCTGTCTTGGCTGGGATGGCCTTGTGTCTCCATCTCCCCTCAGACTGTAACATAATGTGTTCTCTAGGGTGTCCTGGTGCTACAGGACAGGGTGCTGGGTTGTTTACGTTGTGTTTTTTTTTTTAATTACTGTTGTTTTTTTATTATTATTTTGCTGTTTCCCCATTTCCTTCTGGGTGCTGCTGGGGAGCTGCACACCCTGCTGCCCCTCGGGCAGGGTGGTGGCATGCTGCTGGCCCTCCGAGGCCACTGCCCGACTGTGCCAAAGGGCTGGAGCTGTGCTAGAGCGCGTGGAGGAGCTCTTGGTTTGTGGTTTGAGCTGCTCTAGAATGTGCCGCCTCCATCTCCACTTCAGCAAAGGGACACCCCAGTCCCCTGCCAAAGCACCACAGTGCAGCTGACGGCAGCTCGCCGTGCCTGGGGGCTGCCCTGTGCCACGGCCCCTGGGCCCAGCCTTTTCTTTTTCTCCCGGGTGGGCAGAAGCTCTCTGGTTTTGCTGTGCTTCCCTGGCCAAAAAGCGGAGAGGTTTAAGGGTGCTGTGGGAGGCACGATGTAAAACAGAGGGGATGGAGACCTTAGGGTGTGAGGGCAGGTACCTGCTGGCCTCTTGCTTCCCCCTGCCCTGTGCCTGCTCTCTCATGGGGTGGTCCGGAGTTCAGGAGGGGCGTAGGGTGAGGGGCCGTGCAGGGCCTGGCCCTGCTGCAGGACGCCAAAACTGTGTCAGAAGTATTATGTAAAGTTGTCTTAAATATGCAACATCACCACAAATATATCTATATCTCTACGGTGCAGTGTGTCAGGTTTCTGCAGCCTGTGCTGGGAGGGGAGGGAGGTGGGGGGAGCTGCTGGCTTTGGAGGGGCTTTGCCTCTGCCTGCCAGCTGGCTAAGGCTGTAAATCTGTCTTGGGCACCAGGACGGGGGGTGTCGGGGCAGGAGTGGGCTTGTTCTTCTGGGTGCTGGGTTGTCTTCTCCCGTGGCTGAGCCCGGGTTAGGAGCCTTCTCTTCCCCCGCTGAGCAGCGGGAGCAGCACGGTGCTTCTCTGGGCAGAGACCGGCCCTGGCAGCGGTGCCCTGCGGGTACTACCGGTGTGATTACTTGGCGTTTACACGGCAATTACGTTGAAGTGTTAATTAGCTACCGAACGGGCACCTCCCGCTGCCTGCGGGGCGCGGGCAGATGGTAGCGGTGGGAGCCTCCCGCAGCCCCGCCTTCTCTGCCCCCGGAGCGGGGCAGCGCTGGGGCTGCTGCCTGCTTCCTGCCCCGAGCCCGGGCAGCGCCGTGCGGGGCCCGGCTGGGCCGGGGGTGCTCCGGTAACCCCGGCACGGGGCCGCGTTGGGTCACCCGCGGGCGGGCTGGGCGAGTCTCCGCCGGGGACCGCGTGTCGCCAGCGGGGAGAGGCCGGGAGCCCGTCCCCCTTCCTCCTTTCCCTCCCTCCCGGCCGCAGAGCGCCGGTCCCGGACCGCGCTCGCCACGCATCCCGCCGCGCGCCGCGTCGCCACGGCAACCGCCGGCACCGCCTTCCATCCGGCGGCCAATAGAGACCGGCGAGGGGCGGCGCGACGGCCAATGGGGTCCGGCGGGGCGGGGCTGCTCCCGGTGCAGGGGAGGCCGCCCCTCCCGGTCCGGCCCCGCCCCGGCCGATGGGGCGCGGGCAGCGGGCAGGGGCTGCGGGTGGCGGGCGGCGGGATGGCGCACTCCGGAGAGGCCTCGGCGCACACGGCGGCCGCTGGCGCGTCCATGGACAGCAACGTGCTGGCCATCATCATCGCCGCGAGTGAGTGGGGGGCGGCGGAGCGGGGCGCGGGGCGTGCGGGGGCGGCCGCCGAGCGGCATCAGCCTCCGCTGTCGCCTCCCGAGGCGGCCTCGGGCTGTGCTGTCGATACGGACACCCTGCATCCCGGGGGCGAGCGGGATAGCGGTCGCTGGAGCTCCCGGTCCCGCTCCGGGTCTCGGCTGGCTTCCGAGGTTGGGGGCCCGAGCGGACGGTGAGGTTGGCGGTGCTGGGTGGGCTCTGCCGAGCAGAACGTGGGCTGGGTAGGAGCCGTGGGTGCCCGGAACGGCGCGGTGCCGAACCGACACCCTGCCGCGATGCGGAGTGTGAGCCGAGAGCTCCGGCCAGCAGGACCCTGGGGTGCCGGAGCTGCCGTCTGTGCGGGGGCCGGTCCGTGCTGCAGCGGTCCGGGACGGGGCTGAGCTCTTCTGGCCCTGCGGCTGGTCCCTGATCTGGTAGGAAGCGGGAGGTGTGGGCACGGTGGGGCTTTTGGCATCCTCGTGACGGGCAGAGGGCAACCCCGGTTTCCCTGGCGCCTTTTCGTGCCACTTTGTGCCGAGGCACCTGGGGGTGAAGCAGGGAGGCGTCGGGGAAGCCCACGGGCCCGTTGGGTCACCGGCTCATTTGCCTCTTCTCCCTCCCCCCGGCAGCGGTGTCCACCTCCGTGTTCATCGTGGCAATCCTCATCCTGCTACTGCTCCTGTACCACCGGGACCCCATGTGCTGCCAGTTCCTCTGCTCCTGTCGCTTCTTCCAGACCCCCAGCCAGTATGTGAGTGTCTTCCCTCTCCTCTTCCTGCCTTCGAGTCCCCAGCTGCCCCCGGAACTCTGTTCCCTTGCTCTGGGGTCTGTGAGGTGGGCTCACCAGGTTCCCCTTCTGCAGCCTGGCTGGGCTCACTGATGGATGATCTTTCAAGGTCCATTCCAACCCCTAACATTCTGTGATTCTGTGACGTGAGACCTCTGAGCAAAGCCAAGCTCTGCCTCTTCCCTGCTCCTGCTCTACCCCGGAGATCCATCCACCTGACCCTGCCTGGCTGGGGGTAATACCTGCAAGGCTCAGCACTAGCAGGTTCCCCACGCAGCTCAGGAGGGGAGTCCTCTTCCCCCAGCACAGCTGTGTGTGGGGCCGAGATCTGCTTTACTGGGAAGGGGCCCAGCAGGGAAGGGGGCTGGAGGCTCAGGGCGAGGGCAGACAATGCCGCTCGCTAGCGCTCACATCCCCAGCAACTAGCTCTCTTGTGCACAGCTCCTGAGCTAGAGCAGCAAGAGACAAAGCCCTTTTACTTGCAGCTGTAATTTCCTGGGGCTGGCTTTCAGGCGGGGAAGCTGATGGTGGAAAAAGAGCAGCATGTTCAGGCAGCACTGCCTTTGTGGTTGTGGCTGCCTGGGGAAAGCTTGGCCTCTGAAGGCTGCTCAGGGGAGGGCTGCAGGTACCTCTGCAGAGTCCCCGGGGGGAAGAGGGACTGTCCAGCCTCGACTTGCAGAGGACGGAGAGACTTTTGCCATGAAAAGCAAAGTCAGTATTCCAGGGCACAGGCTGTGAAGCCCCTGGCAGAAATCACAGTGGGAATGAGCTGGGCTGCTGGTGTTCCCTGCCCACCTCACTGAATCAGCTTCTTTTCCCCTCTTCCTCCCCAGTCTGGGGCACACGTGGGGCAGAGGGCTCGGACTCTCTGCTCTTCGCCCTGCAGAGCCGCTCCCTGAAGCTGTGCGGGATGTGCCATGAGCCACAGAGTCTTTGCTGGGCTTGGGCCTGGCTCTTGGGTGGGTGGTGAAAGGAGAAGGCATCTTGCCTTTAGCAAAGGGCTGCATGGACAGATGGATGGGGATGCAATGGACTATAAATAGAAAGGGAACGTCCATGGGATGTATTTCCATCAGAAAAAGCGAAGCTGTTGTAGTGGTGTGAGCAGCTTTCAAGCTGGTTGTGCTGGTTTTGCTAATCATTTATTAAAACAAATAGTTGCAGCCCCAGTTTCCTGCAGCTCCTGTAGTTGTGCCGTAGGGCTGAGACAAACGGTTCCTCGGTAGTTAAGAGCAAAAGTAAATCTGCTGTTCCGCAGTTCCCCCTGCGCATCCCTGGTTGCTCTGGGAGGCTCTGGACTGATTTCTGTTGGCAGAGATGGGGCTTTTCTGAGAGCAAGGAACAGCCAATGGCTCGAGCCCTGGCTCTGGCTTGAGCAGGGTCTCTGATGTTGCTCAATGCTGTGACAAGGAGTTGAGTTTACCTGGAGCAAGACTGCTTGGAACAGGACAGCTGTGGCTCTGCAGGTTTGCTTGCAGCATTATCATGAAATGCCTACACCGGTAGATAAGCACTGACAAATTCTGTAACACCGAGCATGTGATGGAGCTCTTATCTGTGCTAGCGGAATAGTTGAGTCGGTCTTTTCTTGTCCCGGAAAGAGAGATAGTTCTGCTGAGTCTGAAGGAAACCCTGCCCTGTGCCGGGGCTGCTGTCCCTCTGGCTGGGCTGCGCAGCTCTGCCAGCTGGCTCCGGCTCTTCCAGTGGGCCCTGCACTGCCCCGTGAGGATGAGCTGTCAGCACCAGTGCACAGGCAGGGGGAGGTTGGCCGCCACTGGCGGCAGCCACGGAGCCAAACAGGCAGAGGTAGCGGCTCTCCCCCTCTGCCCAGAGTCCTGCTTCCCAGGCTGTCCAGTGTGAGCTGGCTGAGCTCCGCTGCCAGGTGGGATGTGACAGATTTCGGCTTTGCTCACGCCCTCACCCTTCGTTACAGGAGTGCCCCCCGCCCTACTTCAGCAGCAGCCAGCGGTTGGTGGGCCCCCAGACCGGAGCGTCGCGGATGGAGAGTGCTGCCGAGAACCCCGGTGTGCAGGTGACAGCTGAGAGCTGGGTAGGGGGAAATGGCAGCAAAGATCCTGACGGGCTTGGGAATGGTGGGGACCTGGGGAGCTCCTGGGGCACAGGGAGAAGGTGCAAGTGCAACTTAGGGAAGTGGGGAGGGCCAGGTGCATGGGCATGGAGTGCCAGACAGATCCCTCAGCTTGGGATTTTGCAAAGCAGGTTGGGGTGTAATTACTGTCTGGGAGGTGGATTTCCTCCCTCAGAGTTCTAGGAAGGACACCCGCAGCTTCAAACCCCCAAGTAACTCGAGGTGAAGTAACTTGCTTGAACTTCCAGTGCAGAGAGCCACCGCTGTACTGACCTTTCTCTCCGGGGCTGGGCATTTCTAGGGAGATGAGCTGTTCTGTGTCGGACCTCCCAGCACCTACCAGCTCCCTTCCTGGGAGCAGCCCCGCTTGCCAAGCTACGAGAGTGTGCGGAAGAAAGATCGCCAGCGGGAAATCCATCAGATGATCGCCGAGAGGTTTGGGCTGTGGGCAGAGCCTTCCCAGGAGGTGAGTGCTGGTGGAGGGCTGGGGCAATCCCCTCTTCGGCCTCTATCTGGGTCTTGCTTCAGCAGTTTGCAGTAGTTAAGGACTCTGTTCTCTGCCATCTCCTTTCTCCGATAGCTTTATCTCCGGGAAGGGCACAAAGTGTACCAGGAGGCTCCTTTGGTGTACATCCGCACTGGTTAATGATCGATCTCTCACGCTTTGCAGAAATGCCTGTGCTGGGAGGAAGGGCAGAGCTGCCGCTGGAAGGGCAGGCTCTTCAGATCATCTGCTCAGAACAAGCCCAAGCTGAGAATGTTATTTTTAGGTCCATAAGGCTTCCACAATTTCTTGCTCCATCCTCCCCACAGGACGCTTTTGGGAGGCCCCTCCCTATTACCTGGAAGTGTTTGTGGCTGATTTATGAGCAGAAGGCTTTGCCTGTTACAACACTGAAGATTTGCACTCCTGCAATAGAGAAAAGCAAGTGCATCTGCCAAGCAGGTCCTGTGGCAGTGGCTCAAGAGGCTCCTGTCAAACAGAGACCTCACTAGCTAACGCAGGACAGAAACGTTTGAAACCCTGAGTAGAGCATTAAAAGTCTGCTGATTTACCTGGATTTTGGGTTCTTTAAGCTGCAGCTTCAAGCTGCACTGTAGCATTTAAGACAGTCAGCACTTGTCACTGGGTGTTAAGGGCTGGAAAACAACCTGAAACCAGAGCACAGTGGGCACAGGACAGTAAAGCCCACCAAGGATGAGCAGTTGAGGAACCACAACATCCCATGCTGCTTCTGTTACTCTTTGTGGAGACAAAGCAAGCCCAGCTCTGCCAAAAATGACAGCCTAGGGGTTCCTCTCTGCTGCATGATGAGACCCCCTTCCAAAGCCTGGTTTGTAGGAGCTTGCCTAATTCCCAGTGAGTTATCCCAATCAAAGGAAAGCAAACAGCCCTGTTCTAACACAAGTCAGGTCTCTTCTGGCCTTGTGACACATAGTGACAAATCCTTGAAGGGGGAGAGGGGAGAGCAGGAACCTAGTGCAGAGTGTGAAGGGGTGCGGGGTGCATCGTGCCTCTCCAGTGGATTCTGATAGAAGGGATGGGAAACACTCACTTTCCAGGCGTTCCTCTGGTGGCAGCTCGCTGCTCTGAGGGCTGCAGGCATTTAGTTTCAGGCAGGCGGTGGCTGTGAGCCCCGTCATCTGCTGTTAGAAGAGGTGGGCTAATCTGGTTATTTCTGATCTGCTGTAACGCTCTTCCTCTCTTTCCCCTCAATAGATGCCGCCTCCCTATGAACATGCTCTGAGGCATCCCCCAGCTTTGTCAGGAACAGTAATAAGCTCAGAGACCTTGGACAGACGCGGCATTCCAGACTCTTTCCAAGCCCCTCTCAGCTACCAAACTCAGCGAAACACAGCTGTGTAAGGCCTTGGCCTCCATGTACTGCTGCTTCCCGTGGTGTCAGTGACAGAAGTGCCTGTGACATCGTTCTCATCCGTAGGGAACGGCCAAACCTCAGACCTCCACCCAGATTTGCAATCAGCTGAGACACAGGCAAGTCAGGCCCAGTCAGGGAAATCGTCCCTCCTGCAGCACTGGGACAAGCCACTGCCTGGTACCACGTTCTGAGCGGAACAGCCAGGGATGTCTGCTCGCTCTTCTCCATCACCAAACACAACAGACCAGCTGCTCGCTTCTACACAGGGGCAAAGCCAAGGTGAAAGCTGGCTCAGCCAGAGCTCCTCAGGGCAGCTGGTGTATCATATCTCTGCGAGGCCAGCGCTAGCCAGTGTACCAAGGATCAAACCTCCAGCAGCAGTCATGTTGTATCGTTTCACTTATTTCTTAGGTTATAAAACGTTTGACTTTATCAGTGTATCACATACCAGGTGGGATTCCACCTTCTCTATGGACTCCAGACAAAGATTTGGAGAGTGTCCAGGGGTTGTGTCACCTGCTGTATGCAAATCCTGACCACCAAGGTGAATTGCAGGGCTGGATACACAAGGTAGGAAAGCACAGGAGAAGCGTGGACAAGAGCTGGTGGTCTCCATGGAGAACCCAAAGCAGAGCTGGATGGACCTGTGTGGCTGACCCAGCTTACATGGTTCCCGTCAGACAGTCTAATAACATCAACCCTGTTGTTCTCAGACCACCGATTTTATAGCCTGTTCTCTACTGCAGAGCCAATGTTTCAAATTGTTTACAGACCTGTAGCTAAAATGAGATGGGTTTGGTGACAAGGCATCTGGGCTCCTTTCCTTTCAGCAACATAAGATCGGACGCGTCATGGAACAACTCGGGGAAGACCAAAGGATAAGCCTGCTGGATTATGGCTTTATGATACACCTCGAGCTGCTGAGCTTCAACCGCCACCCCAGACTTGTGGATCTTACCAGGCACTCTGAAATTAGTCATGAGTTAGCTTTATGAGCGTGAAATTTGCCTCACGTGGCTGGGAAATGAAACACTTACAGATATTTAAGTTAATCATTCAGGTGATTTAGATAAGAGGAATAATCCAGCTTCCTGGGATGCAGTTAGGTGCAAGGGGAAGAGGATCTGGCCTCTTCTGCAGTATTTTGAATTAAGATACAATATGAGTGAAAATAGACAGACTTATTAGTGGGACAAGTACTGACTGCAGAGAGAACTTGTCCAGTGGCACCACACAACCGGTTCTCCAGAGGAAAGGGCTGCTCAGCACTAAATAAACACAAGTACCACATTCTGTGAACAGTCCGGACCTTCAGCAGCCCCACAGCATTTATTACACACTTACAAACGCCAGCAGCAATCCCAGTGCCTCAACACTGACCGTGTGCTTTAGGAGCAAGAAAACAAACGGCCTAAACCAGTACGTTTGGAGTTAGACTATTCCGGTTCTTGGGATGCCAGTCCTGATGGGGAGGTCTGTCCCAGCTGCTCCATCCTATCCATTCCTACCAGAGGCAGGAGGCTCACAACATAGTGACCAGTTTAAAGCTTCCTACTTCTGTGGTAGGGATAACGCTGATGAAAGTTTTATAAAGAACTGCTCCTTTGGGTAGACGACAGATCACTTCCCTGCTCTCGCTGCTGCGGGGCGGAGGTATGTAGACCTCTTTGGTGTATCTCACGATCCCATCCTCCAGGGCATAGAGTGTGTTGTTACGGCCCATCCCCACCTGGAAGAGGATGAGAAGCTTTAGAGAGGAAAGGCTGAAGGTCCACCACTAAAGCAGATCTGATCACTGGTCTGCCTTGTTTGGTATCTTGGCTTCAACAGCATCTGTTGCTTTGTATTTTAAAATAAAACCATGCTATATGCACTATTGTGCTCATTACAAGGGAGCAGATTCCACCCTGAAGCACGAGAACGCAGTTAAGTCATGGAAGTGTTTGGGGATATCAGGAACTCTCAGTCCTTTCTCAGTCACATGGGCACAGGTGTGACTGAGTGGGCTCTGCAACTAAGAAATACCAGGTAATGAAAGCCAATTTCAGGAACATAATATTGGGAAGAGCATCAAGAATGAACTTGAAAGAGAGGAGATACTGAGTATGGGACTTCTTGTGGGCTGCTGTTCTCCAAGAACCAAGGAAGAGATGGAAAAGCAACTTACGTGAGCCCCTGAATGCCAGCGTATCAACCGCTGCGTAGCCAAAATGTTGCCTGCGTGCACAAATGCACCTGTAACAAAGCGACAGAGTCAGACTGCAGAGAAACAGAGCTCCCTGAAGCCCTGGCAGAACACAAATGGTTCCAGGACTTATAAAACCCAGCTTTCTGTGGGAATTTCCTAAGGAAAAATCACTTCAAATGCTAAAAGCATCTATAGAAAAATGCTGTTAGCAGGAAATAAAAGGCAATTGATACACAATGGCAAAAAGCAATTCTATTTTATAAAAGATTACTCCTGGGGTACAAGGCATTTTTGGTTGCTGAAAGCATTTGCTTTATTACCTTTTATATCGATATGTTTTCATCAGCAAAGCTAATAATTATTAAGCACTCAGCTGTGGGAATCTGTACTTTGGCTGCTGTTAAGCCTCATAATTCTCCCCTTTGTAAACATCTAAAACACCCAGCTTTTCAACACCACATGGAGGGGACGTGCACTTAAGTTATTAGGCGTCCCACAGTGTACCCTCCTCCCAGGAGCTCCAGAGAGGCAAACTTAGAATCAAAGTACTTCTTCTGTTGGCAATTTTGGCTGGCTGCTCACAGACCCATCTGGGAGGAGGCTGACTTGCCCTGCCCTCCCACTGGCTACCCCTGGTCCTAAGGTTTCACTGAACCTTTCCTTCTCTTTCTCTTGGAAGAGCACCTTGGCCACGTCCTACCAAAGTGCTGAACACTGCCTGTACCAGGGGAGAAGCTGGTACTCCATTTTCAGACCTACCTTCTACTTTTTTGTATCCGTAGCGCTTCCCAGGACTGCGGCCACCTAAATTTTTTGAACTGCCCCCAGTTTTCTTGGAAGCACATCTGACAGCAACCAGGCTTGTTGGTGGAGTAGTCAGAACTAGGTTTGGAGCAAGAATAACAATATCAGTTGAAAAACATTTATTAAACACGCCTTCCTTATTTTGGATTTAAAGTATATCAGTGAATGCAGGCTTTCAAACTAAAGGCAAAAGAAAGCTCTGAGGGAAAACAAAAAGTACTTCCATAGTTAGACCACCGTGGCTTAAGTCTGCTTCTGAGAGGGCACATCTCAAGTCCTGCTGCTGCCTGGGAGAAATACAACTCTCAGCAACAGTGCTGAAGAACATGTGCATGTTTCAACAAGGCCTTGTGAAGTGAGGTACAGAAGTTACTGATTATTGTGGATTGGCCTTGTACTGCTTTGAGAAAAGACAAGCTGTGATGCTCTGTTTCAGTTTCCCCTTCGATCAAATGGCATTTACTGATGCAGTAATATTCTGAAATCTTACAGATAGGATAACTCCACTTGAGGACAATAGAGAAGCATCTATAGATTTGCTATCCTGAAGCATTCTGTGCAAATTCCTGAGTTAGGATCTGGATTAATCAAAGGAAAAAACCAAACAAACCCAACCAGTTACTGACACTGATTGTCTCTGGAACACAAAATATCATTCACACCACAAACTTCTTCCTTAAACAAACACAAGACACTGACAGAGAACACACTGGGTTTTGTCTAAGAAAAGCTGACCCTCATGTGAACTTCTCTCTCTTTTAAAAATTATTTAGATCTAATTATGATCTTTTAAAAAAAATATATCTCTTCAGCACCTCCTTCCATGCAGTTAGCCAGTAAATCCAATTTTTCTGAATCCTTCTATTCAAGCTCTTAAGCAGCAGGTTAGTATGGAAGAATGGCATCCTTCCTTATCCTAAGTAAAACCACTGGGTTAATTTTATGTTAATTATCATACAATAGGAAGAAATATTGTTGAGAAAAGAGTAATTTCTCTACAAAGAGCCACTAACTTCAGAAGCAGGCAGCAATAGGACAAGGGGCAATGGGTGCAAGCTGGAGCAGAGGAAGTTCCATGTGAATATAAGGTGGAACCTTTTCACTGTGAGGGTGACAGAGCCCTGGAACAGGCTGCCCAGAGAGGTTGTGGAGTCTCCTTCTCTGGAGACATTCAAACCCGCCTGGATGTGTTCCTGTGTGATTTATTCTGGGTGATCCTGCTCTGGCAGGGGGTTGGACTAGATGATCTTTCGAGGTCCCTTCCAACTCCTAATGCTCTGTGATTTACCACCTGGTCTCTGCCTAGTGTACATTAATAGAGTTTTCCATAGATGCTGCCCGTGGCAGAGGGGTTGGAACTTAAGGAGGGAGGGAACTTAAGGCTCCTCCCAGCTCTAACCGCGCTGGGATTTTGTCACCGTGAGGGCAGCCAAGCGGCCGCACGGAGAGGGGGCAGAGTGCCCATCCCTGGAAATCTGCAGGGCCGAAGGGATATCACCTTCAGCCCCTCAGAACTGACACTGCTTTCATACACCTCCGTACACCCGAGGGCCCTTCCCGTATAAATAACTCCGCCCTGCTGGAACACCAAGGCCTGAAACACCCCCAAAACACACACGCTCCCGCTTCACCAGAACACCACCGCCTCAGCGTAGCCGCGGCCTGAGGCAAAGGCGAAAGTTTCCACTCCCAGCTACCGGCAGCGCCCCTTTCACCGGAGCGCCCCCATCCCCAGCTCGGCTCCACCCACCCCACCACCGAACCCCCCTTCCCCTCCCCGCGGAGGGAAGGAAGCTGGAAGAAGAGGTCACCCTTCACTCACAGAGCCTCCTCAGCGGCGCCGCCATTTTTCCCACCGCCGCTTCCTCATCCTGAGGGAGAAGGAGGGGCGCGAAAACGGGCGGCGCGGATTGGTCCGGAGGCTCGCGTTCGGGAGCGTTCGAACCAATCCCCGCCGCCCGCTTGTTGGCGGGATATCAGCCTCTCAGAGCGCGCTCGCTCGGCTCGGGTCACTGCTCCCTCAGCGATTCTGGCGGTCTACCTTCAACTCCCTCCCGCCTGCCCCACAAAGGCCGTTGCAGAGTGCCCAGCCCGTCGGCCAAAAGATGGGCTTGTTAACTCCCTGCAGCGTTACCTGGAGAAGAAAGACTGTGCCGTCTCAGGTGGGCCAGCAAAACCTCGATGTCCTTTCCCTGTCATTTGTGCTCCTTAGTAATTGTGTTTAGCAGCAGGAGTGAGTGCTCCCTTACCTCTCCTCTGCCTCGGAGGTCTGAGCAGGAGCACCGGGTTGAGCAAATTGTAAACAGGTCGTTGGTCTGTGGGTTTGTTTTCTAGCCTGACCAGGTTGTAGGAGGAGGTGAATGGACAGAAGAACCCAATGTCCTGGTTCTGCTTAATTTGGAGGAGTTTTTAGTCATAGAATTGTAGAATCACAGATTGGTCTGGGTTGAAAGGGACCCCAAGGATCACAGAGTTCTAACCCCCTTGCCACAGGCAGGGCCACCAACCTCCAGGCCTGGAGCTATGCAAGGTTGCCCAGGGCCCCATCCAACCTGTCCTTGAACACCCCCAGGGACAGGGCATCCACCACCTCTCTGGGCAGCCTGTTCCAGCCCCTCACCACTCTGTAAAAAACTTCTCCCTAATATCTCATCTAAACCTTCCTTCCTTTAGCTGCAATCTATTTCCCCTTGTCCTGCCATTGTCTGCCCTTTTAACAAGCTGATTCCCCTCCTGTTTCTCTGCTCCCTTCAGGGACTGGCAGGCTGCAATGACGTCCCCCCTCAGCCTTCTCTTCTCCAGGCTGAACAAGCCCAGCTCCCTCAGCCTCTCTTCATAGGGGAGGTGCTCCAGCCCCCTAATTATCTTCATGGCCTCCTCTGAACCCCCTGCAACAGTTCTACACCTTTCTTGCAAGGGGACCTCCAGCTCTGGACACAGAGGTATGGGGCCTCACAAGAGCAGAGTAGAGGGACAATATCCTCCCAGTCCCTGCTGGCCGCCCCTCTTCTGATGGAGCCAGCTCATGTTAAGTTTCTTAGCCACCATCATGGTTAACAACTGCAAATATGTGAGTACTTACGACTTTTGTGTTCTTGAAAATGCCTTGCTGTAAGGGTGGTGTTTGTCATCCTTTTTTATGGCAGGAAAGTTTTAGTGTGGGATAGAGGCCATGGTTCCAGTAAAACAAAAAATTCCTTTTACAAGCCATTTCAGAACTTCGAGGGTTGTACAATGCAAAGTTCTGGCAAGCTTTATGTCCTAGTTACAACTAATCACAGTTTTTTGAAGAAGGAACAGTATCAGATCAAGTGGGATTTAAAAAAAGCCACTATTGTTTACTTCTTTCTGCCTTGCCCCTGAAGAGCTGTGTGCACAGACTTTGTCATCTGCAGATCCAGGTGCAGAATTGGAGCCGTGGGTTGCTGGGCTTGCTTGTGTACCTCAAAATGGTTTAACTCTTTTTTTTCAGTTGATCTTTGCAGGCTGCCAAGGGCAACGTGGGAGATTGGGAGACCCTAAAGATCTACATAGATCTTCTGACAGAGAAAATACCTGGGAAGATTCTGGCAGTGCCAGTAGTTGGAGCTGAAAATTATTTCAGGTTAAACTTTTTTCCTTCCAGATGTTTCTCTGCTGTCTGTGGCCTTGAAAAATACCATAGGCATTTACATTAATTCCTTCTAGCAAAGACTGGAGCAGAAGTATTGCCAGCCAGAAATGCTCCACTATTTGATATATAGAAACAGAAACAAAAGTGCACCCAGCCTAATGCCACAGTCAGATTACAATGGCAAATCCCTGGGGAAGAGCAGGGAGTCCCAGGTCTTACTTTAGTCTTTGGTATCTCAGGGCTCAGTCAGAAAAATCCAACAGGCAGCAGCAAGTAGGAAGCAAGACCAGGAAGAGGGAAAACTGAGAGGAGATGATTGATTTTTACCTGGGCATAACCAGAACAAATGTGCAAGAAGTGAGTACCTTTAAAACAGGCATGCAGCCATCATCACTTCTCTGCTGTTGTTTGAACCTTTGACCCAACTGCACACGTTCTTGGATGGCCTTTCTCAGTGTGTCTATGGACAGAGCTCTTTGGGGTTGGTTCCCCACCGTTCTCCCACGGACTGATGGGTCTCTTTCACTTTGATCCTGGATGATGAAATGTCAGCCTCAGTCAGCAGCTCTCACCCTTTGTGGCCTGATGGCAAACCCATCATTGCTGCCCTGGGCAGGGTGGCCTGCCTGTATTGAGAGCCTACTGCTGAGGACCTGTGGTGGCTTAACTGCCACCAAATGGATCTTTATCAACCTGAGACCTGCTGCCCCTAATATTGCAGTACCTTAAATTAACTGTTCCCAAAATGGAGAGAAAGTAAGATTTCCTGACCCTTTTTTTGTTTTCTTTTTTGTTTTGTTTCGTGGGTTTTTTTTCAGACAAGGGTTTAATGTGAGAAGATTAATTGTTCCATCTGTTGTTTCCAATGGTGTTTACAGGCTTTGGAAAATCTGCAGTTCTAGAAACAAGTTCAGCTCATCTTTTTTGAGACCTGGAAGCAGTTTGGAGAGTTTGTCACTACGTTCACAAAAGCTGTAGCTGAAGCCCCCTTCAAGTGAGTAAGCAGATGAGGTTTGGGCATATCTTTTCACAGTTACTGGGAGGGAACAGCAAGTACATGACTGCACTTCAGTACAACGTGGTGCAATGATTTTTTTAAAGGAGCAGATGACACAGGGCAGCTGCTAATGCAGCTCCTTCAACACAGCCTTAGCTTTTGGAAGCTCAGGTCCTGCCTGGGGAGGGGTGAGGACAGACACTGGTTTCACGTTGTAGTCTTGACATCAAACAAAGCTGTTCCCAGTATGATTCCAGGACTGGGAAAGGAGGGCAAGTAGCATTGGGCTTTTGCAGCACCAGATTTTCTTCTTTGGTGTGTAACCAAGAGACACTAACCAGGAGGAACCATGTAGCTGTTCTCACTGATAAGGAAGGACAGCAGCATGTTACATAGTGATAGCCATCTTGTGCAGCCTCACACAATGCTAGTATTCCTATCACAGCAGCTACTGCATTTTACATCTCAGCCATGAGAGGAGATGAGGTGGCATTAAAAATGCCATGTAAAAGTGTTTTATTATGGTAGACAGTCAGAAAGTGAATCCTTGTTTACCACTTTGTATGCTTGTTGGTTTGTGTTGGGATTGTTTCTTTTTTAGTAGGAAATCTGGGCCTTAAACCAGGAAACTGGCAATGCATGTAAAGAAAATAAGGTCAAATATTTAGCATTTCCTATGATGCCACCGGTGTCCGTAACAACACAGAGTGAGAAATGGCTCTGCCTCTGGCTACATGGCAACAGATGGAGGGATAGGATTTTCTTTGCAGCCTTGTTATCTCATTTGCTTTCCTGTTCTTAGTTCTCCCTAGGCAAGAACAAGAGAATATGGGGTGCTCTTTCCCCTTGGAGAAGGGGCAGTGCAGAGTGGTGAAGGAAGATGATTCCAGAAAGCAGCTCTTGGAAGCCTGGAAGAAGCAGCTACAACAATTTCACTGTGTCCTAATCTGGCTGAGGCTATTGTGGCTGTGTACCCTTCTCATCTGCAGAACCTGGTGATGATGCCCAGTACTGTGTGCAGACAGCCAACTAATGTAAGGAGCAGGAGAAATTCATGATTTGGTATTAATTTTGACATGCTGGCTCTATGAACTGTTCAGTGAGGTAGCGAAGGAACTGATTCCTTGGCGCCTACTGCTTTGGCTTTAGAGAGCAGGACTGAGGGAGCAGCATTGTTCTAGGTCAGCCTGTAAACTCCCAAATGAGATCTGGGGAGAGACCTGGTGACAGAGCAGTGTACACTGTGGAAGGGCAGAGTAGCCACAGGTGCACAGCTTTGGTTTGGTTTTTTTTTTGTTGGTTTTTTTTTTTGTTGAGCAATAGATGCACATGGGTGATACCCTTGTGCCTTTGTGTTGCTCTTTGGCAAGCTCTTTGCAGTGGGAACAAGAAAACCTCCAGGCTAATACCACTGTGCACCACGGGCACAGTGTGACAGACACCTACTGGTGGACTGGACCAGAAGCCTCCTGACAAATCGACCTGCAGATGACTTCCTACAGTCTTTATTTGAATTTCACTGGGTAGCTTGTTTGCCTGGTGTAAGTATGCAGTTTCTGGGAAGAATTGTTTAGGTAAGAGAGCCATTAATCTTAGTTTGAAGACTTAAAACACATGTAGAATTTATTGTAGTGACAAAAGATTGGATACCATTGGTGAATGGCTGGAGTTTACATGAGAGAGCTGGTGAACGTCTTCCAGAAGAGCATGAACCTACAGGCTGGAGAGCTGGGCAGTAATAAACCAGATGAGGTTTAATAAAAGCAAGTGTAGTGTCTTGCACCTGGGAAGGAATAACCACTGGAATCAGTACAGGCTGGGGGTGACCTGCTGGAGAAGAGCTCTGTGGAGAAGGACCTGGGGGTCCTGGTGGGTGACAGGTTGGCCATGAGCCAGCAGTGTGCCCTGGGGGCTGAGAGAGCCAATGGGATCCTGGGGTCCATCAAAAGAAGTGTGGCCAGCAGGTCAAAGGAGGTGATCCTCCCCCTCTGCTCTGCCCTGCTCAGGCCCCACCTGGAGTGTTGTGTCCAGTGCTGGGCTCCCTGGGATAAAACAGACAGGGATCTCCTGGAGAGAGTCCAGAGGAGGCTACAAGGATGATGAAGGGCCTGGAGCATCTCCCCTGTCAGGAAAGGCTGAGTGAGCTGGGACTGTTCAGCCTGGAGAAGACTGAGAGGGGATCTGATCAATGTTTCTCAGTATCTGAAGTGTGGGACACAGAGGGAAATGGCCAACCTCTTCTCAGTGTCTGTGGGGACAGGACAAGGGGTGATGGCCTCAGGTTGGAGCACAGGAAGTTCCACACCAACATGCGGAAGACCTTTTCCCCAGTGAGGGTGAGGGAGCCCTGGGACAGGCTGCCCAGGGGGTGTGGAGTCTCCTCTGGAGATATTCCAGACCCATCTGGACGCTGACCTGTGTGACCTGTCCTAGGGAAACTGCTTTGGCAGGGGGGTTGGACTTGATGATCTGTTGAGGTCTCTTCTAACCCCCACAATTTTGTGATTCTGTGAATTGGAAACTTACAGTACTGAAGCGGATTGGAAGCTTATAGTACTGAAAGCTCTTACTTTAAGGGAAAAAAAAAGTTATTTTAATATCCCCAGAGAATAAATTTTGAATAATAATAATCATGGCCTTTGCGTTTTAACATGCTGCCTGGAATATAGACAGGTATGTCACCTGTTGAAAGGAATACTTTCTACTGCTATTTTAAACTGAGTAGTCACCCTCTCTCTCCAGTGTGAAAAATCCTAACACTAAGGCTGGGTGGTGCTGCCCCCCAGCACCTGCCTCAGTGAGGTAGAAGAGCTTTACCTCACAGAAGAGGCTGGCAGTTTTCTGTTGTGGCAGATGGGAATGAGTAAGACTAATTTTCAGATATAAATTTAGACTGTCCTGAGTCAGTCTCCAGACAGCTTAATCTATAATGGGTCTTGAAATCTGATTATACGTGCTGGAATTATGAGGTCTAAACAGTTGGCAGAAAATGCTTTCTTTTAATTAGGTTGGGGAATGCGTTTGCCTGTCCATGATGCCATTAGCACTCATGGGCACGTAAGGATGGTCAAGATCCTTTGCAACAGCAGCACTTAGTGAGATGAGTGCTGAGCGTGAATTGAACTGCACCCAGTGTGTGGCAGTTAGCCCTCAGAACCACGCTGCCTCCAGGGAAGAATTATTCCCTGCTCTGTGCAAGCTTCAGGCATTCGGCAGGAGCCTTTGCCTGGCCAGGAGCGTGCGTCAGACCCCAACTGACAGATCTTACTGGTCAGGCAGCTGCCAACTTCATCAGCCCTCTCTGAGATGGCAAAGCAGCAGGCTCCTGCCAGGTGCTGGCAGGAAAACCTGCAGAGGAAATGTTGCTGTGAATGGTGGTTGCTGGTTTGTCTGAGTGTTTCTGCAGAGGAAGTGAGGACCTGTTATAAAATGGGATGAGTTAGGGACCAAAAGCAAAGGTGAAGGCTGTTTCAAGGAAGCTCAGCAAACCCATGCCTTGAGAAGCCAGAGGCAGGCTTTCTCTTTTTCGTCTCATCAGCTATGCATGCTGCCTGTGACTTTTTCCTGTGTGGTACTCTGGGAACCAGAATCTTATCATTAGGTTACAAAAAGGTGAAGGCTTACTACTTCAATTATGACCTTGGTACAAAATGCTAGAGATTATTTCCTCATGGAACTGCTCTTTCAGCAATAATGCCAGGTGTTAGAAGAGAGGGAGTGATTCTGGGGACTAAGGTGAGGAATCTGTAGCGCAGGTCTCCTCTGACACCTGCACTAACAGCATATGCAAAGCCCCTAAGGATATGTCACGCTTCTCTTTGGCTTTCTCTGTAAGGAAATGAGAAAGAATTCCCAGACGCCTTTCATTAAACCTCCCAGCCTTCCCCACGGCCCCAGGCCCGGCCCTTCTCGGCCTGCCTCGGTGCTGCCACAGTGCCACCCAGTGCTGCAGCCAGCAATGGCCCGGCAGCTCTGCTGCTGCCTGTCCCTGGGTCTCAGGAACGCAAAACCAGCCCCCAGACTGACCAGAAGCCCTTAAGCTGTAGCAGCTTTGTTTGCACTGGCTGGTTAAAATAAATGTAAGTTAGAAACCATAACTGTATGTTCTCAGAAATAACTTTGGGCTGTTTCTAAAAGACCTAAATAAAATGGTATTAGCAACAGAAACATCCAGTTCAGACAAAATTGCTGTGAAAACTTTTGTATTGAAAATTTGCAGCTCCTCTTAATAGTACATCAGCTTCTTCGCTCCAACATAGGGATGCACAGCCGTCCTACACACCTGTAATTGGTCCTGCAGTAGGCCTTATTATTCCCATACAGCTGTATCGCCAATTTTAGCATGAACAGAAATGACAGCAAGGAATAATGGTTATGTATTAAAACCCTTCCACCTCCAGAACTGTAGGTACCTTGATAACGCCAAGGGCTGGTTTTTTTCCACTCCTATAGAACAGCAGCTTTTGGTATCTCACAGTCTAGGTTAAAAAAAAAAATCCCTTGGAACTAAGAGGCGTTAACAAGTTGAGGTGGGCAAATTAATGGGGGTTACAGGCCAACTGTGAAACATGCACAGCAAAGATGATCTGAACAATAACTGCTCTGAGGGGAGTGGACCAGCAAACCAATGCTGACTGGTTAAAAGCAGTTTCATCAGAACACAATTCCATAGGAATTCTGGCTGCGTAGATGGTGGAGGGAGGTGCTGACAAAGCAAGCGCCCGTCCAGGACAATCACTGCTGCGAGTTCGGTTGTAACATATTCTGGAGGGTTTTGTGGTTTTGCAGAGCAGCCACCACATCCTCGTAGAGAGTGTTCACACTGATGCACAGAGGTTGATGCTGCAGCTCCGTCAGCTTGCAGGCGGCCAAAGTACAGAGGACGCACAGCAGCAGGAAGAGCAGGACCCTCAGCACCGACCGCGACCAGGAGTGCTTGTGCCGAGGTGGCTGAGGGGGACGAGAACTGGAAGCAGGCTCTGCAATGAGAACGTTTGCAAGGCAGAGAAGGTGAGGAACTAATCAAATATCTTTAACAGTCAGCATTCAGAAACAAACTGTTCAGGTAAGGTACTTCAGCCTATGTGGCAGCTGTCTTTTGTCATGGATTTTCATCACCAAACACTGGTTAATAAACAGATGCATGTGATCTACCTGTTTAGGATGACAAATTTCTGATTTAGTTTCATGGGAAGCACAGGCTGCAAGGACACCTCTGTTGCACACCTGTTTTAGCATCTATCGTTCATTACACTTAAATGAGTGCATGGAAACTCTGTACTGAAGAACTTCTGAAGCCTGTAGCTCAGCTGTTTGCCAGGAACACTGATGAAGGAGAACAGGGCAGAGCAGTAGAGCTTAAAGGTCTTACAGGTTCTCCAGGGCCTCCCAACACCTCCCAGTACCCAGGCTGCATAAAAGCAAACCTGGCAGCATCAAAACACGATGAAGACAAATTCTGATACAATCCCACCTCCAGAGGTTACTACTTACTTCGGGTCTGCACTGTCTCTTTTTTGGTTTTCTTCTCTATCTCCTGTTTGGCAGCTTTCTGAGCATCATATTCCCGTCGTCTCCGTTCCTTCTCTTCCGCCTTCTCTCGCTTCCTCAGCTCCCTCTCTTGAGCCTCCTTCGCTCGCTGTTCTGCTTCCCGCTTCTTCTCCATTTCTGGGGATTAACATGAAATTTATTTCCTTTTATGTAAAGGGCTGTCATTGCCCTCTTCCTTATCATCTGCTTATCTGTTCCCAATTGGAAGGAGGAAACAAATCAAGTAACTACCCTCATTTTTTTATCTCTATTTTTTTTAATGTTACATACCTTGTAATTTGCTCCCTCAGAATTAGGCTTCATTTAAAATAAATCCTGTGCTTTTCTTACACATTTTTATAGGTAACCTATAGCACATTCCACCTAAAGATCCATGCAAGAAATCATATTGTTATCCCCAGCTATCTTTCACCCTCCAGCCCTTCTACCCTACTACTCCAAGAGTCCTCAGGATTTGAATAGGTACAAGTATTAGACATCAATCAGTACGTTTGGGTGTGTAAACAATAAAGAACAGTCAGCAGAGAGTACATGAGGGCTTTTCGTGCTTACCTCGCTCTGCTTGGAGCTTCCGTTGCCGTTGTCGATCTTGCTCTGACTGGATCGCTTTCATGTGCTGCAGTACCTTCAAGGTCCAAAAAAATTCCCCCTGAGATCTCTGCAGGAGGCTCACTGCACTCAGTCCAAGACAGAACAGCGGGAGTGTAGCTGAGGACAGTCAGCTGGGACTGACCTCCAACCCCACCTTCTCCTACAGGTATGGCTCTGAGGAAAGCTCATACCTTCACATGTGAATTTTTCCAGTTAAGACCAGATCTTTCCATCAAAAAACCAAAACGTGGCAAACTGGGGTTAGGCAATACAGGGGGTCACACAGGACACTTCGATTTCTGGGAGCCTGTAGTTTGCCAGAGCTTCTTCTGAGATTTCTGTACTCTGGACTGTACACCTAGGCATGGATGATTTTGTCTGTGCCTCTGCTTTCCTGGCAACCAGCATTTAGTCCTCTCTAAGCTCTGCTAATGGAAGAGAATCCTCCTCAGCCCAGTGTTTGCTCTCTACAGGCACAAAGTCTGCAAAAGTTATAGGTGTAAGCCAGAGCAGAGAAGGTTCCATGCAAAGATAAGGAAAACCTTTCACTGTGAGGGTGACAGAGCCCTGGGACAGCCTGGTAGAAGAGGTTGTGGAATCTCCTTCTCTGGAGGTGTTAAAAACCCACCTGGATGTGTTCCTGTGTGACCTAACTTAGGTGATCCTGCTCTGGGAGGGGGTTGGACTAGATGATCTTTTGAGGTCCCTGACCCTCTGTGATTCTGTGAAAGTCAGTGCAGTGAACCTGCGCCTCCCGCCTGAAGAAAATTCAGACTGCTGCAGCAGCTGCCCAGCTTCCTGAGCAAAAAGAGGAAGAACCACCACCAAAAAAGCCAAGAAAAGGAAAAAAAAGAAAGAATAAAAGCAGGTTCCTTACCTTGACAGCAGCCTGTTTGCACTGCTTCTCATCCAGGCAGTCTCCTGCTACTTTAGCCAAGGCAGGATTCAGGGGATTGTCCTTCAGATCCAGCCACTTCAGGTTCTGCAGAAAGGAACAACAAAGGGCAGGCTGTAAGAGCACAGGAGTCTGCAATTATTTCAGAGATCCACAGCAGAAGCAAAGAACTACAAACACCAGGAGTGGGGGAGAAAAGTGGACAGCTTGGACAGAGGCATTTTCAGTGGATGCCTGATAATTTCCCCTGAGCTGCGGTGCAGAGCCAGCTGAATTTTGGAATGGATCATCAGCAGGATGGATGCTTTACCAGGGAAATTAACTTGAGAAGGATCACAAGACCCTGGGCTGCATCCCAAAGCTTTACGTAACTGCCCAGCGAACACTTTTACCTTGAGCTGTGCAAAGCTGACGGGCAGGGTGACTAAACGGTTGTTCAGAAGGTCCAGATGCTGCAGATTGACCAGGCGGCCAAAGTCCAGGGGCAGCTGTTGCAGCCGATTTTTACTCAAATCCAGTTTCACCAGATGCATCAAACTGCAGAAGTCCGACTAAAACCCAAACATAAACAAAGCCCAGAAAAAGCTTAACAGCACCTTTACGAAGGAACCTCAGTGGGGGCTACGTGGAGACACCCTGCACCTTACATAAGCCACAGATCCATAGCTTACTACGGAAGTCTGATGGAGGAAAATCACTCTCCTCCTTTGCCTTGGGAGATGGAGGTGGAAAAGAGGGCGACTGGTGAGAGACTGACAAGGTGACGTAAGGCAATACAGCAGAAGCCAACTCAAGTCCCCGCTGCTGCTGAAACTGTCTGTATTCACGTCGGGCTCCTCGGGCAGGCAGATACTGCAATCCTCATGCACTGCCACCCTCTCCTGCCTCAGCACTGACCCACCCCGGCAGCAGAGTTGCTCAGCCCCCCCAGGATGAGGAAGGGGCCAATTCCAAACCTCCTGATGAACCTTTACCAAAGCGCTAGTTATCTTTCCTAAATATTTCCCAACGGGGTCATCCCCGCAAAGGTTCTTTAGCACCTTACCGGCAGGGAAATGAGGTTGTTACAGGACAAATCCAGTACAGTAGCTTTCGGAAGAGCGGCCTGAAAGAAACAAAGCATTACATCAGCACCGAGGTCCACCCCAACCCCCTGACCCCTGCTAGCTCTGCTTCAGCCCCTGTGGCTTCTCCTGCCTCAGTCCATCTGTCCCCCCACATCTGCCTCTGTGCTCACGTCACATCTTGACGGATTTCTGGGTCTGAAGGCGAAACCCACCCTGAAATAGCTGCGAGCACTGGCAGCTGCCCGGCCAAGGCACCACCAAACCCTCCTCCACCGTTTTAAATACGTGCAGGCCAGGCCAGGCCACAAACACCTCCCGCGCATCTGGCTCCCCCGCGCATCTGGCTACCCCGCGCAGCCCCCTCCCAGGGACTGAGCTGGCAGACCCGGTCCCCGGGGCTGCGGCCCTTGCCCCGCCGGCCGGCCCAGCTGCTCACCAGTTCCCGGACCGGCACTTCGTTGAGATCGCAGAGGCTCAGGTCCAGCTCGTTACCGTCCAGCTTGTCCTTCAGGTTCAGACCCTTCCCGCCGCCCCGCGACATGGCCGCCGGTACAGCCGGGGTCCCCCGACAGCCGGGGCCAACGGGCTGAGAAGCGGAGCGGGGCGGGGGGCACGACGCGGTTCGGCTCGGCCCAGCTCGGCTCAGCTCGGCTCCGCTCCGCTCGGCTCGGCTCGGCTCGGCCCGGCCCTGCCACCCACTTCCGCGTCCACGTCCGCGCGGGGCCCGCCAGCCGCGTGCCGCGTGGCCAAGCGCGCCCCCTGGCGGGTCGGAGCGCCCCGCCGCCCGAGCCTGCCCCGGCCCCCGGTACCGCCCCGGCTCCGCTTCACCGCGGGCCCCAGGCAGCCTTTCCGCCGGCAGTTCAGGAGCCGGTCTGCGCCCCTCCCCCGCGTGAAGCCGCCCCTCGAAGGGACACAGAGCCGTGGGCCCGGCGCTGGGTGGGCAAGACAGGCGCCCAGGGACACTCCACTCGCTGGGTCCCATGCGGCCGGCGATCCCAGCCCAGAGCCCAGCACTCCGTTCCTCCCGGGACGGGAGCGTGTGCTGCGGCCGTAACCGCGGCGGTGGCGGGTTCCCTTCTTGCTGGTGCACTTAGCCCTTTCTGGTGTCCTTAGCGGGGAGGAACGTGCAATAAACGCCCCGGGTGGGATCCACCGGCACTCTTGTCCCCACCGCCCCATTCTTGAGAAGCTGGTGCTGGGGAAGAGCCTGGGGCACAGCCAAATTACTATCACCCGGTAACAGGATTGCACCCAGGACTAACCTTGGATTTCCCAACCCTGATGCAAATCCCGGTGTACAAGGCCTTGCAAAGATGCTTTTAACTACTGCAGCACATCTACGCTGCAAGTTACCGGCAGGTCTCTTCCTGCACCGGGAGATGTGCATCGGTTCGGCACAGAGGTATTGGGAGCCTCGTTAGGCACCCCAAAACAGCACACAAGGATTTGCCTCATGGGAAGTTTAATAGATCTGCCTGGGGTTAACACACTCTCATCCCAGAGATTATAGACGTTACTTGGAGCGGGTTATTGTTCCTCCAAAGGCGGGATGAAATTACAGAGCCCTCACTTGAGAAAAGAGAGGTCTGGTTGTGCAAGAACCTCTCCTGACCCTTAGCTTTTCACAACAAAGTTTGGAGAGCCGGGATGGGCCAAGGCACAGCCTGCTCGAGGGGTGGGTGGGGACACCCCAGATCTCCCAGCACGGACACCAAGGGAGCCAAATGCCCAATCCCCCCAGTACCTGGAGGCATCGAGGGATGTGGGTGAGCTGCTGTGGTCACAGTGCCCTGCCTCTTCCCCATTCCTGCTCCTGAGGGCTTTGGGGGGATATGGTGGTTTGACCCTGGCTGGAGGCCAAATGCCCACCAGAGCCACTCTATCACTCCCCTTTTCAGCTGGACAGGGAAGAAAACATATATTGAGAGACTTAGGAGTGGAGATAAGGACAGGGAGAGATCACCCTGTGATTAGTGGCATGGGCAAAACAGACTCAACATGGAATGAAGGAAAGAAAACTCTACTTTATTACACTGCACTACACACCCAGTGAAACCAGAGTCGAATCATGAAAAGTACCACCAGATCTTAAAGCACCTCCCTCCACCCCTCCCTTCTTAGCAGACTCCACTTTAGTGATGATTTTGCTCCCTTCTTCCCTCCATTGTGGCACAGGGAGGGGCAGAGACTGGGGGAATGGGGTCAGTTCCTGATGAGCTGTTTTCCTTCTTGGCTGGAGGGGAGGAGGGGGCATTCATTCCTCACACCCTTCCCCTGCTGCACTGTGGGGTTCCACCCACGACAGACAGTCCTCCATGAACGTGAGTCCTTTCCCACAGGGCTTCAGCTCTTTCCCAGCTGCCCCAGCGTGAGTCACTGCTATGGGGTGTAGGTATAAATCACAATGTCTCTCAGTCCCTTGGGCGCGAACTGCTCCAGCTTGGTCCTCCACAGGGTCATAAGATCCCTCAGCAAACCTGCTCCAGAGTGGATCTCTCTCTCACCATGGGCTGCAAGTGCTGGCAGGGGCTTGCTCCAACACAGGTCACAGCATCTCCTGCCTGTCTCCCCCTGCTCCAGCGTGGGGCTTCTCCACGGGCTGCAGGTGGGGTCTGGGCCTTGTCCATGGGCTGCGGGGGGACACCCGCTCCACCATGGGTTTTTCCACGGGCTGTGGGGGGCATTTTCCTCTCTGGCACCAGGAATGCCTCCTCCCCCCTTCACTGGTCTTGGTTTCTACACAGCTCCTTACATCTTCTCACTCCCATCTCTGGGGGCAAAATGCAGCTGCTTGCGGGTTTTTTCTCCTCACTGTGATTCCCAGAGGCACTGTGACCATTGCTGATGGGCTCGGCCTTGGTCAGCAACGACTCTACTTCTAGCTGCTTCTTGCAGAAGCTGCCCCTGCAGCCCCCCTTCTCCACTAGAACCCAGCCATGCAAAACTACAACAGGGGACCTCTCTGGGAAAGGCTTTTGTCTGTGCAGTGCTGCAGGGCCTGAAACCTGCATTCCTGGGCTTGGAGTTTACACAAGTCCAAGAGCCTTTGCTCTTGGCAGAAGGCAACAGGGGTGTAGGTCAGGCACAATACCTGCCCACTGCTTTGTGGTTAGCTGTAAGGCAGAGGTTTAGCTCTTTGTGAGAAAGAAACAATCCTCAGCAGTGTCTGAAGTGTTCCTGGTTCAGCCTGCCTTCGCGCTGGCAATCTCAAACGAACCCAGATGTCAAGGTCACGTTCACTTCTGCATAATCCTTGGTTTAATACCTAACCGGGATTCACCCTGATGGGAACGTGGGAAGATCAAACTGAAAGTCAGCTTTATTTTTATTTATTAAAGGTGAAGGGGTTTTGGGTCACCGACATTTGCGTTCTGGTTTTTTCCCTGTTTGTGATTATACAACACTGAGCACGCTCTGATGCTCCTGCAGCACAAAGATAATTGTGTTGTGCTGAAATGGGGAAGGGGCAGGTTCTGGCCACAAAGTCTTACAGCCTTTACATCATCTGTGGAAATGCATAAGTTCTCCTAGCTACTGATTTCAGTGGGACTGACGTACAAACAGAGCTCCTGTGCATGTCTAAAAGACTTCAAACCTCTGCAGACAGACAGACAGACTGACCATAACATGGGGCATGTTTTCAGACTCACTAGAGGAAGGCTGTAGAGACATTAGGAAGGAGAAGGGCGCAGGAACTGCTGAGGGAGGCAGGATGAGGCACCATCAATCTAATCCCGATGTAATGATCCTTACTGTGTCCTGCAGATCTCAAGCTGGCCACACCATTCCTGGGCTGGAGATGTTCCTGGAGCCTCTGCAGCGGCTGGCCTGCTTCACCCTATGTTCCCTGTACAGGCACCACAATTTTTTTGTGTTTCAAACCCAAAAACATCCCTTTCCTCCAACCAAAGAAAACCTGTCACCAAACAAACCCCTTGTCCTGTGTGACAGGGGAAAATCCTCCCCACTTCTAAAGCCAGGTCCCTAACACAGCGGTCCGGCTGCAGTCAGCATTTGTTCGTGCAGCTGTTACGAGCTCATTTATGGCTTTGCTGTCAGATACAGCTATTCCAAGGCCAGTATGCATTAGCACTTGCTCATCACCGCTGTCATGCTTGATATGGTACAGACACACACGCTGCCTTCCGGCTTCCACTCAGGCAGAGCTGTAAATCAGGGATGGCCCAGCGCTGTTTACTTAATGCCCACGTGGTATTTAAACCACATAGACTATTTCTCAGGCTCCAACTTACACCCCAGCCCTTGCACAAGGATTAATTAACTTCTGGCCAATGCTGCAGACGATGCCCAGAGAGGCTGTCAGTCATTTTATATGGAGAGTGATGCGTGCGTCATCTCTTTCCCTCCAGCATCGGTTCTGCTGCAACAGAGCAGTGCTGATCCCACGGCTGGGTGCTCGGCCAAGCTGAGTGCTGCAGCGCTGCTACCTGGGTGCCTGCCCGTGCCTCTGCCCTTTCTGGAGGGGGTCTCAGCCTGCCCAGCTCTGGAGTAGCTCTGCAGTTCCTAGCTGGCCTTTATTCCTACCTCAGCAGCATACAGGCAGCCAGGAAGCACCTAAAGCAATGAGCGAGGTGGTGTCTGTGACAACTCATTAAGTAGATAGGGCTGGAAATCAATCAGCGATTCCCAGGGCTTGGATAGAGATGGAGAAAACTGCTACCAAAGTCCATCTCAGGGTGTGGGGGTTCTCTGGGGAGCATGGAGAGGCCAGGGCTGGGGTTAGGTGCACAAAGGCTGATGGGCGGGTCTGGAAGAAGGGATAAGGGGCGGGGGGGGGATATACAGGGATGGAGGAGCAGCGCAGGGGCTTGGGAAGGCAACGGGCAGAGGACGGGGCAGGTGCCCGGGGGGCTCCGCGCTGTCGGACGCGTACCGTGGTGATGAGGGGTGTCCCCCCACTCTGCCCACCCCGCGCCCCCATCCCCGCGGCCCGGGCAGGGCGGGCCCTTTCCCGCCAGCGCCCCGGCCCGTGGAGGGCTCTGAGGGAGCGGCAGCCCGCCGAGGCGGGGCGGGAGCGGGGCTGGGACCGAGGCGGGTACCGCCCCCGCGTATCGAGCGGTGGCCCGGGCCGGGCTGTTGCCGCAGCCGCAGGCATGGCCACGGTGTGGCTGGCCGCGCTGCTCCGCCGCGGGCTGCCCGTCCTGCGCCGGGCGGGCGGGCGGCGGGGAGCCCCGCCGGGCAGGTGAGGACGGAGGGCTGCTGGGGAGGGAGCGGGTGGGGACGGGGGAGTTGCCGGGGCCGTGGGTGAGAAGAGGTGGGGGGGCTCTAGGGCCGGGTGTGAGTGGGGCCGGGGGCTGTAGGGCGGCTGCGGAGCCGTGTGTTTGTCCGGCCAGGGGGCGGCCGCTGGCAGGGACGGCAGCTTCAGCTGGAAGTTTGGCTCTCGCGGTGTGTTGCTGTCCCTTGGCTCCGCTAAAACCCCTCCGAAGGGGCCGAAGGCGGCTGCATCCCCTGCTCCTGTCCGCCTCCCCCTACCCCGGCCCAGGAGGGGACCGGGCCGACACCCGCGCAGGGTGCGGAGGGATGCGGTGCCCGGGGCTGCGCAGCTCCCGGCTGCACCAAGGCAGAAAGTACCCAACAGAAACGTCCTTGCGGCCTTCCTCAGGCAGGGGCCCCATCTCCCGTGGCCGTGCAGACCCAGGAGTGGGCAGGGTGGTGGGGGCACTGGAGTGCTGCCGGTCCCAGGCACCGAGGAGCTCTGAGGATTTGGGGGGGTCAAGCTGGTTCCTTGCCTTGCTTGTGCTTAATGCTGCCTCTTGGAGCAAGTTGATGTGGTGGCATTGGACAGATGGTTGGACTCAACGATCTTAGAGGACTTTTCCAACCTTAAGGATTCTCTAAGTTTGCAGGAAAGAACAGCAGTAGGAAAGCAACTGGCTTTGGGAAAGACTTTGAAGTATTAGCTGATATTCAGAGCCTAATACTCACCAGGAGGTAGGACTTCTAGGGGGCTCCCCAGACCCATGGTAAGCAGCCCTTGTTTTTCCACACGTGGGGTCCGGGTGTCTCTTTTCAGCTGGGCTGAGGTTAGGAGTGAGGTGACTGACACCTTTGCTGGAGCCAAGATTGCCGTGCTGGAAACCATTTTTAGGAAACGGGGTCAGAAGGGAAGCATGACAGAGTTCACTGCAGTTTGGACTCCAGCCCAAAAGTGAAACTGTGGTGTAGGGACACAAAGCACTCAGAGAAAAACACAGCATATTTAGAAGGCTGAACTTTTTTCTAGTAACATTATAGAGAAGTTTATTAAGTTCCATGCATTAAATTTCATTGGTGTTAAGCAGAAAGTGTGGAGGGGAGAGAGGTGGAGTGAGAAATGTACCTCAGAAGTGTGCAATAGGAGCCTGAAACAGATCGTTCCTCAAACCTAACAAACAAAAAATGAGAACCCTTGGGCAACAGGGTTGTTTTAGAGAGGAAAGAAGAGATAAGGGTAGAGCGGAGCAGGGTTAACTTTCACCACCCTTTTATTGCACTTGTGTTATGTAAAAGAGCCAAACGATCTTGTTTTGGGGGCAGAAGCTCCTGGTAAGAAAGAACTAGCCGTGGGGGGGTCTGTGAACCTGTCTGAGTATGAGCTGTGTGGTCAGGATGGTTGCCAAGCCCCGGGAGGGCAAGGCAGGGCCTTTCACCCATGTGTGGAGGCAGATGGCACCGCAGGTCAGGTAGATGTCCTGGGCACGCCCATGGGCTTGCCATAGGGCACAGGAGGTTACACTGATGCCTCTGCCTTGTGTTTGTCTCTCATCCCTTCTGATAAAGTCTATGGAGGCTGTTGAAGAGCTAAAGGTGATAAAGGGAGCTGGTTATCTTACATCAACGACTGTGCAGTGTGAGCTGGGGCTGCTCGGAGCTGAACACAGAGCTCTGCGGGTAGTTGGGGGTGCTCGCTCCAGGCTGATGGTTCTGCCTGCTGCCATGGGGCTGGAGTGCTCTCTGGGGCTGCCGGCACCTGGCTGCCCACCTGCCTTTCCCATGAGATGAGAGGGGGATGATTTCCCCAGGGTCCCTGGGGTTTCTCCGTGCAGTTGTGCTGCTGAGCCCCTGGTTACAGAGTTTTGCAGGAGCAGCCAGGTGCTGAGACAGGTTTGTTTGCAGGCACGCAGGCTGTCTTGCTGCTGGAACGTGTTGCCTCCAAGAAGGCATGTTCTCTCCCAAAGGTGTGTTTAATGGTCTCTGCTTAGACCAAACAGCAGAGTTTCACTTGCTCTCCTCTGGCTGAGGCAGGGAAATTAGAGCTGTCATAACGTCGTGCCATCTTGGTTTTGTTTTATCCCCAGCAGTACCAGATGCTTCACAGGAAGAGGCAGAGGGTGAATTACTTGTTTTCTTTCACAAAGATGAACAAAATGGTTATTTCTAAGTCCTTTGAACCCTTTCTTTCTAGAGGTCCCTTGATAACATCCCTTCAGGTCCGATGCATGGACTTGCTGGTGCCTGTGGGCAGGAGGGGGACTGACCCTTCATTATTTCCAAACTACTGATAACATGTGTGTCTTGTTTCTTCCTCGTTCCCTCCATTCCTGACCCCAGTGCTTCCCACAGCCTGCTGTGTTTTATCCCACACCTTTCACTGCTGCCATGGCCAGGAGATAAGTGACACAGAAATGCTGAAGCACACGTGAACCAGAATTCAGGGAGCTCAGAGTAGATGACAGCTGTGAATTTGCTTTCCTTAATGCATTTGAAGAAACCATGTGAGGAAGGGCTTGGAGAGGTGTTAGTGACCCCAGGTTACGTGCCTGAGGTGTCTTAGGTCCTAATTTCAAAGCTGCTGATGCTTTTATTTGAAGATGTGAATGCTTGGGACCTTTGAGAGCATGCTGTGCATGTTTTCATGCTGAGGGGAACCAGCAGTAAAGACCTCTTTTACTGCTCTTGGATGCTCTTCTGTCCCCACGTTTGGGGTAGGGAGGATGCCATGGCCTTGAAGACTAGAGGTGGACCTGTTGTTTGGCTCTGGCTTTGCACCTTTGTGAGTTCAGTGTGAAAGTCTAGCTCCTGCAAGGTTGGTGAAGCCCTTTGGCTCTTCAGGCCTGGAAAAACAATTGAGAGGGCAAGACCAAAAATCTTGGTCTGCCTAGGGCTTTGCTGAGGCACAGCAGTGTAAAGCATCATCACCTTTTTCATCAGCAGTGTGGGGCTGTGTGAGTACCTCTTGAAGGCTGACTGCAGAGAGCAGGGGGCTCTTTCAGCCAGACGTTTTGGGTTTTAATTGGATTTTTCTTGCAATCTGAATTTTCTAATAATTTTTCATCCCCTCCCCAGTCTCCTATTGTGATGGGGTTTTGGGCTTGTTTTTTAACTGGGACATAGAAGAATGTGTCGGACCCTGAGGTGGTGCTTCAGAAGTGCTCTGGCACACCCAGCTCAGCAGCAGCTCCAGCCCATCTCGCGCAGTGGGAACGAGCAGGAAGCTGGCAGACACACCTGGAGCGTTGAGGGCTGAGCTCTGCTGAAACGAGGTATGATCTGGCTATAGAGAGATGAGAGTGTGAGTATCTCCATTACACAGTTTTGCAGACATTCTGCCCTTTCCTTCTCCACCCATGTGAGCAGCTGGAGCTGCTCATCTGAGACCATCTGATGGTGATGGGACAGTGCTCTGGTTTCTGTTTTGAATGGCAAGTGGCCACAGCAGTGGCTTTTCTGCTTTCCCTGGAGCGTTCATCCTTCCCTGGGGTTAAGGAGAGCTTTTTCTACCTTTATTTTATATAACCTATATTTGTAGAGGCTTTCTTTCATTTCCTAGTTTATGTACGTGCCTTGCCTAGGAGCTTTCAGGCTATAAAAGACAGTTCAGTTCAGAACTTGTCCTTCCTCCTTCTCCTCCTCTGGCAGCCTTGGTGCCTTGCCTAAGAGCAGGGCTTTAGGAGGGGCGGCAGCAGTCAGTGGGAGTTGCACAAGCTCTGTCTGCAGTAAAGCTGGTTGCTCAGTTCTTGGAGAAAAAATTGTCTGGAAGATAAAGTCTTGGTTTGTGCTTACCTTGAGGATGAGCTCCACCCCTGGGAGGAAGTAACTTTGTTTGGCTCTCTATTGTAGGCAGGGAGATGAAGCTTTCATGGTAGCTAGCACTGAGTCTTTACTATATTGATCATGTAACAAAAAAATCTTGAGTTCAGGCTGATTCATTTTCCCTCTCTGGGGCAGAGACAGCCACCCCCCTCCCTGTTACACACTGAGTCTGCGAACGGGAGTGGGGCATCGCCGCTGGGCTGTGCACCCTGCCAGCATCCCTTCACCCTGTCCTTCCTTGTCATCTCCTGAGGCAGGAACAGAGGAGCAGGGAGGGAGGCAGGCGAGAAGTGAGGAGGGGCAGAGAAAGTGGGAGGCTGCCTGGGAAGGAGGGCGGTGAGGTGGGGGTGAGGGGAGGCAGAGATGAGCTCCGGGGAGGTGGAGAGAGAAACCGGGGGCAAGAACCACAGTGCTTGGATGGTCAGGAGCTGTGGCTGTCCCCTGCCCACATCTCCTTGCTGCCTTTCTGACATCCCCTCTCCCGCCTGGCCTCCAGAACGAGACCTCCGTGCTTCTCTCGAGGACCCTGCCATGCCATTGCTGCTGCTGGGACACCTCCCTCCTCCATCTCCCATCCCATGTCTGTGGTGGGTGCAGTCTGCTCCCCCCATCAACCTGCCATGTTACTGCCCTGCTCCCCCTCATCTCCCGGGTACTTTCCCCTTTCATCAGGGCTGCCTTCAGTACTGTAGGCTCTTTGTGGTCTGGCTGGTGAAGGGTGTGCAGCCCCCTCGCTGTGTGCACAGACCACACCTGTGCTTCTCGGTTACAGCTCAGCTTCTTTGAACAATTCTAACCACGTTTTATTCTGCAGGATTGGACTCTCCTTTGCATGCCTTTGTGAAGACAGGTAAAATGACAAATTAACTTTAATTGGAACTTACTGTTCCTCAGTCTGCCCTTTCCAGCAGAGAGAAGCCAGTTGGGGGAATTGCCTTGCAAACTGTTTCAGTGGTGTTCCTTCTGAGTTATTTGCACTTTTTAATGTGTCAGAAAGACCAAAGCCAGTTGCTGTCTTTAAGCAAACTCTGCTATCCCAAAATGCTCAAGGTACCCTTTACCCCAAATGAACGACTTTGTGTAGGCTTTGTCCCCCTCAGTCAGCAGGATCCAGGTTCCCAGAGGAGGGATGGAGGCTCTGCTGTTGCTGCTGCTGCCACAGGGAAATTCGGGGGTGTGCTGGGGTTACCGAGGTCATCTGCCTGCCCTGTGCGCCCTTCTCCCTCTCTGCTTTTGGAGGCCTTTTGGATTTTGACCCACTCAGCTGGCTACCTGTGGTCCCCACTGGTGTGTGGATGTGCATCGAGTGCTCCTGGTACTGTTGGCAGGCTAATAATCCTTCCAGATGGGGAGAAGCATATTGATGGGTTAACGGATGCTTCTCTCTTGCTTTTACAGTGCCCTGCACACAGGGCTACCCTCAGCCTCGAGCAGGGTCACCGACAGCTACATCCAGGGGACCTCAGACATCCCTCTTCTTACCAAAACCATGGGGCAGTGCCTGGATGAGACTGCTGAGCGGTTTCCCAACCGCGATGCCTTGGTCTTCTGCCGAGATGGGGTTCGGAAGACGTTTGCTCAATTCAAGGAGGAGGTGAGTGTGTGGTATGCAGGGCAGGTGGATAGTGGCAGCAGCAGCTGCGATGGAGAAATGGGAAGTGATATATTGCTGAGCTCAGGAGTGGGGTTTGTCATATGTGGATCTTCATCCTGGCTGTGAGCAAAGGGTGGCAGCACCTCCCCAGCACGTACCAGTGGGCGTGGTTTGTCCTCCTCAGAGCCTTGAGATCAAAGGGTGAATGCGGTGTATGCCAGTGCTTGCTGAACATCTCAGGATGCACTCTCATAGTTAACCCATCAGACAGAGGAGATAACTTCTATCTGCTGAGTCACAGTGTTTTTCTCTGCTGGAGTAGGTGTCACCTCTCGCGTTGCCTGCTGGGCTCTGCCTTTCAGAGGCCCTGACAGGCAGAGGTTTCTAGTCCAAGGACAGAGGTGACGGAGCAAGGTCAAGGACTGGGTCCAGATATAACGAGTGTGGGTGTATCCGTGCATGTATATGTACATGTGCATATCACATACAGTTACATGCTCGTGTGTGTTCTGAGCGGGGGCAGTGTGTTGAGGCTAACTACCTGGGATGCTTCTAAGCGTGTGATGTGATCTTGCATAAGAAGATTTGGGTTTAAATTTACTAGTTTTGGTTGCAGCCATTCAGATAAATAAGATCAACTGTGTTCACCTCAATTTTAAGAAGTAGGCTGCAATTCAGGGAATAGTTGTTCCTCAAATTCCTGTCTCCAAGGTTCCCAAATTCATTAGAGAATGTAGCAAAACTATATGAACTTTATGAATCCCTCCAAATGTTTAAAAACACTTCTGTGTGATTGTACCACGCAGCATTGCAGAAGTACATTCCCTTCCATTTCGGCTGCAAAGGTGATGATTGCTTTTTTTCCCCCCAGAGATGAACATCCCCTGCTCCATCCTGAGTGTGATCCCAAAGCTCTTCTGTTGTGTTTTTCAGGTGGACCAGGCAGCAGCTGGGCTTCTGGCCCTTGGCCTGAAGAAAGGAGACCGGCTGGGAATGTGGGGTCCCAATAGATATGAGTGGGTTCTCATGCAGTTTGCAACTGCCCAGGCAGGAATCATCCTGGTAAGGAGTTTGCTGTGTCTGGGGTTTTAAGTCTGTTGGGAAAGGCAATGGAGGCACAAAGCAGTAGGAGATACTGGAGTCACGTTTGTTGTGTGACTCTTCTCCATGCTCTTGCCCAGCACACTAGCTGTGGCTGAAGCTGGTAACTAAAGATCTGTGCAGCCCTATCCCTCACTGCGCAGGGAAGAGAGTGCAAAGCTCAGGGAGAAGCAGCAGGAGACAGACTGCTGTGAACTACCTTGCAGCAGCTGATAACAGATGGAGATGTGCTTTTGCCTGCACACCACTTTTCTGAAGCCAGTCATTTAGGTCTCTCCTAAGTATGACCTGTAGTGCTTTGTGGTGCAAACGTTCACTTAAATCTAGTCCCAGCTGCATATCCCCAGAAGGCAATTTCCATTTGAGAGTATAACCTGGCGTATCCACCAAAACTCATCTTATACAGGCAGTGCACTGGGAAGGACTGCAAAGAATCTTCTGGTCCTTTTTCTTCATCATGGTTCATCCCAGTGCCTGCTAAGAGATAGTGCCAGGGTGGATGAACGTGGCTCCGTATGAACCACATGGTTAGCTCTGATCCTGTGGAGAGATGGACAGGAGAAAGCTGGTATTGTCCTGATTGCCTGCAAGCCTGTTGACTTGTTCTTGAGTTCTGAGTCTTTGGTTCAGTGGATTGAGTGTCTGCCTGGGGAGCAGGTCTGGTTTCAGTTCCTCAAATCTGTGGTGATTAGCTGACCTCACATAAATATCATCTCTCTTGGATTGTTTTCTTGTGTGCAAACATGGGATTCAGCTTATTTTTCTGGTGAATGTGCAGCCCCTGTGGTGGTGAGTTCCTGGGTCTGTGTGTTGGAGGAGAGGCTTTGCATGCGGCTTGTCCTGGGAGAACTTTTCTGCTGAAATGTGTGTTAGGGGAGAAGGTTTCCAATGCGAGGGTGACTCTGATTGACCTCCTTGTTTCTCCCTCTTCAGGTATCCGTGAATCCAGCCTACCAGGCCCTTGAGCTGGAGTTTGTCATCAGGAAGGTTTGTACGGCACTCGTCGGTAATGTTGATTGATTTGCTGTGACAGCTTGTGCAGGCTCTGGTTAAAGGGGGTGGGGGTGCCGGTACGGAGGAGCTGCTGGTTAAACACTTCGGTGTATGAAGGAGAGCTGGCCAGAGAGCTGGGCTGTGGTGGCCGTGTAGAGGGACCACCACCGCACAGTGAGCAAGCAGTCACATTTGTTGGCGTTCCCTATGGCTGCCACCCTGCCTGTCCAGTGGAGACTCCATTGGACAAGGGCAACCAGGCTGGGGAAGGGTCTGGAGGGCAAATCCTATGAGGAGCGTCTGAGGGAGCTGGGACTGTTCAGCCTGGAGAAGAGGAGGCTGAGGGGAGACCTTATCACCACCTACAATAACCTGACAGGAGGGTGCAGAGAGGTGGGCGATGATCTCTTCAGCCAGGGGACAGGAGATGGGACAAGGGGGAATGGCCTCAAGCTGTGCCAGGGCAGGGGCAGAGCAGATGTGAGGGAAAAGTTCTTCCCTGAAAGAGCTGTCAGGGCCTGGAACAGGCTGCCCAGGGAGGGGCTGAGTCACCGACCCTGGATGTGTTTAAAAAAAGGGAAGATGAGGTACTGAGGGATATGGGTTAGCTTAGGATGGGAATGGTTGGACTCAATGATCTTTAAAGTCTTTTCCAACCTAGTGATTCTGTGATTCCTGCATCCTTCTCCCTGTGCTAACAGCCACGGACTGCCAGTATCCCACCAGTAACAGCCATGTGTGCCAGCAGCCCTTTGTAAGGGAGTGAGGAAAACATGGCAAGGCCAAATACCTGACCCAGGGCCTACTCGAGAAGTTGGCAGCCCAGGCAGCGGAGACAGTGCAGTCACAGAGCATGCCTGCAACCTCTCTTGAACCGGTTCTGACCTGTCTCTGTTCATGCTCCAGCCTGCACGGGGTGGGAGAGCACTATGTATGTAGCTGCTCTACCTTGGTGCCATCCTGCCTGCCTCCTGCTCAGGGCAAACATCTCCACCCAGGACCTTAACTGACCTTAGTCAATTTATGAGGGGGACTGTTAGGGCAGGTCAGACTGTTTAGAAACATACCTAGATCCTGAGAGGTACCCAACTGCCAAGACCTTAACCTTGAAGGTAGAAAGGAGGGAGGCTCACAAAGGACCAGCCTACTTGATAGCTTGGTGTTTCCTTCCCAGATTGGTCCTAGGCTTTGCTTGCTTTGAACCCGGTTTAAATCCTAGGTATTGCCATGACTGCTTGATGTCTTTCTGCTGAGTGGTCCTTGCTGCCTCAGCTCCCCTTGTCTGCCTGCCTTGATTTGAGTTTGCAACATGGAGAGCACGGATCAGTTTAAACTGTTCTGGCTCTTTAGCTCCAGTAACACGGAATTTGGATTATTAAACATTAGATGGCTAAAGATTAATCCAAGGATTAAGAAGTTAACTGTGCATGGGTGGTTTATTCAGCTTTCTTCTAATACTGGACTTTGATTTACAGAGAACCACTTCTGTGTCTTACCAGCACCACCCAAGTTCTTGCTTTACCTCGGAAGTGGATAATTTTTAGCAACAAAGGGAGATTTTCTCTTGCATCAGTAACTAGAATTCAGTTGCTGGGCTGCAGTTTGAGTTCCTGTGTCATCCTTCACTTAATCCTCTCCTAGTAACTGCTCTCGTGCGTGAAGACGGATTGTAGCGCTGCAGTGCAGCATGTCTCTCCCAGAGTGGATGTCCTCCTGCTGCTCTTGCCAGGTGGAGATGTGCATGTCAGTGCTTTCCTTTGTCCTTGGCTTCTGTTCTCCTCTCCCATCTCTTTGTGTCAGAGTCTGCTCTGATTTTCTCTTCCAGTGTAAATTCACAGAATCCTAGGGGTGGAAGGGACCTCCAGAGGCCAAAGCAGGTTCCCTAGGACAGGTCAGTGTTCAGATGGGTATTGAATATCTCCAGAGAAGGAGACTCCATAACCTCCTGGGTAGTCTGTAAATCTGGAGCGTTGGTGGGGTGAGAGCAGAAACATGTTTCAGCTCCATTGGGGGTTACTCCTGTCTCACTTCCCAGGTTTTCCAGGATTCCTAGCTTTTCCATATACCTTTGGCACTGGGATCTCTGGTGCCCTTCACCCCCTAATTGTTAATTTTGTATTTGGCTTTTTTTTTTCCACCAAAAACCCTGAAGCCCTTTGTGCTTTGCCTGTTGGATCCTGTCAGCCAGTGTGGTCCCTCCCTTGCTCCATCAGGTTCCTTCCCTTTGCTTTACACAGTAATACACGCTCAACAATCATTCTTTGGATTCCTGACTTCCAGGGCTTTGTAAAGACAAACTGATGGCAGCTTTCATATGACAGATGCTTTGAAGTTGCATCTGGTCCCATTCAGGTTGAGACCAATTGGGAGATGCCTATCTAGAAACCCTTATCTCATACAGCATCTCTGCAAGCTCCTCTCCTCCAGTAGCATCTGTTTTGCAAAGCTGATTCAACCAGGACAGTAGTTTAAAGGAACTTTATGTTTAGTCAGAAGCTACAGAAGACCAGAACATCCCAGAACAGACTCAGTCCCTTGGATTCTGGGCAGTCTGTTCCAGAAAATAGCACAAATGTTTGTCTTCCCTTCTGATAAACCCCAGAGGGTACTTACAGCCAATTTATTGGCACAGCTTGGGTCGCCTTATTTCACAGACCTTGGGAAAATAATGAAAACAGCTGAGTAAATAATATATGTAAATAGTTTATTGGACAAGAACACATGTTTTTGGAAGATGAAAGTGGCTTGCAAATCTGGGTCAAATTCATTAGAGCTCCTCTGCTGAAAGAAATAGAAATTCTTGGAGTGATTAAAGCGCTTTGTTTCGGGATTATGGGAAGGTTGAATGGAAAAGGTTTTGATTTTCAAAACAGTTAGTGCTTTTAAAAAGCAGCAGTAAAAAAACACAGTATCTTGGGAAACTGAGCACCTTAAAAACCCCACAACAAAACCTTGGCTGGACACGGGGGGACACCCATTTTGGCACTGAGTTTCTGTTAGCAGCAAGACTCCTAACCAGAAGAATCGGTTGTTTGCCATGTGCTTGCACCAAGGGACATTGATCCTGGGAGAAGGGGGAACTTTAGGCTGCAGCTCTGTGTTCTCACCCAGCAAAAAGCCACCAGCCCGTCCTGAGGTGAACACTGGGGAGGAGCAAAGTGCTGTTGGCATGCAGGGACCAGGGCCTGGTGTGCTGGGCGTGCTGTGCCAGCACCCTGCCCTGGCTCTTACTTGGAAGAGTTACAATCTCCAGGCTAAACTTGGAGATCTTTATCATGTGCTTACAGAAACAAGGCAGGGAGAAAATCCTGATGCTGTGTTAATGGCCAAGGCTTGCTGTGTGAGGTCACAGGGCTGCACACATTCCTCTGACTGCTCTTTATCCAGTCCTGAACATCATGCTCATGGGTGACTCATGAGTTTCTGCCTCTCTTTGCAGGTTGGCTGCAAGGCACTGGTGTTTCCCACTCAATTTAAAACACAGAAATACTATGAGATTCTAAAACAGTCATGTCCTGAGCTAGAAAAATCAACTCCAGGGGGAATAAAGAGCAAAAGGTGAGTCAGGAGCATGTGGTGTCTTTGTGCTGACCTCACAGCTGTGTTCTGCCTTGTGTCCTCTCAGCTGCACCGCACAGGATTTAGCAGGAGGACCTGCACAGGTTGCACCTGAAGAGAATGGGTTAGGCTGTCCTGGAGGTTTGTCCTGACCAGCATACACATATCCAGGCAGTTTTCTCCTTGCTCCATTATTACTGATGCGATTTTTCCTTCTATCAGGCTACCTGACTTATCAGTTGTCATCACGGTGGATTCCAAGCTGCCCGGTACCTTCCACATGGATGAAGTGATGCAGGCTGGGGACAGCAGCCACATGAAGCAGTTACGAGCCGTGCAGGAGACCCTCTCCTGCAACGAGCCCATCAACATCCAGTTTACTTCAGTAGGTGCTTCTGCCTGCTCCATGCCTTGTGGGTTCCTTGGTGGGGACACAGGGAAGGATGTGTACCATGTTGAGCATCCCATTGCCTTTGTCTCCAGCATGTTGAGACCGAGCCCTGGTTCCATCTCCTGTGTGGGATGGAGGAAGTGTTCAGGATTTCCCCTTGCTTCTTCCATTCTTGCTGCTCAACCCTTTCCCAGGGGCTGATGGAGATGGGAGGGTGTCATGCGAGTTCTGTCCGACTGAAGCTGGATTGGTTTTTTGGTGTGGTTTGGGATTAAAACGCTGTTAAGGAAGGAAAATAAAGTCTCCCAGACCTGAATGGAGAATGAAGTGCAAGATCAGCCCAGAATCTTCCAGGGGAATTGACCCAGACAGCACATGTAGCTCACCCTCCCAAAAGGTGACACATCGCTGCCCAGTGCCCTGTGTCTTTCAGGGGACAACAGGGAGCCCCAAAGGAGCCACCCTCTCTCACAGGAACATTGTGAATAACGCCAATCTGATCGGCCTGAGGCTGGGCATCACAGAGCAGGTGGGTCTCGCTGGGAACAGTTTGGGTTGGTCTCCACTGCCCCAGAGTGACCACATGTGTGGAGCGTGTGGGTGCTCGCTCAGCAGAGGGGCAGGGTGTTTTGAGAGGGGTACTCACACGTAACATTTGTCATTCCATTGACCTTTCATGTGAAGTTTGGGGTGGGTTTTTTTTTCCTTTCTGTGGGGGGAAAAATTGTGAAATTAATCACTTTTCATTTTGGTGACTGCTCATTTAAAATAATTACAAGAGTCTGGATGTCAGCTTTGAATTCAGTTGGAGGAGGCTTTAATTTATTTTACATGGCTGTGTTCTGTGTCGCACATACGGTCTCGTTACTCCTGTCAGGAGTAACCTTTCCATTTGTGGGTCCTTTTGAAAACTGTGAAAGGCAAATGGTTTCTTCTGAAGTTCTGCAGCAGTTATTCCTAACACAGCAGCTTTGATCTGGGGTGGGGGAAAGATGGGTTGTTTCAATCAGTCTTCAGAGCCTTTGGTGTTTTTAAAACACCCAACAAAATGAATTGCATGTGTCAAGTCCTGCAGATTCCATGCCTGTCATAGCACTGAATGACATAGAGCCCATAGCACTGCTGTTCTTGTCTTCTGGCATACCATAAAGAAACGTGTAAGCAATACCAGTGCAGAAAGTCCAGCAAATTAAAAACAAGACATTGCAAAATTACAACATGAGATTTTTGGCATTAAAAACCTTCCCCAAGTGATTTTTATTAGGGTGGGGATGCATCAGGGTCATGTTTCCACCTAACAGGGCCACGGGTGAATGTCAGATTTCTGGCAAGCTTTCAGTGAATCAGGAAGACTTCTCGGCAGTGGGGCGGGCTAGTCATGGACTGGAAGATCTCCTCTCATCACTGTTGTCTTTGGCTTGATCCCAGGACTATCGCGTTGGCCTCCCCGCACCCCTCTATCATTGCTTGGCGTCGGTAGGAGGCTGCATGGTGATGGCCCTGCATGGGTCCTCCTGCATCTTCTCATCACCGAGTTTCGAGGGGAAGGCTGCTCTGGAGGCGGTGTCTCAAGAGAGGTGAGGGTTGGTTTGCATCTTGCTGTAGAGGAGTTTGTCACCTCATGGTGATGCTTTTTCTTCCCTTGCCTTGTCTGCCAGGCCATTGCACACGCTCTTCCTTCCCAGGATGGGAGAGGCAGGTTTGCTGGTCCATGTGCACAGGCGCTTCAGGAGACCAAATCCAGCCTTTTCAGCTGTGACTGAGGTTGCCCCACTGCTCTCTTCCCGAAAGTGAGGGATCCTTCAGATCACTGCAGGGCTTTGGCTGGAAGTGCAGTGGTGGCTTGGTTTGCTGTGGCTGGTGTGTTTTTGTACGTAGTCACTGGTGCCCCTTCTCCAAGTCCTGCTCTACAGCGGAGAGTTTCCTTTCCAGCTTGTTCTTTGTGGGTGTAGCTTGTCAGACAAAAGTGCTGTCGTGTGCCATAATACACACAGAGAAGCATTTTTACATATGTACATGTGTGTGCAGGGCTGAAGGCATATCGGCTGTGCCTGCCTCCATGCTGCTGCCCATGCGTGATGGGACAGGGTGAGGTGCCCAGCTGGGGCTGCCCCTGGTCCCAGCTCTGCAGTTTTGCCTTTTCTCTCCCCTCCCTGAAGATGCTCCTTCCTGCATGGGACACCAACCATGTTTATAGACATGCTCTCCCAGCCGGACTTTGACTCCTATGACCTGTCGTCTCTCCGGGGAGGTAAGTCTGGCTCAGATGGAAAAATCCCAAGAGACTGGATATTGCTGGCTCCTTGCTGGGAGGCTGTATTGAGCTTTGCAAGCGAATCCCTCTTCTGGAGAGAAGAGTTTTGTTGCATGAGCCTCGTTCTTCACTCTTAATCAGACGCTGTTTCCTTCCCCTGGGGTTTCCTTCAAGAATCAAGCATTTGCAATATTCCTTCCATCTTAAACCAGAAAGGTCCTTCCCAATCTGCTTCATCAGCTACAGCACGGAGCTGATTTTGCTCAACTGTCCTCTTGGCAGCCACCACGGTGTGGCAGCAGATGCTTTGTGTGCTTCGGGCTGGTGCAGTCTCCAAAGCAGAGAGGTGCTGGGATTTCTCTGTCCTGAAGTGTTCTGTCTGTTTTTTTGAAGTCATTCAACACTGGAGAGGGGGTGATAACGTGTGCTGGAGCTTTCTCTTTCGTCTTGGACAGCCTTGAGAAGAGCTGAGCTGGAATGGGGAGACCACCAGCCCTTTTGGGGCAATGGCAGGATGGAGATGATAGTGCTGGAGCATCAACATTTAAATAGGTTCACAGAATCATAGGGGCTGGAAGGGACCTCCAGAGATCATTGAGTCCACCCCCCTGCCAAAGCAGGTTCCCTAGGACAGGTCACACAGGTCGGCATCCAGATGGGTCTTGAATATCCCCAGAGAAGGAGACTCCACACACCCCTGGGCAGCCTGTCCCAGGGCTCCCTCACCCTCACTGGGGAAAAGGTCTTCCCCATGTTGGTGTGGAACTTCCTGTGCTCCAACCTGAGGCCATCACCCCTTGTCCTGTCCCCACAGACACTGAGAAGAGGGTGGCCATTTCCCTCTGTGTCCCACACTTCAGATACTGAGAAACATTGATCAGATCCCCTCTCAGTCTTTTCTCAAGGCTGAACAGTCCCAGCTCACTCAGCCTTTCCTGACAGGGGAGATGCTCCAGGCCCTTCATCATCCTTGTAGCCTCCTCTGGACTCTCTCCAGGAGATCCCTGTCTTTTTTATCCCAGGGAGCCCAGAACTGGACCCAACACTCCAGGTGGGGCCTGACCAGGGCAGAGTAGATGGGAAGGATCACCTCCTTTGACCTGCTGGCCAAGCTCCTTTTGATGCACCCCAGGTTACCAAATCATCTCTGATATGTGAAAAACAGTCCTGTCTCCTCTTGTTCCCCACTTTTTTACTCTGTTGTGTAACAGATGAAAAACATGATCTGCCCTCTCCCAACAGGGCAGGCTTGGGCAAGGCAGGAGGAAAGGTTTTTTGCTTCTGTTAGAGTGTTTGTCCTGCTAAAAATCCATGTGTTTTCTGCTCTCAATCTTTCCTTTTTAAGAACTGCAGCTTGGGCTAGGTTTCTGCTATAGAGTTTGTTTTCCTAATGTGTGAACTCTGCCAAGCCTTAATTCATTCAGAAACACTGGCCTTGCTGCAGCCTTTGCTTTCAGAATAACTAGGACCTGTATCCACAAAAATAGAAAGTATTTTGACAAGAACCGGTGTACCCCAAAGGTCTTGCCAGCATTTAAATTTGGAAATGCAGAACCTTCTGGGGGACCACTCCTGGGAATAAGCAGATGGTTTCTGAGATAGTCATCATCTCCTATTCTTCCAGGAGTCATTGCGGGTTCTCCAGTTCCCCCTGAGATTATGAAGATGATTATCACCAAGATGCACATGCCAGAGATTGTGGTAAGTCGTGGTTGCTGAGCTACAAGTGCTGTTTGTTGTGAGTTTGGGCATCTCTGCACTGCAGTGGTACCCAGTGGTGCTGGAGCTGCTGGGACTAGGTGTGATGGGACTGTGGGCACCAGGCCAAGCTGAGGAGTGAAGGTCTGGAGGGGCTGGGAGGAGAAAAGGGGATCCTGTCTGACTGCTGGTGGGGTGTCTGGGGAGGAGGCTTTGTAAGAAGAGAAGACATTGCATTCAGTGTGGTAAACTGAGCTGCTGCTGGCGTGTTTCAAAGCTTACAAACCCTTCTGTTGTACATGCTGCAAGGATGAACGCTCGTGGAAGAGGCGTTGCTGGTTTGTATCAGTGTGGGTGGCTGCACGTGTTTGTTTTGCTGGGGAGCTGTGGGATTTCTTTCACCACCCTGTCTGCATGTGGATACAGCACCCTGCTGCATGCTACGTGTCGGAGGCTGAACGTGGGAACGGTGCCATCCACGTGCGTGGCACCAGGCACTCTGATGCCAGAAGGGTTGGACCTTGTAGACTGCTTCTCCATCACGTGTCCCCTCACCCTTGGCCCATGCAAGAGCATCAGCATGTTGTGTGTGTGGAGGGGGCAGGGAGTCACTGGCACCATGGGTGACATGTCATAGGCAGGTCCTGTCATCTGCATGTGTGTGCCAGTGAGTGAATGGCTGAGCCAAAAGGGGTCTTTTCTGCTGTTACTTTAAAGGAAACCACTCCAGTGCCACGCTGCTTGCAGGTGCTGAGGAAGCAGACTGCTGTGATGGATAAATGTGTGGGGGGTCAGCTTAGATGTGTTATTGTTGGCAGACTTGGACCTCACCAGCACCAGGGTTTTACAGGGGTGTCTGTGTGCTCTGCTGCGGACCAGGGGAACCCAGGGCATCTGTCCTGGAGCTGTTGTGGAGGTGGCCAAGGTTTTTTCCTGGGTGTGATGCTCTTAATGCTGAACTAAAACACCAGGGACAACCCTGGCTGCTGCCTGGACTCTGCCAGGTGACAGTTCTCTATTTTTATAGTAGGTTTGAGTTTGGCTTCACAAAGTATTTTCAGACGTTACTGCCGAGGACTCATTAGGTGTTAAGTGTTCCTGCTGTGTAGAAAGAGAAATAATAAACCCCTCCCAAACAGTTGCTCTGCCTGTTGGATAAAGAGGATTAAGTCTATATTTGTACTGCTGGTCTCATGTTCCTCGTGCTCCCCCAGCCCTCAGACAGACGCAGGGAGACTCGTTGAATTCATCTTTGCAGCAAGAGCTTTATACAGAAGATGTACATAAGAAAATATACAATTTGATTTCTATATAGGAGACAGAGGAGTTTTCCTCCTCTTAAAGGTCATTTACACTCAGTTACAGAGGAATAAATATACATATATTTATATAACTCTTTAGGATTAAAAACCAGAGTTAAGTTGCAACTGTGGCATCATAATAGCCGTGACAATAAACCACAGTCATCCTGGTGTCCTGCTAGATCCTCTGGAGAATGGGCAGGGAGAAGAGGAGGGTGCCCCAGGGGTGTGTGGTGCACACCTCTCCTCCTAGACATACACATGCCATGGTGGACCCCTCCGACTGGGAGGGAGTCCAGTCTTGGGGTGGCTTCAGTGTCGGGGTTTCCCAGTACTGCTTCACTTAAAGGATTTCTGGCCAGCCTAGAGAGATCGCTGCCTTTTGGGATGAAAGGGCAGCGTGGTCTCAGGGCCTCCAGTTCTTGGCCATCGCTTCGCCTGTCCCCCTCAGCCCTGGCCTGCAGGGATCCCCTCCGTGGGAAGGCAGAGGAGTCTCTTCGCGTGGGTTGGGACCGATTCTCCTGATCAAGCAGCTGGGGGAGGGATGCTCCTACCTTCCCACTTTGCTTCCACTCCACTGGAAGGGGAGAGACAGTGACCAACTGGTCAGTTGGGGATGTGGGTTACGTTGCCTCTGGGAAAGATGACTGTGTTTTACCGGCAGGATCTAGGTTAGCTTGTCTTAGTACGGTCATGCATAGTTTAGTTTTTAAAATTGCCTCTTTTGAAATACATAGATGTCGGAAAAGGTTGGAAAGGTGGATTCCATCCTGCGATCAGCAGAGAAGCGGGGATTCAGAGGAGGCTGGAGGTGTTTGGATATATCAGAAATGTTTCCTGACAGGTAGGAGAAGCTTAAGGAAGGACTCAGAAGTCAGTAGTTTTCTGATGGTTGAAGTGACCGGTCACCAGGACAGGTCGTACCAGGGCCTGCTAGGGAAAAATAGAGAGGAGTCTGCATGTTTTAAGGGTTTTTTTCAAGCAGGACAGTAAGCTGCTAGTGTTTGCCTGTGTCCTTTTATGCTCAGGGAGTGAATGAAGCTCACGCTTGAAAGCCTAGAATCAAGAGTCAAGGAGCCCTTAGGAGTTCCCACAGTGGAGGAGGTGGGTCATTCCAGTCTCTGAGCTCTTCTCCCAACTCACTACTTGACTCTTGGGTGTCTCACCCAAAATGCTGATGGTCAGCGAGTGCTCCCTTCATAAAGGAAGAAACCCAAGAGTGAAACTTCAAAGAGCAGTGAATTATTTTGGTGCTTTGATTCTGGAAAGGTAGGTAGACCTTTTAGAAACTGCCAAGCAGCTTTCAATCTGACTTAGTCACTGGCCATCCCTGAAATCCAGACCTCCGTAACTGACACCTGAGGAAGCTGCCTGGCTCTCAAGAGGAGTGCAATGAAGTCAGAGGCTCTTCATGTTCCTTAAAATGGTGTCACCACACTGGTGTGGGTCTGTGTGCCTGCGTTTTAGCACTCGCATGTGAAGGTACTGAGCTTTCTCTCCTGCAAGACTGGATAAATAATTTTCTATTTCATTAACACTTGTAAACTTGTTTGGGTTGGGTGGAAGGTGCTGTGGAATAAACAGGCAGTATTGTCATGGTTTTCTCACTCTCATCATGGAGGCGTGAACTGGAATTGAGTTCAGGCAGGGAGAGAAGAAGGTTAAGAAGGGCCAGGTCTGTATATAAAATACATTTCAGGATCGTGGTTTAAAAAGCTGAATTTTTTCCATCCTCAGAGCGGAACTTTACCCGCCTTATATGGAACGACTGGTATTTCCACATCTAATCCATAAAACCTCTGGCACTGCAAGAGAAACAACTGGTCTAGGAAGGCGTAGAGCAGCTGGCATCATCCCTGACACCTTGATCATAAATCTACTTTCTCCATCCTGTTATGCATAGCCTTAGTGAACTGGGGACTAAACAGCCATAACTGGGCTTCGGGCTTCTGCCTCATCCCTTCTGTTGTGCAAGGGCACAGTGACAGCCCTTGTTCATACAGTGCAGCACAGGGTCGTTCCACTTTAATTAACAAATTAGCAAAGGTTCCTTTCCCAAGAGCTTACAGACTTGCAGCTCATCCAAAGTCCTTTGGAATCCAAACAAGCTCCAGACCCATTCCTGGGGTGGGAAAAAAAGCAAAATGCTTGGGATGGAGTGATGGCAGTTGTGGTTTTCTTGCTACTCTATGCCCTGAATTTAATACTCTTGGTAGTTTCCAGTGGTGGAAGGTATTTGTGTGATAGGTTTTCAGAGCTGGTGTTTGGATTGGTAGGTGTCAATAAGCTCATTGCTCAGGGGAAAGTTAGCACTGTCTCTGAATCACCTTCTGGCTCAGAAACCTTTATTCAAAGAATATTTGCTGTCTCAAACCTTCCTCTTCTGGGACACTCATTTGAAGGCATAAGCCCTTGTTTTTAAATACCTGAGTGTCTTGGATGGGAATTGTAGTTGCTGAAAGGCAGGTGCTGGACCAAGAACTGCTCCTTATGGAAGACATCTCTTTTTGTGTGGGCTGGGCAGCCTGGGGCCAGGCTTCCCGGCAGTGTCCTGCCCTGGATTTCAAACCAAACCCAGAGGACCTTTACTGGGGCAAAAGGCTGAGCATCTGCAGTCGGTTAGAAAAGCAAAGCGTGCGTGATCCCAGCTCGGGGTTGTTTTGACACTTAATTACGTGTTTCCCTCTTTCGTTGCTGCCCCAGGCCTGTCTTTGGCCCCGTGTTTGTTTTTCAGGGTTGACTCCATCCCTGCTGCTCCAGGCAGCTTCTCTGTCTGGGAGCCCATGGAGCTCAGTATTGCCAGGAGCTGGATGAGCTGTTTGGAGCCAAACCCCAATGTCACTGAGGTCAGAGATAGAAGTCCCTGTACCTTTGGTGACATCAGGGCTTGCTGTAGGTCTAACTAAAAGCTACCAATAGAAGTGGCTCTATGAACCGTCTTACGTGTTTAATGGCGGCTTCCCTTCTTGGACCTCTTGGTGGGGAGCTTGCAGGTGCGGAGGGCCGGGGTGTCTCTGATGGACTGGCCCCGGTACTGCGTGGGTGTGGAGCAGGTCTCCTCAGCACGGGTGCGATTGCCTTTCAGCCACCTGGGACACGGAGAAAGAAAACCAGGAGCTTACAAGAGGTACAAATCATCATGGGCAACACTCATACTGTGAAGGGAGAGGACGGGCTGGAGAGAGAGCTGCTGAACATGCGTACAGCCTTCAGCAGCATCCTCTTGTTGGTACAGCTTGGGGTGGGCCTCTCTCAAGGGACCCTGGGGACAGCCAGGGAGCGTGGGGAGGGAAGGGGCGCGTGGTGCCGTACTTGCGCAGGTGTGCTAGCTGGCAGTTGCAGTGCCAGGCGTTGCGGGCAAGCGTCAGCGTCTCCATTTTGTCGAAGGGGAAGTTGCGGGGCAGCTGGGTGAGGCGGTTGTTCTCCAGGTGAGCGGTCTTCAGCGCGGTCACACCCGCGAATGCGTTGTCTGCAAACTGAAGCACAAAGGTTTCTGGTGAGAACACTACGTTAGGGAAGGGGACTTCAAACCTGAGTGCCTCTGCTCAGGAATTTCAGTGGCATAAACGTGGAAGGGGCAAGAGAAGGAGCGGTAGAGGTGGGTCCTGGCTTGCTGGAAGCTCTGGACATTTAAGAGGCATCAGGCTGGTGGGCTCATGGATGGTGGAGTCTCCTTCCTGAAGAGAGCTATGTCCCAAATCTGTGTGGGATTCTCTCTGCAGCCACATCCCTAAATAAAGTCTGTCAGCCCTCTTTATTTTTGAGCCATACTTCTCTGTTCTAAATTAAGATATTTTCTGGGTGTATTCCTTCCAAGGCTGGAAATCCTTCCAGGCCTGTTGCCTTGCCTGTCCTGGAACAGCTGAAGGAGGGAGTGTTTGTGGTGTCTGAAGGGGCTGTAGACTTTGGCAGTGCCCAGGGGCTCTGAGTGGAAAGTTACACTTGGCATCTGAGCAGCATAGAAATAGAGGCAGGTTTCCAGCACCTCAGCCTCCTCTGTTTTCTCCCAGTGGGTTGTTCACAAAGGATGCTGCAAGGTTTCTCTCTTCTTTATTAACAGGCAGGAGAGACTCCCTTAAAAAGCTGCCAAGGAGACAAGGGAGTCTGTAAACCCAGCTCTGCAGCCCTCTCTTCCCTGAGGCCTCATCCCTGGCTCTTCTCAGCCCATGGTTACTCAGGTTGGAAAGTTTCTTCTTGAAAGCAAGCCCTTCAACACAAACTTCCTTGTTAGCGCTGAATTGGAGAGAGGGTCACTAGCAAAACACAGAGCTCCTCTTGGCTATGATAAACGATCTCTCCTCCTTCTCAAAGCAGAGGAAAGCTTTCTCAAAAGAGTTGGAGAGGAGGTCCGAGTCTACCTAAGTCTACCAGAACCACCCTCAGTCAAGGACCTGTGCTCCCTTCTCTGGCCAGAAGCTCTCATTCAGATGGGACCATCAGGGCATGTTCCAGCTCTCTGAGCTTGTCAGAGGTGATGCATTATTGTAAGCTGTGAACTTTTGTCATCTTCCAAATGAAGCAATGCTGGATAGGATTAGAGCTTAGCTGCAAGACTCCCGGGCTCCTGTAGCTGCTGGATAGTCAGCGATGCAGAACCAAGCTGACTGCAGTAGGTTTCACTGTGCTGATAGCAGGGCTGCTCAGAGATGCTGCTGTGCCGTGCAGTGGGGCGGTAACCTGGCCATGCTGTAGTTTGGACAGTACTGCACTGTCTCAGCTGCTCATTCCTCTCCTGGCCCCATGAGGAGAGCTCACATCTGCTGGTAACAGCTGCTGTGCTGCCTGCCAGCATACACGTTTATAAAGAGACCCGTGATTACCCCTTGCTCAGATGGAGGATTGCTGCTGTAATTTATTTTCTAATAAATTGGTGGGAAGGGGCCTACATCCAGCTTCCATCTGTGTTGCCTAGTTGTCCACCTTGATGATGTGGGTCCTAGCCTGTGCAACGTGGCCTGATGGGTGAGCAGTGTGGGTCCGTGATGCTGCTGGAGCAGGGGAGCTGAGTGCTGGAGCTACGGAGCAGCCTGGGGCTCTCCTCGTTCTGCTCAGGCTGGGACAGCTTCATGTGGGGAGGGTTTTGCATCAGCCGTGCAGGGAACAGCTAAGGACAGGGTGGTTGTGAAGGAGTAAAAAGCATTTGAAGAATTTGGTAGTGATTTCCTAGGTCGTGAGGCCTCTCTGATTAGATGTCTCCCAGCAGTGCGAAGTTCACACGTGGGCTGTTTTGGTACGAGGCCTTTGAGGATTTGAAGAGCAGGGATGGGAGGTTTGTTTTCCTGAAAAAGAATGCAAGCCCTAGAGCTGCAGAAACCACTCCTGTTAGCGCTAATCCCATAAACTGGTGTCTTACTGGGCTGATGGGGAGGAAAGGAGGCATCTGGCTGCAGAAGAGCCTTTTAAGGTCCTGTCCATACCTGGTTGCTGAGAAGAGAAAGTCTTTTCTGCTGGCTGCAGTTACTAACCCCTGATTTTTTTGGCTAGTCCAAGGACGCTTAAATCCCTGGAGTACCCCAGCGTCATGGGTTAGTCTAACTTCCTCAGTGCGTGACTTGGGATGCTGATGTCTCTCCAGCTACAACGTCATTTAAGCTGATACTTTTGTTTTGCACGTGATGAAAGTGCCTTAAAACTGAGTCTATAAAAGTGCTGTGGCAGCATGTCTAAAGTCTTGCCTAGAGACGTTGGTAGCTTGTGTTCAAGAGTTGAGTTTGCTTACTCCTGCCCTGGAGAGGTTAGTGCTGAGGCTAGACTTGGGCTTAAATACTGACTGGGTGCTGCTGAAGTGTTTTGGGTAGTGTCCTTTTCACCTGGGCAAGCTGTGCTTCCAGTTTTTGAGCATTTTGGGATGCTGTATCTTCTTGAAAGCTTTGGTGTGCTCTATTCCTGGTAGCTTTCAGGGCATCTGCTCAACCCTGTGATGCCCTTTGAGTTTGCTCTTTGGTGCTAGGAAATTCTCTTTTCCATCACGTTTTCCTACACATGGTAGGTGTTGCTTTGGTGTGAAGTGCAAGGCTGCCTTACCTGGATGCCCTTTGTCTTTGGGCTTCCTGGCAAAGCATCCTCCCAGGGTGAACTGTTCTGCTCCACCTGCAGCACCCTCCTGCTCAGGGTTCACCTAAGGTGTCAGGCTGCAACATGGTGTTTCTGTTCCTGTGCTGCCTGGCATTGTAAGGGTTCTCATGCAAGTGATTCCCTGAGGGTGATGCTCCTGCCTGTGGATCGTGCTTTCCCGCAGAAGAAGGGGGTTGTTTTGCCATTTGGAATACCTGAATGTCCCTCCTTTCCAGTGGGAACAGGGGCCCTTTGTAAGATGCTGCAAGAGTGGCTTTTGAGAGAGCATCAATAAACAAGCCTTTCTTTATGGCATGTAAAGTTGGAAGGCACAGAGGGAAGTGAAGGTGAAGGTCTGTGTGCCTACCTGTCTGCAAGGTGTGGGTAAGAAGCCGCTGTGACTCACACCTCCTCCTGAGGAGTCTCCTCTGCCCAACCTATGGCAGGTACCCCAGCTGAATGAGGGAGGCAGGGCACTTCAGCCCCTGTAGTAGGGGTCAGACACTCACCTCTCATCCCTCTGTCCCTCAGACACTCACAGCCTTGTGTGATGGAGAGTGGCTGATTGTCCTGGAGCATTCCAAATACTTTTCTGGATGTCACCTCTAGCTTGGGAGGTAATGTGCTACCTTTCCAGGGAGTTTGATCAGCTCTAGATAATTCGGTTTTGCATAAATAACAGAAAGGTCCACATCAGGATTGTTGTCAGCTGGCCAGTGCCTCACTTGTCTGCAGAGCCTGCAGACCTACATCTCCCCTCTCCTCTGCGAGGGAGGGACAACAAACCAAGTGCTTTTTAAAGGAGAAGAAAATCAACCCCTGTGTGTTTTATCTAGAGCAAATGGAAGGAGAAAGGACTCACCTTCTTGAGTTTCATGTTGTCCAGGTTGAGTGTCTGCAGGTATCGCCCGAAGGATTGGAAGGCATTGTCAGGGATGACCTCAATTGGGTTATGGGAAAGCTTCAGTTCCTCCAGCACTCTCAGCTTACTCATTGCATTCACAGGATAGCTGCTTAGCTGGTTCTTGTCCAGGTGCAGGACAGCGAGGTTTTCTACATCCTCCAAGGCCCCGGGCAGGAGATTGGTGAGGGAATTGTCAGAGAGGAAGAGCCAGCGCAGGTCTTTAGCTCCGTTGAAGGCCCCTGGTTTGAGCTCCCGGATTTTATTGCTGCCTAAGTGCAGGATGAAGAGGTTGACAAGAGGGGAGAGGAGCCCTTTGGGTAGGTCTGGGATCTTGTTCTGGTCCAGGTACAGGTAGGTGAGCTCAGAGAGATCATCAAAGGCTCCTGGCTTTATGACACTGATCTGGTTGTCAGTGAGATAGAGGTAGACCAGGCTCTTGAGCCCCCGAAAGGCTCCGGTTGAGATCTCCTTGATCCGTGAGCTCTGGAGGTGCAGGGACACCAGTTTTTTCATGTCACGGAAGCCGTTGGTTGGCAGGACAGGGAAGTTGTTCTTCTGCAGGTTGAGAAGCCGCGTTTGCTCAGGCACCTTGGGGATCTTCTTCAACCCTGCGTTGTCGCAGATGACATGCTGCAGGTCTCCGCCGTGGCAGTGGCAGCTTGGGGGACATGCCTGAGCGATGGAGGCAAGGCATGCCAGAAGGCTGAGGACACTGAGGAAGAAGCCTGACCGATTCATGGTCAGATCAGGAATTGGTGTGGTGGGAAGAGAAGCAGAAGGAGGAGGGAAGATGGGTGGGAGGGAGAGAGTAACTGGGTTTGCAGCACACTGAACACAGCCCTATTTATAATGTTATTAAAAAGCAAAATCCCTTCCCACAAACCGCAGGCTGCAGCCAGTTGGAAGCAACTGGCTTTGGGAACTCACTGTGAGCTTAACCCCTTGGCACCAGACAGAGCAGTGTCCGCAGTCCTACCCGGCCCTGTTGCTGAAGCAGCTCCGCAGATCTGTCAGGAAGTACAGACGTGGGCCTGCTCTATGGGAACCTCTCCAGGCCCAGATTCATCAGTCAGGGGATGGAGGGGAGCAGGGGGAAATATGTTTCATGTGAACGGCATAGCAGGGAGCCCCCTGCGCCCCGCAGCCCCTGGGGGCTTTCAGCAGGCTCTTGGGCTGTATTTAGCCTTGGCTAGCTTGGGGAGAGGAAGGCTTTATCACAGAGGTAGGTTTTTGAGGGGTCTTGCCTGGCTCCTTTCAGAGGAGCTTGCCTGAGCACAGAGGGCAGTGATAGCTGGTCGTGCCAAAGGCCAACAGCGCTGCAGTTGATCTTAGGACGCAGAGTTTTTGTCACAGGCTTCCAAATCTGAGCTGCACCCTGGAGCTGGCCAAGGATGGCAGAGTGCAGTCAGCCTTTAATCTCTGCTGCGTCTTTTCTTATGAGCAGCACAGTGTGGTATACCCATAGTCATGGGCAGAAGACCTGTGTGAGGGGTCCTTTTCTCAGCACATGGCACTAATTGCTTCCCACAATATGTTGTTGACACCCACAAAACCCCAGGCCGCAAGTCCCCTTTAGATTCAGCCCTCTTTTCAGGACGGGACAGGGCAGAGCCCACAGGAACTTGATGTGACAAGGTGGTGGCTCTGTGATGCTGGATGGTGGCATCCCACTGCATTCCCAGGTCAGAGGAGGTGGATGGCAAAGCCTATGGCTTTTGAGACAAAGCTGTGGACAGGGAAAGGCGTGAGCATCAGTAAAGAGAGGGTGAAGTTGCAGAGCAATGAAATAGCTGCTGGTGCTGGAAGTAGGGTCTGCCTTGGCTCCTGGCTTGCAGCAGCAGTTGCAAAGGATGTCTCTTGCTCTCCTAATAGAGAAGGCTAGAGCAAAGCAGTTAAAAGCCCCAGTGCCCGCTTCTGTGAGAGTGGAGAGAGAGCTCCAGGGGCTGTGGGGTGGGGTTTGGAAGTGGAACATTTTGAACTGATTTCCAGCCAGTTCCTGGCTGCAGCAAGCAGCCCAGCGCCGCGCACATAACTGTGAGCTTGTTGAGACTTCTGCTCCCCAGGCTGGCTGCAGAGCCACAGCAGAGCTTTCGCAGAGGCGAGACGGGCTCAAGAAAGGGAGGAAATCCAAGGGCTGACTTAGGACACAGACTGGCTTATTCACTGAGATTTCTGGGTTTTTCCATTGTTGCAAGGAGGAGTTTGCCAGCGCCGCTGAGCGTGCTCTGATGGTGTTATGCAAACTGCCTGGCTCTGGGCAGCAGCTGTCAGGCCAAAGGGTTTTCATTGCAAGACTAATATGGGGAGAAATAGGTCCTTTTGGGGCGTCAGCATAGGTTCTGGTGAGCCCGTGGGGCAGATGGGGTTGGCCGAACAATGATGTGATGTGGGGCCTTGGTGCGGGCCAGGCCATATCAGGCTTCCAGTGTTGGTCACCTTGGCACCGAGTACTTCTGCCTCCTCTGTGGAGGAATGCTCTGAGCATAGGAGCTCCTTGCTCTTGCTGGAGGGATCTCCTGTAGTTACTGTAGGATTTAAAACTCTTTGATCAAAACAATGGCATTTTTGCTTATGCCTGATTCAGCTGGCACCACAATGGTCATGCACATGCTTTGATCTCTGGAACAGCTCTTTGAATGTCTTGGTCAGGACTCTTCAGACAGCAAAAGAGGCGCTAGACAGAAGAACCCTCTGTTTTCCTCCTCTGCCCTTCCACGTTGATCAGGACTGAGAATGCCCCTTATGCCTGCTGCTTGTAAAGCTGAGGGAGCTGGATGGATGATTGGAAAAGGGAAAAAATCAGCTCTAAAGCATCACCTATCCACTGATAGATTTTTTTTTTTTTTGATTCCCCTGAGCAGGTTCAATCCCCTTGCTTTTACTTTTTTGATGAACAATTCCTGCAGTTACATACCAGCCATCTTGTGGCAAGAACAGCTAATGGGTGAAATTTAAAGTCCAGCTTGTTTCTGCTGCCCGCTGTAGCCAGGCAGCTATCTGTGCTCCCTCCAGAGTGCAGCTGATGGCTGATGCTTGGTTTGCCCATCCCCTTGCAAAAAAATAACCAGGTAACAGCTTGCTGCTTCTGCAGAGGTTTCTGCCAGCATGGGTCAGACTGGAGCAAAATGCTGGTGAGAGCCTTGCAACCTTCATCCCTAAATAGATCCCAGCCATACGTATTTCTGGAACAAGACCCTTTTCAGAGGTTAAACCGACTAAACCTCAAACCACCTTCTCATCTTTCTTGCTCTGAGGATAGATTTCCCCTTCTTCCACCCTTGATCTCTTTGCTTGCCAAGGCTGCCGATTTTGGGGGACAGGGACACTCACCCTGCAGGGATGTGTGGTGTGGCTGGGGCGGGCAGGCTGTGGACACAGGTAAGACCCATAGTTCCCTCATGAAGGTGCCGTGATGTAGCTCCACGATGCTGATGCAAGGTGGGAAGGTGTCCCTATCCCAGGGCTCCCTGCCAGCCCAGCGCCTGCAGCAGAGGTGAGGTGGATGCCGGGTTATTTTCGGTCCTGCTATGGGGTGGTAACAGGGCAGTGCTACTGGGGGAAAGGTGTCTGCTGCCCAGCTCTGTTTCTCCAGGCACAAACGTTGAATAAAAGGAAGTTCTTTCCCCTAATGTTTTTTGATTTCCCTCCCTTGGTGAGCACATTCCTGTGGCGGGAGCTGGTTGGCATCTGCCGCAACTGGCACCTTGCCCCTGGGCTCCCGGCTGTTTGTGTTTTGAGCTGCTTGCTGGCGGGGTCTGTTCTTCCCACACCGGGCTTTGCAGCCCTTGGCTGGCCAGCAAACATCCAGCGATCCTCAAAAGCTCACCTGGGTCCCGCGGGTCCCACTCGTGGGTGGCTCGCAGTCTGGTGGTGACAATGGCAGTAGTGTCGGTGTTCCCTGTGCCACGGTGGGATACCACAGTGAGCTGGGTCCTGTCCAGCCCCCCACCTCGCAGGTCCCCTGAGACTGGCACTGCTAGGACATCGCAGAAGAGGCAGGATTATCCCGCCACCTTCTCTTTCTTAATTGATTAACAGTTCTGCAAACATTCCTGGTGCCCGGTAATTTGCAGACGCTGGACTCCCCTCCTCTCCTCCTTGGAGGCGTTGTGGGCTGAGCAAATAAATGCAGCTTTGGAAACAGTATAAATGTAGATAATTTGGGGTATTTCTGCGGTGCCACAGGCCGGAGCTGTTTTGATACAACACCAGAGATGGGTTTTTTCCACGTTTAATCTTTGTTTTTGTTAGCATTGGAAATTCTGACCTATCGATACAGCTGCACATGCAGCGCTCCGTGTTAAAATATTCCACTGCTCCCTTAAACCTGATTCTGTAGCTTAAACCTGATTTTTTAAAGAGGATCCAGATCTGGTTTTGCATGTTCATGCACGCTGGTGATTGCCTTCTTGAGGTGGCACCAGTGGAGCTGGCCTTGGGGTCCAGGCTGGAGGTGGGGGCTTAGGCAGCTTTGGTGTGGGGGTCATGGGGTGCATGTTCTGTCCCTGTTTAGAGTCTGCACAGCTCCAGCCTTGGTGGAGTTGTGTCTGCCTGGCACTGGGCTCTGGGGAGGGAGAAGGGGCAAGCTCTGCAGTGTCCCAGGGGTTGTCCCAAGCGTGGAGCACCCTCCAGGCAGCTTTGAGGAGCCCCAGAGGGGGTGTCCTGGCTATTCCAGGCAGTATCTGAGAAAGCCCTGGCTTTCAGTGATGTGCAGGTATCCCATCAGGGACAGCGGCATCAGGGCTCTGAGTGTGGGCCTGAGTTATTGTTTCTACTTTATGTACTTGAAGGGTACTTGTCCCTGTGGGGCCCAGGTTGCTCGTTGAGCTGTTGAACCATCCTTCCTTCTGATGGTTTTTCTTCCACTGTATCATGGCCTCCACCCATTGATATGGAGCCAGATTGGCTCCCCACTGATGTCCACCCACCTTCCCTTCCGTTCAATCTCAGCAGCTGCTGCATGATGCTCTTGGCCTCTGCTGTGAATCTCACCCAGCCCTCACTGCCTCCAGCCCCACTGTGTCCACCCTGCACTGGGCATCCTCCAGCAGCCCTGTGCTCTGCCCAGGGCCATGGTCCTCTCTGCAGCTCTTGCGAACTCTGCAGAAGAGTGGAGCTTTCCTCCCTAGCAGAACCCAGCTGACCCCTGTAAGACTCCTGGCTTCCCAGAATGCTCCCCAGCCATGAGTCCCCCCTGTTCTCAAAATGGAAACTCAGCTCCTCTTGGGGACAGCTTCCCTGCATGCCTTTAGCCAAAGGGAGACCTCCCCATCCCACCTTGTTATTGTGGAGGACCTAATGAGTAGGTGGCTTTAGTAGCTGCAGAAGCCATGGGAATGTGCCAGGAGAACATTTAAAATGCAGCATGGAAGCGACAAGGCCCTGGACTTACAACCCTGCCTGAGCTCACGCAATCCACAGAGGTGTCACCTTTGCACCAGGGTTTTTGCTGCCTTGCCTCCTCCAGCAGCTTTGAGCATTGAGGTACCCCCAAACCAGCAGCTTTACACCCTTGTGATACGTCATTTCTGCACGTTTCCTCTCACCTATTCCATTTAATCCCACTAAACACATCAGCACGCAGCAGCGGGGAGGAGGGAGTTAATGACACGGCAAGGACCTTTTATCAAGCTGTGGATAAGCCAGCAAGTGACTGCACATGCCTTTGCTGGTGCTTCTGACACGCTGGCAGGACTGGAGAAATACTTGCAAGCCTCAAGACTTCTGCTCAGTGTGAAAAGAAGAGAGGGCAGCTTTAACTCCAGACCGCGAGGAGCAGTTTGTCCTGGCTGTATGGTAACAGGAGGTTGATTTTCAGAGGCACTCTTCTTGCCTGGGCACGCTGGGTTGCCATTTTTTGCAGTGGTCTCCTGCTGAGGCAAAGCCATTGCGTGCTAAACACAAAGACTGCGCTTTAGGCACCTGATATTTTTGGGAATTTTTTTAAGCCCCGTCCAAACTGGGACTGTCTGGCAGCTCTCCGGGTGGGGAGAAATGCCAACAGGGTGGCCACCCTTGGAGGTTTGTCCTACAAGACCTACTTGTTTGTGTCCTGACGTTTTTGACACAAAGATGGTTCTGTTGCAGGGGAAGGAAATGCAATCTCAGTGTGACATAGGCTGGACAGGATTGGGAGTTGGGGTTTGTTTTTTTACAGCAGCGAAGTTGACCTGAAGGTTCAGGAGTATTCCATTACAATTTGGAGTAGTGGGACATGCCCAAAGCAACGAGACTCAGGTCCCCAGAGGGACCAGCTCAGGGGGATCTTGGCAGAAAGCAGCTGAAGGGGGGTTGGACTCCATCATCTCTGGAGGTCCCTTCCAACCCCTAAGGCTCTATGAGTTTGTGAGGGAAGGTTGTTGCTCTGTTGAGAAGGACTGAGAGCTGTCTGCAAAGGGAGGGGCTGGGGTTGGCTTTGGTGGAGATACACAAGGCAGACAACACACTCAGCACAGGTGTAGGGGTAATTAGATGTTACACTGAGAGGGGTTCAAAGGGTCTCTTAGAGGTCCCTGAGCACATCTCCTGGGTCGCTGGGCTGATTTCTGTTCTTCATTATGCCTTCTTTGAAGTCTGAAAATCCCTATTATTTCACGGTCAATTTGCTGCTTTTTTCCAAGGCCAATATTGTCTTCTTCAGCAGAGCTCCATTTCTGTAGGTTTTAGCGTGGTGGTTCATGCCCTGCCTTCATCCTCCAGCGTGGCATAACCAGAGGGTGGTGATGAGGGACACTGAAGATCCTCCCTGAGCATCGTTCAGGTCCAGAGGGATGTCTTCTCCAAGGACCTCATACCCTCCAGCAGCCCTGATGTCCTGCTCCAGTCCCACCCAGTGTAACCCCACTCGAGGTACTGGTGGTCCTGCAGCCAGCCTTTTCATCACAGCCTTCTGGCAGCAGCTGAACGTGGAGGGACATGGAGGGGGCATTTATTGTCATGGGATGCTGTGGAAAGAGGAGCAGAGAGCAGATGTGACTCCTTCCAAGTTACGCAGTAAATAAGTGGCACGGTTGGGAAAAACCCAGGATCTTCAGAGTCCCCTCACTCCCTGCCAAATCAGTCTGCCTCCCAAATATTTACTGGGGAGACTGAAGTCTGATTGTTTTTACTTTATAATTTTTAGACACCTCCTTCTTCAGGCTGTTTTGCCTGTTCTGTAGCAGCCGGTGTTTAAACAGTGCTGGCAGGAAATATTTGTGAAGTGTGCTTTAAAAAACACAGCTCTGCTAAGATGGTCTTTTTATTCCTGGTTTAGACAGAGGCTCAGGATTCCCAGAGAATGAAGCTCTTGTTGGTGGGAATAAGTTAGGTGGCAGTTTGGTTTGCAGCTGTCCTTGTCATTGCTGAAGGAAAGACTGGTCTACCCGCTGGGTGTTGGAATTGGGGTCACTTGTGGGTCCTCACAGTAAAACTGAAAAGGCTTTACATTCAATTCTGTCCTGTACTCCTGTAGCTCCTCTCAAAGCCAAGAGTCCAAGCTGGACTCCTTGCCTCTGAAAAGCTTTCCTTTGACATGAGATACAGCTCCATTTAGAAATTATGGAGCTGATGCAGAAATTATTGGGTGAGGTTTTCTGGACTGAATTACACCAGATGACAAGGCTGGATGATGCTAAGTGTCCCTTTGGGTCTTGAAAGCTATCAATCTTCGTGAATATCTCCAAGCTTAAAATGGTCTGTGGGGTTTTGTGGAAGTATCGTTTCATCTCATGTATCAAGAGCTGTGGCTGGGCTGGGACAATGGAGCTGCTGGAGGATGCTCCACGTGTCAGATGAGGGTTGGGAAGGACAGCAGTGCTGGCACGGGGACTTGCTTCAGCCTCTGCCTCAGTCCTGGATGCGCAGATGGGGAAAACAATATCCCAAGGGAGAAATGGTATCTTGGAAAGGTCGGGAATGACATTCTGGTGTGTGGCCGCAGAGAGCGGTGCCGGCGTGGGCAGGTTGGGAGGCAGCGGTCAGGCAGCAGACGGGGAGGTTCAGACCTGCGTGGCGCTCTGGGCCGAGCTGGGAAGCCCGTTATTGTGGGTGTGAGGGTGTTTATGGGGACAAGGCACTAGCCAAGGCACGGCCAGCCGATGCTTGGGGCATGCGGCACGCTGCCAGGCATCTAGAGGAGCCTGGTGAGCCGCGGCACCCACGGCATCATCCTGCCAGGGAGCTGCCTGCTGCTGTGTCCAATTAAGCTGCTGGAGCGACCCAGGGAGGCTGAAAGCGTTGACTCAGGGCTTGGCTGGGATCCTGGGACCAACATTGCAATTCATCCGGCAGAGGAAAACAAAAAAACAAAGGCACTGGGATTTTTAATAAGTGTTTAAGATCTTGGATTTGTGTCCCGTCAGTCACTTGATCCAGCCACAGGACTCCCATTAGTGGGTGGGAGAGAAATCCTGTCTGAGCATTAGACGCTGTAGGTTTCCACCCTGGCTGGGAAGCTATCGTTGCATCTGGTAGGAGAAGCCTGTTTGCAGTCGCTCCCCCTGGGCTGCCAGGCTTCTAGCAGAGCAGTTTGCACCAGATGGTCCCTGCAGCAGCCTGAAGACTCTCTCTGGATTCCCAGCTAAGAGGCGGCTCCTGCAAATCTCCTGCTCAGATTCATGCTGACCCTGGTGTAGTCAAACAAGAACATCAGCCGTTAGGACAGACCATGTGTGAGATGCTGCAGCAGCCGCGAGCAGCGGAAAGCACTGTGTGCTCCTACAGTGTTACGTGTAGCTTGCTCAGGACGTGTGTGTGTGTTTGGAGAGTTCCTCATCACTGTCCTTTGCAAAGCCACCTGTGAACGTGGGGCTGGTGCCTGGAGTTGGCCGGGCACTGTGCAGAAGCCCTGACCGTGGAGATGAGCCCTTGTAGCTGGGGCGTTTGCTCCAAAGACGTGACCTAAATCTGAGGGCCAAGGCTGTAGGGAGATGGTGGAGCCCAGCTGCGGTCCAATGGGTCCAAGCTGCTCACTCAGAGCTTTGAAGATCTGGTGGAGAAAGGAGAAAGCAGCATTAGGCCTTTCCCAGCCATGCTCTGCCAGCAGCCACTGGTGACGTTACCAGAGAGGGACACTGCCTGGTGACACACGACGTGCTAGGCAGCTGAGAGAGACCAGAGCGCTGGTCCGGCATGTCCCACCACTGAAACGCAGCTCCCAAGAGCCAGAGGTGAAGGAGCCATTCCAGCATCGGTGCAGCTCAGGGCTGCCAGAGCACCTCCTGTCTCAGCAGGCTACTGAGTTGGGCACAAAGAACTGGAATTTTCCTCCAGGAGAAGTGACCTTCAGCTGAGGTGACTCAGAGCCTGGTGTTGGGATTATCAGCGAGGGAGGTTTAGCAGTGAGAAGCTTTAGTCCTGCTGTGAGGCTTTTGGTCTGTAAGTGCAGCTGCACTGAGCATCGTGCAGCCTCGTGATGCCTTTGGAGGGTTACAGGAGCTGATGTCTGCACAAAAGGATCTGGAGCAAGCAGCCATGCTGCGGGACATGCAGTGTCCCACAGGAGCCCGTTGCTGGCTCCAGGGTTTATCCAAAGCAATGTCTGATGTGCTCTGAGCTGTAGAAGATGAGCTCAGCACCTTGAGTCAATGGCTGCAAGGGCACCGAGGCAAGATTGGTGTCTTGTAGGGAGTCAATGGGCCAGGGTTCAGAGAGACCTAAGCTGGGAAAGAGGAGGGTAAACCTCCAGGAGAAGCGGTTGGGGTATCAAAAGTATGTGACACCCAGAGTGTTGCAAGTGGTGGGTGTCTGGAGCACAGACACGGGGCTGAGGAAGGCTGGGGCGGGCAGGTGCAGTGCTGCTTCAGCTCCTGCCTCTTCAGGACTCTGGCAGGAGTGTTGGGAGAGCCCCATCCATGGACCACAAAAGCAGCGCTTGCCTGTGACCCAAGTAAAGTGTGAGAACATCCTCCTCCCACTCCCCTGTGCTCATCACCAGCTTCATCTTCCCCACGCCTGGAGCTGTGCAGTCCCCTTTCCCTTGAGGCATGTTTCTCCTTTGTGTCTGTAGGTTGCCTATGGGACCACTGAAAACAGTCCTGTCACCTTCATGGGATTCCCCAATGACAGCATTGCCAGGAAAACTGAGACGGTGGGATACATCTTTCCACACACAGAGGTGACCATGATCCTCCACACCTTCTCCCCGTCCTCTGTCTGCAGTAGACCTTGGCCAGTCCTCCCTGTCTGGTGCTGGAGGTGGGCTATGCTGTCACGTTGGGCTCAGACATCCCCTCCTAAACCCTTCTCATGAATTGCAGGCAAAAATTGAGGATCCAGAAACAGGGAAGCTTGTGCCTCTGAACACTCCTGGGGAGCTTCAGATCCGTGGCTACTGTGTCATGCTGGGCTACTGGGATGACCCCACCAAGACGAAGGAAGCGGTCACTGCTGAGAGGTGGTACAAGACAGGGTGAGTCTGGAAACATCCCTGCTCCTCCTAGGTGATCTGTCCATCGACTTCAGAACAGCTTTTAGCACAGAGCCTTCAATGTCAAGTACACGTGGAGTTAGGGATGGTCACCTCGCTACTGGTGTGATGGAGGGGCTGTGGGGGTATGCAGCAAGGGCAGGAGTCACCTCTGTCCAAGCCCTGACAGCAGTGTTTGGCTGTAGCAGGAGCTGTTTGATCTCTTCCATCTCAGCCATGTTTCCTGCTGGATACTCTGAGGTGGCCTCTAGACTGGGCTGGGTGGGAGCATCAGCCCTTCTTCCACCCAGCTGGGACAGGACTGGGAGTGTGGTGTTGTTGCAGGGACCTCGCGATCCTGGATGAACATGGCTACTGCAAAATTATAGGCCGCTGCAAGGACATGATTATTCGGGGAGGAGAAAACATCTACCCAGCAGAACTTGAGCAGTTTCTTCACACCCATCCCAAGATTGAGGAGGTCCAGGTGAGCGGGAGGGAGGAGGGTGGGTGAGCAGCGATGGTTCCTGTGGTGGCAAGCGTGTACGCAATGCTGGTGGGACTGCCTTCCCCTGCTTGCAGTGTCGCCTTTTGTGTGCCATTGGTTGGTGAGCAGAGGGAAAAGGCTCATGGAAGGGACAGGCAGAACTCCTGGCATGGGGCACATCTGGTAGGCAAGCCCCTCGTGCAGCACCTTCACATCTGGGGAGCAGTGACTGTTGTTCGTTTGGGTTTTTAGGCTGCCTGTCCACTCTCCCAGCTGAAATTCTTCCTTGGAAAGCAGCCTGGAAGGACAGCTTTTGCTGATAATTAATTGCTAAACTATAAATCCAAAAAGTCTCCTCCAACTAGTCCCTGGTGATGAGGAGTGAGACATAGTTTCATCCTCTCCCAATACAGCAATGATTTGCAGCGCTGAGCAGCTGCTCCCAACCTGCTGGAATTGTTCTCCTCCAGGTTTTGTGCCAGAGAAGTTTCCCCATAAATAACCCAGTTGTTTAGTCAGTGCTGTGCCTGTGCCAGGCCAGCATCTCTCCCTGGAACTGTCCCAGTGCAGATGGGTTGCAAACCAGCCCTGTTTATGTAGTTTCTAGGGCTTTATGTCACTGCTCTGGACTCAGAAGGATCGACGTGTCTCTAGGATGTTGAGATACCAGTTCAGGGTGGGGAATGACAGTGGAACGCTTGTGGAGTACTGTGAGTGAACTTTAGAGAGGGATCAGGCTTGGGAAGCCCATCTCCTGGTGTCACAGTCTAGTAAGATCTGTCATTACAAAGGTTTCAATTAATCCTTTAATTTGACTTCATCCCTTCCCCCCACTGTTTCATCTGGAGATCCCAAAGCCCTTCACAGAACCACAAGGTTGGAAAAGACCTTTAAGATCGAGTCCAACCGTTCCTGTCCTATGCTAAACTATATCCCTAAGTACCTCATCTCCCCTTTTTTAAACACATCCAGGGATGGTGACCCAGCCCCTTCCCTGGGCAGCCTGTTCCAGGCCCTGACAACTCTTTCAGTGAAATTTTTTTCCTAACATCTGATCTGACCCTGCCCTGGCACAGCTGAGTGCCATTTCCCCTTGTCCTGTCCCCTGGCTGAAGAGACGATCGCCCACCTCTCTGCACCCTCCTGTCAGGAAGTTGTAGGCCTCCCAAGTCTCCCTGTTGGTTGTGAAACCTGCTGCCCCGTTTTTGTGGAAGCAGAGTCAGGCAGAGGGATAACAGGAGCATCCTGGTGTCTGCTCTGCCACCTTTCCTCTGGGAAACCGTTGGGGAGTCCTTCCAGGAGCGCTCTGTGCCATGTAGAAAGCACTGGTGGGATGTTTGAGCAGCTCAAGCTGGCTTTACACATCCCTGCACTGTGAGTCCAGCACCCCGTGATGTGGGTTAGGGCTCACAACCTTCTTCCAGCATGTGTCCCCTGTGGGAGGAAGGGGATGTCCTCGGGGGTCACACCATCTTTCTGTCCCAACCAGGTGGTTGGTGTGAAGGATCCACGGCTGGGAGAAGAGATCTGTGCCTGCATCCGAGTGAGAGCTGGGCAGGATTGCACCGAGGAAGAGATTAAAGCTTTCTGCAAAGGGAAGGTGGGTGTCCCACTCCTCCAAGCCTGGTAACTCGGTTCCCTGACAGGTTGGTACACCCAGGAGCTGCTGGGGATGTGCAGATGAAAGTGCAAAAGGCTTTAGAGCAGCTGGGGTCCCAGCACTGGCTTGGGCAGCGCTGGCTGAGCAGCAGACGCCCTTCCTGCTGGTTGCGTAGCAGTTGGTTCTCTCTTTCCAGATCTCCCATTTCAAGATCCCGCGGTACGTTGTGTTTGTGGGTCAGTACCCCCTCACCGTCTCTGGGAAGGTAAGAGAGGGGCAGGGCAGGACAGGGCGGGGAGCCCCGGCCTCTGGTCCTGTCTCCTAAATCTCCCTCCCTCCTCCTCTCTGCACTTCATTCCAGATTCAGAAATACAAGTTGAGGGAGCAGATGGAGAAGCACCTTCAGCTCTGAGCTCGGGAAGGCAGAGTGAAAAAAGAGGCTAAATCAGCCCTGCTTCAGCCAGCTTTGCCTCTGCTTTTCACCTGTGTCTTGGGCTACGCAGCGGAGACCTCTCCCCAGCATCAGGCTGGTGGCACTTCTCGTTAATAAAACAGAGAGCCTTTTTTCCCAGTGGTGTTTGTTTCTTTGCCAACAGAAACGCTGTGGTGTGAGGGAGGGATGCTTATTTCTGGAGTTCTCTCCTGCTCCTGAAAGACCTTAGGAAGGTTTTCAAATCTTGTGTCTCCGTGAGCAATTTGGCTACAGCCATTTCAGAGCACTTGAACAGACGCTGGCTGCTATTTTACTGGTGTTTTTCAGTCCTGACAGCCTGCCCTGGCTTCCCAAGGTAGGTGAATGCTTTCTCTGGGCGTTGCTGAGACTCCTAGCTCACAGAACAGAGTCAGTGACCTTGAAATGAGGAGCAGGGGCTTTAGAGAGTGCGACTTTGCACAGGACGGAGCTCTCTAAAGCTGGCTGGAAAAGCTCACCCTGTACCCCCCTCCTCCCCTGGGCCTTGTGACCCCCCAGAGAAACTTCCCTGAGGTAGACTTGGCAAGGTTTATTTTGTTGTTTTGAACAACAGACAGGTACTATGCAGAAATACCAAAGCTCCTGTCCCACCGGTGGTGTGAAGCAGAGTGACCCTGGGACAGTGTTTTACAGGAGTTATTTGGTACCTCCCAACCATGACACACTCTACTGAGAAGTGGAAGAACACGGCTCCTCTTTGTTCCCAGCAGAAGTGTCCCACTCCAGCTGGGAAGCAGGTAACATTGCTGCTGACTCTCACTGACCTCCCAGGCATCCTCCCTCCTGCTTCCTTCCCAGCAGTGCTATTGGCGGGGCCTCTCCCCTCCGCGCTGGGGCTTCTTCTGGTGGGAGAGGTGAAGTGTCAGCGAGGTCTCGATCCTGGATCTCCCAGCTGGACTGTGGGCTCTACCCATGGAAGCAGACCAAGTGGGCAACACGCCCACAGTTTGTGTCTGCTTTCTGAAAGAACAACGCATGGCACGGTTTGGGTCAGAGCCCTTCCCTACAGCATCTCTCCAGCAAGCTCCTGGGCTGTTCCCAAACTGCTCGCGGGGCTGGTGTGTTTCACCAGCTTCGCCTCTGCCCACCCCAGAGGATGGGGGCTGTCTGCAAGCAAAACTTGGGTCTCCTCCCTGCTCTAGTTTTATGCAGCCAGCAACCTTGGGGATGCAGTGGACCTCTGATGTCTAGGGCAAGACATTTTACCTCCCTTGGCTCCCCCAGCACTAACCCAGGTGTGGGACTAAGCCTGCTGGGAGAGGAACTTCTGATATCTCCCCTCTTTGGGCAGACCCAGAAGCTCCCCATGGACTCACCATCATTGGGCCTTCGCTGGTAAAACATGGAGGTGAAGTCAACCTGGGCTTGCAGGGGTAGACACACTGTGGAGAAACACAGCAAGCACGGTCACAGCCAGAACTGGGGGGTCCCTGTTGTCCCATCCCAGCCCCTCCAGCACTGCTTGTGTCCCAGCAGCGGTGCTGCTCCATACATGAGTCTGAGCCCCAGCAGCGCCTGGGTGCCCAGAATGTTTTCCCAGTCAGGACACCTCTGGAGGTGTCCCTGTAGCCATCCCAGGCCCCTGGCTTGGTGCAGCCCTGGCTGAAATACTCATGCGAGGGGAAGGCTGGATGCTGGTGGCTGGCAGCATGGGCTCAGGGTGTGCGGTGCTGTCGGTGGGCTCGAATGCTCCTGCCCTTACCCCACCTGGGTCCTGCTCTTATAGCACTCACTGCCAGCTTGGGAAGTCCTGGCACCCAGGGGCTCTTCCCATGGTGTAAGGGGTTACGTCAAGGATGGGTTACTTGGTACCATGCACTTCTGGCCTAGAAACAGGAATCTGTGGCCATGGCTTCTGTCATTGGTGTCACTCACTTCTCCAGGGCTATTAATAGTGTGCACTAAGAGACACTGGTGTCTGGGGCCATCAGCGCTGGGTTTGCACAAACCTGTGTGGAGAAATGCCACGGCTCCTCCCTTCTCAGCAATGTTTGTATCCCCTGACCAGGAAACCCCCTCCAGCCCCAGGAGCGGGATGAGGGAAGCTCCCTGGGGAGGCCCCACACTGGAGCAGGGGGAGACATACAGGAGATGCTGTGACCTGTGTTGGAGCAAGCCCCTGCCAGCACTTGCAGCCCATGGGGAGAGACAGAGACACAGAGATGAGCAAGGGAGAGATTTGTGCTGGAACAGGTTTGCTGGGGGGAGGGTGGTGGGTGGGGATGACTGGTGACCCCATGGAGAACTGGGACTGAGATTTATGACTGCACCCCATAGCAGTGACCCACACTGGGGCAGCTGGGGAAGAGCTGAAGCCCTGAGGGAAAGGACGCAGCTGGAGAAGTTCATGGAGGACTGTCTCCTGTGGGTGGGACCCCACAGTGCAGCAGGGGAAGGGTGTGAGGAATGAATGCTTCCCCCCACCCCGGCCAAGAAGGAAACCAACTCATGAGGAACTGACCAAAACCCCATTCCCCCAGTCCCTGCCCCTTCCTATACCACAATGAGGGGGGAAGAAGGGAGTGAAATCATGACTAAAGGGAAGTCTGATAAGAAGGGAGGGGTGAGGTGCTTTAAGATCTTCTCATGATTAAATTCAGGTTTCACTGGGTGTGTAGTGCAGTGTAATAAAGTAGAGTTTTCTTTCCTCTATCCCATGTTGAGTCTGTTTTGCCCATGCCACTAATCACAGAGTGATCTCTCCCTGTCCTTTACTCCACTCCCAAGTCTCTCAATATATGTTTTGTTTTCTGTCCAGCTGAAAAGGGGAGTGATAGAGTGGCTCTGGTGGGCATCTGGTCTCCAGCTAGGGTTGAACCACCACATGTACCATACTGCCTATGCCATGCTGGTGGCTGCTGGTTTCTGGCACTATGAGGTCTCCAATTTTGCTAGGAAGGTGGGTGCCCTGCACACTGTGCCCTCCCCATGCTACACCCCAGCAGGCTCAGCTCCCCCTAACCCTGTGCAATGCTCTCCCTCAGGGTGCCCTTAGCTCCCACAACCTCTTGTAGTGGCAGGCTGAGCAGTACGTCTGTGTGGGGCCAGGTAAGCTGGGGTGAAGGGGAGGGGGTTCTGTGGCAGGGGAATGTGTGTGGCCATGTGTGCCCCCTGAACTCCACTGCTGAGGGAGCTGGGGTTGTTTAATCTGGAGGAGGCTGAGGGGAGACCTTATCACTGCCTATAATTACCTGACAGGAAGGTGCAGAGAGGTGGGTGATGATCTCTTCAGCCAGGTGACAGGAGATGGGACAAGGGGAATGGCCTCAAGCTGCCCCAGGGCAGGATCAGATTAGATGTTAAGAAAAAATTCTTCACTGAAAGAGTTGTTGGGGTCTGGAACAGGCTGCCCAGGGAGGGGGCTGGGTCACCGGCCCTGGATGTGTTTAACAGATGGTTAGATGAGGTACTGAGGGATATGGTTTAGCATAGGACAGAAACTTGGTTGGACTTGATGATCTTAAAGGTCTTTTCCAAGGCAGTGACTCTGTGATTCTGTGACTCTGTTGTTCCCCCCACTACTGCAGGGGCACAGGGGCAGTTTGTTCCATGGGCTGAGCATGGCTGTAGCCAGGAGGCCTGTGTCCAGATGCTGGAGCCTGAGGCCTGGACACAGGAGTTGCAGAGCGCAGGTCACAGCACTAGGAAGTGGGTGGCACTGAGTCCGCTGGAGCAGTAAGTAGGGGGCTCCCCCACACTCCCTCCCTGGCTTCTGTTGCCCCATGGCTCCCTGTGTGCCCGCAGGCTGGAGGAGGTTCAGTTCTCATTGCATTTTCTTCTGAGCTGCTTTGTATGACTTGTTGGGTCATCAGGCTCAGTTGCTAAGAGCAAAGGGATATTCATCCCTACACAACCCTTTCTAACGGAATGAGATGTCCGCTATTTGGAAGTAACATTGCCAACTCTCTAGTCCAGTAAGGCCTAAGAGTTGTTTAGTAATATTACTACTTCCCTTCCAAAACCTGATTTGAACTGCCCTGCCAGAAGGACAGGGAAGAAGAGGTGTACAAGGAAGCTGTCGGAGCAGTGGCAGAGATTGGGTTAGTTTGCAGGGGACTGCAAGAGGAATCTCTTAAAGCTTCCCCAGCTGATCCTCTGGTTCCACTTAAGCTGGGGGATGAGATGATAGATTTTTGGATTGATAGTGGGGCCACCCATTCTGAACCAGTGATGAGGGACCATGAAGTAGGACTAAGAGAAGCATTGTTGGTGCTACAGGAAAAAACCTTTGAGGCCATTTTTTCAGCCTACGGAACTTGCAGTTGGGGATGCAAGAGGGAGATAATGCGGATGAAGGATTGGATGCATTAATACCTATAGCATGGTCCCTGGGAACGCCAGGATGAATGAAGGACGTGACTCTGGCTAAGATTACACTGAAAGCAGGAGCCCAGCTGGTCAGAAAGAACTATTGTCTCCTGAAATTGGAAGCTTGGAAGGGACAGGAACCTGTAGTAAATTCCTTTTTAGACCATGGACAACTAAGGGAATGCCAGTCAGAATTTAGTTCTCCCATTTTTCCTGTACAGACTCCTCACTCCTAGGAATATAGAGTGGAACAAGATTTAAGAGGAGTTAATACAAGAACTACAGACGTGGTCACAAAGCCAGTTGGTTTTTTTTCTTTAAAAGTAATGATTTAGTTACCTTTTGCTTTGCTTTGTGTATGACCTGAAGTTTTTCTTCCACAGGGACAACCATGGAACCTCCTCAGAAAACTTAATTAACATAACGCTGCTGAGAGGGTAAATATTGTAAAAGTGTGTTCAGTAGGAGTGGCCTGTGAGGGACAGTTGGAGTTCCAGTAGTGAGACACGGGAGATGCACAGGAAGTGATCTGATAGTCTCAAAAGGGGGAAATGACATTTAGGAAGTAGAATTCTCCCCAGAGAGACAAATGTGTTTGGGTTAGTGCTCAGACACTGTTTAATTGAGGTTGAAATGGAATAACGTGCTTTGCACCCAAAGCCCTTGAACCTGATCCCCAGCAAGTGGGTTGGATGGGGCTGGATACACATCTCTGCGTCGCAGGGCTGCAGGTGCCAGTGGCCCCATCTCTTCCCCCTGGACAGGAATTTTGCCTTGCAAAACTATGCTTGCAGTGGGAAACTGTGAGGATGGGCAACCCTTGGGATAAGAAACCCTCCCAGAGCTGAGAAACTGTCGTTGGGATGGGACAGCATGGTGGACGTGGGAAAGCGTCATGGGCATGGCAAACCACAGCGGGGTTGGGGAAGCATCCTTCAGGACAGGAAATCATCAGCAGGGTGGGAAATCCTGGAGATGGGAAAAGGTTGTGGGATGACAACCCAAAGCGTCATGGGATTGGCTGAAGCAGGTGCTGAGGGAATGGTTGCCATGGAGACGGAGCCCCTAGAACACTGCTTGCCCCAGACAAACCTGAGACTCTCCAAGCGCCATGGCAGGTACAGCAGCAGCAGGCTCCTGCTCCTGCCCCCCAGGAAACCCCCAGAATGCCTCTGCCTGCCCATGGGTCACCCCATCACCCTATTTTGCTTGTCCCAAAAGAGAAGATCCCTCTGCAGCTGCTGATGGCTCCACGCCAGCACCTCCCAACTGGTGCAGGCCACTGCCTGGCAAGGAGTACCAGGGCGCCTGGGGCAGCTGGGGCAGCTCCCCTCAGGTTGCAGCTCCCCTGGAAGGTGCAGCTATCTCCTGGGGTGCAGCTCCCTTCCATGGGGGAGCCCTCCTCTGTGGTGCAGCTTCTCCCATTGCTGCTCCCTGTCCCCCTGCCTACAGCTGGGAACAGCAGCTGGTGGCAGGGACATGGGTGCCCCAACAACCTTGGGCATTGTCAGTCTCTCCTTTAGTGACCTTTAGACCATTTTACTTTAGATATTCAAGCACTATTAGAGAACCTGTTTTCAAACATAAAGATTTCTTTAAACAGACTCTTTAGTGCGTGGAGTTTATCAAAGTGTGATGTTACCTCTCACATTTTGCTCCCTCAGCTTTAAAAGAGGAATATGGAGGAGAGAAGAAGAAAAAGGTCCATCAGACCCCACTACGGGAGGACAAAGCTCTCCAGAACTGGCACCATAATATGGCCATCCGGAAGAAGCAGGAGAAATACCTAGGAGGTGAGAAAAGCTGAGGCCTCATTCTGTGAAATTCCGGGTGCAGGTTGATGGCACCACAACAAGCTGGAATGGTCACACTGATCAAGGTTCATCGTGCTGTTGCAGTCTACTTCTGTGTTCTCAGAGGTCCCCACGCTGCTGTTGTTGGTGGCCATGGGTGCTGTGGGGAGGTGAGCTAGTGGTTCTGGCTGGGAGAAGGACAGTGGATTTGGTGGGGGACAGTGTCAGAGGGTTATGTGCCCAGAAGTGCAGCACTAATGATTCTGATGTTCCTTCTTTATAGAAATTCTTCAGAGGCCAGAGGATGAACTGCTGATGAGCATCTCGGAGGATTACAGGCAAATCCAAGAAGAACGTGACCTCATTGACCGGAGTCTCCCTGCCCTGTTTCCTGGGAAGGTGTGTGGCTCACCTCTGCATCCGATTGCTCTGCTCTTGTGCAAGACACTGGTGTTAGGAGTAACATCCCCAAAGATCTGTCATTAGATATTTATCACAGCCACTTGAAGCCTTTCAGCATGGTGTGCAAGCAGAGCCTGGAAGTGTCAGTGAGAGCTTTGTTTCCCACCCTAGGGCTACCGAAGAGGAAGCGAGTTCTGGAGCCAGCCTGAGCGTATTGGAGATGAACTCACCGGCCTGACGATGACCCTGACTCAGAGAGAACGTGGCTACCCAGAGCCAGTCGCTTACATGGGGAAACCCCACACTGTCCAGAAAGAAACAGGTAAGGGAGTGTCACAGAGAGGTGATGCCACAGAAATTGCATACACACGTGGAGGGAGAATGAAGCAGTCACTCTGAGTACTTGCGTACATGCACTCTGACTTACATTCTAGTTGTCCCTTCTGATGGGTGCAGTGCAAGCTGCTCCCCTGTCATCCCTTGAACTTCCTCTTTAAAACACCGAAAGACAGAGGGAAATTCATAAGCATGTGAGTGTGCAGACAGCGAGCTCTTGCCTGGATGTTCCCACAGGTCTGAAGCCTCCAAAGAAGATCCCTTACCGTGTAACCTGGGATAAGAGTCTGTTCCTGAAACATCGACGGCAGGAGCTAAAACCTGTCCTAGAGGAGCTGGATTTTTATAAGCCGGTAAGACTAGAGGAGCAAGGATGTTCTTTGCATCTCTTGTCAGATGCTGTAGAGTTATGTAAAATTGCCAAGAATTGGGTCTAAACCAGCATTAGGAATCTCAGACTCAGCTCCACAGTCCTTTTCTTGGAAGTTCCCACATTTCCAAAGGGTCACACCAAGGGAACGTTTCTCTAGCCTCCCAGTGTTGCATGGAGTGGACTGAGAGCCTCAGGATAGTACCCCGAGCCAGAAACATGCAACTGCCAAGACCTAGGCAATAAAAACACTCCTGCTAAATGCTGATGTGCAGGGCTTGGTCTTGAGTGCCTCAGGGCAGAGGGTGAGACATCTCTACCCAGGTATCTGAAAGACTCTCCTGAAGGCAAGTAGCCCCTCTTAAAGACTGAACAAACCTCACCTTTTTCTTTCTGAAAACCTGGCTCTGGCGATGAGAAAGGTATATGAAGGAGACTTCCCATCCACATATCATTTGTAGTGAGGAGTGCAGGCATCCAGGAATCTTGGGAGACCCAGAATTGGTTTTCTTGTGTCCCTTGAACATTGGTTAGCTACCTTGAAAAACCATCTTAGGAGCAAGTTATCTCAGCTTCATTTGCTTGACTCACTCAGTGCATTTGTCTGGTATTTTAACTTCCTTTCTGTAGACAAAAGAGAAATCACTGAGTTGGTTGTTTTTCTTTATGTCCAGCATCTGGATGGGCTGGAGGTGATTGGCACAGGGCAGCCGTTAGCGTCTGTCTCAACAGAGCCTCTTCCACCTTGCACCACATCTGAAGAGTCTGAGACCCTGTAAGTTTTACTTCGTGGTGGAAATACAGAATTTTGGGTATGCACCACCAGTCTTGGCCTCAGCTGTCCTTCTCCTGAATGGAGGTCCTCTGGGACACACTATAAGGCACAGTCTAATATTATAATGACCAGCTTTAGGAATCAGTCAGTTCCTTTGTGCCTTGGGGCCTTATGCCTAGGGAGAAAGATTCAGAGTTGGTTGGTTGTGGGGTTTCTTTCAAGGTCCTTTCCCCTCTGTGTTGTCAAGTACATGTCCCAAAGACGACTTGTATTTTGAGCCCTTAGAAAGGAGACTGATGAGTTATGGTGTGCCTGGAACCAACAGTACAGCAGCATCCTGCTACCCAGGCAGCATCTGCAAGCCCAAAACCTGCACTTGTGTGGCTCTGCATGGAAGTAGCTGGCTGCTTATTGCAGTAGCTGTTGCAGTGCCTTCAGGCAGTCCCCAGTCAGTCTGGATGCCAGTGTGAGGTACTTCCAACCATGGCATTGTTTTGGGGGCTCATTTAACAATGAACGCTTTCTGGTCTCCAGACATCATGTTGGGGTGTTGAGATTTTACAGTCTGTCGTCTCTGCTTTCTGTTGGGCACATGTAGTTGAGCTTCAGTTCTTACCTCCTTCCTTTTTTCTTCTAGAAGACGAGCAGAGCCAGTGAGAGGGATATCCAAACCAGTATGTAAACCCACAACCTCACAGTCAGTTATTTCCTGAATGACTTTGGGTGGCACAGATCCTGTGGGATCATTTTAGATCCCAGTGTTTCCAGATTGGCACAATTGAGTGTGGTGCCCTGTTCTACACCTGCCTGCCAACAGCAAGTCAGATGGATGTTTGTATAGCTCGTGTGTTCTGTTTGCTTCTTGCCAAAAACCTTGATTGGAGAGCACATGTGTGGTCGTTTGGCCCTGGCTAGAGGCCAAATGCCCACCAAAGCCACTCTAATGCTCCCCTTTTCAGATGGAAAGGGGAGAAAATATATATTGGGAGGCTTAGGATTTGAGATAGGACCAGCAGACCCCCTCTCCATTAAAACCCAAACACACAAAACTGCAACACAACCTTTTCTAATGGAAAGAGGTGACGTCTGCCATTCTGAAATGACATTTCCAACCCTCTAGTCCAGGAAGACCTAAGAGTTGTTTAGTAATATTACTACTTCCATTCCAAACCTTGGGTCGAACTGTGTGACTTCTCTGTGTATCCTAGAAGGCTCAGACAGAATGAAGGTGAGTCAGTACGTACTTAATTGCACTGTTTATTTTCTGAAGGTCCACACCCTCCACCTTCCCCAGGATGCTGGGAGAATTTATGTCAGGAAGAAATACCTTGTTGAAAAATATCAACCCAAGGAGAGAGAGACATCACGTCTCACAGCCTATCCTGCTCTCCCAGGGGCACCCAGGGAACCACCGACGTTTTCTGGTAGGATTAAACTCCACAGCTTACCTTTGGGGTGTGGTTTTGCTAAGCCTAGCTGTAGTGACCTGGCTCTGGGATTGTCTGTCTGTGTTGTAGGACCGGGACTGCTTGGTGATGGCGGTGAAAAGATTCTCCCCCATCATATTTTGGGAACTCCTCAGGAGTTCAAGATGGAAGCCTTGGCCAGAGGAATGACTCAGGTTGGTTTGTAAAGTTAGGAAAATGCTGCTGTGCTGTACTTGTCTGGAGGTGGAGTGTGGTGCCTGCAGTGCCTTTGGATGCTTTCCAGCACCTATCTGGAGCAGGTCTGGCCTGAGGTGTGGTTTTCCAAGCCCCCTCATACTCTGAAGAAGGGCTTGCCTTCAGAGAAATGGTGCCAGTAGGTTTAGAAGCCCTGTGTGCAGGAGGAGGTCATGGAGGGACAGATTACGTAGGCTTCCTCTTCCATGTGTGCTTCTGCTGATGGCATCAGGCTTGCAAGGGAAGAGCTGGTGTTGCAGCAATGCCTAATGACTCCTATAAATCCTTCCCTTGTTTCTCAGCGTGTTCCTGGTTTTGTTCCTCTCATAAAAGTATTGCCAATCTGAAGAATCCTTTCCTGCTCCATCCTTCTCTTTCATTGTGGTCACCGTATGTCCATAAGAGGCTAATTTAATATTTCCTTTCTCTTCAGCTGGCAGATATTATTGAGGTTCCTGATCCAGATGTGCCTGTGCCAGCTTTAAAAGAGAAATATGGAGGAGAGAAGAAGAAAAAGGTCCATCAGACCCTGTTTGCACAACCCAGGGACCTCTCCTTATTCAATAACATGCCCTTTGATAGGTATTATTTTTTAATATTCTGGCTGTCCTCTCCTCCTTGATGGTGCTGAGTAGCTAGTTGGAGTTTACTACATCTGCAGGGCTTTGTCCCTGAAGAGGTGACTGTGTGGAAAAGCATTAATTGAGGTTATTTCTTATAGGGTTTTGTAAATTACCTCTGGTTCTCTCTGAAAGTGAATTTCAGCTTATGGAAACAGTGGCTCTTGTTTTCTTTAGCAGTGACTCCTCAAGGGACGACCCCAGTGTGGTTCCAGAAAGATCAAGGGGTCCATCTTTAAATTTCGGTGGCCAGCCCGCTCGTTGGATTGATCGTGTCACCTCTTGCAGGGTAATTGTGTGCTGCTTATTGTTTAGTCAAGCTCAGCCTGCTTGAGTTCCCCGCTCACAGCTGTACAATGAGTGTGGTTCCCAGGCCAGAGAACGGGGGTTTCTTCTGAGCATAACAGTACATCTCCATGTTTGCCCCAGAGAGATCTAAAGCAGAAGGGGTTGCTTGCTCTGTGGCATGAGGCTCTGATTCCCAGGTGCTCTCCGTATAATGGCCACTTGATCAGACCCGCCTTACAAGTGCTCCTACCAAGGCTTAACCCCTTATTTGTGGGAGGACTTCAGGCAAGGTAAATCCTGCCAGGTAGAGTAGAGTTTGTTAGCATTTGTCTTCTTCCTCTTCCTCATAGGATGAAATTGGCATTGCCGCCCGGGTCACCTTTGATGCTTTGGCTGGTGAGGTAGCCAAAAACTCCCTGATGGTGATCAACGATGGCACAACTGCCATCTGGTTTAGCTGGATGAGGCTGCCCCAGAGGATTCCCTCCAGAGAAACCAAGGGACATTTCTACTTTGATATCAGACCAGGTATGGGAGCTGCTGATCTCCAAGACCTGCATACATTGAGCACACACTCATGATCCTGTTAGGAGATGTGAAGTCTCACTAGTGGCAGAGCAAACCAGATGGGTGATTCTCCCTAGGAAGGCACCCAGGGCATCAGAGCTGACTCACGCAAGAAGTGTGGGAGGCAGATCCCTTTGGTGGGACTTAAAGGACAGGAGGATGCTCCTCCTCTGAATGTAAATGGGTGGAATATTGAATGAAATCATGTTCTGATGGCAAGCTGGGTATAAGCTGCTGCAGGGAGGACTGAACTTTCTGTAAAACGAGCATACAGTGGAAATAACATGGGTTCAATAACATGGTGACTGAGAGTAAACCTGGAAGGAGGAAAATAGCTGGATAGTGTGCTAACCAAATAAACTGTGGGAAGTCTTCTGTAGCAATAAAGACACTGGGTGTGGGTCGGGTTTGCCAGGTGATTTCTTGCAGACTGATGCATTTTCTCTCGTATTTCAGGTGTAATTTTGCCTGGGGAAACGAGGAACTTTTCATTTCTTTTTAAGTCGGAGAGCGCAGGCATTTTCAGCGAGTCCTGGGAATTTAGGACACATCCTCTGTTATTAGGAGGAGCTCTGCTGCAGGTGACCCTTTGGGGAATTTCTGCCTACCAAGATAAATTGGCTGATGTCAGAGAGAAACTGGAGGTAACCAAGCATGTACCTGTGTAACCGTGAGCTTTGAATGTAATATGCAAATAGAGGGGAAGGATGGGAGTGACTGACATGGTATTTTTATTTTGTCTCCTTCACTGTCCACACCGCTCCTTTAAGGAATGAATTTTCTGTTGGCAATTAATCTCATTAGTTCCTTAGTGGGGGTGGGATTATGTGTTGTACACGGGGGCATCAGCTAAGGTATGAATTGAAAATGACAATGTGCTGTGAAAAGTATCATTTGAGGGAGGATTTGTAGGTTTTACTTGGAAAGCTGTGTAAGTATTGCTCTGCTTAGCAGGGCTCGCAGTTCTTCTTGTCCTTGTAACCCTTGTAGTAGTATCATGTGGTTACGAGCGTGGGGGTGAATTTGTTTGTGTGTTGGAACATGGAACGGGGACTCACACCTGTTGTTCTTGTTATGGTGCCTCAGAGGGATCTGGCTGCTCAAGAAGGTGCTACTATAGCAGCAGGGTGTGTGAAGGATCTTCTTACCCGAATTCGCGCTCCAGAGCGTGCCCCATCTCCTGTGGGTGCCTATGCCACAGAGGAAGAGTTGTTCCAGCAGGAGAATCCTGAGGTGATGTTTGCTGTTTGGGCTACTCAGCTGACAGCAGGGAGGGGACACCTGCGGGGCTGGAGGCTGGCATAGTGTGCTGTGCTGGCTTTCACAATTAGGTTTGTAGAGGAAAGGTGTAGCTCGTTTTGCTATGAACTTCTCCCTGTTATCACAGTTGCATTACCAGCATCGAGTGGTCAAGCAGCTCCATGAACTGTGGAGACAGTACATGACTGTTCCTTCAGCCTTTGAGGAGAAAGTGTCCTTGAGCCAGAAGAACACTGTGGAGGAGGACAGGCAGTGCCAGGAGTGTACCTTGGAGGCTCTTCCTGCTCAGAGCAGCACAACAGAGGTCCCAGGCCAGAAGAACGCTCTCATGGAGGCTCCTGGTCAAGTGATGAACATGGGGGAGGAAGACCCAGGCCCCTCAGGATGGAACCTCTCCATCGAGGACTTTAAGGAGGTGATCACCCCTGTTCCTTCTAGTGCTATGACAAGCTGGCAGTGTTTTCATTCTCCCTGCTAATAACCTGGCCAAGCCCAGTGTGAGTCCACCCAACAGTCTGCTTCCAACGCACTGAGAGATAGAGATGATTTATGATGTGTGTCACAGAAAAGCACTTCAGCTCTGCTTACCACAGTGCTCTTGTGAAGAGGTTCCCAAGAGAGGCTTTGAAGGCTGTTGCGTGAAGAAAAGAGAACCCCACAATGTCCTAGATATTTGAAGCTCTTCCCCCATTAGCTTTCTGTCATGTCAGGGCTGAATGCGAGGGTGGGGGAAGCTAATCCTGCAGCCTCCTGTGGCTTCCCCAAGGGCTCCTCTCCTTGGGGAGACCTTCCTATTCATTAGACCACTGAGGGGTACTCGTGACAGGCTGTGAATAAAGTACAGACCTCCCTGGATGAAAGCCAGACTGGTTTGGATTTGCCAGCACACTTTGTCTGTCTTTCTCTTCAAAACCTCTCTGCTGCTTTTATAACTCATATTTACTTGGAGGCCTTTGGGCTTGCTGGAATCCCTCTTCTCCGGCATACCTGTGGCCTTCCAAAGGGGCCTTCTGTGAATCTAATTGGGGGATCTGGGATTGCTCCCCAGATCTTGGGTAGCATGTGCACTTTGGTCAGATCCTGGCTGTATAGGAGGCCACAGGGTGTGTAAATGCCCTGTGCGGCCTGGTTTCAGAGTGAGAAGAGAGCTGTGATGTGCTCCCTTGCGATAATGAAGGCAAACCTGCTCCACAACCCCTGTGTTTTGTCTCACATCAGGCTATAAAGTCAATCCCCAATGAGCAGCAGAGAGAAGCAGCGCTGGCCCAGCTCAACCAGGCGGTACTGGAGCTGTGTGTTGAAAAGAGACCAACTCAGTTGGACGTTTTGTATCCCATCTGGTGCGTTGCTTTTGCAAGATAAAGCTTGTAAATGCACCGTGTGATCAGCAGCCTTAGTGAGCTCTGTTGCAAGCATTGTGATTCAGAGTGCGGATAATTATGTGATGTTTAGAAGTCTTCTTTACACTCTGGGTTTTTATCCATTCATTGTAGCAGCTGTGCCAAATACCTTTTTTTCTTTTTTTCCTGGAGATAAGTTTAGGATATTAAATTAATGTACTTTTAGGGACTATACAAGATTCTTGGACAAAATTATTCTAGTCTGTATCTATGAAACCATTGGGTAATTTTCTGTACCCTTGTACTCAGCTAACTCTGTCTTCCCTCACGCAGTCTCTCTGTTCTTTACTCTAGCTTTCAGACTGTAAACATAGCAGCAGCTTCTAGTTGCTTCTAAATCAGAAGGAGGCAGGTTCCTTTTGGTAGGCACAGAAAGGGGCTTGGTGTGGGTTTCACTAGTGGGTTCTGTTGAAAAGCAGACGTAGTTTCACAGTAATAATACTTCTGGGTCTCTCTGAGCTCATTGATTTGCAAACTGCTGAGACTTTGGAGGGTTCTAACATCAGCAAGGGAATTCAGCTTTCCTGATTTTGAGATGGTGGGTGCTATTTTATTGGTTTAGTTGGGCAGAGCAGCTCTCAGCTATAAGGTACGATGAGATGGCGACTGCTGTACACTCTACCTTCTGATTTGGCTACTCTTCTTAGTCTTCAGCTGTGGCGTGAAACACTTGATGGTCTGGTGAGTCACTCTGTGAAGCTGAGATCCCTGCTTGGCTTGCCTGAGAAGAACATCCATGAGGACGTTGTTCCTGAGGAAATAGGTAAACGTCCGTTTCAGCACAGCAGCTCCTTTCTGTGGACTGCTGGAAATCCAGAAAACGGGTTGAATTTCAACCAAAATGGCAGTTTCAGCAGTTCCCTCTCAAAGTGCATCAGAAGAAATGGTGGATTGTGAGATACTAATTGTGATCTGTGCTTTGGCATCATTAAAAAAAACACCACACAATGATCCCTTTTAATCTAACTAGCTGCAGCCGTGGCTTTCACACAGACCTCTCCTGAAAGCCCTGTCTCACTGTTTGCTGCCTGGCAGGCTTGTTCTGATACACCTCTGAGACCTGTTGTTCTTTTAAAAGCTACTCTTCAAGGCATTATTTTTCAGTGCAGTAACAGAAAGAGGAAAAACCGTTGTGAAAGTAACACGTGAGGGCAGTGGGCTTGTCTTTGCGGGTGTGAAAATGTTGCTTTTGGGTATTTCTTTTCTAGTGGAAGTGAAGCAACCTCTAAAAGGACGAAAGGAAGACCGAATAACCATGAGGAAAGAAAAGAGAAGGTCACTTGCTGGCAAGGATAGAGGCAGCAAAACAAGACTAGTGAAGACTGCAAGGAAGGAGAAAGAGGTGTGTGTTGGGATGCCTGTTTAATGTGTATCTGTCCCTGAATGGGAATGTCCAAGCAGCAGAAAGTTAAAAGTGAGAGATGAGCAAAAGCTGCACTCTTCCACTTCATTGCAGGAGGTGGAAAGGGGAGCACAGCTCGTGGAAGCTGTAATTACAGCTGGAGTAGAACTTCCTCAGGAGCAGGTGGACCCTGCCTTGTTTCGGATGTATCAGGAGAAGCTTTATATTAAGGTGAGCCTGACCAAAGCTTAGATCTTTGATTCTCCTTTTAGTTCTTTGCTTGTAAAGCTTACACTGAAGCTTAGATGGAGAGATGTTTTGTTAAACTCGTAAGACTGACAAGTGTGTCTGTAGTCATGGAGCAAAGTAAGCATGATGTCCAGAGTAAGATGTCCTTTGTTCCAGCCTGGAATCTCTTAACATAAATCCAGCCATCATGTAGCCACATGCAGGATTTCTATCTGGGATGAGCAGAATTAATTGTATCTTGGATAACATTAAACACACTTCATAGGGAAGTTATTACTACAGCTAAGCTGTGTTGGCAGGCGGTGGCTTTGACGTGGTTGTGTGTGTGCCTGTACGTTAGGTGCTCCTGCATGAGAAACCTTCTCTGCGTCTGTCAGTCTTGTCATCAGGGTTTCTTAGTGTGTTTTCACTGTAACTGTCTTCTGTTAATTGCTGCTGCAGGTTTATGAGCTGCTGGGATCCATGGTGAGCAGAATGTTTTTGCTATGTGAGGAACTAAAGGAAAAAGAGTCTCGGAAGTAGCAGAGTGAAGCCCTTCACAACTAGAAGTAGACTTGCTTTTAAAAAATAAACAACCAACCACATTTTCACAGATCAATTGGAGATTCTTCTTTCTGAAGCGATGCAGGGGCTACAACTACTTGGCTGCCTCTTTTCTGATGTGCTGTTATGTGAGACTATTGCTAGGTTGTCTCTTACTTCTACCGACGATTGCTTGCCAAGAAGAGACACGGCAAGAAATATCACTGATGCACAGAAACTGACTTCACAGCTCCTGAGGAGTTACAAGAAGGCATGCTTATTTGGCACCAGGTGCATGGGGGATCACTCCACCACAGATGTGCACACCAAACACAGCAATTCACCTTCACTATATACAGTAGAATGGTACATATTCATGGTGTTTTGCAATGCACCTATACATATGCATAACCTGTCCCTGCTTCGTATTAAAATTAGTTCTGGGAAGTCAGTTCCATAAACTCCTCCCAATTACGCTTGTGCACTGTCACCTGATGGTGGTCCTTGGGGGTCTCAGTGATGAAGGCTCAAAGTCTTCATCAGGTTGAACTTTTCACCTCCTCCCCCATGCACATGTGTAGTTGTGATTGTTCCAGATGGGCACAATTATCCTTGGGATGTTTCCTTCTTATCAGTCCTGGGTCCGCTATAAATTCTTTCAAGAACACTAATTACTCGAGACCAACTATACTAGAAATGAGTTGTTCAAATAAGACATTGTTTATGCAAGGTCACCTCTGACATAACCACTATGGCACTTCAAGCCATCCTGTTAGCAAGCCCCCTGTATCAATCCTCCTCCGGATCCAAACCTGTCTGTTTTGGGAGCTGCCTCACACAACCTTCTTGTACCATCCTTGCCTAGCTTTTTCTAAAACTCTTTTCCTTTCCTACTAGTCTTGGTAGTGCTGTACACTCCACCTGGACTGTAATCCGGGAAGAGCTGACTGCCTGTTTTCAGGGTCAGAATTTGTGAACAGTACTTTGACACACACTGGGGCTCCATCAGGTCTGACAGCCTGTCTAAGAGGAGCCTGCAGTAGAGCCTTCTGTCTCCACCTCTTGGTTCTTCCAGAAACAGGGACAGGAAATTCCTTTTCCTCCTCCTCACTTCTGAAATCTGAGTTGAATTATTTCGGGGGAGGCTACTGATAGCTGAACATCTATCTTCCTCCATGTCTTCTGACACAGTCGGTTTTTCTCACCTTACCATCACTGCAACAAACACACTCTTTTTTCACCTTAGAATCCTTACAACACAACCCAGCCTTTCTGGGATTACAAGTACAACACAAACATTTCCTTTTCTTTTTTTGCCTCACTTCAAGCATATATTATCTTCTGGCATTCCAAATCCATCAACCACATCTCTGTCTAATATTCAAATCACCTTTGAATGCAAAGAACAAACCCACGTGTACTATCTCATCCCCTTTCTCATTTCTGTGACAAAACAACATCACCTGAAATATAGCATGATATTTCAAGGTCCCATTTTCAGTCCTTATTCACCACTGACCAAGTGATATCAGGGATACCATTCACTACAATACCATTTCCATTCCCTTTTTTAATTTCCCTACTCAGGGGCGTCTGTCCAGATTTACTCCAGTTCTTTATGATGCAGCCTAAGGGAGAACAGAGAAAAACTGCCTTGGAAGAAGCGAAACCCATTTTGGTACTGAAAAAAGGATTCCCTAAACCAACATTTCCTAGGCCAAAATTCCAAACTTCCAAATACAAACTGAGGGATCTCTTCCCTGTGCTACTAATACACTGTGTAGAAACAAACCCACGCTGCTGATGGATGTCTTTCTGACATGACTTACACAGAGCTCCAGCAAAGAACAACTCACACTGCTTCCCGAAAAGCCTTGCTTTCCTCCCCATTTCTGTTCCTGTGAAGTGGAAACTTCTACTTTATAGCTACCCCACCTGCCCCTGGGGAGAGCCTTGACATCTCTGTGATCACAGGGGCTATTTTCACTTCTGGGTGCCAGCCCAAACGTCCTGTGAGAGACAAGGATCAGGAGGATGAGGTCATCTTGTGGATTTCCTTGGAACAACACAATTTTGAAAGCCATGGAATTTGGTAGCAGTTACTCAAATGTTTAGCATGATTAAAATTGAATGGTGGTAGAGCTAAGAAATGACATAGGGCGCTGTTAGGACTGTTCCCTTGGAAAGGAAAGCCCTGAGCCCCAGGGTCAGAGGGGCTGCTAGTAAGTGGGTTTTGTGCAATCCTACAAATGGGTTTGCCTTTGCTCAGGGACCTGGGTGTACTTGGTGGGTGATGCAAAATGATGGGGACATCCAGTGTATACAGCAAGGGAATTTAATTTTAGGTAAGGATAGAATTTACTTGGTGTATAAAATCAGTCCATGGCAGATGATTCTACATAATAGATAAATGATGTTACGAGCCTTTCCCAATACTCTGAAAATGTAAGATCTTGGCATGATGTAGATGGTGTGGAAAAAGGGGTGGATAATGTCCTGGTTCTAGCCAGGCCAGAGTTAACCTCCTCAGGCAGCCAGCACAGGTGAGCTGAGTTAGCCTGGGCTGTTTTCCACATCACCTGGCATTACTTCTCCACAAAAGCAGCTGGTTGGGGAAAGGCATGGGCTAGTTGCCTCCAGGACAGTCTGAGTGTGGCCAGGGCATTGGGTTGGTCAGTTTGTTGGTCCTTGCCATCAGTCAGCACTCTGTAATTGTCAGGTCAATAAGGTACTCTGTGTTAGCACTGGGTGTGAGGGTAATAATTAGCCATTGTTGTTCTATATTCACTGTGATTTTTGTCAGTAAACTGTCCTTATCCCAGTGCATGGACGCTCTGTCTGTCTCTCCCGTGGAAGAGAGTGAGTGGTGAGAGGTGCTCAGCCAGGGTCTGTGGCTCAACCACCAGAGCAAGGTATGTCTTTCAGTCCCAGCTCCTTTGCTTTGGGAGCTACTGCTGGACATTTACCGTGTTTTTAATTGAATGCTGATAGAGCCTATTTAAGAACATAGGGAAGTGTTAGGACCATTCCCTGGAAAATGAAAGCCCTGAGCCCCAGGGTCAGAGGGGCTGCTTCTGGGCTCTGTGGGGAGGTTTCAGGCCAGGTATGTCTTTCAGTCCTGGCTCCTTTGGTTTGGAAGCTGCTGCTGGATGTTTAGTGTGTTTATAATTGAATACGTGTGGAGCAGAGAAAAACACCTGGGAAATATTAGGAGTGTTGACTGGAAAAGGAACTGCTTGGAGTTTGGCATGTTTGAAATTGAATGCTGGTACTGCTGAGAAGTGACTTAGTGCACTGTAAGAACTGTTCCCTGGGCTAGGAAAGCAAGAAGCCCCATAGTCAGAGGGGCTGCTTGTAGGTGACATGGGGGGAGGTTAGTACAGCAATGTATTTCAGTCTTCACAGATGTGGTTTGGGAGCTACTACTGTACATTTAGAGAAGGACCTGGGTGTCATGGTGGATGAGAAACTTAACATGAGCCAGCAGTGTGCTCTTGCAGCTCAGAAGGCAAATGGTATCCTGGGCTCCATCAGCAGAGGGGTGGCAGCAGGGACAGGGAGGGGATTGTCCGTCTCTGCTCTGCCCTCATGAGATCCCATCTGGAGTCCTGTGTCTAGATCTGGGGCCCCCAATACAAAAAAGATGTAGAACTGTTGGAGAGGGTTCAGAGAAGGGCCATGATCAGAGGGCTGGAGCAGCTCCCCTATGAAGAAAGGCTGAGGGAGCCGGGCTTGTTCAGCCTGGAGAAGAGAAGGCTGTGGGGGGACCTCATTGCAGCCTTCCAGTCCCTGAAGGGAGCAGAGAAGCAGGAGGGGAATCAACTTTTTAAAAGGGTAGATAAAGGCAGGACAAGGGGGAATGGATTAAAGCTAAAGGAAGGAAGGTTTAAATTAGGTATTAGGGGAAGTTTTTTACAGAGAGAGTGGTGAGGGGCTGGAACAGGCTGCCCAGAGAGGGGGTGGATGCCCCGTCCCTGGGGGTGTTCCAGGCCAGGTTGGCTGGGGCCCTGGGCAACCTTGTGTAGCTCCAGGCCTGGAGGTTGGTGTCCCTGCCTGTGGCAGGGGGGTTGGAGCTCTGTGATCCTTGGGGTCCCTTCCAACCCATGCCATTCTATGAATCTATGATCATTAAAATACATTAGGGATGGCAACAGCTAAGTACTCTCACAACTAGTCGGGGAGAGCGACTAGGAGTTTGAGAGTATGTATACTGAGGCTGATGAAATAAGAGAAAGGTGCTATAAATGGAGCCTGAAAATTGGGCATTGGAAAAATAACGAATGGCCTCCTGAGAGAATAATTGCCTAGTATGATCCAGCTGCATGGGCAGAAGACGGATCCTGGGGTTACTGGACCCCAATATATATGCTTAATAGAATAATTAGGTTACAAGCTGTAGTGGAAATAATTGTAAAAAAACCTGGAGGTGCACTTGAGTTAATTGCAAAACAAAACACCCAAATGAGAACTGCTTTATATCAAAATTTTTTAGCTTTAGATTATTTATTAGCACAAGAAGGGGTTGTTTGTGGAAAATTTAATCTTAGTAATTGCTGTTTAGAAATTGATGATGAGGGAAACGCTGTAAATGAACTCATAAATGAAATGAAGAAAACTGCACATGTCCTAGTTCAAACTTGGAATGGAATCAACCCAGGAGGATTATGGGGGGATCTTATGGGTGGTGATTGGTTTACTAAAATTGGAATAATTTTACTGGGGATATGCAGAGGATTGTTAATAATTCCATGTTTAATACCTTATTTTACCAGATTAATACACTCATTTATACAAGAGATGCAAATATCTGCAGTACCTGTGGACTCAGAACCAGGAAAAGAGAAAAACCATTCTCAGAGGATAATAAAACCAGAAGAAGATCAAAATTAATACCAATTGGGCAAGTGTTGAATCAATTAGAAACAAAACCACGAATCAATACTATGAAAAAAGAAAATGGAGGATTGTGATATTAACATCTGATTCGTGTTAATAGGGAATAGTGTCGGGGCCACGTATTGGGGCGTGACATTTTTGTACCCTTGTATGGCCGGGGGCAGTGTAAATAGTTTCTGGCGGGAAGAGTGGGGGTGTGTGCTGGGACGAGTAGTCCCGTTTAGCTGGCACAGGTTGCTAGTGTTACACGGTAACAACTGCAGGTTGTTGCTAGCAGAGCAGCCTCAGATGGCGAAAGAACACCAACCAATCAGAGAGAAGTGTCTGCTCTCCAATAGTATATAACCGTGAACCTGAAGCCCTGCAGAGTGCCTCTTGGTGGAGCAGGAGACTCCTGATGTACCCGCTGCTGTCTGCACTGCAGTGCCGTTTGCTTGCATTTATTGATTTCAGGATTTTAACTAAAATTAACAACTTATATCTGGGACAGGGTCATTTATGACAAGTTGAAAATGCAAACTTTTCTATTTAGAAATGAAACTCGGTGCAACTCAGTGCAAAACCAGTGTGTGTTTCTTCTGCTGCACCATTATAATACATTAGAGATGGCAACAGCTAAGTACTCTCACAACTAGCTTGACTTCTTTTGGTGTTTTTTCTACATCAGACTTACTCAAAAGGAGAAAGACACCAGAAAGTGTCTCCTAAAATCACAGCCTGAAAGGATAGGGATCAACACATGTGGGTACATTTACTCATTTATGGGATATTTTCATCTCCTTTCTGGCACAACGTGAAAGAGCAGAGGAAAGAGAACAAATAAAGGGGAAAAGAAATACTCCTGGTAGACTGTGTAACACACAAAGCCTAATCATTTATTTTCAAACCATCTTCAGAAACCTGGGAAGGCATCCGAACAAAACGGGGAATCTCTCAGCTGCTGTGAGTGCAGCTGAGCCCAGCCTAAACATAACCCAGCAGCCGCACTGTGCTGGGAAAGGTCTTGCGCATCGCCATGCACTTCTCCTGGTCAATGAAGAGCGAGTTGGATTTCACGACCAGGTCGTGCTCCAAGACTGACTTGTTATGACACTGGGAAAGCATCAAACGAGACTCACACCCAAGTGGAGCAGTGATAAGGAATTTGGTTCTGATCCATGACAGGGAGAAACACAATAAAACCCCAGCTTCTCCAAAGCTGAAAGACTGAACCTTTGCCAAGAGGCTAAAAATAAGCCAGAGTGCACTATATTTAAAGTCACAGACCTATAAATACCCCTGTTCTTGAGTAAATAAGCAGCAACTTCCAGAAAAGCACTCTCTGCTTTCCAGCAGTTTGAGGGGAGCTTTGGCAGCAGGAGAATAACAATTAAGTCCAAAACTTTCAACACATTAAGCCAACCACATCATGGCTGGAGTGGTGCTGGAGTTGGTGCCACCCCTCCAACAGCAGCAGCAAACCAGGGGCTTGCTGGAGCAGAAAGGATTTCCCTTCCATCAGGCTGTAGGGGCCAGATGCTGCACTTGCCCATCACCATGTGATACAGAAGCACTCTTGAGGCCAGTGACTGACTTAATTGTGTCTGTTTCCATTCATTCCTTTGAAACAAATCATCCATTCCATGTACATGGGGACCAGATGTTCCCACTACACAGTGGCAGGAGCACTGATGGCAATATGCTCCTTTCCAGGAGCAAGCCAGGGACCTGAGGAGAGCTCAGGAGTCTCTCATGCACCCCAGACAGCCTTTGAAGTGACAATTACTCCAGCTCTGCATGGTAACAACTCCAGGGTGCTTACAAAGAAAGTGTTTGCACAGGCAAGACTATTTGAGACTCCTGGGTGAAAGGAAGGGTGCCAGAGCTCATTCAGCAGCATTTAACTCACCACATGATTCTAACAAGGCTTGTCAAGGACACAAGATATAAACAGAGCTCAGCTGTGGATCACACAGGGATGTCTGCTCTAGTAAACAAAGCATTATTTTAATTTCAAGATTGTATAAATAGGTATGTACAAAAGGAAGGTATCAATCCAAACAGTTAAACAAGCGTACAGCTCCCAGGTATTGCTGGAGGTATATCCCAGTTACAGGGAGAGAATCCTCTTACCAAATCCCACAATTTACAATACCCAGTACTCAAAAGGAAACCACATTCTTCATTTACAACACCTCATCCCAAGTGTATGAGCACTACACAGGCACAACCTGCCCTGACCAGCAGCACGTGCTGAGAAGGCACCGGTCCCTGTCACAGCTCTCAGGCTTTCTGCCATCGCAGAGAACAGCCAGCCAAGCTTCTGCCACCCTACAAGAGGCTTTTTCCAGCCCCGAGGCTCTGTGGGGAGCACGGCTCAAGGACAGTGTGTGGCGTGGATTCGGGAGGCATCAAGCCCTGCAGTGATGTTCCTTCTGACCCTGTGCCAAGGCGCTGGTGCCTGCAGATCCCAGCACCCTGCACCTCGTGCCCAGGGAAAGACCTGAGGCGCCAGGCGCGTACTGCACAGTGCCCACACCATGCCAGCGCTCACACTCGCTCTGCCTCTGGCACCGGGTGTGCACACAGCCTTCCCCAGAGCCTGTCTTTTCTCCCAGGCCTACAGGGAAAAGGGGGAACCTTCCATTAATCCAGGGCGTTGAGGTGTTACCGAGACCACGTCAGATCAGGGAGTGCAGCTGCTCAGGAGTCGCCTTCTGCAGTTCCCATGATAATCTTCCCACTGAGCCAAGAGCACCGTTTCCTTTAGGAGTCCTTCCCTGATTCCCAGATCACAGAAAGAGAGAGATGTGGATCCCAGGCAGCACCATCTAAACTCCACAAAAGCAGCAGCAACACTTCCAAGGAAAAAAAAGCCAGAAGTTGAATCATCTGAGTCATCAACAGCTGGAGGAGTCAGGGGGCCCTGGATAACAAGGCTGAGTTGTGCACGGTTTTTCTGAAGGATTTCCAGCCATTTTCTTTTCATGCATCCAGTAGTTCTAAACTGTGTAAGAGTCACCTAGGATATCTGTTTAATTAAAGTTTAGGCAAATTCATTCTAATCAATCAAACTAAAGGAAGGATGAAACACAAACTGCTAGTGGGAAATCGAATTGAGATTGCTAAGAGCAGCAACCTGCAGTCCTGCACAATTCATTTTCTCCTTTTAATTCACACCTCACGTACGCAGCTCCCAAAACTCAGGGTCACAGCAACATCTCTGTTGGCCACTACGGGGAATCCGGTCTGGCTTGAGGCTTCTGCCATCCTCAGGACGCTGCCTGGTTCCCTTCAGCCACAGTCTGCAGAAGGCAAAGGAAGAAAGGTAGTACAGGAGAGCTGCCAGCGTTTTGGGGAAGGACAGTACTTTCTGACAGGGACTGAGCCTGGGCCAGGTCTCTTGTTAACAACCACAGTGGTAAAAGCTCCCAGAAGCAAACCCAGCTGCAGAGGAGCACAATCCTGGCACGGGCTGCCAATAAAGGTTGAGCAATCCCACTAACAGAGCAATTCCAGCAAATAGCTGTGAACCTGTGGCAGCCAGACCACCCATCCCCAGAGCTGCCTCCTAGTACAGGGTACTCAGGAACTTCGAGGACAGCAGAAGTTGAAGGGCAGCCCAGAAGTGGGACAGGGCAGGGCTGTGCTCACTGCTGCAGGAGGGAGGAAAACCCAGCGCTGGGGTGGGGAAGGATCTCTTGCAAAGAGTTGGGTGGGTGTGAGCAGCCCTTTTGCCAACAGGCTGCACGCTGCAGCCTGAAGCACAAGGACCAAGGCAACAGCCCTCCAGACACGTGGCTTTGTGGCCAGCACAACCTGAGGAGGAAGCAGTGATCCTTATGGGTCCCCTCCAACTCAGTATACTCTGGGGTTAATTTAACAATGCATTATCCAAGAGCAGTTGTTCATGAAAAACTCGTCACTGTCACCACATTCACCATGTTCCTTATTTCCAATATACCAGCTACATTCCAATAGCTCCCATGGCACCAGCAAATAACACAAACTCATGACACAAATGCTGCAAACGAATCTGATGCCAATTAATTATCAAGTTTCTCTGTGACTTTACTACAGGGGATCCAGTTCACAAGGCAGCAAGAGGTGAAAAGTTCCCTCTGCAGAACTCCAAGCAACAACTTTTTCAGTCATCTTTTTTTCCAGTGAGGAAGCTGATGGACAGAAACAAATATCACTGGTGGATTTCCAAATCCCTGGAAATCTTACCTGCCGCAAGAACTGCTGCCCAAGGTAGCTGGTCGCCATGCTTGTCAAGTTCTTTCTGCTGCCAACTTTACACCTGATGTAACCATAAAGATTGGCTCCCTGGAGCACCACACCCATCACAACCACTGCCTGTGGCACAGGAAAACACAGTCGTTAATTCATACCACTGTGCCTGTAACATACCAGACCTACTGCTGCATCGAGGAGCCCACTCACCAGCCATTTCACTTTGAAAGAAAAGAGAGCACTGAAAGCAAATATCACCCAGATCATAGGGCAGGTAATTAGACCCAACCAGAAGATTCGGGACTCTGCTTCTGATGAGGTTCTACTCCCTTGTGCTGACACCTAGGCACAGAAAGGACACGGAGATTAACAGGCTGCTCCATTGTACAGATCACACTGCCACTAACAACAGCCCAGAATCTACAAGCCTCTGGGTTTTTGCATCCTCACAGCAGTAACCAGGTGCTTTTGAGATCATGTTCTATATCACAAAGATCTTCCTCCAACAGATGGCCTTTCTGTTTAAGGCACCCTTTTGCCAGTGTTCTCTTGGAAGCAGTGAAGGCAGCAGCACCAAATCCTGCCGGGATGCTTGGGGCTAAAACCCCAGTAACCTTGGGAAACATTTGTTACTGCACAGTGCAGGTAAAAGGGCAGAAACAGCCAAGCAGGTCATGTCTTCTGCCTCCAAGTCACTGCACTGCTGACCAGAACATCACTGATCCCAGCTCTGGAGAAACTAAATACTGACACTCTTAGGCATCAGAGTAATTTTTGCCTTCCACACACAGAGGTCTGATCCACACCACACCACTGATTTGTAGCCCTTACACAGCAGATGATCTCAAGTGAGCACTCACTTCTTTCTCTACCAATTACAAAATCTGGACTCAGTTAATGACTCAGGGGTAAATTTATAGCATCACCAGCAGATCATTTGCTTTCCCCCCTCCTCCACCAGTACGTTCTAGCTTTTCCAAACTAGCATGCTTTTGAGAGAGAAAGTGCCTGTAGTGAGGGTGCAAACTCAGCTGCAGAAAGGTTTGGGGTCAAGGCCCAACACTGCTGCAGGCTTCTCTCAGTGACCACAGGGAATTATCTTCTCCTCACTGCAGGTCTGCATGCTACGAGCTCCACACAGAGCTAAGAGATGGGGATCAAAAGATACATCTGTGATCAGGGATACTACAGACTTTGCAGTAGCCTCATGAACACAAAGGCACAGTAACAGCTGTGAGGAACACCAGGTATGATTCTTTCTACTTCCAATCAGAAGATAAGAGAAACCAAGTTCACACCAGAAAACTTGTAGAGGCTGCTGACATGAAACAAGAACCTTTACTGCATTTTATGTAGAACTTTTACACTACTGGCACTAAGCCAGATCAATACATCATGGGAATTTGTAAATAATTCAGCAGTCAAAAAGCTCATTCAGTGCCTACATGAAACAAGCACAGACACAGACCCGTGGCTGGATGTAAATGTCAACGTTGCACAATTTACCATCATGAGCAGAGCCACTGATTAACAGGAAATTATATTCTGCTTCATAAAACACAAACAGTTAAAAAAAGGGGGGAAAAAAAAGATTAAAAGGGGAATTTACCTTCCTGGCTTCAAACACCCAGTGACTTCTCCCATCATCATCCACCTGGTTCCACCAGCGAAGGCCAACCATCAGCCGGCCTGTCACATTCTGAAACAGAAGAAAAGCAACAAGCTTTACATCTGCTGCTCAAAGAAACCATTTGCCAAAGCTCAGCTGTTTGGGTTGCTGCTGTCACTGCTGCTCAATTTGCCTCACAGCTGGGAAACCAAGACTATAAAGCTCTAGTAACTGCAACAGTCTTATTTTTTGCTGTGTCCAGTGCAATACCAGATCACTGAGAGGCATATTTCTGGGGATTTGAAGGGGAGCTGATAACAAAGCCTGTGCTACCTTAAAGGGGAAACCCAATACATCTTCTCCATTTGATTTGAAAGAATCAAAATCTTGGAAATTGGATTTAGTATTTTGTAATGTGTTGCAACACATCAGAGGACTAGAGGATATTTCAGGAATAACTCTGTGGGAAAGCACAAAGTTACTCTTTTTGTGACATGAACATCACTCCCTTCAATTATTCTTACACAGGAAGACGAAGGTAACAAAAAGCTTAAGAGGAACTTACCTTTACAGCCCAGAAGTCGCATGACAAGAGGAGGATAATTGTCACCATGCAGGCAATGAAGCTGCTAGTCAAGAGCTCACAGAGCAGATAGACAGCTATGGCACTGACTCGGAAGAATAAGTGGAAAAATGATGCCACGGGATGCCTGGAATGAAGCACAGGACAGTCACAGCTCTTTCACACGAGACTCAAGCAATTTCAGAGAAGTGACATGGAGAAGGTCATCTCCCACCAACTGACAGGCTACAGATCAGCGACAGTAACATCAGCCCAGTGAGCAACAACTGCTGAAAACACAGGGAATAAACTCATCATAAGGCAGGGGCATTCTGTGTGCAGCCACATACCACATGCAAACAGGATTTGGGGTGGAAGGAGACAGGGAGTTTTACCTAGGGTTCCATGCAATCAATGTTTATGGGGTGAATTTAAAGCATTTGACTGAGGAAAGATCCTGGGATGGAAAAACAATAGTTACATTTCTCAACACAGCAGACTTGTCCTTCTTTCCACAGTCTCCAGGTCTGACACGTGCAGCACAGAGCCAGGTGCACTGCAGCACCAGATGTGGACACTGGTCTGTGGCAGGAGGTTGGGCAGAGCAAAGAGGGAGACAGCCAGAGGTAGCAGACAGCTGGGCAACACCAAACATGCTCATGAACGAAGACGGGGCAGAGAGAACAGGCTAGCCCCGAGCCAGCACCAGGCACAGGGCGAACCTCACATTACATAGAGTCAGGGGCTCCCTGGCAGCAGGAGGACACACACCCCCAGCAGCATGCTGTCACAGGCCTCCGAGTTCCAACTGAGGTTCTGCAATGGGCCCGTGACCCTCCGTTACCTCTGACCGGAGAAGGCATTTACTCTGAATGCTCTGAGGGCATCTGTCCGTCTTTCCCCCCTCACACTCTCACCCAGGGCTCACCTGGAAACTCTCTACGGCCACTGACCTTATTTTTGACTTTTTTGATCTCCTGGACAGATCATCATCTGCATCGAAGAGAGACACATCCTCAATGTCCTCACCGCTGTCCTGAGGCGAGGAACAGATGCAGAGAGTTACACGGGAAAGCCGCGTCTGCTCTGATGACCCCGGGCGTTACAGCAGCACCTCGAGCCCAGAATTAATTGGGGAGGGGGAGGGGCACCCACCCCCCGAAGGAAAGCTGCGGCGAGCAGATCCCACTCCAGCTGCTCGGGGTTGGGATCTATGCTCAGAACGATGCCAGCTCCCGGGGGAGCCCCGGGCTCCTCCCGCCCTCACAGCCCTCACCCCCCGGGCTCCCCCCGCCCTCACAGCCCCCACACGGGCTCCCCCCGCCCTCAAAGCCCCCCCACGGGCTCCCCCCGCCCTCCCTCCGCGCACAAAGCCGCTCCCGCACCAGGCACCGGCCGGTGACGGGATGGGGGGGTCACCCCGGCACGGGCCCTGCGGGAACGGGACGTCGGCAGCACGAACCTCTCCCCCTGCTCGCGGAGGCCGAGCCCCACGGTCCCAGCCCGCGCTGCGGAGCGGCCCCCGGCCCCGCCATCGCCCCACCCGTCCCGGCGGCAGCCACCTCACCTGCCGGAACATGGTCGGAGCCCCTTCGCTTCCGCCTGCCTCACAACGTCACCACCGCAGGCCAATCCCGGTGCGCGCCGGGGGGCGTGACGGACGGCGAGCGGACGTGACCACGCCCTTTCCCCCGCCCCCTTCCAGGACCGGTCGTGTCACTGAGCGGCGCGAGGCGCGGCGGCCGCCGAGGGGCCAATCCGGCGGGGCCGGGGCGCTGGGGCCGCTCCCTGCCGCGCCGGCCCCTGGGCGCGTCATGTCCGGGGCCGGCGTCAGAGGCGGAGCTCGGCGGGGAGGAGGGGCCCTGCTGACACCTCCCCTCATGCCTGACGGGCCCGGGAGCCCGCGGCCGCTCAGCGGGTCGCGGCTCTGCCCGGCCGCCGCTTCCCCAGGAGCTCGGCGCCTTCTGCGGCAGCAGCAGTGACGTTCAGCAGCCGGGTCCTAGAGGCGGGAAGCGCTGGGGCAGAGCGACGCCCTCGGGCGGGTGGTTTCGGAGCAGAAGGAAGGGCCCGGCGGCCGCGCGGAAGGCGAAGGCCGAGCTGGAAGCGTCCGTCTCTGCAGACCCCCCGTGACGGCCGCAGCGACGGGGAAGGAGCCCGCGCTGAACCCCGACTGCGAGCCGCTCGCCACGGCGTGAGCGTCCGGCAGGAGCGAGAGCTGCGGACCCGCCGGCAGCTGCCCGCCCGCAGCGCCTGGAGCCGCCGCGGTAGCGGCCCGGAGAGCCGGCATTGGGACAGGCTTCCCCGCGGCGTCTCTGCGGAGCTCTACAACCTGGTTGTAGCGCGGCGTGAGCGACAGTGCGGACTGTCGTAGCGCAGGCAGTGCAGTCACTGTCGGTGTCGCTGCAGCTCGGCGAGCTGCCGTGGAAGAAAAACTGCTCCCCTGAAGGGAACAGTTCTCTGCTTTGGGGGTGTTTATTTTTTTGGGTGTATGGCCAAACATTCGCATTGAGGATAAAGAAAGAAAACCCCAAACGAAGCTTTGTGCTTTGTTACTTTGTGATCAATACAGCCCTTTCAGGCACAGCCTTTCCTCCCCGATGACCACGAGATGCTGTGGGATGCAGGGACAGGACACGCTCCCGGCTGGGGAGCAGCTCTCCGCTGCTTCTATCTCCTCAGTCATCGCTGCTGGACACAGCTCTCTTTGGCACACTGGGCACTTCCCCTCGCTGTTGCACTGCCGAGCTCCGTGGCAGTACTGCCAGGTGCCCGGGGCCATCCATGACACAGGACCAGTGGGCCGTTGACACGGATGCAGGGTGCCAAACAAACCGATTGTTCCCTGTCACAGTCCCTGCAGCTGCCAGGGCAACGTGATGCCTGAAATAAAGGGGAAAAGAAATACCCCTGGTAGACTGTGTAACACACAAAGCCTAATCATTTATTTTCAAACCATCTTCAGAAACCTGGGAAGGCATCCGAACAAAACGGGGAATCTCTCAGCTGCTGTGAGTGCAGCTGAGCCCAGCCTAAACATAACCCAGCAGCCGCACTGTGCTGGGAAAGGTCTTGCGCATCGCCATGCACTTCTCCTGGTCAATGAAGAGCGAGTTGGATTTCACGACCAGGTCGTGCTCCAAGACTGACTTGTTATGAACCAGCCTTTGCAGCACGTCCTCGCTGTCTCTCAGCCGCTGCTGAAGGCTCTGGATGGTCTCATCAATTTCACAGACCTCGTTGACAAGGCTGGAAAACAACAGAATGCCCGGTTAACCGTCCCCTCCTCGGGGTGGTTTCTAGCGTGCTGCTGCTGCTGGGCCCCTTGGGCACAGGATCTCCACCCTCGCACCCGCCATTTGTGGCAGACATAGGAAAGCCAAGGGCAGAGCTCCTCTGAACCTCGGCAGGGAGGAGGCATGGCTGTCTAGAAGACTCTGGCAGTGCTCAGCCACTTCTGCCAGAGCACCTTGTGCCACTGAGAAGAGGGAGAAGCAGCTGTGCTTTCCTGTTCCTCTTAGGTTTTGTGGCTTTGCGGGTTCAGCCTCCTGGATTTCCCAATGCAGGGGTCCTCCCCACACCCATGGAAGCACCCACAGCAAAACAGGGTGGTTGGGAGAGGCTCTAAGTGACTGTGAAACACATGGAGAAAAGGATGGCGTCCAAGATGCTGAACAGGCCCCGGGCTTGGGAGTAAACTGGTTTTGAAGGGCCTCACATAGCGTCATGCCCATGTCAGGCTTCCAGGAGGTGTGAGGTTCAGGGTCGCCTGGCAGGGTGCTGCTGGGCACTCTGGGCACCCCTCCAGAGCCTGGTGCGATCCCAAAGAGCTCACATACCCATGAGAGGATTCCCAGTGTCCTCAGGGGAGGGGAGGACTGTCCTCACTGCTTGTCCCTACAGCGCATACTTTCTAGCCATTGCCCAAAAGGAAGGAGCTAAGTGCTCTCAGCACCGGTAAAGGGCTCATCCTTCCAAACCCAGCACATCCCAGCGGGGAGCCGGTGGGAGAGATGGGGCAGGTTACCCAAGTGGGAAGAATCCAGCCCCTCGTGGGGTGGCATCAGGCTGTACCCACTCACAGTGTACAGCCCCCGTCGTGGGTGGGGAGCTCTCCCAGCACCCAAGGGCTGGGATACCTGCAAAGTGCTTTTCCTTGTGTCAGGGCACGTAGGGAAGCACTTACCGGAGCTGGGCAGTGTCCCGGCACAGCTCCATCTTTGGTCTGCGGATGCGTTTGTCCAGCCGCGTCTGAGCCACTTTTAAGGGAAACCCTTTGTCCCGAATGGCTTTTTGAATGGCTTCGATGCTCCTCTCAAGCTGGAAGATTTCCTGCAGTGTCTGGCAGGAGAGAGACACGTGTGCATCAATTAAAACACATATATTCTCAAGTGACCACAGCATTTCCCTTTTCCTCTGTCTGCAATAACACCCAAGCTGGATACGTGGGCTCAGACTAGGGTCGCTCGGCCACAAACACAGGCCCAGATCCCTCAGCTATGTCTCTCGAGGGAAAAGCCTCTCTCTGCCCCTGCTGTCGCAGCAGAGGTTTCCGAGCAGTGTCCCACCCAGAGGGAGAGCTTCAGCCTACCTTGCTCAGCTGGGCCTGAATTTTCCTCTTGGCATCAGCCGTCTCTGCGATGCGCTGGGTGAAGGCGACGTTCACGCAGTTGAACTGCTGTTGCATCTCTCTGTCTGTCACCACCAGCAGGTTCTCAATGCTGTCCCGCAGCTTGGCAGAGGCTGCCCGTTCGCTCTGGGAGCGCAGGATGTTCTTGTCTGTGAAGTTGGCCCAGGACTCCGGCACCGAGATCCTGGCAGAGAGCGGGGAGGAAAGGAGAGGCCCCTGCTAAGCCCGTGCTGCCGAGGGCATGGACCACGATCTCTTTATCTTGTGTGTCCTTTCGGCTCCCTGCCAGGCCCTCTGCATGCAGGGCTGAACCCCCCAGACTTGACATCCCCGCCGAGCACTCAGGCAAGCGCTGAGAAATCTCAGGGTGTTTCCATGAGCCGTGCAGAGGTGCTGGGCTGCATTCATTGCCAGACTGATCTCGGAGCCCTGACAGAATGCTGAACTGGGTGGGAGTGGTTTTTGCCCGCCCGACGTTCGGCGTGCCGCTCCAAGCCAAGAGTTGCTCTCCCTTTATGGGGAGCGGAGACAAAGGTCCCCTCTGAAGCGGGGGTCTCCCAGCAGGACGGACGTGCCGTGCGGAGACACATGTGCTTACAGCGAGCTGGGGAAGAGCAGCTCCCTGCCAGGGAGAGTCACCGCGCACCCTGGGGACGTGCAAGCCCGGCGGGCACTTACGTGGCATCCACGCGCTCTACCCCTCGGAAGTAGTTGATGCCCCTAGAGGTGTTCCTCAGCTGGTGGCACTGCTCGTCGATGCGGTGAGCTGCCTGCTTGTTGGCCAGGTCTCTCTCCACATCGTGCTGGGCCAGCCTGTTGGACCTTCAACACACAAACAGCCACCGTCACAGGGCATGTAGGGGTGCAAGCGTTTCCTCCCCATGCCGCTTCCCCGCAGCACCCCTTGGGCAGCTAGGTGCCCCCACAAGCATCACCGCCTGCTTCCCGGGGAGCCTGCACGGGGCTCACACCTGCAGGGCGAGGGGAGAGGGAGGGCTCTGCTGGGGGCTCAGAACAAGGGCAAGTGCCTGTCGGCCCCACAGCAGGGGGTAAGGAGCTCCTCCTTACGCGAGCTGGGCTTCTGCCTGCTCCAGGTGCCGTCGCATCCTCTCTTGGCATGACCTGATGATGTCCAGTTCCTGGGCAGAGGCAAAACACCGCCCCATCAGCATCCGTGCTCAATTGCCCTGCGCACGCTCATCCCCATTCCCCATCAGCATTTGCCCTCTTTGCTTCCAGAATGTTTTCCTCCCCAGGACAAATCCCACCCATGTGGGACAAGAGCAGGTGGGCTTGACTTTGGTGCCAGTCCCCACCGTTTCTCAAAACATTCGGCTCCAGCAAAGGCAGGCATCTCTTGCTTTCAGCTCCCTTCAGCACACACCCGTCCCATTTCTGAATGCCCCAGGTGAGTCGTACCCAAACCCAGTCCTTTTCCAGCCCTCCTGCCTGCGGAAGCCAGCTGAAAAGGACAGCCAGAATGCGTCCCAAATATTGAAAAGCCAGACAGCCATTAGGGACGTAGCAGCTGGGATCATTTTCCTGAACCACCTTTGCAGCTTTTCCTTTCTTAGGGCCCGACTCAGAAGAAAAACTCTTCCAAGGGAGTGGTGGCTTCACACTCCCAGGGCTACAATTCCCTTCCCAGTCCCGCCATGCCTTTGCAGCCGTTGCATTTTGCCGTTGCCTGCGTTAGGATCCCATCTCCCCTGCCAGCTCTTGCCCTGCTTGCAAGAGCTTACAGCAGGCTATCCAAAGGCAGGCAGAGGGGGGCATGGGTTTAGGGTTGCTATGAAATACGTTGCCTAAGCAAACAGAGCAGCGGTCCTGCTGCGGCCTCATTGTCAAGGTCACTGAGGAAGATATTAAACAGTACGGGTCCCAGTGCAGACCCCTGGGGGACACCTCTTGTCACAGATCTCCATCTGGACATCAAGCCATTGACACCTGCTCTCTGGATGTGACCCTCCCACCTCACCAGGAGCCAGTGAGGGAACAGGGCTGCCAAACCTTCTTAGGGCAGCTTAGGTACAAGTCCCTGGAACGCCTGATCTGCATTGCCAGACTTACCACAAAGAGCTGTTTCTCGACAGCGTCGCAGACCAGGTCGATGCCCATCCGCTTCTCCCGATGAAGCAGACACTCCTGGGTGACCTGTTGGGGACACTCCATCACAGCTGGCTGCAGGGACAGGCTTGCAGATAGGGACGGTCCCCCCCTCAAGTAAGGGAAGAAAGGTGGCTACAGAGATGACAGCAGGGGGAAAAAGGGCCCAGGGCGTCAGCAGCGAGCTGCTGAGCTGCAATGTCGGCGTTGCATCCACATGAGGGAGCACATGTGCCCCTGGTGCAGCCCCAGCTCAGGGTCAGGCTCGGCGCTGACCTCGCCAGCGCCAAGTAGCAAGACGTGGGCTTTTGTCTTCTGAACCGGGGTTTTGGGTAGACCCCTTCCAAAAATAGTGGCTTCACCAAGCACTGGTCTGCATGTGCTGACAGGGGATGCAGCAGATAGCAAGGGATTCCTTTGTTACCAACTTTGGTAACTAAACTCTCCAGATGGTAGAGAGCTGCAGTAAGACTTCATGAGACACTGGAACAGCTGCAGAGGTGTCAGCAGCAGGCTAGAGCTTGCAGCCCCCCGGGCAGAACGCTTACCTGGACAGGGGCCTCCGTGTTGGCCAAGGCTCTCTCCAGACGTTCCTTCATGTCTGCGAGAGCCTTGGTCTCCTCAATCATCTTTTCCTGCTCGTGGCGCAGCTCTGACTTCCAAAAAAGGATGTCGTTGACACGCTGTCCCAGTGTTTTGGTGGTTTCCACCTGGGTTTTCCGTGTCTGCTGGTATTTGTCTTGCACCAGGCGGGAGCTGTCAGCTGTCAGCCACTCCGCAGTGTGCCGGACACTCTCTGACCTCTTGTAGTTGGTCAGGTTGGACCTGTGCCAGTCGCCAGGAGTGTATCTGGTGAAGAGGGCTCTTTGGTTGGAGACAGGAGGCAGTGCTACGCTGGGGCTTAGCTCCTGAGAGCTTTTGGACGAGGGACCCAAAGTGGCTTTGGCCACTCTGGGCATCCAGGGGGAGCTGAAGCTTTCAGGTAAGGGGGAGGAAGGAAAGCGCTTCTGAAAGCTGGAGGCTGTGCTGATGGCAGGCAGAAACGTGGCAGCTGTTGATCTTGGGTGGGTGTACGCAGTCCTCAAGGGAGAGCCGGGCAGCTCCATTCTGGAATGCTGCTGTTCAGGCCTGTGTCCTGCACGCAGGGGGAGACAGAAGACAACCTCACTCACTAAGCTCCTGCACTTGCCTTACACGTGACTTACAACACAAAGAATGATCCACACAGCATCCATGCAGCATCCACACACCCCCTGAATGGGTCTGAAAGTCGAGAAAGCAAATCCCTTCTGACAGCGTCCCAAGCATTTGTGTATATGCAGATGGGACTGTTGTCCAGCACCAGCTCTTGAAATGCAGAGACAAACAAATCATGGCTGCTAAAGAGAATGGAAGACACTAGGCCTTCGTTTTCCTGAAATCTGCCAAGCCAGTAAACTGCGCTTGCTGATTCTCTGCTCTTCATTTGTTTCCTTTGGCTGCTGTCTTAGCTGATCCATACGTACTACGGATACCATTTTTTCTTTCAAAGGGCCTTTACCAGCCCCTGAGACACACAGCTTGTGGGTAAGGGACTCCATCCTCATCATCTCTACCTTTACTTGCATTAGATACTTGAGTGAGGAGTCTGCAGGGGAGCTGAACTCGGCAGGACTACGTCGCAATTGTGAAAGCCCCCAGCTATTGCAACTGAAAAGGGCAGCCAAGGGACTTGCAAAGGAAGAAAAATGTCCATGGCACACCCAATGTAAAAAATCTTGGGAGTGGGCTGGGGCTCCTTGTCCTCACCTTTCCAGCTACACCAGGAGCCCCGTGCATCCCCCCTGGCAGAAGCTGTCCCAAGGGGACACTTTCTGAACACGGGCAAGTGACAGGAGCCCCCAAGCAGCTACTCTGGGTACCTTGGGGTGACGCAAGAGGCACCGGGGAGGATTAAGAGAACCACCTGCTACTTAGAATTCAAGCACATACTCACCCTTAGCTGTTTGGGTGCGGGCTGCGCTCTGGGGTTTTGGGGTGCTCAAGGAGAGGTCGCACTCGCTGCTGCACTGCCGAGCTCCGTGGCAGTACTGCCAGGTGCCCGGGGCCATCCATGACACAGGACCAGTGGGCCGTTGCCACGGGCGCAGGGTGCCCAGCAACCCGATTGTTCCCTGTCACAGTCCCTGCAGCTGCCAGGGCAACGTGATGCGGCCATGGCGCAAGCCAGGGCTCTCCACTGGCAACCCAAGGAGACCCCTGGGCAAGAAAATACCCTCCCGTGGCACCCTAGTTCCTCTCCTGCACCACTTCTTGCCCTCGCTGGGCAAGCAGCTACAGGTGTCGGGCAACTCTTAGTCATAAGGTTTTGGTTTTGGTTCTCTTGTAAGGAGCAGGGAGTTGGACTCAGGAAGCCTTATGGGGCCCTTGGGACCGGAGAGATTCTCTGATAGGAACCCAGTGCCCTCAATGGGCAACTCACTGCAGATTCCGTGTAACCTAGTGCCTTTTCTGGGCAACTTCATCCTGTCCCTGGACAATCCCCAGTGCCCTTAGTGGGCAACCCAGTACAGCATCCCAGTGCAAGCCCTGGGCAAACCGGGATCCTCACGGGCCAAGCTGTTTGCCAGCACTGCTGGCCCTGGGCCAGCCCGTGGCCGAGCAGAGACCTCGCTGGGGCAGGAGGCTACCCCGGGGAGTTGGTGCCAGCACCCCCGGTGAGCAGGTTCCCAGCATCCCCAAGAGCTCCACCATGGCATAGCCTTGCGCAGCACCATGGCATTGTGCCCCAGTCAGCCAGTGACATCAGGAGTGGTTCCTGGGGGAGGGCCCTTGCCCAGATATTCTCGCCTTTACCTGGAGAAAAGGCCCCCTGTCCTGCCACTCCTGCTTGCCATAAACACACACACAGAGTTGCCCTCCTTAGGAAAGCCATGCCTCTGTTGCCAAAGCTCTGACCTGAACCGTAACTCAAACTGTTTCATGCATACCAAGTTTAACAGGCTTTGATTTCACTTGAAGCACGTCTTCTCCACATGCTGCAAGGGGATCTCTCTCTCTCTCTCCAGGGCCTGGAGTACCTCCTCCCCCTATTCTTCGCTGGCCTTGGTGTCTATGCAGTTTCTCACATCTTCTCACTCTCTTCTCTGTTGGCAAAAAGCAGCTGCTTGTGCTGTTTTCCCCCTGACATGTGATTGACAGAGGATCGGGATATGATTCGTGTGCTCGGCCTTGATCAGCAGCAGGTCCGGCCTTGAGTCAGCTGCTGCTGACTCTGTCGGGCCTAGGGCAGGCTTCTAGCTGCTGCTCGCAGAAGCCACCCCCGCAGCCCTCCCTCCTCTGCCAGAACCGTGCCACGCAAAACCACAACACACAGTTTGTCCCCAAGCAGCGACCATTTGAGCTCAGGCACAAAGGAGAAATACAAGGGGCAGAACATGAGGCCAATGTTCAGCAGGGGTGCCAACTTCCAGCGTGTCAGCCCCGCTTGGCCTACTTGTCTCAACTGGAATTTGAAGGGATACATTTAGATACCCAAGTACAAAATCTACTGCCAAAAGCTGCAAATTGAACTGTGCCACACGGTGCCACAGGGGAAATGTGTGTGTCTCTCTGTGTCTGTGTGTCTGTGTGTGTGTACTGCCCCCTCAGGTAAGCAGAGGAAAGAAAAAAAAATAAAGGGGAAAAGAAATACTCCTGGTAGACTGTGTAACACACAAAGCCTAATCATTTATTTTCAAACCATCTTCAGAAACCTGGGAAGGCATCCGAACAAAACGGGGAATCTCTCAGCTGCTGTGAGTGCAGCTGAGCCCAGCCTAAACATAACCCAGCAGCCGCACTGTGCTGGGAAAGGTCTTGCGCATCGCCATGCACTTCTCCTGGTCAATGAAGAGCGAGTTGGATTTCACGACCAGGTCGTGCTCCAAGACTGACTTGTTATGAACCAGCCTTTGCAGCACGTCCTCGCTGTCTCTCAGCCGCTGCTGAAGGCTCTGGATGGTCTCATCAATTTCACAGACCTCGTTGACAAGGCTGGAAAACAACAGAATGCCCGGTTAACCGTCCCCTCCTCGGGGTGGTTTCTAGCGTGCTGCTGCTGCTGGGCCCCTTGGGCACAGGATCTCCACCCTCGCACCCGCCATTTGTGGCAGACATAGGAAAGCCAAGGGCAGAGCTCCTCTGAACCTCAGCAGGGAGGAGGCATGGCTGTCTAGAAGACTCTGGCAGTGCTCAGCCACTTCTGCCAGAGCACCTTGTGCCACTGAGAAGAGGGAGAAGCAGCTGTGCTTTCCTGTTCCTCTTAGGTTTTGTGGCTTTGCGGGTTCAGCCTCCTGGATTTCCCAATGCAGGGGTCCTCCCCACACCCATGGAAGCACCCACAGCAAAACAGGGTGGTTGGGAGAGGCTCTAAGTGACTGTGAAACACATGGAGAAAAGGATGGCGTCCAAGATGCTGAACAGGCCCCGGGCTTGGGAGTAAACTGGTTTTGAAGGGCCTCACATAGCGTCATGCCCATGTCAGGCTTCCAGGAGGTGTGAGGTTCAGGGTCGCCTGGCAGGGTGCTGCTGGGCACTCTGGGCACCCCTCCAGAGCCTGGTGCGATCCCAAAGAGCTCACATACCCATGAGAGGATTCCCAGTGTCCTCAGGGGAGGGGAGGACTGTCCTCACTGCTTGTCCCTACAGCGCATACTTTCTAGCCATTGCCCAAAAGGAAGGAGCTAAGTGCTCTCAGCACCGGTAAAGGGCTCATCCTTCCAAACCCAGCACATCCCAGCGGGGAGCCGGTGGGAGAGATGGGGCAGGTTACCCAAGTGGGAAGAATCCAGCCCCTCGTGGGGTGGCATCAGGCTGTACCCACTCACAGTGTACAGCCCCCGTCGTGGGTGGGGAGCTCTCCCAGCACCCAAGGGCTGGGATACCTGCAAAGTGCTTTTCCTTGTGTCAGGGCACGTAGGGAAGCACTTACCGGAGCTGGGCAGTGTCCCGGCACAGCTCCATCTTTGGTCTGCGGATGCGTTTGTCCAGCCGCGTCTGAGCCACTTTTAAGGGAAACCCTTTGTCCCGAATGGCTTTTTGAATGGCTTCGATGCTCCTCTCAAGCTGGAAGATTTCCTGCAGTGTCTGGCAGGAGAGAGACACGTGTGCATCAATTAAAACACATATATTCTCAAGTGACCACAGCATTTCCCTTTTCCTCTGTCTGCAATAACACCCAAGCTGGATACGTGGGCTCAGACTAGGGTCGCTCGGCCACAAACACAGGCCCAGATCCCTCAGCTATGTCTCTCGAGGGAAAAGCCTCTCTCTGCCCCTGCTGTCGCAGCAGAGGTTTCCGAGCAGTGTCCCACCCAGAGGGAGAGCTTCAGCCTACCTTGCTCAGCTGGGCCTGAATTTTCCTCTTGGCATCAGCCGTCTCTGCGATGCGCTGGGTGAAGGCGACGTTCACGCAGTTGAACTGCTGTTGCATCTCTCTGTCTGTCACCACCAGCAGGTTCTCAATGCTGTCCCGCAGCTTGGCAGAGGCTGCCCGTTCGCTCTGGGAGCGCAGGATGTTCTTGTCTGTGAAGTTGGCCCAGGACTCCGGCACCGAGATCCTGGCAGAGAGCGGGGAGGAAAGGAGAGGCCCCTGCTAAGCCCGTGCTGCCGAGGGCATGGACCACGATCTCTTTATCTTGTGTGTCCTTTCGGCTCCCTGCCAGGCCCTCTGCATGCAGGGCTGAACCCCCCAGACTTGACATCCCCGCCGAGCACTCAGGCAAGCGCTGAGAAATCTCAGGGTGTTTCCATGAGCCGTGCAGAGGTGCTGGGCTGCATTCATTGCCAGACTGATCTCGGAGCCCTGACAGAATGCTGAACTGGGTGGGAGTGGTTTTTGCCCGCCCGACGTTCGGCGTGCCGCTCCAAGCCAAGAGTTGCTCTCCCTTTATGGGGAGCGGAGACAAAGGTCCCCTCTGAAGCGGGGGTCTCCCAGCAGGACGGACGTGCCGTGCGGAGACACATGTGCTTACAGCGAGCTGGGGAAGAGCAGCTCCCTGCCAGGGAGAGTCACCGCGCACCCTGGGGACGTGCAAGCCCGGCGGGCACTTACGTGGCATCCACGCGCTCTACCCCTCGGAAGTAGTTGATGCCCCTAGAGGTGTTCCTCAGCTGGTGGCACTGCTCGTCGATGCGGTGAGCTGCCTGCTTGTTGGCCAGGTCTCTCTCCACATCGTGCTGGGCCAGCCTGTTGGACCTTCAACACACAAACAGCCACCGTCACAGGGCATGTAGGGGTGCAAGCGTTTCCTCCCCATGCCGCTTCCCCGCAGCACCCCTTGGGCAGCTAGGTGCCCCCACAAGCATCACCGCCTGCTTCCCGGGGAGCCTGCACGGGGCTCACACCTGCAGGGCGAGGGGAGAGGGAGGGCTCTGCTGGGGGCTCAGAACAAGGGCAAGTGCCTGTCGGCCCCACAGCAGGGGGTAAGGAGCTCCTCCTTACGCGAGCTGGGCTTCTGCCTGCTCCAGGTGCCGTCGCATCCTCTCTTGGCATGACCTGATGATGTCCAGTTCCTGGGCAGAGGCAAAACACCGCCCCATCAGCATCCGTGCTCAATTGCCCTGCGCACGCTCATCCCCATTCCCCATCAGCATTTGCCCTCTTTGCTTCCAGAATGTTTTCCTCCCCAGGACAAATCCCACCCATGTGGGACAAGAGCAGGTGGGCTTGACTTTGGTGCCAGTCCCCACCGTTTCTCAAAACATTCGGCTCCAGCAAAGGCAGGCATCTCTTGCTTTCAGCTCCCTTCAGCACACACCCGTCCCATTTCTGAATGCCCCAGGTGAGTCGTACCCAAACCCAGTCCTTTTCCAGCCCTCCTGCCTGCGGAAGCCAGCTGAAAAGGACAGCCAGAATGCGTCCCAAATATTGAAAAGCCAGACAGCCATTAGGGACGTAGCAGCTGGGATCATTTTCCTGAACCACCTTTGCAGCTTTTCCTTTCTTAGGGCCCGACTCAGAAGAAAAACTCTTCCAAGGGAGTGGTGGCTTCACACTCCCAGGGCTACAATTCCCTTCCCAGTCCCGCCATGCCTTTGCAGCCGTTGCATTTTGCCGTTGCCTGCGTTAGGATCCCATCTCCCCTGCCAGCTCTTGCCCTGCTTGCAAGAGCTTACAGCAGGCTATCCAAAGGCAGGCAGAGGGGGGCATGGGTTTAGGGTTGCTATGAAATACGTTGCCTAAGCAAACAGAGCAGCGGTCCTGCTGCGGCCTCATTGTCAAGGTCACTGAGGAAGATATTAAACAGTACGGGTCCCAGTGCAGACCCCTGGGGGACACCTCTTGTCACAGATCTCCATCTGGACATCAAGCCATTGACACCTGCTCTCTGGATGTGACCCTCCCACCTCACCAGGAGCCAGTGAGGGAACAGGGCTGCCAAACCTTCTTAGGGCAGCTTAGGTACAAGTCCCTGGAACGCCTGATCTGCATTGCCAGACTTACCACAAAGAGCTGTTTCTCGACAGCGTCGCAGACCAGGTCGATGCCCATCCGCTTCTCCCGATGAAGCAGACACTCCTGGGTGACCTGTTGGGGACACTCCATCACAGCTGGCTGCAGGGACAGGCTTGCAGATAGGGACGGTCCCCCCCTCAAGTAAGGGAAGAAAGGTGGCTACAGAGATGACAGCAGGGGGAAAAAGGGCCCAGGGCGTCAGCAGCGAGCTGCTGAGCTGCAATGTCGGCGTTGCATCCACATGAGGGAGCACATGTGCCCCTGGTGCAGCCCCAGCTCAGGGTCAGGCTCGGCGCTGACCTCGCCAGCGCCAAGTAGCAAGACGTGGGCTTTTGTCTTCTGAACCGGGGTTTTGGGTAGACCCCTTCCAAAAATAGTGGCTTCACCAAGCACTGGTCTGCATGTGCTGACAGGGGATGCAGCAGATAGCAAGGGATTCCTTTGTTACCAACTTTGGTAACTAAACTCTCCAGATGGTAGAGAGCTGCAGTAAGACTTCATGAGACACTGGAACAGCTGCAGAGGTGTCAGCAGCAGGCTAGAGCTTGCAGCCCCCCGGGCAGAACGCTTACCTGGACAGGGGCCTCCGTGTTGGCCAAGGCTCTCTCCAGACGTTCCTTCATGTCTGCGAGAGCCTTGGTCTCCTCAATCATCTTTTCCTGCTCGTGGCGCAGCTCTGACTTCCAAAAAAGGATGTCGTTGACACGCTGTCCCAGTGTTTTGGTGGTTTCCACCTGGGTTTTCCGTGTCTGCTGGTATTTGTCTTGCACCAGGCGGGAGCTGTCAGCTGTCAGCCACTCCGCAGTGTGCCGGACAGTCTCTGACCTCTTGTAGTTGGTCAGGTTGGACCTGTGCCAGTCGCCAGGAGTGTATCTGGTGAAGAGGGCTCTTTGGTTGGAGACAGGAGGCAGTGCTACGCTGGGGCTTAGCTCCTGAGAGCTTTTGGACGAGGGACCCAAAGTGGCTTTGGCCACTCTGGGCATCCAGGGGGAGCTGAAGCTTTCAGGTAAGGGGGAGGAAGGAAAGCGCTTCTGAAAGCTGGAGGCTGTGCTGATGGCAGGCAGAAACGTGGCAGCTGTTGATCTTGGGTGGGTGTACGCAGTCCTCAAGGGAGAGCCGGGCAGCTCCATTCTGGAATGCTGCTGTTCAGGCCTGTGTCCTGCACGCAGGGGGAGACAGAAGACAACCTCACTCACTAAGCTCCTGCACTTGCCTTACACGTGACTTACAACACAAAGAATGATCCACACAGCATCCATGCAGCATCCACACACCCCCTGAATGGGTCTGAAAGTCGAGAAAGCAAATCCCTTCTGACAGCGTCCCAAGCATTTGTGTATATGCAGATGGGACTGTTGTCCAGCACCAGCTCTTGAAATGCAGAGACAAACAAATCATGGCTGCTAAAGAGAATGGAAGACACTAGGCCTTCGTTTTCCTGAAATCTGCCAAGCCAGTAAACTGCGCTTGCTGATTCTCTGCTCTTCATTTGTTTCCTTTGGCTGCTGTCTTAGCTGATCCATACGTACTACGGATACCATTTTTTCTTTCAAAGGGCCTTTACCAGCCCCTGAGACACACAGCTTGTGGGTAAGGGACTCCATCCTCATCATCTCTACCTTTACTTGCATTAGATACTTGAGTGAGGAGTCTGCAGGGGAGCTGAACTCGGCAGGACTACGTCGCAATTGTGAAAGCCCCCAGCTATTGCAACTGAAAAGGGCAGCCAAGGGACTTGCAAAGGAAGAAAAATGTCCATGGCACACCCAATGTAAAAAATCTTGGGAGTGGGCTGGGGCTCCTTGTCCTCACCTTTCCAGCTACACCAGGAGCCCCGTGCATCCCCCCTGGCAGAAGCTGTCCCAAGGGGACACTTTCTGAACACGGGCAAGTGACAGGAGCCCCCAAGCAGCTACTCTGGGTACCTTGGGGTGACGCAAGAGGCACCGGGGAGGATTAAGAGAACCACCTGCTACTTAGAATTCAAGCACATACTCACCCTTAGCTGTTTGGGTGCGGGCTGCGCTCTGGGGTTTTGGGGTGCTCAAGGAGAGGTCGCACTCGCTGCTGCACTGCCGAGCTCCGTGGCAGTACTGCCAGGTGCCCGGGGCCATCCATGACACAGGACCAGTGGGCCGTTGCCACGGGCGCAGGGTGCCCAGCAACCCGATTGTTCCCTGTCACAGTCCCTGCAGCTGCCAGGGCAACGTGATGCGGCCATGGCGCAAGCCAGGGCTCTCCACTGGCAACCCAAGGAGACCCCTGGGCAAGAAAATACCCTCCCGTGGCACCCTAGTTCCTCTCCTGCACCACTTCTTGCCCTCGCTGGGCAAGCAGCTACAGGTGTCGGGCAACTCTTAGTCATAAGGTTTTGGTTTTGGTTCTCTTGTAAGGAGCAGGGAGTTGGACTCAGGAAGCCTTATGGGGCCCTTGGGACCGGAGAGATTCTCTGATAGGAACCCAGTGCCCTCAATGGGCAACTCACTGCAGATTCCGTGTAACCTAGTGCCTTTTCTGGGCAACTTCATCCTGTCCCTGGACAATCCCCAGTGCCCTTAGTGGGCAACCCAGTACAGCATCCCAGTGCAAGCCCTGGGCAAACCGGGATCCTCACGGGCCAAGCTGTTTGCCAGCACTGCTGGCCCTGGGCCAGCCCGTGGCCGAGCAGAGACCTCGCTGGGGCAGGAGGCTACCCCGGGGAGTTGGTGCCAGCACCCCCGGTGAGCAGGTTCCCAGCATCCCCAAGAGCTCCACCATGGCATAGCCTTGCGCAGCACCATGGCATTGTGCCCCAGTCAGCCAGTGACATCAGGAGTGGTTCCTGGGGGAGGGCCCTTGCCCAGATATTCTCGCCTTTACCTGGAGAAAAGGCCCCCTGTCCTGCCACTCCTGCTTGCCATAAACACACACACAGAGTTGCCCTCCTTAGGAAAGCCATGCCTCTGTTGCCAAAGCTCTGACCTGAACCGTAACTCAAACTGTTTCATGCATACCAAGTTTAACAGGCTTTGATTTCACTTGAAGCACGTCTTCTCCACATGCTGCAAGGGGATCTCTCTCTCTCTCTCCAGGGCCTGGAGTACCTCCTCCCCCTATTCTTCGCTGGCCTTGGTGTCTATGCAGTTTCTCACATCTTCTCACTCTCTTCTCTGTTGGCAAAAAGCAGCTGCTTGTGCTGTTTTCCCCCTGACATGTGATTGACAGAGGATCGGGATATGATTCGTGTGCTCGGCCTTGATCAGCAGCAGGTCCGGCCTTGAGTCAGCTGCTGCTGACTCTGTCGGGCCTAGGGCAGGCTTCTAGCTGCTGCTTGCAGAAGCCACCCCTGCAGCCCTCCCTCCTCTGCCAGAACCGTGCCACGCAAAACCACAACACACAGTTTGTCCCCAAGCAGCGACCATTTGAGCTCAGGCACAAAGGAGAAATACAAGGGGCAGAACATGAGGCCAATGTTCAGCAGGGGTGCCAACTTCCAGCGTGTCAGCCCCGCTTGGCCTACTTGTCTCAACTGGAATTTGAAGGGATACATTTAGATACCCAAGTACAAAATCTACTGCCAAAAGCTGCAAATTGAACTGTGCCACACGGTGCCACAGGGGAAATGTGTGTGTCTCTCTGTGTCTGTGTGTCTGTGTGTGTGTACTGCCCCCTCAGGTAAGCAGAGGAAAGAAAAAAAAATAAAGGGGAAAAGAAATACTCCTGGTAGACTGTGTAACACACAAAGCCTAATCATTTATTTTCAAACCATCTTCAGAAACCTGGGAAGGCATCCGAACAAAACGGGGAATCTCTCAGCTGCTGTGAGTGCAGCTGAGCCCAGCCTAAACATAACCCAGCAGCCGCACTGTGCTGGGAAAGGTCTTGCGCATCGCCATGCACTTCTCCTGGTCAATGAAGAGCGAGTTGGATTTCACGACCAGGTCGTGCTCCAAGACTGACTTGTTATGAACCAGCCTTTGCAGCACGTCCTCGCTGTCTCTCAGCCGCTGCTGAAGGCTCTGGATGGTCTCATCAATTTCACAGACCTCGTTGACAAGGCTGGAAAACAACAGAATGCCCGGTTAACCGTCCCCTCCTCGGGGTGGTTTCTAGCGTGCTGCTGCTGCTGGGCCCCTTGGGCACAGGATCTCCACCCTCGCACCCGCCATTTGTGGCAGACATAGGAAAGCCAAGGGCAGAGCTCCTCTGAACCTCAGCAGGGAGGAGGCATGGCTGTCTAGAAGACTCTGGCAGTGCTCAGCCACTTCTGCCAGAGCACCTTGTGCCACTGAGAAGAGGGAGAAGCAGCTGTGCTTTCCTGTTCCTCTTAGGTTTTGTGGCTTTGCGGGTTCAGCCTCCTGGATTTCCCAATGCAGGGGTCCTCCCCACACCCATGGAAGCACCCACAGCAAAACAGGGTGGTTGGGAGAGGCTCTAAGTGACTGTGAAACACATGGAGAAAAGGATGGCGTCCAAGATGCTGAACAGGCCCCGGGCTTGGGAGTAAACTGGTTTTGAAGGGCCTCACATAGCGTCATGCCCATGTCAGGCTTCCAGGAGGTGTGAGGTTCAGGGTCGCCTGGCAGGGTGCTGCTGGGCACTCTGGGCACCCCTCCAGAGCCTGGTGCGATCCCAAAGAGCTCACATACCCATGAGAGGATTCCCAGTGTCCTCAGGGGAGGGGAGGACTGTCCTCACTGCTTGTCCCTACAGCGCATACTTTCTAGCCATTGCCCAAAAGGAAGGAGCTAAGTGCTCTCAGCACCGGTAAAGGGCTCATCCTTCCAAACCCAGCACATCCCAGCGGGGAGCCGGTGGGAGAGATGGGGCAGGTTACCCAAGTGGGAAGAATCCAGCCCCTCGTGGGGTGGCATCAGGCTATACCCACTCACAGTGTACAGCCCCCGTCGTGGGTGGGGAGCTCTCCCAGCACCCAAGGGCTGGGATACCTGCAAAGTGCTTTTCCTTGTGTCAGGGCACGTAGGGAAGCACTTACCGGAGCTGGGCAGTGTCCCGGCACAGCTCCATCTTTGGTCTGCGGATGCGTTTGTCCAGCCGCGTCTGAGCCACTTTTAAGGGAAACCCTTTGTCCCGAATGGCTTTTTGAATGGCTTCGATGCTCCTCTCAAGCTGGAAGATTTCCTGCAGTGTCTGGCAGGAGAGAGACACGTGTGCATCAATTAAAACACATATATTCTCAAGTGACCACAGCATTTCCCTTTTCCTCTGTCTGCAATAACACCCAAGCTGGATACGTGGGCTCAGACTAGGGTCGCTCGGCCACAAACACAGGCCCAGATCCCTCAGCTATGTCTCTCGAGGGAAAAGCCTCTCTCTGCCCCTGCTGTCGCAGCAGAGGTTTCCGAGCAGTGTCCCACCCAGAGGGAGAGCTTCAGCCTACCTTGCTCAGCTGGGCCTGAATTTTCCTCTTGGCATCAGCCGTCTCTGCGATGCGCTGGGTGAAGGCGACGTTCACGCAGTTGAACTGCTGTTGCATCTCTCTGTCTGTCACCACCAGCAGGTTCTCAATGCTGTCCCGCAGCTTGGCAGAGGCTGCCCGTTCGCTCTGGGAGCGCAGGATGTTCTTGTCTGTGAAGTTGGCCCAGGACTCCGGCACCGAGATCCTGGCAGAGAGCGGGGAGGAAAGGAGAGGCCCCTGCTAAGCCCGTGCTGCCGAGGGCATGGACCACGATCTCTTTATCTTGTGTGTCCTTTCGGCTCCCTGCCAGGCCCTCTGCATGCAGGGCTGAACCCCCCAGACTTGACATCCCCGCCGAGCACTCAGGCAAGCGCTGAGAAATCTCAGGGTGTTTCCATGAGCCGTGCAGAGGTGCTGGGCTGCATTCATTGCCAGACTGATCTCGGAGCCCTGACAGAATGCTGAACTGGGTGGGAGTGGTTTTTGCCCGCCCGACGTTCGGCGTGCCGCTCCAAGCCAAGAGTTGCTCTCCCTTTATGGGGAGCGGAGACAAAGGTCCCCTCTGAAGCGGGGGTCTCCCAGCAGGACGGACGTGCCGTGCGGAGACACATGTGCTTACAGCGAGCTGGGGAAGAGCAGCTCCCTGCCAGGGAGAGTCACCGCGCACCCTGGGGACGTGCAAGCCCGGCGGGCACTTACGTGGCATCCACGCGCTCTACCCCTCGGAAGTAGTTGATGCCCCTAGAGGTGTTCCTCAGCTGGTGGCACTGCTCGTCGATGCGGTGAGCTGCCTGCTTGTTGGCCAGGTCTCTCTCCACATCGTGCTGGGCCAGCCTGTTGGACCTTCAACACACAAACAGCCACCGTCACAGGGCATGTAGGGGTGCAAGCGTTTCCTCCCCATGCCGCTTCCCCGCAGCACCCCTTGGGCAGCTAGGTGCCCCCACAAGCATCACCGCCTGCTTCCCGGGGAGCCTGCACGGGGCTCACACCTGCAGGGCGAGGGGAGAGGGAGGGCTCTGCTGGGGGCTCAGAACAAGGGCAAGTGCCTGTCGGCCCCACAGCAGGGGGTAAGGAGCTCCTCCTTACGCGAGCTGGGCTTCTGCCTGCTCCAGGTGCCGTCGCATCCTCTCTTGGCATGACCTGATGATGTCCAGTTCCTGGGCAGAGGCAAAACACCGCCCCATCAGCATCCGTGCTCAATTGCCCTGCGCACGCTCATCCCCATTCCCCATCAGCATTTGCCCTCTTTGCTTCCAGAATGTTTTCCTCCCCAGGACAAATCCCACCCATGTGGGACAAGAGCAGGTGGGCTTGACTTTGGTGCCAGTCCCCACCGTTTCTCAAAACATTCGGCTCCAGCAAAGGCAGGCATCTCTTGCTTTCAGCTCCCTTCAGCACACACCCGTCCCATTTCTGAATGCCCCAGGTGAGTCGTACCCAAACCCAGTCCTTTTCCAGCCCTCCTGCCTGCGGAAGCCAGCTGAAAAGGACAGCCAGAATGCGTCCCAAATATTGAAAAGCCAGACAGCCATTAGGGACGTAGCAGCTGGGATCATTTTCCTGAACCACCTTTGCAGCTTTTCCTTTCTTAGGGCCCGACTCAGAAGAAAAACTCTTCCAAGGGAGTGGTGGCTTCACACTCCCAGGGCTACAATTCCCTTCCCAGTCCCGCCATGCCTTTGCAGCCGTTGCATTTTGCCGTTGCCTGCGTTAGGATCCCATCTCCCCTGCCAGCTCTTGCCCTGCTTGCAAGAGCTTACAGCAGGCTATCCAAAGGCAGGCAGAGGGGGGCATGGGTTTAGGGTTGCTATGAAATACGTTGCCTAAGCAAACAGAGCAGCGGTCCTGCTGCGGCCTCATTGTCAAGGTCACTGAGGAAGATATTAAACAGTACGGGTCCCAGTGCAGACCCCTGGGGGACACCTCTTGTCACAGATCTCCATCTGGACATCAAGCCATTGACACCTGCTCTCTGGATGTGACCCTCCCACCTCACCAGGAGCCAGTGAGGGAACAGGGCTGCCAAACCTTCTTAGGGCAGCTTAGGTACAAGTCCCTGGAACGCCTGATCTGCATTGCCAGACTTACCACAAAGAGCTGTTTCTCGACAGCGTCGCAGACCAGGTCGATGCCCATCCGCTTCTCCCGATGAAGCAGACACTCCTGGGTGACCTGTTGGGGACACTCCATCACAGCTGGCTGCAGGGACAGGCTTGCAGATAGGGACGGTCCCCCCCTCAAGTAAGGGAAGAAAGGTGGCTACAGAGATGACAGCAGGGGGAAAAAGGGCCCAGGGCGTCAGCAGCGAGCTGCTGAGCTGCAATGTCGGCGTTGCATCCACATGAGGGAGCACATGTGCCCCTGGTGCAGCCCCAGCTCAGGGTCAGGCTCGGCGCTGACCTCGCCAGCGCCAAGTAGCAAGACGTGGGCTTTTGTCTTCTGAACCGGGGTTTTGGGTAGACCCCTTCCAAAAATAGTGGCTTCACCAAGCACTGGTCTGCATGTGCTGACAGGGGATGCAGCAGATAGCAAGGGATTCCTTTGTTACCAACTTTGGTAACTAAACTCTCCAGATGGTAGAGAGCTGCAGTAAGACTTCATGAGACACTGGAACAGCTGCAGAGGTGTCAGCAGCAGGCTAGAGCTTGCAGCCCCCCGGGCAGAACGCTTACCTGGACAGGGGCCTCCGTGTTGGCCAAGGCTCTCTCCAGACGTTCCTTCATGTCTGCGAGAGCCTTGGTCTCCTCAATCATCTTTTCCTGCTCGTGGCGCAGCTCTGACTTCCAAAAAAGGATGTCGTTGACACGCTGTCCCAGTGTTTTGGTGGTTTCCACCTGGGTTTTCCGTGTCTGCTGGTATTTGTCTTGCACCAGGCGGGAGCTGTCAGCTGTCAGCCACTCTGCAGTGTGCCGGACAGTCTCTGACCTCTTGTAGTTGGTCAGGTTGGACCTGTGCCAGTCGCCAGGAGTGTATCTGGTGAAGAGGGCTCTTTGGTTGGAGACAGGAGGCAGTGCTACGCTGGGGCTTAGCTCCTGAGAGCTTTTGGACGAGGGACCCAAAGTGGCTTTGGCCACTCTGGGCATCCAGGGGGAGCTGAAGCTTTCAGGTAAGGGGGAGGAAGGAAAGCGCTTCTCAAAGCTGGAGGCTGTGCTGATGGCAGGCAGAAACGTGGCAGCTGTTGATCTTGGGTGGGTGTACGCAGTCCTCAAGGGAGAGCCGGGCAGCTCCATTCTGGAATGCTGCTGTTCAGGCCTGTGTCCTGCACGCAGGGGGAGACAGAAGACAACCTCACTCACTAAGCTCCTGCACTTGCCTTACACGTGACTTACAACACAAAGAATGATCCACACAGCATCCATGCAGCATCCACACACCCCCTGAATGGGTCTGAAAGTCGAGAAAGCAAATCCCTTCTGACAGCGTCCCAAGCATTTGTGTATATGCAGATGGGACTGTTGTCCAGCACCAGCTCTTGAAATGCAGAGACAAACAAATCATGGCTGCTAAAGAGAATGGAAGACACTAGGCCTTCGTTTTCCTGAAATCTGCCAAGCCAGTAAACTGCGCTTGCTGATTCTCTGCTCTTCATTTGTTTCCTTTGGCTGCTGTCTTAGCTGATCCATACGTACTACGGATACCATTTTTTCTTTCAAAGGGCCTTTACCAGCCCCTGAGACACACAGCTTGTGGGTAAGGGACTCCATCCTCATCATCTCTACCTTTACTTGCATTAGATACTTGAGTGAGGAGTCTGCAGGGGAGCTGAACTCGGCAGGACTACGTCGCAATTGTGAAAGCCCCCAGCTATTGCAACTGAAAAGGGCAGCCAAGGGACTTGCAAAGGAAGAAAAATGTCCATGGCACACCCAATGTAAAAAATCTTGGGAGTGGGCTGGGGCTCCTTGTCCTCACCTTTCCAGCTACACCAGGAGCCCCGTGCATCCCCCCTGGCAGAAGCTGTCCCAAGGGGACACTTTCTGAACACGGGCAAGTGACAGGAGCCCCCAAGCAGCTACTCTGGGTACCTTGGGGTGACGCAAGAGGCACCGGGGAGGATTAAGAGAACCACCTGCTACTTAGAATTCAAGCACATACTCACCCTTAGCTGTTTGGGTGCGGGCTGCGCTCTGGGGTTTTGGGGTGCTCAAGGAGAGGTCGCACTCGCTGCTGCACTGCCGAGCTCCGTGGCAGTACTGCCAGGTGCCCGGGGCCATCCATGACACAGGACCAGTGGGCCGTTGCCACGGGCGCAGGGTGCCCAGCAACCCGATTGTTCCCTGTCACAGTCCCTGCAGCTGCCAGGGCAACGTGATGCGGCCATGGCGCAAGCCAGGGCTCTCCACTGGCAACCCAAGGAGACCCCTGGGCAAGAAAATACCCTCCCGTGGCACCCTAGTTCCTCTCCTGCACCACTTCTTGCCCTCGCTGGGCAAGCAGCTACAGGTGTCGGGCAACTCTTAGTCATAAGGTTTTGGTTTTGGTTCTCTTGTAAGGAGCAGGGAGTTGGACTCAGGAAGCCTTATGGGGCCCTTGGGACCGGAGAGATTCTCTGATAGGAACCCAGTGCCCTCAATGGGCAACTCACTGCAGATTCCGTGTAACCTAGTGCCTTTTCTGGGCAACTTCATCCTGTCCCTGGACAATCCCCAGTGCCCTTAGTGGGCAACCCAGTACAGCATCCCAGTGCAAGCCCTGGGCAAACCGGGATCCTCACGGGCCAAGCTGTTTGCCAGCACTGCTGGCCCTGGGCCAGCCCGTGGCCGAGCAGAGACCTCGCTGGGGCAGGAGGCTACCCCGGGGAGTTGGTGCCAGCACCCCCGGTGAGCAGGTTCCCAGCATCCCCAAGAGCTCCACCATGGCATAGCCTTGCGCAGCACCATGGCATTGTGCCCCAGTCAGCCAGTGACATCAGGAGTGGTTCCTGGGGGAGGGCCCTTGCCCAGATATTCTCGCCTTTACCTGGAGAAAAGGCCCCCTGTCCTGCCACTCCTGCTTGCCATAAACACACACACAGAGTTGCCCTCCTTAGGAAAGCCATGCCTCTGTTGCCAAAGCTCTGACCTGAACCGTAACTCAAACTGTTTCATGCATACCAAGTTTAACAGGCTTTGATTTCACTTGAAGCACGTCTTCTCCACATGCTGCAAGGGGATCTCTCTCTCTCTCTCCAGGGCCTGGAGTACCTCCTCCCCCTATTCTTCGCTGGCCTTGGTGTCTATGCAGTTTCTCACATCTTCTCACTCTCTTCTCTGTTGGCAAAAAGCAGCTGCTTGTGCTGTTTTCCCCCTGACATGTGATTGACAGAGGATCGGGATATGATTCGTGTGCTCGGCCTTGATCAGCAGCAGGTCCGGCCTTGAGTCAGCTGCTGCTGACTCTGTCGGGCCTAGGGCAGGCTTCTAGCTGCTGCTCGCAGAAGCCACCCCCGCAGCCCTCCCTCCTCTGCCAGAACCGTGCCACGCAAAACCACAACACACAGTTTGTCCCCAAGCAGCGACCATTTGAGCTCAGGCACAAAGGAGAAATACAAGGGGCAGAACATGAGGCCAATGTTCAGCAGGGGTGCCAACTTCCAGCGTGTCAGCCCCGCTTGGCCTACTTGTCTCAACTGGAATTTGAAGGGATACATTTAGATACCCAAGTACAAAATCTACTGCCAAAAGCTGCAAATTGAACTGTGCCACACGGTGCCACAGGGGAAATGTGTGTGTCTCTCTGTGTCTGTGTGTCTGTGTGTGTGTACTGCCCCCTCAGGTAAGCAGAGGAAAGAAAAAAAAATAAAGGGGAAAAGAAATACTCCTGGTAGACTGTGTAACACACAAAGCCTAATCATTTATTTTCAAACCATCTTCAGAAACCTGGGAAGGCATCCGAACAAAACGGGGAATCTCTCAGCTGCTGTGAGTGCAGCTGAGCCCAGCCTAAACATAACCCAGCAGCCGCACTGTGCTGGGAAAGGTCTTGCGCATCGCCATGCACTTCTCCTGGTCAATGAAGAGCGAGTTGGATTTCACGACCAGGTCGTGCTCCAAGACTGACTTGTTATGAACCAGCCTTTGCAGCACGTCCTCGCTGTCTCTCAGCCGCTGCTGAAGGCTCTGGATGGTCTCATCAATTTCACAGACCTCGTTGACAAGGCTGGAAAACAACAGAATGCCCGGTTAACCGTCCCCTCCTCGGGGTGGTTTCTAGCGTGCTGCTGCTGCTGGGCCCCTTGGGCACAGGATCTCCACCCTCGCACCCGCCATTTGTGGCAGACATAGGAAAGCCAAGGGCAGAGCTCCTCTGAACCTCAGCAGGGAGGAGGCATGGCTGTCTAGAAGACTCTGGCAGTGCTCAGCCACTTCTGCCAGAGCACCTTGTGCCACTGAGAAGAGGGAGAAGCAGCTGTGCTTTCCTGTTCCTCTTAGGTTTTGTGGCTTTGCGGGTTCAGCCTCCTGGATTTCCCAATGCAGGGGTCCTCCCCACACCCATGGAAGCACCCACAGCAAAACAGGGTGGTTGGGAGAGGCTCTAAGTGACTGTGAAACACATGGAGAAAAGGATGGCGTCCAAGATGCTGAACAGGCCCCGGGCTTGGGAGTAAACTGGTTTTGAAGGGCCTCACATAGCGTCATGCCCATGTCAGGCTTCCAGGAGGTGTGAGGTTCAGGGTCGCCTGGCAGGGTGCTGCTGGGCACTCTGGGCACCCCTCCAGAGCCTGGTGCGATCCCAAAGAGCTCACATACCCATGAGAGGATTCCCAGTGTCCTCAGGGGAGGGGAGGACTGTCCTCACTGCTTGTCCCTACAGCGCATACTTTCTAGCCATTGCCCAAAAGGAAGGAGCTAAGTGCTCTCAGCACCGGTAAAGGGCTCATCCTTCCAAACCCAGCACATCCCAGCGGGGAGCCGGTGGGAGAGATGGGGCAGGTTACCCAAGTGGGAAGAATCCAGCCCCTCGTGGGGTGGCATCAGGCTGTACCCACTCACAGTGTACAGCCCCCGTCGTGGGTGGGGAGCTCTCCCAGCACCCAAGGGCTGGGATACCTGCAAAGTGCTTTTCCTTGTGTCAGGGCACGTAGGGAAGCACTTACCGGAGCTGGGCAGTGTCCCGGCACAGCTCCATCTTTGGTCTGCGGATGCGTTTGTCCAGCCGCGTCTGAGCCACTTTTAAGGGAAACCCTTTGTCCCGAATGGCTTTTTGAATGGCTTCGATGCTCCTCTCAAGCTGGAAGATTTCCTGCAGTGTCTGGCAGGAGAGAGACACGTGTGCATCAATTAAAACACATATATTCTCAAGTGACCACAGCATTTCCCTTTTCCTCTGTCTGCAATAACACCCAAGCTGGATACGTGGGCTCAGACTAGGGTCGCTCGGCCACAAACACAGGCCCAGATCCCTCAGCTATGTCTCTCGAGGGAAAAGCCTCTCTCTGCCCCTGCTGTCGCAGCAGAGGTTTCCGAGCAGTGTCCCACCCAGAGGGAGAGCTTCAGCCTACCTTGCTCAGCTGGGCCTGAATTTTCCTCTTGGCATCAGCCGTCTCTGCGATGCGCTGGGTGAAGGCGACGTTCACGCAGTTGAACTGCTGTTGCATCTCTCTGTCTGTCACCACCAGCAGGTTCTCAATGCTGTCCCGCAGCTTGGCAGAGGCTGCCCGTTCGCTCTGGGAGCGCAGGATGTTCTTGTCTGTGAAGTTGGCCCAGGACTCCGGCACCGAGATCCTGGCAGAGAGCGGGGAGGAAAGGAGAGGCCCCTGCTAAGCCCGTGCTGCCGAGGGCATGGACCACGATCTCTTTATCTTGTGTGTCCTTTCGGCTCCCTGCCAGGCCCTCTGCATGCAGGGCTGAACCCCCCAGACTTGACATCCCCGCCGAGCACTCAGGCAAGCGCTGAGAAATCTCAGGGTGTTTCCATGAGCCGTGCAGAGGTGCTGGGCTGCATTCATTGCCAGACTGATCTCGGAGCCCTGACAGAATGCTGAACTGGGTGGGAGTGGTTTTTGCCCGCCCGACGTTCGGCGTGCCGCTCCAAGCCAAGAGTTGCTCTCCCTTTATGGGGAGCGGAGACAAAGGTCCCCTCTGAAGCGGGGGTCTCCCAGCAGGACGGACGTGCCGTGCGGAGACACATGTGCTTACAGCGAGCTGGGGAAGAGCAGCTCCCTGCCAGGGAGAGTCACCGCGCACCCTGGGGACGTGCAAGCCCGGCGGGCACTTACGTGGCATCCACGCGCTCTACCCCTCGGAAGTAGTTGATGCCCCTAGAGGTGTTCCTCAGCTGGTGGCACTGCTCGTCGATGCGGTGAGCTGCCTGCTTGTTGGCCAGGTCTCTCTCCACATCGTGCTGGGCCAGCCTGTTGGACCTTCAACACACAAACAGCCACCGTCACAGGGCATGTAGGGGTGCAAGCGTTTCCTCCCCATGCCGCTTCCCCGCAGCACCCCTTGGGCAGCTAGGTGCCCCCACAAGCATCACCGCCTGCTTCCCGGGGAGCCTGCACGGGGCTCACACCTGCAGGGCGAGGGGAGAGGGAGGGCTCTGCTGGGGGCTCAGAACAAGGGCAAGTGCCTGTCGGCCCCACAGCAGGGGGTAAGGAGCTCCTCCTTACGCGAGCTGGGCTTCTGCCTGCTCCAGGTGCCGTCGCATCCTCTCTTGGCATGACCTGATGATGTCCAGTTCCTGGGCAGAGGCAAAACACCGCCCCATCAGCATCCGTGCTCAATTGCCCTGCGCACGCTCATCCCCATTCCCCATCAGCATTTGCCCTCTTTGCTTCCAGAATGTTTTCCTCCCCAGGACAAATCCCACCCATGTGGGACAAGAGCAGGTGGGCTTGACTTTGGTGCCAGTCCCCACCGTTTCTCAAAACATTCGGCTCCAGCAAAGGCAGGCATCTCTTGCTTTCAGCTCCCTTCAGCACACACCCGTCCCATTTCTGAATGCCCCAGGTGAGTCGTACCCAAACCCAGTCCTTTTCCAGCCCTCCTGCCTGCGGAAGCCAGCTGAAAAGGACAGCCAGAATGCGTCCCAAATATTGAAAAGCCAGACAGCCATTAGGGACGTAGCAGCTGGGATCATTTTCCTGAACCACCTTTGCAGCTTTTCCTTTCTTAGGGCCCGACTCAGAAGAAAAACTCTTCCAAGGGAGTGGTGGCTTCACACTCCCAGGGCTACAATTCCCTTCCCAGTCCCGCCATGCCTTTGCAGCCGTTGCATTTTGCCGTTGCCTGCGTTAGGATCCCATCTCCCCTGCCAGCTCTTGCCCTGCTTGCAAGAGCTTACAGCAGGCTATCCAAAGGCAGGCAGAGGGGGGCATGGGTTTAGGGTTGCTATGAAATACGTTGCCTAAGCAAACAGAGCAGCGGTCCTGCTGCGGCCTCATTGTCAAGGTCACTGAGGAAGATATTAAACAGTACGGGTCCCAGTGCAGACCCCTGGGGGACACCTCTTGTCACAGATCTCCATCTGGACATCAAGCCATTGACACCTGCTCTCTGGATGTGACCCTCCCACCTCACCAGGAGCCAGTGAGGGAACAGGGCTGCCAAACCTTCTTAGGGCAGCTTAGGTACAAGTCCCTGGAACGCCTGATCTGCATTGCCAGACTTACCACAAAGAGCTGTTTCTCGACAGCGTCGCAGACCAGGTCGATGCCCATCCGCTTCTCCCGATGAAGCAGACACTCCTGGGTGACCTGTTGGGGACACTCCATCACAGCTGGCTGCAGGGACAGGCTTGCAGATAGGGACGGTCCCCCCCTCAAGTAAGGGAAGAAAGGTGGCTACAGAGATGACAGCAGGGGGAAAAAGGGCCCAGGGCGTCAGCAGCGAGCTGCTGAGCTGCAATGTCGGCGTTGCATCCACATGAGGGAGCACATGTGCCCCTGGTGCAGCCCCAGCTCAGGGTCAGGCTCGGCGCTGACCTCGCCAGCGCCAAGTAGCAAGACGTGGGCTTTTGTCTTCTGAACCGGGGTTTTGGGTAGACCCCTTCCAAAAATAGTGGCTTCACCAAGCACTGGTCTGCATGTGCTGACAGGGGATGCAGCAGATAGCAAGGGATTCCTTTGTTACCAACTTTGGTAACTAAACTCTCCAGATGGTAGAGAGCTGCAGTAAGACTTCATGAGACACTGGAACAGCTGCAGAGGTGTCAGCAGCAGGCTAGAGCTTGCAGCCCCCCGGGCAGAACGCTTACCTGGACAGGGGCCTCCGTGTTGGCCAAGGCTCTCTCCAGACGTTCCTTCATGTCTGCGAGAGCCTTGGTCTCCTCAATCATCTTTTCCTGCTCGTGGCGCAGCTCTGACTTCCAAAAAAGGATGTCGTTGACACGCTGTCCCAGTGTTTTGGTGGTTTCCACCTGGGTTTTCCGTGTCTGCTGGTATTTGTCTTGCACCAGGCGGGAGCTGTCAGCTGTCAGCCACTCCGCAGTGTGCCGGACACTCTCTGACCTCTTGTAGTTGGTCAGGTTGGACCTGTGCCAGTCGCCAGGAGTGTATCTGGTGAAGAGGGCTCTTTGGTTGGAGACAGGAGGCAGTGCTACGCTGGGGCTTAGCTCCTGAGAGCTTTTGGACGAGGGACCCAAAGTGGCTTTGGCCACTCTGGGCATCCAGGGGGAGCTGAAGCTTTCAGGTAAGGGGGAGGAAGGAAAGCGCTTCTGAAAGCTGGAGGCTGTGCTGATGGCAGGCAGAAACGTGGCAGCTGTTGATCTTGGGTGGGTGTACGCAGTCCTCAAGGGAGAGCCGGGCAGCTCCATTCTGGAATGCTGCTGTTCAGGCCTGTGTCCTGCACGCAGGGGGAGACAGAAGACAACCTCACTCACTAAGCTCCTGCACTTGCCTTACACGTGACTTACAACACAAAGAATGATCCACACAGCATCCATGCAGCATCCACACACCCCCTGAATGGGTCTGAAAGTCGAGAAAGCAAATCCCTTCTGACAGCGTCCCAAGCATTTGTGTATATGCAGATGGGACTGTTGTCCAGCACCAGCTCTTGAAATGCAGAGACAAACAAATCATGGCTGCTAAAGAGAATGGAAGACACTAGGCCTTCGTTTTCCTGAAATCTGCCAAGCCAGTAAACTGCGCTTGCTGATTCTCTGCTCTTCATTTGTTTCCTTTGGCTGCTGTCTTAGCTGATCCATACGTACTACGGATACCATTTTTTCTTTCAAAGGGCCTTTACCAGCCCCTGAGACACACAGCTTGTGGGTAAGGGACTCCATCCTCATCATCTCTACCTTTACTTGCATTAGATACTTGAGTGAGGAGTCTGCAGGGGAGCTGAACTCGGCAGGACTACGTCGCAATTGTGAAAGCCCCCAGCTATTGCAACTGAAAAGGGCAGCCAAGGGACTTGCAAAGGAAGAAAAATGTCCATGGCACACCCAATGTAAAAAATCTTGGGAGTGGGCTGGGGCTCCTTGTCCTCACCTTTCCAGCTACACCAGGAGCCCCGTGCATCCCCCCTGGCAGAAGCTGTCCCAAGGGGACACTTTCTGAACACGGGCAAGTGACAGGAGCCCCCAAGCAGCTACTCTGGGTACCTTGGGGTGACGCAAGAGGCACCGGGGAGGATTAAGAGAACCACCTGCTACTTAGAATTCAAGCACATACTCACCCTTAGCTGTTTGGGTGCGGGCTGCGCTCTGGGGTTTTGGGGTGCTCAAGGAGAGGTCGCACTCGCTGCTGCACTGCCGAGCTCCGTGGCAGTACTGCCAGGTGCCCGGGGCCATCCATGACACAGGACCAGTGGGCCGTTGCCACGGGCGCAGGGTGCCCAGCAACCCGATTGTTCCCTGTCACAGTCCCTGCAGCTGCCAGGGCAACGTGATGCGGCCATGGCGCAAGCCAGGGCTCTCCACTGGCAACCCAAGGAGACCCCTGGGCAAGAAAATACCCTCCCGTGGCACCCTAGTTCCTCTCCTGCACCACTTCTTGCCCTCGCTGGGCAAGCAGCTACAGGTGTCGGGCAACTCTTAGTCATAAGGTTTTGGTTTTGGTTCTCTTGTAAGGAGCAGGGAGTTGGACTCAGGAAGCCTTATGGGGCCCTTGGGACCGGAGAGATTCTCTGATAGGAACCCAGTGCCCTCAATGGGCAACTCACTGCAGATTCCGTGTAACCTAGTGCCTTTTCTGGGCAACTTCATCCTGTCCCTGGACAATCCCCAGTGCCCTTAGTGGGCAACCCAGTACAGCATCCCAGTGCAAGCCCTGGGCAAACCGGGATCCTCACGGGCCAAGCTGTTTGCCAGCACTGCTGGCCCTGGGCCAGCCCGTGGCCGAGCAGAGACCTCGCTGGGGCAGGAGGCTACCCCGGGGAGTTGGTGCCAGCACCCCCGGTGAGCAGGTTCCCAGCATCCCCAAGAGCTCCACCATGGCATAGCCTTGCGCAGCACCATGGCATTGTGCCCCAGTCAGCCAGTGACATCAGGAGTGGTTCCTGGGGGAGGGCCCTTGCCCAGATATTCTCGCCTTTACCTGGAGAAAAGGCCCCCTGTCCTGCCACTCCTGCTTGCCATAAACACACACACAGAGTTGCCCTCCTTAGGAAAGCCATGCCTCTGTTGCCAAAGCTCTGACCTGAACCGTAACTCAAACTGTTTCATGCATACCAAGTTTAACAGGCTTTGATTTCACTTGAAGCACGTCTTCTCCACATGCTGCAAGGGGATCTCTCTCTCTCTCCAGGGCCTGGAGTACCTCCTCCCCCTATTCTTCGCTGGCCTTGGTGTCTATGCAGTTTCTCACATCTTCTCACTCTCTTCTCTGTTGGCAAAAAGCAGCTGCTTGTGCTGTTTTCCCCCTGACATGTGATTGACAGAGGATCGGGATATGATTCGTGTGCTCGGCCTTGATCAGCAGCAGGTCCGGCCTTGAGTCAGCTGCTGCTGACTCTGTCGGGCCTAGGGCAGGCTTCTAGCTGCTGCTCGCAGAAGCCACCCCCGCAGCCCTCCCTCCTCTGCCAGAACCGTGCCACGCAAAACCACAACACACAGTTTGTCCCCAAGCAGCGACCATTTGAGCTCAGGCACAAAGGAGAAATACAAGGGGCAGAACATGAGGCCAATGTTCAGCAGGGGTGCCAACTTCCAGCGTGTCAGCCCCGCTTGGCCTACTTGTCTCAACTGGAATTTGAAGGGATACATTTAGATACCCAAGTACAAAATCTACTGCCAAAAGCTGCAAATTGAACTGTGCCACACGGTGCCACAGGGGAAATGTGTGTGTCTCTCTGTGTCTGTGTGTCTGTGTGTGTGTACTGCCCCCTCAGGTAAGCAGAGGAAAGAAAAAAAAATAAAGGGGAAAAGAAATACTCCTGGTAGACTGTGTAACACACAAAGCCTAATCATTTATTTTCAAACCATCTTCAGAAACCTGGGAAGGCATCCGAACAAAACGGGGAATCTCTCAGCTGCTGTGAGTGCAGCTGAGCCCAGCCTAAACATAACCCAGCAGCCGCACTGTGCTGGGAAAGGTCTTGCGCATCGCCATGCACTTCTCCTGGTCAATGAAGAGCGAGTTGGATTTCACGACCAGGTCGTGCTCCAAGACTGACTTGTTATGAACCAGCCTTTGCAGCACGTCCTCGCTGTCTCTCAGCCGCTGCTGAAGGCTCTGGATGGTCTCATCAATTTCACAGACCTCGTTGACAAGGCTGGAAAACAACAGAATGCCCGGTTAACCGTCCCCTCCTCGGGGTGGTTTCTAGCGTGCTGCTGCTGCTGGGCCCCTTGGGCACAGGATCTCCACCCTCGCACCCGCCATTTGTGGCAGACATAGGAAAGCCAAGGGCAGAGCTCCTCTGAACCTCAGCAGGGAGGAGGCATGGCTGTCTAGAAGACTCTGGCAGTGCTCAGCCACTTCTGCCAGAGCACCTTGTGCCACTGAGAAGAGGGAGAAGCAGCTGTGCTTTCCTGTTCCTCTTAGGTTTTGTGGCTTTGCGGGTTCAGCCTCCTGGATTTCCCAATGCAGGGGTCCTCCCCACACCCATGGAAGCACCCACAGCAAAACAGGGTGGTTGGGAGAGGCTCTAAGTGACTGTGAAACACATGGAGAAAAGGATGGCGTCCAAGATGCTGAACAGGCCCCGGGCTTGGGAGTAAACTGGTTTTGAAGGGCCTCACATAGCGTCATGCCCATGTCAGGCTTCCAGGAGGTGTGAGGTTCAGGGTCGCCTGGCAGGGTGCTGCTGGGCACTCTGGGCACCCCTCCAGAGCCTGGTGCGATCCCAAAGAGCTCACATACCCATGAGAGGATTCCCAGTGTCCTCAGGGGAGGGGAGGACTGTCCTCACTGCTTGTCCCTACAGCGCATACTTTCTAGCCATTGCCCAAAAGGAAGGAGCTAAGTGCTCTCAGCACCGGTAAAGGGCTCATCCTTCCAAACCCAGCACATCCCAGCGGGGAGCCGGTGGGAGAGATGGGGCAGGTTACCCAAGTGGGAAGAATCCAGCCCCTCGTGGGGTGGCATCAGGCTGTACCCACTCACAGTGTACAGCCCCCGTCGTGGGTGGGGAGCTCTCCCAGCACCCAAGGGCTGGGATACCTGCAAAGTGCTTTTCCTTGTGTCAGGGCACGTAGGGAAGCACTTACCGGAGCTGGGCAGTGTCCCGGCACAGCTCCATCTTTGGTCTGCGGATGCGTTTGTCCAGCCGCGTCTGAGCCACTTTTAAGGGAAACCCTTTGTCCCGAATGGCTTTTTGAATGGCTTCGATGCTCCTCTCAAGCTGGAAGATTTCCTGCAGTGTCTGGCAGGAGAGAGACACGTGTGCATCAATTAAAACACATATATTCTCAAGTGACCACAGCATTTCCCTTTTCCTCTGTCTGCAATAACACCCAAGCTGGATACGTGGGCTCAGACTAGGGTCGCTCGGCCACAAACACAGGCCCAGATCCCTCAGCTATGTCTCTCGAGGGAAAAGCCTCTCTCTGCCCCTGCTGTCGCAGCAGAGGTTTCCGAGCAGTGTCCCACCCAGAGGGAGAGCTTCAGCCTACCTTGCTCAGCTGGGCCTGAATTTTCCTCTTGGCATCAGCCGTCTCTGCGATGCGCTGGGTGAAGGCGACGTTCACGCAGTTGAACTGCTGTTGCATCTCTCTGTCTGTCACCACCAGCAGGTTCTCAATGCTGTCCCGCAGCTTGGCAGAGGCTGCCCGTTCGCTCTGGGAGCGCAGGATGTTCTTGTCTGTGAAGTTGGCCCAGGACTCCGGCACCGAGATCCTGGCAGAGAGCGGGGAGGAAAGGAGAGGCCCCTGCTAAGCCCGTGCTGCCGAGGGCATGGACCACGATCTCTTTATCTTGTGTGTCCTTTCGGCTCCCTGCCAGGCCCTCTGCATGCAGGGCTGAACCCCCCAGACTTGACATCCCCGCCGAGCACTCAGGCAAGCGCTGAGAAATCTCAGGGTGTTTCCATGAGCCGTGCAGAGGTGCTGGGCTGCATTCATTGCCAGACTGATCTCGGAGCCCTGACAGAATGCTGAACTGGGTGGGAGTGGTTTTTGCCCGCCCGACGTTCGGCGTGCCGCTCCAAGCCAAGAGTTGCTCTCCCTTTATGGGGAGCGGAGACAAAGGTCCCCTCTGAAGCGGGGGTCTCCCAGCAGGACGGACGTGCCGTGCGGAGACACATGTGCTTACAGCGAGCTGGGGAAGAGCAGCTCCCTGCCAGGGAGAGTCACCGCGCACCCTGGGGACGTGCAAGCCCGGCGGGCACTTACGTGGCATCCACGCGCTCTACCCCTCGGAAGTAGTTGATGCCCCTAGAGGTGTTCCTCAGCTGGTGGCACTGCTCGTCGATGCGGTGAGCTGCCTGCTTGTTGGCCAGGTCTCTCTCCACATCGTGCTGGGCCAGCCTGTTGGACCTTCAACACACAAACAGCCACCGTCACAGGGCATGTAGGGGTGCAAGCGTTTCCTCCCCATGCCGCTTCCCCGCAGCACCCCTTGGGCAGCTAGGTGCCCCCACAAGCATCACCGCCTGCTTCCCGGGGAGCCTGCACGGGGCTCACACCTGCAGGGCGAGGGGAGAGGGAGGGCTCTGCTGGGGGCTCAGAACAAGGGCAAGTGCCTGTCGGCCCCACAGCAGGGGGTAAGGAGCTCCTCCTTACGCGAGCTGGGCTTCTGCCTGCTCCAGGTGCCGTCGCATCCTCTCTTGGCATGACCTGATGATGTCCAGTTCCTGGGCAGAGGCAAAACACCGCCCCATCAGCATCCGTGCTCAATTGCCCTGCGCACGCTCATCCCCATTCCCCATCAGCATTTGCCCTCTTTGCTTCCAGAATGTTTTCCTCCCCAGGACAAATCCCACCCATGTGGGACAAGAGCAGGTGGGCTTGACTTTGGTGCCAGTCCCCACCGTTTCTCAAAACATTCGGCTCCAGCAAAGGCAGGCATCTCTTGCTTTCAGCTCCCTTCAGCACACACCCGTCCCATTTCTGAATGCCCCAGGTGAGTCGTACCCAAACCCAGTCCTTTTCCAGCCCTCCTGCCTGCGGAAGCCAGCTGAAAAGGACAGCCAGAATGCGTCCCAAATATTGAAAAGCCAGACAGCCATTAGGGACGTAGCAGCTGGGATCATTTTCCTGAACCACCTTTGCAGCTTTTCCTTTCTTAGGGCCCGACTCAGAAGAAAAACTCTTCCAAGGGAGTGGTGGCTTCACACTCCCAGGGCTACAATTCCCTTCCCAGTCCCGCCATGCCTTTGCAGCCGTTGCATTTTGCCGTTGCCTGCGTTAGGATCCCATCTCCCCTGCCAGCTCTTGCCCTGCTTGCAAGAGCTTACAGCAGGCTATCCAAAGGCAGGCAGAGGGGGGCATGGGTTTAGGGTTGCTATGAAATACGTTGCCTAAGCAAACAGAGCAGCGGTCCTGCTGCGGCCTCATTGTCAAGGTCACTGAGGAAGATATTAAACAGTACGGGTCCCAGTGCAGACCCCTGGGGGACACCTCTTGTCACAGATCTCCATCTGGACATCAAGCCATTGACACCTGCTCTCTGGATGTGACCCTCCCACCTCACCAGGAGCCAGTGAGGGAACAGGGCTGCCAAACCTTCTTAGGGCAGCTTAGGTACAAGTCCCTGGAACGCCTGATCTGCATTGCCAGACTTACCACAAAGAGCTGTTTCTCGACAGCGTCGCAGACCAGGTCGATGCCCATCCGCTTCTCCCGATGAAGCAGACACTCCTGGGTGACCTGTTGGGGACACTCCATCACAGCTGGCTGCAGGGACAGGCTTGCAGATAGGGACGGTCCCCCCCTCAAGTAAGGGAAGAAAGGTGGCTACAGAGATGACAGCAGGGGGAAAAAGGGCCCAGGGCGTCAGCAGCGAGCTGCTGAGCTGCAATGTCGGCGTTGCATCCACATGAGGGAGCACATGTGCCCCTGGTGCAGCCCCAGCTCAGGGTCAGGCTCGGCGCTGACCTCGCCAGCGCCAAGTAGCAAGACGTGGGCTTTTGTCTTCTGAACCGGGGTTTTGGGTAGACCCCTTCCAAAAATAGTGGCTTCACCAAGCACTGGTCTGCATGTGCTGACAGGGGATGCAGCAGATAGCAAGGGATTCCTTTGTTACCAACTTTGGTAACTAAACTCTCCAGATGGTAGAGAGCTGCAGTAAGACTTCATGAGACACTGGAACAGCTGCAGAGGTGTCAGCAGCAGGCTAGAGCTTGCAGCCCCCCGGGCAGAACGCTTACCTGGACAGGGGCCTCCGTGTTGGCCAAGGCTCTCTCCAGACGTTCCTTCATGTCTGCGAGAGCCTTGGTCTCCTCAATCATCTTTTCCTGCTCGTGGCGCAGCTCTGACTTCCAAAAAAGGATGTCGTTGACACGCTGTCCCAGTGTTTTGGTGGTTTCCACCTGGGTTTTCCGTGTCTGCTGGTATTTGTCTTGCACCAGGCGGGAGCTGTCAGCTGTCAGCCACTCTGCAGTGTGCCGGACAGTCTCTGACCTCTTGTAGTTGGTCAGGTTGGACCTGTGCCAGTCGCCAGGAGTGTATCTGGTGAAGAGGGCTCTTTGGTTGGAGACAGGAGGCAGTGCTACGCTGGGGCTTAGCTCCTGAGAGCTTTTGGACGAGGGACCCAAAGTGGCTTTGGCCACTCTGGGCATCCAGGGGGAGCTGAAGCTTTCAGGTAAGGGGGAGGAAGGAAAGCGCTTCTCAAAGCTGGAGGCTGTGCTGATGGCAGGCAGAAACGTGGCAGCTGTTGATCTTGGGTGGGTGTACGCAGTCCTCAAGGGAGAGCCGGGCAGCTCCATTCTGGAATGCTGCTGTTCAGGCCTGTGTCCTGCACGCAGGGGGAGACAGAAGACAACCTCACTCACTAAGCTCCTGCACTTGCCTTACACGTGACTTACAACACAAAGAATGATCCACACAGCATCCATGCAGCATCCACACACCCCCTGAATGGGTCTGAAAGTCGAGAAAGCAAATCCCTTCTGACAGCGTCCCAAGCATTTGTGTATATGCAGATGGGACTGTTGTCCAGCACCAGCTCTTGAAATGCAGAGACAAACAAATCATGGCTGCTAAAGAGAATGGAAGACACTAGGCCTTCGTTTTCCTGAAATCTGCCAAGCCAGTAAACTGCGCTTGCTGATTCTCTGCTCTTCATTTGTTTCCTTTGGCTGCTGTCTTAGCTGATCCATACGTACTACGGATACCATTTTTTCTTTCAAAGGGCCTTTACCAGCCCCTGAGACACACAGCTTGTGGGTAAGGGACTCCATCCTCATCATCTCTACCTTTACTTGCATTAGATACTTGAGTGAGGAGTCTGCAGGGGAGCTGAACTCGGCAGGACTACGTCGCAATTGTGAAAGCCCCCAGCTATTGCAACTGAAAAGGGCAGCCAAGGGACTTGCAAAGGAAGAAAAATGTCCATGGCACACCCAATGTAAAAAATCTTGGGAGTGGGCTGGGGCTCCTTGTCCTCACCTTTCCAGCTACACCAGGAGCCCCGTGCATCCCCCCTGGCAGAAGCTGTCCCAAGGGGACACTTTCTGAACACGGGCAAGTGACAGGAGCCCCCAAGCAGCTACTCTGGGTACCTTGGGGTGACGCAAGAGGCACCGGGGAGGATTAAGAGAACCACCTGCTACTTAGAATTCAAGCACATACTCACCCTTAGCTGTTTGGGTGCGGGCTGCGCTCTGGGGTTTTGGGGTGCTCAAGGAGAGGTCGCACTCGCTGCTGCACTGCCGAGCTCCGTGGCAGTACTGCCAGGTGCCCGGGGCCATCCATGACACAGGACCAGTGGGCCGTTGCCACGGGCGCAGGGTGCCCAGCAACCCGATTGTTCCCTGTCACAGTCCCTGCAGCTGCCAGGGCAACGTGATGCGGCCATGGCGCAAGCCAGGGCTCTCCACTGGCAACCCAAGGAGACCCCTGGGCAAGAAAATACCCTCCCGTGGCACCCTAGTTCCTCTCCTGCACCACTTCTTGCCCTCGCTGGGCAAGCAGCTACAGGTGTCGGGCAACTCTTAGTCATAAGGTTTTGGTTTTGGTTCTCTTGTAAGGAGCAGGGAGTTGGACTCAGGAAGCCTTATGGGGCCCTTGGGACCGGAGAGATTCTCTGATAGGAACCCAGTGCCCTCAATGGGCAACTCACTGCAGATTCCGTGTAACCTAGTGCCTTTTCTGGGCAACTTCATCCTGTCCCTGGACAATCCCCAGTGCCCTTAGTGGGCAACCCAGTACAGCATCCTAGTGCAAGCCCTGGGCAAACCGGGATCCTCACGGGCCAAGCTGTTTGCCAGCACTGCTGGCCCTGGGCCAGCCCGTGGCCGAGCAGAGACCTCGCTGGGGCAGGAGGCTACCCCGGGGAGTTGGTGCCAGCACCCCCGGTGAGCAGGTTCCCAGCATCCCCAAGAGCTCCACCATGGCATAGCCTTGCGCAGCACCATGGCATTGTGCCCCAGTCAGCCAGTGACATCAGGAGTGGTTCCTGGGGGAGGGCCCTTGCCCAGATATTCTCGCCTTTACCTGGAGAAAAGGCCCCCTGTCCTGCCACTCCTGCTTGCCATAAACACACACACAGAGTTGCCCTCCTTAGGAAAGCCATGCCTCTGTTGCCAAAGCTCTGACCTGAACCGTAACTCAAACTGTTTCATGCATACCAAGTTTAACAGGCTTTGATTTCACTTGAAGCACGTCTTCTCCACATGCTGCAAGGGGATCTCTCTCTCTCTCTCCAGGGCCTGGAGTACCTCCTCCCCCTATTCTTCGCTGGCCTTGGTGTCTATGCAGTTTCTCACATCTTCTCACTCTCTTCTCTGTTGGCAAAAAGCAGCTGCTTGTGCTGTTTTCCCCCTGACATGTGATTGACAGAGGATCGGGATATGATTCGTGTGCTCGGCCTTGATCAGCAGCAGGTCCGGCCTTGAGTCAGCTGCTGCTGACTCTGTCGGGCCTAGGGCAGGCTTCTAGCTGCTGCTCGCAGAAGCCACCCCCGCAGCCCTCCCTCCTCTGCCAGAACCGTGCCACGCAAAACCACAACACACAGTTTGTCCCCAAGCAGCGACCATTTGAGCTCAGGCACAAAGGAGAAATACAAGGGGCAGAACATGAGGCCAATGTTCAGCAGGGGTGCCAACTTCCAGCGTGTCAGCCCCGCTTGGCCTACTTGTCTCAACTGGAATTTGAAGGGATACATTTAGATACCCAAGTACAAAATCTACTGCCAAAAGCTGCAAATTGAACTGTGCCACACGGTGCCACAGGGGAAATGTGTGTGTCTCTCTGTGTCTGTGTGTCTGTGTGTGTGTACTGCCCCCTCAGGTAAGCAGAGGAAAGAAAAAAAATAAAGGGGAAAAGAAATACTCCTGGTAGACTGTGTAACACACAAAGCCTAATCATTTATTTTCAAACCATCTTCAGAAACCTGGGAAGGCATCCGAACAAAACGGGGAATCTCTCAGCTGCTGTGAGTGCAGCTGAGCCCAGCCTAAACATAACCCAGCAGCCGCACTGTGCTGGGAAAGGTCTTGCGCATCGCCATGCACTTCTCCTGGTCAATGAAGAGCGAGTTGGATTTCACGACCAGGTCGTGCTCCAAGACTGACTTGTTATGAACCAGCCTTTGCAGCACGTCCTCGCTGTCTCTCAGCCGCTGCTGAAGGCTCTGGATGGTCTCATCAATTTCACAGACCTCGTTGACAAGGCTGGAAAACAACAGAATGCCCGGTTAACCGTCCCCTCCTCGGGGTGGTTTCTAGCGTGCTGCTGCTGCTGGGCCCCTTGGGCACAGGATCTCCACCCTCGCACCCGCCATTTGTGGCAGACATAGGAAAGCCAAGGGCAGAGCTCCTCTGAACCTCAGCAGGGAGGAGGCATGGCTGTCTAGAAGACTCTGGCAGTGCTCAGCCACTTCTGCCAGAGCACCTTGTGCCACTGAGAAGAGGGAGAAGCAGCTGTGCTTTCCTGTTCCTCTTAGGTTTTGTGGCTTTGCGGGTTCAGCCTCCTGGATTTCCCAATGCAGGGGTCCTCCCCACACCCATGGAAGCACCCACAGCAAAACAGGGTGGTTGGGAGAGGCTCTAAGTGACTGTGAAACACATGGAGAAAAGGATGGCGTCCAAGATGCTGAACAGGCCCCGGGCTTGGGAGTAAACTGGTTTTGAAGGGCCTCACATAGCGTCATGCCCATGTCAGGCTTCCAGGAGGTGTGAGGTTCAGGGTCGCCTGGCAGGGTGCTGCTGGGCACTCTGGGCACCCCTCCAGAGCCTGGTGCGATCCCAAAGAGCTCACATACCCATGAGAGGATTCCCAGTGTCCTCAGGGGAGGGGAGGACTGTCCTCACTGCTTGTCCCTACAGCGCATACTTTCTAGCCATTGCCCAAAAGGAAGGAGCTAAGTGCTCTCAGCACCGGTAAAGGGCTCATCCTTCCAAACCCAGCACATCCCAGCGGGGAGCCGGTGGGAGAGATGGGGCAGGTTACCCAAGTGGGAAGAATCCAGCCCCTCGTGGGGTGGCATCAGGCTGTACCCACTCACAGTGTACAGCCCCCGTCGTGGGTGGGGAGCTCTCCCAGCACCCAAGGGCTGGGATACCTGCAAAGTGCTTTTCCTTGTGTCAGGGCACGTAGGGAAGCACTTACCGGAGCTGGGCAGTGTCCCGGCACAGCTCCATCTTTGGTCTGCGGATGCGTTTGTCCAGCCGCGTCTGAGCCACTTTTAAGGGAAACCCTTTGTCCCGAATGGCTTTTTGAATGGCTTCGATGCTCCTCTCAAGCTGGAAGATTTCCTGCAGTGTCTGGCAGGAGAGAGACACGTGTGCATCAATTAAAACACATATATTCTCAAGTGACCACAGCATTTCCCTTTTCCTCTGTCTGCAATAACACCCAAGCTGGATACGTGGGCTCAGACTAGGGTCGCTCGGCCACAAACACAGGCCCAGATCCCTCAGCTATGTCTCTCGAGGGAAAAGCCTCTCTCTGCCCCTGCTGTCGCAGCAGAGGTTTCCGAGCAGTGTCCCACCCAGAGGGAGAGCTTCAGCCTACCTTGCTCAGCTGGGCCTGAATTTTCCTCTTGGCATCAGCCGTCTCTGCGATGCGCTGGGTGAAGGCGACGTTCACGCAGTTGAACTGCTGTTGCATCTCTCTGTCTGTCACCACCAGCAGGTTCTCAATGCTGTCCCGCAGCTTGGCAGAGGCTGCCCGTTCGCTCTGGGAGCGCAGGATGTTCTTGTCTGTGAAGTTGGCCCAGGACTCCGGCACCGAGATCCTGGCAGAGAGCGGGGAGGAAAGGAGAGGCCCCTGCTAAGCCCGTGCTGCCGAGGGCATGGACCACGATCTCTTTATCTTGTGTGTCCTTTCGGCTCCCTGCCAGGCCCTCTGCATGCAGGGCTGAACCCCCCAGACTTGACATCCCCGCCGAGCACTCAGGCAAGCGCTGAGAAATCTCAGGGTGTTTCCATGAGCCGTGCAGAGGTGCTGGGCTGCATTCATTGCCAGACTGATCTCGGAGCCCTGACAGAATGCTGAACTGGGTGGGAGTGGTTTTTGCCCGCCCGACGTTCGGCGTGCCGCTCCAAGCCAAGAGTTGCTCTCCCTTTATGGGGAGCGGAGACAAAGGTCCCCTCTGAAGCGGGGGTCTCCCAGCAGGACGGACGTGCCGTGCGGAGACACATGTGCTTACAGCGAGCTGGGGAAGAGCAGCTCCCTGCCAGGGAGAGTCACCGCGCACCCTGGGGACGTGCAAGCCCGGCGGGCACTTACGTGGCATCCACGCGCTCTACCCCTCGGAAGTAGTTGATGCCCCTAGAGGTGTTCCTCAGCTGGTGGCACTGCTCGTCGATGCGGTGAGCTGCCTGCTTGTTGGCCAGGTCTCTCTCCACATCGTGCTGGGCCAGCCTGTTGGACCTTCAACACACAAACAGCCACCGTCACAGGGCATGTAGGGGTGCAAGCGTTTCCTCCCCATGCCGCTTCCCCGCAGCACCCCTTGGGCAGCTAGGTGCCCCCACAAGCATCACCGCCTGCTTCCCGGGGAGCCTGCACGGGGCTCACACCTGCAGGGCGAGGGGAGAGGGAGGGCTCTGCTGGGGGCTCAGAACAAGGGCAAGTGCCTGTCGGCCCCACAGCAGGGGGTAAGGAGCTCCTCCTTACGCGAGCTGGGCTTCTGCCTGCTCCAGGTGCCGTCGCATCCTCTCTTGGCATGACCTGATGATGTCCAGTTCCTGGGCAGAGGCAAAACACCGCCCCATCAGCATCCGTGCTCAATTGCCCTGCGCACGCTCATCCCCATTCCCCATCAGCATTTGCCCTCTTTGCTTCCAGAATGTTTTCCTCCCCAGGACAAATCCCACCCATGTGGGACAAGAGCAGGTGGGCTTGACTTTGGTGCCAGTCCCCACCGTTTCTCAAAACATTCGGCTCCAGCAAAGGCAGGCATCTCTTGCTTTCAGCTCCCTTCAGCACACACCCGTCCCATTTCTGAATGCCCCAGGTGAGTCGTACCCAAACCCAGTCCTTTTCCAGCCCTCCTGCCTGCGGAAGCCAGCTGAAAAGGACAGCCAGAATGCGTCCCAAATATTGAAAAGCCAGACAGCCATTAGGGACGTAGCAGCTGGGATCATTTTCCTGAACCACCTTTGCAGCTTTTCCTTTCTTAGGGCCCGACTCAGAAGAAAAACTCTTCCAAGGGAGTGGTGGCTTCACACTCCCAGGGCTACAATTCCCTTCCCAGTCCCGCCATGCCTTTGCAGCCGTTGCATTTTGCCGTTGCCTGCGTTAGGATCCCATCTCCCCTGCCAGCTCTTGCCCTGCTTGCAAGAGCTTACAGCAGGCTATCCAAAGGCAGGCAGAGGGGGGCATGGGTTTAGGGTTGCTATGAAATACGTTGCCTAAGCAAACAGAGCAGCGGTCCTGCTGCGGCCTCATTGTCAAGGTCACTGAGGAAGATATTAAACAGTACGGGTCCCAGTGCAGACCCCTGGGGGACACCTCTTGTCACAGATCTCCATCTGGACATCAAGCCATTGACACCTGCTCTCTGGATGTGACCCTCCCACCTCACCAGGAGCCAGTGAGGGAACAGGGCTGCCAAACCTTCTTAGGGCAGCTTAGGTACAAGTCCCTGGAACGCCTGATCTGCATTGCCAGACTTACCACAAAGAGCTGTTTCTCGACAGCGTCGCAGACCAGGTCGATGCCCATCCGCTTCTCCCGATGAAGCAGACACTCCTGGGTGACCTGTTGGGGACACTCCATCACAGCTGGCTGCAGGGACAGGCTTGCAGATAGGGACGGTCCCCCCCTCAAGTAAGGGAAGAAAGGTGGCTACAGAGATGACAGCAGGGGGAAAAAGGGCCCAGGGCGTCAGCAGCGAGCTGCTGAGCTGCAATGTCGGCGTTGCATCCACATGAGGGAGCACATGTGCCCCTGGTGCAGCCCCAGCTCAGGGTCAGGCTCGGCGCTGACCTCGCCAGCGCCAAGTAGCAAGACGTGGGCTTTTGTCTTCTGAACCGGGGTTTTGGGTAGACCCCTTCCAAAAATAGTGGCTTCACCAAGCACTGGTCTGCATGTGCTGACAGGGGATGCAGCAGATAGCAAGGGATTCCTTTGTTACCAACTTTGGTAACTAAACTCTCCAGATGGTAGAGAGCTGCAGTAAGACTTCATGAGACACTGGAACAGCTGCAGAGGTGTCAGCAGCAGGCTAGAGCTTGCAGCCCCCCGGGCAGAACGCTTACCTGGACAGGGGCCTCCGTGTTGGCCAAGGCTCTCTCCAGACGTTCCTTCATGTCTGCGAGAGCCTTGGTCTCCTCAATCATCTTTTCCTGCTCGTGGCGCAGCTCTGACTTCCAAAAAAGGATGTCGTTGACACGCTGTCCCAGTGTTTTGGTGGTTTCCACCTGGGTTTTCCGTGTCTGCTGGTATTTGTCTTGCACCAGGCGGGAGCTGTCAGCTGTCAGCCACTCTGCAGTGTGCCGGACAGTCTCTGACCTCTTGTAGTTGGTCAGGTTGGACCTGTGCCAGTCGCCAGGAGTGTATCTGGTGAAGAGGGCTCTTTGGTTGGAGACAGGAGGCAGTGCTACGCTGGGGCTTAGCTCCTGAGAGCTTTTGGACGAGGGACCCAAAGTGGCTTTGGCCACTCTGGGCATCCAGGGGGAGCTGAAGCTTTCAGGTAAGGGGGAGGAAGGAAAGCGCTTCTGAAAGCTGGAGGCTGTGCTGATGGCAGGCAGAAACGTGGCAGCTGTTGATCTTGGGTGGGTGTACGCAGTCCTCAAGGGAGAGCCGGGCAGCTCCATTCTGGAATGCTGCTGTTCAGGCCTGTGTCCTGCACGCAGGGGGAGACAGAAGACAACCTCACTCACTAAGCTCCTGCACTTGCCTTACACGTGACTTACAACACAAAGAATGATCCACACAGCATCCATGCAGCATCCACACACCCCCTGAATGGGTCTGAAAGTCGAGAAAGCAAATCCCTTCTGACAGCGTCCCAAGCATTTGTGTATATGCAGATGGGACTGTTGTCCAGCACCAGCTCTTGAAATGCAGAGACAAACAAATCATGGCTGCTAAAGAGAATGGAAGACACTAGGCCTTCGTTTTCCTGAAATCTGCCAAGCCAGTAAACTGCGCTTGCTGATTCTCTGCTCTTCATTTGTTTCCTTTGGCTGCTGTCTTAGCTGATCCATACGTACTACGGATACCATTTTTTCTTTCAAAGGGCCTTTACCAGCCCCTGAGACACACAGCTTGTGGGTAAGGGACTCCATCCTCATCATCTCTACCTTTACTTGCATTAGATACTTGAGTGAGGAGTCTGCAGGGGAGCTGAACTCGGCAGGACTACGTCGCAATTGTGAAAGCCCCCAGCTATTGCAACTGAAAAGGGCAGCCAAGGGACTTGCAAAGGAAGAAAAATGTCCATGGCACACCCAATGTAAAAAATCTTGGGAGTGGGCTGGGGCTCCTTGTCCTCACCTTTCCAGCTACACCAGGAGCCCCGTGCATCCCCCCTGGCAGAAGCTGTCCCAAGGGGACACTTTCTGAACACGGGCAAGTGACAGGAGCCCCCAAGCAGCTACTCTGGGTACCTTGGGGTGACGCAAGAGGCACCGGGGAGGATTAAGAGAACCACCTGCTACTTAGAATTCAAGCACATACTCACCCTTAGCTGTTTGGGTGCGGGCTGCGCTCTGGGGTTTTGGGGTGCTCAAGGAGAGGTCGCACTCGCTGCTGCACTGCCGAGCTCCGTGGCAGTACTGCCAGGTGCCCGGGGCCATCCATGACACAGGACCAGTGGGCCGTTGCCACGGGCGCAGGGTGCCCAGCAACCCGATTGTTCCCTGTCACAGTCCCTGCAGCTGCCAGGGCAACGTGATGCGGCCATGGCGCAAGCCAGGGCTCTCCACTGGCAACCCAAGGAGACCCCTGGGCAAGAAAATACCCTCCCGTGGCACCCTAGTTCCTCTCCTGCACCACTTCTTGCCCTCGCTGGGCAAGCAGCTACAGGTGTCGGGCAACTCTTAGTCATAAGGTTTTGGTTTTGGTTCTCTTGTAAGGAGCAGGGAGTTGGACTCAGGAAGCCTTATGGGGCCCTTGGGACCGGAGAGATTCTCTGATAGGAACCCAGTGCCCTCAATGGGCAACTCACTGCAGATTCCGTGTAACCTAGTGCCTTTTCTGGGCAACTTCATCCTGTCCCTGGACAATCCCCAGTGCCCTTAGTGGGCAACCCAGTACAGCATCCTAGTGCAAGCCCTGGGCAAACCGGGATCCTCACGGGCCAAGCTGTTTGCCAGCACTGCTGGCCCTGGGCCAGCCCGTGGCCGAGCAGAGACCTCGCTGGGGCAGGAGGCTACCCCGGGGAGTTGGTGCCAGCACCCCCGGTGAGCAGGTTCCCAGCATCCCCAAGAGCTCCACCATGGCATAGCCTTGCGCAGCACCATGGCATTGTGCCCCAGTCAGCCAGTGACATCAGGAGTGGTTCCTGGGGGAGGGCCCTTGCCCAGATATTCTCGCCTTTACCTGGAGAAAAGGCCCCCTGTCCTGCCACTCCTGCTTGCCATAAACACACACACAGAGTTGCCCTCCTTAGGAAAGCCATGCCTCTGTTGCCAAAGCTCTGACCTGAACCGTAACTCAAACTGTTTCATGCATACCAAGTTTAACAGGCTTTGATTTCACTTGAAGCACGTCTTCTCCACATGCTGCAAGGGGATCTCTCTCTCTCTCTCCAGGGCCTGGAGTACCTCCTCCCCCTATTCTTCGCTGGCCTTGGTGTCTATGCAGTTTCTCACATCTTCTCACTCTCTTCTCTGTTGGCAAAAAGCAGCTGCTTGTGCTGTTTTCCCCCTGACATGTGATTGACAGAGGATCGGGATATGATTCGTGTGCTCGGCCTTGATCAGCAGCAGGTCCGGCCTTGAGTCAGCTGCTGCTGACTCTGTCGGGCCTAGGGCAGGCTTCTAGCTGCTGCTCGCAGAAGCCACCCCTGCAGCCCCCCCTCCTCTGCCAGAACCGTGCCACGCAAAACCACAACACACAGTTTGTCCCCAAGCAGCGACCATTTGAGCTCAGGCACAAAGGAGAAATACAAGGGGCAGAACATGAGGCCAATGTTCAGCAGGGGTGCCAACTTCCAGCGTGTCAGCCCCGCTTGGCCTACTTGTCTCAACTGGAATTTGAAGGGATACATTTAGATACCCAAGTACAAAATCTACTGCCAAAAGCTGCAAATTGAACTGTGCCACACGGTGCCACAGGGGAAATGTGTGTGTCTCTCTGTGTCTGTGTGTCTGTGTGTGTGTACTGCCCCCTCAGGTAAGCAGAGGAAAGAAAAAAAAATAAAGGGGAAAAGAAATACTCCTGGTAGACTGTGTAACACACAAAGCCTAATCATTTATTTTCAAACCATCTTCAGAAACCTGGGAAGGCATCCGAACAAAACGGGGAATCTCTCAGCTGCTGTGAGTGCAGCTGAGCCCAGCCTAAACATAACCCAGCAGCCGCACTGTGCTGGGAAAGGTCTTGCGCATCGCCATGCACTTCTCCTGGTCAATGAAGAGCGAGTTGGATTTCACGACCAGGTCGTGCTCCAAGACTGACTTGTTATGAACCAGCCTTTGCAGCACGTCCTCGCTGTCTCTCAGCCGCTGCTGAAGGCTCTGGATGGTCTCATCAATTTCACAGACCTCGTTGACAAGGCTGGAAAACAACAGAATGCCCGGTTAACCGTCCCCTCCTCGGGGTGGTTTCTAGCGTGCTGCTGCTGCTGGGCCCCTTGGGCACAGGATCTCCACCCTCGCACCCGCCATTTGTGGCAGACATAGGAAAGCCAAGGGCAGAGCTCCTCTGAACCTCAGCAGGGAGGAGGCATGGCTGTCTAGAAGACTCTGGCAGTGCTCAGCCACTTCTGCCAGAGCACCTTGTGCCACTGAGAAGAGGGAGAAGCAGCTGTGCTTTCCTGTTCCTCTTAGGTTTTGTGGCTTTGCGGGTTCAGCCTCCTGGATTTCCCAATGCAGGGGTCCTCCCCACACCCATGGAAGCACCCACAGCAAAACAGGGTGGTTGGGAGAGGCTCTAAGTGACTGTGAAACACATGGAGAAAAGGATGGCGTCCAAGATGCTGAACAGGCCCCGGGCTTGGGAGTAAACTGGTTTTGAAGGGCCTCACATAGCGTCATGCCCATGTCAGGCTTCCAGGAGGTGTGAGGTTCAGGGTCGCCTGGCAGGGTGCTGCTGGGCACTCTGGGCACCCCTCCAGAGCCTGGTGCGATCCCAAAGAGCTCACATACCCATGAGAGGATTCCCAGTGTCCTCAGGGGAGGGGAGGACTGTCCTCACTGCTTGTCCCTACAGCGCATACTTTCTAGCCATTGCCCAAAAGGAAGGAGCTAAGTGCTCTCAGCACCGGTAAAGGGCTCATCCTTCCAAACCCAGCACATCCCAGCGGGGAGCCGGTGGGAGAGATGGGGCAGGTTACCCAAGTGGGAAGAATCCAGCCCCTCGTGGGGTGGCATCAGGCTGTACCCACTCACAGTGTACAGCCCCCGTCGTGGGTGGGGAGCTCTCCCAGCACCCAAGGGCTGGGATACCTGCAAAGTGCTTTTCCTTGTGTCAGGGCACGTAGGGAAGCACTTACCGGAGCTGGGCAGTGTCCCGGCACAGCTCCATCTTTGGTCTGCGGATGCGTTTGTCCAGCCGCGTCTGAGCCACTTTTAAGGGAAACCCTTTGTCCCGAATGGCTTTTTGAATGGCTTCGATGCTCCTCTCAAGCTGGAAGATTTCCTGCAGTGTCTGGCAGGAGAGAGACACGTGTGCATCAATTAAAACACATATATTCTCAAGTGACCACAGCATTTCCCTTTTCCTCTGTCTGCAATAACACCCAAGCTGGATACGTGGGCTCAGACTAGGGTCGCTCGGCCACAAACACAGGCCCAGATCCCTCAGCTATGTCTCTCGAGGGAAAAGCCTCTCTCTGCCCCTGCTGTCGCAGCAGAGGTTTCCGAGCAGTGTCCCACCCAGAGGGAGAGCTTCAGCCTACCTTGCTCAGCTGGGCCTGAATTTTCCTCTTGGCATCAGCCGTCTCTGCGATGCGCTGGGTGAAGGCGACGTTCACGCAGTTGAACTGCTGTTGCATCTCTCTGTCTGTCACCACCAGCAGGTTCTCAATGCTGTCCCGCAGCTTGGCAGAGGCTGCCCGTTCGCTCTGGGAGCGCAGGATGTTCTTGTCTGTGAAGTTGGCCCAGGACTCCGGCACCGAGATCCTGGCAGAGAGCGGGGAGGAAAGGAGAGGCCCCTGCTAAGCCCGTGCTGCCGAGGGCATGGACCACGATCTCTTTATCTTGTGTGTCCTTTCGGCTCCCTGCCAGGCCCTCTGCATGCAGGGCTGAACCCCCCAGACTTGACATCCCCGCCGAGCACTCAGGCAAGCGCTGAGAAATCTCAGGGTGTTTCCATGAGCCGTGCAGAGGTGCTGGGCTGCATTCATTGCCAGACTGATCTCGGAGCCCTGACAGAATGCTGAACTGGGTGGGAGTGGTTTTTGCCCGCCCGACGTTCGGCGTGCCGCTCCAAGCCAAGAGTTGCTCTCCCTTTATGGGGAGCGGAGACAAAGGTCCCCTCTGAAGCGGGGGTCTCCCAGCAGGACGGACGTGCCGTGCGGAGACACATGTGCTTACAGCGAGCTGGGGAAGAGCAGCTCCCTGCCAGGGAGAGTCACCGCGCACCCTGGGGACGTGCAAGCCCGGCGGGCACTTACGTGGCATCCACGCGCTCTACCCCTCGGAAGTAGTTGATGCCCCTAGAGGTGTTCCTCAGCTGGTGGCACTGCTCGTCGATGCGGTGAGCTGCCTGCTTGTTGGCCAGGTCTCTCTCCACATCGTGCTGGGCCAGCCTGTTGGACCTTCAACACACAAACAGCCACCGTCACAGGGCATGTAGGGGTGCAAGCGTTTCCTCCCCATGCCGCTTCCCCGCAGCACCCCTTGGGCAGCTAGGTGCCCCCACAAGCATCACCGCCTGCTTCCCGGGGAGCCTGCACGGGGCTCACACCTGCAGGGCGAGGGGAGAGGGAGGGCTCTGCTGGGGGCTCAGAACAAGGGCAAGTGCCTGTCGGCCCCACAGCAGGGGGTAAGGAGCTCCTCCTTACGCGAGCTGGGCTTCTGCCTGCTCCAGGTGCCGTCGCATCCTCTCTTGGCATGACCTGATGATGTCCAGTTCCTGGGCAGAGGCAAAACACCGCCCCATCAGCATCCGTGCTCAATTGCCCTGCGCACGCTCATCCCCATTCCCCATCAGCATTTGCCCTCTTTGCTTCCAGAATGTTTTCCTCCCCAGGACAAATCCCACCCATGTGGGACAAGAGCAGGTGGGCTTGACTTTGGTGCCAGTCCCCACCGTTTCTCAAAACATTCGGCTCCAGCAAAGGCAGGCATCTCTTGCTTTCAGCTCCCTTCAGCACACACCCGTCCCATTTCTGAATGCCCCAGGTGAGTCGTACCCAAACCCAGTCCTTTTCCAGCCCTCCTGCCTGCGGAAGCCAGCTGAAAAGGACAGCCAGAATGCGTCCCAAATATTGAAAAGCCAGACAGCCATTAGGGACGTAGCAGCTGGGATCATTTTCCTGAACCACCTTTGCAGCTTTTCCTTTCTTAGGGCCCGACTCAGAAGAAAAACTCTTCCAAGGGAGTGGTGGCTTCACACTCCCAGGGCTACAATTCCCTTCCCAGTCCCGCCATGCCTTTGCAGCCGTTGCATTTTGCCGTTGCCTGCGTTAGGATCCCATCTCCCCTGCCAGCTCTTGCCCTGCTTGCAAGAGCTTACAGCAGGCTATCCAAAGGCAGGCAGAGGGGGGCATGGGTTTAGGGTTGCTATGAAATACGTTGCCTAAGCAAACAGAGCAGCGGTCCTGCTGCGGCCTCATTGTCAAGGTCACTGAGGAAGATATTAAACAATACGGGTCCCAGTGCAGACCCCTGGGGGACACCTCTTGTCACAGATCTCCATCTGGACATCAAGCCATTGACACCTGCTCTCTGGATGTGACCCTCCCACCTCACCAGGAGCCAGTGAGGGAACAGGGCTGCCAAACCTTCTTAGGGCAGCTTAGGTACAAGTCCCTGGAACGCCTGATCTGCATTGCCAGACTTACCACAAAGAGCTGTTTCTCGACAGCGTCGCAGACCAGGTCGATGCCCATCCGCTTCTCCCGATGAAGCAGACACTCCTGGGTGACCTGTTGGGGACACTCCATCACAGCTGGCTGCAGGGACAGGCTTGCAGATAGGGACGGTCCCCCCCTCAAGTAAGGGAAGAAAGGTGGCTACAGAGATGACAGCAGGGGGAAAAAGGGCCCAGGGCGTCAGCAGCGAGCTGCTGAGCTGCAATGTCGGCGTTGCATCCACATGAGGGAGCACATGTGCCCCTGGTGCAGCCCCAGCTCAGGGTCAGGCTCGGCGCTGACCTCGCCAGCGCCAAGTAGCAAGACGTGGGCTTTTGTCTTCTGAACCGGGGTTTTGGGTAGACCCCTTCCAAAAATAGTGGCTTCACCAAGCACTGGTCTGCATGTGCTGACAGGGGATGCAGCAGATAGCAA